>CM061135.1:73490091-74719951 GCA_030789695.1 Scilla litardierei
AGGAACCAAAACATTAGGGAACCAAACCAAAGAGGAGTTTGATTTCCTAATGTAATCACATGAGGTGATCACTTCCTTAGCTAGAGAGTTGATGTAACTATCCCTCTCTTGCACACTAACCTTAGTGGGAATCCATAAAGTCAAGGATTTTCTAGGCAATGGTTTTGCCTTTGCAAGAGGGGTGGATGTGGCATGCATATGGGTAGAAAATATTTTCTTAGCATGCATGAAGTGAGGATTTTTCTTTTTAGCAAAAAAATGAAGAATTTTCATTTTTCCTCACCACCTTGTGATATTCATGCTTCTTGTTGGTGTTATTGTTATACAAGAAAGCATGGTGATTCTTCTTAGATGCTTTAGCAATATTTCTTGTATTTGCACCATAAGAGGAATTAGAGGTGGGTTTGGGTACCACATTTTGAATATACCCCAAACCTCCTCTATGGTTTGCCGGATGTTGTTTTTCAAGCAAACCGTGGAGTGAATCCCTAGAATAAACAAATATTTTGAGCTTGCGGGTTTCCTCTTTCCATTTCAACGCAAGTTGTTGAATGCGAGTTTCTAAGCTAAGGTTTTGAGTTACTAAATTATCATTAGACATACTCAATTCCTTAACTTGAGAGAGAAGTGTGTCTCTCTCACTAGAGTCACAAATATGCATATCATTATTGTTTACAGTGGCAAATTCTAGTTCATGCAATCTACTCTTAGCAATATTATATTTTGTTTTTAATTTATTGTAAGAGTTGATGCACTTACTAGCTTCTTCGGAGACCATATCGAAACGATATTCGAGTTCCTCGTATGAGATCTTTTCCTCAATCTCATCATCGTCTTCTTCCTCGTTAGAGCTTGACGATGACTCTTCCCCAATTGCCATGAGGCATAATTCCTCATAGGAGTTGAGCTAAGCTTCTAACTTATCTTCATTTGAGCTAGATGGGATGGGTGAAGAAACATCAATTGCCGTGAAGCATGTGTGAGCTCTCTCCTTGTCATCCTCTTCTTCTCACTTGATGTATCCTCACTCGAGTCATCAAATGTCCTGACAAGCCCCTTCTTGTGGTTCTTGGACTTGGACTTCTCTTTCCAATGCTTCTTCCCTTTACTCTTGTAAGTCTCTTTGTTGGGTTTGAAAGGGCATCGGTGGATAGATGACCTTTTCCAATGCAAGTGTAACAAGTAAGAACTTTTTTAGAATTGGAGGCAAACTTTGACAAAGATTTACCTTACTTGCCCTTGAGGAATGCCTTGAATTGTTCAGCAAGATCCTCAATTTCTTCTCCACCAGCCTCTTCGTGTTCATCTTCTTCACTAGGAGCTTCTCGATGGAATTTATTTCTCCATTTGATTGGCTCCTCCTTGGCATGGAATGCAACCCCCTTTTGCTGCTCCGGCTTCTCGGGCTTAGATGGTTGAATCTCCTTCTTGTATTGAAGCTTCACTTCATACGCCATGAGATTTCCAATGCACTCCTCAACGGTGTATTTGGACAAGTCATATGACTCCAAAATTCTGTTGGCCTTTGACTCCCAATGAGATGTCAGAGAGTCAAGGATCTTCTCTACACGATCCCATTGGGAAACATCTTCCCAAGTCCCTCCAACGTGTTCATGATATCTGTGAACCTTGTGAATATCTCTGAAATGCTTTCTCCTTCCTGCATCTTAAACATTTCATATTTAGATCTAAACACAGTTTGTTTAGATTTCTTTACCTTAGAAGTCTCTTCATGACATATCTCCAAAGTATGCCAAATTTCGTTGACCGTTTTGCACATGGACATGCGGTTGAACTCATTTGCAGTGAGGGCGCAATGGAATGCATTCATAGCCCTTGCATTGAATTTGATCGAGTCCTTCACTGCCTTTGTCCTTGAAGCCGCTAGTGCAGTGGGCTTCTCAAATGAAACCTCTGTGATGTCCCATAGGTCTTGACCCTCCATGTAGATCATCATCCTGATCTTCCAACTTGGATAGTTCGTTTCGTTGAAGAGCGGGGGTCGAACGGTAGAATGCACTTCTTCATGAGATGCGGATGTAGCGTTGAATTCCATTGTTGCAATATGCTATAACCTCGCTTTGATACCAATTGTAAGGATCGCCTTACCCTTGTAATACTAACAACAACACACTAGGGGTGAATAGTGTAATGACAATAAATTGTACAATTAAAATTAAACTTACAAATGCGGAATAATAAATGCAAGAGGAATTAATCATTACAATCAAATCAAACGCAAACACGAGAATATACACTGGTACCCCAAAACTTGGATACGTCCAGCCACACCAATATCCACTATAATTCCCACAAAGAGAAGTGAATACAATCTCAACATCACCAAGAGGATTTTTTCCTACACACGGACAAAACTAACCCTACACAATGGTCAAACTCCCACCTAGAGAATTACTAACTCCTACTCAGAAAATTAGGGTTAGCCCTACACTAGGACACCAAACTCCCACAAAGAGTGTTACTCACACAAAGAGAGTTATTCACACTAAGAGAATATCATATTCCCACTATGAGAAATACTCCCACAAAGAGAGTGTCTAATTCCCACAAAGAGAATTAGAGTTTCAAAGAAACACCAATTAAAACAAATACTCACTACTACAAAAAGACTCTTGCATAGCGCTTTTTTAAACTTGGATATCGCTTTCAAGCGATATCCAAGCTACCGCTATGGTAGCTTAAATAGCGCTATCTAAGTGTTTTACTAAGATAGCGCTTTACTACCTTAGCGCTTGTTTTTAAACTTGGATAGCGCTTTTATAAGCGCTATCTAAGTGTTTTACTAAGATAGCGCTTTACTACCTTAGCGCTTTTGGAAGCGCTATTCAAGATTACTCGAGAAATTTTGCTAATCTCTGCTATGACATACATCAAACATTATTTTCTATGACATTGCAAATCTCTGATAAATGATCTAATTTCAGGTGTCATACATAATTTTCGTTCACTTTTTTGTGATTCACTTGCATATGAGATAATCACATAGTTCAATTCCACGCACTTACATTCATCTCCAACAAGACCCACGCTGCATCAAAGAATCAGATATATAATACAAAGCATTTAAAGTTCTTGCATAGCACTAGCTGATACTTGATTGTCTAAAATAAAGTATCACAGAAAAAAGAAAAGTCCAGTAGGATGAAAAAAGAACTTGTAATCGTTTAGAACAAAAAAATGGTTCTTGAAAGAGATGAAATATTTTTACATTCCGAAGATAAATAGAAGAAATGCAAGTTACCTAATAGATTCGAACACAGCATAACAGACCAAACCACATCCTACCACTAGTTATATTACAACCATAGAAAACATTTTGCCTAAGCGATAATGAACAATTTCAAAAGTAGACAAAAGTAGTGAATATCTCCATTTCATCCTGCAAGACAAAATAAAATTGTATATAGTTGATTATTAAAATGAGGAAGGAAAAAAAACTATTTTCCATATTAAATGAAACAAACAGTGAACAACACTGGTAACATTTTGGTCTAAGAGAAGGAAGTAGGCGATGACTGAATACACCTTTTAAAGGTTACTATCACCAATCCAACATATTTATTTGCAAGAACTATTGAAAATTAGGTGGAGAAATTGCAAATTCTACATTTATCAACCAAATGTGGCCACAAGCACACATTGAGTGAAGTGAGCCAACAGACCAAAGAAAATGCATTGTCACACACAAGAGGCTGGATATCCTCACCATCAGCCATTTTCTTAATAACTATAGTCAAACAACTCTAATTAGATCATCATTCTAGAAAACATATCAAAAGATGGAGCATATGCATGGTGAAAGGCATTTTAGCTCTTAGATAAGGACTTCACTTTACCTGAAACAGTGACAACAGCATCCCATCCTTGATCTTGACTTGGATGTAGGGTTTCCCATCCTTGTTGACAATCTTGTATGGAACAAGCTTCATATCTCTCTGGACCTCCTTGTCTTCAAACCTAGGGAGCAAGGATTCAAGAACCTGTTAGCGTATTATTGCTAAGCATTTGAAACAGCAAAGGTTGAGGACATCAAACTGACTTCCTTCCGATAAGTCTTTTGACATCAAAGATCGTTCTTTCCGCGTTCACGGCTGCCTGGTTCTTGGCAGCCTCACCGATTAGCCTTTCACCGTCGGTGAAGGCCACCCATGAAGGCGTGATACGGTTTCCTTGGTCATTAGCTATAATTTCAATGTGACAGTTCCTGTACACACCGACACACGAATAGGTAGTCCCAAGATCTATGCCAATGACTGTTCCCAATTTGGTGGCCTCCTCTTTTGCAATTGAGAACGCAAACAAACATCCTGGAAACAAATTTTTCCAGTATAAGTATATAGTTGCTTTTATTAAGCCATATCTAACACAAGGGCATAATTATGAAATGCATATACCATTAAATCCACATGGTTAAAAAATATCGGGGCAAAGACATAATTATGAAATGCATTTATAATGGAAGACCGAAGAAAAATCTACATAACCAACTTATCAATGTTTTAGTGGGATCAAAAACCCTAGCATTTCATATAAAGTGGTGGGAATAATTTTTAATAGATGCACTAGTCCAAATTAGAGGGGCTAAATTTAAGAAAAATGACAATGTCATATTAAAAAACTATGTTCAATTGGCTCTTCACATTTTTACTTTCCAAGATCATGATGGTTGAAAAGGATGAAGTTATAAACAAAGATCAGACTCACCCAACTTTTGGAAATATATAAAAATAAATAAAAATAATTCAAACCTAAATTCATTTAAGTTCCTAATATTATATAAGTACTGGGGTTTCAAAGTCCAAATAATGTAGCCTCGATATCGTCTTCAATGTTGTCGCACCACCCTCCTCCTTGTAAAGAAATACTAGGCAAATTATAACCAATCCCACCAAGTAACTTAATAATTCGATACCATTTATGAGCCAAAAATCGTAAGGGTGGATGTGTATCAAAAGATTGTTTTATGTAATCGTACGCTTCATAAAATGAGACTGTGAATTTGATTGTATTTGTCGCTCAAAATTATCTGTTAATATATGTTAAGGGTAAATTGAAGGGAAAGCTAACCTCCATATGGACCAACCAATTATTCATCCCTGAGCCAAATCCTAGAGAAAAATGATATGCTGGTGGACTTCCATCCAGACAAACTGCACAAGATTTTGTTTCAGTGATCACTAAAATTAAGAATTTACTAGGAAAATTAATAAAAGGGTACCCAACTAAAATGGATATAAAATGATCATCAAACCTGCTCCTTTAGCTCCAGCATTTCCAACCAATGACATGGGCACAGGGTGCCCATTTACTCCCAGTTCAAGCAAATTTAGAAGATTTAGAGCTAATAAAACAGGAACAATCCTCAGGAAATGCTTCTGATCCATCACCCTGCTGACTAAAATGGAACAGATCAAACCACATCAACTGATAAATATTACAGAATTTGTTTGCAGAACTATTGCAAGGATTTCTTCAAAAAAATTTAGAAAAAATGTACCTCTTCTGAAATAATAAGCATGAAACTGCTATTTATTCCCAGCCCCATAAGATTAGAAGATTCAGTGCTGAAAAATTGGATTAATCCCCAGAAAATGATTGTGACACATCACACTAATGAATAAAATAGAATCAGATCAACCCACTCAAATGGTAAATTTAACTCCTTTCTTTATTTACATATATCTGACCAAATAATTATCTCAGAATGAAATTAACATGAAAAATAAAATTTTCCTTCGGTTAAACCGCCTGCCATCAATCTCCCCAAAAAACTCATTTGATTTCAGACTTCCATTTCTGATTTATTCTTTCTTTTTTCCCCCAATGAGTGAGCCAGCCATGTGTTCATACATTTTCCTTATCTTAACTTTTTGGTGAATAATTTCCAATATTCATCAAAATAAAATTTAAATAAAAATATTCCTTTGCTTGGGTAACATCAAACCGATGGACCTCACCTGAAGAATGAAGATTGGTGCTTGGAACCCCAAAGATCTAAAAGCTAATCGCTGAGTTGAGAACGGGCAAGAAGCGAAAACAGATCTGAGATCAAAACGCGCTTGCTCACTGAGAGACTGAGAGGATTTTTCCTTTTCGTTTTTTTGGCCAGAATTCTCACGAGATGGCGTTGTCTTTCCATTCGCCGCCATGGTGGGAAATCTAGGGCTTGGGAAATTTAGGGTTATTTTTGTTTAAGCGTTATCTAAGGAATTATATATATGTATATTTTTTAATAAAAGTGTTTACGTAACGATTAGTACCATAGCGCTAACAAAAAGCGCTATGTAAAGTATTACTTGGATAGCACTTTAACAAAAAGCGCTATCAAAGTGTTTTTTACCTTAATTTTGATTTATTTTTTTTTTCTATAAGTACAGAAGCGCTATACAAGAGCTCACTTAGATAGCGTTTTTTAAAAGCGCTATCTAAGTGGCGTTACCCAAGCCCAAATCTGTAGTAGTGACTCTTACCTATGCCTTGAGATGTACTTACTCATAAATGAATGCAAGGCATGGAAGAGGATCTCCAAGTGTTGAGATTTGCTTGAAAGCACTTGGATGATTTCCCTTGAGCTTGACTTCAATACATGAAAGAGATTTAGAGCTCTAAGAGAGAAATGAGAGAGTTTGAGAGTGGCTTATTTAATCTCTAAGGATTTTCAATAGCATCAAGAAGTTCTAATGAACTCAACCCTCTCATATATATAGGAACCCTATATAAACTCTCAAAAGCTAAGCAAACAGCCAAAAAAACAAAAAGCTGCAACGGCTAGATTTTGCGCAAAAACGTCACTAACAGTCGACTAATAAACAAATGACAGTCGACTGTCCAACAGCTAAATAATTCCCAACTGCAATAATCTGAGCCTCGATAGTCGACTGATGAAGTCGATACAGTCGACTGTAAACAGGACAGGCGCCTTTAAAGCCTTCAGCAGTTGATTGCTACAGGGAATGGAATAAAACAGAGAGATGTACTCTTTCGCATTGTATACAGACAGGTGATTGATGGCCAGTATACAGGCGACTGTCAAATGGACAGGCGACTGTAAATACTGAACCAGTTGACTGATTAGTAAACTAGGATGAAGCCCAGACAATGCGAGTTGCGCATAGTCGACTGATGAACAAATCACAAGAGACTGTTGGAAGACAGGCGACTGTAAATGTACCTTCAATCGACTGTTCCAAAAGCCCAATTAAGAGTCAATCAAATGATGACTTGAGCAGTGCACTACAGTCGACTGTAGAAGGCTCGACAGGCGACTGAAAATCACCCAGTCGATTGTAAAACCTTCATCAGGCGACTGTAGGAGAGCCAGAGACTCCAAATGAGTCTTTGGTCAAGATAAGCCTATTGGGATAGATTCTATAATAATCCTAAGGCTCACTAAGATGGTTAAATGCACATGCATGAATGAGTAGACCATCTATCAAGGCATCACATTAAACCTAGACTCAAAAAGAGAAAAGTAGTAAATGAAATTACATGGATTATAATGCATTTCTTAGAGTCCATGTCTTCAATCGTGATGCCTTGAAGCTCCCCATCATCTCCAAGCTTTGGTATCCTTCTCCACTTGATGTCCATCATTGCACCAAGTGTTTGGTCTCCAAAAATGATATTCTTGAAATGTAACTAAGAGACTAAAACAATAGAGTCCTTAGCAACAACATAATGGTGTGACTATCAACAAAATAACATTGGTATGAAACACCAAAACTCAACATGGCATTACTTGACGAGTATACCACCAATGCTAAATTTTACTCTTAAAGCTTATGTTGGATACTCGTGGGAAGTGTCGTTGCCATGGATCGTATCCATTTTTCATACGGAGCTCTTTTCTTTTCTTTTCATTTATGCATATATAATTTTTCATTTCAATTCTTTTGAGCTCTATTATTTATCCAAGGTAAGACACATCATATCCCTTAGATTTTCAGTTATTTTTCGTCCCACATTCACTTTCCAATATTTCATAAAAGATATCTCCAAATGTACAACAACATTTAATACTTGTGGAAGTGAAAGTATAGGTGTAGAAATCGAATTATTCTAATCATTGAACCTGTCATGGTAATTTAGAAAATCAAACATGAACGTGTAGCTACAACAATAATACATCAATTTCTACATCGATATGAATATCATTCATTAATACCACTTTAATGATTCAAAAGAAAGATACACATTAAGCACCATTTTTATAGCTTTTTGTCTTTTTCATTTTTTCGTGTGTTTTTCAAGAACTAAAGCATCCTAACAAATGAACTAGCATACAAACAAAAACAAATCAAGCACGCAAAAAGCTATGAAGGTATTCATTACGCTCAATAAAGAAAACATACCTCCACAGTGTTGTTTGATTAAGGAAATTTTTAATGAAATGCGACGTCCAATCCATAGTTTCTTGCAACTCCATCTTACCAACATGGAAGTTGTTATGTGTGACCTTAAAATCCAACAAGAGCCACTCACATTAGTCATCAAACTCTTAGGAACCGAAATCTGTTTAAACTTTATTTTTTGTTCCTATATTTGCCATAACGAGAAATATGACTAATACAACCACATGTAAAGCACCTTGCATGAATATTTCAAGCTTTTATTGTCTCAATGTGAACTTTCCTACATTTTGATTTTTTAACACGTTTCAAATCATACCCAATTCCACGCCTATTATTGCCATATATTTAGTTTCCAAGAATTATATCTAAAGATTGTTTCCATACACCAAATTTCTTAATGGTCAATTCTAGGTTCGTGACTTTAGATTTCAAATAAGCATTTTCATTCACAAGCAAAGTACATTTATTAATGAAAGTTTCTTATTGTCCTCTTCATTCTTTTTCATGTTTTCAGCTCTCTTTTCAAAATCAATTATTTTTTCTTTAAGCGCATTATTTAGCATGTACATCTTTTCCATAAGCTCTTTATTTTCAGTTTTAGCTTAATTAGTTTTTCTTTATACATGCTATTTTATTTTAATATAGTGGGACAAGTAATACATTCAGCTTTTACATGCAAGCTAGATTTTTCTTTTTCAGCACATCAATGGTAGTTTTACAAGCAACAATTTTAGCTTTCAGATTATCAATTTCTTTTGACATGTCACAATTTTCTTGTTGCAATTCAAAGTTACCATTCCTATAGCAATCTAAAGTAGATCCTAGCTCATTAATTTCATCTTGCATTCCTGTACAAATATTCAAAAGTTCAATTTTAGTGCAAGATTTTACCTTGTCGTGCTTTCACATTAAGCAGGGAGGAATGAGTAGTTTCCTTCTGAGTCTCATCCTCGGTATTGTCATCCCACGTAACTGAATACTTCTTCTTTTCCTTTGCTTTTTCTTTCTCTATCGATAGACAATCCCTTTTGGTGTGACCAGATTTTCAGTAATTTTGGCAAATAATTTCATCATTAGTATTGTCACAAATATTCTTAGTCACATAATCATCATGTATACTTAAAAGAGCTTTTCTTCCCTTTCGGTTCTTCTTCTTCTTCTGTGCCTATTTTCATCGCTTGAGATGTGATCACCAAAAGTTTGCTCATTTCCATATGTTATCTCCAACGTCCTCCATATATCATGTGCAGAAGAGCAATGTGAGATATGATCAAATATTTTTCTATCTAAACCACACAAAAATATGTTCATTGCTTTCGCATTCAAAGTACACACATTTCTAGCATCCAAATTTCTTTCAGGCTTAGAGATTTTAGTATATCCATTTTCAATAATCTGCCAAATTTCAAAATCTACGAATAATAAATAAACTTTCATCGTATCCTTCCAGTAGCTAAAATCATGTTCACTAAATAGAAGAGGTCGTTCTATAGACATGCCTTCAGCAAAAACTAAGTTTGTGGTATTCATTATTTCTAGACTAGATCCTCTAATATTCTTTGGTACCACTTGTGGAATCTGGATCTAAGCCTAGGGGGTGAATATGCTAATAAAAATTTTCGTGAACACACAATCAATCACATGCAGTTATAATCAAAAGCAGCGTAAATATAAAGCAATCACAGAGTGCACAGTAGATTACCCTGGTTCGGTCGCCCCAATGACCTACTCCAGCCCCAAAGCAGATACTAGCATTAATATGTTACTGGGTACAACTACAGTGAGCTACAAGCCCCAACTCAACTCTCACCTAGTTCGTACCGCACTCCCGAAAGTGCTAAACACTATCAATCTAGTAAATGCTCTCTCTTGACAAGCACCAACTTGTCTTGTCTAGCCCCTACTAGACAAGACCCCAAAAGAATGAATAAGTAACAACAACGATCAACACACCACTACACGAATATAAAATAACAAAGAGTTTAGGAAATCTCAATTCGTGTATGTGTCATCTTCTCTGTCGATCAGCGTGTCGTCAGCTTCATGCTGGCTCAAACGATGTCTCAATCCGATGTCTGGATCTCAAGATATTTCCCTCCGAAGTTTGATGTGCAAATCTGCCCGAATCTAGTCTGTGCGTAAATCAATTCTCTGTTCTGCAAAATCGACAGCAATCTGTGTGTAAAGTATGTTTCTGCCCTGTCTTCCAGAAATTGTAGTAAATCGACCCGAGCTCAGAAAAATCCGAATAAATACTCGTTGGAATTGTGAGCTCGTCCTCTTCGATTGAAAAATAAGAAAGATCTGATTTGGATGCTATTGTAGAGAGGAATTCTTATATCTTTGAAGTGCGTCGTAATGCTTGGAATTTGATCTCTTGGAGTTATCTTCTTCAAAGATGGGGGCCTTGGTTGCTTACTCCTCTAGGTTGAAGATGGCTTATTCTTGGATATCTAGCTTGATGATGGATGTTCCTTATGCTTGCGGCAAGGCTTGAAATGATGAAGAACTTTGGCCTGGGAGATGATGAAATATTGAAGTTATTCAGAATACAACTCATGCTAAAATAAATACCACTAATTTAATTCAAAGAATAAAATCCGAAAAATATCACCATGTTGTAGAGCACTGAGTTGTGATCATCTTAGCGCAAACGGTTCATCGATCAGAGCTCTGTGGAGAAAGTTATGCACTTTTTAGCGTCGTCCGTCGAGCTCCTTCTTCCTGCGAATTTGATGATCTCTTTGAAGCTTGGAGGATAAATTCGACCAAGATGAAGAGAAATGAGTCTAGGGCCGGCGTTGTTTTCTTTTTCTCTCTCCTTTGGATGTGGGTTTATATAGGAGGTGGTGGAAATCAATTAGGCTCTTGTATAATCCCTTAGAATAAAGAGATTGGATGGAATCATAACTTGAATATAATTTGAAATAATCGTATGGAAGATCTCTTTCAATCACAATATGAGTTAGAGTTTGATTTGGGTTTGTAAATGATCTCATTTAATAACAAATTGATTTGAATGAGATTTGGTTCAATCACTTTTGATATGAATGAGATCTCTCCATATATCTCCATCTTTGACCAAGTCCAAATTGCAAATGAATTGCAATTTCTCCATCACTTTGACTAATTCTTCTTTGCATATTTCTCCATCACTTTGACTAGGTCATCCTTTAAGTATTTACGAGCTTGCCACTCCTGAAAACTCTTAGCACACACATCAAATTGTTCACACACGTTTGTTATCATCAGACACGAAGTCATCAATCATTGTTTCCAACTACACGTTGAATCCAACATATTTCATAAAATGTATAGATGATTATTCCAAGTATACTTTCTTGTATCTTTTGAACAGAAAGTCGGAAGTCTTTGATAGTTTTAAACAATATAATGCAGAAGTAGAAAGAAAACTTGGAAGAAACATTAAGGTGTTAAGAACTGAAAGAGCTTTGGAATTCAACTCAAAGGAATTTGAGGATTATTGTATTCAGTACGATATAAAGAAGCTTACAACTATGCCGTATACGCCACAACAGAATGGTGTGGCTGAAAGAAAGAATATAACATTATAGAATGCATTGAGATGTATGTTATCGCATTTTGGTCTCTCCAAGTATTTATGGGGAGAAGCCATATTGACTGCAAATTGTGTTCTGAACAGAATTCACATAAAATCAGTCGAGACAACACCGTATGAGATATGGAATGGACATAACCACAATTTAAGTCATTTGAGAAAATGAGGTTATGTGGCACATGTTCTCATTCCGTATCAGTTTAGAGATAAGCTGGATCTCCAGGCCATAAGATGTATATTCATATGATATTCTGAAAATCTAAAGAATACATGTTCTTCCATGAAAATAAAGGAGTAATTGAAGTAGTGATGCTACTTTTCTAGAGAATCTAGGTGAAAGGGAACCAGTCCAAGAAAATGTGCCACCCTTGCTGGACTAAGATGATGTTACCATTGATGACTTGGATATAGTGGATGATATACATCATCTAATTATGGAAGATAAACATGTTAATGAGAATATACCTATGGAAAATCAACCAGGTGAACTTGTCCAGCTTGCAACCCTTAGTGTCAACAAAAGACCCAGAGCAACAACAGCATGGATGGATGATTATTATCAATATTCATGTGAGTCATCTTATTTCTTAGTGGATATTGATATAAATGAGCAAGCCGATCCCTTGAATTATAAAAATGCAATGAAATCATCTGAGTCGAATCAATGGATTGAGACTATAAAAAGATAGCTTAACTCAATTGAGAGAAACAATGCATGAGAGATATGCAACTTACCAAAAGAGAGGAAGTCCATAGGATGTAAATGTGTATTAAAAAAGATATATCGAGTTGATGGGTCGATTGATACATTCAAGACCCGGTTAGTGGCAAAGGGATTTACTCAAAAAGCAGGGATGGATTATCAGGAGACTTATTCTTTGGTGGCTAAGTTTTCATCTATAATGTTAATCTTATCGATTGTAGCACATCTTGACTTGGAACTCTGCCAGATGGATGTTAAGACTGTTCCTCAACAGAGAGTTAAAGGACGTAATATATATGGATCAATGATGTGTCCTTATATTCCATATTTTATCAATATGATTACACGTCAAAATGATTGCTCAATTACACATTTCATACGCCTTTACGCTCATAATTGGAACTATCGTACTTAAGAGCGTTTGGTTACATTTCAGGAAATACCGAGCGATTTGGAGTATATTGGAGGAGAGAGTGCGTGATTCAACACCGGAGCTCCTGAGGCGTCGCGTTCGGGGAATTAAAGATGCCAGGGAGCAAGGAAGGGTCAAGAGAAAAGGAGTGAAGAAGATGAGAATGAAGAAAGCATGGTTCTATGATACCATGACTCATGGATTTCAGGTCGCTCGATCGAACTATGATGCGGCGAAGGAATCGAGCAACCCGAATTGCTGGAAACAGGACAGTCGTGCACTCTTTTAAAATCTGCTAAGATTTTTTAGTATTTTTCTGATATTTTTTCCAGATATTAGACTTCAAGACGGTTCCATCTCCACTAAGAACGCGCCAATCGAAGGTCGGATGAGCCCTGAGGAATTTCTGCAAGCTGATACTACAGTGCTGAAATTCTGCTGAAATATTTTTGACACCCACTCGACCGAGTAGATGACTCTACTCGACCGAGTAGGGTGAAAATTCTGCTGAAATTTGTCAAATGTTTCTGTTCAACAACTACTCGACCGAGCAGTTGACTGCTCGACCGATCAAAGTGCTGAAATCTGTCAAATCTGTTGTTCGACCACTACTCGACCGATCAGTTGACTGCTCGACCGAGCAGCTCCCTACTCGGTCCGCGCAGGCAGAGCATGATTTTGGAGAGAGCTGCAACCTACTGACAGACTCGACCGAGCAGCTACATACTCGACCGAGCCAGGTGCCTACTCGACCGAGCAGACCCTACTCGGTCCGCGCATGCAGAGCGTGATTTTGGGGGAGAGCTCCAACCTACTTACAGACTCGACCGAACAACTTCCTGCTTGGACCGAGTCGCCATGGGCCCAAACTTTAAGCTGCGTCCAGATTTTGGGGGCGATTTGGAGGGGTATTTTCGGGGTTGTTTCGCGAGGGTTTTGAAGTGGGGATTGGGCAGCCGTCAAAAGGAGATTTTGTGAGATAGATTTTGGGGGACTTTTTGTATACTTTTTAGAGAAGAGTTTTTTAGATCTTTTTAGGCTTTTTTGGGAGATGATCTTTTGGGAGTTAGGCTATGCCCTAGGCCCCTCCCAACTTTGCATCTAAATCCTAAAATCCTGGGGCTAATCCATTAGCCCTAGATGGAACTACGCATGCCTCATAGGAAACACAATAGAAGATTTAATAACACCAAGAGAATTCATCATAATATGCATCAAAGAGATATTCAGTAATAAATCGATAAGAAGAACTAAAAATAAAATTCAAGGGAACAAAAATACTTATCTTGGTACAATGGGGGGGGGCTAGGGCGTAGCCTAACTCCCAAAAGATCGTCTCCCAAATAAGCCTAAAAAAGATCTAAAAACTCTTCTCTAAAAAGTATACAAAAGTTCCCCCCAAAATCTATCTCAAAAAATCTCTTTTTGACGGATGCCCAATCCCCCCTTCAAAACCCTCGCGATTTGACAGATTTCAGCACTCTGCTCGGTCGAGCAGTTAACTGCTCGATCGAGTAGTGGTCGAACAGCAACATTTGACAGATTTCAACAGAATTTTCACCCTACTTGGTCGAGTAGAGTCCTCTGCTCGGTCGAGTGGGTGTCAAACAGATTTTAGCAGAATTTCAGCACTGCAGCATCAGCTTGCAGAAATTCCTCAAGGTTCATTCGACCTCCGATTGGCGCGTTCTTAGTGGCGTTGGAACCGTCTTGAAGTCTACTATCTGAAAAAATATCATAAAAATACTGAAATATCTCAGGTGATAGTAGATTTTAAAAGAGTGAACGGCTGTCCTGTTTCCAGCACTTCGGGTCGCTCGATTCCTTCGTCGCATCATAGTTCGATCAAGCGACCTGAAATCCATGAGTCATGGTATCATAGAACCATTCTTTCTTCATTCTCATCTTCTTCACTCCTTCTCTCTTGCCCCTTCCTTGCTCCCCGACAGCTTTAAGTTATCGAACGCGACGCCTCAGGAGCTCCGATGTCTAATCACGCACTCTCTCATCCAATATACTCCAAATCGCTCGGTATTCCCTGAAATGCAACCAAACGCTCTTAAAGTACGATAGTTCCAATTATGAGCGTAAAAGCTTATGAAATGTGTAATTGAGCAATCATTTTGACGTGTAATCATATTGATAAAATGTGTAATATAAGGACACATCAAAATCTCCCAAGCTTACCTCTTACTCGTACTCGAGGAAGACTAGTAATAAGCTAACACGGAAGAGGGATACAATGGAGATGCGAGGCGGTGGCGTGTAATAGAGACAAAAGGTTTCAATCTTAAATTCAGAAAATACAAGAACCCAAGATATGCAAGATCTCATGAACACACGTCAATGTGAAATTAGAATACATATACACAACAAATACGTACTTAAGTCTCGCTCAAATTAAAATAACGTGGATTTCATTAAATAAAATGAAATTGATAAGCAATAACAAGAGATTATAATTATACCATATCATAGTTTATCATGCAATATACTAAGTTCACAGAAATGAAACCAATGTTCACAACTCATTCTCTAAGCAGTATAGTATGTCATGATCAAACATTTTCAAGAATGCGTGGTATTTTGTTATACTTCATGGAATGAATTTAGCATATTCAATCAAGGTAATGCATCACCATACTACGACCATTTCAAGACTCCTAAAACCCATCAACTTTGTCATGTCTTCGTTCTATATAGAGATGGAGATAAGGATAAGGGATTTTTGTAGTTTTATATTGTTTTTGGCTATATGAATATTTCATATGCATTTTTCTTTCTTTATATACACGAGATAACTCAATATATACAAAAAGAGGCCTATGCATCCCAGACCAGACGGTCTTAGGGCATTGGGTTACGAAGAACCCATAAGGCTTTTTATTCATGATATTTGTTTGATTTTTGCATTTTTGGGATTTTTTTGCAAACTCACGTAAACGCGATGGAATACAAAACATGATCAAAGATCATTTATTGGCTATTCACAAAAGAAAAAGAAAAAGCATAGAATCTAGACATGGCTCAGTTTCAGGAATCCTAATCGTCACTACTTTGGTTGTCATAGGGTTATCCTATCTCTGTTGAATCACTAAACATCCATGAAGCAATAGAATTATCAATCAAATCACGCAGGAGTCAAATAATTTTCAGATTTTGATTCATTCATCTTTAGCTTAACTGTTTCGAGAATATGGTTGTGAAACTATGGATTCCACTATGAAAAAGCATATTAACAAAGATACACTAATCAAGGAATCGAACTCTAATCTAACAGATATCAAAGTTCTTAAAAAATAAATCCACGATATTTCATAGAAAATGAATCATATGAGACATAAATATAGAAGTGAACATGGTTCACATGGAAATTTCGAAGTGTGTTTCACGATGAAGCAAAGTGCGTGCACTATGCACTCCCCCAAGCTTAAACATCACATTGTTGTGATATGATTCCCCGGATTTGGTTTTGGATGATGAGCAAACATAAATAATGTATACTAACTTATTTGTAAGCGCAGTTATGGAGATCGTCGCCAAAAGAATACTCACATTAAAAGCGACGCCTCAAGACTTCTCAATACGCGTGATCGTGTGCCTGGAGCTTCGTTGAAGCTCAAGGAGCAATATAGAAGTCAAGAGGAATGAAGATTGAAGCTTTGAAGACGGCTCGTAAGGTTTATTTTATAGTCTTCTAGCTTCATATATTAGAATGTTAAGCCTTGAGTAGGACTTACTTTATAATCTTCATTTCACTCATATCTTAGAGCTAGGATATTCATAGAAGCCATTAGAAACTTTCCCGAAGCCTATCGCTTCTTCCCTCGGCTTCGAGTGCATGTTATTTGGTTCAAGAAGAGTCACCAACCGACTAGATGACGATCTAGTCGGTCGGCAACTCTACATGAACCGACTAGTTTGCCTCCATTTATTCAGCTCTTTCTATGACTACAGTTAGTCGGTCAAAGAAGAGTCACCGACCGACTAGATGACGATCTAGTCGGTCAGGAGTCCTTCTCAGACCGACTAGTTGTGTACAGTCATTTTCAGCCTATGCTACTGTTTCGAGTTAGTCGGTCAAAGAACGTTTACCGACCGACTAGTTGAGAAACTAGTCGGTCAGCATTTGTTCTTAAACCGACTAAGTCATCTTGAAGTCAGCCTATTCTATTTCGACGTTAGTCGGTCAAAGAACATTCACCGACCGACTAGTTGTGAAACTAGTCGGTCGGCAAGTCTTCTTAGACCGACTAGTTGTCTTTGCCTGTACTTCGACCTTTTGGCTGTTCAACCGTTAGTCGGTCTACGTTGTATCACCGACCGACTAGTTGATGAACTAGTCGGTCAGTGATCCTTCTTTGACCGACTAGTCTGGTTCAGAATAGAGCAGTTGGAGCTTTTCTTGAAACGTTTTTCTCTCCCTCTCTCCTCTATCCTATATATAGTTGGAGGGGGTCTTTCATAAGTTTCAAGGCTGCCATTTTAGAGATTTGAAGAAACCTAAGAGAAGCTATTCAACTCCATTCTAAAGCTTTCTCTTCCTCACAAGAATCTCTCCCTCAACTCTTTGAGCCATTTCCTCAAGAGAGATTCTCTCCATTGTGAGCCTTCCAAGCCTAGAGCTTGATCCAAAGTCACCATCCTCCATCCTAGCCTTCGATCGCTGATCTTATTGGTGGAGATTCGGTTTGGTGACATTCTCTCCTCAAAATCCATCATTGCCCTAATTTGGTAAGTTTACTCAAGGCATAGGATTTTGTACGGTAAGAGTTTATTTCATTTCATTTCATTGAATTGTTGTACACTCTCGGTTGTGAGAGTTTGAGTGATCCCGGGTTGTGGGATTCACGGGAATCGATTGTAGGTCGATTGCACTTGTGGAATTTCCGCAAGTGGGTTTAGTGGAAATCTTGAGTTAGGGTTTCTAACTCAAGTATCCAGAGGGGATCCGGGTGGTTGGGACGTAGGATCACCGGGAACAAGTCGGGGAGACTTGGGTGGATCCGAACCCAGTAATATTGTTTGTTTGCGTATGATTTAATTCTTGTTGATAGTTGTTTAATTCCGCATTGTCATTTGTTTCTTGCACAATAATTAGGAATAACTATCTTGATTATTTTAAGTACAATTCACCCCCCCTCTAGTACGTGTGTGCAGTAGCTACCACAGGGCACAACACACATTGTCCTCAATGTGTGTGTGATATAAATAGAGGACAATGACAGGATGGGGGGGCCACTCAACAAAATAGTTTCTCTCTCCCAAGCTTAAACATCATATAAAAATTGGGGGGAGAAGCGAAATAAGCGCCAAATACAAGGGTGGGCATGGATGATAAATAACGGGTTGGGTGCAAAAGATAATTGAGCCATCATATGGGGTGAATTTATTAAACTAAGAAAGCATATAAAATCCTATACGGTCCTCTCGCTGTCAAGAGGATTCGTGTTTATTGAAAGCATAAAATACTACACTACTAGATTGGTACCACCCGTAGCAAAAGGCAGATTCAGTATCTTTGCCGGTGCAGGCAACTGTTCTAACTACTCCTTTCGTGGCTCCGCTAGGCGTGTTTGTCCACCGGCTCCATCAAATTCCAGCAATGCAGCTCCCAGCATCTCTCTAAGGACTCCACCTGTACCCTGCAAGAGATAAGCCGCATCAATCTGATGTGGATAGTTCTTCCCCAAAATAAATGTATTCCAAAGAAGGTCATCAAAAGAAATATTTAAGATAAAGATCGGTTGACGACACTTTCCTGAAAATGTATCTCCGCTTTCATGCACCGCGACAGGTAACTCTCTGTCGTTCATCTCAGGCTTTTCAGGCAACTCTGGCGTATGAGTGTTGATCTCATCATGCCACTCCTCATCATCGTTAGACTCATCTCATCACACCTCCTGATCATATTCAATAGCATCCATGGGTGCTAACTCCTCGCTCTCCTCCTCGTATACATCCCACCGTACCTCTTGATCATACGTATGTGTATCCTGCAGAAGGCACGATGAGTCATCAAAATCTGAATCATAAAAAACATCATATACATGAGGGGAATCAAAAGCAAAGGACGAGGGAGTAAAAGATTCTCCTTGAATGGGAGCAGTAAGCTCTGTGGTATAGTCCTTGGCGTCAGTGGAAGGATGAGATGGCTGCGAAAGCTCTAGAATTATTGTCTCCTTATAGGTTGAAGCATTAAGGTCCTCAGCCTGCCGTGCAAGAATCCTATCAAGGTACGCAAAAAATATGTGGTCCATATAATCTCCGCCATCTCAGCCATAACACCTTATCAACAAAGACGAATACCTGGAGAAAAATATCAAAGACACAAGAAGATAGAAATAGTGATAAAGAAGGTGGTGGGGAAAAATCTATCTCTCTCTCTGTTTTGTTTTTGTTTTTGTTTTTTTACGCAGTCTAATCAAACTAATTGTGGTAAATAGATAATATGGCGGAACGCCTCCCTGACAACGGCGCCATAGACTTGATGCGTCCGGAATGTAACCCTAGAGCGACCTAGCTATGTCACGAATTGCACGGAGATAAATCCCCGGCAACGGCGCCATAAAATTGATCGAGCCGGAACTAACTCCGAAACGATGTCGTTTACTGCAAGCGCACGGTATAGTGGCAAGCGGCTCTCGCACACGGGAAAGCGGTGTTATACTACCTATCTACTCCTAAGTTGAGTTAGACTTGCGGGTTTATTGGTGGATGTGGAATATGGGATGGTCGTAATGGTGATGGATGCGAAAGTCGTGTCACTCGATGTCGCAAACAAAAGATTCTACACAATATAAAAGAATAAAATATAAAAGATTCGGGCTTTAGGACTCGCCACTAGGACTGTTGAATGTCGATGCTCGGTTGAGACTTCTAAGTTGCATTGGTTTTATTGGGGGAGTGTAGCACATAGAAGGTGAATTCATGCGTCTGGGCATCATGAATCTAACGTATCGCTGTAGAGTATAACTGTCATGTCATCACAACAGCATGTTAATCAACCAGTAAAATGTTTCTTTTAAATTACTTTACACTTGCAGCAGCGTCTCTCACCACTGCCTTGTAGACTTTACCTGACGTACAGTTCCTTTTCTCTTGGGTGCTGTACGACAGGTGTTGAGCCAGAGTACATTGACGAGCCAGTGCCAGAGGACTTGGAGCAGGAGTACGTTACTGATCAGGAGTACGAACTGAGTGAGGACCAGTCTTAGGGGTCCCTCAGTTGCTGACCTTGGGGCTTCCATTGTTTGTAGTTTGGGTGCGTAGCACTCTTTACCTTCTGTTTTAGGTTGGGTGCATAACACCATTGGTTTTCTTTTCTGCTGTTGTAGCTGTGCTGGGCATCTGTTTAGACTTCTATACTTTCTGGATATATTTTGAATAAAATGAATGCATTTCCCTATCTGTACTTTTGTTTTTTCGTATCTTTTATATGCAGGGACCTATTTATTACTTTGGAGTACCTCACAGACGCTTAGTGGGTCCAAGCTTCGCAGTTCCGACCCATGCGGACCTTAGTCACGTTTCGCTTCCGTCGTTTTGGGAAGTGGGGCGTGACAAGTTTTAGTGGTGGCCCATGCAGGTCCTGGAAAAGTTCGGAACAATAAGAGTACCGCATTCATTTAATATCTGGTACAAGTCTAAATTGGGTTCCTTGTCAATAGGATGGTAGTAAGACTTAGATAGACGTCTAGCTTTGATAGTCAGGCGCCTTGGTTAAGATTTAGTCATACTCGTCTTAGGTTACCCTAGTAGCCTCTCACCCGGCTTCGACCATGTTAGACTTCTAGAGTCCTTTTAGTCATTTGCTTGGGTCCACCAACTTCGGGCCCAGCAGAACGTAATCTTGACTCGCTTAGGACTTTTTCCTGAGATCTCTACTACATTCTAGTTCATTAGGAAGTCTTAGTGCAGAGTTCTCCTGATCTTTAGACGACCTGATAATTAGAACCCCTGATTTCTAGCATTTTCCTAACCATTACTCTTCTGTGTTATCGACCGTAGAATTCCATCATAGCTTTTCATGAATCATATCCTAGGAAAATCATCATGAGATCATATTCTTTTTCCTCGATTCACGTGACCGCTTCATGACCATTATCGTTAACTCTTCGAATCTTCCGCATTGCAAATCCTATTTCCTCTAAAAGTATCTTCCAAATTCCTTATTATTCTTCGCTCAGTTTAACTTCTTTTGAAAACCCCTATTATATATTTGAATTTCTTGCTTTTCAGTTAAGTTAAAATTCTTTCTTGGATTTTGAAACCCTCTTGGTCGTAAATTTTTAATTACTACCTTGTAACCATTTTTCTAACCGGTATCTTTCGTATTTCAGTTTTAAAACCTTATTACCATTTTAATAATTCAATATATCATGTTTTTTCTAAACTACGAAATTTATTTTAACCACTTACCGTACGTACCTCTAGAATATTTTTCTATGCTAAATAGAACTTCAATTTTTATATATCAGTTCTTTTTACCATCTGCTCGCTACTTCTACCTATTTTTTTATAAGTATATATATATATATATATATATATACACACACACACACACACAATACCATATTTTACACGTATTCTTATTTTGTTTATTTAATTATTTAGAGCAATATTTTTGTCCCACCCAACCAGCTATCTCCTTATTCTCGTATTATCTGAACACATTCTTTCTGACCTTGCTTCGTTACGCTTTTGGTTTCGGTTCCCCCTTCTATTGTTTAGACATTAGAGCTTGTCGTTGCCTGTGTCAATTCTAGTTTAGTAGTGGGCCCATTGGTTTTTGTGATGTCGTTGTGGTACATGTATATAGGTAGAGTGTGTGGACCTTGCTTCGTTACGCTTTTGGTTTCGGTTCCCCCTTCTATTGTTTAGACATTAAAGCTTATCATTGCCTGTGTCAATTCTAGTTTAGTAGTGGGCCCATTGGTTTTTGTGATGTCTTCATGGTACATGTATATAGGTAGAGTGTGTGGACCTGTATGAGTGTGCTACCCTTAGGATATTAATGATTGCCTCTTGTGTCATGTAAGTATACTCAGTGTTATTCGTGATATATGCATGAAGTTGTATAAATGATGGTATTTATATATGTATGGATGGCTATACCACTTTAGGGACGTTTGTGTATGTTAGATTTAGTGTTGGAATATCTATTAGTGGAGTATGTGGTTTGAAGAATACTTGTAAATGCTTGAAATAATACACTAGTAAGTCATGTGCATGTTAAGTGTAATGATAATGGGTGTGCTTATAGTTAAGTATGCATGTTTATTGTATGATCTATATATCTGTACGTATGAGCGTGTGCTCGTATGTAGATAAATATGTGTATTAGTATGCTAAGTATAAGTGAATCGCTATGGTGTGAATATACGTTATAGGTCTGTGGCTATACGATGCGTGCATATGTGGAATATTATATTTGAATATATACGTGGGCTGATGTTTGTAATATTATTATGGTATGTATATGGTTACGTTGGTAGATGTATATATTGGAATGGTGTTGGTATAGGTAAAAATATCGAATTAAGTATGTAGAGCACTCTGATATGGGTTTTGAGTCTCACTCAAGCTTGAGTGGGTAAACTCTAAGTATATTGTTACATATGTCTGTGGTTTGCGAATATAGTAATGGATGATGTATGTATAGTGATAGGATTGGTTGTGTCTGGTACTGCTACACACATGATTGTGGGTGGCTATACCATTATATAGTTATAGGATGGTATGTGATGTGTATATAAGATGAAGTATCTACGTGTACTTGAATAACTATATATAATGGTGTATTGTATGGTGTGACCGCATGTGTTGATGTGTTGGATTGGATGTATAGTAGGAGATATTAGGGAGTAGTATATCCATGTTGTTTTGTGCATAGTTAATTATCTATACGTGAAGAATTACGATCATGTTTGCTAGTGTGAAACTATTTTTATATAAGTATGAGTAACTTGGTTACGTGATAGTGAGTGATAGTTATATAAGGATATACGTGACTATATGAGTGATTGAAGTGCGTGTATGAATTTGAATGTCTATGATAGGTATAAGCATAGAATGTGCATATATATATGTACACATGTTTGTAGTGTTAATGTTTGACTATCTAGTGCATATATAAGCACTTGTACGAACTATACCTGCTTTGAATTATAGTGTGATGTGATTGGGGTAGTTACTAGGATGGCTAGGTATATTTATAGTTAGAAAGTCTGAGGACGGACTTTATTCTAATGTGGGTAGAATGTAACAGCCGCTTTCCGACCGTTTGTTTTTCGCTCATACGTTCCTCTTTCGTACACGTATTTTTCATTGCCCTTTCTTCTATCCGGAATACGAGTTATGATATGTCGTTGTGACCATATAGAAGAGTAGTTATTTATGTGATTTTTAGTGAACGTCATTTCACGACTCGTTCTCCCACAAATTAGTTTCGTTTGTGGGGGTGTTTTGATGCTTTGAGCAGCGATGATGCGTTCTATGTTATATATCTTTCTCGGTAGGTGTAGCGTGTGACCAGACCCCGTACCCTTGAGCCTCTCATCGCTACGATCGCTTCGGTATTTTCGGATTATTTTTCGATGCCCGTAGGACGAGCTATCCCCTAATTACTTTTCATCCCCTAATGACCCTCAATTAAATTCAAATTCAAATCCTAATCACATTTAAAACAAACCCATAAATCTCTCCTAAGTATCATGGAAATGATATTTCCCTTCTATTCTCACCCTCCTTTCCCTCTCTTTGCACTTCCCCTATCTCAATCTCCCTCTCAATTAACCATATATTCTAAAGATGTTTAGCAACTTCAACATGTTAAAACCCATACTCATGCAACAAGCTAGGGCACTGTGAAACTCAGCCGCTGCCCCATTACCTGCGTTTTTCCTGCTCCCTCCGGCCACCACCAGACCTCCGGCGAGCTCCCCTACCTCTTCTCTCTCTCCTCTCTCTTCTCTCCCTCCTTGAACCACCAAAAACCCCATCAAAACCCCCATGGCCGCAAGAAGAGACAGCCCAGCGCGCGCAACCCATTTCCGGCCACCTTGCCACTGTACAACCACCCACAGGCATCCCCTCTAGTCCGGCGACCTACTACTCTCCTTCCTCCTTCGTCTCTCTACTCCCTCTCCCCTTTAAAATCCCAAGAAAACCCACCCAGGCCGGCAGTTTTGGCAGCCTACGCACCGTCGAAAAACGCCAGCGGCCGTCGCCCTCCGGCCACCTCCAGCCATCGTCGCCACCTCCACTCGACTCCCCTCAAATCCCCCTATCAACTGCAACTCTCCTCCCTCACTTCTCTCATCTATATCTCCTCGAAATCCCCTTGAAACCAAGCCCTAATGGCAGTTTTTAACAGCCTGCACGCCGCCGCTTCAAACCCGGCGCCCGGCCACCTCCGACAACCTCCGGCAACCACTCCACCACCATTAGATCCCCCACGACCCCCTTTATCTACTGCAAGTCTCCTTTGACCCATTTGGTCGCCGCTTTTTCGCTGCGACACACGACAACGACCGTGGTGCAAATCTGTCGTCTTCGGCTTCTAACGGCCGCCCACCACCGTTCGCAGACGCCATCAGCCACCCACCAGGCCGAGCAATCCTCCATCACCTCCTTCAATCCTTGACAGCCCCCTTTGCTCCTAGGAGTTCATGCGCATTGCCGATCTCGCGTGTTTTCCCCCCGACGTTGCCGCCGCCGTGTAGATCCGTTGTGCTACTCGCAACGGGAGAGATCTCGAAGCTTGCTCACTATTCGTGCCTCCACCTCTCTGTCCAGACATGTCTCGCTACGCTACCTACGGTTGAGATGTTGCTGACAACGTAGATCCATCGCTGTTCAGACCCAACATCCGCTCTATGATCAA
Organism: Scilla litardierei; assembly: GCA_030789695.1. Lineage (NCBI taxonomy): Eukaryota > Viridiplantae > Streptophyta > Magnoliopsida > Asparagales > Asparagaceae > Scilla > Scilla litardierei. The sequence continues at coordinate 73,515,046 of CM061135.1, forward strand.
ACGTTAAAAAGGTTAGCTCTCTAACGTGTAGTAAGAACCCACACCGTAGCGAATCAAAAACTTAATCTAAAAATCATCAACGATAACTAAATATTACTTTACGCTCTTTAAAATGTTGTTCAACCTTAGATATCGACGAAGGACTTAATATGATTGATGAAAAATGCGTTCTGACGTCGCCGTTGACCTATTTCAGACGGACCCTCGCTGACGCGTCGCTTTAAAGAGATGCTCCAGACAGACGACACACTCGCCTCCGTAGGTAAGTGTTTACACTTGTGTACTTACGGCCACGTTTAGGCCATCTCCTTCTTAGAAAGTTAAAGTATATTTAAAGAGAACCGGACATGAAATGATAGCGTCCGGGACCCTCTTGACAGCTTAGACTTGACGACGAAGTCTAAGCTCGACAACAACAACAACTGACACCCTAGGTTCTATCTGTGTGTGTGCATATGGACCCCCTAGAATGAACAACTCCTTGCTACTTGTCGTGTCATGGTCCTGTTACAAAATTCTCTGGGCGTTTCAGATGCTCTCCAAGCGAGAGTGATCTCTATGTTACAGTTTCACCTACGGGACGTTCGTCGCTCACCAAGGGAGTGAGAGATATGCTACAGACCGTGGGGATAGAGGCACTCACCTAGCAGAGTGATTGGTCCTATACAGTGGTACAGATTTACCTTACGAGAGTCTCGGCGTCTCACCAGAGGAGTGAGCACCCCGGCAGACCGTGGGGGATCTTGGGAGCCCACCGAGAGAGTGGGTGTTCCTTTTTTGAACACCTTCCTGGAAGTTTCGGCGTCTCACCAGGGGAGTGAGTGCCCCGGCTGACCGTGGGAAGAGGCACTCACCATGGGAGTGAGCGGTACTCATACAATCTAGTCTTGTCTTGTCTTGAGCACTTGGGGTGGGGTTGGGTGAATAGCCACCAGATATAGGGTTTGACCACTCTCTACGCTGCAGGCATGCACTCTCTTTGGTGTCACACACACGTCTTGTTGTGTTATCATGTCCCGTCTAGCTTAGTCCCGTAGCCGGTAGCACACGCTACGGCCACTGCCTATCACGTTTTACTTTCCTGCTCCACTTTACTTCTTGCATAGTATAACTGTCATGTCATCACAACAGCATGTTAATCAACCAGTAAAATGTTGCTTTCAAATTACTTTACACTTGCAGTAGAGTCTCTCGCCCCTACCTTGTAGACTTTACCTGACGGACAGTTCCTTTTCTCGTGGGTGCTGTACGTCAGGTGTTAAGCCAGAGTACGTGGACGAGCCAGTGCCAGAGGATTTGGAGCAGGAGTACGTTTGTTGATCAGGAGTACAACCTGAGTGAGGACCAGTCTTAGGGGTCCCTCAGTTGCTGACCGTGGGGCTTCCGCTGTTTGTAGTTTGGGTGTGTAGCACTATTTACCTTCTGTTTTAGGTTGGGTGCGTAGCACCATTAGTTTTCTTTTCTGCTGTTGTAGCCATGCTGGGCATCTGTTTAGACTTCTGTACTTTCTGGATATATTTTGGCTAAAATGAATGCATTTCCCTTTCTGTACTTTTATTGTTTCGTATCTTTTATATGCAGGGTTTAGTGGTGGCCCATACAGGTCCTGCAAAAGTTCGGAAAAATAAGAGTACCGCATTCATTTAATATCCGATACAAGTCTAAATTGGGTTTCTTGTCAATAGGACGGTAGTAAGACTTAGATAGGCATACAGCTTTGATAGTTAGGCGCCTTGGTTAAGATTTAGTCATACTCGTCTTAGGTTACCCTAGTATCCTCTCAACCGGCTTCGACCATGTTAGACTTCTAGAGTCCTTTTAGTCGTTCGCTCGGGTCCACCAACTTCGGGCCCAGCAGAACGTAATATTGACTCGCTTAGGACATTTCCCTGAGATCTCTACTACATTCTAGTTCATTAGGAAGTCTTAGTGCTGAGTTCTCCTGATCTTTAGACTGCCCGATAATTAGAACCCCTGATTTCTAGCATCTTCCTAACCATTGCTCTTCTTTGTTATCGACCATAGAATTTCATCGTAGCTTTTCATGAATCATATCCGAGGCGAATTCATCATGCGATCATATTCTTTGCCCTCGATTCACGTAACCCCTTCATGACGATTATCGTTAACTCTTCGAATCTTCCGTATTGCAAATCCTATTCCCTCTAAAAGTATCTTCGAAATTCCTTATTAAATTCGTCGCTCAGTTTAACTTCTTTTGAAAACTCCTATTAAATATTTGAATTTCTTGCTTTTCGGTTAAGTTAAAATTCTTTCTTGGATTTTGAAACCCTCTTGGTCGTAAATTGTTAATTACTACCTTGTAACCATTTTTCTAACCGGTATCTTTCGTATTTCAGTTTTAAAACCTTATTACCATTTTTAATAATTCAATATATCATGTTTTTTTCTAAACTACGAAATTTAATTTAACCACTTACCGTACGTACCTTTAGAATATTTTTCTAAGCTAAATAGAACTTCCATTTTTATATATCAGTTCTTTTTACCATCTACTCGCTATTTCTACCTATTTTTTATAAGTTTATATATATATATATATATACAATACCATATTTTACATGTATCCTTCTTTCATCAATTTAATTATTTAGAGCAATATTGTTGTCCCACCCAACCAGCTATCTCCTTATCCTCGCATTATCTGAACATATTCCTTCCGATCTTGCTTCGTTACGCTTTTGGTTTCGGTTCCCCCTTCTATTGTTTAGACATTAGAGCTTGTCGTTGCCTGTGTCAACCCTAGTTTAGTAGTGGGCCCATTGGTTTTTGTGATGTCGTCGTGGTACATGTATATAGGTAGAGTGTGTGGACCTGTATGAGTGTGCTACCCTTAGGATACTAATGATTGTCTCTTGTGTCATGTAAGTATACTCAGTGTTATTCGTGATATATGCATGAAGTTGTATGAATGATGGTATTTATATATGTGTGGATGGCTATACCACTTTAGGGATGTATGTGTATGTTAGATTTAGTGTTTGAATATCAACTAGTGGAGTATGTGGTTTGAAGACTACTTGTAAATGCTTGAAATAATATACTAGTAAGTTATATGCATGTTAAGTGTAATGATAATGGGTGTGCTTATAGTTAAGTATGCAGGTCTATTGTATGATCTATATGTCTGTACGTATGAGCGTGTGCTCGTACGTAGATAAGTATGTGTATTAGTATGCTATTTATAATTGAATCGATATGGTGTGAATATATGTTATAGTTATGTGGCTATACGATGAATGCATATGTGGAATAGTGTATTTGAATATATACGTGTGCTGATGTTTGTAATATTATTATGGTATGTATGTGGTTACGTTGGTAGATGTATATATTGGAGTGGTGTTGGTATAGGTATAAAAATTGTGTTATGTATATAGAGCATTCTGATATGGGTTTTGAGTCTCACTTAAGCTCGAGTGGGTAAACTCTAAGTATATTGTTACTTATGTCTATGGTTTGCGAATATAGTAATGGATGATGTATGTATAGTGATAGGATTGGTTGTGTCTGGTAGTGCTACGCACATGATTCACTACTTTAAAAAAACTCTTGCATAGCGCATTTTTTAAACTTGGATAGCGCTTTTATAAGCGCTATCTAAGTGTTTTACTAAGATAGCGCTTTACTACCTTAGCGCTTTTTTAAAACTTGGATAGCGCTTATAAAAGCGCTATCCAAGCTACCACTATGGTAGCTTGGATAGAGCTTTTATAAGCACTATCTAAGTGTTTTACTAAGATAGCGATTTACTATCTTAGCGCTTTTGGAAGCGCTATTCAAGATTACTCGAGAAATTTTGACTTTGACCTTGCATAGCACTTTCACTTCATCCACATTGCAGCTTTTACAGGAATATATCGTAAAACCAAAGATATGATGACAAACAAATGACACCGTCAATAAGTCTTGCAATTGAAACAAAATAAACAATCACTTCATGTAATTTAAAACCACCACACTAAGAAATTATACCTAATACCATCACTTCATCCATCCACATTGCAGCCACAATTAGTGATGCCACTGATAGGCCCCGGATATACACCCGGAGAACGATTGTAGTTTTACCGCAAGCGCACGGCAAAGTGGCGAGCGGGTATCGAACACAGGGAGGTGGTGTTGGCTCCAATCTATCCTAGGTTGGTTTGACTACGAACGTTTTATTGGTGGAGATGGTTATGGTATAATGTAATGGCAATGGTGATGGATGTCGGTGTCGGAGATAGAGAAATCGGTCAGATATCGATTCAAATACAATACAATAAAAGAGTCTAGGGCTAGGGAATCCCCACTACGGATCGTCATTCATCATTGTGAATAGTGAATCTCAATATTACTAGGCTTGCGTTGAGGTGAACTAGTCGTAACTGAATAGAGAAGCAAGCTCACGCTCTCGCGCTATTGCCGGTCTATAGCAAACCTAGATTAGAGCCCACTCTCATGCAAACCCTAACCTAAGCCACTAGCATTAGGATCGACATCATTGTCCAATCGCTTCTCGAGCCCACTCTCGTGCAAACTCGAGTCACGATCTAGGTTGTGATAGTTCGTATTCGTCCAATCTCTTGCAAACGAATATTGGTATAGATTTACAATTAAAAATCCTAGCTTTGGTCCAATCTCTTGCAAACCAAATCTAGAGAAATCCAATTGTAAATCTAAATCGAATATCTAGGCCTTCCCATCGATTAGAATCCAATCTCTTGCAAATCCCAAATCGATGGAAATCCCTAGCTATCCGTAATAAATCAATCACAACCTAACCTCCTAGCAATTCTAGCAATTTAGAAATTCATTCATCACAAATATGAAATTAGATCCATAGGGTTCATCCCCAAACCCTAGAACAACAAATCTACTCTAGCATAGCATTAAGGATATGAGAATCAATAGAAATCATTGCTTGCATACAAAAAGATAGAAAAACAAAGATTCAAATAAAAATAAGAAAATACTCAGCTTGATGAAGATCTTCAATCCAAAATACAAGCTTTTAGATCCAAGAGGGGGCCTAGGGCATGGCCTAACCTCTAAATCAATTACTAATAAAACATCTTGGAACCCCCTCTCAATGACGGCTACAAACCCTCTTAAATAGCCCCCAAAAAACCCTAGCAAAACTGCGCCCCTGAAATTCGGGCCCAAAACTGAATCTGCGCGTGCCCAGAAATCTGCGCCAGTTACGACTCGGCCGAGTGGAAATCTCACTCGGTCGAGTGGAAATCTCACTCGGTCGAGTGGACAGCTCACTCGGTCGAGTGGAAATCTCACTCGGTCGAGTGAGCTTTCCTGCAGAAACTCCAGAAAACAGCACTCTGTCAAAACTGTCAAAAACTGTCAAAAACTGGTCACTCGGCCGAGTGGAAATGTCACTCGGCCGAGTGACACTGACATGCAAATTCCAGCACTGCAGCATCAACTTGCAGAAATTCCGCAGATTTCATCCGACCTCCGATTTGCGCGTTCTTGGTGGCGTTGGAATCGTCATGAAGTCTACTATCCATAAAAAATATGAGAAAAATAATTTACCCACTGGAATGATAGAAGATTTCAAAAGAGTTGGAGGATGTCTGAAAATCTGGGCGCTTCGTGTCCTCGGCATCACTCGGCCGAGTGGCAAATGTCACTCGGCCGAGGGGCTTTTGAAACTCGGCCGAGTCAGAGCTCGTAGTCGACTGACGGATTACATAGAGTTGGCCATTTTGGCTCGCCGTCGTCTGGGTGCCACTCGGGCGGACGGAGTCTCCGAACTCGGCCGAGTGGGCGTGCGATGCTCGGCCGAGTGCACGCTGATACATCTCTGTTGCGTGTCCGATCTGGCCGGCCGAGCGGGGTCTCAATGCTCGGCCGAGTGACTCCTTCACTCGGCCGAGTGGCAAGCTGAAAATGCCCAATCTCCATCTTTTCGCTTCCTCGTCGCTCCTACGACATTCTTTCTTCTTCCACTCGTCTTCCATTGCAGAATAACCCTCAAAAGAGCCATGGTTGACACTCCGGAGTGGGTGCAAATCCTTTAAGCTCATTTTTGCTCCCGATCGCTCCATATTTCCTGAAATCCGACAAAAACAAGAAATAGTGAAAAGTAACGCAATATCGTCGAATAATCGTGAAAAGCGTGATATGGGTCATCGAAATGGCATGCAAATATGCAGAAAAAAGGTGTAAAATATGGACCGATCAAAATCCCCCAAGCTTACCTCTTACTCGTCCTCGAGGAAGATAAGTAAAAAGACGAACTCGGGAGATGAAAAATAAGGGAAATAAAATAAAAGAATACGAAGTGGAAGGGGTCGCTAGATTATACTCTCAGATCTCAAGCCATAAGCTACACATCACGATGACTTGGAAAATACAAATCACATGCTATAAGGATTTCATATCTTTCATAAACATGGTACTTGCAAGCTTTTAAGAACAATAAGAGGGACTCTCTAAATTCATACAATCAATTCATATCCACATCACGCATTTCATAGAATTTAATATACAAATGTTGGCGATGCACTTTTCAATCAAAAGTTATAACTGAAGCATATAAGATACACACCAATCATGCAATAGAGAATAGAATAAAAGTCATGGCATTCACATATTTATTTCAAATCATGAAAAATCTCCATATCTAATTTATTTTGCAAAGTCTAAGCATTATCGAATATTCCCATTCATGCACGTCTCCACTCTAATGTCATACTCACTCATATGGTCAAATGAATTCACCCCCCCAAGCTTAGCTTGAGGCGTCGCATCCAAAGGAATATAATAGTGGAAAATGGGATTTTTGCCTTGGTTTTCCCAAGTATTTTGTGGCTCCAATAATGAGATAGAGAAACCTTTTTCTTTTTCTTTTGGAACTTTTTGTTTCTCATTTTTCTTTTTGGATTTTTGTAGGAGCTATTTGATTTGTATTTTTTTGGTTTTTGGCTCCCTTTTTGGCTTTTTGGACTTTTTGGAGCTAACTTTTTCTTTTGTGGGGATTTTTGGGAAATAGATGCGATATAAGTAGCTTTAGGAGGTGAACTCAAGTGACATGTAGAGAATAAAAAGATATATGTGGAGAAAGAAATAATGTAACACTCGGTTCACTCTAAGATGTGCACGAACGGTTCAATAAAATAATACTTCAACTAAAACTCATATGTAAGCATGGATATTCTCAATCATCACAATAAAAAGTGAAGTCAAGCGGTAAAGAGTACTTTCATATCAAGCATGCAACAGAAGGTGAATAAGATGATAAGGCAGATGCTTCCGTTATACAATTGATGCGTGAATCTTGGTGCACTTCCAACAAAAGCATACTAAACACTAATCCATACATTCAGCTTCAACTAATGTCATGCATTCATATATAGAGGAATCATCAAAAGAATATATAAGCAAGCACATGGATAGCAGGATACTGAAATACTCTAAGTAGCATGGCAATGAATAATAAGCATCGTGATGGTTGCTAAAGCAATAAGAGATATCATCATAAGGAATTCATCTAGCGGAAGAAAAGAAAAGAAAAATAAAGAAATAAAAGTAAAAGAGAGGAAAGAAAAGAAAAACAAGCACACAATATGATGCATGAACACACATAAAAGGAAAATAAGATGGAAAAATCAAAAAAATGATGCAAAAATTTTGAAAATTTTTAAAAACCCTAAAATAAAGTAAAAATGCAACTAATGCATCTGAATGGCATGGAAATGCACTCCCCCAAGCTTAAACTGCACAATGTCCCCAATGTGATCATAGTGGAAGAATATGAAGAACAACGATAATAATAAGGGGGTGAATGAAAAATGATGAAATGAATGACATGAAATCCTAATGCAGCTACATGCACATACAATGATGCATGAGAGCGCTTTCCCCCAAGCTTATACCAAACAATCCTATTCAAATGACTCAATCAAAAATGTCATGGCTTTGCAAAGCGTGATCAAGTCAAATGAATAAGAAAGTGAGTATTCATTTGAAAGAAATGCTCGATGGTGGTGAGCAAAAGGATGTGGCGTATCAAAATATGGAGATGGGAATTAATATATATAATGGGTTTGGGGTGTAAAAATTTTTGTTGCCATCATATGAGGTGATATTATTCAAGCAAATCTATACGGTCCTCTCGCTGTCGAGAGGATTCGTGTTTATTTAAAGCATAAAAATTTCTACACTACTGGATTGATATCACCTATAGCAAAAGGCGGATCCAGTATCTTTGCCGGTGCAAGCAACTGCTCCAACTTCTCCTTCCGTGGCTCCGCTAGACGCGTATGTCCACGGACTCCATCAGACTCCAGCAATGCGGCTCCCAGCACCTCTCTAAGGACTCCACCTGTACACTGCAAGAGATAAGCCGCATCAATCTGATGTGGATAATTCTTCCCCAAAATAAATGTATTCCAAAGAGGGTCATCAACATAAGTATTTAAAATTAAAAACGGTTGACAACACTTCCCTGGAAATAAATCTCCACTCTCGTATACCACGTCGATCAACTCCTCATTGTTCGCCTCAGGTTGTTCAGGTAGCTTGGGCATATAAGCGTAGGTCTCATCAGGCAGCTCCTCCTCATCGTCAGACTTATCCCATCGCACCTCCTGATCATATTCAATAGCGTCCATGGGTGCTAACTCCTCGCTCTCCTCCACGTATACGCCCCATCGTACCTCTTGATCGTATGTACATGAATCCTGCAAAAGGTGCAATGAGTCTTCAAAATCTGAATCATAGCAAGCATCATATACGGGAGGGGAATCAAATATAAAGGGCGAGTGAGTAAAGAGATCCCCCTGAAGGGGAGCCATAAGCTCTGTGGGATTGTCCTCGACGTCAGTGGAAGGGTGGTCCTCTGAGGGATGCTCAGCCTCTGTAGAAAGTAGAGGCGGCTGCGGTAGCTCGAAAGGAGGAGGGTAATGCTCGGGATCCTCATGAATGGATGTGTCCACGTCCCAATGCACGGCCTCCCCGGTGACAAGCTCTGGCTCCGCATGTAAGGCCTCCTCAACAGCAAGCTCTGGCTCATGTGGCTGACAAGGGGGAGCGACGATGGCACAAGCTGACTCTCCCCCAAGCTGAACGTGGACATCCTCCTCAGGCTCCTCAGGTATAGAAGGCAATGTAAATGTCATCATCTCCTTTTCATGCCTCCTTCTTTGTTTCTTTCCTGGAGCTCGAGTCACCCGATTGCATGGCTTGGCCTCCTCAATAGTAGGTGCAGGTGGCTCTATGGGCTCATGTATCTTGACCGTGGTATAAAAGTGGGTCTTGTGCCCCTCAACTAGAGCATAGACTCCATCATCAATTGTGCCTGTGGAAGAGATACGATGAGTAATAAAGTTTTGAAATTCAAGCTCAAAAGGATCACATGCCGTTATTGTCAATGGACCGGAATTTCGAACTACGTCGACAATGTTTCTCAATAGGTCCGTGTACGTGTCCTCCTTTGGCAACTCAGATGTCTCTATTTGTGGAGTGTTGATGGTATAAAGGTGGATATGATCACCTTCAAGTGAAGCATACACTCCATCTATGATAGTACCTGCACTAGAGACATTAGCCATAACAAAATCGATGAATACTTGGTCGTATGGTTTACTTACCGTAACGATTAGTGAACCAGTAGATCGAGCATCATCTATCATTTGCTCCAAGGCTGCTGCCAACTGCAAATCACTGAACTTCCCCACTTGCATCCTCTTCAAAAACTCACGTGAGGGTCCCTTTAGCCTTCTAGTGAAGATATCAAATAGCGTGGAGTCATTCCACTCGTGGTCTGACTCCGTCTGGAACATTTCTAACATTCCTTCAAACCTAGACAAGGCTTCCCCGAAGGATTCTCCATCAGCCTGATAGAATGCAGCGAGATATATGTAGGATTGTATAGAGCCCGCTCGCATTTTCTTTGGAAGCACCATCGCTGCAACAACTGTACCTGATCAATCAAAGTAAACAACCTGGAAAAGACGTCAGTGGTACAAAGAGAGATAAAGATAATAATAGCAGGTGGTGTGAAAAAATCTCTCTCAATGTTTTTTTTTGATTTTTTTTCAATGTAATCTAATCAACCTAATTGTGACAAATTGGCACCCAACGGGAAACACCTCCCCGGCAACGGCGCCAAAAACTTGATCGGCCCCGGATATACACCCGGAGAACGATTGTAGTTTTATCGTAAGCGTACGGCAAAGTGGCGAGCGGGTATCGAACACAGGGAGGTGGTGTTGGCTCCAATCTATCCTAGGTTGGTTTGACTACGAACGTTTTATTGGTGGAGATGGTTATGGTATAATGTAATGGCAATGGTGATGGATGTCGGTGTCGGAGATAGAGAAATCGGTCAGATATCGATTCAAATACAATACAATAAAAGAGTCTAGGGCTAGGGAATCCCCACTACGGATCGTCATTCATCATTGTGAATAGTGAATCTCAATATTACTAGGCTTGCGTTGAGGTGAACTAGTCGTAACTGAATAGAGAAGCAAGCTCACGCTCTCGCGCTATTGCCGGTCTATAGCAAACCTAGATTAGAGCCCACTCTCATGCAAACCCTAACCTAAGCCACTAGCATTAGGATCGACATCATTGTCCAATCGCTTCTCGAGCCCACTCTCGTGCAAACTCGAGTCACGATCTAGGTTGTGATAGTTCGTATTCGTCCAATCTCTTGCAAACGAATATTGGTATAGATTTACAATTAAAAATCCTAGCTTTGGTCCAATCTCTTGCAAACCAAATCTAAAGAAATCCAATTGTAAATCTAAATCGAATATCTAGGCCTTCCCATCGATTAGAATCCAATCTCTTGCAAATCCCAAATCGATGGAAATCCCTAGCTATCCGTAATAAATCAATCACAACCTAACCTCCTAGCAATTCTAGCAATTTAGAAATTCATTCATCACAAATATGAAATTAGATCCATAGGGTTCATCCCCAAACCCTAGAACAACAAATCTACTCTAGCATAGCATTAAGGATATGAGAATCAATAGAAATCATTGCTTGCATACAAAAAGATAGAAAAACAAAGATTCAAATAAAAATAAGAAAATACTCAGCTTGATGAAGATCTTCAATCCAAAATACAAGCTTTTAGATCCAAGAGGGGGCCTAGGGCATGGCCTAACCTCTAAATCAATTACTAATAAAACATCTTGGAACCCCCTCTCAATGACGGCTACAAACCCTCTTAAATAGCCCCCAAAAAACCCTAGCAAAACTGCCTAAAAAGCCCCTGAAATTCGGGCCCAAAACTGAATCTGCGCGTGCCCAGAAATCTGCGCCAGTTACGACTCGGCCGAGTGGAAATCTCACTCGGTCGAGTGGAAATCTCACTCGGTCGAGTGGACAGCTCACTCGGTCGAGTGGAAATCTCACTCGGTCGAGTGAGCTTTCTTGCAGAAACTCCAGAAAACAGCACTCTGTCAAAACTGTCCAAAACTGTTAAAAACTGGTCACTCGGCCGAGTGGAAATGTCACTCGGCCGAGTGACACTGACATGCAAATTCCAGCACTGCAACATCGACTTGCAGAAATTCCCCAGATTTCATCCGACCTCCGATTTGCGCGTTCTTGGTGGCGTTGGAATCGTTATGAAGTATACTATCCATAAAAAATATGAGAAAAATAATTTACCCACTGGAATGATAGTAGATTTCAAAAGAGTTGGAGGATGTCTGAAAATCTGGGCGCTTCGTGTCCTCGGCATCACTCGGCCGAGTGGCAAATGTCACTCGGCCGAGGGGCTTTTGAAACTCAGCCGAGTCGGAGCTCGTAGTCGTCTGACGGATTACATAGAGTTGGCCATTTTGGCTCGCCGTCGTCTGGGTGCCACTCGGGCGGACGGAGTCTCCGAACTCGGCCGAGTGGGCGTGCGATGCTCGGCCGAGTGCACGCTGATACATCTCTGTTGCGTGTCCGATCTGGCCGGCCGAGCGGGGTCTCAATGCTCGGCCGAGTGACTCCTTCACTCGGCCGAGTGGCATGCTGAAAATGCCCAATCTCCATCTTTTCGCTTCCTCGTCGCTCCTACGATGTTCTTTCTTCTTCCACTCGTCTTCCATTGCAGAATAACCCTCAAAAGAGCCATGGTTGACACTCCGGAGTGGGTGCAAATCCTTTAAGCTCATTTTTGCTCCCGATCGCTCCATATTTCCTGAAATCCGACAAAAACAAGAAATAGTGAAAAGTAACGCAATATCGTCGAATAATCGTGAAAAGCGTGATATGGGTGATCGAAATGGCATGCAAATATGCAGAAAAAAGGTGTAAAATATGGACCGATCAGCCACATCAAACACCAGCACAAAACCCATAGCCAACAAAATGCGTGTGAATCCTTGACTGTTTGTAAACAGATTGCAAACAGTTTCGAGATCAACCACAGAAAGAACAGAGTAACTGGAAACTGAAACCATGTATAGAGAGAGTTGGATACCTAATATCTGAGCAAAATAGATCTACATCCCAAAATTCCCCCCAAAACACTTCACTACGTCTACTACCAGCTGTACACAGTATGGCGCCCAAACCCCCACCAACATTTTTTCTCTCAGTCTACTCCATGGATTTAGCCTTAGCCTTGGCCTTGGGAGAATTAGGCTCAGAACTGGGCTCCTTAGCCCCCTTCTTCGATAGCCGAGCCAAGTGAATCTTCGGGAAAAACCCCCCGCTTGCGATCGTCACACCCGCAAGCCGCTTCCCAAGCTCCTCGCCGCTACTCACCGCCAGCAGCAAATGCCTCGGGATAATCCTACTCTTCTTGTTGTCCCTCGTCGTGTTCCTGGCGAGCTCCAAAACCTAGATCAGTGCCTGATCACTCCGTATTTTACACCCTTTTTCTGCATGTTTGCATGCTACTTTGATCGCTCATATCGCGTTTTTCACAATTATTCGACAATATTGCGATGCATTTCACGATTTCTTGTTTTCGTCGTATTTCAGGAGATATGGAGCAATTCGGAGTGATTTTGAGATCAAGAGGATTTGCACCCACTCCGGAGTGTCACCCAGGGCTCTTTTGGGGGATATTCAGGGATGGAAGACAAGTGGGAGAAGAAAGAACGTCGTAGGAGTGACGAGGAAGCGAAAAGACGAAGATTGGGCCTTTGCAGCATCTCACTCGGCCGAGTGAACCACCCACTCGGCCGAGCAAGAAGACCACTCGGCCGACCAGACCGGACACGCATCAACAGAAGAAAATGGGTGTGCACTCGGCCGAGTGACGATAGTCCACTCGGCCAAGCATGGAAATCTCCTCGCCCGAGTGGCATGAGAAAAGACACTTCAAAACGGCCGACTTACTGTAAAATTACAGGCTTCTGACGACTCCGACTCGGCCGAGCAAGAATTGCCCCTCGGCCGAGTGAGTAAATCCACTCGGCCGAGTCACTCCCGAAGACAGACTCACGAATAGTCCCGACTTACTAAAATTTTACAGGGTTTGTCACTCGGTCGATTGAGCCGCCCCGCCTGCTGCGTAAACTGCGATTTTTGAGCTGCGCAGGGGCATTTTTGTCACGAATTTCTGGGCGATTTTGAGGGGTATTTAAACCCAGTTTTTGCCCTAGTTAAAAAGAACTTTTTGATACTTTTTGCAGCCTTTTTAGAGAGCTTTTTAGTTAATTAGATTTAGGCTTTTTGAGAGATTAGAAAGGAGACTTTTGTTGGATGCTATTGGATTCTCATTGGTTTGTCTCCTTTCTTGTCAAAAACTCTATTTTTATTGATAATTTCTCTATTGCAATGAATTGTGTTGGTTTTTCTATTGAATTTCTTATGAATTGCATGATGATTAGTGAGTAGTTTTATCTTCTAAGGGCATGTGGATGAACCCTATGAACCCTATTTCTGAATTGTGATGAATTGGTGAAATTCTTGCTAGAATTGATTAGGGTTAGGTTGGGATCGATTTATTACGGATAGCTAGGGATTCATATCGATTGGGATTTGCAAGAGATTGGGTCCCAATTGATAGGAAGCCCTAGAAATTCGATTTAGATTTACGATAGAAATTTTCTAGTATTGGTTTGCAAGAGATTGGACCAAGACTAGGATTTTCAATAGTGTCTCTATACAAATACCCGTTTGCAAGAGATTGGGCGGGTAAGAACTATCTCAACCTAGGTCGTAGCTCGAGTTTGCACGAGAGTGGGCTCGAGATACGATTGGACGATGATGTCGTTCTTCACGCTAGCGGCTAGGTTAGGGTTTGCAAGAGATTGTGCCCTAACCTAGGTTTGCTATAGACCGGCAATAGCGCGAGAGCGTGAGCTTGGTTCTACATTTAGTTGCGACTAGTTCACCTAAAATTCAAGTCTATCAATGATGTAACTTATGAATCACAACGATGAGATACAGTTCGTAGCGGGGATTCCCTATCCTTAGGCGTTTTATTTCATTGATATTTCTATCGATATACGAACGATTGGGACAATTTCACCCCAAATTATTCTCGACCATTTTGATAGCTAGGTGATTAGAAGAAGACACTGTCATTGTCCCTCCCTGAGTTCGATACCCGCTCGCCACTACATCGTGCGCTTGCGGTAAGACTACGAGTTGCTCGTCCCGGTTGCGTGTGCATACCGGACAACGATCAAGTTTTTGGCGCCGTCGCCGGGGAGGTGACAGTGTTTTATTCTCTATACTTAGTGTTTTCTTTTTCTTTTGTTACTTTTAATCTTTTTGCTCCTTATTCGTGCTAACATTTCCTTTGAAACTCTGTTTTCCCTTGCATGTACGCGAGATCTACGGCGAACCCCGAGGAAATATTATTTGATCCGGAGATCGAGCGAATCGTGAGGAGGATCAGAGCTGAGAGAAGGAATGCTACGGAGGACGGTTGTATGAACCGTGTGGAGACACCGAAGGAGCTAGCCGCACGAATGGCGAGGATCATATCCATTAGAGATAGGCTTCGGCCTAAGACTTCTTCCATCACATCATCCATCGCCATGCCGGAACTAGCGGCGGACAAGAATTTTGAGGTAAAGACGGGATTGGTAGTACTGATGCAACAAGACCCGTTTCATGGGAATGCCCATGAAAATCCACATTACCACATCCAACTCTTCTTGTCCAAGTGCGCCACATTCCAAATGCCGGGCGTTTCCGTTGATGCAATCCGACTGCGACTCTTCCCCTTCACACTCAAAGATAAAGCTTTGTATTGGTTGAGGATGCAAGCGGAAGGGACATTCACCACTTGGGATGAGTTGGCAAGCACCTTCGTTGACAAGATTTACCCTCCTTCCAAGACGGTGAAGATACAGAGTGCTCTCATGTCCTTTAAACAAGGACCGCAAGAAACCCTCTATGAAGCATGGGATCGCTTCAAGGACTTACAACATGAATGCCCCCATCATAGTATAGAAGATTGGGAGCTCGTTCACAGTTTCTACAATGGACTCCAACCGGGCACGAAGCAAATTATTGACGCAACCGCCAATGGAGCCATACTATCAAAGACCTCGGATGAAGCGACGGCCTTGTTAGAGGAGATGGCCTCAAATAACCAACAATGGGGGGACGAGCGAGGATATTCTTCATCCTCTTTGAAGGCCACTAGTATTTATGAGGCCAAAGCCGTGGCGGAGCTTTCAACCAAATTTGACTCTCTCCACAAGGTGGTGGAGAGATTGGAGAAATATATCACCGAGCCCCATGGAGCACCCTCTACATCTACGCCGATAAGCAATATGAGCGATTGGCAAGACCAATCCCAAGCCATGTATGTAGGAGGGGACAATGGAGAAGGAGCCTTGGAGCAAGTACAATATGTCGCGGGGAACTCCGGATATTGGGCCAACCCGGTCGCTAGAAACCATCCGGGCTTTTCATATGCAAACAATGATGGTGCTTTGAACCCCCCACTGCAACAAATTCCTCAAGCTCGGCCTCCACCACCATAACCTCAATATCAACCGAGGGGGCCACCGCAACAAAATTACCCGCCGAGGCAACAAGCTGGACCATATAGACCCCCCGGGTACAACCAAGGTTGGAGAGCTCCCAACCCACCTCAAGCTTAACCACGATTGGACTACGAAGCTAGGGTGGAGGAATTTATGGTGGAGCAGAGAAAGATTAATGCTAAGTTGACGGCGGGGCAAGAGTCACTAAGTACCGTCGTCGCTCAACTTGTGGAGCAACTTGCGTTGCTCAACAAGAACGCCCAACAATTGTCGGCTCAACCCGAGCCCAATCCACAGAGCAACACCGGACACATCAATGCGGTGGTTGCTGTTACAACAAGGGGCGGGAAGGATACCACTCCCGCTATGACCCAAAGCAAGCAACCCATGGTGGAAATTTTGGAAGAAAAAGAGACAGCAATTGAAGAAGAGAGCAAAAAGGAGCCAATTGGAGGAGGAAATTCTAAAGTGGTGGAGCCACTTGATGAGTGCCGCTACATGCCACCGGTGCCGTTTTCACAACGGCTAGATAGAGCCAAGATGGAGAAAAGGCTCGCCAAGTTCCTAGAATACTTGAGGGGAGTAAGCCTCAATATTCCTTTCCTAGATGCAATTGTTGAGATCCCGTCTTACGCGAAGTTCTTGAAAGATTTGATTCCGGGAAAGAAAAGGAAGGAAAAAATTATGCTTGCGGAGCAAGGAACTTGGTTTACCTGGAAGGAGAAGGAGCCGGTGAAATTGAAGGATCCCGGGAGTTTCCGCATCCCTTGCACACTAGGAGGCGTCCCTTTGCAAAAAGCTCTAGTAGACTTGGGCGCTAGTGTGAGCCTTATGCCCCTTAGTATGTTCCGGAGATTGAACACGGGCACCGACTTGAAGCAGACAGACATGAGGATTCAACTTGCGGACGGTCGGATTACTAGGCCGGTAGGGATCGCAGAGAATATTCCACTCCAAGTACCGGGAGGTATATGCTTGCCTTGTGATTTTTTCATAATGGACATCAAGGAAGAGGGAGACACTTCACTCACACTTGGACGCCCGTTCCTCGCAACCGCCGGTGTTATCGTCGATGTGCGTGAAGGAACTCTATCCTTGAATGTCGACAACATAGAAGTCGAGCTTCACATACCCCGGGCCATGAAACACATGCCATATCACGAGGAGTTAGATTATGTGGATCTCCTCGACGAAGTGATTGAAGAAGCAATCCCCCACTCTATTGGTGCTCTCCATGACGATGGTTTCGAAGAAGGCCAAGCTTCGGGTGAAGAAGAGAAGTTGGAGTACCCTCCAGATAGCTCCACGAATGGTGATGAAGGCGACGCTGATGTCGCAAGAATACAAGAGCTTTGCAAGCTCTCAAAGGCCAAGAATCCGAAGAAAACTCCACCGAAAGGAAGATCGGTGTCACTGGCCAAGAAGAAGATGGGAACAAGCTCTAGCTTGGGGGACTTATCCCCCAACATTGCCCTTGATGAGGAGACATCGACGAAGACAGATGATCATCAAGACCCAAATCCGAGCAGCCTTCCCGACAAGTTTGACGGGTGCATCTCATATGCGCCCAACATCGTGAGCTAAACGAATATCTTGAGGGGTCGAGCTCACGACCTTAAACGAGCGCTTGTCGAGAGGCAACTCGACGGTTTTTGCATTATTTTTATTTGATTTTCATTTTTGGTTTAGCCTTTTATTAGTTTTTAGAGTCTTTTGTCCATGAAAATCGTGACAACGGGTGCTATTTTTCATGACAGGAGAAGGAGAAAGGGAGATCAATCATATGGAGGAAGATAGAGGCAAGGAAGAGCACTCCAAGAATGCGTTCAGGCTTTAAGAGGAGGAAGAAACAGACTGGAGGAAGAAAAACAGAAACCAGAGCGAAAACGGAGTGCAGATGCAGAAAACAGCACGTCACTTGGCCGAGTAGCATATTCCACTCGGCCGAGCAAAAACTCCACTCGGCCGAGTGGAGCACCAATCAGGGAAGTTTCTGCAGACCAACTCTCTGTTAATTTCTGTAAGTTTTAGTTTTAATTTCCACTCGGGCGAGTGACTTGTCACTCGGCCGAGTGAAACAGATGCCCTCCTAGCCTAAAAATTGCCGAGTGGCGGCCGAGTGGAGTTTCTCCCTTCGACCGAGTGAAGCAAAGCCACTCGACCGAGTCGTAAGTGGGGAACGAGATTTTTGAAATTCTTTTCGTTTACGCACTCAGCCGAGTGACAGTGTCACTCGGCTGAGTCGTAACATTTCCTATATATAAGCGGCAGCGGCAGGCGCAGTTTTCGAAACGAAAAAAAAATCCCCTTTCGCCTGAGCCCGCTGCCATTTCCTCTCCCTCGCCCGCTGTGCTCGCTACCGTGCCCGAGCAAATAACCCCCTCCTCGCCGGTGATCGGTCTGCCCTCCCTTTGCCGACGATCGGCGGTCACCCCTCTCGCCGGCGCCGGCCACCACAACCTCGGATTCCCCTGTTTTGCCCCAAAAACCCCTCTTCTCCTTGTTTCTCTTGATCCGTATGCCCGTTGAGCCCTTAACCCAAATTAAATTTCATATCTATCTATTATCCCCTATCTCCCCTATACGTATTGAATATTATTCGCTGATTTGATCGTTTCATTTGCAGGTTAGCTTTGGGGGAGCTTTGGGGAGCTTTAGGGAGCTTTTGGACGCGCATTGAGCTTCGCGACGGAGGTGTCTCTTTGCGCGCACCACTTATTGCTCTCACGGCATGTTTAGGTACACTCGTTCCATCATTTAGCACGTCGCTGTATTTATTTATTTGGGACACGTCTCGCGACACACATGCCGCCGCGCACTAGGCCGCGTACACGGGGATCCGCCCCCAAGCGGAGGTGGACCGATTACCCCGGTCCCTCTCACGCTAGGGAGGACTCCCCTCCACCTAGCTCGCCACCGCCACCACCACCTACACAGCCGATGCCAACCGATCATGTCCCTCCACCCGCCCCTACTGTCGGGCCGATGGGGATCACGTTTCGAAATGACGCACACCGCGCCAGGTTCGAGCGTATCTGCCATCGCTCGATAGTACCCTCTAATTCGTGCACTTAACTGACCTTGACCGCCTAGGGGTACTCGAGGGGCTTCTCACGTTGTACGACAACGTGGGATGGCATGATTTTCTTGCGGTGTCAGCGGATACTTTCATCCTTCCGACACTAGAGGTCTTGAGCTCTATTGACCGGACCTCTGGAGGATGCACATTTCGCTTGATGGATCGAGAGTGCGAGATCACTCTCGACATGCTTCGTGCATTCTTCCAGTGGCCCGCTGTCCCTGTCCCTGACCGTGCCTACGCTCCCACGCACATCCCACCACAGTCGTTCGACACCTCCATATTTTGGACACGGATCACGTGATCCCCACTTTGCTTTGACCCTAGTAGGGCCAAGGCCTTAGCTATCCTGCACCCCTGCCTCCGCATTGCACAGCGTCTCATGGCGACCACCTTCCTAGCGAGGTACGAGCCCGGGACGATGTCTACGCCAGAGCTCTACATGCTCTACACGATGACTCGCCCTAGGGTTCTGGATAGGGGTAGTGACGACCTGGTCCCCGCCATCGAGATCGACATCACTAGTTGGTTTTTGGACCGCATCATCATTTCAGTGAGCGCTCGCTCACCTATTTGTTGCAGCGGTCTGATTACACTTCTAGCCCTTATGACGGTATGGACCTACCTGACGACTTGCGTCGAGCCCCAGGCCCCACTGCACTTTCGATAGATGTTATGGCCCGGATGAAGATGCTTCGTCCCCACGGTCACAGGCACTGCGTGTGGTTGCACGGTCCCTTTAGTGCTGACTACATGGTTCTTCTGAGCCTCGTTCGGACACACATAGGACCGGCCCACGGGGATTGGATTCCAGCGATGGATCTCCTTATCCCTGCTGTCTACGTACTTGAGGATGAGGATGCTGAGCAGGCACCCTCTGCACCTCCCGACACTTCTGTCCACACTTCTGTCAGTGTCGGGAGCACCTTAGCTGAGTCCACCACCACCACCACCACCACCGCTGAGCCTATGTCCGTCGAGCCTATCACTTCTCTTAGCCCCGAGCGTCCCACCACCATTTTAGAGACCGACAAGACTTCCTTTACCGCTGTAGTGGCGGTCCTGACCTTACTTTTGTCCACGGCCACATCGGCCGTTTGCCCTTCTGACCCCACTGACAATGTCTTCACTGAGAGTGTCGTGACTTCTGTCCCCACTTCTGTGTCACTGACCTCTCCAGCTGCCTCGTCGCCCATTTTGCCTTCCACTTCTGCTGCTGCTGCTGCCGCTTCGACCCAGCCTGCGTCCCATCCTCGCACCGAGGCTGGGCATCACTTACCGAGCACAGCACCCCTTCCACACTACCCTGCTGGCCCCATCCTAAACGCTTCCCGCCAGAGACAGCCCCGCACCTCACCTGTTCGACCTGTGCGTCCCTCGGCTCCACCACCCCCTGACACTCTACTTCAGAGCATTCGTGCTCTTGAGGGGGGCTGTTAGTGGACTTCGAGGAGACTTTAGGGCTCTCTCTGCCACGGTCAGTTTTGTGCAGTCCCGCATCGCCCTGCTTCCTGATATTCAGGCTTGCCTGAATCAGATACTTGCGCGTCTGCCTCCACTACCCCCACCCACCCAGCAGATACCACGACCACCACCTCCGCCACAGGACGGTGATGGTGCAGCGCCACCACCAGCTTAGGCACACCCTTGATGCCTCTGATATTTTTTGTCGTTTTGCTGCTCGTTTGTTCCTGGGCCTGGTTTTTGATTTTTGCCCCCCCCTCCTCCACGTATTATTATTCTCGTACCATCCTGATCATATATTTTTATATCTTTTTGGGTATGAGGGAGAGGCTTTTTGGGGACACTCATATCTGCATCATCCTGATCTTTGCATTCATCACATTCATTTGTATTTTATTTTCTTTTTCTTTTTCTTTCTTTTTCATCATGCATGCATCCTCACCCACCCCACCCATCTCACGTCTCTCGATGTGCCACACTTTGCACATTGAGGACACTGTGCACTTCAGCTTGGGAGAGTGAGTTCTCACACTTTTTCATTTTTGCCACCCTTTATTTTTGATTTCTCACGTTTTCTTTGCACTTTTGCACTTATTTTCACCACCTTTTTCGTTTTTTTTCATGCATCATGTTTTCTTTTCTTTTTTGAGTATGCCGCATTGTATATAGTTCTATTTTCTTTTATCTTTGTTTCTTTCATCTTTTGCTAGAGATGATTTTTCTGTGATGACGATGACGTGGTGTTAGTTTATCTACATATGCATGCTATTTTGTCACGTCATAGCTTTTGTTTCTGATATCATATGCTATGTCCTGCTTTGCATTTTGAAATAGTAACCCACTCTTTTCCTGTATGAATATGGATGAAATTCTATTATTAGCTGATGTCTGGTGATTCAAATGTATGCTACTCATAGAAAACACACCAAGCTTCACGCATTGTCTGCTTATATTTGGAGTACTGCTTTCCTCTATCATATCACTTCTTATTGCATGAATTATACGCTTCACCTTCAGGTTGATTGAATGTTTGCTAGGATGATATATCTGGACTAGTTTACTTTTTGGGATTAAACTGAGTAGATTATATTACGCTGCTGATAGTTGTCATGCACGTCCTATAGAGTGAACTGAGTGATACATTGATTTCTTTCTCCACATATCTTGAGCATTATTTCTCTGCTTGAAATTCATTGGTGAATCCTCCCCTAGCAAGTCTATTATCGGCATTTCCCCCGCTATTAATTTCCATACTTCAAATCCCCAAAATCAAAAAGAAAAAAATATACATGTATATCCTTCTCTCTTTTGATTTGGGATCGCTTATGTATATACGTTTGTCAAAAAAACAAGAGAAAAATTGAGAAAAAGAAAAGAAAAGAGAAAAAGAAGTTCATAACGATCCCATCTCTTACTCTTTCTCTCATTCTTCCCTCTTTTGTTTTATTTTTACTTTTTTGGAGCTTCAAAAGAAATGGGGAATGTACATATTGATTTGTTTATGCCACCACGCTTATGGATAAGCTTGGGGAGAGGATCCAATGATGTGTGAGAGAGTGACTACTTGACGGTGCATGACAACCTAGGCTAAGTAATCTTCTATACTCGGTGAGATTGCTAAAGTTTCACGAAATCCAGAAATCGACACTTAGCATTCATTTCATGAAAACCATGCTTTTCTATTCTTACTATTCCATATCGTGTGATATCTCTTATACTCCTTATAGAAAGCATTCAATTGAAAAGTGTGTGATCTATGGTTATGCATACCGCTTTAGATGCTTCAGACGATGTTAATCCTAGAATGATTCCATATTTCATGCTATATTGATATTTTGGGGTTTTTCTATTTCGAATGCATCAATTACACTATGATATCGAAATAAAAGTCTTTGATGTGTGTTTTATGTTCGATGTATGCTATGTGAGTAAGCAAAACCCACGTCCTGAGAAAAATAATCTAGCTCCCCCTTCTTCGCTTTCTATTCTATTTTTATTTTTTGTTTTTTATTTTTATTTCTTTTATTTTTCCCTCTTTTCCATTATTTTGCCCGTCGGGTTCGCTTTTTACTCATCTTCCTCGAGGACGAGTAAGAGGTTAGCTTGGGGGATTTTGATCGCTCCGTATTTTACACCCTTTTTATGCATGTTTGCATGCCACTTTGATCGCTCATATCGCGTTTTTCACGATTATTCGACAATATTGCGATGCTTTTCACGATTTCTTGTTTTTGTCGTATTTCAGGAGATATGGAGCGATTCGGAGTGATTTTGAGATCAAGAGGATTTGCACCCACTCCGAAGTGTCACCCAAGGCTCTTTTGGGGGATATTCGGCGATGGAAGACAAGTGGGAGAAGAAAGAACGTCGTAGGAGCGACGAGGAAGCAAAAAGATGAAGATTGGGCCTTTGCAGCATCTCACTCGGCCGAGTGAACCACCCACTCGGCCGAGCAAGAAGACCACTCGGCCGACCAGACCAGACACGCATCAACAGAAGAAAATGGGCGTGCACTCGGCTGAGTGACGATAGTCCCCTCGGCCGAGCATGGAAATCTCCTCGCCCGAGTGGCATGAGAAAAGACACTTCAAAACGGCCGACTTACTGTAAAATTACAGGCTTCTGACGACTCCGACTCGGCCGAGCAAGAATTGCCCCTCGGCCGAGTGAGTAAATCCACTCGGCCGAGTCACTCCCGAAGACAGACCCACGAAAAGTCCTGACTTACTGGAATTTTACAGGGTTTGTCACTCGACCGAGTGACATTTGTCACTCGGCCGAGTGAGCCGCCCCGCCTGCTGCGTAAACTGCGATTTTTGAGCTGCGCAGGGGCATTTTTGTCACGAATTTCTGGGCGATTTTGAGGGGTATTTAAACCCAGTTTTTGCCCTAGTTAAAAAGAACTTTTTGATACTTTTTGCAGCCTTTTTAGAGAGTTTTTTAGTTAATTATATTTAGGCTTTTTGAGAGATTAGAAAGGAGACTTTTGGTGGATGCTATTGGATTCTCATTGGTTTGTCTCCTTTCTTGTCAAAAACTCTATTTTTATTGATAATTTCTCAATTGCAATGAATTGTGTTGGTTTTTCTATTGAATTTCTTATGAATTGCATGATGATTAGTGAGTAGTTTTATCGTCTTAGGGCATGGGGATGAACCCTATGAACCCTATTTCTGAATTGTGATGAATTGGTGAAATTCTTGCTAGAATTGATTAGGGTTAGGTTGGGATCGATTTATTACGGATAGCCAGGGATTCATATCGATTGGGATTTGCAAGAGATTGGGTCCCAATTGATAGGAAGCCCTAGAAATTCGATTTAGATTTACGATAGAAATTTTCTAGTATTGGTTTGCAAGAGATTGGACCAAGACTAGTGTTTTCAATCGTATCTCTATACAAATACCCGTTTGCAAGAGATTGGGCGGGTAGGAACTATCTCAACCTAGGTCGTAGCTCGAGTTTGCACGAGAGTGGGCTCGAGATACGATTGGACGAGATGTCGTTCTTCACGCTAGCGGCTTAGGTTAGGGTTTGCAAGAGATTGGGCCCTAACCTAGGTTTGCTATAGACCGGCAATAGCGAGAGAGCGTGAGCTTGGTTCTACATTTAGTTGCGACTAGTTCACCTAAAATTCAAGTCTAGCAATGATGTAACCTACGAATCACAACGATGAGATACGGTTCGTAGCGGGAATTCCATATCCCTAGGCGTTTTATTTCATTGATATTTCTATACATATACGAACGATTGTGACAATTTCACCCCAAATTATTCTCGACCATTTTGATAGCTAGGTGATTAGAAGAAGACACTGTAATTGTCCCTCCCTGAGTTCGATACCCGCTCGCCACTACGCCGTGCGCTTGCGGTAAGACTACGAGTCGCTCGTCCCGGTTGTGTGTGCATTGATCGACCCCGGATATACACCCGAAGAACGATTGTAGTCTTACCGCAAGCGCACGGTGTAGCGGCGAGCGGGTATCGAACACGAGGAGGTGGCGTTGGCTCCAATCTATCTTAGGTTGGTTTGACTACGAATGTTTTATTGGTGGAGATGGATATGGTATGATGTAATGGCAATGGTGATGGATATCGGTGTCAGAGATAGAGAAATCGGTCAAATGTCGATTCAAATACAATATAATAGAAGTGTCTAGGGCTAGGGAATCCCCACTACGGACCGTCATGCATCATCGTGAATAGTGAATCTCAATATAACTAGACTTGCATTGAGGTGAACTAGTCGTAACTGAATAGAGAACCAAGCTCACGCTCTCGCGCTATTGCCGGTCTATAGCAAACCTAGGATAGGGCCCAATCTCTTGCAAACCCTAGCCTAAGCCACTAGCATTAGGATCGACATCATCGTTCAATCGCCCCTCGAGCCCACTCTCGTGCAAACTCGAGTTACGATCTAGGTTGTGATAGTTCGTATTCGTCCAATCTCTTGCAAACGAATATGTGTATAAATTTACAATTAAAAATCCTAGCTTTGGTCCAATCTCTTGCAAACCAAACCTAGAGAAATCCGATTGTAAACCTAAATCGAATATCCAGGGCTTCCCATCGATTAGAATCCAATCTCTAGCAAACCCCAAATCAATGGAAATCCCTAGCTATCCGTAGTAAATCAATCACAACCTAACCTCCTAGAAATTCTAGCAAATTAGAAATTCATTCATCACAAATATGAAATTAGATCCATAGTGTTCATCCCCATGCCCTAGAACAACAAATCTACTCAAGCATAGCAATAAGGATATGAGAATCAATAAAAATCATTGCTTGCATACAAAAAGATAGAAAAACAAAGATTCAAATAATAAGAACACAATACTTAGCTTGATGAAGATCTTCAATCCAAATGCAAGCTTTTTGATCCAAGAGGGGGCCTAGGGCATGGCCTAACCTCTAAATATAATCCCTAATAAAACATTTTTGAACTTAAGAAAACATAATGGGGATCCCCTCTAATGGTGACGACAAAACCCTTATATAGTCCCCCAAAACCCTAGTAAATAAACCTAGAAAACCCCTCAAATTCGTGCCCAAAAACAGCCCAAACTGCAACTTAAAATATGGGCCCGCCTCCGACTCGGCCGAGTGGAACATGTGACTCGGACGAGTGGAAATTCCAGCACTGCAGCGTCAACTTGCAGAAATTCTCCAGATTTCATCCGACCTCCGATTGGCACGTTCTTGGCAGCGTTGGAACCATCATGAAGTCTACTATCCATAAAAAATATGTGAAAAATACTTTGATTGCTGGTATGATAGCAGATTTCAAAAGAGTGGGAGGTTGTCTGAAAATCTGGGCGCTGCGTGTCCTCGGCATCACTCGGCCGAGTTGACTTCTCTACTCGATCTAGTGGGCTTCTCTACTCGGCCGAGTGACAGACCCTGTAGAATTCCAGTAAGTCAGGGGTCTTGGGGGGCCTGTCTTCGGAGGTGACTCGGCCGAGTGGCTTTACTCACTCGGCCGAGGGGCATTTGGTACTCGGCCAAGTCGGAACCGTCAAAAGCCTATACATTTCCAGTAAGTCGGCCTCTTTTGATGGTGGATTTCTCATGCCACTCGGGCGATGCGATCTTCTTACTCGGCCGAGTGGGATATCATCCCTCGACCGAGTGCACGCCCAATTCCTTCAGTTGGAGCGTGTCCGGTCTGGTCGGCCGAGTGGTCTTCTTGCTCGACTGAGTGAGTGCTCCACTCGGTCGAGTGGCATGCTGTAAATGCCCAATCTTCCCCGTTTCTTCTCATCGTCGCTCCTACGGAGTTCCTTCTTCTTCCACCCGTCTCCCATCGCCGAATAGCCCTCAAAAGAGCCTTGGGTGACGCTCCGGAGTGTGTGCAAGTCCCTTAAGCTCATTTTTTCTCCCGATCGCTCCATATTTACTGAAATCCGACAAAAACAAGAAATAGTGAAAAGTAACGCAATATCGTCGAATACTCGTGAAAATCGCAATATGAGTAATCGAAATGGCGTGAAAACATGCAGAAAAAAGGTGTAAAATATGGACCGATCAAAATCCCCCAAGCTTACCTCTTACTCGTCCTCGAGGAAGATAAGTAGAGAGACGAACTCGGGAGATGAAAATAAAGAAAATGAAATGAAAAAGAAAGAATACGAGGTGGAAGGGGTCGCTAGATTATTCTCTCAGATCTCAAGCCATAAGCTACACATCACGATAACTTGGAAAAAAAACGAATCACATGCTATAAGGATTTCATATCTTACATAAACATGGTACTTGCAAGCTTTTAAGAACAACAAAAGGGATTCTCTAAATTCATACCATCAATTCATATCCACGTCACGCATTTCATAGGATTTAATATACAAATGATGGCGATGCACTTTTCAATCAAGAGTTATAACTGAAGCATATAAGAATCACACCAAGCATGCAATAGAGAATGTAATAAGAGACATGTTATTCACATATTTATATCAAATCATGAAAAATCTCCATATCTAATATAGTTTGCCAAGTCTAAGCATTATCGAATATTCCCATTCATGCACGTCTCCACTCTAATGTCATACTCACTCATATGGTCAAATGAATTCACCCCCCAAGCTTAGCTTGAGGCATCACATCTAAATGAATATGATAGTGGAAAATGGGATTTTTGCCTTGGTTTTCCCAAGTGTTTTGTGGCTCCAATAATGAGATAGAAAAACATTTTCTTTTTCTTTCTTTTTGAACTTTTTGTTTCTCATTTTTCTTTTTGGATTTTTGTAGGAGCTATATGATTTGTATTTTTGGGTTTGGGCTCCTTTTTGGCTTTTTTCACTTTTTTGGAGCTAACCTTTTCTTTTGTGGGGATTTTTGGGAAATAGATGCGATATAAGTAGCTTTAGGAGGTGAACTCAAGTGACATATAGAGAATAAAAAGATATATGTGGAGAAAGAAATAATGTAACACTCGGTTCACTCTAAGATGTGCACGAACGGTTCAATAAAATAATACTTCAACTAAAACTCATATGTAAGCATGGATATTCTCAATCATCTCAATAAAAAGCGAAGTCAAGCGGTAAAGAGTACTTTCATATCAAGCATGCAACAGCAGGTGAATAAGATAATAAGGCAGATGCTTCCATTATACAATTGATGCGTGAATCTTGGAGCACTTCCAACGAAAGCATACTAAACACTAATCCATACATTCAGCTTCGATTAATATCATGCATTCATATAGAGGAATCATCAAAAGAATATATAAGCAAGCACATGGATAGTAGGACTATGAAATACTCTAAGTAGCACGTCAAGGAATAATAAGCATCGTGATGGTTGCTAAAGCAATAAGAGATATCATCATACGAAACAAATCTAGCAAAAGGAGGAAAAGAAAATAAAGATATTAAATAAAAGAGAGGAAAGAAAAGAAAAACAAGCACACAACATGATGCATGAACACACATAAAAGGAAAATAAGATGGAAAAATCAAAAAGATTATGCAAAAAATTTTGAAAAATTTTAAAAACCCTAAAATAAAGTAAAAATGCAACTAATGCATCTAAATGGCATGGAAATGCACTCCCCCAAGCTTAAACTTCACATTGTCCTCAATGTGATCATAATGGAAGAATATGAGGAACAACGATAATAATAGGGGGTGAATGAAAAATGATGAAATGAATGACATGAAATCCTAATGCAACTACATGCACATACAATGATGCATGAGAGCGCTTTCCCCCAAGCTTATACCAAACAATCCTATTCAAATGACTCGATCAAAAATGTCACGGCTTTGCTAAGCAAGATTGAGTCAAACGAATAAGAATGTGAGTATTCACTTGAAAGAAATGCTCAATGGTGGTGAGCAAAAGGAAGTGACACATCAAAATATGAAGAGAGAAATTAATATATAATGGGTTTGGGGTGTAAATGATTATTGTTGCCGTCATATGAGGTGATATTTATTCAAGCAAATCTATACGGTCCTCTCGCTGTCGAGAGAATTCGTGTTTATTTAAAGCATAAAAATTTCTACACTACTGGATTGATATCACCTATAGCAAAAGGTGGATCCAGTATCTTTGCTGGTGCAGGCAATTGCTCCAACTGCTCCTTGCCAGATGCGTGTGTCCACGGACTCCAATGAACTTCAGCAATGCATCCTCCAGCATTCCCACAAGGACTCCACCTGTACCCTGCGGAGAATAGGATGCATCAGTTCGCTGCAAAAAATTCACCCTCGTAATAAAAGTATTCCAAAGAGGATCGTCTATAGAAATATATGGAATAAATAATGGTGGACGATACTTACCTGGAAATAATCCAATATCCTCACGTGTTGTGATAGCTGTCTCCATGGTGTCCTCTCTAAGCTGCTCATGTGTATCTGGATCATGGGTGTGGACCTCCTCGATAGGCTCGTCAAACTGTGACACGTCCAAGCATACCTCCGGTCCATAATCGTATATGTGCTGCAAGAGGTACGACGTGTCAAAAATATCTAAATCAAAATAAATATCATATGGAATACATGATTCAGAAATAGAATGGGTAAAAATATCTCCCTGAGTGGGAGCAGTAAGCTCTGTGGGATAGTCCTCGACGTCAGTGGAAGGATGAGGTGGCTGCGGAAGCTCTAATAGAGGAGTGTAGTGCCCGGGATCCTCATGAATGGCTGTGTCCTCGTCCCGATGCACGACCTCCTCGGTGATAAGCTCTGGCTCCGTGTGTAAGGCCTCCTCGAAAGCATGCTTCGGCTCTACGAGGTAAATAACATCAATGTCTTCTCCATTTGAATCATCTCCATCCATCCACTCATCGTATGGACTAGCTGTGTCTGTGGGTGGGGGAGTGACGACGGTGAAACCCAGCTCTGTAGCAACACACCCTGAGTATCTCATCGCAGTTCTCTCATCAGAAGTGGCTGCATCTATGCCTGGTACCGTTGTCTCCTCAGATGTGGAAGCATCAATGCCCTCAGCCTGCCGTCCAAGAATCTCATCCAGATACGCATAAAAATGTGTGGTCCATATAATTACAGCCTCAGTGGAAGGTAGAGGTGGCTGCGGAAGCTCAACTGCAGGTGGGCAAGACTCTGGATTTATCTGAATGAAGTTGCCCTCGTCCCAAAGTGCTGCCTCAGTAATGTAATGCTCTGGCTCCGCATGTGATGCCTCCTCGTGAACTGTCAATGTAGGCTCTCTCTGGCATGTTGATGCTGGCTGCTCATGTGTGTCAACTTGTGGAGAAGCATCATTTGGAGGGGAATGCCCGCGAGCAATCCAAAAATTTAATCTATCACCCTGTAGACTGACATGTATGTCCTCCTCAATTGTTCCTGCAGCTGAAACATGGTTCATAACAAAATCTACAAATCGTAGATCAAATGCATCACCTGCTATAATGCTCTCTGAACCGGTGAACCTCACTAACTCCAAGAGGCCCTCCAATAAGTTCTGAAATGCTTCCTCCTCAAAATCTGTGGTCCACATAATACCATCCATAACACCTTATAAACAAAGATAAATACCTGGAGAAAAATATCAGTGGCACAAAAGAATATAGAAATGGTAGTAATGGTGGCGGGGTGAAAATTTCCTGTTTGTTAAATTTTTTTTGTAGTCTAATCAACCTAATTGTGACAAATTGGCACCCAACGGGAAACACCTCCCCGGCAACGTCGCCAAAAATTTGATCAACCCCGGATATACACCCGAAGAACGATTGTAGTCTTACTGCAAGCGCACGGTGTAGCGGCGAGTGGGTACGAACACGAGGAGGTGGTGTTGGCTCCAATCTATCTTAGGTTGGTTTGACTACGAATGTTTTATTGGTGGAGATGGCTATGGTATGATGTAATGGCAATGGTGATGGATATCGGTGTCGGAGATAGAGAAATCGGTCAAATGTCGATTCAAATACAATATAATAGAAGTGTCTAGGGCTAGGGAATCCCCACTACGGACCGTCATGCATCATAGTGAATAGTGAATCTCAATATTACTAGACTTGCATTGAGGTGAACTAGTCGTAACTGAATAGAGAACCAAGCTCACGCTCTCGTGCTATTGACGGTCTATAGCAAACCTAGGATATGGCCCAATCTCTTGCAAACCCTAGCCTAAGCCACTAGCATTAGGATCGACATCATCGTTCAATCGCCCCTCGAGCCCACTCTCGTGCAAACTCGAGTTACGATCTAGGTTGTGATAGTTCGTATTCGTCCAATCTCTTGCAAACGAATATGTGTATAGATTTACAATTAAAAATCCTAGCTTTGGTCCAATCTCTTGCAAACCAAACCTAGAGAAATCCGATTGTAAACCTAAATCGAATATCTAGGGCTTCCCATCGATTAGAATCCAATCTCTTGCAAACCCCAAATCAATGGAAATCCCTAGCTATCCGTAATAAATCAATCACAACGTAACCTCCTAGAAATTCTAGCAAATTAGAAATTCATTCATCACAAATATGAAATTAGATCCATAGGGTTCATCCCCATGCCCTAGAACAACAAATCTACTCAAGCATAGCAATAAAGATATGAGAATCAATAAAAATCATTGCTTGCATACAAAAAGATAGAAAAACAAAGATTCAAATAATAAGAACACAATACTTAGCTTGATGAAGATCTTCAATCCAAATGCAAGCTTTTTGATCCAAGAGGGGGCCTAGGGCATGGCCTAACCTCTAAATATAATCCCTAATAAAACATTTTTGAACTTAAGAAAACATAATGGGGATCCCCTCTAATGGTGGCTACAAAACCCTTATATAGTCCCCCAAAACCCTAGCAAATAAACCTAGAAAACCCCTCAAATTCGTGCCCAAAAACAGCCCAAACCGCAACTTAAAATCTGGGCCCGCCTCCGACTCGGCCGAGTGGAACATAGGCCTCGGCCGAGTGGAAATTCCAGCACTGCAGCGTCAACTTGCAGAAATTCTCCAGATTTCATCCGACCTCCGATTGGCGCGTTCTTAGCGGAGTTGGAACCGTCATGATGTCTACTATCCATAAAAAATATGAGAAAAATACTTTGATTGCTGGTATGATAGCAGATTTCAAAAGAGTGGGAGGTTGTCTGAAAATCTGGGCGCTGCGTGTCCTCGGCATCACTCGGCCGAGTTGACTTCTCTACTCAGTCGAGTGGGCTTCTCTACTCGGCCGAGTGACAGACCCTGTAGAATTCCAGTAAGTCAGGGGTCTTGGGGGGCCTGTCTTCGGAGCTGACTCGGCCGAGTGGCTTTACTCACTCGGCCGAGGGGCATTTGGTACTCGGCCGAGTCGGAACCGTCAAAAGCCTGTACATTTCCAGTAAGTTGGCCTCTTTTGATGGTGGATTTCTCATGCCACTCGGGTGATGCGATCTTCTTACTCGGCCGAGTGGGATATCATCCCTCGGCCGAGTGGGATATCATCCCTCGGCCGAGTGCACGCCCAATTCCTTCAGTTGGAGCGTGTCCGGTCTGGTCGGCCGAGTGGTCTTCTTGCTCGACCGAGTGAGTGCTCCACTCGGCCGAGTGGCATGCTGTAAATGCCCAATCTTCCCCGTTTCTTCTCATCGTCGCTCCTACGGAGTTCCTTCTTCTTCCACCCGTCTCCCATCGCCGAATAGCCCTCAAAAGAGCCTTGGGTGACGCTCCGGAGTGGGTGCAAGTCCCTTAATCTCATTTTTGCTCCCGATCGCTCCATATTTCCTGAAATCCGACAAAAACAAGAAATAGTGAAAAGTAACGCAATATCGTCGAATACTCGTGAAAATCGCAATATGAGCAATCGAAATGGCGTGAAAACATGCAGAAAAAAGGTGTAAAATATGGACCGATCATGCATACTGGGTGACGATCAGTGCCCAAAACAACAAATCTGCAATCAACTATCAACCGAATAGATTGAATCCAAAAAAATCATTGAAAAAAATCGTTGATGTGAGCCATACATATCGAAAGTTCTGAAGCTCCCAGGGTCTATTACAATGTCTAAAATCCCACTAAAACCACCAAAAAAGAATATATACATCAATGCAAATAAGGGTAGATAGCAATGTCCAAACTTCTATACTGTTTCCAAAATAACCTTTGTCGATCCTTGCTTAAGATAACCAACAGGCCATTTCCATGTCAAAACCCTTACAACTTGGATCATATTATTCTGTTTGATTCAGAAAAACTGAAGACGGTCAGAGTATCTCGATCTTCATGAAACTTGTATCCTGATAACAGACTACCTGTAACATCTTATACTAGTAAATTGTTGTCTTTCCTGAGTATACATGTAAGTGGGTTTTCCTACCAGGTAGCCAAGCAAGCTATTCCTATGTACCTATAATGAATCCACTTTGCACATAAAAAATTTAAAATAGAACATCTATGAAAATCTAAAAGTGCACCAAAGACCTAGAGGCTTCAACTTCTATTATCAGCATCATGCTCAGGCTTCAAGGTTTAGTAGATATAAAAGCAAACAACATCAATTTTCAGACAATCATCGCCTCCTGATACATATGTTCAACAAAATAGAATAACAATACTGTATCAAAATATATTCGCCAATAGCAAACCATATAACTTCGAACACTCAGAGGATGAAAAAGAAATGTTTGCGATTGGTCTTCTCCTTTGCTCAAATCACTTCATGATCTATTTATGCGTATCAAATTTTGTGCCTATAATAGAGTCAGACAAATCACATCGGAATGTTGAGACATTCCAAGACTTCATAAAGCCATTTTTCTGATTCTAAACTTGCTTGTACACCGTCATATCAGATTCTCATCAATTAAGCTCGAGCTCAACCTAATGAAGGCAAAAAATTTTGGACACTTGAGCCATGGGCCAAAAATGATTCATTAATGCACTAAGCACAATTGCTGATTAAGAACACAAGAAAGACTAGCATACATCAAACATTATTTTCTATGACATTGCTAATCTCTGCTAAATTATCTAATTTCAGGTGTCATACATAATTTTCGTTCACTTTTTTGTGATTCACTTGCATGTGAGATAATCACATGGTTCAATTCCACGCAATTACATTCATCTCCAACAAGACCCACACTGCATCAAAGAATCAGATATATAATACAAAGTATTTAAAGTTCTTGCATAGCACTAGCTGGTACTTGATTGTCTAAAATAAAGTATCACAGAAAAAAGAAAAGTCCAGTAGGATGAAAAAAGAACTTGTAATCATTTAGAACCAAAAAATGGTTCTTTAAAAGGCGGAATATTTTAACATTCCGAAGACAAATAGAAGCAATGCAAGTTACCTAATAGATTCGAACACAGCATAACAGACCAACCCACATCCTACCACTGGTTATATTACAACCACAGAAAACATTTTGCCTAAGCGATAATGAACAATTTCAAAAGTAGACGAAAGTAGTGAATATCTCCATTTCATCCTGCAAGACAAAATAAAATTGTATATAGTAGATTATTAAAATGAGGACGGAAAAAAATACTATTTTCCATATTAAATGAAACAAACATTGAACAACACTGGTAACATTTTGGTCCAAGAGAAGGAAGTAGGCGATGACTGAATACACCGTTTAAAGGTTAATATCACCAATCCAGCATATTTATTTGCAAGAACTATTGAAAATTAGGTGGAGAAATTGCAAATTCTACATTTATCAACCAAGTGTGGCCACAAGCACACATTGAGTGAGCCAACGGACCAAAGAAAATGCATTGTCACACACAAGAGGCTAGATATCCTCACAATCAGCCATTTTCTTAATAATTATAGTCAAACAACTCTAATTAGATCATCATTCTAGGAAACATATCAAAAGATGGAGCATATGCATGGTGAAAGGCATTTTAGCTCTTAGATAAGGACTTCACTTTACCTAGAACAGTGACAACAGCATCCCATCCTTGATCTTGACTTGGATGTAGGCTTTCCCATCCTTGATCTTGACTTGGATGTAGGCTTTCCCATCCTTGTTGACAATCTTGTATGGAACAAGCTTCATATCTCTCTGGACCTCCTTTTCTTCAAACCTAGGGAGCAAGGATTCAAGAACCCGTTAGCATATTATTGCTAAGCATTTGAAACAGCAAAGGTTGAGGACATCAAACTGACTTCCTTCTGATAAGTCTTTTGACATCGAAGAACGTTCTTTCCGCGTTCACGGCTGCCTGGTTCTTGGCAGCCTCGCCGATTAGCCTTTCACCGTCGGTGAAGGCCACCCATGAAGGCGTGATACGGTTTCCTTGGTCATTAGCTATAATTTCAACGTGACCATTCCTGTACACACCAACACACGAATAGGTAGTCCCAAGTTCTATGCCAATGACTTTTCCCAACTTGGTGGCCTCTTCTTTTGCAATTGAGAACGCAAACAAACATCCTGGAAACAAATTTTTCCAGAATAAGTATTTAGTTGCTTTTATTAAGCCATATCTAACACAAGGGCATGATTATGAAATGCATATACCATTAAATCCACATGGTTAAAAAATATCGGGGCAAAGACATAATTATGAAATGCATTTATAATGGAAGACCGAAGAAAAATCTACATTACCAACTTATCAGTGTTTTAGGGGAATCATAATCCCTAGCATTTCATATAAAGTAGTGGGAATAATTTTCAATAGATGCACTAGTCCAAATTAGAGGGACTAAATTTAAGAAAAATGACAATGTCATATTACAAAACTATGTTCAATTGGCTCTTCACATTTTTACTTTCCAAGATCAAGATGGTTGAAAAGGATGAAGTTATAAACAAAGATCAGACTCGCCCAGCTTTTGGAAATATATAAAAATAAATAAAAATAATTCAAACCTAAATTCATTTAAGTTCCTAATATTATATAAGTACTGGGTTTTCAAAGTACAAATAATGTAGACTCGATACAGTCTTCAATGCTGTCGCACCACCCTCCTCCTCCCTGTAAAGAAATACTGGGCAAATTATAACCAATCCCACCAAGTAACTTGATAATTCGATACCATTTATGAGCCAAAAATATCAGGGGTGGATGTGTATCAAAAGTGTGTTTTATGTAATCGTATGCTTCATAAAATGAGACTGTGAATTTGATTGTCTATCTCTCTCAAAATTATCTGTTAATATATGTTAAGGGTAAATTGAAGGGAAAGCTACTAACCTCCATATGAACCAACCAATTATTCACCCCTGAGCCAAATCCTGGAGAAAAATGATATGCTGGTGGACTTCCATCCAGACAAACTGCACAAGATTTTGTTTCAGTGATCACTAAAATTAAGAATTTACTAGGAAAATTACTAAACGGG
The DNA here is from genome assembly GCA_030789695.1 of Scilla litardierei. NCBI lineage: Eukaryota > Viridiplantae > Streptophyta > Magnoliopsida > Asparagales > Asparagaceae > Scilla > Scilla litardierei. The sequence continues at coordinate 73,550,784 of CM061135.1, forward strand.
ATATAAAATGATCATCAAACCTGCTCCTTTAGCTGCAGCATTTGCAACCAATGACATGGGCACATGGTACCCATTTACTCCCAGTTCAAGCAAATTTAGAAGATTTAGAGCAATAAAACAGGAACAATCCTCAGGAAATGCTTCTGATCCATCACCCTGCTGACTAAAATGGAACAGACCACATCAACTGATAAATATTACAGAATTTGTTTGCAGAACTATTGCAAGGATATCTTCAAATTTTTTTGTTAGAAAAAATGTACGTCTTCTGAAATAATAAGCATGAAACTGCTATTTATTCCCAGCTCCAGAAGATTAGAAGATTCAGTGCTGAAAAATTGGATTAATCCTCAGAAAATGATTATGACACATCACACTACTGAATAAAATAGAATCAGATCAACCCACTCAAATGGTAAATTTAACTCCTTTTTTTATTTACATATATGTCACGACCCGCTTCCCTAAAATGGAGGCGAGGCGTAACAAGGCCCGCTCAGGCTTGGAGCTGTGAGGCCCCAGCCTGTAAAGCGTCTGGAATAAACATGCAGGTCCCTGTAATGTGACACCGGAACAAAGATAACAATAATAGAAAGAGACGGATAATATTAAATTATAATCTCAAAGTCCAGATAAAGTTCAACAACCGCAGAAATGCCACCAGGCAAACAAAAAGAGTCTGAAAGCAAAGGCCCAACATGGCCAACAAGATAACGACTAACAAAAGGGTGCTACTCACCGACAAACAACAACAACTAACAAGGTACTGCGAAGGATCACTAGGACTGGTCACCGGTGTCCTCGTACTCAACGTCAGCAACAGAATCGAGCACGAACTCCACGAACTCGTCGCCCTCAACAGCAATCTCTGGCTCAGCAACTAACATACGTCACCCAAAGAGAAGGGGCACATGTCAGCAACGTCTACAAGACTTTGTGCAAGGAAACTAAAGGAAGTAGAAACAATCTAGCAGTTCTAGAGTATAGTACGACATGACATTTTATGCAATGAGAACAACAAGTAAAGTAACAGCAGTTTATGACATGGCATGATTTATAGCATGGCAGGTAAAACATGGCATGTAAACGTTCAACATGGCATGGAACAATTTAACATACACAGGGACAAGTACAAGTATGTAAGCACGTCGTGCACAAAGATTCCGCCCTTTGGCTAGAGTGGCTGTACGGGCCAACTCTTACCCTCAAGTGACCGTTTATCCCTACCCCTCCACGTGTATCGAGCCAGGGCTTTACCCCTGAACATGGAATGCTCGCTTCTGGATCACAAGCCAGGAAGTGTTTTAACAAGTATGGCGTAGGGTTATGCCTGCATAACGGGTGCCTAGCCGGAAACACGGATTTGTACAAGGATTTGTAGCGTGTGCTACGATGCAACATGCAAACAGATGACATGTAAAATGGACACACATGACAAATATTCGAATAGAAATTTGCGTACCGTTAAAGAAATTAAACATGATAGGCAATGCATGACATGACATGACAAGGGGAATTCTAGCTTCGTTGTCAAACTAGAATTTGAATTTGCACCTAGACCGCTATCATTTCACGGTTTAGTCTCTTTCACGCTAAAACAAAGTAATGGCCTAAAACATGGCCTAAAGCAAGGTTGGAAAGTTTCACTTGCCTTGTACCGAGGTTGTTGATCGTCGAGTCAAGATCGCTATTCTACGGGGATTGGGTTCGCTGTTATGGCAAAACAGAAAATCAGATTTGAGAGTTCTAATCCGGATTGCATTGGAATCCTATAACGTCTTGTAATCCATTTTTAATTAGGGTTTTCTAATTTACAGTGTGGGTTTTGGGAAATTAATGGTAGAACACTAACCGTTTACGAAGTGAAGATCGAGACGCCTACGGATCTGCAGGTAGGAGAAGATCTAGCTGGATTCCGGATTGTCGTCGCCAAGTCGGATCTAGCACGGCAACGGAAGAAGCGATCCCGAAGAACTGCGGTTGAAAGAATTCCTCGCAGCGGCTAAACAACAGATCTGGAGATGGGAAATTGTGGGGAAATCTGGAGAAAAAGGAGAATTTAGGGTTTTCGGGGTCGGCCGGTGGCCTACGGGGTGGTGCCGACGCAATGGAGGGGGAGATGGAGCACGGGAGGATGAAGGAAGGCAAGAGGAAGCTTGGGGGATGATGGAGAAGAAACGTCGGCTAGAAAATATGAAGGAAGAATAGAAAAGATCGAGGGTTTAAATAAAGAAAGGGTGCGGCGGCTATGACTTAACCATGGGTTACTGGGGCAACTAGTCAGTCAGTGAAGAGTGGTCGACCGACTAGTTTGGGAACTAGTCGGTCGGTCGTCAAACTGAGACCGACTAAAAGCAAGCAGTGAACAGGGTTGGTACAGAGTAGACAGAGTTAGTCGGTCTGTGAAGGCTCGTCAATCGACTAGTTTGGAAACTAGTCGGTCGGTGATTGTTCATAGACCGACTAAGGGTAAAATTAGATAGATATTAAGTACCGAGAGTTAGTCGGTCAGAGAAGGAACTCTAACCGACTAGTTTGGGAACTAGTCGGTCGGTAGATGTTCTTTGACCGACTAACTACAAACAGTAACTCAGCTGTTCAGAAGAACTCAGAATTAGTCGGTCGGAGTACAAGTTCTAACCGATTAGTTTGGGAACTAGTCGGTCGAAGAATGTGCTTAGACCGACTAAACGTAAATAGTAACTCAACTAAAATATACAAGATGAACTAGTCGGTTCCTGAAGGGTTACCGACCGACTAGATTGCAATCTAGTCGGTTGTTTCTCCTTCTTGAACTAACTAAGATGCACCAGAAGTGTCGAATCGAAGCGCAAAGCTTCAGGAAGATTCCTATGGCCTCTAGGATCACTCTAGCTCTAAGATATGGACGCTATGAAGCTCATCGTAAGAATACTTACTCCAAGCCTCATCGAGATGTGCTACGGAAGATAAAAGATCAGAAGAAACCGAACGAAAACGTCTGACAGAGAAAAGCACACAAGGAGAGAACATTCATAATTTATATAATATTCATTACAAAAACCAGTCGTTACATCCTCCCCACCTTAAGAAAAATTCCGCCCTCGGAATTTCCTAACACTCATGTGTCTGGGAACAAAAGTGGGTAACGCTCTCTCATCTCATCTTCTCTCTCCCAAGGAGACTCTCCTGACGAGCCGTGTCGCCACATCACCCTAACAAGATCGACTGTATTTGTTCCGGAGTGACTTCTGACGCCTGTCCAAAATCTGCACTGGCTGCTGGTCATACGTCAGATCGGGGCGAACGGTGATCTCCGAGAAATCCACAGCATGCGATGGGTCGCTGATGTACCGACGAAGCTGCGACACATGGAAGACATCGTGAACTCCTTCCAAAGATGGCGGCAAGGCTAAGCGGTAGGCTACCTCGCCAACCTTCTCCAGAATGTCAAACAGTCCAATGTATCTCGGGCTCAGCTTCCCTCGTTTCCCAAAGCGAATCACTCCTCGATTTGGGAAAATCTTCAGGAACACATGGTCACCTGGCTGAAACTCCAAAAGACACCGTTTAGCATCAGCCCAATGCTTAAAATGGTCCTGAGCAATCCTCAGCCTCTCCCGTATGTTCCTCACAACATCCACAGCCTCCACGATCATCTCAGGTCCTAACAGCTTCCGATCTCTAATGTCATCCCAGCTCAGTGGCGATCGACATTTCTTCCCGTATAGCGCGGCAAAAGGTGCCATGCCAATACTCGCCTGGTAGCTGTTATTGTAGGCAAACTCAACAAGGTGGAGATGATCCTCCCAAGAACCCTTGAAGTCCAACATACACGCCCTCAGCATGTCCTCCAAGATCTGGATCGTCCTCTCGGACTGGCCATCCGTCTGTGGATGGTACGCCGTGCTGAAACTCAGACTCGTACCCAAACTCTTCTGCAGACTCTGCCAGAACTGAGACGTGAACCTTGTGTCTCTGTCCGATACGATACTCACATGAACTCCGTGAAGTCGCACGATCATCTGCACGATTCACGTTACATCACTATCTAAACTAGGAAAAGGAAATTAAAACGGAGAGTAAAAAGATTTACCTCCATATATCTCATCGCTAGCGCCTCAGTGGACCGTCCTACTCGGAAAGGAATAAAGTGCGCGGATTTGGTCAATCGGTCGACGATCACCCAAATCGCGTCATTCTACTTCGGACTCCGAGGCAGTCCAGTCACAAAGTCAATAGTGATGTGTTGCCACTTCCGTTCCAGAATCGGAAGCGGTTGTAGCAACCCTGCCATACGCTGATGCTCCGCCTTTACCAGCTGGCAAACCAGGCACTTAGCTACGCTCCAAGCCACACTCCTCTTCATACCATGCCATCAATAGTTCAGGCGAAGATTGTTGTACATCTTGGTGCCACCAGGATGCACAGAATACATCGAACTATGTGCCTCCACCAACAACTCCTCTCTGATGTCCCCAGCTGGCACACACAACCTGGCTCCAAACCTCAACGAACCATCCTCATGAATCAAGAAGTCAGTCTGCAGACCGGCTTCCACCAACTCCCGTATCTTCACCAACTTCGGGTCTCCAGCCTGTCCAGCCTTGATCTTATCCACGATCGTCGACTGTATCTGCATACACATTAACGAAGAAACCTCTCCAGGAAGAAAAATCTCAATACCGGACTCGCAAAAATCCTGCTGCAATCTCCACTGCGAAGTCAACAACATTACCGCTGGAAGCCTACTCAGCGCATCCGGGACCACATTCACTTTGCCAGGGTGATGCTGCAAATCAATCTCATAGTCTGTCATGAGCTCCAACCACCGACGCGGTCGCATGTTAAGCTCCTTCTGAGTAAAAATGTACTTCAAGCTTTTGTGATCGGTGAAGATATTCACCTTTTCACTCAGCAGGAAGTGCCTCCAAATCTTCAGCGCAAACACGACAGCGACCAACTCCAAATCGTGTGTCGGGTAATTCTTCTCATGAGCCTTAAGCTGACGAGAAGCATATGCAACCATGTGCCCATGCTGATGCAACACACATCCAAGACCCTTGCCAGAAGCATCGCAAAATATCTCGAATCCTCCACTCCGATCAGGTACAGCAAGAACAGGGGCAGTCATCAACCTCTCCTTCAGAACACCAAAAGCCTTCTCACAATCATCAGTCCAAACATAAGATACATCCTTTTGCGTCAGTCTGGTCATCGGCTCGGCAATACGGGAGAAGTCCTTAATGAAACGCCGATAATAACCAGCCAATCCAAGGAAACTCCGGATCTAAGACGCTGACCGCAGAACAGGCCATTCCCTGATAGCCTTGATCTTCTCGGGGTCCACTGAAATACCATCACCAGTCACCACATGCCCGAGAAAAGCAACTCTGTCCAGCCAAAACTCGCACTTGGAATACTTGGCATACAACTGATGCTTCCTTAAGATCTCCAATACTGTCCTCAAGTGCGAAGCATGCTCCTCCTCTGACTTCGAGTAGATCAGAATGTCGTCAATGAAGATAACGACAAACTTGTCTAAAAAGTCATAGAAGATCAAGTTCATCAGATTCATAAAAACTGCAGGCGCATTGGTTACATCGAAAGGCATAACCACGAACTCGTAGTGTCCATACTTCGTCCTGAATACTGTCTTCAGAACATCTTCCTTCCTCACCTTCAGCTGGTGATAACCACTTCTCAGATCCAACTTAGAGAATACCCTCGATCCTCCAAGCTGATCAAAGATATCATCAATACGAGGCAACTGATATCGATTCTTGACGGTCACCGCATTCAACTCCCGGTAGTCCACACACATGCGACGCGAACCGTCCTTCTTCTTCACCAGCAAGACCGGTGCTCCCCACAGAGACACACTGGGATTAATGTAACCCTTCTGAAGAAGTTCGTCCAGCTGCTTCCGTAATTCCTCCAATTCTGCTGGCGCCATACGAGACGGCGCCTTCGAAATGGGCTGCGCTCCTGGAATGAGATCGATCGAAAACTCGAGAGCTCGATCGGGCGGCAATCCAGACATCTCCTCGGGAAAGACGTCGTCGAAGTCACACACTACCGCAGGTCTACACTGCTCCATCTGCATAGTAACGATCTCCACTGGCTTGGCCCGAAAACTAACCGGACCAAGAGAACTGCTGCCACGGCTGAACTCGAACACCAGATGTCCAGGGATCTCGAACACCACCTTCTTCCTCCGACAATCGATCGTGGCGTAGAAACTCCCAAGCCAATCCATCCCAAGGACAGCATCATAGTTGATGATGTCGTGGACGATGAAATCAGGTAGAGCTCATGTCCACAGACCACCAAAGGGCAAGAATTGCAACCACGATGCACCGAGACCATGCCATTCCCCGTAATGATATTCCAACTCTTGGGAAGAGGGGAAGTCGACAAGGAATGCTTCTCCACGAAGCTCCGGGAAATGATGCACATCGATGCACCAGAGTCGAAGAGGACTCGTGCAGGAAATGTGCAAACCAAAATCACACCTAACAGATAGTCTAACAATCAAATTCTATTCTAGCATACATAACAAGCAACCAAACAAAATCCAACAAACAAGTCTAACTAAGAAAAGAACAACTAGATTGAGGGTTACCTGCAATAACCTCATCCACCGCCTCAGCCTCAACTGCAGTCATCAGGAAAGCCTGCCTCCTCGACTGAAAAGCCTGCTGAAAAGCCTGCCTCTGCGGAACGAGAGGCGCTCCATGTCCAGCAGGCACAGGTGTCCTCTGCTGCAACGGCTGTACCGCAACAGGTCCCTTCCACGGCTGCTTGGACTTCGGGCAGTCCTTTATGGTATGCGCAAGATCACCTCAAACCAAGCACTGTCCCAACATCTTCCGGCATTGATCTTTCACATGCCCAGTCTTGCCACAGAAATGGCAAGTCTTCAGAGTAGGATGTCCTCCGGGCCTCTTGAACTGTACCGGCTAATTGGGCCTGAACCCTGGTCTCATCACTGCCCTGGCCTGCTCCACAGGCCTCTTCCCAGCTCCAGAAGCCCATCCTCTCTTCTGGTTCATGATCTGCTCCTGCCTCTTCGCTACAACCAGATCCTTCTGATAGGACTTCAAATCAGAAGAAGTGACAAATCTCTACAGATCCAAAGAAAGCCCCTGCAGAAACCTCTGGGCCCTCTCATCAACATCCTGCACCATCTTCGGTGCGAAACGACTCAGCCTGGTGAACTCCTGGTGGTACTGGTCCACCGTCAAGCTCTCCTGCTTCAGGTCGATGAAGCGCTGCGCCATCTCCCTCCTGGCAGCCTTCGGAAAATACTCCTCATCGAATCTGGACTTAAAGGTAGCCCAAGATATCAGCTCCTCCAGCATCTCCTCCTCGGCATCCCACCAGTTCCGAGCATTATCTTTAAGCTGCCTCTTCTCCAAGTCAACCCATCCAGCTGGGTCGACCTTCGACATCTTCAAGTTTTCCTCCATATTCCTAGACCACTCATCCGCAGCTAGAGGTCCTTCGGTCCTATCGAAGTAAGCGGGGCCCAGCTCCCGAAACTGCTTCACTCCTGGCTCGAAGCGAGGGACATTCTGAACCGGCTGCACTGCTCGAGCAGGCGGAACATTTCGGGCATTTTGCAGCATCCCCTGCTGCACCTGCATCATCTGATGCATCATCCGCATAATCTCCCCGTTGGTGGGCTCCCGATCCTGCTCCTCGAAGCGAGGGGGCACACCACCACCAGCACAGGTATTCCGTCTCCCCGCCATCTAATGACACAGAAAACGAAGCAAATCAGACTCTCGACCCATGACTCGGGTGTCGAAATTGTTTATCGGACATTCTATAATTCTTATCGTTGTTCCGATTAAGTCACAGTTACAGAGTTGAGACCTGCATGGGCCACCAAAGAAACCTGTCACGACCCACTTCCCTAAAATGGAGGCGAGGCGTAACGAGGCCCGCTCAGGCTTGGAGCTGTGAGGCCCCAGCCTGTAAAGCATCTGGAATAAACACGCAGGTCCCTGTAATGTGACACCGGAACAAAGATAAAAATAATAGAAAGATACGGATAATATTAGATTATAATCTCAAAGTCCAGATAAAGTTCAACAACCGCAGAAATGCCCCAGACAAACAAAAAGAGTCTGAAAGCAAAGGCCCAGCATGGCCAACAAGATAACGACTAACAAAAGGGTGCTACTCACCGACAAACAACAACAACTAACAAGGTACTGCGAAGGATCACTAGGACTGGTCACCGGTGTCCTCGTACTCAACGTCAGCAACAGAATCGGGAACGAACTCCACAAACTCGTCGCCCTCAACAGCAATCTCTGGCTCAGCAACTAACATGCGTCACCCAAAGAGAAGGGGCACATGTCAGCAAAGTCTACAAGACTTTGTGCAAGGAAACTAAAGGAAGTAGAAACAACCTAGCAGTTCTAGAGTATAGTATGACATGACATTTTATGCAATGAGAACAACAAGTAAAGTAACAGCAGTTTATGACATGGCAAGATTTATAGCATGGCAGGTAAAACATGGCATGGAAACGTTCAACATGGCATGGAACAATTTAACATACACAAGGACAAGTACAAGTATGTAAGCACGTCGTGCACAGAGATTCCACCCTTTGGCTAGAGTGGCTGTACGGGCCAACTCTTACGCTCAAGTGACCGTTTATCCCTACCCCTCCATGTGTATCGAGCCAGTGCTTTACCCCCGAACATGGAATGCTCGCTTCTGGATCACAAGCCAGGAAGTGTTTTAACAAGTATGGCGTATGGTTATGCCCGCATAACGGGTGCCTAGCCGGAAACACGGATTTGTACAAGGATTTGTGGCGTGTGCTACGATGCAACATGCAAACAGATGACATGTAAAATGGATGCACATGACAAATATTCGAATAGAAATTTGCGTACCGTTAAAGAAATTAAACATGATAGGCAATGCATGACATGACATGACAAGGGGAATTCTAGCTTCGTTGTCAAACTAGAATTTGAATTTGCACCTAGACCGCTATCATTTCACGGTCTAGTCTCTTTCACGCTAAAACAAAGTAATGGCCTAAAGCAAGGTTGACAAGTTTCACTTTCCGTGTACCGAGGTTGTTGATCGTCGAGTCAAGATCGCTATTCTACGGGGATTGGGTTCGCTGTTATGGCAAAACAGGAAATCAGATTTGAGAGTTCTAATCCAGATTGCATTGGAATCCTATAACGTCTAGTAATCCATTTTTAATTAGGGTTTTCTAATTTACAGTGTGGGTGTTGGGAAATTAATGGTAGATCACTAACCGTTTACGAAGTGAAGATCGAGACGCCTACGGATCTGCAGGTAGGAGAAGATCTCGCTGGATTCCGGATTGCCGTCGCCAAGTCAGATCTACCACGGCAACGGAAGAAGCGATCCCGAAGAACTGCGGTTGAAATAATTCCTCGCATCGGCTAAACAACAGATCTGGAGATGGGAGATTGTGGGGAAATCTGGAGAAAAAGGAGAATTTAGGGTTTTCGGGGTCGGCCGGTGGCCTACGGGGTGGTGCCGGCGCAATGGAGGGGGAGATGGAGCACGGGAGGATGAAGGAAGGCAAGAGGAAGCTTGGGGGATGATGGAGAAGAAACGTCGGCTAGAAAATATGAAGGAAGAATAGAAAAGATCGATGGTTTAAATAAAGAAAGGGTGCGGCGGCTACGACTTAACCTAGGGTTACTGGGGCAACTAGTCGGTTAGTGAAGAGTGGTCGACCGACTAGTTTGGGAACTAGTCAGTCGGTCGTCCAACTGAGACCGACTAAAAGCAAACAGTGAACAGGGTTGGTACAGGGTAGACAAAGTTAGTCGGTCTGTGAAGGCTCGTCAACCGACTAGTTTGGAAACTAGTCGGTCGGTGATTGTTCATAGACCGACTAAGGGTAAAATTAGATAGATATTAAGTACTGAGAGTTAGTCGGTTAGAGAAGGAACTCTAACCGACTACTTTGGGAACTAGTCGGTCGGTAGATGTTCTTTGACCGACTAACTACAAACAGTAACTCGGCTGTTCAGAAGAACTCAGAATTAGTCGGTCGGAGTACAAGTTCTAACCGACTAGTTTGGGAACTAGTCGGTCGAAGAATATGCGTAGACCGACTAAACGTAAACAGTAACTCAGCTAAAATATACAAGATGAACTAGTCGGTTCCTGAAGGGTTGCCGACCGACTAGATTGCAATCTAGTCGGTTGGTTCTCCTTCTTGAACCAACTAAGATGCACCAGAAGTGTCGAATCGAAGTGCGAAGCTTCGAGAAGATTCCTATGGCCTCTAGGATCACTTTAGCTCTAAGATATGGATGCTATGAAGCTCATCGTAAGAATACTTACTCCAAGCCCCATCGAGATGTGCTACGGAAGATAAAAGATCAGAAGAAACCGAACGAAAATGTCTGACGGAGAAAAGCATACAAGGAGAGAACATCCATAATTTATATAATAGTCATTACAAAAACCAGTCGTTACAATATATCTGACCAAATAATTATCACAGAATGAAATTAACATGTAAAATAAAATTTTCCTTCTGTTAAACCGCCTGCCATCAATCTCCCTAAAAAAACTCATTTGATTTCAGACTTCCATTTCTGATTTATTCTTTCTTTTTTTTCCCAATGAGTGAGCCAGCCATGTGTTCATACATTTTCCTTATCTTAACTTTTTGGTGAATAATTTCCAATATTCATCAAAATAAAATTTAAATAAAAAAATTCTCTTGCTTGGGTAACATCAAAGCGATGGCGCTCACATGAAGAATGAAGATTGGTGCATGGAACCCTAAAGATCTAAAAGCTGATCGCTGAGTTGAGAACGTGGAAGAAGCGAAAACAGATCTAAGATCAAAACACGCTCGCTCGCTCGCTGAGAGATTTAGAGGATTTTTCCTTTTCGTTTTTTTGGCCAGAATTCTTACGAGATGGCTTCGTCTTTCCGCTCACCGCCAGATGGGAAAGAGACGAGGCCAGGGTGGGAAATCTAGGGCTTGGAAAATTTAGGGATATTTTTGTTTAAGCGCTATCTAAGGAATTATATATATGTATATTTTTTAATAAAAGTGCTTACGTAACGATTAGTACCATAGCGCTAACAAAAAGCGCTATGTAAGGTATTACTTGGATAGCGCTTTAACAAAAAGCGGCGTCTAAGTGATTTTTACCTTAATTTTGATTTATTTTTATTTTCTATAAGTACAGAAGCGCTATACAAGTGCTCACATAGATAGCGCTTTTTAAAAACGATATCTAAGTGGCATTACCCAAGCCCAAATCTGTAGTAGTGATTGTGGGTGGCTGTACCATTATATAGTTATAGGATGGTATGTGATGTGTATATAAGATGAAGTATCTACGTGTACTTGAATAACTATATATATGGTGTATTGTATGGTGTGACCGTATGCGTTGATATGTTGGTATTGGATGTACACTAGGAGATATTAGGGAGTAGTATATCCATGTTATTTTGTGCATAGTTAATTATCTATATGTGAAGAATTACGATCACGTTTGCTAGTGTGAAACTATTTTTATATAAGTATGAGTAACTTGGTTACGTGATAGCGAGTGATAGTTATACAATGATATATGTGACTATATGAGTGATTGAAGTGCGTGTATATATATATATATATATATATATATATATATATATATATATATATAATTCAAGGTGTTGTGGTTTGTTGGTTATCATGACAAGTCAACAGACCAAAGAAGTTCAAGTGTTCAAGTCCGGACGAGGCCAAATAAAATATTGTGACCCTGTTTTAGGTTGCCTCAGTAGCAGATTTGTTGTGTGTTTGGTTGATTTGTAGATGGTTCTGGGTTTGATTCTTGTTGGGACGGGGGCATATCTAAGGAATGGTGGCTGGCGATTTAGGCGATAATGGCGATCAGGGGGACAAGGCTGGCGATCAGGGTGATAAGGAAGGCGGCAAGTTTAGGGCTTCTGCGAAGGGCGATGCTGGCGATCGGAATGTCAAGGACCACGGGTGGCGCATTGTTACGGATTCCTCACGGGGAGATCTGGGTCTTCGTAGGGGACATGAGGGTGTTTCTGGAGGCGATGTGGGAAAAAGGGCTTCTGGTGGAATCAATCACATATCTAAGGAAGGTGACTCGGCTAAGGATGGTTCGGAGCCTTGGCAAGTGGTAAAGAGGAAGGCCAGTACAAGGATGGATGGGCATTTTAGCATACTTCATACTAGTAATGGGTACTTTGACAGACGTCATTCTTGGGAGGGTTCAGGCATTGCATCCAACTTCAGGGTGCCGTCAAGAAATACTAAGAGGGTCGGCTCCTTTGATCAGGCTCGGTCCAACCCTACTGTTAGAGGTGCAGGACATGTGCTTAATAAAATGCCGCTGAAGAACATCACCCCAATTGTTATTAATCCGACTGTTGCTAAGAGGACTTGGTCGGATATCTGCTCCAACAAGCGGTCTTATGGTGAGTCCCATGGGTATGACTTTGGTGCCCCCCAAGGTGAGGGAGGATGGTTCAATTGTTGCTCATGTCCCTAACCAATTGTTAGAGAAAGGAGGAGAAATTTGGCAATTTACATTAGTGGGTTATTTTGTTGGGAATGTTCCATACTTTGGACAGATTCAATCTTGGGTGGATAGACTATGGAAGCCACGTAAGAGGGTTCAAATCTACAGTAAGGAGAACGGGTTTTTCTATTTCCGTTTTGAATCTAAGGAGGATTGCGAGAGAGTTCTCCATGGGGGACCTTGGCTATATGATAGTCGTCTTGTTGTTCTTAAACAATGGAGTCCGATGATTAAACATGATAGAGATATTCTAACATCTATCCCGGTTTGGGTGCAGTTGCACGAGGTCCCTTTGAATATGTGGAATATTCCTGTACTAAATATTTTGGCTTCTGTGATTGGAACTGTAATGACCCTACTTTTCATATACGCGTATTTGTACGTATTTTTGACATAGATACGTCCGTATATTTTTGGAAAGTATGCCCATATTTTTCTTTTAATTATTTGATGTAGGAATTTATTTTAAAAGATTTTAAACTCATTACTTGAATTTAGTAAATGAGAGTATTTGGAGAAATACATGTATTTGGAGTGTATGAAGTATTTCTTCAAGTATTTTTAATTTCTTAAAATACAAAAATCCACATTTTTATTACCATGACAACACATCCTATTAGGTGTCATGTTTTTAGTTAATTAGAGACACATAGCTTATTAGGTGTAAGAAGGAGAGGGATTTGGGGATTCCTAAAACCTATGCATGAAGAACAAAACCAAGAAAAAGAAAAAGAAAATCTCATTTCACTCTCTCCCTCACTCCCCATTTCTGGCCAAAAATTAGCATGCCCCCTTTCTTTCATTTTTCTTCACCCTCTTCCTTAGAACATGCTTCCAATTAGCTCCCCTCTTCAACCTCTAAAAAGCCCCAAAATTCCTTTTCATTCCAACACCAAAAACTAGCCAAAATAGCCAAAAATCAACCATATGGAGACAAGATTGGAGCTTGAAGAATGAGACTAGGAGCTCAAGTTCTTCAAGGAATAAGAAGGGCCAAAGAAATATTTTGGAGGACTTTTGCAAGGTAGAAATTCCTTTCACTTAGGTAGAATTTAGTTTTAGGACAAGGAGATTTGAGTTAACTTTTTCATGCTGAAATTTGATCCAGAAAAACTGAAACTTTGACTAAGTTCTGGGGTTAATTGGCTAATGGGAATGCTTTGGAAATTTTATATGTTGGGTATCTCATTGTTATGAACAACTTTCATTCAGATCATTTTACCAAATTCTAACTGTATGATTTTATAAAAATTCGGATATGCACACTGGTTTTCAATCAAAACTGTTCTGAAATTCCAGTATTTTTATTCTCTGTTAAACTGAGAATATCTCCCAACGAACATGAAAGAAAAATATGGAAAAAATATATGTTACTCATATTGTAGTACTTAATAACTTTCATGTTTACAAGTTTTGCAAATTCGGACTGAAAACTAGGGTAAAAATTCAGTTTCTAAAACTGGTCTGTTTTTAGACAGTTTTGACACCTTTCAGTAAAACGATTAGAACTCCATGCACACTTAATGAAATGAGATGTTCTTAGTGCCGTTGGAAAGCTGACTTCAAGATCTTCAACCCATAAATTTTTTAGATGTTAATTCTGTCTGTAACTTGTAAAAAAATGGACTTGAACTGAACTCAGTTTCTGGTTCAGAATTCTGAAATTATACCTGTTAGGAGAAAATCCACCATAAATCACATATGTCAACTGAGCTTATGAAAATTGGTCAGTGACAGGAAAACACCCATATCTACAACTTTCGTGAAGGGACCAGACACCAATTCTGACTGTAGAGAGGCTCAAAGTGATATTCTTTCTGCTGTAACAGTTTTTGACAGATTCATATGCAAATTTTACTTAGTACTATCATGGCGTAGTTTTGTTTCAAGTTAAGTTGATTTGTGCGAATCATGTTCTCCATGACATGCTATTGATACATATAATTATGCAAATGTTTCATGAAATATTCGTTATGTTAATAATGTTTAAGTTCAATTTGTTTATGCTTTTGTGCTCACATTCGTATATTCATAACGATGAGTTTGTGATGATATTCCTTGCAATTCTTTAATTGAGATGATGATGATGATGATGATGATGATGATGATATTTGTTAAAAGTTGGTTAAAAGCGGTATTCAAGTCCGCTAGATGATTCGTTGACAAATGAAGTAATATCTTGAAAACTGAGAGTGAGAATGAGGAATGTATCAGTCCTCCTAAAGGAGGGTGACACGGGTTTGGGGAAAAACGGGTAAACTTTAGGAGTTAAGGAGCGGACATATGATATGAATTCTCACCCGCTGTATCACTCCCAGAAGGGCGAGTTGAAAGGGTTGGAGAGGCCGCTGGTGTACTCGTGATGCATCATGACGGTAATTGATGGTTTGCTCCGTTTGTCCCACAGAAAAACCGAGTTTGTCTCACTCCCATACCTTGTTCCGTTCGGGTACGGAGAGTTGCGAGAGGCCCCCTCCGGTGCTCGTGTTGCTGGTTGGGGTACCAATTTTTCACCCACCCTGGGTGAAGTCCGCCTCCTTAGCGTCCTACGGTTTACACGGGTTCCAAATATGTGAATCAACAACTTATAGTACTTGTCTTTAATTTATAAGTGTTGTTATCTCATGTCTCCTTACTTTTGTTTACTTTAATGCTGCTATCCCATGGTAATATGTTCCTATGCTTCCTTTCAATATCTGCATTTCATAATACGGTTTCTATGCATGTTTTGCACGTTCTCATAACTAGGTTCGCATGTTGGAATGTGATTACTTTTATGCACCATGAACCTTACTTGTTAGACCACCCTCCATGATGGGTAGACCAATTCTAAAACTGGGTTCTACTAGAGTGTTAGGAGTTTCTGCTGGGTCACGCGTTGACGTGTCCCCGTTGACTTTCAGGTCATGTGAGTTGGAGGTTGGAGATAGCGGCTGGAGCTTTGGAGTTGGTGATCTGTTGTAGTATTGGGTGGTGAGGGGTATTATGAGAGACTTGTACTTTTGGTGTTTCTTTTCGGGTGGACCTTTGTACTTAGAGTCGTGAAAATGAAGATGTTGGTGTATGTATAAGATGTATCAATGTATCAATAAAATGGAATATTGTACTTTTGTTATTTTCTCAGTGTTTTTATCTGTGATGGAGTTTTACTTGTACTTCCCAGCACGTGCGTAGTACCTGCAGCATTCTTTTGTTCTCTTCCTTTCTCTCTTTCTACGTAACACTCGTTGATCTAGGAATACTTGGGACAGATTCGTACTTCCCGGGTACCCTGGAGAGCGGGTCGTTACAGTTGGAGGCCCATGCAGGTCTCCGCACTGCGGCGTGCATAAGGATAGTGCGAGTAATGCTCCATAAGGGTAGTTGTGTCCTAAGGTGGGTAGGTGATCAGCCTTAGGGCAAAACCCTGGTATTAGGAAACCCAATGTACAGAGCTCCCTGAGGTTAAGCATGGGTAGTTGTTTGTATATACATATACATATACGAGTGGGTATGTGTTTGCATGGATATAAAAGTATTGTAGTGTATTTGCTTGTATTTTTATAGTTATGTGTCTATAGATATATACGTAAATAAGATACACTATAGATACGAGTATTTCTACTTATGTGTATTCTTGTAATTCATAATATAGGTGTGTGTATGGTAATGTTGTTTGTATAGATTGAGGTGAATGTAGTATTTGATGAGTGAAATTATGTATAAAACATATTATCTGTGCAAGAGAGTATTATGTATTATCTATGTGGTAATCTATACTTAGATTATATTTGGGGGTGTATATGTATGAATAAATGGATGTATATAGAGCTGTAAGTATGTATACTAAAGTATGATGCATTAAAGTGATGTTAGAAGATATATTTGTATATGGCGTGTCTAATAGATGAGTGTATATATACGGAGTATCTATGTGAATATGTATTGGTGTGCAAATAAATTTATGTTATATGTGTTGGTATATGGATGTTTGTTGGTAAGTGTAAGTGGAAGTATATTTGAATGTATAAAAGTGTATGATGGTATACATAAGTATAATTGTATGTGTATGCGTACTATAAATGTGGTTGTGTAAATTGACATAGTGAGATATGTATGTATGAATATATCTGCAATGGGATGTGTACCATAAGTAGTGTGTGAAATATATTGTCTTACTAAATGGTGTGTATAGATATACATAAATAGGTATGCCAAGTTATACAATATTGGTATGTATTTATATATCATGTGATGATATGTGAGTGTAGCATATGAATAGGATTTATATGTATTGTGTATACAAGAGAGAGAGAGTGTGTGTATATACATATACTGAATTAATATAATCCTTGTGCTATAGTATATATATATAGTGTCATATGTATATATATACTGTATTGAATATGTGTTACGTTGACTGCTTGTATGTAAGTATATTTGTGCACTGTATAAGTGGTTAAATATAGATTTACGTGAGTGAATATTGGATATGAACACATTTGTATGTATTCTTGTATATATGAAGTGAGTATGTACTAGAAGGTTGATATACTATACATACATGCTGACAGGACTATAAAATATAGTGATATATACTGTGTACATCCTAGCGTTCGAACTATCACATATATTTGTCTATATAATTGTTAGTGTTCATACTTATGTGCTTAAGTGATATATTTGCGTATGCTTACCCACTTGATATGAGGTGCATCATATCAATGTGTATCATTATTGGTGTATGATTATTTACCATAAATGCATCAATAATTGGATTTACCTACTTATGTATGTATGTGTAAGTATGCTAACTCTGTGACTTATGAGTATGGTGTGTTTAAATATCGTGTGAACATGTATGTATGTAAATATATATAAATATAAGGAGTGTGTGATTACCTATAGAGATGTATGTATTTAGATATATCTATATGTATCCATGTAATGGCATATGTCTTTGATCATATACTTGTGTGAATCTTTATGTAAGCACATATGTGTTGAGTGAACAAGTGTATAAATATTGGTGTGTATATTAATGACTTGGGTGTATCTATACATGTTTCTACTTATTGCTATGAACGACATTGATACATGTGTCCATGTGTATAAGTGTACTAGCATGGGTGTACATATTAGTCTGTATATATATGTGAGTATTCTCATGCAATATAGATATATTTGTGAGTACATGGATGAATGTGGAATGTATAGTACTATGTATGTATTGTGATGATTTGTCTGTGTGTATACCTATATTCTTGGATAAGAATGTGTATATATATGTATATAATCTACGGTATAGTGCATGTATACATGCGTGTATAGTTTATACATATAGCGTTATTTGTATTTCTAGGGTAGGAAAACCCTTATACTATTCAGTCTCCGGTCAGACCTTTAGCATAGAAAGTCCGAGGGCGGACTTGGTTATTAAGGTGAGTAGAATGTAATGACCCTACTTTTCATATACGCGTATTTGTACGTATTTTTGACATAGATACGTCCGTATATTTTTGGGAAGTATGCCCATATTTTTCTTTTAATTATTTGATGTAGGAATTTATTTTAAAAGATTTTAAACTCATTACTTGAATTTAGTAAATGAGAGTATTTGGAGAAATACATGTATTTGGAGTGTATGAAGTATTTCTTCAAGTATTTTTAATTTCTTAAAATACAAAAATCCACATTTTTATTACCATGACAACACATCCTATTAGGTGTCATGTTTTTAGTTAATTAGAGACACATAGCTTATTAGGTGTAAGAAGGAGAGGGATTTGGGGATTCCTAAAACCTATGCATGAAGAACAAAACCAAGAAAAAGAAAAAGAAAATCTCATTTCACTCTCTCCCTCACTCCCCATTTCTGGCCAAAAATTAGCATGCCCCCTTTCTTTCATTTTTCTTCATCCTCTTCCTTAGAACATGCTTCCAATTAGCTCCCCTCTTCAACCTCTAAAAAGCCCCAAAATTTCTTTTCATTCCAACACCAAAAACTAGCCAAAATAGCCAAAAATCAACCATATGGAGACAAGATTGGAGCTTGAAGAATGAGACTAGGAGCTCAAGTTCTTCAAGGAATAAGAAGGGCCAAAGAAATATTTTGGAGGACTTTTGCAAGGTAGAAATTCCTTTCACTTAGGTAGAATTTAGTTTTAGGACAAGGAGATTTGAGTTAACTTTTTCATGCTGAAATTTGATCCAGAAAAACTGAAACTTTGACTAAGTTCTGGGGTTAATTGGCTAATGGGAATGCTTTGGAAATTTTATATGTTGGGTATCTCATTGTTATGAACAACTTTCATTCAGATCATTTTGCCAATTCTAACTGTATGATTTTATAAAAATTCGGATATGCACACTGGTTTTCAATCAAAACTGTTCTGAAATTCCAGTATTTTTATTCTCTGTTAAACTGAGAATATCTCCCAACGAACATGAAATAAAAATATGGAAAAAATATATGTTACTCATATTGTAGTACTTAATAACTTTCATGTTTACAAGTTTTGCAAATTCGGACTGAAAACTAGGGTAAAAATTCAGTTTCTAAAACTGGTCTGTTTTTAGACAGTTTTGACACCTTTCAGTAAAACGAGTAGAACTCCATGCACACTTAATGAAATGAGATGTTCTTAGTGCCGTTGGAAAGCTGACTTCAAGATCTTCAACCCATAAATTTTTTAGATTTTAATTCTGTCTGTAACTTGTAGAAAAATGGACTTGAACTGAACTCAGTTTCTGGTTCAGAATTCTGAAATTATACCTGTTAGGAGAAAATCCACCATAAATCACATATGTCAACTGAGCTTATGAAAATTGGTCAGTGACAGGAAAACACCCATATCTACAACTTTCGTGAAGGGACCAGACACCAATTCTGACTGTAGAGAGGCTCAAAGTGATATTCTTTCTGCTGTAACAGTTTTTGACAGATTCATATGCAAATTTTACTTAGTACTATCATGGCGTAGTTTTGTTTCAAGTTAAGTTGATTTGTGCTAATCATGTTCTCCATGACATGCTATTGATACATATAATTATGCAAATGTTTCATGAAATATTCGTTATGTTAATAATGTTTAAGTTCAATTTGTTTATGCTTTTGTGCTCACATTCGTATATTCATAACGATGAGTTTATGATGATATTCCTTGCAATTCTTTAATTGAGATGATGATGATGATGATGATGATGATGATGATATTTGTTAAAAGTTGGTTAAAAGCGGTATTCAAGTCCGCTAGATGATTCGTTGACAAATGAAGTAATATCTTGAAAACTGAGAGTGAGAATGAGGAATGTATCAGTCCTCCTAAAGGAGGGTGACACGGGTTTGGGGGAAAACGGGTAAACTTTAGGAGTTAAGGAGCGGACATATGATATGAATTCTCACCCGCTGTATCACTCCCAGAAGGGCGAGTTGAAAGGGTTGGAGAGGCCGCTGGTGTACTCGTGATGCATCATGACGGTAATTGATGGTTTGCTCCGTTTGTCCCACAGAAAAACCGAGTTTGTCTCACTCCCATACCTTGTTCCGTTCGGGTACGGGGAGTTACGAGAGGCCCCCTCCGGTGCTCGTGTTGCTGGTTGGGGTACCAATTTTTCACCCACCCTGGGTGAAGTCCGCCTCCTTAGCGTCCTACGGTTTACACGGGTTCCAAATATGTGAATCAACAACTTATAGTACTTGTCTTTAATTTATAAATGTTGTTATCTCATGTCTCCTTACTTTTGTTTACTTTAATGCTGCTATCCCATGGTAATATGTTCCTATGCTTCCTTTCAATATCTGCATTTCATAATACGGTTTCTATGCATGTTTTGCACGTTCTCATAACTAGGTTCGCATGTTGGAATGTGATTACTTTTATGCACCATGAACCTTACTTGTTAGACCACCCTCCCTAGATGGGTAGACCAATTCTAAAACTGGGTTCTACTAGAGTGTTAGGAGTTTCTGCTGGGTCACGCGTTGACGTGTCCCCGTTGACTTTCAGGTCATGTGAGTTGGAGGTTGGAGATAGCGGCTGGAGCTTTGGAGTTGGTGATCTGTTGTAGTATTGGGTGGTGAGGGGTATTATGAGAGACTTGTACTTTTGGTGTTTCTTTTCGGGTGGACCTTTGTACTTAGAGTCGTGAAAATGAAGATGTTGGTGTATGTATAAGATGTATCAATGTATCAATAAAATGGAATATTGTACTTTTGTTATTTTCTCAGTGTTTTTATCTGTGATGGAGTTTTACTTGTACTTCCCAGCACGTGCGTAGTACCTGCAGCATTCTTTTGTTCTCTTCCTTTCTCTCTTTCTACGTAACACTCGTTGATCTAGGAATACTTGGGACGGATTCGTACTTCCCGGGTATCCTGGAGAGCGGGTCGTTCCACATACATGTATTTCTCCAAATACTCTCATTTACTAAATTCAAGTAATGAGTTTAAAATCTTTTAAAATAAATTCCTACATCAAATAATTAAAAGAAAAATATGGGCATACTTCCCAAAAATATACGGACGTATCTATGTCAAAAATACGTACAAATACGCGTATATGAAAAGTAGGGTCATTACAGGAACACCTATGTGTTTGGATCGAGAAATCGCTAAGTTGGAGCGACTAACCTATGCACGTTGTCTGGTGGAAGTTGAGGCTAAGGTGCCATTGCCCAAGTGTGTAGAGGTGGAGCTTGATGATGGGTCTACCCTGACCATTGAGGCAAAATATGAAGGAGAGCTTCTGCATTGTACAAGATGTGTTTTCTTCGGCCATTCCGATGTTCAATGCCCACTTAATATTAAACAGAATCCTGTCCTTCACAAAGATAAGCAGGTCTTTGAAGCAACAAAGGTGCGTACTTATGAAACTGGCCAAAGCTCAAACCCTTGCCTCAATGCCGTAGCAACATTGGCTCCTGGGAATGGGGAGCAAGGACAATCTGCTGGTTCCGTTGATTCTAGTGAAGAGGGGCAATCAAGAAAGGATGGGCAGCTGGGGCATATTAAGTTCCATAAGATAGGATTTTTCCTGAAAATAATCCATGCGTTGAAGCTTCGTGCTGGAGTAGAGCGCAATAGCCCTGTATCGAATATTCCATCGTCCAATGGCGGGGAGAGCAATAATACTATGAAGCTGGATATGATTGGGCAGGCAGCTGGTGCTGGGATGCAGGTTGAGTTCTCTAATGCTACTTCTTCCTAGAATTCTGATTGTCTAGAAGAAGACATAGATGGTTTGCCTGAGGACCCAACGTATGAGAATCCAGACTGGATTATGGAATTTGTAAAAAATCAAGCTGAAGTTGTAGCGACTAAGCCTAAAAAGCAGGAATCATCTATATCTACTCCCAGTCTGTCTGCTAGAAGGAGTGTTCGGCTGAAGGTAGGAAGCCAGGTTCGTCACCCAATACCAAATATCTAATGACAATTCTTTTCTGGAATGTGAGGGGACTTAACAACTCTGTCAGGAGGAGAGATTTAAGAGATAGGATTAAAAAGTTGAAGCCATCGGCTATTGTTCTGCTTGAAACAAAATTGAAATCGGAGTTAATTATTAGCAGGTCATGTTTCCATAAGTCTTGGGTTACTTATGACAATTTCTCTTCTCACAAGGGAGGTCGCATCCTCATGGGCTTTGATCCTGGAATATGGCATGTGGCTGTGTTGACTTCATCTAGACAACATATCACTATGCGGGGATCAAATGTTGGTGGTATGGAGTTCGCATTAACTGGAGTATATGGTTGTAATACCATTGGTGAAAGGAGGGAGTTATGGGACTGTCTGGAGGAGGATGTGAAAAATCTACCAAATATCCCTTGGTTGATTGGCGGAGATTTTAATTGTGTTTTATATTCTAAAGACAAAATGGGAGGTCGTCGACTAGATGAAGGTATGATAGCTGATTTCGGAAATTGTGTTACTTCTTGCCGATTGCAAGAGCTAAAGACTGTGGGTAATTGGCTTAGTTGGAGCAATAATCGGGTGGGCAAGGAGCGTATTGCGGCGTAATTAGATCGAGTTCTTTGTAATGGAGCTTGGGCAGATATTCTCCCTGATTCATTCGTTACTTTTCTAGATTTTCAAACAAGCGATCACACCCCTATGTTGGTGAACCTACACATTCAGGTACAATCTGACCCTAAACCCTTTAAATTCTTTAATCATTGGGTTAGGTTGTCTGGATTCCAAAATATTCTTAGTCATCTTGGACCCAAGGGGTCAATGGTACTCAATTGTACCGGCTAGCTTCTAAGTTGCGGCTTCTAAAGGAAGAGCTGCGCAGATGGTCCAAGGACCATCTTGAGAATAACTCTGTGAATAAGTGCCATGCTAATCTGGAGGTTGTAAGGAAGCAAGCTGGATTTCAATATGACCCTGATATCCATACTAGAGTTTGTACTCTAACTAAGGAACTGGCTGATCTTCTAAAATTTGAAGAGGAAATGTACAAACAAAAGAGTAGACAAGACTGGTTAACTTTGGGTGATAGTAATACTAAATTCTTCTACAATTCGATGCGGTCCAGGCAGGTCCATAACAATCTGATGCACTTGGTGGATGAAAATGGGGTCCAAAGTAAGTCCTATGAGGAACTAAAATCTGATGCAGTTAATTTTTACAAATCCCTCTACAATCAAACAGATTATTGGACAGTCTTTCCTAGACTCATTCCGAAGAGGAAAATTAAATTAGAAGCAGTCAGGTGGTTGGAAAGAAAAGTAACAGCTGAAGAGGTCAAAGAGGCAGTGTTCCAAATCAACGGTAACAAATCTCCTGGTCCAGATGGTTTTAATAGATTCTTTTTCCAACATAACTGGAATCTTATTGCCGTTGATATGATTGGTGCTATACAATCATTTTTCAGGACGGGCAGAATTCTCCGTCAACTTAATCATACTTTTCTTACCCTGGTCCCTAAAAGTTCCAAAGCTGCCAATCTGAGTGAATACAAACCCATAGCGTGTTGCAACGTTGTCTACAAAATTATTAGCAAAATACTTTGTAACAGGCTTAAACAGATTCTTCATTTTCTGGTTTCCCCTAATCAAATGGCATTTCTGAAAGGACGGTTACTATCTGATAGTACACGGTTGGCCCACGAGCAGATCAGAGATTTCAACAATCCTATGGGGTCCAGGGCTTGTCTTAAGTTGGATCTTAGAAAAGCTTTTGATAGTGTCAATAGAGAATTTGTTTACTACATTATGCATCAAATGGGGTTTGGACATCGTTTCATTAGCTGGATAAAAGAGTGCATCGCTACTGCATCTTTCTCGGTGATGGTAAACGGCTCACCAGCGGGCCATTTTGAAGGGAACAGAGGACTTGTAGGAATATGGTGCCCTCGAGGCCATTTATTCCTGTGTGAATAGCACAAACATCTTGTTCGAAATAACAGTAAGCTGTTTGGTAATAATTTATCTAAGTTATTTTATAATTAGATATCGACTTAGGTAAAGTCCTGAGACTTTATGCAAGGTCAAACGTGTATCGAGATGAGTATCTCGATCATGGAGAAACGTTTGACCGTCTGTAGCATAAGTCTGAAATGGTTCATGGTCGTAGATGTTTCGAGACAAGGATATCGAAACATCGGATAGACCATTGTGTCTTAGTCTTCACCGTTTAGCGGTGGCGATGATCTCATGATCGCTTGACTTGGCGAAGTCGAAGACGAGACACAGGTGCTCATTAGAATGAGTTCACTGAACGATCCACTAGAGTTATCATATGGTTATATTGACCAATCTGTCAGTGATAACTCTGAGTGATGATAGGATAGTTGGTCTTTTGACTTGAGGTCATTTTTGACGGACCTGTGCGTGAACGGTGCCACTTAGATCAACTGACCTAGCTTCGAGGCAAGGCCTGTCGAAAGGTCTTTTGATTGGGTGTCACTTGAAACGTACGAGGCGAGTAATGACCAAGAGAGGATTCGTCTCTCCCGGTCAATGGGAGTTAGTGTCGTAGAGTTAGTTCGGTCTTTAGTAAAAACTCTGCGCAGAGTATGTTGGAAGAAGTCCAACATTAGTTGACTAAAGATCGATAGAAACTAACCGGAGTCAAGTTATTGGGGTTGACAGTTTTGACCGTACCCCAGACTTGATCTACACGACACAGTTTAGACGAAAAGACTATAACTACGGAATTCATCACGGAAACAGTCAGGTGGTCCCGACAATACTCATGTCAATGAGTCAACCACATAATGATGATTCCTGAAGCAGGGACGGCAACCACTGCTCGTGGTCACTGCCGTATAGGGCTTCGAGCCCAACCTGTTGTAAGGGTCAGGCTGTAGGGTCTCACACAGAGTGCAACGCTTCGTCTAGTAATAGGTAGAAAATAGTTAGGGAGAAAATTTTGCATTTTGATGCAAGGGATGAAATAATTGCATTTAGTGCAATATGGTAATTTAAGCTTAGATAGGGACTATTTTGCATTTGATGCAAAAGCGATTAAATGTGTATTAAATTGTTTAATACAATATTTAATAAAATAAACGCAAGGAAAAGTTCACGGGTAAGACGGGAATGTCCCGGTCTAGACCCAGGTTCGAACGGCGTCCAAATCGGACGCCGGATGATCAAGTTAAAGCCAAAAAGCCCAAAGTATCAAACCCAGGCAGAACAGGCTGCCTGGGCTAGCCCAGGCGCTGCCTGGGCTAAGCCCAGGCTCGGCCTGGGCTAAGCCCAGGCGCCTGGGCAAAGCCCAGGCCCGCCTGGGCTAAGCCCAGGCGCGCCTGGGCTCTGCCCAGGCGCGGGCCTGGGCTCGCCCAGGCGACTGGACGAGCCCAGGCGCGACCTGGGCTCTGCCCAGGCGCGATTTGGGCAGTTTTGGCATGTGTGGGGCCCACCCATGGGCCCCACCTCTAGGGTTTTGAACCCTAATTGTGCTGAATCAAATGACGGCTCAGTTTTTGTGAAAAACTAGCCTTGGGCTGATCTTTGGACACTCAATTGGAGGGTCAAACGAACTCCGATTGACGAACGGTTTTTTCCTATGCGTTCACCGTTGAAAGCTTGTCGTATTGATAGTTTGTATCAGTCCTGAAGCTCAACGGTGAGTGAGTTAAAATTCACGGAAGTTTGCACTTTGTGAAGTGCAAACTAACTTGATTTTATTAACTCTATTTTTAGTCCCACATCGGATTTTGAGAAAAGGGGAGAGTCCGCCGCCTATATAAATAGGGGTCTCCCCCCTTCCTCAAAACTCGTCCCAAGCTCTAGATCTGAGCGGCTCTCGTAAATGTTGGAGCACGCTCGGATCTTAGCTTAAATTAATATTTCTCTATCTCCCTAAAATTTCTGCCTTACTCATGCGGGCTCTAGCAAAGCCTCAAAGGAGTTCGGATTCTGGATCCGAAATCTTGGCGGAGGTTTCACTCGCGTGAAACTTTCTTCGGCGGTTGGTTGGCTCGGCGGCACGGGGATTGATCGCCTCGGGATGCGGAGCGGTTCGAGGAGCGGTTCGGGGAGCGGTTCAAGGAGCGGCTCGGCGTGGGACGGGAGCAGCTCGGAAGACGGCGCGGAACATCTCGCCTGCTCCAGGGCTGAGATTCCGGGTATGTGGTTAAAGTAGTTTATTAGCATTAGTTTAGTTTAATCGCAGTAGGCTAGATCCTTCTTGGGATGGTCAGACCCATCCCAAGTCGGCATAGATCTTGGCACAGGGTCTTGGACCTTAGGGCCAAGTTAAAATTGTTTTAACTTGCATGTTAATTTAGTTAACATAGTTTTTCTTCCGCTGCAAATGTTTTTTGTGTCTATGTTCCGTCCGACTTAGGACGGGACTAGAGTTTTTGTGCCCTAAGTGACCGCCCAATTCCCCTACAGGACTCAGACAAGGGGACCCACTTTCTCCCTACTTATTTGTTATGGTTATGGAGGCTTTCTCTCTTCTGCTGGAAAAGTCTCTAACTAAAGGTCTGATTCAGCCTATGCGACGGTCTGGAGCTATTTCTCATCTTCTATTTGCAGACGATTTTCTTGTCTTCTGCCGAGCGAATGCCAAAACATTCCAAGGTCACAAAAATATGCTTAAATAATTTAAATACCTTACTGGTCTTGATATGAATTGGGAAAAGAGCATAGCAATGTTCAGCAAAGGGACTAGAAATCCAGGGGGTCTTGCTGATTTTCTGGGCGTTAAGCATGCAAGTACCATCACTACTTATTTGGGTCTACCTCTGTCTTCAAAATATCCCAAAACTTGCATGTACAGTCGCCTCCTGGATAAGTGCAAAAAGCGTATGAGTGGGTGGTCCTCTACTTTGCTCTCCATCTCGGGCCGAATTGAACTGGTACGTACGGTCATCTATGGTATGATTTCATTTTGGTCTCAGGTCTACAAAATTCCATCGTCTGTTCACTTCTATGTGTAGAAAGTTCATTTGGGGAAATAATAAAACTTGGGCTTGGGTTGATTCTTGCAAGCCTAAGAAAGTAGGAGGTGTTGGATTGCGACTTCTTTCTGATCTTAATTTGGCAGCGGGAGTTAAACTGACTTGGAGAATGCTGAATTCAAGGAGCTTATGGGCCGATTTCATGAGGAGCAAACATAAGGACATCAGCGAATTCTATGATGCTAATGAATCGGCAGTGCAATCAGGAACTTGGAAGTGTTTGCTAAAATGTAGGAATCTCTCACAGAAGCTGATTGGGAAAAAAGGTAAAAGATGGAAGAGACACGTTATTTTGGCATGACAACTGGCTTCCTTGTGGTCCTCTGAAAAATATATTTGAAATCCCTACGGGAGCTACTAAAAGGCGAGTCTGTGATTACTGGGGGGCACGTCATGGTTGAATGAAGGGGAAATCCAAAATATCAAACCGTTGCTACAGCAGGTTCAATTATCTGAGGGGCCAGATTCTTGGGAATGGAAGCTTGGATCTGCTGTAAAACTCAAGGATGTTTGGGAGAATATTCATACAAAATCTGGGCCTTTTATGTTCTATAAGCTGGTTTGGTACCCAGGTAATATCCCGAAGATGTCTTTAACACTTCTACGTGCGTTTCAAGGTAAGCTTCTTACTAAAGATAAGTTGGCACAATGGGGTATCCAAACTTCAATACAGTGTGTGTTGTGTGATGAATGCCGGCCTGAATCCCAAGACCACATCTTTTTTGCACGTCCATATTCAGCCTATATCTTGCGACGTGCTCTGTTGAAGCTCGGGTACACTGGGCCTACCGACCTTACTCTCATCAATATGGGTAAGTTCTTACTGGAAAAGTTTGAATCGAATGGAGCATTGGCCAGGTTAGCAAAAACTATCTTAGCTGTAAGCGTATGGCATCTGTGGAGAGAACGTAATAAGAGAGTATTTGAAAATTTGTCGAAGCAGAAGACAATACTTTTTGAAGAAATCGCTATTGATGTAAGGATTGTTCTCGGGGATGAGGAAGGGCCGGATATTGATGCAGCTGATGCATCCAACAACTGGGAGATTTTGGACCACGACTGACTATGCTTGTAATTAATTTTTATCTTGCTCTTTAATCGGTTGTGTTAGAAGCTGATGTGCTAATTGGTGGATGTCCACAGTGCTTTGACTTGATAGTAGGGAGTGACGACGCCTGTGTCCTCTCCTCCCTCTATTGGGTCCAGTCCTATGTCCATCCTATTTGTAACTTTTGTACTATATTGAATATATTTAATTTATCCTTCATATATATATATATATATATATATATATATATATATATATATATATATATATATATATATATATATGAGAATAATGGGTATCATACGCCATATGAGAGTGTCTCTCATAGTCCCTCTCACATAAAGAGTGCAAGTACAAGCCCACATGGGCTTTTACTTGTTGTACTTGCCCCCTTTATGTGAGAGGGAATATGAGAGACCCTCTCATATGGCGTATGATACCCATTATTCTATATATATATATATATATATATATATATATATATATATATATATATATATATATATATAGGAAAAAGGGGATCTAATGTGCCTCCTTAGATGAAAATCTAAGGAGGCGCCCCTATTTCCCCCCAATTCCTACAATTTGTTTCGAAATTTTTTTTCATGGGGTTGTTGTTCACATTATGGATGATCAACATACCAAATTTCAATGGATTTCGGTACTTTTTGAGCCATCATCTACCCCTTACAATTTCAACGGTCTAAAAACGTGAGAAAAAACCCACGAAGTTGCAATGGGTAGATGGAGGCTCAAAAAGTATTGGAATCCCTTGAAATTTGGTATGTTGCTCATCCATGATGTGAACAATAAGCCCATGAAAAAAAATTTCAAAAAAATGTGTGAGATGACGGAAAATGGGGGCGCCTCCTTAGATTGAATCTAAGGAGGCACCTTAGGATCCCTTTACCCATGTGTGTGTGTGTGTGTGTGTGTGTGTGTGTGTGTGTGTGTGTGTGTGTGTGTGTGTGTGTGTGTGTGTGTGTATACATGTTTGTAGTGTTAATGTTTGACTATCTAATGCATATATAAGCACTTATAGGAACTATACCTGCTTTGAATTATAGTGTGATGTGATTGGAGTAGTTACTAGGGTGGCTAGGTATATTTATAGTTAGAAAGTCCGAGGACTGACTTTATTCTAAGGTGGGCAGAATGTAATGGCCGCTTTCCGACCGTTCGTTTTTCGCGCGTACGTTCTTCTTTCGTACGCGTATTTTTCGTTGCCCTTTCTTATATCTGAAATACTCGTTGTGATATACCGTTGTGACCGTATGGAAGAGTAGTTATTTATGTGATTTTTAGTGAACGTCATTTCACGACTCGTTCTTTCACAAATTAGTTTCGTTTGTGGTTGATGCTTCGAGCAGCGACGATGCGTTCTATTTATTTATCTTTCTCGGTAGGTGTAGCACGTGACAAGACCCCGTACCCTCGAGCCTCTCGTCTCTGCGATCACTTCGGTATTTTCGGATTATTTTTCCGATGCCTGTAGGACGAGCTATCCCCTAATTACTTTTCATCCCCTAATGACCCTCAATTAAATTCAAATTCAAATCATAATCACATTTAAAACAAACCCCTAAATCTCTCCTACATATCATGGAAATGATATTTCCCTTTTATTCTCACCCTCCTTTCCTCTCTTTGCACTTCCCCTATCTCAATCCTCCTCTCAACTGACCCTATATTCTAAAGATGTTTAGCAACTTCAACATGTTAAAACCATACTCACACAACAAGCTAGGGCAATGCGAAACTCAGCCGCCGACCCATTTCCTGCATTTTTCCTGCTCCCTCCGGCCACCACCAGACCTCCGGCGATCTCCCCTTCCTCTTCTCTCTCTCTCCTCTCTCTTCTCTCCCTCCTTGAACCACCAAAAACCCCATCAAACCCCCCATGGCCGCAAGAAGAGACAGCCCAGCGCGCGCAACCCATTTCCGGCCACCCTGCCACCGCACAACCACCCACCGGCCTCCCCTCTAGTCCAGCGACCTCCTACTCTCCTTCCTCCTTCCTCTCTCTACTCCCTCTCCCCTTTAAAACCCCAAGAAAACCCACCCAGGCCGGTAGTTTTGGCAGCCTGCGCACCACCGGAAAACGCCGCCGGCCGTCGCCCTCCGGCCACCTCCAGCCGTCATTGCCATCTCTACTCGACTCCCCTCGATCCCCCTATCAACTGCAACGCTCCTCCCTCACTTCTCTCACCTATCTCCTCGAAATCCCCTTGAAACCAAGCCCTAAAGGTAGTTTTTAACAGCCTGCATGCCGCCGCTTTAAACTCGGTGCCCGGCCACCTCCGACCACCTCCAGCGACCACTCCACCACCATTAGACCCCCCTCGACCCCCCTTATCTACTACAAGTCTCCTTTGATCCCTCTGGTCTCCGCTTTTCTGCTGCGACGCACGACAACGACCGTTGTGCAAATCTGTCTTCTGTCTTCTCACAGCCGACCACCACCGTGCGCAGACACCGTCAGCCATCCACCAGGCCGAGCAACCCTCCATCGACCTCCTTCAATTCTCGGCAGCCCCATTTGCTCCTAGGAGTTCACGCACATCGCCGATCTCGCGTGTTTTCTCCCGACGTTACCGCCGCCGTGTAGATCCATCGCGCTACCGGCAACGGGAGAGATCTCGATGCTTGCTCGCTGTTTGTGCCTCCACCTCTCTATCTGGACGTGTCTCACTATGTTACCTGTGGTCGAGACATTACTGACGACGTAGATCCATCGCCGTTCAGACCCGACATCCGCTCTACGATCAAACGTTAAAAAGGTTAGCTCTCTAACGCGTAGTAAGAACCCACACCTTAGCGAATTGAAAACTTAATCTAAAAATCATCAACGATAACTAAAGTTTACTTTATGCTCTTTAAAACATTGTTCAACCTTAGATATCGACGAAGGACTTAATATCTGTGCACATAGGATAGTCGTCGATTAGGCGTAACGCATCAAAAACCGTGACTTTTGACCGTTAGGATAGTCCCGCCAAACTTAGAAACTTACCATAATAGAATTGATGAAAAACATGATCTGACATCGCCGTAGACCCATTTCAGACGGACCCTCGCTGAAGCGCCGCTTCGACGAGACGATCCAGACAGACGACGCACTCGCCTCTGCAGGCAAGTGTTTACACTTGTGTACTTACGGCCATGTTTTGGCCTTCTCCTTCTTAGAAAGTTAAAGTACATTTAAAGAGAATTGGACGTGAAATGATAGCGTCTGGGACCCCCTTGACAGCTTAGACTTGACGACGAAGTCTAAGCACGACGACAACAACAACTGACACCCTAGGTTCTATCTGTGTGTGCGTGTGGACCCCCTAGAATGAACAACTCCTTGCTACTTGTCGTGTCATGGTCCCTATTACAAAATCTACTGGGCGTTTCAGATGCTCTCCAAGCGAGAGTGATCTCTATGTTACAGTTTCACCTAAGAGACATTCGTCGCCCACCAAGGGAGTGAGAGATACGCTACAGACCGTGGGGGTAGAGGCACTTACCTAGCATAGTGAGTGTTCCTATACAGTGGTACAGATTTACCTTACGGGAGTCTCGACGTCTCACCAGGGGAGTGAGCGCCCCGGCAGGCCGTGGGGGATCTTGGGAGCCCACCGAGGGAGTGGGTGTTCCTTTCGTGAACACCTTGCGGGAAGTTTCGGTGTCTCACCAGGGGAGTGAGTGCCCCAGCTGATCGTGGGGACTTGGGGTGGGGCTTCCGTTGCTTGTAGTTTGGGTGTGTAGCACTCTTTACCTTCTGTTTTAGATTGGGTGTGTAGCACCATTAGTTTTCTTTTCTGGTGTTGTAGTCGTGCTAGGCATCTGTTTAGACTTCTGTACTTTATGGATATCTTTTGAATAAAATGGATGCATTTCCCTTTCTGTACTTTTGTTGTTCCGTATCTTTTATATGCAGGGACCTGTTTATTGCTTTGGAGTACCTCACAGACGCTTAGTAGGTCCGAGCTTCGCAGCTCCGACCCATGCGGACCTTAGTCACGTTTCGCTTCCATCGTTTTGGGAAGTGGGGCGTGACATAGCCTAACTCCCAAAAGACCGTCTCTCAAAAAAGCCTTTAAAAAGATCTAAAAACTTTCTCTAAAAAGTATACAAAAAGTCCCCCCAAAATCTATCTCAAAAAATCTCCTTTTGACGGCTGCCCAATCCCCCCTTCAAACCCCTCGCGAAACAACCCCTAAAATACCCCTCTAAATCGTCCCCAAAATCCGGACGCAGCTTAAAGTTTGGGCCCACGGCGACTCGGTCCAACCAGGAAGCTGCTCGGTCAAGTCTGTCAGTAGGTTGGAGCTCTCCCCTAAAATCACGCTCTGCCTGCGCAGACCGAGTAGGGTCTGCTCGGTCGATTAGGCACCCTGCTCGGTCAAGTATGTAGCTGCTCGGTCGAGTCTGTCAGTAGGTTACAGCTCTCCCCAAAATCACGCTCTGCCTGCACGGACCGAGTACGTAGCTGCTCGGTCAAGTATGCAGCTGCTCGGTCGAGCAGTCAACTGCTCGGTCGAGCAGTGGTCAAACCGCAGATTTGACAGATTTCAGCACTCTGCTCGGTCGAGCAGTCAACTGCTCGATCGAGTAATGGTCGAACAACAACATTTGACAGATTTTAGCAGAATTTTCACCCTACTCGGTCGAGTAGAGTCATCTGCTCGGTCGAGTGGCTGTCAAACAGATTTCAGCAGAATTTCAGCACTGCATCATCAGCTTGCAGAAATTCTCCAGGGCTCATCCGATCTCCGATTGGCGATTTCTTGGTGGTGTTGAAACCGTATTGAAGTCTAATATCTGGAAAAAATATCAGAAAAATACTCAAAAATCTCATGTGATTGCAGATTTTAAAAGAGTGCACGGCTGTCCTGTTTCCAGCACTTTGGGTCGCTCGATTCCTTCGCCGCATCATAGTTCGATCGAGCGACCTGAAATCCATGAGTCATGGTATCATAGAACCATTCTTTCTTCATTCTCCTCTTCTTCACTCCTTCTCTCTTGCCCCTTCCTTGCTTCCCGGCAGCTTTAAGTCACCGTACGCTGCGCCTCAGGAGCTCCGGTGTCGAATCACGTACTCTCTCCTCCATTATACTCCAAATCGCTCGGTATTCCATGAAATGCAACCAAACACTCTTAAAGTACGATAGTTCCAATTATGAGCGTAAAAGCGTATGAAATGTGTAATTGAGTAATCATTTTGATGTGTAATCATATTGATAAAATGTGGAATATAAGGACACATCAAAATCCCCAAAGCTTACCTCTTACTCGTCCTCGAGGAAGATTAGTAAGAAGCTAACACGAGAGATGGATACAATGGAGATGCGAGGCGGTGGCGTGTAATGGAGACAAGGGGTTCAATCTTAAATTCAGAAAATACAAGAACCCATGATATGCAAGATCTCGTGAACACACATCAATGTGAAATTAGAACACATATACACAACAAATACTTAAACTCGCTCAAATTAAAATAACGTGGATTTCATTAAATAAAATGAACTTGATAAGCAATAACAAGAGATTAGAGTTATATCTATCATAGTTTATCATGCAATATACTAAGTTCACAGAAATGAAACCAATGTTCACAACTCATTCCGTAAGCAGTATAGTATGCCATAATCAAACATTTTCAAGCATGCGTGGTATTTTGTTATACTTCATGGAATGAATTTAGCATATTCAATCAAGGCAAGGCATCACCATACTACGACCATTTCAAGACTCCTAGAACCTATCAACTTTGCCATGTCTTTGTTCTAGATAGAAATGGAGATAAGGATATGGGATTTTTGTAGTTTTATATTGTTTTTGGCTATATGAATATTTCATATGCATTTTTCTTTCTTTGTATACACGACATAACTCAATATATACAAAAAGAGGCATATGCATCTCAGATCAGACGGTCTTGAGGCATTGGGTTACGAAGAACCCTTAGGGCCTTTTATTCATGATATTTGTTTGATTTTTGCATTTTTGGGATTTTTTTGCAAACTCATGTAAACACGATGGAATGCAAAACATGATCAAAGATTATTTATTGGCTATACAAAAGAAAAAAGAAAAAGCATAGAATCTATACATGGCTCGGTTTCAGGAGTCCTACTCGCCACTACTTTGATTGTCGTGGGGTTATCCTATCTCTTTTGAATCACTAAACATCCATGAAGCAATAGAATTATCAATCAAATCACGCAGGAGTCAAATAATTTTCAGATTTTGATTCATTCATTTTTTTAGCTTAATTGTTTCGAGAATATGGTTGTGAAACTAAGGATTCTACTATGAAAAAGCATATTAACAAAGATACACTAATCAAGGAATCGAACTCTAATCTAACAGATATCAAAGTTCATAAAAAACTAAATCCACGATATTTCATAGAAAATGAAGCATATGAGACATAAATATAGAAGTGAACATGGTTCACATGGAAATTTCGAAGTGTGTTTCACGATGAAGCAAAGTGCATGCACTAATCAACCTGAGGGATTTTAGGTTGATGGACAGAAAGAAAAAGTTTACAAATTAAAGAAATCTTTGTATGGTTTAAAACAATCATCTAGACAGTGGTATCTCAAATTTCACAACAGTATTATCCAACTTGGTTTCGTTGCAAACAAATTGGATAATGTCACGTCCCACTTCCCAAAAGTACGGAGGCGAAGCATGACTAAGGCCCGCTTAGGCTGGGGCTGAGAGCCCAGACCCAATAAGCGTCTGTGGTATTCCAAAACGAAGGAACATGTCCCTGCAAGTTAGTACGGAACAATAAAAGTACTGAAAAGAGATATCATTTCATTTTATTCCAAACATAATCATTCAAGTACTGAAAGTCTAAAACGCCCGAAGGGCTACAACTGCAGAAAGGAAACTACCGGTGCAAGCACCCAACCTAGTCAAGAAAACAAAAGGTGCTACACACCCAATCTCAACTGGGAAAGAAACTCTGGATCAGCAACGAGAGGCCTCTAACTCTGGTCCTCCTCTGGGTCGTACTCCGGATCAACGTCCTCCGGCTCCCCGTCTGCTGGCAATTCCGCCTCGTCGACGTACTCCGGCTCAACACCTGACGTACAGCACCAAAGAAGGAAACTGTACGTCAGGTAAAGTCTACAAAAAGTGGTCAGACTCTACTGCAAGTGTATCAACTTTTAGACAATGATTTACAGGTTGATTAGCATGTTGGGGTTATAACTGAGTAACAAAAAAGTAACGCAGTAGGAAAGTAAAACGTAGCAAGTAGTAGTCGTAGCGTGTGCTATCAACTACGGGACTAACCTACAGGTGTCAAGACAAGTCGGGACGTGACGGAACAAGACGAGACAAGACAAATGAGACACGAAAGGGTTCACGCCTTACAGTTCGAGGGGGATCAGACCCTCTTGCCGTGCGCACGCTCAACCCAACCCCAAACCCCAAGTATGACAAGACAAGACAAGCACGACAAGGGATCACTCGCTCTAGCTTGGCGAGTGCCCTATTGCCCTCTGGGCTGTGTATCACGACAAGGGATCACACACTCACTGGTGAGTGCCCTATTGCCCTCTGGGCTGTGTATCAGTACAAGGGATCACCCACTTACTGGTGAGTGCCCTATTGCCCGCAGGCTGTGCAAGACGGGATAGGACATGACAAGATGGGAAGGGTTATTCTAGGGTGTCCACACACACGCACACACATGATAGCCCTACGATGTCAAAAGTTGTTGTTTTCAGGCTCAGACTTCGTCGTCAAGTCTGAGCCGTCAGGGGTCGTCCTGGACGCTATCATTTCACGTCCGGTTCTATTTGTTCATAGTTATCAGTTCTAACCAACTAAGGCCTAAGCACAGCCGAAAGTGCAAGTGGGATACACTTGCCTGCGATGGCGAGTGTGTCGTCCTCTCGAAGCGTCTCATCCAAGCGTCTCGTCCGCGGAAGTCCGTCTGAAATAGCGCCATGGCGACGGTGTTAGGTCTCAATTTCATCAAATCCTATTAGGGTTCGTTTCTAGGTTATCGGGACTATCCTATTCGTCAAAAGTCACATTTTGATGTTTCAGCCTAATCGACGAATCTATCCTATGTGCATAGTCAAAAAGTCCGTTCGTCGATTTTCTATATTTGTACAACGTTTTACTGGTGCTGGAAATAAATTTTAGTTCAATTTGTCGACTTTTAATTTAGGGTTCAATTAGCTATTGTGGGGGTTTCAACGA
Source organism: Scilla litardierei (assembly GCA_030789695.1). Classification (NCBI taxonomy): domain Eukaryota; kingdom Viridiplantae; phylum Streptophyta; class Magnoliopsida; order Asparagales; family Asparagaceae; genus Scilla; species Scilla litardierei. Next base: position 73,587,005 of record CM061135.1, read on the forward strand.
GTTCAGGGGACCAACCTTTACCGGGGTTCTTCGTAGGATGGAAGTCGTGTCTGAACGGAGAACTCCTCGGCATCAAATCTGGTCCACGCACGATTCCCAAAAGTTGAAACTTGCGACGAAGGCCTACGACGTGTCGTAACATCGTAGACGACAATTCCACAAAGTAGAACACCCAAGTGGGGCCCACAGCAGTGCTAGGGGTCAATGGGGGACCCACAACACTTCTGAAGAACTTGGGGGGACCCACGGTGGCAAGCGATGTGACGGATGTGGGGTTGCGACGAAGATTGTCAGTCGCAGCTAGCCTGTGCGGGGGTTTCTCTCGGTCAGACCGAGAGGAGCTCTCGGTCGGACACGGCGGGTGCGGGCGCTTGCGAAGAGGAGGCTGCAGCGGGCGGGGCTCTCGGTCGTAGCGGGCCAAGTGCGGGGGATCTCTTCGGTCGGCGCTTGGGCGGGTGCGGGCTGCAATGTTGCAGCTTGCAACGATGCGGAGCGGGGCGGATGCGGAGCGGGGGCTCGATCAGACCGAGCAGATCTCTCGGTCGGGCGCTTGGGCTTGCGAAGTGGGCGATGGGGTGCGGACCGGAGCGGGATGCGGGCGTCGCCTTCGGTCAGACCGAGAGGATCTCTCGGTCGCAGCGGGTGCGGAGCGGGCGATGCAACGTTGCAGTTGCAACGTGCGGAGCGGGCGGCGGTGCGGGGTTTTCTCTCGGTCAGACCGAGAGAAAACAAGGAATTACGTCGGTCGTGCGAGGTTGGCTGCGGCTGCAGTTGCGACGAAACTTGGGCGGTGTTTTTGACGGCTAGGATTGTGTGGCTGCGAAAATAACTTAGCCTAGGGTTTATTTAAATAGAATAGGGGGTTTAGGGTTAGGGCTAGGGTTTATTATTAAATTAAAATAATTTAAAAATTAAAATAACTAAAATTAACTCTCCCTCACCCACTGGCATGGATGTGTGCGGCCAATAAATATGGGACTTGGTCAAAAAATTATTTAGAGAGTTATTATTATATAGGAATTTTATTGAAATTAAAATACTTATAAAAGTATGTTTTAAAATTATTTAAAACTTACTCAAAAATGGAAAATAGGTCAAATTAAGTCTAAAAATTGTAAAATAAATATTGGGGTGATCGGGGCGATGAAAGAAAGAGAACGAAGAAGACGGATCTAAATTTCGACGTCGAGAGACGAAACTAAAAATAGAAATGTCTCGCGTCAAAACAGAAACTCGTGACGTCACATCAAATAAGATAGAATCGCGGAAGAAAGACTCGAGAAATGTCGTTCCAAAATAGTTCCACAATCTAATACCCTGAGAGACGATCACAACAACATATCACACAAAAAAGTTCAAAATCAAAAAGAGTCTAAAATAAACACGTGCACGATCAAGAGCACGTGCACAAAGAAAGTACGATCGGAAACCGACCGTTACAGATAATATTGTTTATGTCTTGAAAAGTGGGAGCAGTTTTACAATATTATCCATGTATATGGATGATATTTTGCTCACTGGAAATGACATTGAAGTGTTGAAGAAAATTAAATCATCACTTTGTAGGCAATTTGAGATGAAGGAAGTGGGTGAAGCATCCTATGTTCTCAGAATACAGATCCTTAAAGATCGGATGTATAGAATATTAAGTTTAAATAAAGAAAAGTATTTGCATACAATACTAAGGAGATTTGGAATGAATAATTCCAATCCGGCACCAACACCATTGGTTAGGGGGAGCGGTTATGTAAAGAACAATGTCTTAGAGAGGGACAGAAACTGCTATGTGTTCCATATTCTCATGCTATTGGAAGTTTGATCTATGTTATGCTATGTACTAGACCAAACTTGGCGTACCCAGTTAGTCTGGTTAGTAGATATCAAAGTAATCCTGGTACAGCTCATTGTGAAGCTGCTAAGAGGATTATGAACTATATAAAGGGTATGGTGCACCATAAGTTGGTATATCAAGCAGATTCGCTTGAGGTTCTTGGTTACTCCGATGAAGATTTCGGAGGGGACAAAGATGACTGGAAGTCAATTGCAGGACATGTGTTCATCTTTGGTGGTAGTAAGATGTTTCTTGGGGTAGTAAGAAATATGGTTGTGTAGCGAGATACACACAAAAAATCGAGTATATAGCATGTAGCATGGCGGCTACTCATGCAGTCTGGATCAGATGGTTCCTATTAGACTTGGATCTCAGTTTGGTGGATGGACCAATTAAGATGTACAGTGATAATCAAGCAGCCATCAGCTTGATCTACAGTGGTACAAATAGTTCCACAGTAAGGTATATTGAAATATAATATCATTACATACATGATATGGTGGAAAAGAAAGAAGTCAAAATGACTTACATTTCGACAAGTTATATGAGTGTTGATCCCTTGACGAAGAGTATACCAGTAGGTACATTCATCAAACATGTTGGTTTGATAGAACTCAGAAATATCTAAGGCAAGAAAACTTTCATGAATAATGAGAGGAGACTGTAGGATTTTTGGGTCCATAGGGCCATAAATACGACTTCTGGGCTAAGTCGATTGGATGAAGTTATCAAAACAGCAGCAGCAGAAAAATCAACTTAAAATGATTTTAAGTTTAGCCCTAAAGGGAACAAACCCTAGCCAAGATCTCTAATATCCCGGGATCGGGTCTGACCAATCCCTAAGGATAGATCTATCTAACAATTGTAATGCATGAATATTTAAACTACATACCTTTCACTTCATTTTCACAGAAAACAAAGCGTTGTTTCCAGCAACATTTCTTTGGCCCCGCGCTGCTTCTCCCGAGCCGAACCGCTTCCTGAACCGCACCGCATCCTGAGGCAAGTAATACCCTTGTCACTGAGCCAACTACTCGTCGAAGAAGATTTCACCTTGAGTGGATCCTCCGTTAAGATTTCGAATCCGATCCGAGCTCCTTCGTAGCTTTGCCAGAGCCCGAACAGGAGCAAGGAAGAAATTTAGGGAGAAAGAGAATATTTAATTTAAGCTCAAATCTGGGCTTGCTCACGTTTAATGGAGCTACTCAGGTCTGGAGCTTGGGACGAGTTTCAAGGAGGGGAGTAGGCCCATATTTATTTATGCGTCTGACCTCTCCCCTTCACTCCATATCCGATGTGGAACCATTAATTTTAGAGGAAAAAATTAATTAAAGTTTGCCTTTCACAAAGGCCAAATTTAGCGAATTTTTCCTCCCTCGCCGTTGATCTTTGTAAGTGATAGAACCTATCAATTCGAAGAGGGTTGAACGGTGAACGCGTAGGAAGAAATGGAACTTCATTCCGAGTTCATTTTACCCCTCAAACGAGCATCCAAAGTTGGCCAAAACCAAGTTTTTTCCGAAAAAAACGAGCCGCCAAAAACCAGCCAATATCGGGTTCAAACCCCTAAGCGTGAGGCCCACCGCATGGGTCCTACGCACCAGCATGCATCCGCAAGGCGCACGCCCAGTACGTGCCTTGCAAGTGCGTGTAAAGTGCGCACCCACACTGGGCACGTGCCCAGCACGCGCCCCACAGGCGTGTGCTGTGCGGGTACGTGCTGTGCACGTGCCCAGCGCAGGTGTGGGCGAGCAGGTCCTGCCCACTACCTGGGGGTGCGGGTGCCCACTCCTTTAGCGGGTGCGGGCATCTGCCCACCCAGTGGGTGCGGGCACCCACTTTCCAGGTGGGTCGGGCGCCCTCCTGGCGAGAACCCGACCCGCAATGCCCAACTTGGGCTAAATTCATTGTTTTGGATCTATTTCGCATGTTTAAAGTCCTTTTTTGATGCAGTTTGAACCTACGTTTAGACAGAGACGATCCCGTCATCTAGGTAACCTTTTCCATGTGTTTATTACATTAAATATATATGTAAATATTTTACGACACATTTAATTCTCTTTTGCATCACATGCAAAATTCCCACATTCTTAATGTTCTAAACTTATATCGTAAACTCTCTGAGACTTATAAAATCCATTTGCATCCGATACAAATGAACCGAGGGCATACATCCCCCAACATCTTACACTTGCACTCATGATCATTTATCCCGAATGCAGGAGCTCACTGCAAACTCTTTGTAGTATTCTATCACTTACCTCAAATGCATATTCTCCCTAGTTTCTATCTGTTACTTAACGAATGTCTCACTCTGTATAAGACCCTACAACCTGACCCTACTACATGTGAGGCTCAAAACCCCAGACGGCAGACCACAAGTAGCTGGTGCCATCCCTGTTTCGGTATCATACTTATGTGGCTAACTCATTGACATGAGTATTGTCGGGACCACCCTGACTGTGTCTATGATGAATATCGCAGTTATAGGCATTTCTCCAAAACTATGCCACTTAGTCAAGCCTAGGGTATGGTCAACTATCAACCCTACCAGCTCAAACTTGGTTAGTCTACATTGATCTTTAGTCAAATAATATTGGACTTCTTCCACCATACTCTGACCAGAGTTTTCACTAAAAGATCGAACTAACACCGCGACAATAACTCTCATTGACCGGGAGAGACGAATCCTATCTTGGTCATTACTCTCCTCACACGCTTCAAATGTCACACAACCAAAGATCTTTCAATGGGGCTTTTCCGATGCTAGATCAGTGATCTAAGTGACACCGCATCTATCATCACTAAGAGTTATCATTGACATAGAGTTATCATTGACATATTAGTCAATCATAATCATATGATAACTCTTGCTGGGTCGTTCAGTGAACTCATTCTCCAGTGAGCACATGTGTCTCGTCTTCGACTTTGCCAAGTCAAACGAACGCGAGATCATCATCACCATTATATGGTGAAGACTAAGACACAATGGTCTATCCGATGTGTCGATATCCTTTTCTTAAAACATCTTTGACCACGAACGTTTTTAGACGTATGCTACAATCGGTCAAACACTTCTTCATGATCGAGATCTCCATCTTATTACATGTTTGATCTCGAACTAAGTCTCAGTACTATACCTAAGTTCTAATGAAGACTACATAATTATTAAACTTAGGTAAATTCTTACCAAACAGCTTACTGTTATTTTGAACCAGATACTTGTACACATACATCGAGATAAATTTTGTCTCGAGGGCAAACCCGTCTCGCTACATCTTTCACTTGCACTCAGGCCCATTTATCCCAGTATCTCATACCGTATTTACACACAAGTCTTTACAGACTTTGTGTGGTAGAGCCTTTGTGAGTGAATCTGCTAAACCGTCTTTAGTTTTTGACTTAAGGAGTTTTCTATGTTCATTTTAGACCACACATTTGAATCTCATCCAAATAATTTCCTTGGTCTTTTGGAATCCATAATTAATGTCTTGCCTGGATCTCATCCTGCTCATCGTACCTTACGAGAATAATCGAAATAAGTTTACTGGTTATTTAATCGGTTTACAATCATTTTTGATAAAGTGTCAAACTCTTTGACCACTTTGTCAAACCATATGTTCAGGTTCCTTGATCCCTCACATGTTTTATTTTTGCTCCCACTGACCTTGAAAACTCTCTGGCCGATTCATATAAGTTCGTCCTTCTAAATCATATTTAGAAAACAGACTATATATGAATGCACCAATTTTCATGGTCATCATGAGCATTTACATTGAGTTCGGTCCGATTAGATCTGTACACATCTGTTGGCGAGACAGTTCATCATAATCCGTTTATAGGAGTTAGGATGATAACCGTTCAACTAACATAAGTTGTACTTCACTATTTTCTTTCTGCACCAATCTTCTATCTTGAAGATTTACTTGCAGCAAATAAGAAACACTTTCTTTGGGCATGTAAACTATAGTCCATACTTTATTTACGTGCACGGACCCTTTTCGAATTGCATCAAGTTATTGATCAGAGTCTCTACTCCGATTGGCATTCTGGAAGTTGACTAAGTCATCATCAACTATGATGTTTTACTGGACTTATCGTCTCACGAGACATGAGTAACCTTGTGACTTCCTAATGATTAATTTGAGGAATATTATATTTATAAGGTTCTAACATAACCTTATCAAATACCTAGGCATTATTATCTAGGTTTTGACCCAGAACGAGGATTGTAACTCAGAGTCACTAGCCATGTATCGCACTAAGTCTAACAGAGTGCGATTCATGCTCTCTAACACACCGATGTGCTAAAAGACTTGACCTGAGAGAAAATCTCATTTTCTTTTAGTTACACAAGAACTACATAGCTAAGTATTTGAATCTTCGATCCAATCGAATCAGTTCAAATACTTCTATCATTGTGTTCTTTATTTTATCAGACTTGTGTTTCATCAAGAACACGCGTCCTAATAAAATAAGAATACCTTATCTCGGCTTATTTAGACTTGGGTCCATGTACATCTGTATGTACGAATTACTACGAGTTTGCCAAATCATCCTCCGACTGTCTTACAGAGGGAATTTCGGCCATCATACCTTTGATACAAGATTCACAAGTGTATTTCGACTGATAATACGAGAGGTCAGACCCATCTTTATGTGACTTTTGAAGCTTAGTCTCTTCGGTACAGCCTAGTCTATTTTGCCGTATAAGATTTGTTATAACTTGCATATTCATGTATTAACTCTTAATACAACATTGTTATACATTATAATCACATCAAAACATTTCTTCCAAAGTAATGTGACGACATTCGCCAAGTGTGATATAAGTTCTATATGGCCTAAAGACAACTTTTGGTCGTTAGCCAATATATGAGACTACCTTTGTATTATAATCATCCTGAAATTTTAGACATCAAACATGTGGTATTTTCAGTTTCTCCTACTATGCCTTGTCTTACGATAAACCAAATGTTCTTTCTCAATGAATTTTCCTTAGTGCCTTCTCCTTTCTAAATCATATTTAGACTTTTCATATCCTAACATAAATATTAGCTGTGCAAGCATCACATGCATCGAAACACTTGAGCTTTACAACCTTGAGGAGACTCAACAAGTTGCACGTCTTAAGATTTAATTTGGATACATTGTCTTGCATCGCTCTTACACTCATCTTCGAGTCAAATGGTTTGATCGAAATTTTAAGCCTTGTGGATTGAAACTGTTTTCTATACAACCTTGAGGAGACTCAACAAGTCATATGGAGAAACTGCTTTGAACGTCAGTATGTTTAAGCTGCCCGTGTTCATATAGGCGAGTGTTAAGTAGCGTGCTTTTATTTTGTTAGATTTTAGAGCTTAAGGAAATCTTTTCCCTTAACTCAGTACTGGGAAGGACATTTTAATATCAATGAAAATATAGTTTGGTTTATTAAATATTCCTTAACTAATCATTTTGTCCAGTTGACATATTTCTTTTAAGGATATTATAATTTTGGATTCCACCTGGTAAAATATGGAATACCCTAGTTTAGCATATGTTCATGATTTTTTAATATAGTTAAAATGGTTTTTATTCAACTATATCCTCCCACTATTTCTGCGATCACCTTTAGCCATATAAATGAACGAATATAGTTATTTAATGGGATAGGGACCCAACCACCCTGAGATTCACAACCTTGAGGAGACTCAACAAGTTGACCGATTCTGCAGTTGGTATATAATCTCATTATCAATCACATCACATGTGACTCCCTATTGGTTTTTACCCCTAGTCACTTATGATCTTGAGGAGACTCAACAACCCATACTGACTTGTCTAGTCGAACCCTTGTTTTCATGTCTAATATTAACTTACACAGATACTCGAGGAGACCCGACGCAGCGGTTTGGGTTAATACCAGACTACATCTCATGTATGATGGAGTCGGTTTCTAAAAGAGACCATGTCACAGCTTGAGAAGATCACTCAACAACTATGACAGACGTCTTTTAGTCCCCTAATCGAAAAACAAGGAGGGGTACGGCTAACATTGAGGAAGATTTTTAACGTAATTGACTAGATATAATCGATGATGTCACATAATCATAATTCGCATTCTTGCGGTCCAGCGGAACACGGCCAGAGGTTTGGCTAGGCCAGGATCACTATCCCAAGTCAAGCAAGGGTGATCCTCAACACTAGTCAAAACAAACTAGACCGAATCATGGTCTATTTTATTATTCATATGTGTCACGTTCGATTAGAAATGGCTTCATTAAAACTTGTTAATCCTATCAACTAGTTGAATCCTAAAATCCGAAATTATTAGGATTGGTTAATAACTTTTATAAATATCCTTATCAATTATAAAGATTTTTAAGGTGCTATCCTAATCATGTATTAGGCATTTTAAAAATTCAAGTTGCAACAATTTTAAATTATAACCTTTTGTTCGAATTTATTATTAGAACAATTAAAATAATAACTAGGAGAGGGCTACCCTAAACAGGAATTTAATATGTTGCAACAATTTTTAAAACATTGCACGTCCAAAAATTATCACATAATTTTCTGAAAGGTTTTAATGGCTATCCTAATAGTTTTTCTTGAATTATCACATAATAAAAATAACTAATATAACCATTAAAAATTATTAACTAAAAAATTTAGTATAATAACAAAGAAATTAAAATTTATCTCATATAATTTTCTTGCTAAACATGCTACCTAAAATTTATCGCATAAATTTAAGTTACATCCAAAAATTATCACATAATTTTAAAAATTTAATTTTAAAATAAAATTAAATCTAATTTTCAAAAAAAAATTCGAAAATAAAAACGTGGCTTTAAAACGACATTTTTAAAGTTTAAATAAAACCTATTTCTGATGGAGAAGCATGTTGTATCATATATAATTTATAAATTGCAAAAATAGATCACGTAGACCATGGCTCTGATACCAATGTAGGATTTTCTGGGTCCTTAGGGCCGTAAATACGACGTCCGACCTAAGTCGGTCAGATGAAGTTATCAAAATAACGGTGGAAAAATCAACTTAAAACAATTTTAAGTCTAGCCCTAAAGGGAACAAACCCTAACCAAGATCTCTAATATCCATAGATCGGGTCCGACCAACCTCTAAGGATAGATCTATCTAACAATTGCAATGCATGAATATTTAAACTACATACCTTTCACTTCATTTCCACAAAAAACGAAGCGTCGTTTTCAGCAACAGTTCTTTGGCCCCGTGCTGCTTCTCCCAAGCCGAACCGCTTCCCGAACTGCACCGCGTCCCGAGGCGAGCAACACCCTTGTCGCTGAGCCAACCACGCGCCAAAGAAGATTTCACCTTGAGTGGATCCTCCGTCAAGATTTCGAAACCGATCCCAGCTCCTTCGTAGCTTTATCAGAGACCGAACAGGAACAAGGAAGAAATTTAGGAAGAAAGAGAATATTTAATTTAAGCTCAGATCCGGGCTTGCTCACGTTTAATAGAGCTACTCAGATCTGGAGCTTGGGATGAGTTTCAAGAAGGGGAGTAGATCCCTATTTATATAGGCTGATGACCCCTCCCCTTCACTCCATATCCGATGTAGGACTATTAATTTTGGAGGAAAAAATTAATTAAAGTTTGTCTTTCATAAAGGCCAAAATTTACCTAATTTTTCCTTCCTCACCGTTGTAAGTGATACAACCTATCAATTCGTAGAGGGTTGAACGGTGAACGCGTAGGAAGAAACGAAATTCCATTCCGAGTTCGTTTAACCCCTCAAACGAGCATCAAAAGTTGGCTAAAACCAAGTTTTTTTGGGCAAAACGAGCCGACAAAAACCAGCCAACATAGGGTTCAAACCCCCAAACGTGGGGCCCACCGCGTGGGCCCCACGCGCAGCGCACCCGCAAGGTGCACGCCAAGCACACGCCTGCGAGGCGCGTGCCCAGTACGCGCCCCGCGGCAGCGTGCTGTGCGGGCGGAGCGGGCGTAGGTGAGCGAGCCCCGCTCGCTACCTGCGGGCGCAGGTGCCCGCTCCTTTAGCAGGTGCGGGCGCCCGTCCACCTAGCAGGTGCAGGCACTCCCACCTAGCGGGCATGGGCGCCTGCTTGCCAGGTGGGTCGGGTGACCTCCTGGCGAGAATCGGACCTGCAATGCCAATTTGGGCTAAATTCATGGTTTTGGCTCTATTTCGCACGTTTGGAGTCCGTTTTTGACGCGATTTGAACCTGCGTTTAGACCAGGACAATCCCTTCATTCTGGTAACCTTTTTCACTCATTTATTGCATTAAATATGTACATAAACATTTTACGACACATTTAATTCTCTTTTGCATCACATGCAAAATTCTCACATCCTTAATGTTCGAAACTTATATCGCAAACTCTCTGCGACTTATAAAATCCATTTGCATCCAATACAAATGAACTGAGTGCATACATCCCCCAACAGAGTCAATCATGAATAATTATTGTACTCGTTGAATAAAATGTGCATATCTCACGGATAGTGGGAGTATGAACGGAATGCACATGGCCATTTAAGGCCAAGTGAGAGATGTAAGTGGTTTTGGCCTGATATGACAAAATAACCCGGTACCTGACCTGATAGTTGCTTGAGGATTTTCCTCAACCGAAATACCGAGTCTCACGTGTCCAATGAGAGAATCAAGGGTCGGTTGAGGAAATCTCGGGAGTGTTTACAGGGTGGATGATATAGTTGTGGCCCTATAAATATAGAAGCGTGTTTCTCTTCTAAAGTATCAAAAATTTAGCCATATTCTAGAGTCCAAAAACAATTCTCTCTCTCTCTCTCTCTCTCTCTCTCTCTCTCTCTCTCGCGTTCTCTCAATATCTGTTCCATCTACATTATATTTCCTTCATAGCTCGGCCTGAGAACTAGCAGACGACCGCCCAACAGGTTCGATATTGTTCTACTGAGCCTCTTCGAGGCATATATTGACTTAAACATCGAAGTGGATTAGGTCGGACCCAAGATCCGACCCCTGAGGAGCTTCCTGTGTTACAGACAGCTGTGAGATAGTTCGGACCCGACTCATATAGCATGGATCGGAGCTCCTTCAGCCAGCGGTTAGCTCGTTCAGCATCTAAATAGTTGCTCACGTCCTTCACGTCAGCAGCTACGTCCGGACCATCTTTCAACAACTTCGGTGAGGAAAAAACACGCCGAAACAAGGGCAACAGTCTAAAGTTGATGTAGAAGCAATAACAGAAATATAAGATACATGTAGTTTTCACTAATTTATTATCGTATACAATTTGTGTTACTCGACTGTTGACAACAGTTCTTCACATTCAACAAATACTTAAAGAGAATTTTGTAATATCATTAGATCTTGATGATGAATTATTTTTTGACACAAAAGGGCACAATCACGGGAACAAAACAGAAGAAGAGCTGATGTAAATCAATTAAATTTTACTAAGAGTCTGCATGATTAAATCCGATTCCAACAATTCTCTTTTTTACAAGATGAAATGATAATACAACATGAAATCAAAGAACAAGATAAGTAACAAGAAGAGCCACAAGCATCAGCACATAAGCTATCCCTTGATCGATTGAATTGCCATCGTTCATCGCCGGAGAAGGTGACATGGCTTGCCCATGGGCAAGCTTCATAAGCCCGGAGAAGTAGGCAAAGAAGAACAATGCGAGCATTCTCATTGAACTCATCTTCCGATCGACCACGTACAGATTCTTTGACACGAAGAAGATAAAACTTAAATAGGGCAGCGGGGCAGAGGGGCAGAGAGAGAGGAGATGCGATGATGACCGGAATGCACATGGCCATTTAAGGCCAAGCGAGAGATGTAAGTGGTTTTGGCCTGATATGACAAAATAACCCGGTACCTGACCTGATAGTTGCTTGTGGATTTTCCTCAACCGAAATACCGAGTCTCACGTGTCCAATGAGATAATCAAGGGTCGGTTGAGGAAATCTCGGGAGTGTTTACAGGGTGGAGGATATAGTTGTGGCCCTATAAATATAGAAGCGTGTTTCTCTTCTAAAGTATCAAAAATTCAGCCATATTCTAGAGTCCAAAAACAATTCTCTCTCTCTCTCTCTCTCTCTCTCGCGTTCTCTCAATATCTGTTCCATCTACATTATATTTCCTTCATAGCTCGGCCTGAGAACTAGCAGACGACCGCCCAACAGGTTCGATATTGTTCCACTGAGCCTCTTCGAGGCATATATTGACTTAAACATCGGAGTGGATTAGGTCGGACCCAAGATCCGACCCCTGAGGAGCTTCCTGTGTTACAGACAGCTGTGAGATAGTTCGGACCCGACTCATATAGCATGGATCGGAGCTCCTTCAGCCAGCGGTTAGCTCGTTCAGCATCTAAATAGTTGCTCACGTCCTTCACGTCAGCAGCTACGTCCGGACCATCTTTCAACAACTTCGGTGAGGAAAAAACACGCCGAAACAAGGGCAACAGTCTAAAGTTGATGTAGAAGCAATAACAGAAATATAAGATACATGTAGTTTTCACTAATTTATTATCGTATACAATTTGTGTTACTCGACTGTTGACAACAGTTCTTCACATTCAACAAATACTTAAAGAGAATTTTGTAATATCATTAGATCTTGATGATGAATTATTTTTTGACACAAAAGGGCACAATCACGGGAACAAAACAGAAGAAGAGCTGATGTAAATCAATTAAATTTTACTAAGAGTCTGCATGATTAAATCCGATTCCAACAATTCTCTTTTTTACAAGATGAAATGATAATACAACATGAAATCAAAGAACAAGATAAGTAACAAGAAGAGCCACAAGCATCAGCACATAAGCTATCCCTTGATCGATTGAATTGCCATCGTTCATCGCCGGAGAAGGTGACATGGCTTGCCCATGGGCAAGCTTCATAAGCCCGGAGAAGTAGGCAAAGAAGAACAATGCGAGCATTCTCATTGAACTCATCTTCCGATCGACCACGTACAGATTCTTTGACACGAAGAAGATAAAACTTAAATAGGGCAGCGGGGCAGAGGGGCAGAGAGAGAGGAGATGCGATGATGACCGGAATGCACATGGCCATTTAAGGCCAAGCGAGAGATGTAAGTGGTTTTGGCCTGATATGACAAAATAACCCGGTACCTGACCTGATAGTTGCTTGTGGATTTTCCTCAACCGAAATACCGAGTCTCACGTGTCCAATGAGATAATCAAGGGTCGGTTGAGGAAATCTCGGGAGTGTTTACAGGGTGGAGGATATAGTTGTGGCCCTATAAATATAGAAGCGTGTTTCTCTTCTAAAGTATCAAAAATTCAGCCATATTCTAGAGTCCAAAAACAATTCTCTCTCTCTCTCTCTCTCTCTCTCTCGCGTTCTCTCAATATCTGTTCCATCTACATTATATTTCCTTCATAGCTCGGCCTGAGAACTAGCAGACGACCGCCCAACAGGTTCGATATTGTTCCACTGAGCCTCTTCGAGGCATATATTGACTTAAACATCGGAGTGGATTAGGTCGGACCCAAGATCCGACCCCTGAGGAGCTTCCTGTGTTACAGACAGCTGTGAGATAGTTCGGACCCGACTCATATAGCATGGATCGGAGCTCCTTCAGCCAGCGGTTAGCTCGTTCAGCATCTAAATAGTTGCTCACGTCCTTCACGTCAGCAGCTACGTCCGGACCATCTTTCAACAACTTCGGTGAGGAAAAAACACGCCGAAACAAGGGCAACAGTCTAAAGTTGATGTAGAAGCAATAACAGAAATATAAGATACATGTAGTTTTCACTAATTTATTATCGTATACAATTTGTGTTACTCGACTGTTGACAACAGTTCTTCACATTCAACAAATACTTAAAGAGAATTTTGTAATATCATTAGATCTTGATGATGAATTATTTTTTGACACAAAAGGGCACAATCACGGGAACAAAACAGAAGAAGAGCTGATGTAAATCAATTAAATTTTACTAAGAGTCTGCATGATTAAATCCGATTCCAACAATTCTCTTTTTTACAAGATGAAATGATAATACAACATGAAATCAATGAACAAGATAAGTAACAAGAAGAGCCAAAAGCATCAGCACATAAGCTATCCCTTCATCGATTGAATTGCCATCATTCATCGCCGGAGAAGGTGACATGGCTTGCCCATGGGCAAGCTTCATAAGCCCGGAGAAGTAGGCAAAGAAGAACAACGCGAGCATTCTCATTGAACTCATCTTCCGATCGACCACGTACAGATTCTTTGACACGAAGAAGATAAAACTTAAATAGGGCAGAGGGGCAGAGGGGCAGAGAGAGAGGAGATGCTGAGGTCTTAAAACTTAAGAGTTAAGAGGAGAGTGATGATAAAAAAGCTTCCTTTTGCGCCTGTATATAGGCATTAGGGCTGAGGTTTGACGGCGACTTGTTCTTTTCAACAATGAGAACGAGTCAAACAACCGTGTCCTACTTGATGATCAAACAACCGTGTCCAACTTGCAATGTGTGCGTCACTTCGTATCCATTTCGTTGTATTGTCATTTGGATTGACTAGAAAACATAGGTGCTTCGAGCTCATTCTTTCCGCGTGGAAGACAGTATTCAATGCTTTTGGATCATGTTGTCAATATCATTACATGTGTTCAAAATCAGAGACGAGCCTACTTATTATTGAGGTTATGTATAAAATTTTGGAAATGTTATAAACGGGTTTCTTGGTGGGCCTACCCGTTAGTGGGTATCCACCCATTATGTAACCCTACCACTATAAATATAGGGCTATGGTCTCCATAGCCGCCAAGTTTACAACACGTTATCAGCACGCTCAAAGCTAAGCCGAACCCCTGCCGACGGACGGACGCGACGCGAACGGGCTTCCTTCACCGAACGTCGCTAGATCCGGCGGTGTCACGCCCCGCTTCCCAAAAACGTGGAGGCGAAGCGTGAGAAGGTCCGCTCAGACTTGAAGCTACAAAGCCGCAAGTCCGATAAGCGTCAATCACTTTAAACTGCAGGTCCTTGCAACGCGAAACGAAACAAAAATAATAATAACGAAAGAGACAAAAAGAACATCTCAGAATATCCATAATAATAAATCTCAACAACGCAGAAAAGCCACCAGGCTAAAATAAAAGAGTCTAAAAGAGGCCCAGCATGGCCAACAAAAGTACAAAGTACGAAAACAAAGAAAAGGTGCAAGCACCGACATCTAACAGCAACCTAAAGCAAAAGCAAGTAAAATCAGTCTCTAAGACTGGTCTCCGGTGTCCTCGAACTCCTCGACGAACGTAGGCTCGGGCTCAGCGTCAGCAAACACCTCGTCCTCAGCAACTGTCTCTAGCTCGGGGTCTAACATGTGGCACCCAAAAGAGCAAGGGGCACATGTCAGCAAGTCTAAAAGACTTGTGCAAGTGAAACTGAAAGTGGAAAAGTAAAGCAACCTAGCAGTTCTAGCATGATGCAATGACATGGCAGTTTAAGTAATGAGTGCAACAAGTAAGGAAAGTAAAGTAAAGTACGAGCATGGCATGGCATTCACAAGACAAGTACAAGACAAGTAAAGAAAGCACCTCGTGCACAGAGATTCCGTCTTTTGGCTAGAGTGGCTGCGCGGGCCAACTCCTAAGCTCAAGCGACCGTTTATCCCTACCCCTCCACGTGTGTCGAGCCAGGGCATTACCCCCGAACACGGAATGCTCGCTTCTGGACCACGAGCCAGGAAGTGTGTAAACAAGTATGGCGTAGGGGTGCACCTAGCCGGACAAGTAGTACGAGGACAAGTATTGTAGCGTGTGCTACGATGCAACATTCAATGCATGGATGACATGGCATGGCAAGTAGTAAAGCGTACAGGTAAGAAAAGTAAACGTGACAGTTTAGCATGCATGAATGACCAATTTAAGGGTTGGATCTAGCTTCGTTGTCAAGCTAGATTATTTAGGTGACGGATCTAGTTTCGTTGTCAAACTAGATCAAGTAGGCGTCTAGCCAGCTATCATTTCACTGACTAGTCTCTTTTACGCTAAAAGCAAGTAAGTGGCCTAAAACATGGCCCTACACAAGAGTTGGCAAGTTTCACTTGCCTGCAACTATCACGTCAAGAAAACACCGTCCAACGAGTCCAAAGTCACGATTCCTACGTGCACAAGTCCACCGGCCTACATCCGTTTTATTAATCTTGATTAGTGGATTCTAAAACATTTAAAATACTTTAAAATACTGATTTTTAGTCTTGATTAGCATGCAATTGGGTTGGGGGTCCTAGGGGTGCAAAACGTTACCTCAACACGACGCGAAAGCTACACCGGCGTCGGGTAGCGACGCCGGGGGTTGGAATAAAAGATCGCGCTCCAAGTCCAGATTCCAATTAGATTCCTCGCTGGAAATTTCAGAGCAAATAACTCGGGCGACGATTCCAGATTCCAAAGCTAATACGTGCGACGACGGGCTACGACGTGCGACGACGTCGTACGCGGCAAGTCGTCGAAGAGAACGCACCAAAGTGGGGCCCACAGTAGTCCTAGGGGCCTTTGGGGAACCCACAATAACTCTGGAGAACTTGGGGGGGCCCACGGAGGCAAGCGGTGCGACGGATGCGGGGTTGCGACAAGTGGCCGTCGGTCGTACACAGCCAATGCGGGGACTTGGCTCGGTCAGACACGGTGGGCGGCGCTGTTGCAGCGTTGGGGTCGGTCGCAGCAGCGGGGGCGGGGTTTTCCTTCGGTCAGACCGATAGGGATCCTCGGTCAGACGCTTGGGAGGCGGGGCTGCAACGTTGCAACGTTGCAACGTTCGGGCGCTCGGTCACAGCGGCCGCTTCCTTCGGTCGGGCACGGAGCGGAGCGGGGCGACAGAGCGGGCGACAAGCGGGGGTCGGTGCGGAGCGGGGCGACCGGTCAGAGCGGGCCAAGCGATCGGTCAGGTCGATGGAACGGAGCGGGGGTGCTGCAGCGTGCGGAGCGGCTTGGGTGCGGGCGGGGGCTTCGGTCGGAGCGGGCGAACGGGGCGATTTTCCTCGGTCGTGCGGGGGCTGAACGTCGCAACGTTGCGACGATTCGTCGCAACGTCCAAAATGACTTTGGAAGAGGCTAGGGCTAATTTCTTTGGAAAAATAGGACTTGCTAGGGGTTGCTTATATAGTATAGGTGGGTTGACTTGGTCTAGGGCTAAATCTAATAGGATTAGAATTCAAAAAGATTTGAAATTTGAATTTAAACTTCTCCAACCCAATCTAGGATTTGACCAGGTCCAAATGAGCTGGAAATTGGCTCAAAAATTCTTTAAAACGTTTTAAACTCAAATAAATTTTATTTGGCCGAAATTAATTTAAAAATAAATTATTAAAAATAATATAAAACTTGTAAAAATTATAAAAGTGGTCAAATAAACTCCAAAAATTATAAAATAAATATCGTTGTGATCGTGGCGACGAATGTGAGCTAACTAAGAAGACGGATCTCAAATTCGACGTCGGACGACGAAACTAAAAATAGAAACGTCTCCCGTCAAAGTGAAAATCGTCACGTCTCATCGAGTAAGTTTAAATTGTGGGAAAACGACTCGAGAAACGTCGTTCCAAGATAGTGCCACTATTTAATACTCTCCGAGACGTTCGCAACGGCATATCACACAAAAGTGTTCACAATCAAATAAAGTCTAAAATAAACACGTGCACGGCCAAAAGCACGTGCACGAACGAAGTACAACGAAAACGTACCGTTACAGGCGGGTAGGATCTAGAGGTAACTTTCTCCCTAGATCTAAATTTCGTATATGCGCATATGTGGTGATTTAATTCTTTTTGGCTCAATCGATTAAAAACACCGTTTTTATCGCTAAAAATCACCCTTTTTCAATTAAAAAAACGTATTTTTGGAAAAAAAAAATTGGGGTTTTCCCACTAAAAATCGGATTTTTACCCGTTATTTTTCTCCAAAAATCACCCAAACCCGAAATAGGGTTCACCCACGCCCCCCCCGTCGCCGGCAGCGGCGGGGGCCTTCCCGCCGTCGCTGCGGCGGCGGGAACCCCCCCCGCCACTACCGGCGGGGGTTTCCCCGCCGCCTGCAGCGGCGGGCAACCCCCGCCGCGGCAGGCGGGGGCTCCCCGCCGCCTGCAGCGGCGGGGCACCCCCGCCACCGCTGGCGGGGACAACCCCCGCCGCGGCAGGCGGGGGCAACCCCCGCCGCCTGCAGCGGCGGGGCACCCCCGCCGCCTGCAGCGGCGGGGACAACCCCCGCCGCGGCAGGCGGGGCACCCCCGCCGCGGCAGGCGGGGGCAACCCCCGCCGCCTGCAGCGGCGGGGCACCCCCGCCGCCAGCGGCGCGGGCAACCCCCGCCGCCTGCAGCGACGGGGGCAACCCCCGCCGCCGCAGGCGGGGGCTCCCCGCCGCCTGCAGCGGCGGGCAACCCCCGCCGCCTGCAGCGGCGGGGCCCCCCCCTCCCCGTCGCCTGCTGCGGCAAACAGGCCCGCCCGCCAGTAGCGGGTACGGGCCCGGCGTGCGTACCCCAAAACCCTAACTAGGGTTTCTGACCCAGAAAATTTTTTCGAATTTTCAAAAATTTTATTTTTCAGATTTATTGCGATTCTTTTTCGTTATAATCTGGACCAAAAATGCATGTGATTTTTTGTCATCGCAAATTATATTTGGATTTATGATTTTCTTTAAAAACGTTTAAAAATTAAGAAGATCATGCGACCGCTCTGCCGTTAGTCAACTAACCTAACGGTGCATGACGTTGCCTAGTGGTCCAATAATTTTTAAACGGTAGATTTCATTTTCCATTATAAACTGCCTGTGATGAATAAATAAATTGCCTGCGATGTATAAATTGCCTGTGATGATGCCTGCTGCATTATAACTGCCTGCGACGAATGGTTAATATTTGCTGTGGTTTTGGATCGGCTAGTTTATCACCATTTTTATTTTTCATGCATTATTTTCTTTTTGAGAGAAAAATGTAGTGAGGATAATTTTGTAAAATTACAAGCCCGGCGGACGCCTCAAGAAGATGAAGGACTATTCCAGAAGAATAGGGGCCCCGCGGGGGTTCCCGAGTTGTACTTTCTTTCTTTTTTGGGACTGTAAAGGACTGTAATTATTTATGGTGATTAGCCGATCCACGCAGCAAATATTTATGTCTGATGTGCTTGATTATTTATTTTTCCGCAAAATATCTAATTAATGATATCTTTTTACATGCTAGAGTGATAAATGGCCAAAATTGCGAGCGTCGATTTCGACGTTCTGGATGCTTCAGGAAAGAATTACTTAAGCTGGCAGCTGGATATAAAATTCCATCTGCGAGCACAGGGATTGAGTCACGCCATCGCCTTAGGCGATAAGGTTTCTGATATAGATAAAGCGAAAGCAATTATCTATATCAGACGCCATATCGATCGGACCCTGAAGGCCGAGTACCTAACGGTGGAAGACTCGTATGAGTTGTGGACCGCCCTCGAGGACAGGTATAAACATCAAAGGGATGTTATCCTACCTCGAGCGCGATATGAATGGGAGAACCTCCGTCTCCAAGACTTCAAGTCTATTGCCGAGTACAACTCGGCACTTTTCAGCATCACCTCACGCCTGAAGTTGTGTGGTGAAAAGGTGACGGAGGAACGCATGTTAGAGAAGACGTATACATCATTCCATGAGAAGGATGTCATACTGATGCAACAGTATCGTGAACGAAAGTTCACAAAATACTCTGAGCTTCTCTCATGCCTTCTGATGGCAGAGCAGAATCGTGACCTCCTTCTGGCCACCCACAACTCACGCCCTACCGGCACTGCTCCTGCGCCTGAAGCGCACCACAGCTCCTTCCAGAAGAAAAGGGGCAACTTCAAAGGCAACCCCCAGAAGGGCAAAACCATGAAGAAGCAGGCTCGAGGACCCCCTCCAAGAAACAACCAAGAGGGGAAGAAGAAAAATGTGTGGAAGAGAAAAGACGACGGCCAGACTTCTGCCCCCAGAAAGGACTGGGAAGATAAATGCCACAGGTGTGGCATGACTGGACACTGGTCCAGAAATTGTCGTACTCCACGCCACTTTCAGGAGTTGTACAAAGCAAGCCAGAAGCAAGCTGAGACAAACCTGGCGGTTCAAGAAAACCTGGCACCAATCAGGTTCATCGCCGAGGACTTCTCCAACGATGACCTGCTCGACTGAGGACATTTATCTACTTTATATGCATTGTAGTTTTTCCTTTTGAGAAACAATTTATCAGCTTATCTCTGGCATGTTTTAAGTACTTTTTCAGACATCAATTTAATTTTCGTATTATATACCTTTGTGTTTTTACCTTATACTGCGACTTTTCTTTAAAATAGATGGATTTTAAATGCCTAGTGGACAGTGCCTCTACGCACACGATCCTCCAAGACATCTGCTTTTTTCAAAACATTAATAAATACGATGGTACCATAAATACGATTTCCGGTCCATCAAGTATCATTGAAGGATCAGGGGAAGCACATTTTATGCTCCCCAATAGTACAAAACTACTCATAAAAGATGCCCTTCTCTCCCCTAGCTCGCATAGGAACCTGTTGAGCTTTAAAGATATCCGCTTAAACGGATACCACCTAGAAACGGTGAGCAAAGGAAACAGTGAATACCTTGATGTAACGTTCTATAAAAACGGTGCTAAAAACACCGTCGAACGTTTCGAGGGACTCCCGTCGGGTCTCTACCACACAAGGATCAGAGCAATGGAAGCAAACACATTGGAGCACCAGAAGTGCCAAAATCAACCAGAATTCAAACTCTGGCACGATAGACTTGGACACCCCGGAAGGAATATGATGCGTCGCATCATATCCCAATCACGTGGAATTAATCCGAAAAGCCTGACGCTACTTCGGAAGGGTGCAAATCCTTGTCCCCCTTGTTACAAAGGGAAATTGATTACGAGACCATCCACCCTGAAGGTAGACTCTGAGTCTCCGAGCTTCCTAGAGAGAATACATGGCGACATTTGCGGGCCTATTCACCCCGCAAGTGGACCATTTCGGTACTACATGGTACTAATTGACGCATCTTCAAAATGGTCATATGTGTGCCTCTTGTCCACCCGCAACGTAGCCTTTGCAAAGCTACTTGCACAAATTATAAAATTGCGGGCACATTTCCCAGACAACCAGATCAAGAAATTGCGTCTGGACAATGCTGGGGAATTCACCTCACAAGTCTTCCTAGACTACTGCCAAGCAACCGGTATAGAAGTTGAACATCCTGTAGCTCATGTTCACACCCAGAACGGGTTAGCCGAATCTCTCATAAAGAGACTACAATGGATCGCTAGACCATTGTTAATGCAATGCCAGTTGCCGGTTTGTGCATGGGGACATGCCATACTGCACGCTGCATCGCTGATAAGATTACGACCGTCAGGTAGTCAATCTTATTCTCCGATGCAACTTGCATATGGGAACCCGCCCGATATCTCTCACTTGAGGATATTCGGATGTGCTGTCTATGTCCCCATAGCACCACCGCAGAGAACCAAGATGGGTCCTCAACGGCGTCTTGGTATCTATATTGGCTTCGACTCACCATCGATCATTAGATACCTCGAACCCCTTACAGGGGATGCCTTTAAAGCACGTCTAGCAGATTGTGAGTTTGATGAAAGCATTTTTCCAAAACTAGGCATTAACACACAGAAGCCAGAAGCTTCAAAGACCATTACATGGGACACAAAGACCTTATCCCATTTTGATCCACACACAAATCAATGTGAAGAAGAGATCCTGAAGATCCTTCAAATTCAGAACACAGTTCACATTTTACCGGATAAATTCACTGACAACCAGAAGATTGTCAGATCACACGTCCCTGCTGCAAATACGCCAGCTAGGATTGACATACCCAAAGAGGGATGCAATCCACCTGCAGCAGAAGCGGCCGTACCTCAACAAAAAAGAGGACGACCCCCAGGCTCCAAAGATAAGAATCCTCGAAAGAGGAAAAATCCTGGAGCAACAATAACGATACCACCACAGGATGCTGAGCTCAGCCCAGCTACCTCTCCACTCCTACCAACCCCTGAAGAGGAAAATATAGGAGAAATCTCATTAAACTATGTACGTACCGGGGAGGTACTGGACAGAAAAAGCACAATCATCGATGATAACTTCGCGCTCATTATTGCCACTCACGTCACTGAATACGACGATGAGACCGATCCACGCTCTCTAGCAGAATGTAAACGCAGAGAGGATTGGCCAAAGTGGAACGAGGCAATAGGAGTAGAGCTGGACTCACTCTCGAAGCGCAAAGTTTTTGGACCTGTAGTCCTAACACCAAAAGGTGTTAAACCTGTGGGATATAAATGGGTATTCGTGAGAAAAAGAAACGAGAATAATGAGATCGTGCGCTATAAAGCGCGCCTTGTTGCACAAGGTTTTTCCCAACGACCAGGAATAGACTATGACGATACCTATTCCCCGGTCATGGACGCGATCACTTTCCGTTTCATTATCGGCCTATCCACGAAGGAAGGTCTGGATATGCAGCTCATGGACGTTGTGACTGCATACCTATACGGAAATATAGATAAGGACATCTATATGAAAATCCCAGACGGATACAAACTACCGACAAAAATGACAGAAAGACCTCGGGACGTCTATTCCGTCAAACTCCAAAGATCACTGTATGGTCTCAAACAGTCAGGTAGAATGTGGTACAACAGACTGAGTGAATTCCTAGTGCAACAAGGATTCACAACAAATGAAGTCTGCCCTTGCATCTTCACACGAGCAAAGGGAACAGGATTCGTAATTATAGCCGTCTACGTAGACGACTTGAACATCATCGGATCTCCCGCAGAGATAGATGAGATATCCAAAAGCCTCACACAGACTTTTGAGATGAAAGACCTCGGCAAAACGAAGTTTTGCCTAGGACTACAAATTGAACATTTAAGCGGAGGAATCCTGTTGCACCAATCGACATATACAAAGAAAGTGCTGAAGAACTTTCTCATGGACAAATGTCATCCGCTTAGCACACCAATGGTCGTCAGATCATTGGATGTCGAAACAGACCCCTTCCGACCGCTGGAAGAGGGGAAGGAAACACTGGGCCCTGAAGTACCCTACCTAAGTGCAATTGGAGCACTCCTATACCTGGCAAACTGCACGCGTCCCGATATAGCGTTCGCAGTAAATCTACTAGCCAGATACAGTTCAGCGCCCTCAAAGCGCCACTGGAACGGAGTGAAACAACTTCTGCGCTACCTCCAAGGGTCTGTAGATATGAGACTATACTTCAAGAAAGGTGTATCCACCGACCTGGTCGGTTACGCAGATGCGGGATACAGGTCCGACCCACATACCGCAAAGTCCCAGACCGGTTTCGTATTCACATACGGTGGGACGGCCATCTCATGGAGATCCGTGAAGCAGACATCCACAGCGACCTTATCCAACCACTCCGAGCTCATCGCGATCCACGAAGCTAGCAGAGAATGCTTCTGGCTTCGATCAGTCATCAACCACATCCTCAAGACCACCGGCCTGAAGACGGGAGATCTTGGACCTACCACCATGTACGAAGACAATGCTGCCTGCATCGCTCAACTACGAGGTGGCTACATCAAAGGTGACAGGACGAAGCACATTTCCCCCAAGCTCTTCTGGACGCATGAACAACAAGTAGACAACCAGATCGATATCCAGCAGATCCAGTCCTGCGACAACCTGGCTGACCTATTCACTAAAGCTTTGCCTCGCAATACCTTTAGAAAACTTGTACTAGGAATTGGGATGAGACAGCTGAGAGATGTACAAGCCTGAAGCTTGTACTTATCAGGGGGAGTTAACGTAGTGCTGTACTCTTTTTCCTTGACTGTTGGTTTTTCCCACTGGGTTTTCCACAGTCAAAGGTTTTAACGAGGCAGCCACATTAACTCAGGATCCAGAAGTATCCACCACTGATGTTATCCATCGATCAGGGGAAGTTACAGAGACTTGTACTCTTTTCCCTTAGCCACTGGTTTTTCCCACTGGGTTTTCCTTGGCAAAGGTTTTAATGAGGCAAGCACCCTTAAACTTAGAGATCCAGAAGTATCTCCAACCCCATGATCAAATAAGCTTCATGAACCCTGAAGCGTTCACCATGGCTTACAACAATGGATGGATAAGGGGAAGTGTTATAAACGGGCTTCTTGGTGGGCCTACCCGTTAGTGGGTATCCACCCATTATGTAACCCTACCACTATAAATATAGAGCTATGGTCTCCATAGCCGCCAAGTTTACAACAGGAAAGCCAATATAAAGTCTTTCGGTACTTGCACAACGTATATTTTAGTAAATGACGTTATTCTTAAGATTTTGGTCAAGGTGTGGCCGGCCCAGCCTGGCCCGGCCATAGCCCGAACAGTCTTTGACCAGGTCACGGACCAGGCTAGCCCCTTTGACAATGGGAGCCAGGCTGGCCCAGCCCGACAATGCCAAGCCCAGCCCGGTCCTAGGCATGGTGTCTGGGCGGGCCTAGGCCGGGCGGACGTGGCCAGCCGACAAGCCCAGTCAGTCAATTAGTTGACCGGGCTATTACCTTTTTTTAAATTACTAAAAACTTAAAAAAGAAAAAATTAAGAAAAATTACTTTTAAAAAGTGTTTTTTTTAAAATATAGTATTATAAAAATAGATGTTATGAAGCGTAGCCTCCTGGGGGAGAAGCCATATTGATTTTTCTTAATCACGGATGAGGAATTCAACTCAAAGGAATTGGTAGGCGATATCGCCTCGAGCTATGGAGTTCCTCTCAGGTGCATGCTCCCTTAGCCCTAATCATAATTTCTTTTAATGAAAGCCCTGACATTTAGTTTACTTCTTTTGTTCTGAAAATGAGATTAGCACAAGGTTCGATTAAGCATGTACACGAGAGATTCGGATTCAATTCAAAGAGCGAGCGAGAATTGGTAGGCGATTTGGACCCCAAACACCAAAACAGCCGATGTTCTTGTAAGCAACCTCGAGTTTAGATCTTGATTTGCACATAGTGAGCACATACTAATTTATATGCAGACTGTTGATGTATTCGCTATTGTGGCCTTGTCTAGTATTGTTAGCCGATTGTTAAGTAATGGGATGGTCCTTGTGGCTAGAGCTCCTGAGGATTTGAAGCAGGTAGATTATTTTATGCACACAATTTAAATTTAAATTTACAACTGATACTTTTCATGTCCTCTTTTAGAACAACAAACTTCTTTATACTTTTAATTCAGTATTCTGATTCCGATTGTACATAAGTCTTGGATCAAAGACATGTTAGCAACTCTTGGTATTGCATTGGTACTCCATTAGTCTTTTAGTTGTGATGTGCTTCCACAAGAGGTTTACTGGATAGCTTCATAGAGATAAGTATAATTCTCTTAATGGTTGTCAACATATGCGTCCTCCATCCTAGGTGCTGGCATTCATAGAGATGAGTATAATTCTCTTAATGGCCAACGTGTTTTTGTAAATGTGGCAACATGTGCGGCAAGTTAATGATGCATTATGAAATGCCATTGCCATTTCGATGTCATCGTTATTAACAAGATGCCTTCTGATTAGTGTGCAGTCTGTATTTTGTGTGTACAAGAATGATGTTAAAAACTTAATTTCAATCGTCGTTTTATGGTCTTAGGATTAATGATATGCCTTCATACCATGTCACTTCATATCATTTTCTGAATGGTTGACATTTACCAGTTAGCATTAATTTTTGTTTTTGGATGGCATCGACTAATTATGGAGTCCTGTGTGGTATGGAAATTCTGGAGTTGCGGAGTTCTGTTTACTATTTGTGTGTCTCTGGGGTCAATACTGGGGATTACTGATGATCTCTATATGAATTATAGGTGATTGGGAGCTGCAGAGCTCAGGAGATTAAAGAATGGATAACATTACATCAAGCGAGATATCAGGATTTGGTGTAGGCACCCTTTTGTAATGCGACACAATTGCTGCACCAAAAGTAGATGCCTTCATCTCAGCTTCTCAGAGGAGGTTGCTTATATTTTAAACCCATTTTCCCTATTAAACTCTTTTCTCTCTGGTCCTTTGTTTATCCATATTCCATTCAGGTAGTTGCCACGTATCATGTAAGATCCATTTATTTGCTCATAATTTACTTACTATTACATTTTACTTGTTATTGGAATACTAACTGATTTTTTCTGTCACCATAACATCAATTTCTGTATTTGTTTATTACACAAACCATTTTCCCCTCACGGTTCGTAAGCCATCCCTTATTCGTTCATAATAATGAATATGTGTCCCTTCACATGGAAACCATTTGATGAACTGGCAGTGGCTAAAGTACGGGGTTGAGCTTGACGGAGATGGGGTCAGGGTGTAATGACCCTAGTTCCCTGTACCTAGGGTGTGTATAGTAGTATATTTGTGTGGTATATTTGTACTAGTATATTGATGTATAGTGTGTAGTGTGTATAGTAATACCATATTGGATGCCTTTGTGGTTGCCCATTGTTGTGCTATGAGCAGAGAAAAGCCCATATGGATGTCCTCTTGTATGCTTGAGTGTATGGCGTGATGCGTATAAGAGAGAAGTTAGTGGGTATAAGTTGGTATAGAGAGTGAGATTGGTGTATAATCGGAAGTGCAGTGTATTTAGTAAGTGTGAGAGTATGTGTAGAGTAATAGGGGATGTGTGATGGGCAAGTGGGAATGTAAGGAACGGAGAGGAGTAGTGGTCCTTGCACTTAAACCCAAGAGATTGCATTGATACATAATCACTTTCCATTTCTACCCAAAATTGGACTAGTTTCCTAGAGTGTCATAAGAAAGGGGGTTTATGCAAAAATTTCCTCTTATATCATGACTTGTAAATAGATGGGGAAGGTGGAGGGACAATATGAAGAGAGATAATGATGAGTTTGTCATATTGCGTAATGGCATAATGGTAAATAAGTGGAGGTTGAGGGGTATTTGGGAAATGGGTATTTTGATCATTTCCTTTAGCAAGAGGCTTCCACACACCCACACACACTTCTCTAACCCTTATCCCAACCTCCCTCCCTCTCCCCTACATCAGGTGGGCCGAAATCCCCAAGAAAAACAAATGAAGAGAAAAGAGAAGAGAAAAAGAAAAGAAAAAGAGAAGAGGAAAAGGGGAGGAAGGAGGAGGATGATGACGGAAAGAGGAGAAAGCTATGTCAAGGAGGAGGATTGGCGATTATGCTTGGAGGAGCAATGTGAGGAGTATTCTAGGAGCTTGGTGAAGCTTCATGGGGTGCATGGTAGAAGGTAAGAATCCTACTCCACTTAGTATGCTATTAGCATGATATGTTAAAAAAGAAAAGAAAAGAAGAGATTGCATTTTATTAAGCAAGTTAATCCCTTTTAATGTTGTCATTCTTTACATTTCTCTCGTGTTGTGCTATCATGGAGAGATTGTAGCTTTATCATATGAGAATGTTTTTAGCAAGATAGTTGCAAAAGTTGCTAATTTGCATGTAATTAGCTAAAGATGTTATCTTTGATGCAAATGTATAATCTTAATGAAATTCCAGAATTCTGTTTCAACTTTGCTGGTGTGTTTCTGTTGACTGGGTGAATAATAAATTCTGTAAAAATTATATTTGTGTAGCTCTTGAAATTCTACCCCATGTTCATATATAATATGCTACATATTCAGTTCAATAATTAGGCGTAAAAATTCCATCTTTACAACATTTCTGAATTTCATTCAGTCTGGGCATAGTTTGGACGAAATGATCTCAGTCCCTGCACACTCCATAGAAATTAGTGTTCTTGGTCTCGTTGTAAAGTTAACAACATGTTCTATAACTTTTTCCTAGTGCATGATTTCGAGATTCTAACTGCAACATGACTTAATATAGCAATTGTTACAGCCCTCAGAATCTGTCTGAAAAATAGATTCGACAGGTCTCACCAAACAATTCACCATAAATCACACACGACATATTATTTTCTGAAATTTGGTTCGTATATGTAAAACTGCCATATCTACAACTTTGTAGTTGTGAGTTTTCTGAGATTGAAATTGCAATTGCGTGATAATAGCCTTGGTTGCTGGCTGGGTGCACTTTCTGGAATCTGATATGTTAATTTTGTAGTTAAGCTATGTATATTGTTATTGACATCAATGGTGTTACTCGTTGCTATTGCCGATGGTTGATGCCTCATTTATGTTCTTTTCACGTGACTATCTATGCATGTACATGATGCCCACCAAGTGTTTGTTGAAATGCCCCAATGGAATGAAAGTTGAGAAATATGAGAAATGAGTTGATTTGGTTATAATGGAAGGGATGCCCCACTTGTTATGAAAGAGAGGGGGAAGAATGAAAGCATTGTGGCTTTAAGTTTCCTTATGTTCTTCCTTACATTTTGTAAATTCATGAAAATGACTAAGTCCTCTTAAAGGAGGGTGACACGGGGATTGGGAGACACTAAGTTGTGGAAAAACATGAGGGGCTGGATAGTTTGTGGTGGTTGGTTGCCCTCATGTTCTTGCCCGAGTGGCGGGGAGTAGCGAAAATGAGGTGAATTAACGAAGCTTGGAAGGGGAAATAAGGGTAAACATGGCTCCTTTGTTAACTGCATTGTACACTGGGCTGAGTGTCAGAGCTAGCTAGGGGAGTTTGCCCGTGCCACCCCAACTAGGGGTGGGGTCCAGTCCCAAGATAGTCTACCCACTACTTAGGGTCCAAATCACTACTTGATAACTCTAATTACTTTTGTAGTACTTGGTTAATTTCATTTATGTAGTTTAGTGCTTGTGTCATTTTAATTATGAGGTGACTCTCTTGTGGCTTGTAGTGTTATTTTGTTTAGTTATGGTAGCTCTCTTACTTGATGTTTATATTGCAAACTTTTATTTATGATGTGCCAAGTTCTTTTAATATATTCCTTTGTAGCACTTGCACTTCACTATGACTTACATCGATATGTAAAGTAGTTGCATTTAGGGAATGGCATACTAGTTGGAGTTTGGATATCCTCCTGGGTCACGCATTGACGTGCCCCACCGTTGACTTTCAGGTACTAGCTGGAGTTGGTGGTAGAGCTGGAGAGTTGGACTAGAGCTGGTTGGGTGGAGTGTTAGTTGGGTGGTGAGGGAAGAGGAGAGAGTGACCCCTTGTACTTTAGGGTTTGTTTTGGGGGAGGGATGATATTGTATTCATTTGATGATGTATAAGGATGTATAATGTATATTGGATATTTAAAAGTTTATGCCTTGGTAATCTCTAAGTTTGTGTTCTCTGGATGTCAATGTATTGTTTATGTGTATGCTTGTTGGACATTACAGGTACTATTCCAACAGTGCTAGTGGACCTGCTTGAGTTTTGTTTCTGTATTTTCCTTCGTAACACTCACTACTCTGGATCACCTGGGACAGATTCGTACTTCCCGGGTATCCTGGGGAGGGGGCGTTACATTTGGTGGCCCATGCGGGTCACCGCACTGCGGCTGTGTAAAGGTAGTGTGTGTAGTATTCCGCGGGTAGTTTGTCTTAAGGTGGGTTGGAGTTTTGCCTTAAGATAGAGCCCTGATATCAGAAGCTTGAGGTATAGCGTCCTGAGGGTAGACACTAGAGTGTTGATTGAGTAAGAATGCTTAGACAAATCTATGTGTGTATGTATGTATCCATATATGTCCATAGCTCTATAAGTGTTGACTATGGCTTTTCGAGCATATTGAGATGATATACTCATGTGCATATGACTATGGTACATGTAAGAATGATTATATGGCTATGTGATTGTATTTGACGTATATGTATTCATAAATGGTTAACTAATGAGAAGTATGTAGAATTGAGTTATATACTTGATTGAGCTGCAGGTAGTGTATAGATGTACTGTGTAGTGGCTATATACTGTATGTGATGTATGCTAGAGTGCGCAGATGCATGTGCGGACCCATGAGTACCACCCATGTATGTGTGGATATGTCTTAAGAGTATTCGTGTCATGTGTTGATACATGTGATGAGTATATGATACATGTATGGCTGTAAGCTGGTACACTTACACCTATGTATGGATGAATATATTTTTGTACGGTTATCTATGTGTATTGATATTGATATAGTAGACCTTGTGTGATGACACATCTGTGCATGGTGGATGGATACTAGGAGACATACCTGATTGTATATCTGATTTTAGTGGTGCATGTGTATATGTGTTAGTATATAGTAGCATTTGAGCAGTATGTATCATAAACCCATATAGTTGATTGAGCTCTAGGCGATGTATAGATATGGTACGTCATCTGTATTTGTAGTATGTGGTATATATGTACATGCTGATTGTGTAAATCCATGTGCGGATCTTTTTGTCCCACTCAAGTATGAGTGGGCATGCTCTAAGTGTATTAGAGTTGTGTGTTTGATATATCTATATTATAAAAGAGGGATGTTATCAAGAGAAATTGGATAAGAGATATTGGAAAAGAGAAATTGGATAAGAGATATCTATATTATAAAAGAGGGATGTTATCAAGAGAAATTGGATAAGAGATATTGGACAAGAGATATTGGATAAGAGATATCTATATTATAAGAGAGGGATGTTATCAAGAGAAATTGTATAAGAGATATCTATATTATAAAAGAGGGATGTTATCAAGAGAAATTGGATAAGAGATATTGGACATGAGAAATTGGATAAGAGATATCTATATTATAAAAGAGGGATTTTATCAAGAGAAATTGGATAAGAGATATTGGACAATAGAAATTGGATAAGAGATATCTATATTATAAAAGAGGGATGTTATCAAGAGAAATTGGATAAGAGATATTGGAAAAGAGAAATTGGATAATAGATATCTATATTATAAAAGAGGGATGTTGTCAAGAGAAATTGGATAAGAGATATTGGACAAGAGAAATTGGATAAGTGATATCTATATTATAAGAGAGGGATGTTATCAAGAGAAATTGGATAAGAGATATCTATATTATAAAAGTGGGATGTTATCAAGAGAAATTGGATAAGAGATATTGGAAAAGAGAAATTGGAAAAGAGATATTGGAAAAGAGAATTTGGGTAAGAGATATCTATATTATAAAAGAGGGATATATATATTATAAGAGAGGGATGTTATCAAGAGAAATTGGATAAGAGATATCTATAATATAAAAGAGGGATGTTATGAAGAGAAATTGGATAAGAGATATTGGACATGAGAAATTGGATAAGAGATATCTATATTATAAAAGAGGGATGTTATCAAGAGAAATTGGATTAGAGATATCGGACAAGAGAAATTGGATAAGAGATATCTATATTATAAAAGAGGGATGTTATCAAGAGAAATTGGATAAGAGATATTGGACAAGAGAAATTGGATAAGAGATATCTATATTATAAAAGAGGGATGTTATCAAGAGAAATTGGATAAGAGATATTGGAAAAGAGAAATTGGATAAGAGATATCTATATTATAAAAGAGGGATGTTATCAAGAGAAATTGGAGAAGAGATATTGGAAAAGAGAAATTGGATAAGAGATATCTATATTATAAAAGAGGGGTGTTATCAAGAGAAATTGGATAAGAGAATTTGGACAAGAGATATTGGATAAGAGATTCTATATTATAAGAGAGGGATGTTATCAAGAGAAATTGGATAAGAGATATCTATATTATAAAACAGGGATGTTATCAAGAGAAATTGGATAATATATATTGGACATGAGAAATTGGATAAGAGATATCTATATTATAAAAGAGGGATATTATCAAGAGAAATTGGATAAGAGATATTGGACAATAGAAATTGGATAAGAGATATCTATATTATAAAAGAGGGATGTTATCAAGAGAAATTGGATAAGAGATATTGGACATGAGAAATTGGATAAGAGATATCTATATTATAAAAGAGGGATGTTATCAAGAGAAATTGGATTAGAGATATCGGACAAGATAAATTGGATAAGAGATATCTATATTATAAAAGAGGGATGTTATAAAGAGAAATTGGATAAGAGATATTGGACAAGAGAAATTGGATAAGAGATATCTATATTATATCAGAGGGATGTTATCAAGAGAAATTGGATAAGAGATATTGGAAAAGAGAAATTGGATAAGAGATATCTATATTATAAAAGAGGGATGTAATCAAGAGAAATTGGAGAAGAGATATTGGAAAATAGAAATTGGATAAGAGATATCTATATTATAAAAGAGGGGTGTTATCAAGAGAAATTGGATAAGAGATATTGGATAAGAGATTCTATATTATAAGAGAGGGATGTTATCAAGAGAAATTGGATAAGAGATATCTATATTATAAAAATGGGATGTTATCAAGAGAAATTGGATAATAGATATTGGACATGAGAAATTGGATAAGAGATATCTATATTATAAAAGAGGGATATTATCAAGAGAAATTGGATAAGAGATATTGGACAATAGAAATTGGATAAGAGATATCTATATTATAAAAGAGGGATGTTATCAAGAGAAATTGGATAAGAGATATTGGAAAAGAGAATTTGGATAATAGATATCTATATTATAAAAGAGGGATGTTATCAAGAGAAATTGGATAAGAGATATTGGACAAGAGAAATTGGATAAGAGATATCTATATTATAAGAGAGGGATGTTATGAAGAGAAATTGGATAAGATAAGATATATATATTATAAAAGAGGGATGTTATCAAGAGAAATTGGATAAGAGATATTGGAAAAGAGAAATTGGATAAGAGATATTGGAAAAGAGAATTTGGATAAGAGATATCTATATTATAAAAGAGGGATGTTATCAAGAGATATTGGACATGAGAAATTGGATAAGAGATATCTATATTATAAAAGAGGGATGTTATCAAGAGAAATTGGATAAGAGATATTGGACAAGAGAAATTGGATAAGAGATATCTATATTATAATAGAGGGATGTTATCAAGAGAACTTGGATAAGAGATATCTATATTATAAAAGAGGGATGTTATCAAGAGAAATTGGATAAGAGATATTGGACATGAGAAATTGGATAAGAGATATTTATATTATAAAAGAGGGATGTTATCAAGAGAAATTGGATAATAGATATTGGACAAGAGAAATTGGATAAGAGATATCTTTATTATAAAAGAGGGATGTTATCAAGAGAAATTGGATAAGAGATATTGGAAAAGAGAAATTGGATAAGAGATATCTATATTATAAAAGATGGATGTTATCAAGGGAAATTGGATAAGAGATATTGGAAAAGAGAAATTGGATAAGAGATATCTATATTATAAAAGTGGGTTGTTATCAAGAGAAATTGGATAAGAGATATTGGACAAGAGAAATTGGATAAGAGATGTCTATATTATAAGAGAGGGATGTTATCAAGAGAACTTGGATAAGAGATATCTATATTATAAAAGAGGGATGTTATCAAGAGAAATTTGATAAGAGATATTGGAAAAGAGAAATTGGACAAGAGATATATATATTATAAAAGAGAGATGTTATCAAGAGAAATTGGATAAGAGATATTGGAAAAGAGAAATTGGACAAGAGATATCTATATTATAAAAGAGGGATGTTATCAATAGAAATTGGATAAGAGATATTGGACAAGAGAAATTGGATAAGAGATAGCAATATTATAAAAGAGGGATGTTATCAAGAGAAATTAGATAAGAGATATTGGACATGAGAAATTGGATAAGAGATATCTATATTATAAAAGAGGGATGTTAGCAAGAGAAATTGGATAAGAGATATTGGACAAGAGAAATTGGATAAGAGTTATCTATATTATAAAAGAGGGATGTTATCAAGAGAAATTGGATAAGAGATATTGGAAAAGGGAAATTGGATAAGAGATATCTATATTATAAAAGAGGGATGTTATCAAGAGAAATTGGATAAGAGATGTTGGAAAAGAGAAATTGTATAAGAGATATCTATATTATAAAAGAGGGATGTTATCAAGAGAAATTGGATAATATATATTGGACAAGAGAAATTGGATAAGAGATATCTATATTATAAAAGAGGGATGTTATCAAGAGAAATTGGATAAGAGATATTGTGGGGGGACTTAAATTTTGGGGGAAAACTTAAATTTGGGGGGAAACTTGATATTTTGTGGGAAAACTTGAAATTTGGGGGAACTTGAAATTTGTGGGGGAGAAAAACTCAGCCATTAAATAAACCGTGCCCTATGGGCACGGGTAATGACTAGTATGTATATATATCTGGAAGATGTATATGGTTGCATGTCTGGTTGTACATGGATACGCCTATACCGAGTGTTTGTATGGATGTACCATTATCTGGATAGCTGTATGTGTTGTTATTGAGGTATAAGGCTTCCTGTGATGTCATGTGTGTGTTTGCTTGGATATATGCTAGGAGACATACATGGTTGTATGTCTGCATCTATATAATGAGGTGCATATGTAAGCATGTATAAAACCATGAATGTGTGTACTGTGAAATGGTATAAGTATTGATATATGAATGTATTGTATATATAAGTTTGGGGTAGATTGACCATGTATATCTATGTTCACCCTTAGCTATGTCCTGAGTTGGAAAGTCTGAGGACGGCCTTTATTTTAAGGTGGGTATGATGTAATGACCTTATTCCCTATACCTAGGGTGTGTATAGTAATATATTTGTGTGGTGTATTTGTACTAGTATATTGATGTATAGTGTGTAGTGTGTATACTAATACCATATTGGATGCCTACGTGGTTGTCTATTGTTGTGCTGTGAGCAGAGATAAGCCTATATGGATGTCCTCTTGTATGCTTGAGTATATAGTGTGATGCGTATTAGAGAGAAGTTAGTGGGTATAAGTTGGTATAGAGGGTGAGATGGGTATATAATCGGAAGTGCAGTGTATTTAGTAAGTGTGTGAGAGTGTGTAGAGTAATAAGGGATGTGTGATGGGCAAGTGGGAATGTAAGGACAGGAGAGTAGTGGTCCTTGCACTTAAACCCAACAAATTGCATTGATATCAATCACTTCCAATTTCTACCCAAAATTAGACTAGTTTCCAAGAGTGTCAAAAGAAAGGGGTTTTATGTAAAAATTACCTATTATTGCATGCCTTGTAAATAGATGGGGAAGGTGGAGGGCCAATATGAAGAGAGATAATGATGAGTTTGTCATACTGCATAATGGCATAATGGTAAATAAGTGGAGGTTGAGGGGTATTTGGGGAAAGGGGGTATTTTGGTCATTTCCTTTAGCAAGAGGATTCCACACACACCCACACACTTCTCTGACCCATATCCCAACCTCCCTCCTCTCCCCTACATCAGTTGGGCCGAAATCCTCAAGGAAAAACAAATGAAGAGAAAAGAGAAGAGAAAAAGAGAAGAAAAGGAGAAGAGGAAAAGGGGAGGAAGAAGGATGATGATGGAAAGAGGAGAAAGCTAGGTCAAGGAGGAGGCTTGGCCATGATGCTTGGAGGAGCCATGGGAGGAGTATTCTAAGAGCTTGGTGAAGCTTCATGGGGTGCATGGTAGAAGGTAGGAATCCTACTCCACTTAGCACGCTATTAGCATTATATGTTAAAAAAGAAAAGAAAAGAAGAGATTGCATTTTGTTAAGCAAGTTAATCCCTTCTAATGTTCTCATTCTTTACATTGCTCTCTTGTTGTGCTATCATGGAGAGATTGTAGCTTTATCATATAAGAATATTTCTTTAGCTAAGATAGTTGCAAAAGTTTCTAATTTGCTTGTAATTAGCTAAAGATGTTATCTTTGATGCAAAGGTATAATCTTTATGAAATTCTAGAATTCTATCTTAACTTTGCTGGCTCGTATCTGTTGACTGTATGAATAATAAATTCTGAAAAATTTATATTTGTGTAGCTCTTGAAATTCTACCCCATGTTCATATATAATATGACATATGTTCAGTTCAGTAATTAGGCGTAAAAATTCCATCTTTACAACATTTCTGAATTTCATTCAGTCTGGGCATAGTTTGGACGAAATGATCTCAGTCCCTGCACACTCCATAGAAATTAGTGTTCTTGGTCTCGTTGTAAAGTTAACAACATGTTCTATAACTTTTTCCTAGTGTATGATTTCGAGATTCAAACTGCAACATGACTTAATATAGCAATTGTTACAGCCCTCAGAATCTGTCTGAAAAATAGATTCGACAGGTCTCACCAAAAAATTCACCATAAATCACACACGACATATTATTTTCTGAAATTTGGTTCGTATATGTAAAACTTCCATATCTACAACTTTGCAGTTGTGAGTTTTCTGAGATTGAAATTGCAATTGCGTGATAATAGCCTTGGTTGCTGGCTGGGTGCACTTTCTGGAATCTGATATGTTAATTTTGTAGTTAAGCTATGTATATTGTTATTGACATCAATGGTGTTACTCGTTGCTGTTGCCAATGGTTGATGCCTCATTTATGTTCTTTTCACATGACTGTCTATGCAAGTACATGATGCCCACCAAGTGTTTGTTGAAATGCTCCAATGGAATGAAAGTTGAGAAATATGAGAAATGAGTTGATTTGGTTATAATGGAAGGGATGCCCCACTTATTATGAAAGAGAGGGGGAAGAATGAAAGCATTGTGGCTTTAAGTTTCCTTATGTTCTTCCTTACATTTTGTAAATTCATGAAAATGACTTAGTCCTCCTAAAGGAGGGTGACACATGGATTGAGAGACACTAAGTTGTGGAAAAAACATGATGGCTGGACAGTTTGTGGTGGTTGGTTGCCCTCCTGTTCTTGCCCGAGTGGCAGGGAGTGGCGGAAATGATGTGAATTAAGGAAGCCTGGAAGGGAAAATAAGGGGAAACTTGGCTCCTTTGTTAACAACATTGTACACTAGGCTGAGTGCCAGAGCTAGCTAGGGGAGTTTGCACATGCCACCCCAACTAGGGGTGGGGTCAAGTCCCAAGTTGGTCTACCCACTACTTATGGTCCAAATCACTACTTGATAACTCTCATTACTTTTGTAGTACTTGGTTAATTCCATTTATGTAGTTTGGTGCTTGTGTCATTTTAATTATGAGGTGACTCTCTTGTGGCTTGTAGTGTATTTTGTTTAGTTATGGTAGCTCTCTTACTTGATATTTATGTTGCGCACTTTTATTTATGCTATGCCAAGTTCTTTTAATTTATTCCTTTGTAGCACTTACACTTCACTATGACTTACATCGATATGTAAAGTTGTTGCATTTAAGGAATGGCATACTAGTTGGAGTTTGGATATCCTATTGGGTCACGCATTGACGTGCCCTACCGTTGACTTTCAGGTACTAGCTGGAGTTGGTGGTAGAAGCTAGAGAGTTGGACTAGAGCTGGTTGAGTGGAGTGTTAGTTGGGTGGTGAGGGAAGAGGAGAGAGTAACCCCTTGTACTTTAGGGTTTGTTTTGGGGGAAGGATGATATTGTATTCAATTGATGATGTATAAGGATGTATAATGTATATTGGATATTTAAAAGTTTATTCCTTGGTTGTCTCTGAGTTTGTGTTCTTTGGATATCAATGTGTTGTTTATGCTTGTGCTTGTTGGACATTACAGGTAATATTTCAGCAGTGCGCAG
Source organism: Scilla litardierei (assembly GCA_030789695.1). NCBI lineage: Eukaryota > Viridiplantae > Streptophyta > Magnoliopsida > Asparagales > Asparagaceae > Scilla > Scilla litardierei. The sequence goes on from CM061135.1 coordinate 73,624,349, forward strand.
TGGACCTGCTTGAGTTTTTTTTCTATATTTCCCTTCGCAACACTCGCTGCTTCGGGATCACCTGGGACGGATTCATACTTCCCGGGTATCCTGGGAATCGGGGCGTTACACTGGGTGATGGTGACACGTTAGTTCTTCGATAGGGTGGTGGAAGAAGAGATTGTGAGGATCGAAAGGGAGGTTGGCAAGGAGAAGTTTTGTAGTGGGAGGTACAGAGAAGGATGCAATATTTTCACAAGGTAGTGCACAAGTGAGGTACTGGATGATTTCTTGACTCTGGATGCTTACAATCAGATTGTGATTCATCACCCAAAAGTATTTGCAAAGCTCTGAAAAAGACGATAACAATATATCTGCAATGAGAGCCCAAGGCATGCTGCAGCAGCTTCAAATAAGATCGACAGCATGTTGTTTGTTCATACTAAAGCTATACAAGTGCATTGAGCTGTCATAGCTCAATTCAGAAGTGTAATAAGAGTGAACATGTTCACCTTGATCTGTTCTGCTCGGATAATGAATCCTTTATGTTGAATGCAGTTTCACATGGTGAATTTCTTCATCATTCAAGATAAATGTATAAGGTTTACAAAATTAGGTAAAATGTAAAGATAGGATAAAAGTAACATGCCATCCTTCAACATATTGAGGTCAAATTATATAGTTTATATGCATGGTTGAGATTGCATACAATCACAGAAAATGGGATCATTCTTTCTTGGGACTTCGCACATATCATTTGGCAGAGCAGGTGAGTGCCATATCCTATTCATATGAGTTTAGCCCTCTAAAATTTGACATATTCTTCAAATTTTAATATGGTATATGTGAACGTGCACAATTAAGTTGACTTCTAGTATATCTTGGGATCTGTACGCTTATCAGAAACAATAATTTCATGCAAACAGTAGATGATTTCTGGTTCCAGGATCCGAAAGACGAACCGCTGGGGGTCTATGATCACTCCGTATTTCACACCCATTTTCTGCATGTTTGCATGCCACTTTGATCGCTCATATTGCGTTTTCACGATTATTCGACAATATTGCGATGCTTTTCACGATTTCTTGTTTTTGTCGTATTTCAGGAGATATGGAGCGATTCAGAGTGATTTTTGAGATCAAGAGGATTTGCACCCGCTCCGGAGTGTCACCCAAGGCTCCTCTGAGGACTATTCGGTGATATGAGACAAGTGGAAGAAGCAGGATCGTCATAGGAGCGACGAGGAATCGAAAAGATGAAGATTGGGCATCTGCAGCATCTCACTCGGCCGAGTGAGCCACCAACTCGGCCGAGCAAGAAGACCACTCGGCCGACCAGACCGGACACGCATCAACAGAATGAAATCGGCGTGCACTAGGCAGAGTGACGATAGTCCACTCGGACGAGCATGGAAATCCCCTCGCCCGAGTGGCATGGGAAAATCCACTTCAAAAGAGGCCGACTTACTGTAAATTTACAGGCTTTTGACGGTACCGACTCGACCGAGCAAGAAATGCCCCTCGGCCGAGTGAGTAAAGTCACTCGGCCGAGTCACTTCCGAAGACAGACCCCCAAGATCACCGACTTACTGGAATTTTACAGGGTTTGTCACTCGACCAAGTGACATTTGTCACTCGGCCGAGTGAGCCGCCCCGCCTGCTGCGTAAACTGCGATTTCTGGGCTGCGCAGGGGCATTTTGACACGATTTTTTGGGCGATTTTGAGGGGTATTTAAACCCAGTTTTTGCCCTAGTTTAGAAGACTTTTTTGATACTTTTTGCAGCCTTTTTAGATAGCTTTTTAGGTAATTAGATTTAGGCTTTTTGAGAGATTAGAAATGGGACTTTTGTTGGATGCTATTGGATTCTCATTGGTTTGTCTCTTTTCTTGTCAAAAACTCTATTTTTATTGATAATTTCTCTATTGCAATGATTTGTGCTGAATTTGTTATTGATTTTCTAATGAATTGCATGTTGATAAGTGAGTAGTTTTATTGTCCTAGGGCATATGGATGAACCCTATGAACCCTATTTCTAAATTGTGAAAAATTGGTGAAATTCTTGCTAGATTGATAAATTACGGATAGCTAGGGATTCATATCGATTGAGATTTGCAAGAGATTGGGTCACAATCGATAGGAAGCCCTAGAAATTCGATTTAGATTTACGATTGGACTTTTCTAGAATTGGTTTGCAAGAGATTGGACCAAGGCTAGGGTTTTCAATCGTAATTCTATACCAATATCCGTTTGCAAGAGATTGGACGGGTAGGAACTATCTCAACCTATGTCGTAGCTCGAGTTTGCACGAGAGTGGGCTCGAGATACGGTTGAACGATGATGTCATTCTTCACGCTAGCGGCTTAGGTTAGGGTTTGCAAGAGATTGGGCCCTAACCTAGGTTTGCTATAGACCGGCAATAGCGCGGGAGCGTGAGCTTGGTTCTACATTTAGTTGCGACTAGTTCACCTAAAATTCAAGTCTAGCAATGATGTAACCTACAAATCACAACGATGAGATACGGTCCGTAGCGGGGATTCCCTATTGTCACGCCCCGCTTCCCAAAAACGTGGAGGCGAAGCGTGAGAAGGTCCGTTCAGACTTGAAGCTGCAAAGCCGCAAGTCCGATAAGCGTCAATATTACGAAGTAGCAGGTCCCTGTAATGTGACTTGAAACAACAATAACAGTAATAGAGAAGAGGCAAATAATTAAAAATTATTCAACTCAGAGTCCAGAAATAGTTCAATACCAGAAATGCCACCAGGCAAACAAAAGAGTCCAAAAGAAATGGCCTAGCATGGCCAACAAAGGAAACTAACAACAACGGTGCTACTCACCGACAACAGCACAACCAACAAAAGAAGAACGAAGGAGCACTAGGACTGGTCACCGGTGTCCTCGTACTCGACGTCAGCAACGGGAACGGGCTCGTACTCCACGAACTCGTCGCCCTCAACTGCAACCTCTGGCTCAGCAACTAACATGCATCACCCAAAGAGAAGAGACACATGTCAGCAAGTCTACAAGACTTGTGCAAGGAAACTAAGGGAAATAAAAACAACCTAGCAGTTCTAGAGTATGGTATGACATGACATGTTATGTAAGGTGAACAGCAAGTAAAGTAACAACAGAATAGAACATGGCATGGGTTATAGCATGGCAGGTAAACATGGCATGGTACATGTAATGTTCATAAGGACAAGTACTGGTAAAATAAGCACGTCGTGCACAGAGATTCCGCCCTTTGGCTAGAGTGGCTGTATGGGCCAACTCTTACGCTCAAGTGACCGTTTATCCCTACCCCTCCACGTGTGTCGAGCCAGGGCACTACCCCCGAACGCGTAATGCTCGCTTCTGGGTCACGAGCCAGGAAGTGTTTTTAACACGTTTGGCGTAGGGTTATGCCCGCATAACGGGTGCCTAGCTGGTAACACGGAAACACGGATTTGTATAAGGATTTGTAGCGTGTGCTATGATGCAATATGCGACATGATAAGTATAATGGATGCACATGACATTTTAATTGAAATGAAATTTATGTACCGTTAAAGAAAAGTAAACATGACAGGCAATTGTATGAAATGACATGTCAAGGGAAATTCTAGCTTCGTTGTCAAGCTAGAATTGAAATTGTGCCTAGACCGCTATCATTTCATAGACTAGTCTCTTTCACGCTAAAACAAGTAATGGCCTAAAAACATGGCCTAAAGCGAGGTTGGCAAGTTTCACTTGCCTGGCACCGAAATTGTTGATCGACGTGAGTCACGAGGTCTGTGTCATACGGAAATTGGGTTTGCTGTTATGGCAAGGCAACATTAGAACGATCACCAAATCAGTTTTCATAATAGAATCCTATATCGTCTAATGAATCATTTTTAATTAGGGTTTCTAATTACGGTGTGGGTTAAAAGAGATTAAGGGATAGATTCACTAACCGTAAGAGTAGCGAGCAAATGACGCCGAACAGATCTAGCTTTGGTGACGGAAGAACGATCCCGGAACGCTACGGCTGAAATCAAGATCCGGCGGCCTAGGGAAGGTGGCTGGCGCAAGAAACGGCGAGAGGGAAGCTTCGAGGAGGAAGGAAATGGCTTGAGGGAAGTTGGGGATGATTTGGGGAAGAGATTGGCTCAGAAAGAATGAAGGAAGAATGAAAGAATCGAAGGGATTAAATAGAAAATGAATCGGCGGATGCGACTTAACCTAGGTTTACTGGGCAGTTTAGTCGGTCAGAGAAGGGTGGTTGACCGACTAGTTTGAGATCTAGTCGGTCGGTCGTCCAACTGACACCGACTAAATGCCAAACCGTGAACAGGGTTGGTACAGGTAGACAGATTTAGTCGGTCTGCGAAGGCCCATTGACCGACTAGTTTGGAATCTAGTCGGGCGTTGATCGTTCTTAGACTGACTAAGAGAGAATTTAGATGGATATTAAGCACTGAGAATTAGTCGATCAATGAAGGAATATTAACCGACTAGTTTGGGAACTAGTCAGTCGGTAATTGTTCTTAGACCGACTAACCATAAACAGTAACTTAGACAGTACAGTAGGACTCAGAATTAGTCGGTCCGAGTACAAGTCTTGACCGACTAGTTTAAGAACTAGTCGGTCGAAGAATGAGCTTAGACCGACTAAACGTAAACAGTAACTAAACTGAAATTTACTGACAAGAACTAGCTGGTCTGAGAAGGATTGCTGACCGACTAGATTGCAATCTAGTTGGTTCGCTATCATTCACGAACCGACTAAGATGCACCAAAAGTGCGGGAAGATTTCTATGGTCTCTAGGATCACTCTAATTCCAAGATTAAGTCATTTATGAAGTTAGACGTAAGGATTTCTAGCGAAAAAACACACAAGGAAGGCATCATCCAATATTATTCATATAAAATAGTCATCACAAAAACCAGTCGTTACATCCTCCCCACCTTAAGAAAAAATCCGCCCTCGGAATTTCCTAACACTCACGTGTCAAAGAACAAAAGTGGGTAGCGCTCATGCATCTCATCTTCTCTCTCCCAAGTAGACTCTCCTAGCGAGTCGTGTCGCCGCATCACCCTAACAAGATCGACGGTCTTGTTCCGAAGTGACTTCTGACGCCTGTCCAAAATTTGCACTGGCTGCTGGTCATACGTCAGATCAGGGCAAACGGTGATCTTTGAGAAATCTACAGCGTGAGATGGATCGCTGATGTACCGACGAAGCTGCGACACATGAAAAACATCGTGAACTCCTTCCAAAGATGGCGGCAAGGCTAAGCGGTAGGCTACCTCGTCAACTCTCTCCAGAATGTCAAATGGTCCAATGTATCTCGGGCTCAGCTTCCCTCGTTTCCCAAAGCGAATCACTCCTCGATTCGGGGAAATATTCAAGAACACATGGTCACCTGGCTGAAACTCCAACGGACGCCGTTTAGCATCAGCCCAATGCTTGAATCGGTCCTGAGCAATCCTCAGCCTCTCCCGTATGTTCCTGACAACATCAACAGCCTCCACGATCATCTCAGGCCCTAACAGCTCCCGATCTCCAATGTCATCCCAGCTCATTGGCGATCGACATTTCTTCCCATATAGCGCAGCAAAAGGTGCCATGCCAATACTCGCCTGGTAGCTGTTATTGTAGGCAAACTCCACGAGGTGGAGGTGATCCTCCCAAGAACCCTTGAAGTCCAACATACACACCCTCCGCATGTCCTCCAAGATCTGGATCGTCCTCTCGGATTGGCCATCCGTCTGCGGATGGTACGTCGTACTGAAACTCAGACTCGCACCCAAACTCTTCTGCAGACTCTGCCAGAACTGAGATAAAAAACTCGTGTCTCTGTCCGACACGATACTCACGGGGACTCCGTGAAGTCGTACGATCTCCTGCACGATTCACGTTACATCACTATCTAAACTAGGAAGAAGGAAATTAAAATGGAGAGTAAAAGATTTACCTCCATATATCTCCTCGCTAGCGCCTCAGTAGACTGTCCTACTCGAAAAGGAATAAAGTGCGTGGATTTGGTCAATCGGTCTACGATCACCCAAATCGCATCATTCTGCTTCGGACTCCGAGGTATTCCAGTCACGAAGTCCATAGTGATGTGCTGCCACTTCCACTCCAGAATCGGAAGCGGTTGTAGCAACCCTGTCGTACGCTGATGCTCCGCCTTTACCTGCTGGCAAACCAAGCACTTGGCTACACTCCGAGCCACACTCCTCTTCATACCATGCCACCAAAGTTCAAGCGGAGATCCTTGTATATCTTGGTCCCACCAGGATGCACAGAATATGGCGAACTGTATGCCTCTGTCAACAGCTCCTCTCTGATGTCTCCCGCTGGCACACACAACCTGGCTCCAAATCTCAACGAGCCATCCTCATGAATCACGAAGTCAGTCCGCAGACCGGCTTCCACCAACTCTCGAATCCTCACCAACTTCGGGTCTCCAGGCTGACCAGCCTTGATTCTATCCACAATTGTCGACTGTATCTGCATACACATCAACGAAGAGACCTCACCAGGCAGAACAATCTCAATACCAGACTCGCAAAAATCCTGCTGCAATCTCCACTACGAAGTTAACAACATCACCGCCGGAAGCCTACTCAACGCATCAGGAACCACATTCACCTTGCCAGGGTGATACTGTAAATCAATCTTGTAGTCAGCCATGAGCTCCAACCATCGACACTGTCACATGTTGAGCTCCTTCTGAGTGAAAATATACTTCAAGCTTTTGTGATCGGTGAAGATCTTCACCTTCTCACTCAGCAGGAAGTGCCTCCAAATCTTCAGCGCAAACACGACAGCAGCCAACTCCAAATCGTGCGTCGGATAATTCTTCTCATGAGCCTTAAGCTGAAGAGAAGCATACGCGACCACGTGCCCATGCTGATGTAATACGCAACCAAGACCCTTGCCAGAAGCATCATAAAAGATCTCGAATCCTCCACTCCGGTCGGGCACAGCAAGAACAGGGGCAGACGTCAACCTCTCCTTTAGAACACCAAAAGCTCCCTCGCAGTCATCAGTCCAAACAAAAGATACATCCTTCCGCGTCAATCTGGTCATCGGCTCAGCAATACGGGAATAATCCCTGATGAATCGCCGATAATATCCTGCAAGTCCCAGGAAACTCCGGATCTCAGACGCTGACTGCGGAACAGGCCACTCCCTGATAGCCTTAATCTTCTCGGGATCCACCGAAATACCATCTCCAGTCACCACATGCCCGAGAAAAGCCACTCTATCCAGCCAGAACTCGCACTTGGAATACTTCGCATACAACCTATGCTTCCTCAAGATCTCCAATACCGTCCTCAAGTGCGACGCATGCTCCTCCTCTAACTTTGAGTAGATCAGAATGTTGTCAATGAAGATAACGACAAACTTATCTAGAAAGTCATAGAAGATCAGATTCATCAGATTCATAAATACCGCGGGTGCATTGGTTATGCCGAAAGGCATAACCACGAACTCGTAGTGTCCATATTTCGTCCTGAATGCTGTCTGCGGAACATCCTCCTTCCTCACCTTCAGCTGGTGATAACCACTCCTCAGATCCAGCTTAGAGAATACACTCGATCCTCCCAGCTGATCAAAAATATCATCAATACGAGGCAAAGGATATCGATTCTTGACGGCCACCGCATTCAACTCCTGGTAGTCCACACACATGCGATGCGAACCGTCCTTCTTCACCAGCAAGACCTGTGCTTCCCACAGAGACACACTAGGATTAATGTAACCCTTCTGAAGAAGTTCATCCAGCTGCTTCCGTAATTCCTCCAATTCCGTGGGTGCCATACGATACGGCGCTTTCGAAATAGGCTGCGCTCCCGGAAAGAGATCGATCGAAAACTTGAGAGCTCGATCAGGTGGCAATCCAGACATCTCCTCGGGAAAGACGTCGTCGGAGTCACGCACTACCACAGGCCGACACTGCTCCATCTGCATAGCCACAAACTCCACTGGTCTGGCTCAAAATCTGACAGGACCAAGCGAACTGCTACCCCGGCTGAACTCGAACACCGGATGTCCAGGGATCTCGAACACCACCTTCTTCCTCCGACAATCGATCGTGGCGTAGAAACTCCCTAGCCAGTCCATCCTGAGAATGGCATCATAGTTGATGATGTCGTGGACAATAAAATCTGTGTAGAGCTCATGTCCACAGACCACCAAAGGGCAAGAGTTACAACCATGATGCACCGTGACCACGCCATTCCCTGTAACGATATCCCAACTCTTGGGAAGAGGGGAAGTCGACAAGGAATGCTTCTCCACGAAGATCCGGGAAATAATGCACATCGATGCACTTGAGTCGAAGAGGACTCGTGCAGGGAATGTGCACACCAAAATCACACCTAACAGACAGTCTAACAATCAAATTCTATTCAAACAGACAAACATATGCAAACAACCCAAACATAATCTAATGACTTAAAACTAACTAAGGAAAGAAACATCTAGATTGAGGGTGACCTGCAATAACCTCATCCACCGCCTCGGTCTCAACAGCAGTCATCAGGAACGCCTGTCGCCTCGGTTGAACAGCCTGCCTCTGTGGAACGAGAGGCGCTCCATGTCCAGCAGGAACAGGTGCCTTCTGCTGCAACGGCTGAGCTGCAACAGGTCCCTTCTACGGCTGCTTGGACTTCAGGCAGTCCCTCATGGTATGCGCAGGATCACCACAAACCAAACACTGCCCCAGCAACTTCCGGCACTGATCCTTGACATGCCCCGTCTTGCCACAGAAATGACAAGCCTTCAGAGTAGGAGGTCCTCCGGGCCTCTTGAACTGTACTGGCTGAGTGGGCCCGAACCCTGGTCTCACCACTGCTCTGGCCTGCTCCACAGGCCTCTTCCCAGCTCTAGAAATCTGCCATCTCTTCTGGCTCATAATCCGCTCATGCCTCTTCGTCGCAATCAAAACCTTCTGATAAGAATCCGCATCAGAAGAAGTCACATAGCTCTGAAGATCCAAAGAAAGCCCCTGCAGAAACCTCTGGGCTCTCTCATCAGCATCCTACACCATCTTCGGTGCGAAACGACTCAGCCGGGTGAACTCCTGGTGGTACTGGTCCACCGTCAAGCTCCCCTGCTTCAGGTCAATGAAGCGCTGCTCCATCTCCCTCCTAGCAGCCTTCGAAAAATACTCCTCCTCAAATCTGGACTTGAAGGTAGCCCAAGATATCGGCTCCTCCAGTAACTCCTCCTCGGCATCCCACCAGTTCGGTGCATTATCCTTAAGCTGCCGCTTCGCCAAGTAAACCCATCCAGTCGGGTCAACCTTCGACATCTTCAAGTTGTCCTCCATGTTCCTGGTCCATTCATCCGCAGCCAGAGGTCCTTCGGTCCCATCAAAGTAAGCGGGGCCCAGCTCCTGAAACTGCTTCGCTCCGGGCTCGAAGCGAGGGACATTCTGAACAGGCTATACTGCTCGAGCAGGTGGAACATTTCGGGCATTCTGTAGCATCCCCTGCTGCACCTGCATCATCTGATGCATCATCTGCATGATCTCCCCATTGGTGGATTCCTGATCCGGCTTTCTGTCACGAGGGGGCACACCACCACTAGCACGGGTATTCCGTCTCCCAGCCATCTATTGACACAGGAAAACGAAATAAATTAGACTCCCAGCCTTATGACTCGGTGTTGAAATTATTTATCGGACATTCTACTATTCTTATCGTTGTTCCGATTAAGTCACAGTTACAGAAAATCGGGACCTGCATGGGCCACCAAAGAAACCTGTCACGCCCCGCTTCCCAAAAACGTGGAGGCGAAGCATGAGAAGGTCCACTCAGACTTGAAGCTGCAAAGCCGCAAGTCCGATAAGCATCAATATTACGAAGTAGCAGGTCCCTGTAATGTGACTCGAAACAACAATAAAAATAATAGAGAAGAGGCAAATAATTAAAAATTATTCAACTCAGAGTCCAGAAATAGTTCAACAACCAAAAATGCCACCAGGCAAACAAAAGAGTCCAAAAGAAATGGCTTAGCATGGCCAACAAAGGAAACTAACAACAACGGTGCTACTCACCGACAACAGCACAACCAACAAAAGAAGAACGAAGGAGCACTAGGACTGGTCACCGGTGTCCTCGTACTCGATGTCAGCAACGGGAACGGGCTCGTACTCCACGAACTCGTCGCCCTCAACTGCAAACTCTGGCTCAGCAACTAACATGCGTCACCCAAAGAGAAGGGGCACATGTCAGCAAGTCTACAAGACTTGTGCAAGGAAACTAAGGGAAATAAAAACAACCTAGCAGTTCTAGAGTATGGTATGACATGACATGTTATGTAAGGTGAACAGCAAGTAAAGTAACAGCAGAATAGAACATGGCATGGGTTATAGCATGGCAGGTAAACATGGCATGGTACATGTAATGTTCACAAGGACAAGTACTGGTAAAATAAGCACGTCGTGCACAGAGATTCCGTCCTTTGGCTAGAGTGGCTGTACGGGCCAACTCTTACGCTCAAGTGACCGTTTATCCCTACCCCTCCACGTGTGTCGAGCCAGGGAACTACCCCCGAACGCGTAATGCTCGCTTCTGGATCACGAGCCAGGAAGTGTTTTTAACACGTATGGCGTAGGGTTATGCCCGCATAACGGGTACCTAGCCGGTAACACGGAAACACGGATTTGTACAAGGATTTGTAGCGTGTGCTACGATGCAATATGTGACATGATAAGTATAATGGATGCACATGACATTTTAATTGAAATGAAATTTGCGTACCGTTAAAGAAAATTAAACATGACATGCAATTGTATGAAATGGCATGGCAAGGGAAATTCTAGCTTCGTTGTCAAGCTAGAATTGAAATTGCGCCTAGACCGCTATCATTTCACGGACTAGTCTCTTTCACGCTAAAACAAGTAATGGCCTAAAAACATGGCCTAAAGCGAGGTTGGCAAGTTTCACTTGCCTGTCACCGAAATTGTTGATTGACGTGAGTCACGAGGTCGGTGTCCTACGGAAATTGGGTTCGCTGTTATGGCAGGGCAACATTAGAACGATCACCAAATCAGTTTTCATAATAGAATCCTATATCGTCTAATGAATCGTTTTTAGTTAGGGTTTCTTATTACGGTGTGGGTTAAAAGAGATTAATGGATAGATTCACTAACCGTAAGAGTAGCGAGCAAATGACGCCGAACAGATCTAGCTTTGGTGACGGAAGAACGATCCCGGAACGCTACGGCTGAAATCAAGATCCGGCGGCCTAGGGAAGGTGGCTGGCGCAAGAAACGGCGAGAGGGAAGCTTCGAGGAGGAAGGAAATGGCTTGAGGGAAGTTGGGGATGATTTGGGGAAGAGATTGGCTCAGAAAGAATGAAGGAAGAATGAAAGAATCGAAGGGATTAAATAGAAAATGAAACGGCGGCTGCGACTTAACCTAGGTTTACTGGGCAGTTTAGTCGGTCAGAGAAGGGTGGTCGACCGACTAGTTTGAGATCTAGTCGTTCGTTCGTTCAACTGACACCGACTAAAAGCTAAACCATGAACAGGGTTGGTACATGTAGACAGATTTAGTCGGTCTGGGAAGGCCCGTTGACCGACTAGTTTGGAATCTAGTCAGTCGTTGATCGTTCATAGACCGACTAAGAGAGAATTTAGATGGATATTAAGCACTGAGAATTAGTCAGTCAACGAAGGAATATTAACCGACTAGTTTGGGAACTAGTCGGTCGGTAATTGTTCTTAGACCGACTAACCATAAACAATAACTTCGACAGTACAGTAGGACTCAGAATTAGTCGGTCCGAGTACAAGTCTTGACCGACTAGTTTAAGAACTAGTCGGTCGAAGAATGAGCTTAGACCAACTAAACATAAACAGTAACTAAGCTGAAATTTACTGACAAGAACTAGCCGGTCTGAGAAGGATTGCTGACCGACTAGATTGCAATCTAGTCGGTTGGCTATCCTTCACAAACCGACTAAGATGCACCAAAAGTGCCGAAACGAAGCGTGAAGCTTCGGGAAGATTTCTATGGTCTCTAGGATCACTCTAACTCTAAGATTAAGTCGTTTATGAAGTTAGACGTAAGGATTTCTAGCGGAAAAACACACAAGGAAGGCATCATCCAATATTATCCATATAAAATAGTCATCACAAAAACCGGTCGTTACACCTACCCCTAGGCGCTTTATTTCATTGATATTTCTTTCGACATTCGAACGATTGTGACAATTTTACCCCAAATTATTCTTGACCATTTTGATAGCTAGGTGATTAGAAGAAGACACTGTCATTGTTCCTCCCTGAGTTCGATACCCGCTCGCCACTACACCGTGTGCTTGCGGTAAGACTACGAGTCGCTTGTCCCAGTTGCGTGAGCATACCGGGGTGACAGCCAAGTTTTTGGCGCCGTTGCCGGGGAGGCGACAGTGTTTTATTCTCTTTACTTAGTGTTTTCTTTTTCCTTTATTTTTATCTTTTTAATCCTTATTCATGCTAACAATTCCTTTGAAACTCTGTTTTCCTTTGCATGTACACGAGATCTACGGCGAACCCCGAGGAAATATTATTTGATCCGGAGATCGAACGTACCGTGAGGAGGATCAGAGCCGAGAGAAGGCATGCTACGGAGGATGGTTGTATGACATGTGTGGAGACACCCGAGGAGCTAGCCGCACGAATGGCGAGGATCATATCCATTAGAGATAGGCTTCAGCCTAAGACTTCTTCCACCACATCATCCATCGCCATGCCGGAACTAGCGACAGATAAGAATTTTGAGCTAAAGACGGGATTGGTAGTATTGATGCAACAAGACCCGTTTCATGGAAATACCCATGAGAATCTGCATTATCACATCCAGCTTTTCTTATCCAAATGCGCCACCTTCCAAATACCGGGCGTTTCCGTTGATGCAATCCGACTGCGACTCTTCCCATTCACACTCAAAGATAAAGCTTTATATTGGTTGAGGATGCAAGCAGAAGGTACATTCACCACTTGGGATGAGTTGGCGAGCGCCTTCGTTGACAAATTTTACCCTCCTTCCAAGACGGTGAAGACACGGAGTGCTCTCATGTCCTTTAAACAAGGACCGCAAGAGACCCTCAATGAAGCATGGGAGCGCATCAAGGACTTACAACATCAATACCTCCATCATAGTATAGAAGATTGGGAGCTTTTTCACAGTTTCTACAATGGACTCCAACCGGGCACGAAGCAAATTATTGACGCAACCGCCAATGGAGCCATACTATCAAAGACCCCGGATGAAGCTACGGCCTTGTTAGAGGAGATGGCCTCTAATAACCAACAATAGGGGGACGAGCGAGGACATTCTTCGTCCTCTTTGAAACCCACTAGCATTTATGAGGCCAAGGCCGTAGCGAAGCTTTCAAATAAATTTGACTCTCTCCACAAGGTAGTGGAGAGATTGGAGAAATATATCACCGAGCCACATAGAGCACACTCTACATCTACGCCGATAAGCAATATGAGTGATTGGCAAGATCAATCTCAAGCCATGTATGTAGGAGGGGACAATGGAGAGGGGGCTATGGAGCAAGTACAATATGTTGCGGGGAACTCCGGATATTGGGCCAACCCGGCCGCTAGAAACCATCCGGGCTTTTCATATGCAAACAATGATGGTGCTTTGAACCCCCCGCCACAACAACTTCCTCAAACTCGACCTCCACTACCACAACCTCAATATCAACCGAGGGGTCCACCGCAACAAAATTACCCGCCAAGGCAACAAACGGGACCATATAGACCCTCCGGGTACAACCAAGGTTGGAGAGCTCCCAACCCACCTCAAGCTCAACCACGATCGGACCACGAAGCTAGGGTGAAGGAATTTATGGTGGAGCAGAGAAATATAAATGCTAAGTTGACGGCCGGACAAGAGTCACTAAGTACCGTCGTCGCTCAACTTGCGGAGAAACTTGTGTTGCTCAACAAGAACGCCCAACAATTGCCGGCTCAACCCGAGCCCAATCCACAGAGCAACACCGAACACATCAATGCGGTGGTTGCAGTTACAACAAGGGGCGGGAAGGGTACCACTCCCGCTATGACCCAAAGCAAGCAACCCGTGGCGGAAACTTTGGAAGAAAAAGAGACGGCGATTGAGGAGGAGAGCCAAAAGGAGCCAATTGGAAGAGGAAATTCTAAAGTGGTGGAGCCACTTGATGAGCACCGCTACATGCCACCGGTTCTGTTTCCACAACGCCTAGCTAGAGCCAAGATGGAGAAAGGCTCGCCAAGTTCCTAGAATACTTGAGGGGGGTAAGCCCCAATATTCCTTTCTTAGATGCAATTGTTGAGATCCCGTCTTACGTGAAGTTCTTGAAGGACTTGATTTCGGGAAAGAAAAGGAAGGAAAAAATCATGTTTGCGGAACAAGGAACTTGGTTTACCCGGAAGGAGAAGGATCCGGTGAAATTGAAGGATCTCGGGAGCTTCTGCATCCCTTGCACACTAGAAGGCGTCCCTTTGCAAAAAGCTCTAGTTGACTTGGGCGCGAGTGTGAGCCTTATGCCCCTTAGTATGTTCTGGAGATTGAACACGGGCACCGACTTGAAGTCGACCAACATGAGGATTCAACTTGCGAACAGTCAGATTACTAGGCCGGTAGGGATCGCAGAGAATATTCCACTCCAAGTACAGGGAGGTATATGCTTGCCTTGTGATTTGTCATAATGGACATCAAGGAAGAGGGCGACACTTCGCTCATACTTGGACGCCCGTTCCTCGCAACCGCTGTCGTTATCGTCGATGTGCGTGAAGGAACTCTATCCTTGAATGTCGGGAACATAGAAGTCGAGCTTCACATACCCAAGGCCATGAAACACATGCCCTATCATGAGGAGTTAGACTATGTGGATCTCCTCGATGAAGTGATTGAAGAAGCAATCCCCCACTCTATTGGTGCTCTCCATGACGATGGATTCGAAGAAGGCCAAGCTTCGGGTGAATAAGAGAAGTTGGAGGACCCTCCAGATAGCTCCACAGATAGTGATGAAGGCGACACTGATGTCTCAAGAATACGAGAGCTTTGCAAGCTCTCAAAGGCCAAGAATCCGAAGAAAGCTCCACCGAACGAAAGATCGGTGCCACCGGCCAAGAAGAAGATAGGAACAAGCTCTAGCTTGGGGGACTTATCCCCCAACATTACCCATGATGAGGGGGCGTCGAGGAAGACTGAAGATCATCACGACCCAAATCCGAGCGGCCTTCCCGGCAAGTTTGACGGATGCATCTCGTATGCGCCCAATATCGCAAGCTTAACAAATATCTTAAGGGGTTGAGCTTATGACCTTAAACGAGCGCTTGTCGGGAGGCAACCCGACGGTTTTTGCATTGTTTTATTTGATTTTTATTTTTGGTTTAGCCTTTTATTAGTTTTTAGAGTTTTATGTCCATGAAAATCGTGACAACGGGTCTTAATTTTCATGACAGGAGAAGGAGAAAGGGAGATCAATCATATGGAGGATGATCGAGGCAAGGAAGAGCGCTCCAAGAACGTGTTCAGGCCTTAGGAGGAGGAAGAAACAGACTGGAGGAAGAAAAACAGAGACCAAAGTGAAAATGGAGAGCCGATGCAGAAAACAGCATGTCACTCGGCCGAGTAGCATATGCCACTCGGCCAAGCAAAGACTCCACTCGGCCGAGTGGAGCACCAATCAGGGAAGTTTCTGTAGACCAACTCTCTGTTAATTTCTGTAAGTTTTAGTTTTAATTGCCACTCGGACGAGTGACTTGTCACTTGACCGAGTGAAACAGATACCCTCCTAGCTTAAAAATTGCTTAGTGGCGGAGCCACTCGGCCGAGTGGAGTTTCTCCCTTCGGCCGAGTGAAGCAAAGCCACTCGGCCAAGTCGTAAGTGGCGATGAAAATTTTCAAACTTTTTCGTTTACGCCGCTCGGCCGAGTGACATTTTCACTCAGCCGAGTCGTAACAATTCCTATATATAGCGGTTGCGGGCTGCGTGAAAATCAAAACGAAAAAAATCCCAAATTTTTGCCCGAGCCGTAGCCACTTCGCATCCCCTCACCCGCTGCGACTGCTGCCGCACCCGAGCCGGCCCCCCCTTCACCGGTGATCGCCTATCCACGCCTCGCCGATGATCAGCCGCACCCCCCTCATCGGCGCCGGCCTCCACCGCCTCAGTTCCACCCTGTTTTGCCCCAAAACGCCCCGTTTCTCCCTATTGCTCTTGATTTGTACGCCTGTGAACCCCGTTTTCAAATTAACTTTCATATCTATCTATTATCCCCTATCTCCCCCATACATATTGAATATTATCCGCTGATTTGATCGTTTGATTTGCAGGCTAGCTTGGGGGAGCTTGGGGGAGATTTTGGACGCGTATTGAGCTTCACGGTGGAGGCGTCTCTTCGCACGCACCACTTATTGCTCTCGCGGCATGTTCAGGTACACTCGCTCCATCATTTAGCAGGTCGATGTATTTATTTAGTTGGGACACGTCTTGCGGTACACATGCCGCCACGCACTAGGCCGCGTACACGGTGAGCCTCTTCGAAGCAGAAGAAGACCGATGATCCCGGTCCCTCTCACGCTAGGGAGGACTCCCCTCCACCTAGCCCGCCACCGCCACCACCACCCACACAGCCCGTCCCTGCTGATCCTGTCCCTCCACCCGCTCCCGTCGTCGGGCCGATGGGGATTACGTTTCGAAATGATGCACACCGCGCCAGATTCGAGCGTATCTGCCATCGCTCAATAGTATCCTCTAGGTTTGCACACCTAGCTGACCTTGACCGCCAAGGGGTACTCGAGGGGCTTCTCACGTTGTACAACAACGTGGGATGGCATGTTTTTTTGTCGGTGTCAGCGGATACTTACATCCGTCTGACACTAGAGGTCATGAGCTCCATTGACCGGACCCCTAGAGGATGCATGTTTCGTTTGATGGATCGAGAGTGTGAGATCACTCTCGACATGCTTAGAGCGTTCTTCCAGTGGCCCACTGTCCCTATACCTGACCGTGCCTACGCTCCCACGCACATCCCACCCCCGTCGTTCAACACCTCCACCTTCTGGACACGGATCACAGGATCCCCACTCGCCTTTGACCCTAGTAGGGCCAAGGCATCAGCTATCCTGCACCTTTGCCTCCACATTGCACATCGCCTCATGGCGACTACTTTCCTAGCGAGGTACGAGCCCGGGACCTTGTCTACGCCAGAGCTCTACATGCTCTACGCGATGACTCGCCATAAGGTTCTAGATAGGGATAGCGACGACCTGGTCCCCGCCGTCAAGATCGACATTGCTAGTTGGTTTCTGGACCGCATCATCATTTCGGTGAGCGCTCGCTCACCTATTTGCTGCGGCGGTCTGATCACACTTCTGGCCCTTATGACCGGCATGGACCTACCTAACGACTTGCATCGAGCTCCGGGCCCCACTTCACTTTCGATAGATGTTATGGCCCAGATGAAGATGCTTCGTCCCCACGGTCGCAGGCACTGGGTGTGGTTGCATGGTCCCTTTAGTGCTGACTACATGGTTCTTCCGACCCCCGCTCAGACACATATTGGACCGGCTCACAGGAACTGGATTCCAGCGATGGACCTTCTTATCCCCGCTGCCTACGTGCTTGAGCCTGAGGATACTGGGCAGGCACCCCCTGCACCCCCTGCACCCCCCGTACCCCCTGCACCCCCTGTCGACCCCGTGATCCCTCAGCCCACGCCTGCACTTTCTTCACCTCCCGACACCTTTGTCCACACGTCTGTTAGTGTCGGGAGCACTTTCACTGAGTTGTCCACCACCACCACCACCACCGCGCCTATGTCCGTTGAGCCTATCACCTCTCAGAGTCCCGAGCGTCCACCCACTATTCTTGAGAGCGGCGAGTCTTCCTTTTCTGCTGCCATGGAGACCCTCTCTCGATTGCTGTCGACGGCTCCTGGGGACTCATCTTTTGTGCACTACACAGCCTCCCCAGTCGTTGACCTTACGGTCTCCACCGCCCATGTCTTTACTGAGAGCGTCGTGACATCTGTCCCCACTTCTGCGTCACTGACCTCTCCTGTTGCCTCGTTGCCCATTTTGCCTTCCACTTCTGCTGCTGATGCCTTCGCTTCGACACAGGTTGCATCCCAGCCTCACACCGAGGCTGGGCATCACTTACTGAGCACATCACCCATTCCACACTACCCTGTTGGCCCCATCCTATACACTGCCCGCCAGAGATAGCCCCGCACATCCCATGTTAGACCTGTGCGTCCCTCCTCTCCACCACCCCCTGACACTCTAGTTCAGAGCATTCATGCTCTTGAGGGGGCTGTTAGTGGACTTTGAGGAGACTTTAGGGCTCTCTCTGCCACGGTCAGTTTCGTGCAGTCCCACGTCGCCATGCTTCCCAATATTCAGGCTTGCCTGAATCAGATTCTGGCGTGTCTGTCTCCACCACCCACACCCACCTAGCAGATACCACTCCCACCACCTCCACCACCACCTCTGCCACAGGACGGTGCTGGTGCAGCGCCACCACCAGCTTAGGCACACTCTTGATGCCTCTGATATTTTTGTCGTTTTGCTGCCAGTTTGTTCCTGGGCATGGTGATTATTTTTTGTCCCCCCTCCTCCACGTACTATTTTGGTGCCTTCCTGATCATATCTTTTTTATATCTTTTTGGGAGTGAGGGAGAGACTTTTTGGGGACACTTATATTTGCACCATCCTGATCTTTGCATGCATCACATTCATTTGCATCTTATTTTCTATTTCTTTCTTTTTTCATCATGCTTGCATCCTCACCCACCACACCCATCTAACGTTTCTCGGTGTGCCACACTTTGCACATTGAGGACACTGTGCACTTCAGCTTGGGGGAGTGAGTTCTCACACTTTTCCATTTTTTCCACTCTTTATTTTTGATTTCTTACGTTTTCTTTCCACTTTTACACTTATTTTCACCACTTTTTCGTTTTTTATCATGCATCACGTTTTCTTTTCCTTTTTTGAGTATGCTGCATTGTATATATAGTTCTATTTTCTTTTATCTTTATTTCTTTCATCTTTTGCTAGAGATGATTTTTCTGTGATGATGATGACGTGGTGTTAGCTTATCTCTATATGCATGCTATTTTGTCATGTCCTAGCTTTTGTTTCAGATATCATATGCTATGTTCTGCTTTGCATTTTGAAATAGTAACCCACTCTTTTTTCGTATGAATATGGATGAAATTCTGTTATTAGTTGATGTCCGATGATTCATATGTATGCTTATCATACAAAACACACCAAGCTTCACGCATTGATTGCTTATATCTGGAGTACTGCTTTCCTTTCTCATATCACTTTTTATTGCATGAATTGTGTGCTTCACTTCAGGGTTGATTGAATGATTGCTAGGATGATATATCTGGACTAGTTTACTTTTTGAGATTAAATTGAGTAGATTATATTACTCTGCTGAAAGTTGTCGTGCACGTCTTATAGAGTGAACCGAGTGATACATTTATTTCTTTCTCCACATACATTGATCATTATTTCTCTACTTAAAATTCATTGGTGAATCCCCCCATAGCAAGTCTATTATCGGCATTTCACCGCTATTAATTTTCATGCTCCAAATCCCCAAAATCAAAAAGAAAAAAAATATACCTTTATATCCTTCTCTCTTTTGATTTGGGATCGCTTATGTATATATCATTATTCAAAAAAAAGAGAAAACGAAAAAAAAATTAAGAAAAAGAAAAGAGAAGAGAAGAGAAGTTCATAACGATCCCATCTCATACTATTTCTCTCTTTCTTCCCTCTTTTTGTTTTTATTTTTACTTCTTTTTGAAGCTTCAAAAGAGATGGGCAATGTACATATTGATTTGTTTATGCCACCACACTTATGGATAAGCTTGGGGGAGAGGATCCAATGATGTGTGTGAGAGTGACTACTTGACGGTGCATGAAAACCTAGGCTAAGTAATTTTCTATACTCGGTGAGATTGCTAAAGTTTCACGAAATCCAAAAATCGACACTTAGCATTCATTTCATGAAAACCATGCTTTCCTATTCTTACTATTCCATATCGTGTGATATCTCTTATACTCCTTATAGAAAGCATTCAATTGAAAAGTGTGTGATCTATGGTTATGCATACCGCTTTAGATGCTTCAGACGATGTTAATCCTAGAATGATTCCATATTTCATGCTACATTGATATTTTGGGGTTTTCTATTTCAAATGCATCAATTATACTGTGATATCGAAATAAAAGTCTTTGACGTGTGTTTTATATTCGATGTATGCTATATGAGTAAGCAAAACCCACGTCCTGAGAAGAATGATCTAGCACCCCCCCTCTTC
Organism: Scilla litardierei; assembly: GCA_030789695.1. Lineage (NCBI taxonomy): Eukaryota > Viridiplantae > Streptophyta > Magnoliopsida > Asparagales > Asparagaceae > Scilla > Scilla litardierei. The sequence continues at coordinate 73,644,639 of CM061135.1, forward strand.
GCTTTCTATTCTATTTTTTTATTTTATTTTTTATTTTCCTTCTTTTCCATTATTTTGCCCGTCGGGTTTGCTTTTTACTTATCTTCCTCGAGGACGAGTAAGAGGTAAGCTTGGGGGATTTTGATCACTCCGTATTTCACACCCTTTTTCTGCATGTTTGCATGCCACTTTGATCGCTCATATCGCGTTTTCACGATTATTCGACAATATTGCGATGCTTTTCACGATTTCTTGTTTTTGTCATATTTCAGGAGTTATGGAGCAATTCGGAGTGATTTTTGAGATCAAGAGGATTTGCACCCGCTCCAGAGTGTCACCCAAGGCTCCTCTGAGGACTATTCGGCGATAGGAGACAAGGGGAAGAAGAAGGAACGTCAAAGGAGCGACGAGGAAGCGAAAAGATGAAGATTGGGCATCTACAGCATCTCACTCAGCCGAGTGAGCCACCCACTCGGCCGAGCAAGAAGACCACTCGGCCGACCAGACCGGACACGCATCAACAGAATGAAATCGGCGTGCACTCGGTCGAGTGACGATAGTCCACTCGGTCGAGCATGGAAATCCCCTCGCCCGAGTGGCATGGGAAAATCCACTTCAAAAGAGGCCGACTTACTGTAAATTTACAGGCTTTTGACGGTACCGACTCGGCCAAGCAAGAAATGCCCCTCGGCCAAGTGAGTAAAGTCACTCGGCCGAGTCACTTCCGAAGACAGACCCCCAAGATCCCCGACTTACTGGAATTTTACAGGGTTTGTCACTCGGCCGAGTGACATTTGTCACTCGGCCGAGTGAGCCGCCCCGCCTGCTGCGTAAACTGTGATTTCTGGGCTGCGCAGGGGCATTTTTGTCACGATTTTTTGGGCGATTTTGAGGGGTATTTAAACCCAGTTTTTGCCCTAGTTTAGAAGAACTTTTTGATACTTTTTGCAGCCTTTTTAGAGAGCTTTTTAGATAATTAGATTTAGGCTTTTTGAGATATTAGAAAGGGGACTTTTGTTGGATGCTATTGTATTCTCATTGTTTTGTCTCTTTTCTTGTCAAAAACTCTATTTTTATTGATAATTTCTCTATTGCAATGATTTGTGCTGAATTTATTATTGATTTTCTCATGAATTGCATGTTGATTAGTGAGTAGTTTTATTGTCCTAGGGCATAGGGATGAACCCTATGAACCCTATTTCTAAATTGTGAAAAATTGGTGAAATTCTTGCTAGATTGATAAATTACGGATAGCTAGGGATTCATATCGATTGGGATTTGCAAGAGATTGGGTCCCAATCGATAGGAAGCCCTAGAAATTCGATTTAGATTTACGATTGGACTTTTTTAGAATTGGTTTGCAAGAGATTGGACCAAGGCTAGGGTTTTCAATCGTAATTCTATACCAATATCCGTTTGCAAGAGATTGGACGGGTAGGAACTATCTCAACCTAGGTCGTAGCTCGAGTTTGCACGAGAGTGGGCTCGAGATACGGTTGAACGATGATGTCATTCTTCACGCTAGCGGCTTAGGTTAGGGTTTGCAAGAGATTATGCCCTAACCTAGGTTTGCTACGGCAATAGCGCGAGAGCGTGAGCTTGGTTCTACATTTAGTTACGACTAGTTCACCTAAAATTCAAGTCTAGCAATGATGTAACCTACGAATCACAACGATGAGATACGGTCCATAGTGGGGATTCCCTATCCCTAGGCGCTTTATTTCATTGATATTTCTATCGAAATTAGAACGATTGTGACAATTTTACCCCAAATTATTCTTGACCATTTTGATAGCTAGGTGATTAGAAGAAGACACTGTCATTGTTCCTCCCTGAGTTCGATACCCGCTCGCCACTACACCGTGCGCTTGCGGTAAGACTACGAGTCGCTTGTCCCGGTTGCGTGAGCATACCGGGGCGATGATCAGTCTACTGGCTGCAAGGTGTGCACATGATCCATTGTGCATACAACAGCCTTTGGATGGGGCACATGATCCAGCCGGGCCGGGACATGTTCCAGTTCGACCACTGCTATGCCAAGTTCCACGCCGTATTGAGGGCCATGTGCAGCGGGCCGGTGTACCACAGTGACTCCGTCGGATGCCATGACTTTGGCATAATAATCCAACATCAAAAGTACAAGCTTCTGTTACAGTTGAGTTTTTATCACCATGGGAATTCCAAATATATATATAAGACCTCTTTGTTGTTTCTGAGAGATGACCTATCCTCTATGAGGCTGGCAGTCTTTCCTTCAAGTGTTGAGTTGTGTATCTTAGGATTAAGGCATGTAGGAATCAGATGTCTATATCTCATCACAGTGTTTTTTTTCTTTTTTTTATTTTTTTACATTATGGCGCGGCCTTCTATTATGGCAGATTTCATGTGAGTTTCTGGTAATTGTTTCCCCCATAAAAGATAATTTTTATGAAATATTTTAATGTGGGATAAAATATTATAGACTTTAATTCTACAATGAGTTAAAGATAGTATTTTTTATTGATATTAATATTTGGTAGTTGAGCTGTTCTTCCCTTGAAAACTTCAGGCTATTGTTAATTAAAATCGGTGGGTGCAGTTTTTATAGGGAGCATTGTGTAGGGGATCCCTTTTATCATGAGAAGAACGAGAACGGATGGATGAGTTAGGAAAACATTGATTAAACTTTTTAGGCAATGATTATGGTGAATATTCTCTGATAATTATGCATATGGTTATTTCTATTTTTACCGATGCTTGTTGTATGTCGGTCTTTATTTTGCATCTCAATTATTAAATGTAATATGTCATGAATTCTTCGAGAATGCTAAATAAAGTTTACATTCTATGTTACATGGAAATGGTGCTAATATTACTGTAAACTCTGTTCATCCAGTGCTAATTATGATCAATTTGATGAGGCATTATTTAATTCTAATGAGTATGTTCTTTAATATCTAAACTGACCACACATCAATATTGTTGAGCTCAAATATGGACTAATTTTCTGAATCCCAACATTTTCTTGCAGAGGTGATACAGGTTATGACCTATCTCTTATGGAAGACTTACCACATGTATGGAACAAAAGGATAAACTTATTTACAGATTAAAATAAGTCGGCAATCAAATAGTGTAATTAAACGACAAAGTTGTATCGATTTATATTCCAAGTGCAGTATTTATATGATCTTCATTATACATGTTAATATCATATATTGTGTTGATGTAGTCGACATGCATACATCAACACAAGGACCGATTCTGGGAAGGATGGTAATCGTGCAAAAAATTTAATTTATGATTATCAATTAATTTTAAAATTAATTGTGCATTTATGCTAATTTGAGTTATATATATATACTAGTAATTACCCGTGCCCATAGGGCACGGTTTATTTAATGGCTTCGTTTTTCCCCACACAAATTTTAAGTTCCCCAAAATTTCAAGTTTTCCCACAAAATTTCAAGTTTCCCCCCAAATTTAAGTTTTCCCCCAAAATTTAAGTCCCCCCAAAATTGTCATTGCCACCTTGGACAAACTTGCCATGTAGGACAAAGCTTTGTCCTAGTATGATAAGATTCAAAATGTTCAAAGGACTGGAAAAAAATGGCCGGATTGGGGGAGAATAAAAAGTGTGGGTGTAAGTGTGGGGAGGGTCCAGGGGCAGAAATGCAAAAACCAGGGTTGTATGTGCAAAATTCCCCACCTCCTCTCTTATCCCTCAAAATCTCATCCCTTATATTTTCTCTTATCCAATTTTCCTCTTTTATATAATACATATCCAAATTATCTTATCCAATTTCTCATGTCCAAATTCTCTTATCCAATTTCTCTTGATAACATACCTCTTTTATATAATAGATATCCAAATTCTATTATCCAATTTCTCTTGATAACATCCCTCTTTTATAGAATATATATATATATATATATATATATATATATATATATATATATATATATATATATGATATGGGAAACTGTGCATGTGCACAGCCGCAGGAATGCTGCTTATGGCGAAATTCCTCTCAGCCGTCCGATGCAATCCAAGCGCTCAAAGAGAATTGCAACCAGCTGGCAAATGACGCAATCATCTCGTCTCTCGTGCCACTCTGCACGGGAAAATGTGCATCTCTAACATCTCATCTCGTTTATCGTCATCCTAAAATTCCCGCAGTTGCAAAAATCCCTGTCCAATCTACCTCTCAACCCTAGCTGATCTCCACAATTGCGGCTAGTCATCATCTTCCTTCTCAGCTCGTCTCTCGTCTCCCCCATTATCGCTCTCAACCCTAGCTCGCGCTTGCAAAATTTCCTGTCCAATCTCCTCCTCACCCCTAGCTCTCAACCCCACCAGCTTTCTCCGATCGATCTCCTCCTTCGACGATCTACTCACCCCCACTCAGCCCCCGCAACAATATCTCACTATCTCGATGTACGGTAACATTTTAGGGTAAAATTTTGATTTCAATTGATTTGCAAAAAATTTCAATATCTCGGTAGCATTTGTTTGATCAGTTTTCTAAATAATTACTACTTGTTTGCTAATATATGTTGAGTTGCTAAATTTTTTTTAGGAGAATTACAAAATTGATGATGTGATTTTTGAAATAATTAAAGCTTCATTTTAAGCTAATCATAATCGCATATATGGCATAAAATGTTTTCTGACGATGTTAATTTCTGATGTTATGATGTTATGATGTGGTTTATTGCCATTGCCATTTTTAAGACATCGGAAGAAAATTGCCATGGCTATTTGAGTAATAGAAATGTTTGATTGTTATATGGTGAGCCAATTGGAATATTCATGCCCTGAATTGTAGCTATTATTGTTTATACTGACATCAAATACAATCTGCAAGCTGATTCCTGCAGTCTCAACACCATTATAACCTCGACTGTGATCATGTCAAAAGTCGTAGGCTTATCACTGAAAAAAGGAGGATTCTTTTTCTTTGATTTTACAAAAAAGTCAGTTGACTTTCATTTGATAGAGAGCTATGGCTAACCCGTGTTGTTCCTAGAATTTGGAACTCTAGAGCCCTCTGTATAGTCTACTTAGATTAATGCTATTTCTTTAGCTAAATAACTTAACTTAGTAGCAATAGTTTTGTTTTCGAGTCTTCATCGTACTTGTCAACATCTTGCAATGTTTTCTTCTCTTTATTGTATCATGCAAGGATTTACGTTCATATTTGTGATTAACAAATAAGAATTTTATTTATGTTTCTATTTTAGAAAATGGACGAGGGTGAACCTTTTGTGCATGATCAGCAGATGCCAAATCAATCCAATGAAGATCAAATGGATAATCAAATGGATAATCAAATGGATAATCAAAGTGTTAATGATATTGGACAAGGCATACCGCATATTGGAATGCAATTTCCTACAGCAAAAGAAACTTGGGAGTTTTATCATGTATATGCTGAAAGAGAAGGGTTTTCTATTCGTAAGTCAACTAGTGCAAAGGGAAAAGATGGGGCTATCAAAAATAGGCTCTATGTTTGCAACAAAGAAGGTTATAAAAGCTTAAATGATAAGAGGGAGATCGGAAGGGAAATCAAGCGAAGGAAAAATGAGAAAGAAGGTTGTATGGCTCGAATGAAGGTTCATAGAATGAACGATGGAGTATGGGTCATCAACACCTTTGAATCCATTTATAATCATGAGTTGCTTAGAACCCCTTCGAAGATCCAATTATTACGGTCACCTAATAAATCGCATCTGGATGCAACGTGTAAGAGCTTAGTTAATCAGTTTTGTAGTTGTGGTGTTGGCCCTTCAAAGATTACATGGCTTCTAAATGCCAGAAGTAGTACTAATGTAAATATTACTTCACAGCAATGCAGTGATCATTTGAGAGTTAAAAGGAATAATAATATTGGACACGTGTGCATTAGAGTACTTGTACAATTTCTTGCAAGGAGAGCTACAGACTATCAGTTTTATTATGCTATTGAGTATGATGATGATAATGTTTGTAGAAGTATATTTTGGGCTGATGGACATGCTCGGACATCATATATCCAGTTTAGAGAAGTTGTCATGTTTGATGTCACTTACAAGATAAATAGTTTTTTGTTGCCTTTTGCACCTTTTACTGGGTAAATCATCATAGGCAGTCTAATTTATTTAGATGTGCTCTTCTTGCTGATGAGAAGGAAGAAACATTTGTGTGGTTATTTGAAACTTGGTTAAATCGTATTGGGGAAAATCACCAGGAGCTATCATCACCGATCAAGACCCTGCCATTTGTAATGCAATTAAAAAAGTTTTCCCAAATACACACCATAGGTATTGCATATCGCACATCATCCTTCATGAAAATGAGCATTTACATTCTTTGTGTCCTTCTTATAATCCTGAATTTGATGAAGACTATATAAAATGGGCTTAAAAAGTCAAACCATTGAAGAAACCGAGAGTTGTTGGGTGATCCTAAAGGAGAAGTACCAAATTGAATTTATGGAACCATTAACAGATAAACAAAAAGTGAAATGAAAGCTTGGAAGTGGCTCCATTCGATGCATGCCAAAGCACATCACTGGATTAAGCCGTACCTAAAAGATACTTTCTTTGCAGGTATGAAAATTTTAATTCGAGGTAGACAGTAGTAAAATTATTTGATCAAATCAAATTGATCCATATATTGTTCTTTTCTTGTTATGTGTAGGCATGGCATCAAGTCAAAGGAGCGAAAGCATGAACTCTTATTTTGATGGTTATGTAAATTCAATGACTCCATTATATGAGTTTATTGATCAATATGATAAAGCTGTACAATTTCAACAAAAGAAAGAGGAGAAAGAAGATACATTTTGTTTGAGAAACAAACCGGACTTTCGTGGCATGCACGAGTTAGAGGTACATGCTGCAAAGGTTTATGCTAGAAACTTATTCTCTCTTTTTCAAGCTCGGTTCAAAAATATATTATATTGTCGGCATGAAAGGATGTGTACTGAAGGGGATACAACCACATACAATGTAACGATGAGGATTGAAGGTAAGAGTTACATGCATTCTGTATAATGCAATATATCTACATGAAATTTTATATGTATGTGTGGAAGGTTAGAGAATGAAGGGATGCTCTGCACTCAAATCTTATACATAATGAAGCAAAAGTTTGATATGCAAGCCATCCCTGATAGATATATTTTGCCAAGGTGGATATTAAATGCAAGACATAGTGTCACAAGTCTGGGTGCTCTTCAACTAGCACAGTCAATTCAATGCAGCCAAATCAAATTAATCCACTTCAATCGTGGAGCATTCGGGCATCTTTCGATAAAATCATGGAGGCAGTTACAAGAGATCCACATCTTTATGATGTCGTTGTTAGGTTAACAAATAGTTTTTAGGAGCAACATAAGTTGTGGATCCAAGTACAACATGATTCTGAGGATCCATGCACTCGGATGGGGTCCAATGCACCTACAACACATGAATTGATATTACCTGATGTTATTATTAATGGTCCTACAAAAGCCAAAACTAAAGGCCGGCCTCAAGTAGCTTTAAGGATTCAGTCAGGTATACAAGCATCGCAAGATCTTAATCAATCAAGAAAAAGAAAGTGTAGTGTTTGTGGCGAAAAAGGGCACGCCATGAGAACTTGTAGTATGAACACAAGTACTAGTAGAAAGAAGGTATCTTTGATCCATTCCATCTATTTTATATACTATTGTAGATTATTTAAACTTCAAAGCTTCATATTATATGCAGGAAAAAACGGCGCACGAGGAATCTTAATACTGAATGTGATTTCGAGATAGAGTCAGATATGTATCAAGTATGGGTGTATCTCAATTTCTGTTATATACTAACTTGAAAGGAAGTACAACAACTCTGAACAGTTCAGCAATAGAGTAGAATTTAGCTAGGTCTTTGGCTAAAATGTCAGAAGTTTCTTGCTTCTTTTCACTATAATGCATTTATATATGCCCAACTTTTTTTTCCTCCGCTTACCTTTGGAACTTCACATACATTCCAGAAAGTAATTCAGTAGTGTTCCTTTACTAGAAATGGGATGAATACTTGTATGTTCTTTGTATCATGTTATATGTTATACCCTCTTGAATGCTTTTTCTTCATGTTCTTGTAGAATTTGGTGAATGATAGCTCTTCTTTTAGGAACATGGAAAATATTTTTGTACATGTTTTGTCACGCCCTGGCGCCCAAACGGACGGAGGTGACAGCTGCGGTACGGGGTACCAAGCGTTAAGGTGCTGCAAGAAAATTAGCAGGCCACTGCAACTGCTAAAACAACACAGGCAAATAAATACAGGTGCATAAGTAAAGCACGAACTGTAAAGCTCCAGCACAACACAAAAAGGTACAGCGAGGCGGCGGCAAATAACAAGCGGGAGCATACGAGTGTGCAACACAGATCATCTACTATCAACAGACCACGACATCATGTACTGTACATATACCACCACCAGTGACACGGGGTAAAAAAGCTAAAGGGGGAAAACAAAGTAACTGCTCACAGAAGAAACTACCCCCAACCCACTACACCCATGCCCTAACTAACTGCTATGAGCTCCTGGTCTGGAAGAGTCGCCCTCAGGGCGTCGGTAGTCTAGCAGGGGTGTTGTCGTCCCGAAACCTGTGGGAGTGGGAAAAAAGGGCACGTCACAGCGTGTCAAGTAGGAAACTTAACCACACAAGCCATATGCACAACACGGCACCAAAGTCCCTAATATTAGTTTATTAAAGTAATGTTCGTTGTTTGGAACCTAAACATTAGGCGGAACACAAGTGAACTGGACCTCACCCATTAGGCTGGTGGAAAGAATCTCCAACTCTCTGACGTGCTAGCTCGTCAGGAGCCTACGTAACTCAACCACTATCTACGACCCAAAGGGCCACGACCTCGAAGGCCAAAGAAACCACACACCCCAAAAGGGGACAACCACTCCCCGCGCTAGGAGGGCCAAAGAAAACAACCTCGAAAGTCCAGTCCGCTCTATGTCCACCTAATGCTTTGGTTCCCCCACCCCATTCCCAAAGATGCTTACCCACATTAAGGTGAAAAGAGATGTAATGCTCTACAAGCTACTGCACAAGTACTAGAGGGGGGGTGAATAGTACTTTAAAAATAACAAGGAGTATAATTCCTAATTATCGTGCAAACAACTACCAAATCAATTTGCGGAAGCTTAAATTGAAGACAACAACAGAATTAACAATGCTAACAAACGATATTACTGGGTTCGGATCCACCCAAGTCTCCCCGACTTGTTCCCGGTGATCCTACGTCCCAACCACCCGGATCCCCTCCGGATACTTGAGTTAGAAACCCTAACTCAAGATTTCCACTATGAAATACTTGTGAAAAACCTCCACAAGTCAAATCATACACAAAGTAATTTGTGACTCCCACAACCCGAGATCACAACCACACTCTCACAACCGAGAGTGAAACTTACAATATGAAATTGAAAATGAAATAAGAAACTTCTTACCGACAAAATACCTATGCCTTGAGTAATGCTTATGAATTAGGGCAAGTATGATTTTGAATAAGAAGAAGTGGCACCAAACCCTAGCTCCAAGATGTAGATCAGCGATGGAGAGCTATGGGGATGTTGGTGACCTAGAATCAAGCACTTGGCTTGGAAGGCTTCACACTCAATGAATCTCTCTTTGGAAGTAAGAGTAAGGAGAGATTATTGAATGGAATGAATGAGCTTTGAATGAGCTTGGAATGATTTCTCTTGATCTCTAAACTTGCAATAATATCAGCCTTGAGTGCAATGAATGCAGCTCAACAAGTATTTATAGGATAGAGGAGAGAGAGAAAGAAATTCGAGTAATTAAATGCTCCAACGGCTCTTTTCTGAACCCAACTAGTCGGTCAAAGAACAACCACCGACCGACTAGTTCATCAACTAGTCGGTCGGTCAATTAACGTATACCGACTAATGAGTGAACAGAGAAAAGATCAAAGCACAGACATAAGGAACTAGTTGGTCTAAGAAGAGTAGTTGACCGACTAGTTTCACAACTAGTCGGTCGGTTACTCAACTGAGACCGACTAACAGATAAAACTAAAGTCTGAGCAGAAATAGCCTTAGTCGGTCCAAGAACAAATGTTGACCGACTAATTCACCAACTAGTCGGTCGCCAAATGAGCATAGACCGACTAACGATAAACAATAAGTTAGGTGAAAAATTGGTATGTACAGTAAAACTAAACTAGTCGGTCCAAGAAGGAAAGTTGACCGACTAGTTCATCAACTATTCGGTCGATCAATGAACACAGACCGACTAATGATAAACAGTAGCTTAGGCTCAAATGTGCATGTACAGGGAAAGCTCAACTAGTCGGTCACAGAAGCATCACTGACCGACTAGTTCACAAACTAGTCGGTCGGTGAGTCAACTTAGACCGACTAACTGTAAACAGTAAAGAGCTTGGAAATGACTGACAAGAACTAGTCGGTCCAAGAAGCTTTGTCGACCGACTAGATCACCATCTAGTCGGTCAGTTCTTCTTCTTGAACCAACTAACATGCACAAGAAGTCGCGAATGGAAGCGCAAAGCTTCGGGAAGGATTGTATGGACTTCTACTAAGATCCTAGAGCTAAGATATGAGCATTATGAAGATTTAAACCGTAAGACATACTCAAGGCTTAACATTCTACGAAAGAAGCTTAAAGACTATAAATAAAACTTGACGATACCGTCTTCAATAGCTTCAATCGAATCTTCATGACTTCTTAAAAAGGTCCATAATCTTCAACGAAGCTTTAGGCATACGATCACGTGCTTTGAGAAGTCTTGAGACGTCGTAATTGATATTCATATGAATTTGGCGACGATCTCCATAACTGCGCTCACAAAGTGTTAGTTCACGTTATATTTATGTTTGTTCATCATCCAAAACCAAATCCGGGGAGTCCAATATCCAACATTCTCCCCCTTTTTGGTGATGACAAACCAACATAAATAATAATCAAAAATAATAATTCAAATGAAATTTACTTACTCCCCCTGCATTGATGACACGTTAATTCCAATTTAAACAATAATAAAACGCATCAAGCAGACGAGTGAAGTATATAAAATTAGAATTGATTATTGAAATATCGAATACCAAATGTAGGTTATTGAAATATTGGATTTGAAAATCCATTTATATATCTTAACTCCCCCTGAATCTAACACATCAAGTTAGATTCTTGGAATAATGCTTTAAAGTTTCATTTAGCACATCGTTATTATTATATCTCTCCCCCTTTGGCATAAGCAAAAAGAGCGGGAGGATAACAACGACAACAACAATGGCCTAAAATAAAAAGCACGGGAGTCGTAGAATACGACGACGGTTCAAGTGACACCAAAAGAATACGAATAAAATCAAGGCGTGTCAATGAAACCATAGTCGAAAATCGTAAAACGAAATCATCAAAACTCAAATCATTTTTACGGATTGAGTTATGGAATATACTCTCCAATATCAACATTCTTGGTTAATTTAGTGCATGGAAAACAATTCTATGTTTCCATAGAAGAAATTTCTATTAATCCAAGTTAATATCGTCGAGCGACGAAATCAAACATCAGAGTCAAATTGGAAATTATAAATTTTGCACAATAGTATGAAATGTCAAAAGCGATGTATATATATATATAAAATATGAACCAGAGTACATCACTGACATACAAAACATCGATCCACCGATCGGTGCACAAAATACATCATCATATAACAGATATCAGAGTGTCAAAGAAAACATACAACATCATCAAAATATATCAAAATACATCATCAAAATGATCCAAATACATCAAAATGATCCAAAACCCCACCCTATCCTAACCAAACTCTCTCACACTAGATGTATCATCTAAGGAGCATCGGAGAGTCCTCAAAGAAGCTCAAGAGGAAGCGGCAGGATCTACAGCAGCAGCAGGCTCTGCAGGAGAAGTGGTGGAAACTGGATCAGCAGGAATGTCTGGAATGTCAGCAGGAGCGACGGCAAAAGTGGCAATCTCTGGAGCAGCAACAGTAGTGGCCTCGGGAGCACCAGTCGGAGTATCCACCACAGGAGCGGTGGCAACAGATATGCTCTCGGGGGCACCAGCAGACGAAGCAGCAACAGCAGCACCAGAAGTGGTAGCACCAGCAGCAGCAGTACCAGAAGTGCCCTCAGGGGCACGAGTGGAAGCACGATAAAGCTCCTCAATGTCCTCCTCAGCTAACTCATCCAACTCCTCATCCTCAGAAACAGTAGGAGGAAGCTGAATACCCATCAGACTAGCCATATGGCAAACTACCTCCTCGGTACGAGCCAAACGAGACTCGTGACGACGAAGTAACCGAATGACATCATCAAGGGTGGCAGAGGGAGAAGCAGAGGCACTGGCAGAGGCAGACGTTGAAGGTGTTGTCCTCTGAACGTGACGGAGCGCCGCAAGAGATTTCTTGACGGCCGTCGTGTTCAGGGGAGGACCAAGTGGACGCTCATCATCACGAGGCAAAGGGACACGGAAGTGACAGAAAACAAGGGTCTACAAGCACGGAAATGGAATATGAGCCGATTTCGAGGACTTGCGAATACACTCGAAAGAGTCAATCTTATCGAGTATAATGCGTGCCCAGTTAATCGAGCTCCCCATTAAGATAGCATAGATCAGCTTCAGAAAAGGCTGGGACGGAAGAGATGAGGAGCCGTACTTGGGAAGCAAGCACGACTTCAGAATCAGATTGAGGACCCATGCATTTGGCTTGAAAGATTTGGAAGGCACGCCAATCATGGCGGGAGGAATCTGATGGAAAATCTCAGAGAGGACGGTCTGATCAAGGGAAGAAATATCATCAACAGAAATGTCTGAGGGGAGGAGGCCAGACGAGGAGATACCCAAAATATCTCCTAAGATTTCTGATGTGAGGACTATAGGAGTCCCCAAAACAGTCGTCTTAACAGAGTGTGTCTCATCATACTGACCCCGGATCCTATTGGCATAGAATAGCTTGACTAATCGAGGGTAGGGGTGAGGATTCGCCTTCGGGTCATATCGAAGGTAATCAAGAAGACCCGAGGACGAAAGAAGATCAGCTAGCCCTATGAAGTCACTGAACTGGACGAAATGCTCCAGAAGCAGCGGGAAATGTTCGATACGGTTGTAAGCCGCGAGACACATAGGGTCGTCACGACACAACGAGATATCGACACCGCCAACCGGCATCGGAGCCTTTTCCTTAGGCTTACGGGTAGACGTACGAGGTCGGGAGCTAGACTCAGGATGGGTAGGAGGAGTGGGTTCCCTATGAGTCTCAGGCTCGGGGATATACTCAGTGTCAGAATCCGAAGCACCGGGTGGAGTGGGAGCACGAAAAATAACTGGCTTGGGCTTGGGCTGAGGTCGGGCTCGGGGTTTCGCAGTCGCCGTCCTCTTACGCTTAAGAGGAGGCGAAGACGAAGAGGGTTGGGTGGTTTTAGCACGACGTTTCGGAGGGGTTCTCGAAGGTTGAACGGGATCCGTAGGGTTAGGTTCTACGGTCATCGGCGAGGGGCTAGATGGAGTGATCGGGATACGTGTTCTTGCCATAATCGAAGCAAGACACGACGCACGAGAGATCAAAGCGAAGAAACCCTAGCCGAATTGAGGAAGCCCTATTCGAAACCCTAGGTCGAAATAAATAGAAACCCTAAGCTGAAAATGAACCCTAGACAGGAGAGGGAGTGAGGGGGGTTACCCTAGGAGGAAGACGACGGCGATTGACGGCGAAGATGATCGGAAAAGGGCCGGAAGACGACGGGAAGACGAAGAGACTCGAGGAGGGAATGGGGGTTTTCGAGCTGGAGAACAAAAAGAAACCGACTAAAATGAAAAAGAATCGGTTAGATCGAGTTTAAGTCGGTCGAGAGCTCAAAAGACCAAACAGTCCCTGGCACAACTAGTCGGTCACAGTTCAAGCACTGACTGACTAGATCATGATCTAGTCGGTCGATCAATGAGCTTGAACTGACTAGTTGCAAACAGTGGCTGAACCTAAGTTAACTGACAAGAATTAGTCGGTCTGTGTTCACTTACTGACCGACTAGATCTCAATCTAGTCGGTCGGTCACAGAACATGAACCGACTAAAGAGTTAAGCTGGAGAGGAAACTCAAAATAGCTTGAGTTAGTCGGTCTGAGTTCTTTTACTAACCGACTAGATACGAATCTAGTCGGTTGGTGATTGAACTGAAACCGACTAAAGGAGTTCAAAAGTTGAGAGATAGAGCTAGTCGGTCTGAGTTCATTAGCTGACCGACTAGATGTGAATCTAGTCGGTGGGTTGATGAACTGAGACCGACTAGATGAGTCCAAAAATTGATAATGAAGTTCTCTCCTCAAAATATTTGGACGATACATCACAATCCTCTCAAAAATCATCTAAACTACCCCATTAAACATCGAAAACTCAAATACGACATTCAAACATGAATTTGAGCAAAAATGCAAAATATCACATAAAATCCCGAAAAATCCAATAAGTCTAGCATGAATGAAATATTGCGAAATATAATAGCATGCAAGATTATTGAATGAAACATGAATCCTATATCTCGGATTCACCCATAATCCCCAATTCTCGACGCAACCGCACAAAGGAGTCCTCCTTTAGGGGTTTCGTGAAAATATCGGCGATTTGCTTTTGGGTTTCAACGTACACTAAAATGATGTCCTTTTAGCAACATGATCATCTAAAAAGTGGTGTCGGACATCTATGTGTTTCGAACGGGAATGGTGTACCGGGGTCTTGGAAAGACATATTGCACATTGGTTGTCAACCATGATAGGGCAAGTATCACAATTTATACCAAAGTCTTTATGTGTGTGTCTCATCCAAAGAACTTGAGCACACGCGGCACCGGCGGCAATGTATTCCGTCTCGGTGGTTGAAAGTGATACGGAATTTTGCTTCTTGAAAAACCAAGAGACAAGGGAATTTCCTATAAAATGGCAAGTGCCACTAGTACTTTTCCTGTCGGATTTGCATCCCGCATAATCGGCATCACTATATGAGATTAACTCATATGTGCTAGATTTCAGATAAAGTAATCCAAAATCAAGTGTATAACTTAGATAACGGAAAATACGTTTTACCGCTACTAAGTGAGACTCCTTAGGTTGAGACTGATAACGAGCACATACGCATACGGCAAACATAATATCGGACTTACTTGCGGTAAGATAAAGTAAACTACCTACCATGCCTCGATATAGACGAATGTCTACATCCTTACCGCCCGTATCCTTATCAAGATGCGTAGTCGTGCTCATTGGAGTCTTTTTCCCGGAGGCATTCTCCATTCCAAATCTCTTTAGCAACTCCACCGTATACTTCGTTTGGTGGATGAAGATTGCAACGTCCATTTGGCGAATTTGGAGACCTAAGAAATATTTGAGCTCACCCATGTGGCTCATCTCAAATTGTTCCTTCATAACATTAGAAAACTCTTCGCAAAGAGCAAAGTTGGTATCACCGAAAATGATATCATCAACATATATTTGAACTAAAATTATATCATTATTCGAATGCTTAACAAAAAGTGTAGAATCGGCTTCTCCCATTTTAAAATTCAAATCCAAAAGAAAATTCTTTAGGCGATCATACCAAGCTCGAGGAGCTTGTCTCAAACCGTAAAGCGCTTTCTTTAGTTTAAAAAAATGATTTGGAAATTTTTCATTAATAAAACCTGGAGGTTGAGAAATGTAAACTTCCTCAACAACATCTCCATTTAAAACGCACTTTTAACATCCATTTGAAATAGTTTAAAATCCTTATGGCATGCAAAAGACAATAATAATCTAATTGATTCTAATCTAGCTACCGGAGCGAAGGATTCTTCAAAGTCAATACCTTCCTCTTGACGGTAGCCTTGAGCAACTAACCGAGCTTTGTTCCGGACGACGACTTGGTTTTCGTCGGTTTTGTTCTTGAAGATCCACTTTGTCCCTATGACGGTGTGGTTCTTTGATGGCAATGGAACAAGCTCCCAAACTTCATTCCTCTCGAATTGAATGAGTTCCTCCTCCATGGCTAAGATCCAAGCGCTATCTTTGCATGCTTCATTAACATTCTTTGGCTCTATCGAGGAGGCAAAGGCACAATGAGCGAAGTAGTTCACTTGCGATCTCGTCTTGACACTATCATGGATATTGCCAATGACTTGCTCATGAGGATGGTCACAAACGGTATGAAGCCGTTTGGGAATACCTTGGTCACTAGGAACATTCTCAACAACTTCATTAGATGGGTTAGTCTCAATAGAATCAATAGAATCATTAGAGTTAGAATTACCAATTGAATCACATAAGACATCCATAGAGTCATCATCATTAGTAATTCTAGTTGGAACAAATCCTTCATTAAATGACACATGAAGCGATTCCTCGATCGTTGAGGTTCGTTTGTTGAATATCCGGTAGGCTTTGCTACGCGAAGAATATCCAACAAAAATCCCCTCATCGGATCTTGGATCAAATTTGTCCAAACTACCATACGTGTTCTTAATAAAACATTTTGAACCAAAAACACGAAAATGTTTAACTTGAGGCAACCTACCAAATAACAATTCATAACAAGTTTGTTTAGTGCCGGGCCTCAAAAGTATTCTATTAAACACATAGCAAGCGGTGTGTACCGCTTCTGCCCAAAATTGATGGCCAAGTTGGCTATCATCAAGCATAGTGCGAGCACACTCCACTAGCGTCCTATTCTTTCTCTCAACTACACCATTTTGAGGAGGTGCACGAGGGAAAGAGAAGGTGTGTGTAATACCAACTTCATCACAAAATGTCTCAAAAGACTCATTCTCAAATTCACCTCCATGATCACTACGAATAGTGACAATGGTGGTTCCTAAGAGATTTTGTACTTTCTTAACAAAAATTGTGAAGTTTTCAAAAGCTTCATTTTTATTACACAATGAAAATACCCAAGTAAACCTAGAAAAGTCATCAACGATGACAAGTCCATATCTAGCATTACCTAATGAAGCAACTCTAGTTGGCCCAAATAAATCTAGATGTACTAGCTCTAGAGGCCGCTTAGAAGAAATGCTTTTCTTAGGTTTAAATGAAGATTTTGGAAGCTTGCCTCGTTGACACGAGTCACAAAAGATTTTCTTTTGAAAGACAATCTTAGGGAAGCATCTAATAGAATTTAACTTGGAAAGCTTAAAAAGTGTTCCAAAGTTCACATGACCAAAACGTCGATGCCATAAGTGTTGTTCACTTGTGTTGGCAATAAGACATTGTTCATGTGATCTTGGAAGATCTAGGATATATATATCCTTATGGCGTGTGCCGGAAAACAATAATTCATTATTATCTTTTCTTAAAATATGGCACATTCCTTTCGCAAAGTTAACTTTGTAACCTTTGTCACAAAGTTGACTTATTGAAATAAGATTGTGGTTTAATCCTTTAACAAGGTAAACATCACATATAATGGGTTTAGAAGGATTACCCACTTTACCAACACCTATGATGGTTCCGCTCTCGTTGCCTCCAAATACGACGCGGTTTCCATTTGCAATGGGAACCACTCCGGAGAGCAATTGAGCGTCACCCGTCATGTGTTTTAAACACCCGTTATCGAGTATCCAATTCCCCCTTGGAGCTAAATTTAAATTTGTTGCTCCTTTTCTTTTTCTTTTCCTTGAGTACCTAAAGATAGAAAATTTCACATCATGGTACCCAAGGTCATTGGGTCCAAAAGATTAGACCTTTGGAAGCCAAGTCCAATTGGACTTAGACTTCCCCACATAATTTCTACTATGCACAACATCCGAAAAATAAGCATTCATATACACTTGTTTTTCATCCATGCTTGTGTCCTTTGGGCTCCAAATAGTGAAAATCTTGGGAGCCCTCATCCTATTGGGTGCACGCATGCGTTGTTGGTTTCTACGTGATGCATGTCGTGGATAGGCATAAGGAACATGATGGAATGGTGCATGTGGATAATTATTCATATGATGTTGTGGGTGAACATATGCATGTGTGGGAACATGTGCGTGAGGGTGTCTCACATGGTGTGCATGTGCCTGTGAATGTGTTGCATAAAAATCATCATATGTGTGAGCCGGTGGAGTAGGACGTGTGTTCTTACGTGGCATGATGTTTGTGTACATATAAGCATGCCCCTTCTTTGGAGGTCCACCCAAAGTGGGTTTCTTTCCGAAAGAGGGTGTGGACGAGGTGGAAGCACCATTGGTAGAAGAACTACCAATAGAGTGTTTGCTACCACTCGTTGAGTCACCGGAAGTTGGCCTAACAAAAGTAGTGGCCGATTTGGATGAACATCCCATCGTATACCCCAAGCCAATGTGGTGATTGGACGGAAGTAAGTCACTTAGGATTTTATCCAAATGGTCCTTACCCTTATTGAATTTATTAATTCGGCCTAATGTGTTCTCATATTTCTCGGTGAGAGAACGCATAGAAGTATCCAAGTTGGACACTTGCGATGTGAGCACATAAACACGAGATTTAAGATTCTCATTCTCAATACTCAAAGTTGAGTTTTGAGAAGTCAAATCCGCTATCTTGTGATCCTCCGGATCTTCAATGCTAACATGTTCAAGTTGAGTCTTGAGATTAACAATCTCATTCCTCAACCCTTCAACAACAGTGTCGTTGTTGGTGATGATAGTTTTAGGCGAGGTTTGAATGCTAGCTAGGTCATCTTTTACTTTAGTATACCTATTTACTAATTTAGTATACTTAGACCATAATTGAGAATTAGCATTCCTAAGGTCATCCATAGTTACCTCATCGCCTTCGTCGTCACTATCATCGGAAGAGGAGGATCCTTGAGCATGCTCCTCTCTTGACATGAAGCACATGTGCGCTTGCTCCACTTGCTCATCGTCCGACTCTCCGCTTGAGGAATCCTCGGAGTCGGTGAATGTTGCTCCGACAAGTCCCTTTTTGTTCCCTTTCTTGTACTTCTTGGACTTATCGAATTTCGGCGCCTTCCACTTCTCCTTTTGCTTGTTGAGAGGACACTCTGCTTTCATGTGTCCTGGCTTATTGCACTTGAAACACAAAGGAGAGGAGGAGGCGTTAGAAGAACCTAATTTAGCTTTGTTCTTATAGTTACCTTTTCGAAAGAAACGGTTGAACTTCTTGGCCATGAGTGCCATGGACTCCAAGTCCAACTCGTTTTCCGCGTCTTCATCATCGGTTGATGTGGATATGGGTGGAGCGGCCTTGAAAGCAATAGCCTTCTTCTTTGGCTCGTCTTGCTTTAGGTAGGACTTCATCTTTTCCTGCAATTTTAGCTTGCTATCCTTGCGTACCTCGTATGACATTAAAGTACCCATTAGTTGAACTACGGTGTACTTGTTCATGTCATTACCTTCCTCGATGGCAAAGGTACGCTTTTCCCAAGAAGAAGGAAGTCCTTCGATAAGCTTCGAACACTTCTCCTTTTGGGTGTAGGTTTTGCCGAGAGCCTCTAACTCGTTTATGATGTCGACGAAGCGAGCGTAATACTCCTTCATCTTCTCGCCCTGTTGCATATGAAACATTTCGTAATCTTTGTTAAAAACTACGAGTTTAGAGTCTCTTACCCTACTCATCCCTTCATGTAGTATGAGGAGGGAGTTCCAAATTTGATATGCACTCTTACATGTGCATATCTTATTGAAGTCCTTGGGCTCCAATGCGCATTGCAAGGTGTTCATTGCCTTGGCATTGCTTACCTCTGCGGCAACCTCCGTGGTTGTCCATTTCTCAAAGTCTTCTTCGACGGGCTCGACGTATTCCTTCATCGTGGTCCTCCATAGAGATGCACTCCGGAGGAAGGTTTCCATCCGGCATTTCCAGTACCCATAGTTGGTACCGTTGAAGAATGGAGGCCTCGTAGAGGAATGTCCTTCCATCACCGAAGATGCTCCTTCACGGTTCCTGAAGGTGCCATAGTCGGAAGGTGGACGCACGGTCTTGTTGTCGTTGGCAGACATAGCTAAGTATCTGGCTCTGATACCAAATGTAATGCCCTACAAGCTACTGCACAAGTACTAGAGGGGGGGGTGAATAGTACTTTAAAAATAACAAGGAGTATAATTCCTAATTATCGTGCAAACAACTACCAAATCAATTTGCGGAAGCTTAAATTGAAGACGACAACAAAATTAACAATGCTAACAAACGATATTACTGGGTTCGGATCCACCCAAGTCTCCCCGACTTGTTCCCGGTGATCCTACGTCCCAACCACCCGGATCCCCTCTGGATACTTGAGTTAGAAACCCTAACTCAAGATTTCCACTATGAAATACTTGTGAAAAACCTCCACAAGTCAAATCATACACAAAGTAATTTGTGACTCCCACAACCCGAGATCACAACCACACTCTCACAA
Source organism: Scilla litardierei (assembly GCA_030789695.1). Classification (NCBI taxonomy): domain Eukaryota; kingdom Viridiplantae; phylum Streptophyta; class Magnoliopsida; order Asparagales; family Asparagaceae; genus Scilla; species Scilla litardierei. The sequence continues at coordinate 73,664,987 of CM061135.1, forward strand.
CCGAGAGTGAAACTTACAATATGAAATTGAAAATGAAATAAGAAACTTCTTACCGATAAAATACCTATGCCTTGAGTAATGCTTATGAATTAGGGCAAGGATGATTTTGAATAAGAAGAAGTGGCACCAAACCCTAGCTCCAAGATGTAGATCAGCGATGGAGAGCTATGGGGATGTTGGTGACCTAGAATCAAGCACTTGGCTTGGAAGGCTTCACACTCAATGAATCTCTCTTTGGAAGTAAGAGTGAGGAGAGATTATTGAATGGAATGAATGAGCTTTGAATGAGCTTGGAATGATTTCTCTTGATCTCTAAACTTGTAATAATATCAGCCTTGAGTGCAATGAATGCAGCTCAACAAGTATTTATAGGATAGAGGAGAGAGAGAAAGAAATTCGAGTCATTAAATGCTCCAACGGCTCTTTTCTGAACCCAACTAGTCGGTCAAAGAACAACCACCGACCGACTAGTTCATCAACTAGTCGGTCGGTCAATTAACGTATACCGACTAATGAGTGAACAGAGAAAAGATCAAAGCACAGACATAAGGAACTAGTCGGTCTAAGAAGAGTAGCTGACCGACTAGTTTCACAACTAGTCGGTCAGTTACTCAACTTAGACCGACTAAAAGATAAAACTGAAGTCTGAGCAGAAATAGCCTTAGTCGGTCCAAGAACAAATGTTGACCGACTAATTCACCAACTAGTCGGTCGCCAAATGAGCATAGACCGACTAATGATAAACAGTAAGTTAGGTGAAAAATTGGTATGTACAGTAAAACTAAACTAGTCGGTCCAAGAAGGAAAGTTGACCGACTCGTTCATCAACTAGTCGGTCGATCAATGAACACAGACCGACTAATGATAAACAGTAGCTTAGGCTCAAATGTGCATGTACAGGAAAAGCTCAACTAGTCGGTTACAGAAGCATCACTGACCGACTAGTTCACAAACTAGTCGGTCGGTGAGTCAACTTAGACTGACTAACTGTAAACAGTAAAGAGCTTGGAAATGACTGACAAGAACTAGTCGGTCCAAGAAGCTTTGCCGACCGACTAGATCACAATCTAGTCGGTCAGTTCTTCTTCTTGAACCAACTAACATGCACAAGAAGTCGCGAATCGAAGCGCGAAGCTTCGGGAAGGATTGTATGGACTTCTACTAAGATCCTAGAGCTAAGATATGAGCGTTATGAAGATTTAAACCGTAAGACCTACTCAAGACTTAACATTCTACGAAAGAAGCTTAAAGACTATAAATAAAACTTGACGATACCATCTTCAATAGCTTCAATCAAATCTTCATGACTTCTTAAAAAGTTCCATAAGCTTCAACGAAGCTTTAGGCATACGATCACGTGCTTTGAGAAGTCTTGAGACGTCGTAATTGATATTCATATGAATTTGGCGACGATCTCCATAACTGCGCTCACAAAGTGTTAGTTCACGTTATATTTATGTTTGTTCATCATCCAAAACCAAATCCGGGGAGTCCAATATCCAACAAGAGACATCCTGGGCTTTCATTTTAAGTCACTTATCAACTTGCATATCATTGGGTTTATAAGAAACATAAAGGTAAAAAGTCAAATGCAGTCCTTTAATGTAACAAGTCATAGCAACGACATCACATTTAAAAGTAACACCACTAAAGAGCGTTGGAACCATTCCCGCAATTGCCGTCAAGGCACAAGCAAGTGCACTTATCATCATTCGCTTAAATGGAAACACAAAGAAAGGAAAACATAATACGCGTGACTTTCAAGGAATTACCCCATAGAAAGAACATGCCATAATAGAACAACTTCAACCATGGGTTCTAATCTTACTTGAACGGAAAAGAAAAGATGACTAAAGTAGGATGGAAGCAATGGAATAGTTTAGTTAATTTTTCTTTTTATAATTAGAAGAGGGTTTAGTCTAAACTTCAAATACAAGTGAAATTCGTAAGCACATCTTGTGGAATTCCATACGGCTACTTATTGATAGTTATAAATGCCTAATTTAGCATCTTACTTATTGCTATAGTAGGCCAAACCCTCTTACGGAATAATCATGGTTTGGTCATTAAGCTTAAATTTCTCAAGGCTTTTAAGATACTTATGTAATACCTACTAATGAGGTTTAGACTAACTATAAGTTATTGGAAGACTAACCTCTTGCCGAGACTTGAATATTCAAGAGTCCCTCTTACTAAATATATGGAGAATCACACTTGTCAATAAGAATGACACCAATTTGATATGGAAATAAAGGTTTTGCTTCGGGGTAACTTGTAGGAGCTTGTAGGTAGTCCTAGTGGAGGTTCTTACGCTATCTAATCTAAGCTAGAGCTTCTACTTTGGTGTTGAGAAAAACTCTCCTCTTAAGTTTACATTTAACCCTCTCTTTCAAAAGGATTCTCGTTTAACCATGGAGTTCTAAGGGAGTTACCATGAGATACTTAGTGTGGGGTTTCTAACTTAAGTTTATAGGTCTTAGGATGTTATAGGGATGCTTACAAATTGCTCACGAAAATTTCGGCAGAGTCTCTTTTGTATTTATCAAAGTTTCTCAATTACAACATAAGTTTAATAAAGAGATACACATGCTACAAACACCAAAATAGAATCTTGCTCATAGGTGCATAGGAGGAATGAGGATCAACATCTAAAACATGAAATCCTAAAAATTTAAGCTTGATCCTCTTCTCAATTTAATTCAAATAACAAGGTGTACCAAAGATTAAAGAACAAACATGAAATTCTACACTTAACCTCAAATTGGAAGCATGGTGAGAATCCTACCTTGTTCTTGCTTGTGAGAGGTTGTAAGAGAGCCCAAAAATTTCCCTAATGTTGTAGTAGTAAGGCCTCTTCTCTTCTCCTTCCAATTTCCTTCTCTTTCTCTTTGTCTTTCTCCTTTTCTCCTTCTTCTCCTTTGTTTTTCTATTTTCTTTCTTTTGTGTTTTTTTATGAATGAACACAGGTTTCGGCAATCACCAGGATGGGTTCAACAAATTAAGGGGAGGAAAAAAACAATTTAGAAATTAGGAGAAGTTTGGAGAAGGAAAGAGAAGAAAACAAAAAAATCTCTAAGGGTTCTTGTATTGACAATTTTGCCATTCACAACAACCTTTCTTTCTTTCTTTTTTAAATACATGTTTTGGCCCCTCACTAGGCTGCCAACGAAATGGCATGTGATAAGGCAAAAAGAAAAAGAAAGGAAAAAAACAAAATGGTTAATGGTAGAGGTTTGTAGAAGAAAAGGGAAAAAAATATCTTTGGGCCTTCCATTTAGGTACAAGGTTACCATGGCTAAGCCCCTAATTAAAAACTGTTGGATATGGAAGACGTTTGTACACCCTTGTGGGGGATGTACGAGGGAATACGGACCTCGAACGTCGCGTACACGAAGTCGTGTACAAAGGGAATCTGTTCCCTTGCGGAGAGGATCTCTGGATGAGTGGGAAAGTCGCATTATATATGCATAAATGCATGCGACATATGGCTAATAAAGGGGGAATATCTTAAGCTTATGTTGTACCATGCATATGGTACAACTTAAGCTTATAATGTGCCATGTATCATGGTACACCTTAATTAAGTTGTTCCAAAGGAACAACTTACCCTAAAATAACTACCTTGGGGGCTATAAATAAGACCCAAGGGTAAGCCATTTCTTACACCATTTTGCATGAAATTCATGCATGCATCTTCTTCATAGCGAAGCTCTGCAGAAATATTTCCTCTCCCACCATCCAAGTTCTTAATCTAAAATAGAGATTTAGATTGTGGATTAGTAGCCTTACTCCGTTCGTGAGAAGACTCGATCCGTCGTGGCGAATCCGAAGGCAAAGTTCCGAGACTACCGCTCCGCATACGCTAGCGTAAGTCTCCACTTTAGTTATCGATCCTAACTCTGTTTTGGGCAGGATCCATCATTGGTATCAGAGCCATATGGGTTCGCCCCGGTCAATCCACCGCCCCGTCGAAACTACGAACGAGTCGTTGTCTTTTTCACGAATGGGTCTCCTACTATTACGGATATAGTAGGAACGCTTCGTGACGGAGAGAACGCAGCGGTTGTTCTTTTCACGTTAGGGTCTCCTATCATTACGGATATGGTAGGAACTCTCCGTGACGGGAAGAACCGACCGTTCACGTAGTACGTTATTCATTTTTGGCACACGGCCATTAGGAAATAACTAATTTCTCGACGAACTGGTGCTTCATCGACGAACGGGTGCTTCATCGAGGAAGATGATGGAAGTTATTTCCATCGGGTAAGAGGAAAATTTGGTGCATGTGCACCATGGCCAAATGGGCTATGAAGGCCATGCACCCCCTCTCCCCATGCGGAGGGGGTTGGCTACGGCCAATAACCACCGGCGACCACCCCATCAAGGGGGAGGAATGAGTGCGGCAACCCCATTTAAAGGGGGTGGCCGGCCATGGCCAAAGGGGCCATGGCCGGCCAACGCCGAATGGCCTTGACCATGACCGGCCATGGCCAAGCCATGGCCGGCCAAGGCCAGGCCGGCAGTGGCCGGCCTTGGCCAAGCCCTGCCGGCCAGGCCGGCCCTGGCAGTGGCCAGGGCAGGAGCCCTGGCCTCAGGCCAGGGCCTGGCCGAGGCCAGGGCAGGAGCCCTAGCCCCGGCCAGCAGCCTGCCGGCTCTGGCAGAGGCCAGGGCCGGCGCCCTGGCCTCAGGCCAGGGCCTGGCCGAGGCCAGGGCAGGAGCCCTGGCCCCGGCCGGCGGCCAGGCCGCCCTGGCAGAGGCCAGGGCCTGGCCGAGGCCAGGGCAGGAGCCCTGGCCACGGCCAGTGGCCTGGCCGGCCCTGGCCGAGGGGGCCAGGGCCCCTGGCCGGCCAGGGCAGAGGCCCTGGCCGGCCCTTGGCCAAGCCCCGGCCAGGGCAGAGGCCCTGGTCGGGAGAATTTGCATTTCGAAAATTGGTCGACCAATTTTGTGTTTTTGGTCGACCAATCTGGCAGAAGGTCTGAGTCGGCTGCAAATTTGTCAACTGACCCATACGGGGTGACAAAGGGCATTGGTCAAACTCGAATGTGTCGGTTAGCCCATACGGGGCTAACCACAGTGTCGACTAGTTCATACGGGACTAACGTTTTAATGAAGTTTTTCATTGGGCTCTACTCCTTGAAGATTAGCCATAGTGCTCTACTTCATGTGAGATTAGCCATGTCATTGTGCTCTACTCTACGGAGATTAGCCAATGTACTTGTGACGTTGTGCTCTACTCTACGGAGATTAGCCAACGTGCTTTCAAATTTTTGGAAAAGATGTTTTCAAAATAGGTTATGTCCCGTCCTTAATCGGGATAGCGCAATTTAGAATTCCAAGTCCTACCACGATCCGGCCATGGTTATCTAACCCATGGGTGTGTAGAACAGGTCTCGTGGCTTGGCAATTGTTGCGCTAAAATTCTTTGCGCTAATTCTCACCTATTCCATTTTGAAAGATATGTTTTTCAAAATATTTTTCCGCTGCTAATACCATACGGGTATTATTTCTGATTTCTTTTTACTTGAGATAAGTAAGAGGGATACTTTGAAAGTTACTTCTAGATGGTAGTTGGGAACGTAGTGAACTTCTCGATTCTAGAGTAACATTTCAACGCATCCAAGGAACTTATCAAGTGTTTAAAGAATCGAAACTTTATGCATAGAATTTTGATCGAGTTTTTCATTCTCTTTGCAGTTTTTTGAATCGAAAATGTCTACCGCTTCTAAGAACATTGTCGCAGAGCTTAACAAAGGTGAAAAGCTCAACGGCGACAATTATAAACTTTGGTCAATTAAAATCCAATATGTTTTGGAGGAGCAAGATGTGCTCGAAACACTCCAAAACATAATGGAAGAACCTGAGTTGGGCAATACGGCCCAACACAAGAGGGACCGGGAAGCTTATGATGTTTGGACTCGAAAGAACAAAATAGCACGTATTACGTTACTGTCCGCAATGGACAATGACATAATGCGTCTATTTCGGGAATTCGACCTAGCCAAAGACATATGGTCTGAGCTAGAGATAAAGTTTGGTGGAACTTCGGTTACCAAACTCCGCTCCTTAAACATTCAATTTGATTCGTACAAGATGCGGCGAGATCATTCTATGAAAAAGCATCTCCGCCACATGGCGAATCTTATATCTGAATTAAAGGATGCGGGTGTTACGCTGTCTGACGAACAGCAGATCCAAGCAGTCATTCGTTCACTCCCAGATAGCTGGGATAACATGAAAATGCATCTCACTCATAATGAGTGCATTAAAACTTTAAGCGATGTATCGAAACACCTCGAACTCGAGAAAGAGCGGATTCAAGCCGCAAAACCAAGTGCAGAAGTGCATGTGGCCGCTAGTTCCTCACATGGAGGAAATAAGCGGAAGAATAAACGCTTAAGGTTTGTGAACGAACGAAAGCGAGAACCGGAAACCTCAAAGAAGACAAAAAACAAAAAGTGGCAAAAGAATGTGCACTCAAAGAAGAAAAACTTGAAGAAGATCAAGTGCTTTAAGTGCAACAAGTACGGTCACTTCGCCCGTTCATGTACGGATGGAAGTGATAAGGTAACTTGTAGGGCTAGTTACATATGTGTTTCTAGTTCCATGTTTCTTGCTGAATCTAACTATTTTTGGTTGATTGATTCAGGGGCCACAGACCACGTAGCGAAGGACAGAAGGTTCTTCGTAGAGTATCGAAAGATAACTCAAGGAACAAAGTGGATATACGTCGGCAAAAACACACGTGTTGAAGTCAAAGGCGTCGGAACATGCAAGCTAGTTCTCGACAACGGCCGGACTTTATTATTGCACGACGTCCTCTTTGCTCCAGATATTAGAAGGAATATCGTTTCCGTGGTCATGTTAATGTCTTTAGATTATGAGTGGAGGTTCTATAAACAATATGTTGACCTTGTTTGTAATAATTCTTTGATTGGTTCTGGTAATGTTTGTAATGGATTAATTGTTTTAAATACAATGTATGATGATTCTTCTTCCATTAATGAAAGTTTCCATTTGACAAATGTTTCTAACTCTGAGTCTGAGATCATTTGTTGACATGCAAGACTTGGTCATATTGGACCAACTAGAATGGATAGACTTGCCAAAAGTGGCTTGCTATCTAATGTTTCAAAAGTTGAAATGTCAACTTGCGAACATTGTCTTGTAGGGAAAACTTGTCGCAAGCCGTTTGGAACTGGCACAAGGGCCGAAGTTCCATTACAGCTTATCCATTCAGACATTTGCGGTCCAATGAATGTTAAGACAAGACGCGGGAAGTCCTATTTCATCACATTCATTGATGACTTCACCCGTTTCGGACATATCTATTTGATATCCCACAAAAGTGAAGCTTTGGCTTGCTTTAAAAACTATATGAGTTTAGTGGAGAATCAATTAGATCGCAAGATTAAGGTTTTGCGAACCGATAGGGGTGGTGAATATCAATCAATAAGTTTTAAGGAACTTTGTGATGAAAAAGGCATAGTACATCAGGTAACTATGCCTTACACTCCACAACAAAACGGTGTTGCGGAAAGAAGAAATAGGACATTGATGGAAATGGTCCGATCAATGATGTCTCAGGCAAATTTGCCTATCACCTTTTGGGGTGACGCATTATTGACGGCAGCATTCATCTTAAACCGTGTACCCTCGAAGTCGGTAAGTTCTACTCCTTATGAGTTGTGGAACAATAGAACTCCAGACTTAAACATTCTAAAACCTTGGGGTTGTGCCTCTTACGCACATTTATCCTCTCACAAATATGGCAAACTTGGGCCACGTGGGAGGAAGTGTATCTTCATCCGATACGCTGAAAACTCCAAAGGATATGTTTTCGTCGGTCAAGAGGACAATGGGGGTCTAATAGAATTCTAATCGAGGGATGTTGTCTTCTTGGAAAAAGAGTTTCTAAGACAGGGTGAGATAAGTCAAGACTTATCCTTGTTTGAGACTTGGGATCAAGAAGGATCGGAACGTTCGAGTGGGAGAATTCTTGGTGAAGAAGAAAATACGTTTCAAACTTCACCAATGGATGATACGAAAGATACCAATCCTATTCCGAGTGGGAGTGATGTTATTCCAAGTGGGAGTGATGTCATTCCAAGTGGGAGTGATCAAACTCAAACAAGACGTAGTAATCGAACGAGGCTAACACCTCTGAGATTTGAGGATGAATTTCCTCAAACATTCATGACATTACTACAAGATGATGACGAACCTGCAAATTTCAAACAGGCCGTGACATGCCCTGCTAAAGATAAATGGATAGCGGCAATGGAAGAAGAACTTCAATCCATGAAAACAAACCAAGTCTGGGACTTGGTTAATTTACCTAAGGGACGTAGAGCCATTGGGAACAAGTGGGTTCTCAAAATCAAGCATAAGGCTGATGGCTCCATCGAGAAATATAAAGCTCGCCTTGTTGCGAAAGGTTTCACGCAACAGGAAGGAATAGACTACGAAGAGACTTTCTCTCCTGTCGTGCGTTTTACCTCCATTCGCTTAATTCTGGCAATGGTGGCTTGTTTGGACCTCGAGTTACATCAGATGGATGTAAAGACTGCTTTTCTTAACGGAGAACTAGATGAGGAGATCTACATGGAACAACCAAACGGGTTTGTACAAGAAGAAAACAAACATAAGGTTTGTAAACTTCGTAAATCCATATATGGTCTTAAACAATCCTCAAGGCAGTGGTATATGCGCTTTCAAGAAGTCGTTTTGTCGTATGGTTTCTCCATGCTCGACGAAGACAACTGCGTATATATTAAGAGGATTAAAAACAAGTATGTAATTATGTCTCTTTATGTAGATGACATACTTATAGCCGGAAATGATAAGCGTCTTATCTTGGATATCAAAACTTGGCTTTCATCCGTCTTTGAGATGAAAGACATGGGTGAAGCTGCATATATCCTTGGGGTTAAGATCTCAAGGAATCGTTCCAAGAAACTTCTTTCTCTCTCTCTCTCAAGAGACATATATAAAGAAAGTTTTAGAACGGTTTAATATGCAGGATTGCAAGCCAATTGATACTCCAATAAGCAAAGGCGAGGGTCTATGTTTGGAGATGTGTTCCAAAGATCCAAAAGAAAAGAAAGCTATGGAAAAAGTTCCATACTCCAGTGCTATTGGGAGTCTGATGTACGCCATGATGTGTACCAGACCGGACATTTGCTATGCTGTTGGTATGGTAAGCCGTTACCAATCCAACCCAGGACAAGCACACTGGAAAGCGGTGAAGAGGATATTAAGATACCTCAAAGGGACTGCGGACTATGCGTTATGCTATCAAGGCAATACCTTGAGACTCGAAGGCTATACCGATGCTGATTGGGCGGGTGATCTCGACGAGCGAAGATCTACCTCAGTCTTTGTTTACTTGCTCGGGAATGGTGCAATATCCTGGAGCAGCAAGAAGCAAACCTGCATCGCCTTATCAACCATGGAAGCCGAATTCGTAGCATTCAGCATGGCGGTCCAAGAAGCTGTTTGGCTTAGGAAATTCTTAGACAGGCTGACGAATGCCTCTGACTCGAACACTGTTCCAATATACAGTGATAGTCAAGCTTCGATTGCCTATGTCAAAGATCCTAAATTTCATTGTAAGACCAAACACATTGACATTCGATTCAAGTTTGCGAAGGCTTATGACAAACGGAAGGAAGTAGACATAGGATACATATCCACGCATGAGATGATAGCGGATCCCCTTACTAAGGCGATCCCCAGAGTTGTGTTTTTCAAACACTTATCATCTATGGGAATGCGTAGGTGCTGAGCTGTATCATGTAATATTTCCCATGTCTATAGAAGATCAAAATTTAATTTGCATACAAGTTTCTTACAAATGATTTTATGTACATTTGTGTTTGAGTCTCAGCTATTTTATTGTGTGTATGTCGGACAGATTAAGGTTGGCTCTCTCACATGAGCAACCGCCTTATCTTATCAGATGGATAAAATAGAGATGAGACTAGTTTAAAGTCAAAATCATTAGACAAATGATTTAGAGTCATGACTTAAACAAGATAGTCGAATAAAAGATCTGCATCATACGGATGCTTACAAAAGATCTGAGATCTGTATCACAAGGATATAAAGATCTCATTGGATTTTTTAAATCCTATCTGTCTTATGCAGGATGAGAGTCCGTGAATATTTCACGAGTAGTAAGGGGACTCAAAAAGATAGGCACTGTGGTGTCTGATCTTTCATCCGTACAACATCATTAAGACATACTCTCCCTGGGAAAGGAGTGATGTTGTAGTACGTGTTCATACCACGTATGCATTTCGACCACTGAGTTAGTAGCAATAGTGTTTGCTATTATGTGAGACTCAAAGGCCATACGGGTCTTAACTCTTACCCTCAAGGACTCCAATTGGTTCCTTTAGATTTGACGAGATGATCGCTATCTTAGCGTGTTACTAATGGGCTATGGTAATTCGGCTCGGCGGGGCACGTTAGAAAAGCGAATCAAGTCAAGATCAGAAGGTTCACAAGAAGAGGAAGATTGATTTCATATTCGCATTTAGACTTTAATGATTCAAAGCTGGCCAGCCAATTGTAATCCAGATGGGATTCAATTGTTGAATATAAAGTATAAGAAATGCGAAGAAATAATCTAGGGTAAAGCATGCGTTGAACTACTCAACTTTGCACCTTCGAGGTCGTTGTGTATCTCTAACAAGTGCACAACAACAGACTCTACGCGCATGACGGTCGCACGGTCTATTTCTCGGTATGATAGATGAAAGAACTAAGGGAAAGACGTTCTCTTACAATCCCCTCAAGTGTGAGTGGGAGATGTTGGATATGGAAGACGTTTGTACACCCTTGTGGGGGATGTACGAGGGAATACGGACCTCGAACGTCGCGTACACGAAGTCGTGTACAAAGGGAATCTGTTCCCTTGCGGAGAGGATCTCTGGATGAGTGGGAAAGTCTCATTATATATGCATAAATGCATGCGACATATGGCTAATAAAGGGGGAATATCTTAAGCTTATGTTGTACCATGCATATGGTACAACTTAAGCTTATAATGTGCCATGTATCATGGTACACCTTAATTAAGTTGTTCCAAAGGAACAACTTACCCTAAAATAACTACCTTGGGGGCTATAAATAAGACCCAAGGGTAAGCCATTTCTTACACCATTTTGCATGAAATTCATGCATGCATCTTCTTCATAGCGAAGCTCTGCAGAAATATTTCCTCTCCCTCCATCCAAGTTCTTAATCTAAAATAGAGATTTAGATTGTGGATTAGTAGCCTTACTCCGTTCGTGAGAAGACTCGATCCGTCGTGGCGAATCCGAAGGCAAAGTTCCGAGACTGCTGCTCCGCATACGCTAGCGTAAGTCTCCACTTTAGTTATCGATCCTAACTCTGTTTTGGGCAGGATCCATCAAAAACAACCCCTCAACCTAATGGGTTTATTACAATGTTGCCACTACCAATCAGATTAGCTCATCATTTAAATTATTTACAAGTATGCCACGGTTATTCATGTCCGTTTTCATAAATACCCCTCTTTGGGTGTAATTGCAAACTAGTTGGACGTGTAAGTAAACTTGGTCCGCATTAGTGGTTAGTGTGTGATATTTCCCCACATTGAAGGGGGAATATTGGTATTATCACTTAGGAGCATTACACCCTACCCTCCTTAAGGAAATTCCGTCCTCGGAATTCAAAACAAGAAGAGACTCTTCTATCTACATGACAAACATACGAAGGATCTTTATACAAACAGCTGAGGATATTTCTCCCTCATTTCATCCTCTCGCTCCCAAGTTGATTCTCCGGGAGATTCCTGTTACCACATGACCCTGACTAAATTAATGGCCTTCTTCCTCAACACTTCTGTCGTCGATCAAGAATTGCCACTGGTTGCTGTTCATACGTCAGGTCTGGACGTAATTCTATCTCTGAGTAGTCCACCACATGGCTAGGATCTCCAATATATCCTCTTAATTGTGATACATGAAACACATCATGTACGCCTTCAAGATGTGGCGGCATCACTAACCGATAAGCCACTTCGCCTATTCGGGCTACAACTTCAAACGGGCCTATGTACCTAGGACTCAACTTCCCATGTTTACCAAACCGAATCGTCCCAAGGACCGGTGATATCTTCAAGAATACATTATCGCCCGGCTGGAATTCAAGTGGACACCGCTTCGTGTCTGCCCAGTGCTTATAACGGTCTTGGGCTAACGAAGATTCTCTCTGACTGTCCGCATGACGTCAACTGTAGCAGTCACTAGGTCTGGTCCCAAATTTTCACCATCTCCCACATCATCCCAACTCAAAGGCGAACGACAATTTCTACCATACAGAGCCGCATAAGGAGCCATACTAATACTTGCCTGATAGCTGTTATTATAAGCAAATTCCACTAGATGGAGATGGTCTTCCCATGACCCCTTGAAGTCCAACATGCAAGCCCTAAGCATATCCTCCAATATTTGAATGGTGCGTTCCGACTGTCCATCTGTCTGTGGGTGATATGCGGTACTAAACTTCAAATGGGTCCCCAAACTGGCCTGCAAGCTTCTCTAGAAGTGAGATGTAAATCTAGTATCACGATCCGACACAATGCTCACAGGTACTCCATGCAACCTTACAATCTCTTCCATATATTTTCGAGCTAAGACTTCTGTAGACTGGCCAAGTCGAAATGGAATAAAGTGTGCTGACTTAGTCAATCGGTCGATAATCACCCATATAGCATCGTTCCCCTTCGGAGTACGCGGTAGACCAGTCACAAAATCCATGGTCACATGTTCCCACTTCCATTCCGGAATCGGAAGGGGTTGCAATAAGCCTGCAGGTCTCTGGTGTTCTGCTTTCACCTGTTGGCAAACTAGACATGAAGCCATGCTCTTCGCCACACTTTGTTTCATCCCATGCCACCAGTAGTACCGTCGCAGATCCTTATACATTTTGGTCCCTCCAGGGTGAATAGAATAAGGAGAATTGTGTGCCTCCTTCAGCAGCTCTTCTTGAATATTTCCCGCTGGCACACACACCCTGTTCCCAAACCTTAAGGAACCATCTCCATGATTACAAAAGTCTTTCCGAAGCCCTACCTCGACTTGTTCTCGAATCTGCTTCAATTTCACATCGCTCAGCTGAGCAGCTTTAATTCTATCCATCAAGTCGGATTGAATCTTCAAACCCAACATATCTACCCTTTCGCCTAGGAGGATCACTTCAATATCCATCCGTCTTAGATCTCCTCGAAGCTGAGGCTACATAGTCAACCTCATCACAGCCGGTAGTCGACTAAGAGCATCGGGCACCACATTCACCTTCCCTGGATGGTACTGCAAATCAATATCATACTCAGCCATTAATTCAAGCCAACGGCATTGCCTCATGTTTAACTCCTTCTGAGTGAAGACATATTTCAAACTTTTATGGTCGGTGTAGATCTTTACATGTTCACCCAGTAAGAAATGTCTCCACAATTTTAGGGCATATATGACGGCAGCCAGCTCTAAGTCATGGATAGGATAATTCTGCTCGTGCACCTTCAACAATCTGGAAGCATAAGCTACTACTCGTCCATGTTAATGAAGGACACAACCAAGTCCCTTCCCTGAAGCATCACAGTAAATTTCAAAGCCGCCTGATCGGTCAGGGATTGTCAACACTGGAGTAGTGGTTAATCGACGCTTCAGTTCCTCAAATGCGCACTGACACTCCGCTGACCACACATAAGGTACGTCCTTCTTAGTCAGATAAGTCAGAGGTGAAGCGATCTTGGAGAAGTCCTTGATAAACTTCCGATAGTATCTGGCCAACCCCAAGAAACTCCTGATCTCAGTGATTGTTCGAGGGATGGGCCATTTCTCTACTGCAGCGACTTTCTCTGGGTCGACTGACACTCCTTCTCCTGTAATAATGTGTCCCAGGAATGCGACCTTTGTCATCCAGAATTGACATTTACTGAACTTCACGTATAGTCGATGCTCTCTGAGAGTATTCAATACCATCCGTAAATGCTCAGCATGTTCATCCTCAGTCTTCGAATACACCAAAATATCGTCAATAAAGACTACCACGAACTTATCCAAATAATCAAAGAAGACCTGATTCATCAGCCTCATAAAGGTTGTCGGGGCATTAGTTACTCCAAATGGCATCACCAAAAATTCATAATGTCCATATCGGGTTCTAAACGCCATCTTCGGAACATCCGATCCATGCACCTTCACTTGATGATAACCACTTCGTAAATCCAGCTTTGAGTACACTCGTGAACTACCGAGCTGATCAAAGATATCATCAATCCGAGGGAGGGGGTACTTGTCTTTCACTGTCACTTTGTTCAAATCCCTGTAATCAATGCACATCCTCCGAGTTCTATCCTTTTTATGTACTAACAACACTGGTGCTCCCCATGGGGATACACTCGGACGTATCAGTCCTCTATCAGACAAATCAGTCAACTGATCGTGAAGCTCAACTAATTCAGGTGGAGACATACGATAAGGAGCTTTTGCTATTGGTTGTGCGCCTGGCAATAGGTCAATAGTGAATTCTAAAGACCTATCCAGAGGTAGTCCAAAAATATCATCGGAAAATACATCTGGAAATTCTTGAACAACCCTTGGCAAAACTATTTCGGCTTCCATCTTCATCTCCAAGGACGTCGCCTTAAACTTCAAGGGTTCCAGAGTCCGAGTGCCACTACAAAAGTCAAACTCTAGGTGGCCAGGGATTCGAAAGACTACCATCCTTAGTTTACAGTCTATGGCCACATAAAACATCCCCAACCAATCCATTCCAAATACTGCCTCATAATCTGGTAGTTCGATCACGAGAAAATCTGCATATAGTTCTCGACCTCCTATCTCCACAGAACAATTCCGTAATCCTGACACACTATATATCACACCATTACCCGTGTGCACATTCCACTTAGCAGCAAAAGAATCAACAACTATAGAATGCTTCGCCACAAATTCCTTGGATAAAAAACAATGTGACGCTCCAGAATCGAACAAGGACCAGGCCGGATATGAAGCTACTCTAACCAGTCCTAAAATAGCACAACACAATAACTAGTCATCTAGTAATAGCCAAACATAGAATCATGAAATACAAGGACTAGGGTTAGGGTCAAACCAGCGATCACCTGTCCTGGGCGCTCGGCCTCGACTTCTGTCATCTGAAACTTCGGCGGCCTCTGTGGAATAGGAGCCTGCCTATGGAAGTCACGCCGTGGAGGCCTCCCTGGAGGTCCCCTCGGAGCAGTCGATCGCGGCCCCAGTGGTGGTGGGAGAGCCAACCACTGCGGTGCCGGTGGAAGAGCCCTCGACTGAGGCGGTGCAGCTGCTACTGGTCCCTGTGCCTCCATAGGCTGTCTCTGTCGGGGGCGGTCCCTACTAAAGTGTCCCATCTCACCGCATGTGTAGCACTATCAGCCCATAACCCTACAATCCTTGGTTGCATGCCCAGGCTTTCCACACCTCGAACAAGCAGGCCCCCTCTGAGGTACTGGCGGATGTCCTGATCGCTTGAAGGTCACCTGGTGAGTCAGGCGAGGAGCAGCTCTCTGTGGTGCTACAGGTCGTCTGTTGACGGCTGGAAGCTTTCCCAGGCTCCTCATGTGTAGCTCGTATCGTCGAGCCGTGCTAAGCACTGCCTCGTAGGTCAACAGCTCCTGTGTAGCCATAGCCCCTCTAACCTCTGGGTCTAGGCCCATGCAGAAGCGTCTAGCTCGAATGGCATCCGTCGCTACTAACTCTGGGGCATATCTGCTCAAAAGAGAAAACTCTGCATCATATTCATCCACCGTCCTGCGGTCCTGCGTCAAGTGCTCGAACTGCTGCCTCAACTCATCCCTCGCCTCCCCTGGAAGGTAATGGGCCTCAAACTTCTCCCTGAAGGTTTTCCACTCTACTACCCCTGTCATATGCCTCTCCTGAGCATCCCACCAATCTCGGGCTTGATGAGTCAATTGCCGCTTGACCAACTCTACCCATGCCTCTGGGGGTATGCCAGCCAAAGTCAAATCATCCTCTGTGTGACGCAGCCACTCATCGGCCTCTAAGCTGGTCTCTCTGCCAGAAAAGTACACATGCCTCAAGGATCGGAACTGCTTGTAACTCGGGGCCTTTGGTGCAGGCGCCTCGTGTCCAGCTGCCCTGTCCTCCAACCGTTGCAAGTGGTCCAAAATCCCCATCAGGACCTTCTCCATCAGGGCCGACTCTGAGGTCCGGTCTCCCGAACTACCCGAAACTCAGGTCCCTCCGGACCCGCCAGGTGTCCCGACGCCGCCAGACGTCCCGTTCCCTGCCTCCATACTGCGGAGGAGAAGCAGAACAAATGTAAATTAGGACCTTCTATATATCTTGAAGTGTTGGAGCATTACCTGTATCATCCTTATACAATCGCAGTGTGCGGTGACCTGCATGGGCCACCATAAAACCTGTCACGCCCCGGCGCCCAAACGAACGGAGGTGATGGCCGCGGTACGGGGGTACCAAGCGTTAAGGTGCTGCAAGAAAATTAGCAGGCCACTGCAACTGCTAGAACAACACATGCAAATAAATACAGGTGCATAAGTAAAGCACGAACTGTAAAGCTCCAGCACAACACAAAAAGGTACAGCGAGGCGGTGGCAAACTACAAGCAGGAGCGTACGAGTGTGCAACACAGATCATCTACTATAAACAGACCACGACATCATGTACTGTACATATACCACCACCAGTGACACGGGGTACAAAAGCTAAAGGGGAAAACAAAGTAACTGCTCACAGAAGAAACTACCCCCAACCCACTACACCCATGCCATAACTAACTGCTATGGGCTCCTGGTCTGGAAGAGTCGCCCTCAGGGTGTCGGTAGTCTAGCAGGGGTGCTGTCGTCCCGGAACCTGTGGGAGTGGGGAAAAGGGCACGTCACAGCGTGTCAAGTAGGAAACTCAACCACACAAGCCATATGCACAACACGGCACCAAAGTCCCTAATATTAGTTTATTAAAGTAATGTTCGTTCTTTGGAACCTAAACATTAGGCGGAACACAAGTGAACTGGACCTCACCCATAAGGCTGGTGGAAAGAATCTCCAAATCTCTGACGTGCGAGCTCGTCAGGAGCCTACATAACTCAACCACTCTCCACGACCCAAAAGGCCACGACCTCGAAGGCCAAAGAAACCACACACCCCAAAAGGGGACGACCACTCCCCGCGGTAGGAGGGCCAAAGAAAACAACCTCGAAAGTCTAGTCCGCTCTATGTCCACCTAATGCTTTGGTTCATCCACCCCATTCCCTAAGATGCTCACCCACATTAAGGTGGAAAGAGACATCCTGGGCTTTCATTTTAAGTCACTTATCAACTTGCATATCATTGGGTTTATAAGAAACATAAAGGTAAAAAGTCAAATGCAGTCCTTTAATGTAACAAGTCATAGCAACGACATCACATGTAAAAGTAACACCACTAAAGAGCGTTGGAACCATTCCCGCAATTGCCGTCCAGGCACAAGCAAGTGCACTTATCATCATTCGCTTAAATGGAAACACAAAGAAAGGAAAACATAATACGTGTGACTTTCAAGGAATTACCCCCATAGAAAGAACATGCCATAATAGAACAACTTCAACCATGGGTTCTAATCTTACTTGAACGAAAAAGAAAAGACGACTAAAGTAGGATGGAAGCAATGGAATAGTTTAGTTAATTTTTCTTTTTATAATTAGAAGAGGGTTTAGTCTAAACTTCAAATACAAGTGAAATTCGTAAGCACATCTTGTGGAATTCCATACGGCTGCTTATTGATAGTTATAAATGCCTAATTTAGCATCTTACTTAAAACCCTCTTACGGAATAATCATGGTTTGGTCATTAAGCTTAAATTTCTCAAGGCTTTTAAGATACTTATGTAATACCTACTAATGAGGTTTAGACTAACTATAAGTTATTGGAAGACTAACCTCTTGCCGAGATTTGAATATTCAAGAGTCCCTCTTACTAAATGTATGGAGAATCACACTTGTCAATAAGAATGACACCAATTTGATATGGAAATGAAGGTTTTGCTTCGGGGAAACTTGTAGGAGCTTGTAGGTAGTCCTAGTGGAGGTTCTTACACTATCTAATCTAAGCTAGATCTTCTACTTTGGTGTTGAGAAAAACTCTCCTTCTAAGTTTACATTTAACCCTCTCTTTCAAAAGGATTCTCCTTTAACCATGGAGTTCTAAGGGAGTTAACATGAGATACTTAGTGTGGGGTTTCTAACTTAAGTTTATAGGTCTTAGGATGTTATAGGGATGCTTACAAATTGCTCACGAAAATTTCGGCAGAGTCTCTCTTGTATTTATCAAAGTTTCCCTATTACAACATAAGTTTAATAAAGAGATACACATGCTACAAACACCAAAATAGAATCTTGCTCATAGGTGCATAGGAGGAATGAGGATCAACATCCAAAACATGAAATCCAACAAATTTAAGCTTGACCCTCTTCTCAATTTAATTCAAATAACAAGGTGTACCAAAGATTAAAGAACAAACATGAAATTCTACACTTAACCTTAAATTGGAAGCATGGTGAGAATCCTACCTTGTTCTTTCTTGTGAGAGGTTGTAAGAGAGCCCAAAAATTTCCCTAATGTTGTAGTAGCAAGGCCTCTTCTCTTCTCCTTCCAAGTTCTTTCTCTTTCTCTTTTTCTTTCTCCTTTTCTCCTTCTTCTCCTTTGTTTTTCTATTTTCTTTCTTTTGTGTTTTTTTGATGAATGAACACAGGTTTTGGCAATCCCCAGGATGGGTTCAACAAATTAAAGGGGAGGAAAAAAACAATTTAGAAATTAGGAGAAGTTTGGAGAAGGAAAGAGAAGAAAACAAAAAAATCTCTAAGGGTTCTTGTATTCACAATTTTGCCATTCACAACAACCTTTCTTTCTTTTTTTTAAATACATGTTTTGGCCCCTCACTAGGCTGCCAATGAAATGTCATGTGATAAGGCAAAAAGAAAAAGAAAGGAAAGAAACAAAATGGTTAATGGTAGAGGTTTGTAGAAGAAAAGGGAAAAAAATATCTTTGGGCCTTCCATTTAGATACAAGGTTACCATGCCTAAGCCCCTAATTAAAAACAACCCCTCAAATTAATGGGTTTATTACAATGTCGCAACTACCAATCAGATTATCTCATCATTTAAATTATTTACAAGTATGCCACGATTATTCATGTCCGTTTTCATAAATACCCCTCTTTGGGTGTAATTGCAAACTAGTTGGACGTGTTAGTAAACTTGGTCCGCATTAGTGGTTAATGTATGAAATTTCCCCACATTGAAGGGGGAATATTGGTATTATCACTTAGGAGCATTACATGTTTTCTCATTCATTTACACATCATTAGTAATTATTGAGTGTTTGATATATCGCCTCGGCTTCACATACTAACTTTATTATCTCTTGTGTGTGTTTTTAGAGTTTAATGAAGCGATGATGATTTGTTCTGATTACCGGGTCCTAGGTTATGGCAAGGCAACTTGAGGGTAAGCAAATATTTGCTGGCAACCGTTGCAGCCATTTGCAAATTTAGGATTCTCGGTTGCAAATTTATATACATACATACATATCTATTATACATTTGACAGTGTTTTTTGAATCCTAGGGCTGACTAGGACAAGATAAAAGACGGTCAAGATTAATTGTTGGGAAATGAACGGTTTAGATGAAGTTTTGAGCTGAAGAGTTGTATTTTAACACATACTTTTGACATTTGTGGGTCACATTTAATAGCAACAGTATTTTTTGGAGAGAAGACTTTTTGGGGAGCGCAAGAGCCGTTTTTGGGGCTATTGCTCTTCCCCAAAATCAAATCCCGCGTCATTTACCTCTTCCCCCAAAATCATTTCCACAAGGCAGCAAGGTGAAGATCTGTCACATTCGTCTTCTCGCCAAAGCAGCTCTTCCCCAAAGCAGCAAGGTGATGGCAACAGGATTTCTTGCTTGCCGATTTCTTTCTTGCTTGCCGATTTGATAGCAACCCCAGGTTCTTAAGGTCAGTAAGGAGAAGATCTGAAGGTCAGTAAGAACTGAAGGTCTGTCATCTTTGATGTTCTTGCTTGCCGATTCTTTATAAACATTGTAATCCGAAGGCCTGGAGGATTTCTCGCCCATTTCTGTAAGGTCTGAAGTTGTTTTCTTGCATATTTCTTTATGTAATTTAGTTCAAGCTGATAGAACTTTGTTGTTGCGTATCAATCATTTGTTAAGCTGAATATCTCATGGCTATGGTTAGAGAGTAGCTACATGATACGGCTTGTGAATATTTTCATCTTCATATTGACCAGAACTACTCTTACTAGGCAGGTTCCTTCTGCTTTCTTGATTCGATATCAATCTCTCTTCTGTTCAGGTGATTTGTGCCTAAATAGCAGCATTCACGAATCACCATCTATCTGGACATTTTAGGCTTCAACAACAGTAAACTAATAATCGTCATTGGTAAGGTAAAGTCTCAAACTTAAGTGCAACTACCCCCGAGTTTCATCCAGAAAATACTAAAAATGCTTCAAACCTGTAATATGGTTGGATTTTGAAATTCATAGCATTGCTCCTATGCACATAATGCATTTTAAGGAACATCTGAATTCTGACATTGATGTGATTGTGCATCTTAAAGAGCACTACTGGGCTAATTTGCTGTGTTGATGAAGATTTTTCCATTAGGTGCATGGTCCAGGACAAGACAATCTCAGAGGCATGCCTAACAGATTTGAATAAACTTTTAGCAAAGAAACATGTTATCTCAGAAACATGGCACACTGCCCTAAAACGAAAGATGTTTGACAGGTTGCCTAAGCTTCAGCAGGTGTGTGTGTGTGTGTGTGTGTGTGTGTGTGTGTGTGTGTGTGTGTGTGTGTGTGTGTGTGTGTGTGTGATCTCAGAGACAGGTCAATCAAAATGGCATGCCAATCATTAAAATGAAATTATATGCTCTTTGCATAATTAAAACCCTATGTGTGTCAAAAGCAATGCTTGACATGCCATTTTGGAAAAATATATGATCTTTGCATATTAAAACCCCAGGTGCGCCAAATTGTTTGTTTGACATGAAAAATTAAACCACAGGTGTGTCAAAAGCAAAATTGACGAACACATTAGCAGTAAGATCATTAAAATGGCAGGTCAATTATATGAATCTTTTACCATTAACAGCGTCTCAGAATCATCATATTGGCCGTGCCCATTGTATCATCTTAATTTTTTGTCTGAAGCACATTCTCCAGAAATTTTCCATCTGCGCCAAATTGTTTGTTTTGAGCCAAAGCATACAGAAATTTTATTATGCAAAGAAAATTTGTTTGTTTTAAATCTGACATCTGCGCCAACTCTTTCAGGGGTTTTAATTGTTTGCCATCTGCGCTGAAGTATCCAGAATTTTACATTCATGTGGTATTTACATTCATGTGGTATCCAGAAATTTAATTGCTTACAACTACTCAAAACCCTTCAGTTTCACTGACTTCAGTTTTTCATTTGCTTCAGGTGGTGATGAACTATGTTTTCAAGCATGGTCTTTGTTGTTCTATGAGGGATATTTGTTTTAGAAAGCATGGTTTGCAGTGATTTGATTTCAAATGTAAATATAGTTAATTGTAAACTATTTTATGAACCATCCAGGGGAACTATTTTAGTGGATATCACGTAGTCGCAAAAAATGTAGAGATAGAATTAATTTGCAACGATCATATATTTTTCCAAAATGGATGGTTCATGACAATGATATCCTGGCGATTGGGGATGTTCACCTAATGAACTCTTTCTGAAATGAACATCCATATTTACATGAACATCCATTTTAATACAAAAAATGCCTTTTAATATGGTAAAAGATTAAAAGATTCATATGGCAGATCTAAAATGCATGTTCATTTTAGTAATATCTATATTTACATGAACATCCATTTTAATACAAAAAGAGTTCATCTAATGGTAAAAAATTGTTTCAGTCAGTAGAGATACTGTAAAAAGAGTTAGATGAACATCCCCAATCCACAATATTGTTATGAACCATCCAGGGGAACTATTTTAGTGGATATCATGTAGTCACACAAGCGTGATAAAAAATTGTTGTTCTTCAATACTTTCTATTAGTATTTTTACTGAAAATTCTTCATTTTATCCCAAATTGTTATATTGTAAACCAAATGAATAAGGTGAGTTTATGCTTTGCAATTTCCAGAATTTTTCTTGAAGAAGTTAGATTTTTGGTAGGTTTTAATGATTTCATTGGGTTGTAGAAGATATGGATGACACGAACAAGTTGAACATTTCGTCCATCAGATTATTACCAATTAAGTTCATCAGATTATTACCAATTTTTATAGAGAGAGCACCGATATGGATCATGGTATTGCAGTGGCATCTAAAACTGACTGCAAAAACCAAATTTATGCACCCTCTGCTCTATATGAAGCTGATTTCGGCCCAAAAGCAGTTTGTAAGTAATCTAAATGTGGGATATACACATTACTTTCATACGAATATGCATAGGGATTTAAACAAATGTAAGTTGATGGGATTTTTTCTGTGAAATTCTCAACAGAATGCAAAGGATCCATCAGGCGTGCTGTTGGATGGCGTTGCTAACTGGGAGATACAATGGGAAGATGGTTGGCGGTAGTAGCAGCTTCAGCAGACTCATGACGTCACCAATGCCGGCTCCGACGACCTTCACTCCTCCGACGTCAGCGCCTGTGTGGAGATTGTGAACGAGGCAGATGTGCTCCAAGATATCAAGATTATTCACACTCAGCAACAAGCTGATTGGTCAGACAGACACTGAGTTGCTTATTTAGAATTTAGATGAGCATTCAAAAACAAACTTGCATATCCTTCCATTTCTTTTGCATCATAACCAGTTCAAAGACAAACATGCATATCAATTCATGCCATGTGTATGCTAGCAAGTCTGTTTTTATCTGAAATAGAATTTTAGTAATATCTGAAATGAACAAAAGAAGACTGGATGAACAAAAAGATATTACTATCTGAAATGAACATGCATTTTAGTATGCAAATCAGGCCAGATAGAATTTAGTTTTACTAAAAATAGATATTACTAAAATTCTATCCAGTCTGATAACAGGCAAGATAGAATTTTAGTAATATCTGAAATGAACAGATATATGGGTATCTTACAACATACATATCATGTGTGTGCTAGCACGTATCTTACAACATGCCCACATACAGAGATTATGATGCATAGTAAAATAAGTTAGAATACCATATAGATCATGTCCTCATTTTTGTACCTTGTAATCCAAGGGTTTTCTCTTGCTCTTAAATAACCAATTATAGGCATTTTAAATGTTTAATACTTTAAAAAAGCTGTATGATTGCATGTTGGTTTGGGTAACACTGATGCAGTTGTAGAAAATGCTGGAAGCAACATGAATTACTACAAGGTCAATTAATTATGATTGCATGTTGGTTTGGGTAACACTGATGCAGGTGCTGGACATATGAACCACAACCACTAGCCAGGGAATGTAAATTATAAGACCTTCAGGTTTTAGTGATAAAGTAAAAAAAATTTAAATTCTAATACAAGCAATTAAATTAAAAAAGCATGGATGCTCATCATATATGTGGAGGTGTAGTGTATCAAGGCAAGATTCCATATATTTTAGAACTTTTTTTAGAATTTATCATTTAGGTAAGCTAGATATCATTACAGCGTAACATAATTTTTTTCTGAATATTTAAGTTAATTTTTTTCTGAATATTTAAGTTAACAGCTGACAAAAGTTCTTTCCCCTATTATTTGATATCTGGCATGACTTCCAGGTTCTTGGCACATGTCGTCGCACTCAAGACATGGAGAATGGACAACATGAATTTATTAAACTCTACATTTAGATAAGCTAACATACATTCACATGTACTCAGACTATGCCTGTTTCTAATTTCATGGCCTACAATAATTTTAGAGGGTTTCAGGTTGGCCTGCAAACTGGGCTGAGTTAGAATGGCCAAACTTGAACCCAAGTTGAAGATGATTTGGGCTAGAGTTTTGACATTTGTGTTGGATTTCGGTCCAAAAATCTTAAGCTGAAGTTATTGATTCAAAACCAATAGCATTAAGGTTTGTATATAGCGGTATATGGCATAGATTTGATGGCATTTTACTTTAGGAAAAGGTGCCCATATATGGAAATCTTACAAGCTCAACATACTCCATAAGACCTTGATGTGGGTTCCGTGCGGTAATCAACTCAAAAAGCAAA
Organism: Scilla litardierei; assembly: GCA_030789695.1. Classification (NCBI taxonomy): domain Eukaryota; kingdom Viridiplantae; phylum Streptophyta; class Magnoliopsida; order Asparagales; family Asparagaceae; genus Scilla; species Scilla litardierei. The sequence continues at coordinate 73,689,267 of CM061135.1, forward strand.
ACTCCAACATTGTACAAGTCACTTTTCTTGGTGAAGGACCTTTACGATACATATTCGGGATCAAGATAACCGAAAGTTCCTCTAACGTTTGATGCATCATGACTGACCTCCCTTGAAAGCCCAAGGTCTGCAACCTGTTATGTGAAAAAATGTGTTCACGGAGAAGAAAAATGCCAATTAACCAAAAAAAGAACCATGTATAAGTCATGAGAAAACTGCAGAGTTCATTCACTTATAAAATCGTATTGCATATTATATTCTTTGTATCGAGATGGCTACAGAAAATGATTGATCAGATACCAACAATATATGCAAATGATTGATCAGATACCAACAACCAATTATAGGCATTTTTAAAATCTGTTCATGTGTATATCAAATTTTGGGAGAACTAAAAATTTTGGGGAAAATTAAACAAACAATGGGGGGAAAACTATATTTTTAGGGGGACTAAATTTTTGTGCTTTAATTATTGCTGCTAATTTAAAATTAGGGAACCAAGCTTTTGAGAGTAAATATATCTTAAATGAACAGTGCCATTTAGACATGGGTTAAAACTTGAGGGAACTAACTTTTGGAGAAACAAAAAATTTTTGAGAATAAATTTTCTGTGATGAACTAAATTTTGGTGTGAACGAAATTTTTTGGGGTAAACTATATAACACTTATTGTGGTTTTATTATTGCTGTGTGTTTAAAATTAGTGGATCCAATAGGAGGGGGAGAATATTTTAAATGAATGGTGTCCGTAGGGCACTGGTTAAATATAACGGGAACTCAATTTTGGGGTAAACTAAAATTTTTGGGTAACTAAATTCTCTTTGGGACCTAAATTTTCTGTGAAACTAAAATTTAATGTGCTTTAATTATTGCTTAAAATTAGGGGATTCAAGATTTTAAGGGGGTGAATAACTAAATTTGAAGGTACTAAATTTTGGGAGAAACTAAGTTATTTGGGAGAAACTAAATTTTCTGGGATGAGCAAAATTTTGCAAGGGTACTAAGCTTTTGTGGGGGGAGGATATCTTAAATGAACCATGCCTTACGGGCGCGGGTTATGACTATATATATAATGGAGCCTACCACAAATATTTTTCTCACGCAAAGGATTGACACTGTGTGTTGATGAAATGAAACCATGTGTATGATTTCATAACACGGTGATTCTTTGTTCAATTGATGAAATGAAACCATGTGTATGATTCGCATCTGTTTTTTGTGTTGATGATGCTACCTACAATAATTTCGCTCATAGACCAATAATTTTTGTTCGCTTAAAATTACGGGATTTAATTTTTAGATGGGAAAAAATTTCTGACTCTCAATTTTTGAGGGAAACTAACTAAATTCTGGGATGAACTAAATTTTTTGGAAATTGAAAATTTAGCGGGGAGAACCATAAAATTTTGAACTAAATTTGGGTGGTACTAATTTTGCCGAGGAACTAAGATTTTTGGGTTGCACTGAATTTTCCGGTATCTACGCTTTTGACTGGTGAATATCTGAAATGAACCGTGCCCTACGGGCACGGATTATGACTTCTATTATATAAAAGAGGGAAATTGGATAAGAGAAAATATAAGTGATGAGATTTTGAGGGATAAGAGAGGAGGTGTGGAATTTTGCACATACAACCCCGGGTTTTGCATTTTTGCCCCTGAACCCTCCCCACACACCCACCCACACTTGAAATTTGGGGTTTTGCATATATATACTAGTCATTACCCGTGCCCATAGGGCACGGTTTATTTAATGTCTGAGTCCCCCCCCCACAAATTTCAAGTTCCCCCAAATTTCATGTTTTCCCACAAAATTTCAAGTTTCCCCCCAAATTTAAGTTTTCACCCAAAATTTAAGTCCCCCAATATTGTCATTGCCACCTAGAACAAACATGCCACGTAGGACAAAGCTTTGTCATAGTAGGATAAGATTCAAAATCTTCAAAGGGCTGGAAAAAATGGTCGGAAGGGGGAAGAATGAAAAGTGTGGGTGGGTGTGTGGGGAGGGTTCAGGGGCAAAAATGCAAAACCCGGGGTTGTATGTGCAAAATTCCACACCTCCTCTCTTATCCCTCAAAATCTCATCACTTATATTTTCTCTTATCCAATTTCCCTCTTTTATATAATAGAAGTCATAATCCGTGCCCGTAGGGCACGGTTCATTTCAGATATTCACCAGTCAAAAGCGTAGATACCGGAAAATTCAGTGCAACCCAAAAATCTTAGTTCCTCGGCAAAATTAGTACCACCCAAATTTAGTTCAAAATTTTATGGTTCTCCCCGCTAAATTTTCAATTTCCAAAAAATTTAGTTCATCCCAGAATTTAGTTAGTTTCCCTCAAAAATTGAGAGTCAGAAATTTTTTCCCATCTAAAAATTAAATCCCGTAATTTTAAGCGAACAAAAATTATTGGTCTATGAGCGAAATTATTGTAGGTAGCATCATCAACACAAAAAACAGATGCGAATCATACACATGGTTTCATTTCATCAATTGAACAAAGAATCACCGTGTTATGAAATCATACACATGGTTTCATTTCATCAACACACAGTGTCAATCCTTTGCGTGAGAAAAATATTTGTGGTAGGCTCCATTATATATATAGTCATAACCCGCGCCCGTAAGGCATGGTTCATTTAAGATATCCTCCCCCCACAAAAGCTTAGTACCCTTGCAAAATTTTGCTCATCCCAGAAAATTTAGTTTCTCCCAAATAACTTAGTTTCTCCCAAAATTTAGTACCTTCAAATTTAGTTATTCACCCCCTTAAAATCTTGAATCCCCTAATTTTAAGCAATAATTAAAGCACATTAAATTTTAGTTTCACAGAAAATTTAGGTCCCAAAGAGAATTTAGTTACCCAAAAATTTTAGTTTACCCCAAAATTGAGTTCCCGTTATATTTAACCAGTGCCCTACGGACACCATTCATTTAAAATATTCTCCCCCTCCTATTGGATCCACTAATTTTAAACACACAGCAATAATAAAACCACAATAAGTGTTATATAGTTTACCCCAAAAAATTTCGTTCACACCAAAATTTAGTTCATCACAGAAAATTTATTCTCAAAAATTTTTTGTTTCTCCAAAAGTTAGTTCCCCCAAGTTTTAACCCATGTCTAAATGGCACTGTTCATTTAAGATATATTTACTCTCAAAAGCTTGGTTCCCTAATTTTAAATTAGCAGCAATAATTAAAGCACAAAAATTTAGTCCCCCTAAAAATATAGTTTTCCCCCCATTGTTTGTTTAATTTTCCCCAAAATTTTTAGTTCTCCCAAAATTTGATATACACATGAACAGATTTTAAAAATGCCTATAATTGGTTGTTGGTATCTGATCAATCATTTGCATATATTGTTGGTATCTGATCAATCATTTTCTGTAGCCATCTCGATACAAAGAATATAATATGCAATACGATTTTATAAGTGAATGAACTCTGCAGTTTTCTCATGACTTATACATGGTTCTTTTTTTGGTTAATTGGCATTTTTCTTCTCCGTGAACACATTTTTTCACATAACAGGTTGCAGACCTTGGGCTTTCAAGGGAGGTCAGTCGTGATGCATCAAACGTTAGAGGAACTTTCGGTTATCTTGATCCCGAATATGTATCGTAAAGGTCCTTCACCAAGAAAAGTGACTTGTACAATGTTGGAGTTTTGCTTTTTGAGTTGATTACCGCACGGAACCCACATCAAGGTCTTATGGAGTATGTTGAGCTTGTAAGATTTCCATATATGGGCACCTTTTCCTAAAGTAAAATGCCATCAAATCTATGCCATATACCGCTATATACAAACCTTAATGCTATTGGTTTTGAATCAATAACTTCAGCTTAAGATTTTTGGACCGAAATCCAACACAAATGTCAAAACTCTAGCCCAAATCATCTTCAACTTGGGTTCAAGTTTGGCCATTCTAACTCAGCCCAGTTTGCAGGCCAACCTGAAACCCTCTAAAATTATTGTAGGCCATGAAATTAGAAACAGGCATAGTCTGAGTACATGTGAATGTATGTTAGCTTATCTAAATGTAGAGTTTAATAAATTCATGTTGTCCATTCTCCATGTCTTGAGTGCGACGACATGTGCCAAGAACCTGGAAGTCATGCCAGATATCAAATAATAGGGGAAAGAACTTTTGTCAGCTGTTAACTTAAATATTCAGAAAAAAATTAACTTAAATATTCAGAAAAAAATTATGTTACGCTGTAATGATATCTAGCTTACCTAAATGATAAATTCTAAAAAAAGTTCTAAAATATATGGAATCTTGCCTTGATACACTACACCTCCACATATATGATGAGCATCCATGCTTTTTTAATTTAATTGCTTGTATTAGAATTTAAATTTTTTTTACTTTATCACTAAAACCTGAAGGTCTTATAATTTACATTCCCTGGCTAGTGGTTGTGGTTCATATGTCCAGCACCTGCATCAGTGTTACCCAAACCAACATGCAATCATAATTAATTGACCTTGTAGTAATTCATGTTGCTTCCAGCATTTTCTACAACTGCATCAGTGTTACCCAAACCAACATGCAATCATACAGCTTTTTTAAAGTATTAAACATTTAAAATGCCTATAATTGGTTATTTAAGAGCAAGAGAAAACCCTTGGATTACAAGGTACAAAAATGAGGACATGATCTATATGGTATTCTAACTTATTTTACTATGCATCATAATCTCTGTATGTGGGCATGTTGTAAGATACGTGCTAGCACACACATGATATGTATGTTGTAAGATACCCATATATCTGTTCATTTCAGATATTACTAAAATTCTATCTTGCCTGTTATCAGACTGGATAGAATTTTAGTAATATCTATTTTTAGTAAAACTAAATTCTATCTGGCCTGATTTGCATACTAAAATGCATGTTCATTTCAGATAGTAATATCTTTTTGTTCATCCAGTCTTCTTTTGTTCATTTCAGATATTACTAAAATTCTATTTCAGATAAAAACAGACTTGCTAGCATACACATGGCATGAATTGATATGCATGTTTGTCTTTGAACTGGTTATGATGCAAAAGAAATGGAAGGATATGCAAGTTTGTTTTTGAATGCTCATCTAAATTCTAAATAAGCAACTCAGTGTCTGTCTGACCAATCAGCTTGTTGCTGAGTGTGAATAATCTTGATATCTTGGAGCACATCTGCCTCGTTCACAATCTCCACACAGGCGCTGACGTCGGAGGAGTGAAGGTCGTCGGAGCCGGCATTGGTGACGTCATGAGTCTGCTGAAGCTGCTACTACCGCCAACCATCTTCCCATTGTATCTCCCAGTTAGCAACGCCATCCAGCAGCACGCCTGATGGATCCTTTGCATTCTGTTGAGAATTTCACAGAAAAAATCCCATCAACTTACATTTGTTTAAATCCCTATGCATATTCGTATGAAAGTAATGTGTATATCCCACATTTAGATTACTTACAAACTGCTTTTGGGCCGAAATCAGCTTCATATAGAGCAGAGGGTGCATAAATTTGGTTTTTGCAGTCAGTTTTAGATGCCACTGCAATACCATGATCCATATCGGTGCTCTCTCTATAAAAATTGGTAATAATCTGATGAACTTAATTGGTAATAATCTGATGGACGAAATGTTCAACTTGTTCGTGTCATCCATATCTTCTACAACCCAATGAAATCATTAAAACCTACCAAAAATCTAACTTCTTCAAGAAAAATTCTGGAAATTGCAAAGCATAAACTCACCTTATTCATTTGGTTTACAATATAACAATTTGGGATAAAATGAAGAATTTTCAGTAAAAATTCTAATAGAAAGTATTGAAGAACAACAATTTTTTATCACGCTTGTGTGACTACATGATATCCACTAAAATAGTTCCCCTGGATGGTTCATAACAATCTTGTGGATTGGGGATGTTCATCTAACTCTTTTTACAGTATCTCTACTGACTGAAACAATTTTTTACCATTAGATGAACTCTTTTTGTATTAAAATGGATGTTCATGTAAATATAGATATTACTAAAATGAACATGCATTTTAGATCTGCCATATGAATCTTTTAATCTTTTACCATATTAAAAGGCATTTTTTGTATTAAAATGGATGTTCATGTAAATATGGATGTTCATTTCAGAAAGAGTTCATTAGGTGAACATCCCCAATCGCCAGGATATCATTGTCATGAACCATCCATTTTGGAAAAATATATGATCGTTGCAAATTAATTCTATCTCTACATTTTTTGCGACTACGTGATATCCACTAAAATAGTTCCCCTGGATGGTTCATAAAATAGTTTACAATTAACTATATTTACATTTGAAATCAAATCACTGCAAACCATGCTTTCTAAAACAAATATCCCTCATAGAACAACAAAGACCATGCTTGAAAACATAGTTCATCACCACCTGAAGCAAATGAAAAACTGAAGTCAGTGAAACTGAAGGGTTTTGAGTAGTTGTAAGCAATTAAATTTCTGGATACCACATGAATGTAAATACCACATGAATGTAAAATTCTGGATACTTCAGCGCAGATGGCAAACAATTAAAACCCCTGAAAGAGTTGGCGCAGATGTCAGATTTAAAACAAACAAATTTTCTTTGCATAATAAAATTTCTGTATGCTTTGGCTCAAAACAAACAATTTGGCGCAGATGGAAAATTTCTGGAGAATGTGCTTCAGACAAAAAATTAAGATGATACAATGGGCACGGCCAATATGATGATTCTGAGACGCTGTTAATGGTAAAAGATTCATATAATTGACCTGCCATTTTAATGATCTTACTGCTAATGTGTTCGTCAATTTTGCTTTTGACACACCTGTGGTTTAATTTTTCATGTCAAACAAACAATTTGGCGCACCTGGGGTTTTAATATGCAAAGATCATATATTTTTCCAAAATGGCATGTCAAGCATTGCTTTTGACACACATAGGGTTTTAATTATGCAAAGAGCATATAATTTCATTTTAATGATTGGCATGCCATTTTGATTGACCTGTCTCTGAGATCACACACACACACACACACACACACACACACACACACACACACACACACACACACACACACACACACACACACACACACACACACACACACACACACCTGCTGAAGCTTAGGCAACCTGTCAAACATCTTTCGTTTTAGGGCAGTGTGCCATGTTTCTGAGATAACATGTTTCTTTGCTAAAAGTTTATTCAAATCTGTTAGGCATGCCTCTGAGATTGTCTTGTCCTGGACCATGCACCTAATGGAAAAATCTTCATCAACCCAGCAAATTAGCCCAGTAGTGCTCTTTAAGATGCACAATCACATCAATGTCAGAATTCAGATGTTCCTTAAAATGCATTATGTGCATAGGAGCAATGCTATGAATTTCAAAATCCAACCATATTACAGGTTTGAAGCATTTTTAGTATTTTCTGGATGAAACTCGGGGGTAGTTGCACTTAAGTTTGAGACTTTACCTTACCAATGACGATTATTAGTTTACTGTTGTTGAAGCCTAAAATGTCCAGATAGATGGTGATTCGTGAATGCTGCTATTTAGGCACAAATCACCTGAACAGAAGAGAGATTGATATCGAATCAAGAAAGCAGAAGGAACCTGCCTAGTAAGAGTAGTTCTGGTCAATATGAAGATGAAAATATTCACAAGCCGTATCATGTAGCTACTCTCTAACCATAGCCATGAGATATTCAGCTTAACAAATGATTGATACGCAACAACAAAGTTCTATCAGCTTGAACTAAATTACATAAAGAAATATGCAAGAAAACAACTTCAGACCTTACAGAAATGGGCGAGAAATCCTCCAGGCCTTCGGATTACAATGTTTATAAAGAATCGGCAAGCAAGAACATCAAAGATGACAGACCTTCAGTTCTTACTGACCTTCAGATCTTCTCCTTACCGACCTTAAGAACCTGGGGTTGCTATCAAATCGGCAAGCAAGAAAGAAATCGGCAAGCAAGAAATCCTGTTGCCATCACCTTGCTGCTTTGGGGAAGAGCTGCTTTGGCGAGAAGACGAATGTGACAGATCTTCACCTTGCTGCCTTGTGGAAATGATTTTGGGGGAAGAGGTAAATGACGCGGGATTTGATTTTGGGGAAGAGCAATAGCCCCAAAAACGGCTCTTGCGCTCCCCAAAAAGTCTTCTCTCCAAAAAATACTGTTGCTATTAAATGTGACCCACAAATGTCAAAAGTATGTGTTAAAATACAACTCTTCAGCTCAAAACTTCATCTAAACCGTTCATTTCCCAACAATTAATCTTGACCGTCTTTTATCTTATCCTAGTCAGCCCTAGGATTCAAAAAACACTGTCAAATGTATAATAGATATCTATATATCTATATATTAAAACACAGCTGTTTTTGAATCCTAGGGCTAACTAGGACAAGCTGACTAGGACAAAGGGGTTGATAGAAGGAGTGCCATGATTTATTCTAAGAAAATGAACCGTTTAGATAAAGTTTTGATATAACTTTGTTTGAAACTCAGCTGAAATAATTCGTTGGTCCCACTTCTTTGAGTGGGGAGATCAATAAACTTTTGTGAGAGATAGCAACCGTCTGTTATTGGGGATAGCAATAGGCCTTTTTGGGGGAGATCAAGAGGCATTTGAGCTTCCCAAGAGCATGTTTACCTAAGAGCTTTCCACACTATTTCGCATCCTGGCGCAAGGAGGTGTTCTAAAAATTTTTCTTGCAGAGTTGGATTGTTTACCCAAGAGCCTTGGTTTGCATAGTTGGATTTCTCAATCGCAAAGGTCCAGTTTGGATTTCTAAATTTTTCCCCTTTCTCAGTTTTGTGTGCAGAAATTTTTTCAATCGCATCAGGCATCTTGAACGCCTTACGCCAGGCATCAAAGAAACCGAGATTTTTTATTTCAATCGCCCTAGCCTTGGTTCACAGATTTATTTCTTTTCTAGCATCTCACGTGAGTTTCTTCGGTCGTCAGTATTTAGTTTGATTTTTTAACTCAAAATCGCAAAGAAACTGAGACCTTGAACTCAACATTATCTGATCTTGATTTTTAGTTTGATTTGTGATAAACCCAACAAAAAAACTCATGCCGTGAACTCAACAGTAAGTGCCTTGAGGGGGTTTTTTTCATTTGAGTTTCTTTCTTTTTTTAGTTTGGTAGAAAAAATTGCGGTTGAGTTCAAACGAAAAAAACGAAAAAAATTACTTTTTTAGTGGGGCATGAGTTTGAACTCAAACGAAAAAAACGAATAAATTACTGATGATTTTTTCAGTAGAAACTCATGCCCAATTTTCGCACAGAAACTGTAGAATTTTTTTTCTTATATGCCTTGAACTCATTGCCTAAAGCTTAAACAAATGAAAAAAGTGGGCATGAGTTTCTTTCGTTTGATTTTTTCGCATCCACAACAGGCATTATCATTCAAACGTGGGGGCTCCTTGGCATTTTCGTTTGATTTTTTTCTATCATCCAAACAGGCATTGTTATCATGCAACTTCAAGACACGAACAAACTGTTTAAGATTGACGTTAAACGTTAAATAGCATGCTAAAGTCCTCAGCTAAGGACTAATATTTGAGGGTATGCACAGCTAAAATGCCAAGCAGCACCTTAGAGCATCACTTACAATGCTGGCAATGAGATATCAGATACGCAAACATGATACAAAGAATGATTCATCTTTAGTGTCACACTGATGCTTTAACAGTGTCTACATCTTACTAGGGAAATTTAAACATGATACAAAGAATAACCACAAATATATGCAGAAAATCTGAAAACAAAGTTTGACAAATGCAATATTACATAGGTAAGGCCATTCCAATCTAAAATGTAAAACATGAACCTAAACCATTTCTTTTCAAGCTCAACCATTCTAACATTAAACATGAGCATTTCAAGTACAACAATTCCAAGCATAAAACATGAACATTGTGGTGTGGAAACCTGGCAAGTAGTAATGAAGGCCGACAAATAGTGACTGCCTCTCAACAAGCAACAACATGAGCTGCATAGACAAGAAGCACTATCATCAGAATTTTCTTCTTCATTTTTGTGTTTCTCATTGATTTCAGGTAGCGTTGCCTCTCAAATCAATTTATTTTTTCCTTTTTATATCTGATAATTATTTGTGTAAAGTTTCTGTTACGCCTATTTGACCGAGACCCAAAAGACACGAGCCCAGGAGCCCGACTACTGGTCGAGAGCCCATCTGCATCCTCAAGCCCATTCTACAAAAGCCCTATAAGGGATCTTCTCAAATGTCGATCCGACCCGGCCCCAATAACCCGCGGGTCACTCGCCCACTCCTGCGAAAACCGCTCCCCCGGACGCGCGACCACTAAATGGCGGTAATGGGGAGGTGCTGGCATGGCGAAGAGAGCGGCGGCGAGGGGGCGGATTGATGGGGCACGATCGAGGGCGGGCGTGGGACGTGGGCCAGAGGCAATCACGCTGGGAGCTCTACAAAAGGGCTAGGAAGACGACGAAGAACGGGACCGCATCTCAGGTATCTAAAACCTAAGGTACTCCATCAACGACCTAGCTCCCCCATCCTATCTCCTTCCTCCCCCGCTCGCGCCGTGAGACGCCGTTCCGATCTCCTCACGAGTCGAACCGTCTCCGCCGGGCCTCCTCTTTCAGATCTCTATCTGACTTAGGCATCGGAGGGGATTTGGCCGGAACCTAGGTCCGGCCCCCTGACGAGCGTTCTCGTCTACGCAGGTGGACAGCTGATCAACGGGCCGAGGCTTCCCCTCGCCCCTCTCCAACCTCACAGTCAACTGGACGAGTGAGGCTTACCCTCACCGTCCGCCCGCCGAGGCCGAGCACATCCTACCGAGGCCGAGCGTCTTAACTGGGTCCGAGGCTTCCCCTCGCCCTTCGCCGACCGTGCCTCTAGCTGGACGATCGAGGCTACCCCTAGTCTTCCTTCCTCCGAGGCCGTGCTCGTCCGACCGAGGCCGAGCGTCTCAACCTGGGCCGAGGCTTCCCCTCGTCCCATCTGCCCCGATTCGAAGCCCCCGAGGGACCCAAGCGGGCCCCTTGACCACGTTGACCGGGTTGTCCACGGTCAACGCTCTGTAGTGAGAAAACACTCTGAAACATCTGGCGCCATCTGTGGGAAACGAAAACCGTCCCACGAAGAAGCAAACCACACCAACAATGGCACGAGCCAGCAATGGAAGGAAGCGCATGCCCCCCATCCCGGAGGAGGGGAATGGCACATCAAACGGCAACCCCGAGGACACGCCCGTCAGTGGCCACCCCGCCCTCTCAACCGAAGAGACCGGCGGCTCAGAACTGGCCACGCAGGGACAGCTCCGTGCCCTGGCTCAGGAGACCAACGCGAGCCTTCAGACGTTGGTCGCGACGGTACAGCAGCTCGTCGGCCCTGCGCCGTCCAACGGAGGCACGTTGGACGACAACCATCGATGGGCGGGGGGTCCCCCCGCACTTGCGGTCCGCCGTGGTCGACGACCACGGGACCCAGAAACCGAACACAGAGCATCGGTTCACGCTGTCCGGCTCCCGTCAGGCGAGGTCACGCGCTTCCTCCCCTTATCGTGAAAGGGGCCGAAGAGAAACCGAAGGGACGGAGGGCGAATCGATGACGGCATCATCTCGTCGGTCACGGTCGTCCCGCCGCAGGAGAAGCGAACGACACCACTCAAGAGACCGATCACGGCGGAGCAGGAGCTCCCGCAGGAGGAGTCGGGAGCGCCGGGTCAGCCCGACCCCCAGCGTGGCGAGGGCCGTGGAGCCAGCCCCGCTGGCACCTGTGCTTCCTCCACCCCCGAACGAGCCAGAGGCAGGTGACTACCGCATCCCCGGGGGCATCCACGGAGACCGGTGCCCCTTATCACGGAGAATAACCGACGCACGGGTCCCCTCTCGATTCAGGATCCCGGTGCTGGGAAAGTACGACGGGATAGGGGACCCAGGACACCACGTGATGGACTACGAGGGGGACATGTCATTCCAGGGAGCTGACGATGACTTACTTTTCCGGGGCTTCTATTCTACTCTCAGGGGAGCGGCGAGGACCTGGTACCACAGCCTGCCCGGCCGCTCCATCGACAGCTTCGAGGAGCTCACCCAGTTATTCTGCAAACAGTTCATGGCGGGGAGGCAGATCAAGCCTGGTGCTGAACACCTGTTCAACATAGTGCAAGGCCCGGCCGAGCCGCTCCGACAGTTCATGCGCCGCTTCAATGCGGAAAGGCTGAATGTGAACAGCCCTCCTGACCTGGTGGTCCAGACGGCCCTTAAGAAAGGGCTTCGCCACAGAGGCCTCAAGAAGTCCCTGCACAACGATCCCCCGAAGGACCTCCCCGGGATCATGGCGAGGGCCGAACGCTTCATGCTGACCGAGGAGTCCTTGGCCGAAGATGCAGGAAAAGCCACTCGAGGGACCAAGCGCGGCGACGGCAGACGAGGCAGCCCCGAAGGATACCGGACCGAGAAGAGGCCGAGGAACCGACAGCTGGGAGAAAGCGCGAGGGACACCACCCCAGACGCCGTCCTCGCCCATGTACTGAAGGAAGAGCGAGCTGATCGCCCCCCACCAAAGGCTAAAAGAGGTGGGAAGAACAGGGAGAAGTACTGTAAGTACCATAAGGATGATGGCCATGACACCGAAGACTGCTGGCATTTGAAGAAGGACATTGAGAAGCTGATGAGCCGGGGGCACGCCAGGAACCAGGCCGACGAGCCGGCCCACGGAGAAGGGACCTCCACACAGCCAGACAAGGGGAAGAAGATCAACACCGTCCAAGGTCCCCTCCGCATCATAGAGTGAGCGGGCGACGTCTCTACCCCCGGTTGCAGCCTAGTAAGAGGGAGTTATCTAGGTTTACACCCCTCTGTCTAGCTTCATCTCCTTTTTTCCTTTTCCTCCAAATGTACCAGTCCGACAGGACTCTTGAGAGTACAAATGCATTCCCTTTTTGTCTTTTCTTAAATCCCCGACGGAATTGACATGTCACCAGTAGCGCAAAAGAATGGGGACCGCCGCCTCACTGGAGGAGGAAGAAGAGCTTTGCCCTCGTCGACCGAATCCTGCGCTCATAAGTCTGGGGGCAGTTCCCCCCAGCAGACACGGACGCCGACCGGACCTAAGCCGAGGAGTTTTTTTCCCTCGCCGACCGACTCCAGCGCCTATAAGTTTGGGGACAATTCCCCCAGCCGACGCGAACGTCATCCAATCCTAGGCCAAGAACGAAGCAGCAACGCAAAATACACGAGAAGTCCGAGTAAGTCAATTTCGTTTATAATAGTTAACCAGGGTACAAAAATGTGTCTTATTTACAGGGAATCAAGGCGAAGGAAACACTCTACAAATAATCCACTCACGACGAATGACAGAGTTCTTCACCTACAGAAGCTAGATCGACACCGACAGAGCAAAATTGGTTGACAAAAGACCCAAAGTAGTTAGCCCAAGCTAGCAACCATGCAACCAGCAATTATTGGCCACAGAGCCAATAACGAAGCCGAAGGAGATAGCGGGGGCCTGGGACCCATTTCAAGTAGACTGGCCCAAAGCGAAGCGGATGCTTAAAAATTTGAGGATAAGGCCGGGAGGGACTGCTTAGGGAGCCCGAGCTCGGGAGGACACATCCTCGGGCACTTCGCCCTGCTCGGAGCGAGGGGGATCGACCGGTGGAGGGGCTTGCCGGACATGCTCCGCACATTCCCGGAAGGAAGACTGGACGACTTCGACGATCCGAGGGGCGATGAGGTCTTCATACTTACCGAAGGCCTCCCTGAGAACCTCGAAGATCCTCTTCCCCAGGGTCTCGACGACGCCCTTCTCCACCTCCTCCGTAAGCCGCATCACCTGGCGCCGATCCGACAGTTCCCTCTGAAGCTCCTCCCTCTCCAGGCGGAACGACTCCGCCGCTTCCTCAGCCGACTGATGAGCATCCTCCAGCTTTCCCTGGAGGTCACCCACTCGTCCCTCCAACTCGGCCACACGGAGGTTGAGATGCCGAGACTCCATCTGGGCCTCCGTCATAGCCACCTCAGCCGCCCCGGCCCGCTCCTGAGCCCTTATGGAGGACTCCTCCAGCTCCCTCAAGCGGACAGCTCGACACTGCAACTCCACAGCGAGCACTGAACCCTGAAAAGACGAGACATGGGCTAAGAAGAGGATAAAGAGAAAGAGAGGATAGCAAGATAACTGAACCTGTTGAAGGATCCAGACCAAGGAATCCGACATCTTGTCGGCCGGGATCTTCTTGAGGAGGTTGCGGTCCCGGGGAGGGACGGAGACCTCGGCAACCTACTGGGCCAGGGCTCGGTCAACAAACATCGAACTCCCAGGGACGACGATCGAAGCCAAGTCGCTCGCCAACAAGGCCCCGACCCCCGGTGATACGGGCGAAGACGCTGCGAGTGGGGTGGCTGACAAAGCTACCGAAGGATCCCCGGCGGTCGCCACAGGAAGCGCGGAACCTGCCGGACCGGAGGGATCCACGTCCTCCTTCCTCTTCTTTCCACCGTGGGGCTCCGAAGGCGCTGGAGGGGAACGCTTCCGCCTCGCACCATCCTCACCCCCGGGAAGGGGATCGCCAGAAGAAGAGGCGGGAGCCGCGGCCACCACCTTACCCACGGAAGGCTCGGCTCGGCGCACTTCCTCCTCAACGGTCCTCTGAGGCGCCCTTCCAGAGGTACTACCTCGGCTCCGAGCGGCTCCACGATGGATCAGCACATCGACGTCACGGACGAACTCGCGGCCTGCCATCCCTGCAAAGGAGACCGAAATCAGGATGAATCATAGCGCGATCCGAGGATGAAAAAGCGACCTACCCGGAGACCACAAGACGGCCTTCAGGAGTAGGTCGTCCAACAAAGACCAGATGGATTTCGATTCCAAAGGAAGAGCCGACAGCAGCGCGGCGGCTGCCTGATCAGCGTCAGAAAGGGCTAACGGCAGGCGAGGCTGGACGGATGCGCCCCAGCTTGTCAGAATCTGGGCATCACCCAAAAAGACCACAAAGACATAATCCGAGCTCCAATCCCCCGACCAGCGGGGTAGCCCGGTCAGACATTCCCTCCTCGAACGGGCTCGGAGGTGCAGCCATGACCCCGGCCCGACCGTCTGGACCTGGTAAAAGTGGAAGAGAAGGGGGAGAGACGGCTCCAGACCGCGGGTGCAGTAAAGCGTTACGAAGCCCGTCAGTACCGCGATCGAGCAAGGGGTGAACTGGAAAAGGGGCACCATGAGATACTCCATGACCTGGACAAGGAAGGGATTGAGCGGGAAACGAAGACCCAGGCGAAACATTTCGACGTAGACGCCGACTTCATTGCTCCTCGGAAGGCAAATCCGCTCGTCGACGAATGGAACTCGGACATCATACGGGAAGCAGAGATACCTTTCCCGGATCTCCGTGACCGCCGAAGGAACGGTCCTCGATGGCGTACGGAGGATAGCCGGGGGGACGTTAAGACGCACGGCGACCGACGCCACGTCATCACAGGCGAAGTCTGGGAATAGCTTCCCCTTCCCCTTATCCTGGAGGGGACGACTCCCAGAAGAGGAACCTGATCCCACTAGCCGGGGCCTGCCCCGCCTGGACTCTGGAGAATCCCTCGCCCCTCGGCCGGAACCGCCTATCCTAAGAGCAGCCATAATACGATAGCGAGAAAGGAAATTACCTTTTAGCTAGCTTGGAGGAGGCAAGGAAGCAAAGGCGACGGGAAACTCTGAGTTGGGGAAAGCCTAGAACAATGGGAAGAGCAAGAAAGAAGTGGAGATCAACACAGCTGGGGATCTTATATACCAGGGACGAATTCGAAGCGCCTGACAAGAACGCGTGGCAAGGCTCGAAGAACCGGCGGCGTTCCGAAATTGGCGCCAGGGGAAGTCCAATCGATCCGCCTCATCATGACCTACATTTATGACCACGCCTCGATTGAAGCGCCACTCGGAATCCCAGGAGGCGCAGCGGTTGATCCGAGCAAGCCAAGGCTGATCGACCCCACCAAGGGCGGCTCACGAACCCCTCAGCTTCTCAACTGAAGACAACCCCACGAATGGTGGGGATAGGCTTGCAGCCACACGTGGCAGCATCAGAAGAACGACGGCGCTTCAGAGCTCGCGCTTTAAAAATATCGAGCGGGCCAACTCATGATGACAACTAATAAATGAGTCGGCATCGACTGGCGAGCTTGTCAAAATCGGCAGAAGTCACATCGGCCGAGCCGAACCGGCCGAGGCCGATCAACCCGACCGATGGGGGCAATTGTTACGCCTATTTGACCGAGACCCAAAAGACACGAGCCCAGGAGCCCGACTACTGGTCGAGAGCCCATCTGCATCCTCAAGCCCATTCTACAAAATCCCTATAAGGGATCTTCTCGAATGTCGATCCGACCCGGCCCCAATAACCCGCGGGTCACTCGCCCACTCCTGCGAAAACCGCTCCCCCGGACGCGCGACCACTAAATGGCGGTAATGGGGAGGTGCTGGCATGGCGAAGAGAGCGGCGGCGAGGGGGCGGATTGATGGGGCACGATCGAGGGCGGGCGTGGGACGTGGGCCAGAGGCAATCACGCTGGGAGCTCTACAAAAGGGCTAGGAAGACGACGAAGAACGGGACCGCATCTCAGGTATCTAAAACCTAAGGTACTCCATCAACGACCTAGCTCCCCCATCCTATCTCCTTCCTCCCCCGCTCGCGCCGTGAGACGCCGTTCCGATCTCCTCACGAGTCGAACCGTCTCCGCCGGGCCTCCTCTTTTAGATCTCTATCTGACTTAGGCATCGGAGGGGATTTGGCCGGAACCTAGGTCCGGCCCCCTGACGAGCGTTCTCGTCTACGCAGGTGGACAGCTGATCAACGGGCCGAGGCTTCCCCTCGCCCCTCTCCAACCTCACAGTCAACTGGACGAGTGAGGCTTACCCTCACCGTCCGCCCGCCAAGGCCGAGCACATCCTACCGAGGCCGAGCGTCTTAACTGGGTCCGAGGCTTCCCCTCGCCCTTCGCCGACCGTGCCTCTAGCTGGACGACCGAGGCTACGCCTCGTCTTCCTTCCTCCGAGGCTGTGCTCGTCCGACCGAGGCCGAGCGTCTCAACCTGGGCCGAGGCTTCCCCTCGTCCCATCTGCCCCGATTCGAAGCCCCCGAGGGACCCAAGCGGGCCCCTTGACCACGTTGACCGGGTTGTCCACGGTCAACGCTCTGTAGTGAGAAAACACTCTGAAACAGTTTCGTCTCAAAAATTGGTTTGTTTTGACTCTGGAGCTTCTTTATTTATGTAGATCTATGTTGTTTCATTGGGTTCAAAGCCTCAGAGGAAGCATATGGATTTTTTTCTCCATTTTCTTCTTCATTTTTGTGTTTCTCTTCTTTGATGTTAGGTACAAATTCATAATCTTTAGCTCTCAAATCAATTTCTTTTTCCTTTTTAATATCTGTTTATTATTTATGTAAAGTTTCGTCTCAAAATTCGATTTGTTTGACTCTGGAGCTTCTTTATTTATGCAGCTTTGTGGTGTTCGTTGGGTTCAAAGCTTCAAAGGACATGTATGGATTTTATCTCCATTTTATTCTTCATTTGTTTCTTTGCTTTTGGGCTTAAATTAGTAAAAAATTTGGTAATTTGGATGCTTGAACACTGCATACTATGAATATGAGACGTGGTGTTAAATATCTGTTGGATGTTGGATACGCTGTAGGCTATGCAAACACTACCTTGGAAAGAATTATATCCATTTTTTGAGGTATGAAGGGTGATTCATTGGGTTCAAAGCTGCATATGCATGTGGATTTTATCTCCTTTTTCTCTTTCATTTTTATGTTTCTCTTCTTTGATTTAAGGTACAAATTTATAATCTTTGCCTCTCAAATCAATTTCTTTTTTCCTATTTAGTTACTGCTAATTATTTGTTGTTGGGGATATGAGAGCTTTGAGTATTTGGAGGCAAATTGGTATGATCTTAGCTTCTCTTTTTTATGTGATATTTTTATTAAATTTTTTGTTTGATTTGGTGTGATGTATGTTTATGTTATTGGCTAATGAATTGTTTCTTTCTTGATTTGGAGTTCTCTCTGCTGCATTTTTTTCATAAAAAGAAATTTGTTGTTGGGGATTGCATTGTTTTATCATGTCTCCTTTTCTTGGGCATTTGTGCATATTTTTTTGTTAACGTGTAGTTGTTCTATGGGGGTTTTAGCGTTTTCTATGTAAATTTGTAGGTGTTTGAAGTAATGCAGACCTCCCTCCACTACAGCCGGAGTCACATGTCGGAGCTCCCACAATCACATTCGCCAACCACAAGTTCCAGATCTCCATTATTGAGACCCCTTTGACCATATATGTGCTTATCACTAGGTGGGTATTTGTTCCGAATGAATCCATGATATCTGTACATTAGACAATTTTATAATGATGTGTTAAGATAATTTTATAATGATGTGTTAGGCAATATATAGAAGGAGGATTTGTTGTATAGTGGCAATATTATAAAGTTAGATTATAATTAGAAGCCAGAGTATAACTGAACTAAGAACTTAAATAAGATTCATAATTGTACGATGTTTTCTTAGTTATAGAATCAGCATTAACACACCCCGGTTTGAGAAATGGCATATTTTTATTTCAACATGATGCATAAGCAAATGATGATATAGAAAGTGCACAAATTAATTTAGTATGAACCCAACAATAATTGCTAAGTAAGAAGCAAATATTTAGTTGGCATTTGTTTATAATAATGCAATTTTTTGGCTATTAACAATGCGCAAGCACCAAATCCTATATGTTAGAGATTCAAACATTCCTCCAAAAACAAGGATTCAAATGGAAAGTTTGTACCTTGAGAGTAACATATGACCACCTGTCAAAATATTTTATGCATGATCAATATGGGGCAGAATTATTTCTTTGTTTGCATAGTTGTCGCATTGTCCCACAATGTTCCATATGACAACATTTTTTTACATCGACTTATAATATCACACAACCTAAACTATATGCTAAAAGAAAAAACCCTTAACTATGAACAAATATACACAAAAATACATTCTGGATTGAACAACCATGCAGTCCAATTTCAAAAACACCATCTCTCACACCGGCATTTAAAACCAACAAAATTTACATATGACGCTAGGGCCGTGTGTCCTGAAAATTAAAAATAAAATCATAGATTAGAATAGGAAAATTAGAAACGAAGATATATCTAATTACTTTGTACAACTCACTTTTATTACCTTCATCATGTTTAAGCAGAAAACCTTTTACTCATCACATTATAAAAAGATGACGTGTCAAGCGCAATCCAAAGTGGAGAGTTAATAGGATGAGCAATAACCTAGATAAATTAAGAACATAAATTTCCTAGAAAAATTAAGATATATTTGAAAATATGGAAAATTTTAAATTTATACATTTATTTACCTTTTTTCGTTGGAGTGGTGGATGTCGTGCTTTCTGGAACCAAGCAAGCTCGGCAAGAACCATCTTCCACTTCTACAACAAAAAAGTTATTTGGATGGTCAATGAAGAGGATATTTTGAAAAACATAATCTAAGATTTTTATATTACCTCGGAAAAGAAGATTGCTTTGTCTTCAATGTGACTCGTCGACGTTGCTTGTAAAGTTCTTTTAGCAATTTGCTGAAAATAATAATAATAATAATAAACAGTCACTAATTTTTAATTTCAAAATGGGAATGTTTGTAACGGTATGCATACCTTATCAAAACAAAATCCGATATAACCCCGTAGCCTGACATTTATGTGATTGTTTTGAAGTAACAGAACCTGTGAGAAGAAAAATGTTAATGCAAACATAGTATATTAAAAATATAATGTAGAATTATGATAAGAAACTTACAGTTTTGCCAAATCTGCATCATCATCTATCTATATAAAAATACAAACCAATATTTTATCAAACAATGCATACCAAAAACTATTAAGTCATGCAATGAAATGTAGTAAAGGAAAAAATTTCTTACCCTGCCATATATGGTAATGTGGGTCCACATTTTAAAGCTTGGTAACGTATGATAATGCTATACCTGCATGTTAGACAACAATCGATAATAATTTTTTAAAAGATCATTTAAACAAATAATATAAATAAAACAATGTAAAGAAAGAAAGTTAAAAAACTTACATACAATTTTTATCATACATTGGAAATCATAGCAGAACTTCTGGGTAAACGATGTTTACTGTGTTATTTATGTTGGGCTGAAGAAGGACACATACACGATCAAAAGATGTGCACCTTGAAAGTGCAACATAAAGATGTCCATGACTGAAAACTGGGGTCCGCAAATCAACTCCAACGAATTTTACAGATTGTCCTTGGGCTTTATTAATCGTCATAGCATATGTCACACGGACAGGAAACTGCCTTCTTGTCATATGAAAAGGTAATTCTGTAGCCGATGGTGACAAAGATATTCTTGGAATAAACACAAAACAACCGGCTTTATCCCCATTTAAAATTTGAGCTTCAATGACACGTGATGCACATCTGACAACCATCAATCGAGTGCCATTGCAGAGCCCGTCTTTTGGTGCAATATTTCGTAATAAAATAATAGGACAACCAACCTTAAGCTCAAGTGTAAATTGTGGCAACCCAGGAGGATCCAAAGAGTTTATGTACTCAGTTGGATATCTATTCATAATGGTTGGATCGGTTTCATCATTTTCAGAAAAATTGTCTGCAGCTTGATACGTAATCTTCTGTCCCGGAAAAATGTTTAATGCAGCAGCATTTATAAAAGTAACATCATCATTCCGTGCAGAAAGAATTATTCGTTCAGTAAGGTATGCCGAAGTCACGGCACCCTCAATATCAAGCTGCGGATAAATTCGAAGTATTAACTCGTTTAAATCCTTGCACCTGAATATGTTAGAAGGAAGTTCTACCACTTCTGTAGGATTTGTCCCAACCTAATACATATAGATATAATTTTAGTGAAGGAATGGCTAAGATAAAAATAGTAAGTAAAATTAAAGTAGGCATGAAATAAAATACCTCCAAAATAAATTTTGCAAAATTTGCATTCTCAACAGATGAGTTATTTAACCGCATATTTTGATCCAAGATCAAAACTTGTACAGAGCACCATAATACAGATCGTCTCAATGAGGCACCAACAATTTCTTCTCGAACCCCCTTTGGTATGACGGGCAAGATTTGTCGGAAATCCCCACCAAGAACAACAGTAATACCACCAAATGCTCTGGGGTTATCACACATATCTTGTAACGATCGATCCACTGCCTCAACACAGTGCCGATGTTGCATAGGTACTTCATCCCATATTATAAGTTTTGCTTTTCGGAATAATTGAGCTTGCATGGATTGCTTGCTAAAATTACAAATTGAAGTATCATGCACATCTAACGGGATACGAAATGTGGAATGTGCAGTCTGACCTCCGCTAAGTAGCAATGATGCAATACCGGAAGACGCGACGGTGATAACTATATTTCCAAGACTATGCAACATTGTTGCTATTGCACTGTACAAAAAAGTCTTTCCAGTTCCAGCACCACCGCTCAAGAAGAATGCAGTACCTTTATTTTCAAATACTGATGAAGTAATTGCTGAATAAGCATTGCGTTGTGCATCATTGAGGCAATCAATGTCTTTTTGTGCATCCAATTGTTTCGCTTTATTTATAAGTTCCTGATGTTCATGCAACAATCTATTGCCAACAATTTCATTCCAATCTCCAGCAGGAAATGGCATTGGTGGAAAGTCGGATAGACACTTACCGTACTCCTCAAGCAATTCATTGATAAGGAATAATCCATAATCTTCAAGTTGGCCTTTATTTGGGGTAGAAATTGCAAATAAAGTTTGCAATTTATGTGGAAGATCATCGCAAATGTGCATTGAAAATTCATTCCATAATGCAAGGGGGTCGATCGGCACACATTCGATAAGAATAATAAAAAATAGTCTTCGTAATTGATATCCTGTTTTCATAATTGAAGCCTCGGAAAGACATTGTCTCCACTCGGAATCATCTTCAAGAAGACCTCTTGCAATACATGTTGCTTTGAATGTAGGGTACTCGATCGAATTGAATGTGCGTAAATTTTCCCACGATGTTGGCCCTTTAACAACTGTTAGTAGCAACCGTAGATAAAATCTCTCACCAGAATTAGGGGAGGCAAAATACATTCTGCCAATGGCATATCCAGATTGTCTTGGAGTCCAGACCTTTGTTGACGAATGCCACACAAACTTTTGGGGAAATTCTTGATATGTGAGATCATGTGCAGACTCATGTAAAGCACAACATGTAAAAAATTCAGTCAAAGTTGTCTTATCATTTTCAGCCCTAGACCTTATTGCATCTACATCTTCATCTGGATCAAAAATAACACGGTGTTGCCCTGGTAAATGAAGTATCAATCTTTGAACTGACGGAATCTCTTGATGCAAAGGATGCTCGAATATTCACCGGGCAGCCTCAGGTGGTCCAATATATCTTGCATCAAGGTATTGTTGGATCTCATTTACTGCGCCTAATACCATTGTGGTCCGATCATGACCTTTATAAATATACTTATGAATGTACTTCACACATCTTACCCCGGCACAAACTTCGACATTAATGTGGCAGTTAAATCGCCTTAAGAGATACCTGTTGTGCGGCACAACATCGCGGTTATCAACCTGATGCCCCCTTACAGTATATAGATGCCCATTACTACGACGACTGTAAATAGGATATCCATCACGATCCAAGGTTGTTGCATCTGCATAATTTCGAGGGTATTTCTTAGTACACTTACCATTTTCCATGCATGAGGCATTTGGATTCCGAGCACCACATGGTCCATGTACCATACATTTTGACACAGTATCGAATAATGCAGGATCTTGAGCAGGATCAGGAAATTCAGCACATACAATTCTATCCACTTGATCACATGTATGAATCTTATCGGGTCCACGAAGAAAGAAAAGAGCATGCATATGTGGAAGACCCCGTTTCTGAAATTCAATTGTAAATACATGTGCTACTTTCTTTCCAAATACATTATTGCCATCAATCTCCTTCATCAAAGCCTTTCTTTTTAACTCAAATACACGTGCGACTAAATCTGGACGGTCGGTAGCCTTTTGATTAGGCAGTAGAGCCGAAGTAATTTCTGGCCACTTTGGATTTGCGGTCATGGTAAGAAAAATATTCGGGTGCTGGTTATAACGTGTGATAGCCATCGAGTCTTGAAATATTTCAAACATGTGATGTGCACTGCCAGTGAAAGATGAAGGAAGTATCATGCGCTGTCCAATTTAGTCGCATCTGGCATATGCATCGATATCTGCAAGACCCTGATAGAGCTCTGAGCGGAGTTTTTGTTGATTAAGTTTGATGAATGTCAAACGATGTTGCTCAATTGCTGCCCAAGCATCAACTATGAAATCCTAGAATAACTTTCCACTCTCAAAATTGAAGAATACTCGTTCTGTCTTTCAAACAGACTGTAGCTATAAAACTCACACATAGTCAGGCGTCTACTTGATGCTATGTTTTGAACTGGATCCCACTGCTTCAACTCAGGTTCCCATCCAAGCTGACCATCAGGAAATAATAAGACGTAGTGTAATGGTAAGTATGCAGGATGAGTCTCATTGATTTGCATTAATTGATGATTTCCTCGAAGATGTAAAACTATATCTCGCATCCCAGAAGGTCGATAGCCATCGCCAGGTAAAATAACCGCAATCTCATCTACGGTTGGGAGGTTATAACGGCGACGATCCTTGTTTGAATTGTAATGCAGATATACAGGAAGATCATGACCACATGAATCTGCTTGAGATAAAACAGAATCCGCCTGACAATATAGTTTGATGAATGGATTTATGCCCGATAAACAATTTTGAATAATTTGTAAGACATCCTTGCTCAAATGTGGATTTCTATTACTTCGGAACTCCATAGCAGAATCCGGATCATATATGTAAAGTTGACAATAACTTGCTGTTTGATCCGGTTGGGGCAGAAGTGATCCTGTTCGATGGCGTAATTCTCCATGAATTGTAAATATGTTCGGGCCCCTGCCAGCAATCAATCTTTGATCCATTGTCACACCAAGGCTAGTAAATGCATTAGCTGCATTATACTCCCGAGTATACATTCGAAATGATTTTGATGCCTCACTGTCACCATCATATAATTCTCTAAGTGATGGAGGGGTTTCATTAAGTTTCGGCAATTTTACTTTTCCTTGCAAACAACATGTTCCAAAAAGATGTGTTCTCAAAGTTGACTTCGACAACTGTTCATCTAACCAGTGTAAGGCTGAACAATGAGGGCATGGAATGTTCATTAATCCAAGATGGTGCCGACCAAAATCAACCTGAGTTGGTGGACCCGAGCCATGCTGAGTTGACCGACATCGGAAGATCGAGGATGAGCCAGCGTCTTCTTGTTCAACTAGAGAAGTTGTTAATCCAGGTGTTATTTGAGGTATACAGATAGGAGTCATATATCGAGATATGTTTCGTTGAGCTTTTTCTCGTTCTCTCCTGTGACATTGAGCTAAACACCTAGCCAAAATAAAACCATAATAATTAAATAAAATTAAGTTACATTAAAGCAGAGGAGCTCTTATGAATAATAACCTGGCATATGGTTCATCATCTTCAGCACATATCGTAGCGTTGTGCGAGGGTGAGACCTCATCTACATGTTCAACGGGAGAAGTTGGTACTGCATATGTGCTTTGAGGCATGTCGAGTACACTGGTAGGAGTCATATATCGAGATGTGTTTGCTTGTATTTGTTCTCGTTCTCTCCTTTTGCGTTGAGCTAAAGCCCTATCCAAATTTAAACAGAAAAATAAACACAACTAAAATACATGGCTTGGTGAAAAGGTTTTATGTACAGTCGGGTTGATAATGACCTGACAGATGGTCCAGGAACTTGCCCGAAAATCATATCGTTACGCGAGGCCGAGACAGCATGTTCTTGTTCAACCGGAGAAGTTGTCACGGCTGGTGTTATGTGAGGTATATCAAGGACACTGTCAGAAGGCAGAGCATGAGATATGTTTCGTTGTTCCTGTTCTCGTTCTCTCCTTTTTCGTTGAGCTAAAGCCCTATACAAATTTAAACAGAAAAATAAACACAACTAAAATGCATGGCTTGGTGAAAAGGTTTTATGTACAGTCGGGTTGATAATGACCTGACAGATGGTCCAGGAACTTGTCCAGAAATCATATCGTTATGCGAGGCCGAGACAGCATGTTCTTGTTCAACCGGAGAAGTTGTCACGGCTGGTGTTATGTGAGGTATATCAAGGACACCGTCAGAAGGCAGAGCATGAGATATGTTTCGTTGTTCCTGTTCTCGTTCTCTCCTTTTTCGTTGAGCTAAAGCCTATACAAATTTAAACAGAAAAATAAACACAACTAAAATGCATGGCTTGGTGAAAAGGTTTTATGTACAGTCGGGTTGATAATGACCTGATAGATGGTCCAGGAACTTGTCCAGAAATCATATCGTTACGCGAGGCCGAGACAGCATCTTCTTGTTCAACCGGAGAAGTTGTCACGGCTGGTGTTATGTGAGGTATATCAAGGACACCGTCAGAAGGTAGATCGTGAGATATGTTTCGTTGTTCCTGTTCTCGTTCTCTCCTTTTGCGTTGAGCTAAAGCCCTATCCAAATTTAAACACAAAAATAAACACTACTAAAATACATGGCTTGGTGAAAATATTTTATGTACAGTCGGGTTGATAATGACCTGACAGATGGTACAGAAACTTGCCCGGAAATCATATCGTTACGCGAGGATGAGACAGCATGTTCTTGTTCAACCAGAGAAGTTGTCATGGCTGGTGTTATGTGAGGTATATCAAGTACATCGTCAGAAGGCAGAGCGTGAGACATGTTACGTTGTTCTTGTTCTCGTTCTCGTTCTCTCCTACTGCATTGAGCTAAAGCCCTATCCAAATTAAGCCCAAACTAATTACAATTAAAATACATTATTAGCGTATATTAGATGTTCATTTTGAGAATATGGTAGATGTTTAATTAAAATACTCCCAGTTTGGAATTGGGTGAATATGTTCATTTTGAGAATGAACACCCCCAGTTTCTAATTGAGAATTTCAGAATTTGAGTAGTTATTGAACTTCAATGTCAAATGCACAAATTCCATATCTTCAGAAATTTTAGAATTGCAAATTACATGAGAAATATTCCCAAAGTATACTCTTCTGAAATTTGAGAATTTCAGAATATGAGTACTCAAATTCCATATCAATAACTCAAATTTCAGAAGAGTATACTGCATGAGAAAAATTTGAATACTCAAGTTTGAATTTGGGCATTAGAAAAATTCAAGTTCAAAATTAAATTCAATTTCAAGTTCAATAACTCAAATTTCATTTGATAATTTAATGTTAAGGTCAACATTTTTCTTATATCATCAAATACCATAGTTCAGTTTAATTTCATGTTAAACTCAAATTTCAGAAGAGTTGAGGTGCAACATTTTGAAATTAACAAAATCAAGCTCTTCATTTTGAAATTAACATTTTGAAGAGGTGAGTTGAGTTTTTGTCCTGTTAATTAACAATTTGAAATTAACAATTTGAAATTAACATTATGAATTCTTAGTATGAACTCAATACATACTGTGATATGTGCAAATGTTCTAATACATATTGTCATCCAGGATTCTTAGTATGAACTCAATACATTTTTAGTATGAACTCAATCCAGGATTCTTAGTTCATACAGTTGAAATTTGAGTATGAATTTCATTGAGTTAATACATTTAAGTCCGGGATTTTTAGGTCTGCAATTGAGGATGATGGCTAAACATTCACAGGATGCTCAACTAATTGTTGATTGCATGAAATTGAGAAATGTCCTGTTAAATGCATATCTCAATTTTGATATGTCCAATAATGAAATATTCTCAATTAACATTATACTATTAGATATATCTAATTGCCTGAAAATGAGATAGTCCTGTTATAGGCATATCTCAATTTTGGCATTGCCTATAATCAAATTTCTAACAGCACTATCTGAATTTCAGTATGTCCCCACACCAAAATAGCATATCAAATTTCAAATGTCCAAACTTTCAAAATAGCGTATGAAACTTGCAAAATACATGATATTCTTAGTAGCAAGCAGGAAAATTGACAAAATTCAAAAAAAATTGTATATTTGAATTTCAGGGACTAAAATTTCATAGATATATGAAGTTGAATGTTGGTATATGAATGATATTAAAAACATATACAAAAGTCTATGTTGAAAGATATTAGAATGATATTAAATATTTAGTATCAATGCTAAACAGGACAAATTGGGACAAATTTGATCATTCTATTCATTGATGCAAAATATTCCTACTGCATGATTGAAAAAGTTGCTCATTCTCAACAAAACACTTTTTTAAAATTTAAAGGGTATCAAAATCCAATTTTTAGCATCATATTGCAAAAAAACACCATCAGTCAAAATTTCCTTTGAAAACTGAGCATTAGGCAAAAAAACACCATTAGGCCAAAAAAAACCCAAATATGAGCATTTCATTTCACAAAACACCATCATTCAAAATTTGAGTCATTTGAAAATTGAGCATTTCATTTCCCAGTTTCAAAATTTTAGGTAAGTCAAACTATATTCAAGTTCCAAAATAGTTTGAAAAATGAGCAAAATTTTTTTCCTTGGTTTCAGTTTGAGATGCTGCCTGAACATGGGGGGTATTCAGTGTCAAAAAAATGTGCATGCTAATCAGTTTCAAGACACAGCCTGAGAAATTCAAGATGAAAATGAATACAAAAAACTTGAGTAATTTCAAGATGAAACCAAGTTTCAAGATGATGCTTCAATTTTGCAACATCTTGTATTTAGTGCAGAACAAAGATGATGCTTCAATGCTTCAATTTTTGAAACCAAAATGAAAACATGTGGGGTGACAAAATTTTTTTTGCTCTAGCTATGTCCTGATATTGAAATTGAAAATTGAACCTAATTGAAACCAAACTCATTCAGCCTGAAATTGAAACTTAACATTGAACTTAACATTGACATTAACATTGAAATTTTTATCATTATGTGTCATATGAATCTTAACATTTTGACTCATAACATTGAAACTGTGAAATTTTGACTCATAACATTGAAACTTAACATCATGTATTAATTTTGACTCATATGAAATTAACACAATTATATACAACATGTAGGGAAATGTTAACATTGATACAGGATGTATATGATTCTCATATGAAGTTTTGACTTCATAACATCCTGTATTTGAAATTAACACCTGGAGGGAAATTTTGACTCATAACATCAACATTTTAACTCGTAACATCTCATATTATGAAAATACAAAGTGAAATTGAATTTCACATCTCAATTTGTTAAAACTACAAATTAACATCTCATATCATCTCAGCATGTAAAAAGTACAAAATGAAATTGAAACGTAACATTGAAAAAATGAAGTTAAGTTGCAAATGATAATGTTAAGTTGCAAATGATAATGATTTTTTTGTAAATTTTTGTAAGCATCCTGAATTTCACAGTCATCAACAAAAAGTGTTTTGTTGAAAAAATCTGTAAGCATTTTCCCTTATCCTCAACATTGGTTCATAAGCATCCTGAATTTCTCAGTCCTCAATGCTTACAATTGTTTTACATTGGCTTGGAATGCTGATAGCTGAATTTCTTAACTCAATCCTGAATTTCACAACTCCATTAGCATACCATTGGTTTTACAGGACAGTTTCATTTGTGATGTTAATGGTAATTCCAAGCCAAAGTAAAAAGAAAAAAATAAGACCTCTCATTCTCCAAGAACTCCATGAACTCCAACACAAAAAGAAAAAACACAATGTGATAAGTTGAGTTGAATACATCAAAAATTTTCCCAGTTTCATTAGTTAAACACTTAATTCTCTACCGGCAAGTGAGTAAAATGATCAAGTGTTGTTATATCAAAATGAGCAAGTATTCAAAATGAGCTAGTATTAAATGTAATGACTATCTCTCAACTCAATAAAATGATTAATTAAATGTAATGAGTTTAGCTAAAGCCATTTGAATGAGATTTCAAATATGAACATTATTTAATGATTTCAAATATGAACATTATCAGTTTTTAGCATGTTCAAATATGAGCATTATCAGTTTTTAGCATTTTCAAACTGAAATTTATTTTATCACCTCTCAATCTCATATCTAGTTCTAGTCTACTCTTATCCATGAGAAAACAGGGATCTTATCAATGTTTATTGGATAGGTTATAAATTTTCAAAAGTTTCATACTAATGTAACATTTTACACACATTTCTCAATTAATTTCAAATTTTACACACATAATGTAAAATGCATACACATATCCATATCAAATGAACTATGTTGAAATTTGAGTTATTGAAATTTGAGTATTCCATGAGAAAAATTTGGGCATACTGCATTTATTGAACATTCCATGAGTATTCCTATAATGAAATTTGACATTTGAAATATATAGGCAAATATTCTCATGGAATTCCATATTCCATATCTTCAGAAAATTTGAAAGTCCATGCATTTATTGAACTTCATTTTCAAATGCCCAAATTCCATATCTTCAGAAATTTCATGAGAAATATGCTCAAAGTATATCAACATTCCATGAGAAATTTCAAATTTAAGAATTTCAGAATTCAAATTCAAAATTAAATTCAATTTCAACACCATAGTTGATTTTTCTCTCAAAAATTATATCAACATTTCATTTGATAATTTCATGTTAATGTCAACATTTTGAAATTAACAAAATCAAGCTCTCTTTCATGCAGGTATACTTTCTTGATAAATTCTAACCAATTTCCACAGGACACTTTCATTTTCATATGCTTAGACACTTTCATTTTGATAAATTCTTCAGTATTAACCAAATTAACCAAAGCTTGAGTGACTGAATATGTTGAGAATTTTGAGTGACCAAAATAACCAAAATTTTCAGTCTATTTTCAGTCTCCAATTTGAGTGAAAATTTTCAGAATATTGAGTGACTGAATATTGAGAATTTGAGGGCTGAAAATTTTGCTAACCAAAATTACAGGAGACTGAAAATTAACAAAAAGACTAAAAATTACAGGAGACTGCTAACCTAAAGACATGATATGAGTTATATGAAGAATATCTCAAAATTGAGGATAAATAACCAATAATGAAGTGAGTGACTCAAATTGACATGAATAACTGACAGTAAAATTTTGAAATCCATGTCAATTTTGAAATCCAGGATATGAGTTATTCATGTTAGCTATGAATTGAGGATGAAAAACTGACAGTAAAATAACTGACAGTGAAAATTGACAGGATATGAGTTATTCATGTTAGCTATGAATTGAGGATAAATAACTCAAAATTTTGAAGTCCATAACAAAAAGTGAATTATATGAGTTATAACTCAGTTATTCATGTTAGCTATGCTCATTTTTAAGTTCAATATTTGATCACATGCAAGGTTCAATATTCAATGTTCAATATTCAATTTTTCAGTCTTTGCAATATTGCTAATAGCAATGTCCTGTTAATACAAAATTGGTTTGAAAAATTTTCATGAACCATCACTATTTCTTTTTGAGAATATCTGAAATGAGCTTTTGTTATCTGAAATGAGCTTTTGTTATGGGAAATAGCTTGTGTTATGAGAAAATGGATAAGAGTTGAAATTTTTCTCTTTGAAATTTTTCTCTTTCAACTGTAACTTGTTTGAAACTTGATGAAAAAAATGAGAAAATGAAATTTGATGAAACTTGATGAGAAAATGAAACTTGATGAAACTTGATGAGAAAATGAAATTTGTTTGAAACTTGAAATAAGCTTTTGTTATGAGGAAATGGATAAGAAATGAAATTGGTGAGTAACATTCAACTTTCATCAAATTTTTATATGTTAACTTGAATACATTCAAATTTCAGCATAGACTTTTGTAATATCATTCAGCCAAATGACAGTAAATACACCCAATGACATTAAAACAATCACAGTGAATGATATTAAAAATCAAGATATTAGAATACATTCAACATATACAAAAATCACATTGAATACACCCAACTGCAGACCAACATTCATGTGTTAACTTGATGTGAAAAATTTTCATCCAGTTAAATTTTTCTTGATGAATTTTCATCAAGGTAATTTGATCAAGCAAAAATTTCATTCAGCCAATGTGAATACACCCATAACTAAAAATGTTCAGCCAATGTGAGTGTATTTGATGAAATTGCTTATGGGTGTATTCACATTGGCTGAACTAAAAATATTGGCTGAAATGTTCAAATACACTCAAATACACTCAAAAGCAAACTTTTTCTTTTGTTATACACCAATAACATATTGGCTGAAATGTTTGGCTGAAATGTTTGCTGAATTGTTGGCCAATACACTCAAATACATATTTGCTGAAATGTTCAAATACACCCATATGTTCAAATAACTAAAAATATTGGCTGACCTAAAAATTTGAGTGTATTAGATGGCAAGGGTTTTGAACATATTTGAACATTGGCTGAATGAAATTTTTGTTCAAATACACTCAAATTGGCTGAACATGTGTTTGGGTGTATTTT
This sequence comes from Scilla litardierei, assembly GCA_030789695.1. Classification (NCBI taxonomy): domain Eukaryota; kingdom Viridiplantae; phylum Streptophyta; class Magnoliopsida; order Asparagales; family Asparagaceae; genus Scilla; species Scilla litardierei. Next base: position 73,720,879 of record CM061135.1, read on the forward strand.
TGTTCAGCCAATGAAATTTTTAGTTCACCCATATGTATGTGATGAAAATTAACCCAATCTACTTATGGGTGTATTCACATTGGCTGAACTAAAAATATTGGCTGAAATGTTCAAATACACTCAAATACACTTATAAGCAAACTTTTTCTTTTGTTATACACCCATAACATATTGGCTGAAATGTTTGGCTGAAATCTCTTATCCACAAATTAAGCTCTCAATATTCTTTCAATATTCTTTCAATATTCTTTCACAAATCTCATACCAATACTCAGTTCTCAATATTCTTTCAATATTCATCCAATATTCTTTCATATCAAGCTCTCATCCAATTTCTGAATATGAAGAAAACAATACTCAAGCTTTCATTTTCAAACTCATTTCTTAATATTCTTTCAATATTGACTGTCACTCAAACCCAACATTCAAAAATTAAGTTTATAAAATTCAGTTTATAAAATTCAGTTTATAAAATTCAGTTATTCTTAAAATATTCTTTCAATTGCAAACTCAAGTATATGTCTTGTCTTTCAAGATTAACTAAACCCAACAGTCAAAAATTATATATGAAGAGCTCATATATCCCATTAAACAATACTCAAGCTTTCATTTTCAGGAATGAGTTAACATAAATGAAAATATCCTCACTGATATGAGTTCACATTTATCATTGCTATAATAGCCTCTCAACCTGAATGTGATAAAATTGTGATAAAGAGAGCTTATTGACAAAAATTGAAATAGGAAATTTGATCACAGGAAACAGAATATAAATGTTTATATGATTGTATTAGTTTTTTCCTATTTGGGTGGGAAAAGTCACAAATAAACATGAAGTCACAGCTTGAGAATAGGAAACATGAAAAAATTGTAATATCATGGCAAAAAATTGTAATAAAAAAACAAATAGGAAACATTTTTCATGGCTATAAGATTGCAAAAATTTGTTGTTTCCTATAATGCACATAACCAAACAGCTGAAAGGCAAAGTTCACAAAGCTCACCAATTCACAAAGGATGTGATGAAGCCCTCAAACCCATAAAGCTCACCAAAAGGGTGCTTGAGCTCTCCCGTGATCTTAAAAGAAGAAAATGAGAAAATGTGAGGGTAAATTAAAAGAATAAAATGAGAAAATGCAAATTAAAAGAAGAAAATTAAAAGATGAGTTCTTGATGCTTGCTTGATGGTCTTCCTTGATCTGCTTCCTCTCTTGAGTGCGCTGGAGGAGGTAGAAGATGATGGCGATGCTGGAGGAGGTAGGAGGAGGTACAAAATGGCTAGCAAAAATTATTTTGGAATTCTGAAAATATCAAAGTATCATTTCAAAAATGATATAAGGAATAGCACAGATATCCAAGTTCAAAAACAATGCTTGGTTATATAACCAATAAAAAACTTCATGAAACAATAACAATGCATTAACACTAATTTTTGAAGCTCTCTTTACCAACAATAACAATGCATTAACACTAAAAAACTGCATGAAGTAAAAAACTGCTAGAACCAATAACAATGCTAGAAACAATATCCAAAATTAATCCATTAACACTAATTTTTGAAGCTATCTTTATCACAATGTTTATCAAAAAACTTAGTCACAGGAAACATAAACTTGGATAAACATAAATTTGATATGAAATTGCAGACATAATGTTTATCAAAATGTTAATAATGTTAACTTGGATTTATGTTTATAATGTTAACATGACAGTGTTTATCAAAAAATTGCATTGTCCCATTGCAGACAAAAATTTTTGGTAAACAGGACAATGCAATGGGGGTAAACAGGACAATGCAATGGGGGTAAACAGGACAATTTTTCACCAAAAAATTGCAGGACAATGTAAATAGAATTGAGTATGTTCACCGATTCTGTTTACAGGATATTTCACATTATACATGACAATCCTGTTTACCCCCATTGCAATGTTCACCAAAAAATTGCAGACATAAAATTTGCTTCAAGTTAACAGGACAATGTTTATCAAAAAAGTTTGTATTATCATATGTGTTATCCAAGCTATAAACATATAAACATTGTCATGTTAAAAATTTTAAAAATGTTAAAAATTGAACATTATTAACTTGGATTTATGTTTATCAAAACTTGGAAACACATATTAACATGACAATGAGATAATTTGATCATTTTGAAATTTTTGATAAAAATGAGATAATTTTGATCCATTCCAAAATTTGATCATTGTATCAACTGAGAAAAAAAAGCTATATAACTCAGAAATTCCATGTATCAAGTATCAACTGAGAAAAAAAAGCTATCACATGTATGAAAATTTGATCATTGTAAAAAAATATCTCTTAGTACAATGGACAATGAGATAAAAAAGCTTAGGACTATGAGATTCAAGTTATCACATGTATGGAAATTTGATCATATAACTAAGAAATTTGATAATTACATATAACATGAATCTCATTATATAACTCAGAAATTTTTTATCATTTTCAGATTTGAGCAATAATCTCAGCTATCACATATGCTATTCTGAAAATGAGGGACTAAACTCAGAAATTTGAGGATTTTTTATGTTAAATCTCATTATATGAGGACTTCTGAAAATGAGGGACTAAACTCAGAAATTTGGAGAACTAAACTCAGTTATCACATATGCTACTGATAATTCATAGGAATGGATGACTAAGGATTTTCAATTATCACATTTTTGAATGGATGACTAAGGATTCTCACCAATTTTTGAGAATTAACTCATAAGAATTGGATGACTAAGGATAATATCTCAAAAATGTGATAATATCTCAGTACATATGCTATTGATAATTCTCACCAATGCTAATGAATTCTCACTCAAACCCAACATTCAAACCCAACATTCTCACCAATGCTAATGAATGCAAATGAATTGTCCTGTCACTCAAATCCAACATTCAAAAATTAATATATGTCCTGTCTTTCAAGATTAACTAAACCCAACAGTCACAAATTATATATGAAGAGCTCATATATCCCATTAACCAACAGTGAGTAGCAACATTGAAAAAATTTCAAGATTATGCAAGTTAAAATTCAAAGATTATGAAGAGCTTTGTCCTGTTAAAATTCAAATAATATGGTAAACGTAACAGGACAATCTTGGAATGGATGCGTTACCAATTATGAAGAGCTTTGTGCAGATGACGTGATGAAGCTCTCAACCTCACAAAGCTCACAAAGGGTTGAGTTGATGAGGCCATGAGCTCAAACAGTTGAAATAAGAGGATAAATTAAAAAATTTGGGGTGAAATAAATTAAAAGAAAAGAGTAAAAGAAAAGATGCGTTGAGTGATCTCAAACCGTGATGTGTTGAGGAGCTGAGGTAGAAGAGGGGGCTTAAGATGCGTTGTTTACGTTGAGGGAGCTCAAACCGTGAAGTGCTTAAGATGCGTTGAGCTGGAGGAGCTGAGGTAGAAGAGGGAGCTTGAGCTGAGGTAGAAGATGATGGCGTTGAGGTAGAAGAGGGGGCTTAAGATCAAAACGTGCACTGCTTTCATTTGGCGCGCAAAGAAGATAAATTCTTCAAGCCGTGATGTGATCTAAACTATTTCCCTCTCAATCGTGATGGGATTAAAAGTTTTCCCTCCCAATTCGAGCAGAGGTGAAGGGGAGTTTAAATTTTTGAGTTCAAAATTTTAAAAACAATGATTTCTTACATCAATTTACACATAACTCAATTTCCCAATTTCTCAAATATCAATTTCTCAAATCTCAATTTCTCAAACCCAATTACACACAACCCAATCTCTACAAACAACACACCCAATTACACATAACCAATATCTCTTAACCAATATCTCTTATCTCTTAACCAAAATCTCTTATACATACAACAATACACATATCCACATACAACATTACACATAACCAATTTCTCTTATCCAATTTCTCTTATCCAAAAACACATGATAACATCCCTGTTTTATAATATAGATATATGTATGTATACTAGTCATAACCCGTGCCCGTAGGGCACGGTTCATTTAAGATATTCCCACCCACCCCCCAATCTTAGATTCCCTAATTTTAAACGAACAACAATAACCAAAACGTAATAAATGTTATTTAGTTGCAACAAAAAACTGGGAATTTTGTTCTATCCAAATAAAGACCCCCAAAAAAATTTCAAAAAAAATTTATTTCACCCAAAATTTTTTTAATCATCCTACATTTATTTCTCTGAAGATGGCCCAAAATTTTAAGGTTTTCCCCCAAAATTTTCACAAACTTACATCCAACCCATTGACTCCTCATGATTTGATCATCCCGTTGAGACATTTAATCATCTTGTTGAGACATTTATTTCCATTGCATGCATTGTTCTTCTTGATATGGTGTTCTTTCAATTTGATCATCCTTGCAAAAGACAGGTTGTATATCAAATGCTTACATTACGGTTTGTATATCCATGTATCATCGTTATTCTATTTACATATCCTTGTGATGTGCATACTTCATTTGAAAGTGATGAAACTTGTGGATGATTCGATCCGTGACGGGTGCAAAATGTCTGGCTGCTGTTTCAATGGCTTTTACTCCATCCGTCGAGATCAACTTCACAGAACATGCATGAATAAACAAATTTTTGTTTAGCCTTGAGGCCATTATCCATGACGAAAAAGATCCCCCATTGTTGGATAATCCATATATATGTGTTTTTGACCATTGGGGAATATGTGCTCTCCTGGACCCCTCCTAGGAACATCAAATCTCTCGGTATCTGAAGTTGCAGAAATTATGCATTGCTATGGGACAATAATTTACATGGCATGTCCTAGTGTTTATGTGTTTTCTGTGTGCACATCTCAATGCACACGTCTGAAATTCATATATTTTTATAATTTACTATGTAAGTATTGTGGATGCATCCAACGGAAGTCTATTTTGCTCTTGCACTACCTCTCATGTAATCAATATCCTAGTTTCCAAGATTTATAATGTTGCCAACGAACCGACCAGCAGCATTACTTTTGCTTCCCAGTGGGGCCACCAAGGATCGATCTCTGGTAGACGCGGGCTGTGCGCGCACCTTTAACCAGCTTTTCGATGAATAAAAAAGATTTATAATGTTTATTATCGGTCTCCTGGTGTAATCAAGCTTGATTGCTTTGTCAATGTTATGTAGAACTACATTGTTGCCTCCAAGTGTGCATGTCTTGTTGATATATGTATTAGCGAGAAAAATGTAGAACTATGAACTACATTTTTCATAGTTCATAGTTCATTTTCTGGATCTTGTCATTTCTGCATTTTGTGGTTGGTCTCATTTTGGGCAAGGTTTCTGTTACTTTCGCTTTGAGATATCTTATATTTTAAATCTCTCCTTTGGCCAATTACTTGCAAGTGAAACTCCTAGGTTGATGATTAAAGCAGATTTAAGTTCACTTCAGGAAAAGAAATGTTATGATAGACATTCAATAGCTTTGGGATGTCTTCCAGTTTATGTTGTTGCCTTGCAAGAAAACTGTTTGTACGATGTATGTTCATTCAAACTTTGATTTCTTTGCAAATTAATACCAACGATAAACCAAAAAATTAAAAAAATTAAAAATAATGGATGGTTCCTTGTACCAATGACAAACCAAAAAAACGAATGGTGAGAACAAACAAAACTTGATTAAGACAACCAGAATAATCCTTTGCCGCCTATGAGAAATAACATGATCATGCCAAAGTCCAGAATAATCCTTTGACGCCACCCTCGTTTGCCCTTCGCCTGCATTTGGAATTCCACCCTCCACCCTTGGAACTCCACCCATCGCCCTCGTCCTCCCTTCGCCTCTGCCCAATAAAAATATTAAATAATTCAAACATTAAAATAATGGAATGCTCCATGTAATAACGACAAACCAAAAACGAATGTTGAGATCTTACAAAACTTAATCAAAACAAAACCAATCTCTTATTCCCTGTAAGATACAACCACATCAGGCCAAAGCTCAAAAAAGGCTGGGAAATATGGGATAATCATTTGCCGCCGCCTCTTGTCTACCCTTCGCCGGTGCCTTCAAACTTCCCCCTTCACCCTCCGCACTTCTCCCCTCGCCCCATAATCACATATTTATAGATAAATTTCTCTTAAATCATTTGCTCATAGATTATAGTCCCAGAAATAAAGGCAACCAGTGAATATTAATAATGAAATAAATCCACTAATATTCGATACAACAAACCTAAAAAGTTAATTTTTTTGCTTCACTTAACTATAAATCCTAAAGAATCTCAAAACTATACAGAACAAATCAATTATCAATTATCATCATCATAGATCTACCATGAACAAACCAAAAATACCACACAAAATATCAATTTAAATTTGTGTCTTTTTCATGTTCTCTTGATTGCTTTTTTTGCTTTGGACAATACATGCATGAATCTAAAGCCAATAAGAAAGTTCACTAAGTTTTTTCACATCTCTCTCCCAAATAGAGATCTAAATGAAGCTTTCATACCCAGCCTCAAACCATGAAGCATACTTATTATTTCCGGTTCATTTGAATGGAACATTGTGGGACAATGCGACAACTATGCAAACAAAGAAATAATTCTGCCCCATATTGATCATGCTTAAAATATTTTGACAGGTGGTCATATGTTACTCTCAAGGTACAAACTTTCCATTTGAATCCTTGTTTTTGGAGGAATGTTTGAATCTCTAACATATAGGATTTGGTGCTTGCGCATTGTTAATAGCCAAAAAATTGCATTATTATAAACAAATGCCAACTAAATATTTGCTTCTTACTTAGCAATTATTGTTGGGTTCATACTAAATTAATTTGTGCACTTTCTATATCATCATTTGCTTATGCATCATGTTGAAATAAAAATATGCCATTTCTCAAACCGGGGTGTGTTAATGCTGATTCTATAACTAAGAAAACATCGTACAATTATGAATCTTATTAAGTTCTTAGTTCAGTTATACTCTGGCTTCTAATTATAATCTAACTTTATAATATTGCCACTATACAACAAATCCTCCTTCTATATATTGCCTAACACATCATTATAAAATTATCTTAACACATCATTATAAAATTGTCTAATGTACAGATATCATGGATTCATTCGGAACAAATACCCACCTAGTGATAAGCACATATATGGTCAAAGGGGTCTCAATAAGGGAGATCTGGAACTTGTGGTTGGCGAATGTGATTGTGGGAGCTCCGACATGTGACTCCGGCTGTAGTGGAGGGAGGTCTGCATTACTTCAAACACCTACAAATTTACATAGAAAACGCTAAAACCCCCATAGAACAACTACACGTTAACAAAAAAATATGCACAAATGCCCAAGAAAAGGATACATGATAAAACAATGCAATCCCCAACAACAAATTTCTTTTTATGAAAAAAATGCAGCAGAGAGAACTCCAAATCAAGAAAGAAACAATTCATTAGCCAATAACATAAACATACATCACACCAAATCAAACAAAAAATTTAATAAAAATATCACATAAAAAAGAGAAGCTAAGATCATACCAATTTGCCTCCAAATACTCAAAGCTCTCATATCCCCAACAACAAATAATTAGCAGAAACTAAATAGGAAAAAAGAAATTGATTTGAGAGGCAAAGATTATAAATTTGTACCTTAAATCAAAGAAGAGAAACATAAAAATGAAAGAGAAAAAGGAGATAAAATCCACATACATATGCATCTTTGAACCCAATGAAACACCCTTCATACCTCAAAAAATGGATATAATTCTTTCCAAGGTAGTGTTTGCATAGCCTACAGCGTATCCAACATCCAACAGATATTTAACACCACGTCTCATATTCATAGTATGCAGTGTTCAAGCATCCAAATTACCAAAATTTTTACTAATTTAAGCCCAAAAGCTAAAGAAACAAATGAAGAATAAAATGGAGATAAAATCCATACATGTCCTTTGAGGCTTTGAACCCAACGAACACCACAAAGCTGCATAAATAAAGAAGCTCCAGAGTCAAACAAATCGAATTTTGAGACGAAACTTTACACAAATAATCAACAGATATTAAAAAGGAAAAAGAAATTGATTTGAGAGCTAAAGATTATGAATTTGTACCTAACATCAAAGAAGAGAAACACAAAAATGAAGAAGAAAATGGAGAAAAAAATCCATATGCTTCCTCTGAGGCTTTGAACCCAATGAAACAACATAGATCTACATAAATAAAGAAGCTCCAGAGTCAAAACAAACCAATTTTTGAGACGAAACTTTACACAAATAATTATCAAATATAAAAAAGGAAAAAATAAATTGATTTGAGATGCAACGCTACCTGAAATCAATGAGAAACACAAAAATGAAGAAGAAAATTTTGATGATAGTACTTCTTGTCTATGCATCTCATGTTGTTGCTTGTTGAGAGGCGGTCACTATTTGTCGGCCTTCATTACTACTTGCCAGGTTTCCAAACCACAATGTTCATGTTTTATGCTTGGAATTGTTGTACTTGAAATGCTCATGTTTAATGTTAGAATGGTTGAGCTTGAAAAGAAATGGTTTAGGTTCATGTTTTACATTTTAGATTGGAATGGCCTTACCTATGTAATATTGCATTTGTCAAACTTTTTTTTCAGATTTTCTGCATATATTTGTGGTTATTCTTTGTATCATGTTTAAATTTCCCTAGTAAGATGTAGACACTGTTAAAGCATCAGTGTGACACTAAAGATGAATCATTCTTTGTATCATGTTTGCGTATCTGATATCTCATTGCCAGCATTGTAAGTGATGCTCTAAGGTGCTGCTTGGCATTTTAGCTGTGCATACCCTCAAATATTAGTCCTTAGCTGAGGACTTTAGCATGCTATTTAACGTTTAACGTCAATCTTAAACAGTTTGTTCGTGTCTTGAAGTTGCATGATGACAATGCCTGTTTGGATGATAGAAAAAAATCAAACGAAAATGCCAAGCAGCCCCCACGTTTGAATGGTAATGCCTGTTGTGGATGCGAAAAAATCAAACGAAAGAAACTCATGCCCACTTTTTTCATTTGTTTAAGCTTTAGGCAATGAGTTCAAGGCATATAAGAAAAAAAATTCTACAGTTTCTGTGCGAAAATTGGGCATGAGTTTCTACTGAAAAAATCATCAGTAATTTATTCGTTTTTTTCGTTTGAGTTCAAACTCATGCCCCACTAAAAAAGTAATTTTTTTCGTTTTTTTCGTTTGAACTCAACAGCAATTTTTTCTACCAAACTAAAAAAAGAATGAAACTGAAACGAAAAAAACCCCCTCAAGGCAATTACTGTTGAGTTCACGGCATGAGTTTTTTTGTTGGGTTTATCACAAATCAAACTAAAAATTAAGATCAGATATTGTTGAGTTCAAGGTCTCAGTTTCTTTGCGATTTTGAGTTAAAAAATCAAACTAAATACTGACGACCGAAGAAACTCACGTGAGATGCTAGAAAAGAAATAAATCTGTGAACCAAGGCTAGGGTGATTGAAATAAAAAATCTCGGTTTCTTTGATGCCTGGCGTAAGGCGTTCAAGATGCCTGATGCGATTGAAAAAATTTCTGCACACAAAACTGAGAAAGGGGAAAAATTTAGAAATCCAAACTGGACCTTTGCGATTGAGAAATCCAACTATGCAAACCAAGGCTCTTTGGTAAACAATCCAACTCTGCAAGAAAATTTTTTAGAACGCCTCCTTGCACCAGGATGCGAAATAGTGTGGAAAGTTCTTAGGTAAACATGCTCTTGGGAAGCTCAAATGCCTCTTGATCTCCCCCAAAAAGGCCTATTGCTATCCCCAAAAACAGACGGTTGCTATCTCTCACAAAATTTTATTGATCTCCCCACTCAAAGAAGTGGGACCAACGAATTATTTCAGCTGAGTTTCAAACAAAGTTATATCAAAACTTTATCTAAACCGTTCATTTTCTTAGAATAAATCATGGCCCTCCTTCTATCAACCCCTTTGTCCTAGTCAGCTTGTCCTAGTCAGCCCTAGGATTCAAAAACAGCTGTGTTTTAATATATAGATACATACATATACATATATATGTATATACATACATATACATATATATGCATATATATATACATACATATACATATATGTATATATATATACATACATATACATATATGTATATATATACTAGTCATAACCCGTGCCCTCGGGCACGGATCATTTAAGATATTCCATCAAAATCTTTGTTCTACCCAAAAACTATTTTCTCCTCCAAAAATTTAAACGAACAAAAATTTAGCGTATTCATTTAAGATTTTCCCTGGCGAAATCTTTATTCCTCAAAAAATTATTTTCACATCCAAAATTTAAAAGACTAAAAAATTCGTGTAAAAATATTTAGCGGCACGGACGCCTTTAGTGCGGAACAACAAATTCGGCGTGAGTGCCTTCGACACGGAACAACAAATTCGACGTAGAACAACGATTTCGACGCAGTCGCCTTATGTGCGGAACAACAAATTAGCGTAAAAATTTTAGTGGGCGCCGGCGCGGGCGTCGCCGGCACGGGCGCCGCATGATCAAATCTCAACCACTCTTTATCACAATCCACTTGTCCTAGTCAGCTCTAGGATTCAAAAACAGTTATGTTTTATATAATAGACTGTTTTAACTGCTAATATTAACTGTTTTAACTGTTTTAACTGCTATTATTCAGGCATTGTTCCTAGTAGTATGTTTTTTATTATTGTATTCATGTGTGGATATCAATTACTGCAAAGGAAAAATTTGCTGCAACTTAGTTTAATCTATTTCTTTTCTTATAGACTGATTAACCGATGTTATTTAAAAACCTCTTTGTCTTTGCTTGACTTTACTGTTGAGTTGGAAGGAACATGTTGCACGGATTTGTGTTTGTGTTTGGTTACAAAGGAAGCTCTGCTGTAATATGCAAAATCGAGGCAATGAATGAAGTGCACTGCTCCAATTTTCTCCATTTATTGGTTGCTAGTTGTTGGAACAATTCCCTTTACCCGTTGGGAAAATGCAACCCTCACATACAACATTAAATACATCTTTAAAATGTCATTATTGTCATACGTTTGAAATGCCATCATTGATATATTCTTAATTTTTGTGGTTTTTCGTTTCACCTTCTTGTGTTTCATTTTTTTGAGGACCAGTTTATTATGTCTTTGTATAAATATCAACAGTATTTTTAGATTTCCTAAGCAAAGTTCTTGTATTCGAGGTTGTAGAATCCTTGGGGCATATTGTTCTTGGGTGGCGCGTGTTACCAACTGAGCCAGTCATTGAGCAAGTATTCCTTACTCCAAGTTCGAGATCTAATTAAATAATGCCAAAACTTTATTGTGATTCGGTGAAAAGGGTAGCTATCATCTTGAGATTCCATGTAGATTTTTTGGGAAGAGAGAGGTGGATAGAGAGTTTTCAGTTTTCAAAACCTTGGTTTTCCCAATACATTTCCTCCCAAAAATTCAAATGTTTCCTCCCAAATATTCTCAAAACCTCATCCCAACCGTTGATTCATCAAGATCAAATCCCAGCCACTCTTTATCTTGTCCTAGTCAGCCCTAGGATTCAAAAACAACTGTGTTTTAATATATATATATATATAGACATATATATGTATATATATATATATGCTGGCAACCGTTGCAGCCATTTGCAAATTTAGGATTCTCGGTTGCAAATTTATGTACATACATACATACATATAAATATATATACATACAAACATACATATACATATACATACATACAAACATACATATACATATACATATATATATATATACATATATATATATATACACACACACATATATACATATATATCTATCATATACAGGAGGGATGTTATCATGGGTTTTTGGATAAGAGTTTTTGATAAGAGATGAGAAATTGGGTATATGTGAGGGATGTTGTTAAGAGAAATTGGATAAGATAAGAGAAATTGGATAAGAGAAATTGGATAAGGGATATAAGTTGATGATGACTATGACAAACTTTGGGGGGAAACATGTGGGTGTTTGAAAATTTCAATTTGAAATTTGTATTTGAAAACAAAATGAATTTGAACGCAGCTCAGCTCAGCCAAATGAATTTGAACGCAATTTGTATTTGAAAACAAAAACATCGGGGTGAGAACGCAGCTCAACCCCATCCTCTTGCGCTCCCTCGGCGGCAACCCTACCCAGGCCCAGAGCCCTTCGATCGCCAGCTTCGCGACGCGTTCAAGGTCCTCACCGTTTCAGATCTGTGCCACGTGCTCACCATCATCGGGGAGAAGCTCGATCCCGCGGAGTGAGGAGATCGTGAGGTCGATGTCGCGCCTGATGGGATGATTCAAGTACGAGGATCAGGTTAGCTTGATGATTATTAGTATTACCTTTTAGATCTGTTGAGATTTATCGTGTATCTTTGGTTTGCTTTTTTTGAATTTGTTGATTTTTAAGATTAGGGCTTCGAATGGTTCTGATTTTGGGTTATTTCCAAGCAGATTCAGATTTTGGGTCATTATCATCTCCATCTCTCAGATTTTGGATCAGGTTAGCTTGATTATTTCTTCAGGTTTGGTGGTTAGCACTTGCAAGCTAACCTGTCAGTTTTGGGTTATGACACCTTGATATTTCTTTTGCTATTAGCTTTTGCTCTGCTGTCTTCACGTGGTTTTCGATCCTGTATTTTAAATAGAAGGGATTTTATTGAGTTAGTGGTATGAAAAAGTACAAAAAAATAGCAGACAGGTATGCTATGCCAAAATTCATATAATTAGTGTTTAATAATCTTTATTTCTTATTTCTTAATAGCAAGATAAGTGGAGAACCATTCATGAAGTTGAGGATATATATATTGACAGATGATTTTTACATTTGGGGAGAATGAAAGGGCTTGAATCGGGGTTGGAACTTTGGGGGTTTGAATGGTCGTGATACTTTGCATTTGTGTTGATTACTCTATCCACAATGGGCTTGCTAAAGATGATGGTGTGGTTAAACATGCTTGGAACCAATGCTTCTAAAAGCAGAAATTTGATCCATTGCTGCGCAGGAAAATTAATCATCGAAGTTATTTAGAGAAAATTGCCTAATGAGATAGTTTACAAATGATTCGATCTAATTGGTTTTTTGTTGAGATTAGAGTATTGATTATGTAAAAATTTGCCAGAGAAAGTTTTAGTTGAGTTATATGAGTTGAAGCATGTCAACTAAATGCTTTCAGTTTTCGATTATCTGAATATGTTGATTGGGGAAACAAATTTTTTTATTTCTATTTTTGGCAAGTAGAAAACAATTGCTTCAAGTATTTGGGATGAAATTGGAAATGTTTCTATTTAGATTATTATTTTTCCTGTTGCCTGGTGGACTTTTCTATTTTCTTTTCTTTTTCATTTTTATTCGGTTTTGACTTCGTATGTGCACTAATGCAAGGTTTATGTATTCTGTAACGATTTTATGCTGGTCAAAAGTTGAAGATAACATGTTTGAGGAAGTTGCACCTCCAAGTAGCACAATGGTGAGCGAGGCAGCTGATTTGATATACATAAGTTTAGCATTTTAGTGGCAAAGATTATACATCATTTTGAGGTGATATTTAGCGTATTCCATTAAATATTACAGCCTTTCGAAAAAGAGTGGGATGAGTTTCTGCAGAATATGTATTATATTCCTAAAGTGCTACATGTTGAGGTTTTCACGGCAAGTAAGAGCACCGAGGAAGAGAAGATTCATGAAGATTTACTTCACGAGACGACTGCCTAAGATAGTTACTGTGGGGGAGAGGATATGAAAGGTGCATCAATCACGAGACGACTGCCATGGGATGATTCCTGATGTATATCAAATTTTGAGGTAAATTTGAATTTTCTGTGTATATTTTTGATAAAAGCTTCGGAGAAATTATCAGAACTATGTTGCAACTGGACAATGTTATATATATATCTACTCCCTTTCAAGGATTTTGCCATCAAGACCTAGGTATTATCTAGAGCTTTTTTGTTCAATTAATCATCAATTTGATTGTCAATTTCTATTCTTATGGAATTTAGCTCACAAGTTCTGTTCTTATGGAATGGATTTTGTGGTATATTTTATGATATATTTGGGATTAATGATGGCCTCATTTTTTCTGCATCCATGTTATCTAAAGGAATGCTGAAATACAAGATTATGATTCATAAATGTGATGGTTTTGTTTTTGTATGTGTTAAATTATCAGAAATATTCTCCTATTTTAGTTTCATTACAGAATTCCATATTCTTTTAGAAATAACTGGAGAACATAACTGTGAATTTAGTGGATCCAGTGAAAGATTGGAGTAGATTGTAGGGGAATTTGATGTGCAAAGGTAACACAGATGGCTGGCTTTAGAATTTATAAGAGTCTTTGTTGTGCGAAGGTAACAAGGATGGATGGTAGTACAGTTAGTGGCAGGAAAAGATGTATCCTTGAATTTTAATTTTGCAGTGTGTGTTAGGACTTTATGCAGGAAAAGAGATTATCATATTATAGTAAATCATCGGCTTGCTCGGTGGGAATGATCCCAAAAATTCTTGATTCCATATGCAGTTTCATGTATATATACATCTAGGACAAGATTTTTTAATTAAAATTTACCAAGTTCTCTTTCACGTAGTTCATCTGGATAACTGAATGAAGCTCAATTATTCAGTATTGATTCTTTGTTCTTTTGTGAGAATTCAAGATTATTTAAAGAACTAAAATGTGGTCTAACTTGATGGGTAAATATACATCACTTTAACTTGCTGGCTGTCTTCTCCCAACAACATATTCTTTCTATTCACCAAGATTATTAATATAATTGAAAGTCAAGTTAGAATGATTTTCTCATCAGTTCTTGCACATTATGCAAGATTAAAAACATCATTAAGAACATAACTGTGAATTTAGGGGATCCAGTGAAAGATTAGAGCATTCAGAAAGAGACTTGGCTTCCAGAGCCTGCACTATATTAAGATAAGAATTTTTTCTCCTCAAAAGGGTTTTTCTTTTTGCAGACCAATGTTTAAGCTTTACACAATGTCTTTGTTCGTATTTGCATATCTATAAGACAAGCTTTTGCTTAGAGATCCAACTTTGATCCTTACAGTTACAGTTTAGGAATTTAGTTGATTTTCTCATTGTTGCTTAGCTAACAGTTTCACACATTGGTCTGCTATTGATTTTTGGATCCTTTTCATCCGGTGTCCAAACCTGAGAATGCTACTTCCCAGTTAGTATGTCACAGTGTAGTAGTACTAATTTACAAGATATGTTACTTTACGTCTATGGTTTTAACATTTGAATTTTAGTGGTTAACTTCCATTTTCTGGGGTTATTTTAGCTCCTAATATTACATGGCCACTGATTTTTTGCTCTCAAGTTGCACAATTGACCTTCAATAGTAAATAAATATTTCTATGTCACGTCGCTTAAGTTCTCTGGGGCCATTGGGGTGATGAAAGAGCACTACTCAATTGGAGTTTTGTCAACATTTGTACTATATCATTTGGTCCATTCTTTCCATTTGATGTTCTGGGCAATAATAAAGATGTATGAACAGAGTTAACCTCTGACAATTATTATCATGTCAAAAATTTCGAAATTGATTTATAAATTATAAAAGAAACTCAGTTCTGCTTCATGATGAATTGTCAATAATGTTATCCAAGTGCAAAGGATATGGAGAGAATAAAAGAGACAGTCTATGTGGAATATTATTCAATTGGATTGTTGAACAATAATGCAAGTATTCTGACATTTGATATTTCTGGCTCTTCAACATGTACAATTAACGGATATTTTGTTAATTCTGTTCCTATATAATGATGGAGAAGCAATAATATTTTGGCTAATAGAAAGACTAATTGGATTTTATATTCATTGCTATTTTAGCTTTTTGTGAATGATCTCTCTCATCATGGCAGAATTTGCAGGACATTCATTCTCAAAAAACATTATTTGCTTGGGTGCAAGGTGTTTGCTCGGGTGCACATTGCTCTTTGTAGGTATTGTGTTGTTAAATAAAACACATACTTACAGATATTCAATGTTTGAGGTATATGTTAAATTTGATTAATACACATTATGCATAATACATGATGTTAAATTAAAATTTGAACATGCAATTTGGACTAAAACATTGAACTAAAATTTGAACGTACAGACATAAATATGATTCATAGACATGTAATATTTTCATATGTAAGTTTTAGTTCAATGTTTTAGAATGAGAAAAATAGATAAGTATGTGCTCTTTGTTGTATATGCAAGTTAGATAAGTGTGTTTTAGTTCGATCTGAACTTGAACCCGCATACTTCTCATTTTACAGGATGTGAGACATGTAATGTTTTAGTTCAATGTTAAACTAAGCACATATGTGTTCTTTGATGTAAATATGATTCATACACATACTTACAGACATGCAATGTTTGAGGTATATGTAAATTTGATTAATCCACATGTAAGTCAGTATCCTTTATAAATTAAATTACTGAGATCATCCCGTGCATGTAGGCTTCGGTGACATGTCCAGCTCGAGCGCGAGATCAAAGGTTGCAAATGGCAGAGGATTCACAAAGTATGGCACACCATCAGCATCCAAGATCCCAGAAATCATAAGTAAGTCATCATCTGTATAAATTAAGTTACTGGAATTTATGAATTAATAAAAAGAGATTTTAAGATATTAGTGCTATTTTGCATTAGAATTTGAGGCTTGAGTTTCTACTATGTGTAAATCTATATATTGCTATCTGCATGTCCTGAAGGCTGGAAAATGTGAGGGTTCATGTGTATGGAAGAAGCCTTCACTGTCTTTAGGCCGGTGGAGAGGGACTCCTTCGCATTGACAATATGTTTGCAATACTTCTTATTACTATCTTACAAGTAGATAACATAGATAATGCTATGTGAAATCAAAAATAAAACATGACACAATTGTTAATTTTAATATCAGAAATAAAACCTTACAAGTAGATAAATAGGCCGGTGGAGAGGGACTCCTTCGCACTGACCATTTGTATCAGAAAAGTTCATGTTGACATCCAACTGTTAATTTTTCACATGTTATTATTGTTAATGTGTTACTATGTTAAAATCTATCTGTTAATTGTTTAACACATTTCAGGTTCCAAACTGGGTTCCAAGCTATTTTATGCCAATTGTCAATTTTTCACATTTTTCACATTTCAGGTTGCATTCATATGAGGTTGGCATAACACATTTCCAAACTGGGTTGAAATTTTGTATCAGAAAAGTTCAGGTTGCCATCCAACTGTTAAGTTTTCACATGTCATTATTGTTAATGTGTTAATGTGTTAATTTTTCACATGCCAACCTAAAATCTGTTAATTGTTTAACACATTTTAGATTGGGTTAATGTGCTCATTGTTAACATGCTACTAATGTTCTGCAATTGTTATTAGGTTGGGTTTGTTATATGTGTTTGGCATCGGCCTCTGTAAGTGTTCTTATTACATTTATTACTGTGAAAACATTCATATGGGATATGTAAGCTCTTCTGAAAGCTTTGGATGACCTTGGTGTCAACTTGGCATGTGCCACTGTTATGTCCAGTAAAGCTCTCGCCTTCCATCTCCAACTCCCATGTTGGATTCAAAGCTGGACCTGTAGAGATGACACCCTCATTTGACAAAAATTGCTATGGTGAGGTATCTGGCCTACCATTCTCTTCCCTTCTAAAATGGGAATTTGATGTGCCCCCTCTTTTTTATTCAGTCGGTAAGCTACAGGATGTTGCCCACATGAACCAGCACAACCCTTCTTGGACTAGGGTCGTATATAAAGATGGGTCCATCCCAACACAGGTTTCACAGCCATGAAGCGCATCTCCACTTCATGCATCTTTATTAAATATAACCAAAATTTGCTAATTTGTATAATAGATATTTAGATATTTTTTATTTAAATAAAACTCAATGTGAAAATTTTCTTTTGGTTGCTCTGCATGAGCTTAACCTTGAACTGAATGCATAACCACCCAACTTAACCTATAAATCAAAGTTCTGTGACGTATGCTATTCTCTTGCTCATGTTAGCAGTAGGGCAATTATAGTCTAATTGGTATAGCTTAGTATTATTCATACAGGCTACGTAGTTAACAATAGAGTGTTACTTGCGAGATACTTTGTTATTCATACAGGATATTTAACATACTTTCCTCACTGTTTTTTATTTTTATGTTAATTTGAGCCAAAAGTTGTGTGTAAAACATCTAAGTTTCTTGGTCCAAGTAAAACTTCCAAGTGAGGGGGTTGATCACAAATACATATTTAGTTAACAACCACATTATCCTATTTCATTTTGATATTTTAGTTTATAAATTCAATAACATTATCATGAAAAAAACAGGATACTTAGTTAACGGTAGAGGGTGACTTGCAAGATCCAACTGTGAGGGTTACTTGCAGGATACTTTGTTATTCATACATGATATTTAACACACTTGCAGGATACATTGTTATAACAGGACTTTATCCATTGCAATTTTTCAATTCTTTTATTTTCTTTTGACAGATTTCTTTTGAAAAATTGCATGCCAACAAATTCTATACACTCTATGGTTCTGAATTCTCATAATCTTTATGACCCCATGTTCTTAAACACAACACACGACTTACCTTTCGAGGCCTAACATGACATAAATTGCAATTAATTGAATTAATACCATTTCTTTTGGACTACTGAATAGGTTGCTTGGAGAAAGCATTGGGTGTGCTTTTTACCATGTGAACAAGTCAATAGCTTCCCCTTTAGTTTTGGAATTTAACAGCTGTTACACCTATTTGACCAAGACCCAAAAGACGCGAGCCCAGGAGCCCAACTGCTTGCCGGGGGCCCATCTACGTATACCGGCCCGTTTCACAAGACCCACTAAGGGACCCCCCTGCTATCGATCCGACCCGGCCCCGATACACGCTGGTCACTCGCCCACTCCTGCGATAACCGCTCCCCCGGTTCCGCGACCACTAAATGACGGTAATGGGGAGGTGCAGGCATGGCGCGAGGGGCGGCGACGGAGGGCGGATTGAGGGGGCACGATTGAGGGCGGGCGAGGGAAGTGGGCCAGAGGCAATCACACTGGGGACTCTTTAAAAGGTCTAGGAGGACGAAGAAGAAAAGGGACCGCATCTCAGGTATCTAAAACCTAAGGTACTCCATCAACGACCTCGTTCCCCCATCTCATCTCCTTCCTCCCCCGCTCGCGCCGAGAGACGCCGTTATGATCTCCTCACGAGTCGAACCGTCTCCGCCGGGCCTCCTCTTTCAGATCTCTGTCTGACTTAGGCATCGGAGGGGATTTGGCCGGAACCAAGGTCCGGCCCCCTGACGAGCGTTCTCGTCTACGCAGGTGGGCAGCTGATCAACGGGCCGAGGCTTCCCTTCGCCCCTCTCCAACCAGACAACCAACCGGACAGTGAGGCTTCCCCTCACCGTCCGCCCGTCGAGGCCGAGCACATCCTACCGAGGCCGAGCGTCTCGACCCGGGCCGAGGCTTCCCCTCGCCCTTCGCCGAACACGCATCT
The DNA here is from genome assembly GCA_030789695.1 of Scilla litardierei. Classification (NCBI taxonomy): domain Eukaryota; kingdom Viridiplantae; phylum Streptophyta; class Magnoliopsida; order Asparagales; family Asparagaceae; genus Scilla; species Scilla litardierei. The sequence continues at coordinate 73,740,387 of CM061135.1, forward strand.
CGCTGGGCGACTGAGGCTACCCCTCGTCGTCCTACCTCCGAGGCCGTGCCCGTCTGTCCGAGGCCGAGCGTCTCAACCAGGGCCGAGGCTTCCCCTCGCCCCGTCTGCACCGATTCAAAGCCCCCGAGGGACCCAAGTGGGCCCCTTGACCACGTTGACCGGGTTCTCCACGGTCAACGCACTATAGTGAGAAAACACTCTGAAACATCTGGCGCCGTCTGTGGTAACCGAAAACCATCCCACGAAGAAGCAAACCACACCTACAATGGCGCGAGCCAGCAATGGAAGGAAACGCATGACCCCCATCCCAGAGGAGGGGAATGGCGCATCAAATGGCAACCCCGAGGACACGCACGCCGACGGCCACCCCGCCCACTCAACCGAAGAGACCGGCGGCTCAGAACTAGCCACACAGGGACAGCTCCGCGCCCTGGCTCAGGAGACCAATGCGAGCCTCCAGACGTTGGTCGCGACGGTACAGCAGCTTGTTGGCCCCGCGCCGTCCAACGGAGGCGCGTTGAACGATAGCCACCGATGGGCGGGGGGTCCCCCGCACTTGCGGTCCGCGGTGGTCGACGACCACGGGACCCGGAAACCGAACACAGAGCGTCGGTTCACGCGGTCCGGCTCCCGTCAGGCGAGATCACGTGCCTCCTCCCCTTATCGTGAAAGGAGCCGACGGGAAACCGAGGGGACGGAGGACGAATCGATGACGGCATCATCTCGTCGGTCACGGTCGTCCCGCCGCCGGAGAAGCGAATGACACCACTCAAGAGACCGATCACGGCGGAGCAGGAGCTCCCGCGGGAGGAGTCGGGAGCGCCGGGTCAGCCCGACCCCCAGCGTGGCGAGGGCCGCGGAGCCAGCCCCGCCGGCGCCTGTACTCCCTCCACCCCCGAACGAGCCAGAGGCAGGCCTCTGCCGCATCCCCGGGGGTATCCACGGAGACCGGTGCCCCTTGTCACGGAGGATAACCGATGCACGGGTCCCCTCTCGATTCAGAATCCCGGTGCTGGGAAAGTACGACGGAATAGGGGACCCGGGACACCACGTGATGGACTATGAGGGGGACATGTCCTTCCAGGGAGCTGACGATGACCTACTCTGCCGAGGCTTCTATTCTACTCTCAGGGGAGTGGCGAGGACCTGGTACCACAGCCTGCCCGGCCGCTCCATCGACAGCTTCGAGGAACTCGCCTAGCTGTTCTGCAAGCAGTTCATGGCGGGGAGGCAGATCAAGCCTGGTGCAGAATATCTGTTCAACATAGTGCAAGGCCTGTCCGAGCCGCTCTGACAGTTCATGCGCCGCTTCAATGCGGAAAGGCTGAACGTGAACAACCCCCCTGACCTGGTGGTCCAGACGGCCCTCAAGAAAGGGCTTCGCCACAGAGGCCTCAAGAAGTCCCTACACAACGATCCCCCTAAGGACCTCCCCAGGATCATGGCGAGGGCCGAACGCTTCATGCTAACCGAGGAAGCCTTGGCCGAGGATGCAGGAAAAGCCACTCGAGGGACCAAGCGCGGCGACGGCGGACGAGGCAGTCCCGAGGGGTACCGGACTGAGAAGAGGCCGAGGAACAGGCAGCGGGGAGAAAGCGCGAGGGACACCACCCCAGACGCCGTCCTCGCCCAAGTGCAGAAGGAAGAGCGAGCTGATCGCCCCCCACCGAAAGCTAAAAGAGGTGGGAAGAACAGGGAGAAGTACTGCAAATACCATAAGGACGATGGCCACGACACAGAAGACTGCTGGCATTTGAAGAAGGACATTGAAAAGCTGATGAGCCGGGGGCACGCCAGGAACCAGGCCGACGAGCCGGCCCACGGAGAAGGGACCTCCGCACAGCCAGAGAAGGGGAAGAAGATCAACACCATCAAGGGTCCTCTCCACATCATTGTGTGAGCGGGTGATGTCTCTCCCCCCGGTTGCAACCTAGTAAGAGGGAGATATCTAGGTTTACATCCCTCTGTCTAGCTTCATTTCCTTTTTTCCTTTTCCTCCAAATGTACCGGTCCGACAGGACTCTTGAGAGTACAAGTGCATTCCCTTTTTTGTCTTTTCTTAAAACCCCGATGAAGTTGACATGTCACCAATAGCACAAAAGGATGGAGACCGACGCCGACTGGTCCTAAGCCGAGGAGCTTTGCCCTCGCCGACCGACCCCCGCGCTCGTAAGCCTGGGGCAATCCCCTAGCAGACGCGGACGCCGACCGGTCCTAAGCCGAGGAGCTTCGCCCTCGCCGACCGACTCCTGCGCTCATAAGCCTGGGGCAATCCCCCAGCAGGCGCGAATGCCGACCGGTCCTAAGCCGAGAAGCTTTGCCCTCGCCGACCGACTCCTGCGCTCATAAGTCTGGGGCAATCCCCCAGCCAGCGCGAACACCGACCGGTCCTAAGCCGAGGAGCTTTGCCCTCGCCGACCGACTCCTGCGCTCGTAAGTCTGGGGAAATTCCCCCAGCAGAGGCGAGCGTCATCCAATCCTAGGCCAAGAACGAGGAAGCAACGCAAAATACACGAGAAGTCCAAGTAAGTCAATTTCGTTTATAATAGTTAACCAAAGTACAAAAATGTGTCTTATTTACAGGGGATCAAGGCGAAGGAAACACCCTACAAATAATCCACTCACGACGAATGACAGAGTTCTTCACCTACAGAAGCTAGATCGACACCGACAGAGCAAAATTGGTTGACAAAAGACCCAAAGTAGTTAACCCAAGATGGCAGCCATGCAACCAGCAATTAATTGGCCCCAGAACCGGTAGCGAAGCCGAAGGAGATAGCGGGGTCCATTTCAAGTAGACTGGCCCAAAGCGAAGCGGATGCTAAAAAATTTGAGGATAAGGCCAGCTTAGAGGGCCCGGGCTCGGGAGGAGACATCCTCGGGCACTTCACCCTGTTCGGAGCAAGGAGGATCGACTGGCGGAGGGGCTTCCCGAACGCGCTCCACACATTCCCGGAAGGAAGACTGGACGATGTCAACGATCCGAGGGGCGATAAGGTCTTCATACCTACCGAAGGCCTCCCTGAGAACCTCGAGGATCCTTTTCCCCAGGGTCTCGACGACGCCCCTCTCCACCTCCTCCGCGAGCCGCGCCACCTGGCGCCGATCGGACAACTCCCTCTGAAGCTCCTCCCTCTCTAGGCGGAACGACTCCGCCGCTTCCTCAGCCGACTGCAGGGCTCCCTCCAACTTTCCCTGGAGATCACCCACTCGTCCCTCCAGCTCAGACACTCGGAGCTGGAGATGCCGGGACTCCATCTGGGCCTTCACCATTGCTACCTCCGCCGCCCCGGCCCGTTCTTGGGCCCTCATGGAGGACTCCTCCAGCTTCCTCAAGAAGATGGCTCGCCGCTACAGCTCCACGGCGAGCGTCGACCCCTGGAAAACGGGACATGAGCTAAGAAGGAATGAAGGGAAAGAAAGGACTGCGAGAGAACCGAACCTGTTGAAGGGCCCAAACCAAAGAATCCGACACCTTGTCGGCGGGAATCTTCTCGAGGGTGTTGCGATCCCGGGGGAAGACGGAGCTCTCGGCCACCTGCTGGGCCAGGGCTCGGTCGACGAACACCGAACTCCCGGGGGCAACGTCGAGGGAAGCCATATGGCTCGCCAACAACGCTCCGATTCCCAGGGACGGAAGCGGGGACGCCACGATGGGGGTGGTTGTCAGAGTCACCTGAAGACCCTCGGTGGTGCCCGCAGGAGGCACAGAACTGGCCGGGCTGGAGGGCTCCGCATCCTCCTTCCTCTTCTTCCCTCCGTGGGGATCCTCGGGCGCCGAAGGAGAGCGCTTCCGCCTTGCCCCATCTCCACTCTCGGGCCCGGGAGGGGACGCTCCGAGGGCGAGGGGGACTACACCGGACCCGTCATTACCCCCTGCCTCTCGGGCTAATGGGGCAGGTCCGGCCTTTACTACGCCCCCGGGGAGGAGATCGCCAGAAGAAGAGGCAGGAGGCACGGCCGCTACCTTGCCCACGGAGGGCTCGGCTCGGCGCACATCCTCCTCGACTACCTTGCCCACGGAGGGCTCGGCTCGGCGCACCTCCTCCTCAACGGTCCATCGAGGCGCCCTTCCGGAGGTACTGCCCCGGCTCCGAGCAGCTCCACGACGGATCAGCTCATCGACGTCACGGACGAACTCCCGGCCCGCCATCCCTGCAAAGGAAACCGAAATCAGGATGAGTCACAGGGCAGTCCGAGGAGGAGAAAGTGACCTACCCGGGGACCACAAGACGGCCTTCAGGAGTAGGTCATCCACCAAAGACCGGATGGACTTCGATTCCAAAGGAAGAGCCGACAGCGTCACGGCGGCCGCCTGATCAACATCAGAAAGGGATAGCGGCGGGCGAGGTTGGACAGACGCTCCCCAACTTGTCAAAATCTGGGCCTCACCCAAGAAGACCACGAAGACATAATCCGAGTTCCAATCCCCTGACCAGCGGGGTAACCCGATCAGGCATTCCCTCCTCGAACGGGTTCGGAGTTGCAGCCATGACACCGGCCCGACCGTTTGAACCTGGTAAAAGTGGAAGAGAAGGGGGAGAGACGGCTCCAGACCACGGGTACAGCAGAGCGTTACGAAGCCCGTCAGTACCGCGATCGAACACGGGGTGAACTGGCAAAGGGACACCGTGAGATGTTCCATGACCTGGATGAAGAAGGGATGGAGCGGGAAGCGAAGACCCAGGCGGAACATCTCGACGTAGGCGCCGACCTCATTGCTCCTCGGAAGGCAAATCCGTTCGTCGACAAATGGAACTCGAACCTCGTATGGGAAGCAGAGGTATCTCTCCCGGATCTCCGCGGCCACCGAAGGAGGAGTCCTCGACGGCGTACGGAGGACGACCGGGGGCACATTAAGCCGCACGGCAGCCGACGCCACGTCATCACGGGCGAAGTCGGGAAAAAGTTTCCCCTTCCCCTTATCTTGAAGAGAACGACTCCCGGCGGGGGAACCTGATCCCCCCGGCCGGGGCTCGCCTCGCCTGGGCTCCGGAGGATCCCTCACCCTTTGACCAGAACCGCCTATCCTAAGAGCGGCCATAAGATGAAAGCGAGAGAGGAATTACCTTTTTCGACTAAGTTCGGAGAAGGCAAGGAAGCGCAGGCGACGGGAAACTCCGAGTTGTGGAAAGCTTTGAATAGCGGGAGGAGCAAGAGGGAAGTGGAGATCAACGCGGCTAAGGATCTTATATACCGGGCACAGGGGTGAATTCGAAGCGGTTGACGAGAACGCGCGGCAGGCTTCGAAGAACTGGCGGCGTTTCGAAATCGACGCCAGGGGAAGTCCAATCGACCCGCCTCATCATGACCTACATTTATGACCACGCCTCGACTAAAGCGCCACTCGGAACCCCAGGAGGCGTAGCGGTTATACCAAGCTGACCGAGGCCGATCGATCCCACCGATGGCGGTGCCCGAACCCCTCAGCTTCTCAATGGAAGACGGCCCCGTGAACGGTGGGGGTAAGTTTGCAACCACACATGGCGGCATCAAAGGACCGGCGGCGCTTCGGAGCCCGCGCCTTAAAAATATCGAACGGGCCCACTCATGATGACGACTAATAAATGAGTCGGCATCGACTGGCGTGCTTGTCAAAATTGGCAGAAGTCACATCGGCCGAGCCGAACAGGCCGAAGCCGATCACCCCGACCGATGGGGGCAATTGTTACGCCTATTTGACCGAGACCCAAAAGACGCAAGCCCAGGAGCCCAACTGCTTGCCGGGGGCCCATCTACGTATACCGGCCCGTTTCACAAGACCCACTAAGGGACCCACCTGCTATCGATCCGACCCGGCCCCGATACACGCTGGTCACTCGCCCACTCCTGCGATAACCGCTCCCCCGGTTCCGCGACCACTAAATGACGGTAATGGGGAGGTGCGGGCATGGCGCGAGGGGCGGTGACGGAGGGCGGATTGAGGGGGCACGATTGAGGGCGGGCGAGGGAAGTGGGCCAGAGGCAATCACGCTGGGGACTCTTTAAAAGGGCTAGGAGGACGACAAAGAAAAGGGACCGCATCTCAGGTATCTAAAACCTAAGGTACTCCATCAACGACCTCGTTCCCCCATCTCATCTCCTTCCTCCCCCGCTCGCGTCGAGAGACGCCGTTACGATCTCCTCACGAGTCGAACCGTCTCCGCCGGGCCTCCTCTTTCAGATCTCTGTCTGACTTAGGCATCGGAGGGGATTTGGCCGGAACCAAGGTCCGGCCCCCTGACGAGCGTTCTCGTCTACACAGGTGGGCAGCTGATCAACGGGCCGAGGCTTCCCTTCGCCCCTCTCCAACCAGACAACCAACCGGACAGTGAGGCTTCCCCTCACCGTCCGCCCGTCGAGGCCGAGCACATCCTACCGAGGCCGAGCGTCTCGACCCGGGCCGAGGCTTCCCCTCGCCCTTCGCCGAACACGCATCTCACTGGGCGACTGAGGCTACCCCTCGTCGTCCTACCTCTGAGGCCGTGCCCGTCTGTCCGAGGCCGAGCGTCTCAACCAGGGCCGAGGCTTCCCCTCGCCCCGTCTGCACCGATTCAAAGCCCCCGAGGGACCCAAGTGGGCCCCTTGACCACGTTGACCGGGTTCTCCACGGTCAACGCACTGTAGTGAGAAAACACTCTGAAACAACAGCCATTTAGATAATCAATTGTTCTTCAAATTGGCAAAAATTTTTAAAAATCGTGTCTGTGCTCAAAAGAAATTGTTGGAAAACTTTTATCCTGTTATGATTTGAACAATTTCATTCTTAAATATGTTATTATTGGTTTCGTTGACTAGGAGTTTGTAAATGGGTTTTGGTGTAATGAAAAATGTTTTAAATTCTATATATAATCGTGATGTAATTTCACTAGATATATTTGGAATGTGTTTCCTATTCTTTTACTTCATTGTTTTTAGTGTCGTGAAAACTTTTTATCCTGTTATGATTTGAACAAATTCATTCTTAAATATGTTATTATTGGTTTTGTTGACTAGGAATTTGTAAATGGGTTTTGGTGTAATGAAAAATGTTTTAAATTCTATATATAATCGTGATGTAATTTCACTAGATATATTTGGAATGTGTTTCCTATTCTTTTACTTCATTGTTTTTAGTGTCGTGAAAGAATTGTTAGAAAACTTTTTATCTTGCACGTATGCATGCAAAAATGTGATTTACAGGAACTTGACGGTTATGCATCTACATAATGTGATGATCAAATTGAAATTGTACAATGCTCAGAACAAGAAGAAATACTGAACAAAGGAGTTCACATATGGTGATCTCAAACTATGATTTTTATTGTATTTCATGTAGATTTTTTTGATGAAAGCAGTAAGCAAACTGTCTATCACTAACAAAATAAAAGGAGATATCCAAAGGTGAAGTCCTTCCAGTGATAATTGCATATCATCCTTAATGACAAGCACACTAAGCTTTTATAGTTAGCATCATAACCCATAAAAGGGAAAGTGTTGCAACAACTTTTACAGGCTATATAGTCTTGATGTATGCATGTTTTATCAAGGAATATGAACTAAAGCCCGGGTTATACCTGGACTGATAAAAATTTTCAATAACATAAAAATATCATAAATGTTGGTGTTTCATGAGATGATAGCATTAAAGTGATACATCTGACAGTCCAAGCATGATTGTATAGATAGCTTAGATATTGCAGTGTTCAGAGGAAGCTTTCAGATCAAAAATTTCATACTTCTTTCCATTAAACTTAGGTTTTTTATGAGCTATGTTTTTGTGTGCTCATGGATGTTAGATGCAAGTTTATTTAACATGTAATAATGAATTTAATAATGCAATATGAAAATTATTGAATTTTTCGGCTATCTTGGTTTGAAGTGTTTATGTACGCAAATTCAGCATCACAGATGGAAGAGTATATAACAATAGCATAGTAATGGATGATTAAACTTCTTAATCAGGGCATGGACCATATTGAAAGTGATCTTTGATGCAGGAAATTGGATCAGATGTATCTTTTGCTTTCTATTTTGGGATAAGGTTTGTTCATGATGTCCTTTCTGAGATATTTTTAAAATTTTGCTGGTCGATGATGATGAGATGGTCGGTGTATGCATTTGTTTCACAAACTACAAATATAATGATGCTATAAGTGCATGTATTCAGTCTTTTATGATGCTTTTTGATACAATGTACTTGCTCATAAAAGTATGAAAACAAGAAGATATCTTGGTTGATCGAATTATGGGTGTGCATCACAGAGAATAAAGGACTGGAATTCTGAGCTTCAAGCCAAATTTCGAAAACATGATATTGCCATTACTGAATTGGATAAAAGGATCATGGATAATCGAGATGCTCTTATTAGGCTTGATGTATATTTAAATTTTAGTATGTTGACATCTTTGTTCATGTATTTTGTTTTAGCATGTGCTATTGTTCAGGGAAAGTAAAAAAAAGGTAAGAGAAAAAAGGAAGCTTATTTTTTTCTAAATGTTTTATGGCTTCTTTTGCTTATTTTTTTTGTTGTTGAGAACTTTCTTATCTTTGTAAGATTAAAGATCTCTGTGGTCATTTATATTTATTGTCATATTTGGAGGGAAAATTTTGGAAGAATTATTTTACAAAAGAGTTAAATTGCCATGGATATTTCTTCTTTTATGTTTCTCCTTTAAAAAAGAGTTAAATTGCCAGGGATATGCACAAATAACAAAAATGAAAAAAGACGAACAGAAAAACAGACGAATCATGTGAATATGGTTATTTTATACATGCCTATTTTTTGCTCCCTTACAGGCATACGTCGGGAATGATGAAGACAAAGATGGAGATAACTGGATTGATTCTTAATTACAATCTTAATTACCATGCTACTTGGAAGATGTAAAGCTATGGAAGCTGGAACTTCCATCTTATACCTGAGCAACATGTTGTGATGATATGTGGTGATGAAAAGTGTGTATTTATTTTTCTATACCAGGGCTCGTGCTGTGCTCAAAGCCTCTTAGCCAATGAATTTGTACCATAATAGTCTCATCATGATAATATGCAAATTAAATAGGCAAGTATAATATTCTTTCTTTTATTCTTTTTTATTTTGTCCATTTAATTGTAATATTGAGCATGTATTTGCATAACCAAAGCATGTGTAGCTCATATGTAATTATGTAATTGTTGTCACATGATTAATTCAAGAAATGTAGATTTGAAAGGGGGTAAAATTTTCAGAAATGCACAGTAACAGTCTATAACAGTCCCAGATTTCTGGTGTTTCTCTGAACAAATAGGCCTACTTTGTGTGTTGATATGGATCTCGAGTAGATTGGCTTAGTGGAATGACGTGACCTTTCTTTATGGAAAGTCAAGGCTTTCCATAAGCAACAATCATGCACGTAGCTGATAAGCTTACCTTAAAATTGATAATAATACTAACAACAACGGATCTCTTTGCCAACATTAAATTTTTCAAGAACCCAAAAAACCCAATTTCAATCATCTTGGCACCCTTACATATAAGAAACTAACAATAAGCGCACGTGTGATTCAAATCATAATGGCATGATAAATCCATAACGTACTATCTACGCATCAAACAATCTTACAATAATAGAAAAATTTCAACTTCTGTTGCACTAAGTATTGTACTCTATATCCTATTGTTACACTTAGCCTAAAGACAACAAAGGACATCCATAACAAAAAGCAAAATGAGGGCTATGACCACTTTGATTCGACAATAAATGCCACCCAAAACATTATACCATTGTATGAAACTTGAGACGGAGCATGCAACAACTGTTGTCTGATAACCTGACATAAAATACCAATACAAGCGCATTGATCCAATCCGATAAAAAATTAGCCAAAGCAACGCCTACAATCATCCTGGTGGATGGATCCATCATGAACACTGGATAACAAGCATGATGAACACTACAGTGATAGGAAAATTTTTTGATACTAAACATTCTGGACGAACAATAACAAATTTTTGAGCAACCACAAACATAAAAACCTTGAACTAAATTCTTTAAGGAAACTAATTTTTGGGGGAACTGAATCTGAAGAGAACTAAATTTTGGGGAGCAACTGAAATTTTTTAGAGGAACTAAATAACAATTATTTCGCTTTAAACATTGATGTTTGTTAAAAATTAAGGGATCTAATGTTTTGAGTAGGAATATTTTAAAAGAACGGAGAACTAAATTTTGGGAGGCCTAAAATTTTTGGTTGAACTGAATAACAATAATTGCACTTCAATTATTGTTGTTCAATGAAAATTAGGGGATCCAAGATTTTAATGGTGGCAATCTTTTAAATGAACTATGCCCGAAGCTTGAGGGAATTAAATTTTGGGATGGGAAACTAAATTCTTTGGTTGGAACTAAATTTTGAAGTGATTTAAAATTTTTGGGTATTAAATAACAATTTTTGCATGTTACTTATTATTGTTCGTTTAAAATTATGTGATCCATGATTTTTATGGGAAATATTTTGAATGAACCGTGCCCTTAGGGCACGGAGTATGACTAGTACATATATATAATAACGAAAAATGACCCGGTTCTTCGGAGCGGCGACTAGAGACCCAGGTAAACTAGGGTTTCAATCGGTGGCTACTTGCAACGGAATTGGAGAGGGCAACAAGGCAGATCAGGTTTGGGGTTTCGTTAATGGAGAAGGAACTCAGGTCAATGAGAAGGCAGCTAGCGGTGGAGAGGGCAACGGAATTGGAGAGGGATCTCAGGTTAAAGCGAAGGCGGCAGGCTTCGGATCGGCAGGCGGTGGAGAGGGCATCAAGGCTGATCAGGCTTCAGATAGGCATCTCCATGGCAAAGTTATTCCTAATGGTGAGGTGTTCTCAGAGCATTTGGATGATCTTCATGGAGGCTGGCAGGTTGTTCATAGGAGGAAGATCGTTAACCGTGTACTTCCATTTGAGAAGGGGAGTTCTTTTGAGAAGGGGCGTTCTTTTGCTCATTCCAATCGGCGAGGGGCTGGGATGTTTAATCGGAATGCTGGACCATCATTTTATTGGAATGTGGGTGGAAGGCCCCCTGTGAGCAGCAGTCCCTCTGCTTACCAATCTTCACGAACTTCTGGCAGAGGACCAAATTTGGGTAGTTCTGGGGTTCATGATGCTCGTAGATCAGAGTCCAGGGTGAATGGTCGTTCTGGTGTTAATAAAATTCCAGTTAGGCCAAATGTGGAGATCAAGATTGCTTTGAATGTTGTCAAGCAATCTTGGGCTGACATGTGTTCCAACAGGCGTAAGTATGATTCTGAGCTTGCGATGGACTATGTTCAACCCAACTTGAAGGAGGATGGCAGCACTAATGCTAGAGTGGGTAATGCCCTCCTTGCAAAAGGAGCGGCACAATGGAATCACACGCTAGTGGGGTATGTGTTAGGATATGTTCCATTCTATGGACAGATCCATGTGTAGGTTGATAGGCTTTGGTACATTAAAAGTGGGGTAATGATTTACAACAGGGAAAACATGTTTTTCTACTTTAAATTTGCAGATGGGGAGGAGTGTGAGCGTATTCTGTAGGGAGGGCCATGGCTCTTTGATGGTCGTCTTGTTGTCCTTCAGCGATGGAGTACCACAATTAGGCATGAACGGGACATTCTCTCGGTGGTTCCAGTTTGGATTCAACTGCATGGTGTTCCTCTGAATATGTGGACTCGGGAGATTTTTAATGTTATAGCATCAGTTGTGGGTATTCCAATGTGCCTGGATAGACTCACAGCTACGCTACAAAGGATTACATACGCTCGTTGTCTTGTGGAGATTGATGCCAAAACCCCAATTCCAAAATCTGTTGAAGTTGAGCTTGAGGATGGGGCTGTAGTACATATCGAGGTGAGAATTGAAGGGGAGCCTCCTCGATGCGGTAAATGTATTTGCTTTGGGCACTCGGAAGCTCAATGCCCTAAACTCATTAATGCCAAAGAAGTTAATTCGGATGGACTGGATTTTGATAATAGTAAGCTGCCAGTGGGGGGGGATCACCTAATACTAAAGACATCACTTCTGGAGCTACTGTAAGTACGAGTGTAGAAGGTACTTCTGCTAGTTTGGAGCATGTGGGGATAAGCATTCAAAATTTTGTTGCCTTGGTACAGAAGAAATTAAGCACGATTAATGGACCTGATGCATTGGCTAAAAGCTGCTTTGAGGTGGGAGATTGCAGTCACTCAGCTGGGCTTATTGAGGATGATGATATGGCTAATTCGGTAGCATCTGTTTCAGGAAACATTAGCCTTGGACATTATTTGATGCGAGTTGCTAAGGTTAGGCATTTCATCAATCTTTTGCTCTCGGGGACAAGTAAAAATGGGGTGAAATCCAGTCATGATGAGGATACTCCTCTTCTCGGCCTGGACTTAAATCAGTCTGCTGTAGTTACTTAGCAGCCTACCACTTCAGGTACCCCAATAATGAATCCAAATCTTGGAGAATCGCCACCTGATTGCCTTACTGAAACTAATCCTGAATGGCATTTGCTTCATCAGGAACTAAGAAACAATAGGAAAAATGCCAAGCATGCTCCGGTTTCTCCCAGTTCAGTTCGTCGTAGTTCTTGAATTGCGCAGTCTTCATCTGCGCCCTCCATCCCATTGTAATGTCTGTGTTTTCTGGAATTCAAGGGGTCTTAACAATACTGCGAGGCGGGCGGAGCTTAGGCATAATTTACGGAAGATTCAACCCACTATTGCTTTCCTCTTGGAAACTAAGGTTGATGCACGTAATGCTGGAAGAATTATCAGATGCTTTGCTAGGGATTGGGCAAGTATTTATAACAGAGACCATCACAAGGGGGGTCGCATCGTTATCTTCTTTGACACTAAATTATGGACTTGCAAAATTATTACATCGTCCAGTCAACACATGTCAGCCATCTTCACTTCCAGGATTTAAGGATGTAGTTATAAATATATAGGGTCGGCATTCTAGTTGCCCAGATATGAAGTTCCTACACGCTAAACTGAAAGAATTGAAATATTCTTTAAAATCATGGGCGACCGAAAATGTGAAGCTAAATGATGTTAACCACTGGAAGGCAGAACTATTGTCTATTCAAGCTAATAATAATTTAGCTGCTGATGTTGATCTCCAGAAAAAAGAGGTTCTGGCTTCTCATAATCTCCGTAAAGCTCTTGACTTAGAGGAGGAAGATCTGCGCCAAAAAAGTCGCCAAAATTGGCTTACTCTCGAAGATAGAAACTCTAAGTTTTTCTATACTGCCATGAATGCTCGAAATTCTCACAACAACCTACATCATCTTATTAATTCGGCTGGAGATATGAATTCTAACATTGAAGCTCTCCGTAATGAAGCTCCCTTGTTTTATCAAAATTTATACCATCAGGAGGATTATTGGAACGTGTTTCCAAATATTATACCCAAGCGAAAAATCACTGGTGAAGCTGCTAGTTGGATGGAATTGCCTATTACCCCTCTTGAAATCAAGAATGCTGTATTCCAGATTGGTAAAGATAAAGCCCCTGGTCCTGATGGGTATAATGCATTATTTTTTCAGAATAATTGGGATATTCTTGGTTCTGATATTATTTCGGGAGTATCTTCCTTCTTCACTTCGGGTAAGATGACTCCTAATACTAATCATGCCTTCCTTACCATTGTTCCCAAGAATATTAATGCTTCGGGGTTGGGAGACTACATGCCGATTGCTTGTTGCAATGTCCTGTACAAAATTATTAGCAAAATTTTGTGCAACAGATTGAAGCACGTTATTCCAGATCTCATCTCTCCTAATCAGGCAGCTTTCTTGAAAGGCAGGCTGCTTGCTGATTGTACTCTTCTAGCCCATGAGCAGATTCGGGATTTTAGTAATCCTATGGGGGCTAGAGCTTGTCTTAATCTGGATCTCCGCAAGGCTTTCGACAGTGTGAATCGGCAATTTATCTTTTTTCTCCCCCATCAATTGGGATACAAGCACACTTTTATTAATTGGATCTCTCAATGCATCACTACTTCCATGTTCTCGATGTTAGTAAACGGTTCCCCTGAAGGCTACTTTGATTCCAATAGAGGCTTGCGTTAAGATGATCCACTTTCCCCTTATTTATTTGGTCTTGCAATGGAGGCTTTCTCTCTTTTAGTTGACATTGTAGAATCTTCGGGAAATATTCATCCAATGCGAAGAACTGGATCCATCTCTCACCTCCTTTTTGTAGACGACCTATTGGTATTCTGTCGTGCTAATCATCACTCTGTTTTTGGGTTAAAGGACTTACTAAAGACTTTTTATCTCTTCTCTGGACTTCAAATTAATTGGGACAAAAGCTCGGCCATTTTTAGTAAGGGTGTCCGTAATACTCAGAGCTTAGCTGAGATCCTGGGTATTAAGGTGGTAACTGCTTTCACCACTTATTTGGGTCTCCCGCTATCCTCAAATTACCCCAGAGCTTCTTTATTTGCCCGACTAGTGGATAAATGCAAAAAAATATTGTTGGGATGGTCCTCCAATTTACTCTCCATATCTGGGAAAATTGAATTAGTCCGATCAATAATTTACAGTATGGTGGCTTTTTGGATGCAAGCTTACTATTTCCCGCCTTCGGTTATAAGATCTATTAATGCAGTTTACATGAAATTCATCTGGGGTAAGCTTAATAATTGGTCCTGGAGGGATATCTACATGCCAAAAAGGGAAGGAGGAGTGGGTTTGAGACATCTGGCTGATTTGAATATAGCCTCTGGAATTCATCTCACCTGGAGAGCCCTTTCATATAGGGGTCTGTGGGTGCAATATATGAGAAAGCACTATGATGCTATCGACATCAATTTTTATACTACCAAGGCTAAACCAACAGATTCTGGTACTTGGATGTACATCCTCAGATATCGCCAAATATCCCAAAAGGTTATCAAACGATCAGTAAAGGATGGTACGTCAACTTCTTTTTGGTTTGATAACTAGCATCCTTTAGGTCCTCTCCATCAACTACATGACCCAATCTCAGGAACTGAGGTCGCCCGAGTTTGTGATTTCTGGACTGAGGCAGGATGGATGACTGTGCCGGCTACTAACTGGATTTTTCCGAAATTGCAGCAAATCACACTTGTGGTGGGTTGTGATAATTGGGAATGGGCTACAGGCGCCTCTTGCACTTTTCGGAGTTGCTGGGACGCGGCTCGGATGACAGGTCCGTCTTTCCCATTCTATAGCCTCGTTTGGTTCGATCAGCACATCCCTAAAATGTCTATGACTTTGCTGCGAGCAATCTGAGGTAAATTGCCTACTAAGGATTAACTTTTTAAGCTTGGGATCATCAGCAACCAGACATGCGGCCTCTGTATGGGAGATGAGATTGAGAGCATCGGCCATATAATTTTTGAATGTGATTTCACTCGTTACATTTTGAGCAGAAGTTTGCTAAAATTGGGTTACAGAGGAGCTGTCCCAACCTCTATCAATGGCGTTTGTGATCTTATTCTTGACCGATATAATAAGAAGGACCCGTTGGGAGTGTTGGTGAAATTAGTGTTATCGGCTATGGTTTGGCACATTTGGAAACAGCGTAATAAACACATTTTTGAAGAGAAAGTAACACAGAAAACTATAATATTTGATGAGATTTCATTTGTGGTCAAGATTAATCTACACCATCTGGATCTAGCTGAGGTTTCGAATGTCACCCCATTTACCAACTGGGGACTTAGTGCGAGTTGACCATCACACTCTGATTTTCTCTTTTTGCACTGTATTTTTTGTACTTTGGTTTTTTCCTTTCATGTAGTACTGGTAGATTGCGAGTGGTAGAGGGTGACGATGCCTGTGCCCTCTCCCCTCTCCATTTGTATCTACACGTTACTATTTGATTGCTTCCTTATAAAGTATTGACCTTAATAAAGACTAACTATTACTCGTCAAAAAATATATATAAGGATGAAGGGGCTTGTCTGAGCGGAAGTTTAAATCTAGTTTTGATGTACGTGGAAGCATACTATTTTTCTCCCTTTCTCACATTCCCAGTTTTGAGTAGCATACTGTTTTTTGTGTATCACATTTTCACAATATATATTTTTTAGCTTTTTGTGTGGGTTGAATGGGAGTAGCAAGCTCGTAATTTGCCAAAGTCTAGCGATAATTGCATCAATATCCAATGGTTGCAATTCTATTTGAGCGCTTCGATTGCATCGGAAGGCGGAGAGGAATTTCACCACAGGCAAAATTCCCGCAGCTGTGCACAGGCACAGTTTACCCTATATATATCGGCGTATCATGGTCTTCGGTGTAATGAAGCGATGATGATTTGCACTGATTACCAGGTCCTAGGTTATGGTAAGGCAACTTGGGGGTAAGCAAATATTTACTGGCAACCGTTGCAGCCATTTGCAAATTTAGGATTCTCGGTTGCAAATTTATATACATACATGTGTGTGTGTGTGTGTGTGTGTGTGTGTGGATGAAAGGGCTTGTCTGAGAGGAAGATTAAATCTAGTTTTTATATATGTGAAAGCATACTGATTTTTCTCCCTATCTCACATACCCAGTTTTGGGTAACATATTGTTTTTTTGTATCACATTTTCACAATATACTTTTTTTTGCTATTGTCTCATGATAAATGTTTGGTGTCAAGACAAGCAAAACTTAGAAGCTAGAAAATATGATGGCAGCCGTTATAAGCAAATAATTGTCTACCCGACTGAAGCTATGATGAAAAGCACACTCTGTATTCTCTGTCATGCATGTTTCTTGCTTTATGATGCAAGAAGTTTATAATGCAAGCTGTTTATGATGAAAAAGCACACTCTGTATCCTCCATTTTGTAGGTTCTAATGCATTATAAACAGCTTGCATTATAAACTTTTTTTGATACATGTTTGATTGGTATAGACATGCTCTTTTTGCTAGAGATTCTGTAGTAGTCACATTAAGGGGTTATAATGTTTTAAATTCCTAGATTGTTTGAATTTTATTTTATTTTAGTTGATGACCCCTTTATGTACACAAAAAAATTAGCTTGCATTATTTGGAGTGTTTCGACTGGTCGCAGGGATGGATTGATCTCCAACTCATCTAATGCTCTGGCTAACCTACTAGCACCAACAATTAACCTTAGTGCTCTCACAACATTTTTCACTAGCAAAGGACTCAATATTACTCATCTTCTTATATTGTCTGGTCAGAATTTACGATAATTTGTGTCTTATAATCAACACCAACACTGATACAATACTCTTGTGTCACAAACCAGGGGCTCACACAATTGAAGTCTCCCCTGCACGTCGTATAGCAATCGCCTTTACAACTTCACTAGAAAAGATAAGGGGCCTTTTCCAATCCGACGCGGAGCTGACCACCAATGATGCTGTCAAGGCTGCCATCACCAAACTTATGCATTTGATATTCTTTGGAAATCAAACTGCGGATGGAAATAGAATGGAGGGGGAAGTTAAACTGCGGATTCGTGAAAGATATTCCAGTGGCATCTTGTTGATCTTACCCCTATCTTTATTCGTTGGATCTTTGCAGCAAATTGTAAAGTGAATATGTGTGTCTTATGCTACTTTTCTGGATTGGCCAAAATCCCCTAGTTCATTTGTAAAATAAGCCAATATACTGGAATCTGTCAATAAGGTTTACTGCAGGGTGTCTGAAAGCATCCAGGTGTAATATGAATAATTTTTTGCTTTGCTATGGGATGTGCATGTTTCATTGTTATTGTTGTTTTTTGGCATGTTGGAGTTTTGGACAGGATGATCAATGCGGATAATGTTTGGTATCAACTCAATGTGAAACCAAATAATATGGTACTCATTTAAAATGACTAACTGCTTTGGACTCACATAAACCAACTTGATTCATGCTCTGGGGTTCAGATCAGCCATCTTTCAGTGTATTGGAAACGAGTAGAATGAGTTCAGAGTGGTTCTAGGTGCAATTTACTCGTGGAATAACATAGCAAGGATGGACAAAAACTCAGCATTCTTGAGGGTTGAACAAGAAGGGTTCAACGAAACATGTGGTGATCTCAAACTGATTGACAAGCATGTGCACTCTAAAGGCAAAATTCCACTGATAGCTTACAGACCCTGCACTCTGCTGTTTTTCCCCCAACTATTGGGTCACACAGAGTAGTAACATGTTAAGCGGGCAAGTTTGCTGATAAAATACACCAAATTGCTAAAGACAAGTCACCCCAAAAGCCAAAACCTAACAAGTTGTCTCCATGCAGGATGGTAACAGTGACTGCATGTTCTCATCCTGAGAAGTATGTAAGTTGGGATGTGATCCATACAAATACAAAACACAAAATTACAACACAGCTTCATAGCTTCATAATTTCATATGTTCTGAGTCTCAAATACAAACATTAGGACATACAACACAGCTTCTCAAATACAAACATAAAATTATATATACATTAACCTATTCTTTACGAAAATAAGCTCTGACAATGAATCCAAGAATGAGCACCATCACAACATTGATTGCTGAGGCATATATACAACAACCATATACGACATTAGCATCCAACAATCCAATTCGTCAAGCTCCATAATTCCCTTCTCCATTGTGAAGACAAAGAAACGATGGTATATCCGATGTTTCGATATCCTTTTCTCGAAACATCTATGACCACGAATGATTTCAGACATATGCTACTATCGGTCAAATATTTCTCAATGATCGAGATCTCCATCTTGATACATATTTGACCTCGCATTAAGTCTCAAGACTATACCTAAGTTCTAATGATGACAACTATATTATTATATATAGGTAAATTCTTACCAAACAGCTTACTGTTTTTTTGAATAAGATGTCTGTATAGATACACATGGATGAATTTGCCTCGAGGGCATACCCATCTCTCAACGTCTCCCACTTACACTCGGGCCTATTTATCATGGTTTCTCATACCGCATTTACATATAAGTCTTTCCAGACTTCATGTGGTAGAGCATTTGTGAGTGGATATGCTAAAATGTCTACTGTATAGACTTAATGGGTTTTTTGTTTATTTTAGACCACACATTAGAATCTCATCCAAATAATTCCTTTAGTCTCTTGGAATCCATAATTAATGTCTTACCTGGATCTCATCCAGCTCATCGTACCTTACGAGAATAATCCAAATAAGTTAACTAGTTATTTAGTCGGTTCATAATCATTTCTGTTAAAGTGTCAAACTCTATGACCACTTTGTCAAACCATACGTTCCGGCTCCTTGATGCCTCGCATGTTTTTATTCGCTCCCACTGACCTTGAAAACTCTCTGGCTGATTCATATAAGTTCGTTCTTCTAAATCATATTTAGAAAACAGACTATACATGAATGCTTCAGTTTTCATGGTCATCATGAGCATTTACATCGAGTTCGATCCAAGAAGATCCGTACACATCTGCTGGCATGACAATTTCATCATAATCCGTTTATAGGAGTTAGGATGATAGCTGTTCTCAACCAATAAAAGTTGTACTGTACTATTTTCTTTCTGCACCAATCTTTTATCTTGAAGATTTACTTGCAGCCAATAAGAAACACTTTCTTAGGGCATATAAACTAAAGTCCATATAAGTTGTATTGTACTATTTTCTTTCTGCACCAATCTTTTATCTTGAAGAATTACTTGCAGCCAATAAGAAACACTTTCTTAGGGCATATAAACTAAAGTCCATACTTTATTTACGTGCACGGACCCTTTTCGGATTGCATCAAGTTATTAATCAGAGTTCCTACTCCGAATGACATTCTGGAAGTGGACTAAGTCATCATCAACTATGATGTTTTACTCGACTTATCGTCTCACGAGACTCAAGTAATCCTTGTGACTTCCTAACAATTAATTAGGAATATTATATTTATAAGGTTCTAACATAACCTTATCAAATACCTAGGCATTATTATCTGGGTTTTGACCCAAAACGAGGATTGTAACTCAGAGTCACTAGTTATGTATCGCACTAAGTCTAACAGAGTATGATTCATGCTCTTTAACACACCGATGTGTTAAAAGACTTGACCTAAGAGAAAATCTCATTGTCTTTTAGTTACACAAGAACTACATAGCTAATTATTCGACTCTTAGATCCGATAGAATCAGTTAAAATACTTCTTTCATTGTGTTTTCTATTTTTATCAGACTTGTGTTTCATCAAAAACACATGTCATAATAAAATAAGAATTCATTATCTTGGCTTATTTAGACTTGGGTCTGGGTACATCTGTATGTATGAGACTACGCGTTCACCAACTCATTCTCCCACTGTCTTACAGATGGAATTTCGGCCATTATACCATTGAGACAAGATTCAGAAGTGCCTTTCGACTCATAATACGAGAGGTCAGACCCCTCTTTATGTGACTCATAAAGCTTAGTCTCTTCGGTACGGCCTAGCCTATTTTGTCATATAAGATTTGATACTAACTTGCGTATTCATTTATTAACTCTTAATACAACATTGTTATACATTATAATCACATCAAAACATTTCTTCTAAAGTAATGTGACGACATTCGCCAAGTGTGATATAAGTTCCATATGGCTTAAAGACAACTTTTGTTCATTAGCCAATATGTGAGACTATCTTTGTATAACAATTATTCTGAAATTTTAGACATCAAACACGTCGTACTTTCAGTTCCTCCTACTATGCCTTGTCTTATGATTAACCAAATATTCTTTCTCAATGAATTTTCCATAATGCCTTCTCATGTCTAAATCATATTTAGACATTTCATATCCTAACATAGATATTAGCTGTGCAAGCAATACATGCATCCAAACACTTGAGCTTTACAACCTTGAGGAGACTCAACAAGTTGCCTGTCTCAAGATCTAATTTGGATACATTGTCTTGCATCGCTCTTACACTCATCTTCGAGTCAAACAGTTTGATTGAAGTTTCAAGCCTTGCAGATCGAAACTGTTTTTCTATACAATCTTGAGGAGACCCAACAAGTCATATGGAGAAACCACTTTGAACATCAGTATGTTTAAGCTGCCCATGTTCATATGGACGAGTGTTAAGTAGCGTGCCTTTATTATGTTAGATTTTAGAGCTTAATAAAATCTTTGTCCTTAACCCAGTACTAGGAATGACATTTAATATCAATGAGAATATAGTTAGGTTTATCAAATATTTTTTAACTAATCATTTTGTCCAGTTGACTTATTTATTTTAAGGATATTATAATTTTGGATTCCACCTAGTAAAACAGAGAATATCCTTAGTTTATCATTTGTTCATGATTTTTAAATATAGTTAAAATGGTTTTTATTCAACTATATCCTCCCACTATTTCTGCGATCATCTTTAGCCATATAAATGAACGAATATAGTTATTTAATGGGATAGGGACTCAACCACCCTGAGCTTCACAACCTTGAGGAGACTCAACAAATTGATCAACTCTGCAGTTGGTAGACAATCTCATTATCAATCACATCACACGTGACTCCCTATTGGTTTTTACCCCCAGTCACTTATGATCTTGAGGAGACTTAACAAACCATAATGACTAGTCTAGTCAAACCCGTGTTTTCATGACTAATATTAACACTAATACACGAGGAGACCCGACACAGCGGTTTGGGTTAATATCAGACTACATCTCATGTATGATGAAGTCAGTTTCTAAAAGAGACCATGTCACAGCTTGAGGAGACTCAACAACTATGACAGGCATCTTTTAGTCCCCTAATCCAAAAACAAGGAGGGTTACGGCTAACCTTGAAAAAAAATTTAACGTAATTGACTAGATATAATCGATGATGTCACATAATTATAATTCACATCCTTGCGGTCTAATGGAACACGGCCAGGGATTTGACTAGGCCAGGATCACTATCCAAAGTCAAGTGATCGGCCCCCAAATACACACACTTGGGGCACGACTGTAGTCTTACCACAAGCGCACGGTGTAGTGACGAGCGGGTATCAAACACGAGGAGGAATTATGACAGTACTCTATTTTGATCACTAAGCTATTGGTGGAAGAATGGTTTTGAGAATGTTGTCACAATCGTTCAATTAACAATTCTAATTCAATATAATAAAGGGGTCTAGAGCTAGGGAATCCCCACTACGGATCGTCATTTATCTTCGTGAATCGTGAATCTCAATGTTGGAAGGCTTGAATTGAGATGAACTGGTCGTAACTGAATAGGGAACCAAGCTCACGCTCGTGCGCTATTGCCGGTCTATAGCAACCTAGATTAGGGTCCACTCTTGTGCAAACCCTAACATAAGCCACTAGCATTAGGATCGACATCATCGTCCAATCTCTCCTCGAGCCCACTCTCGTGCAAACTCAAGTTATGATCTAGGTTGTGATGGTTCGTATTCGTTTAATCTCTTGCAAACGAACATGGGCATAGATTTATAATAAAAATCCTAGCTTTGGTCCAATCTCTTGCAAACCAAGTCTAGTGGATTTCGATTATAAACCTAAATCGAATACCTAGGCCTTCCCATCGATCAGAATCCAATCTCTTGCAAGCCCCGAATTGATGGAAATTCCTAGCTATCCGTAATAGGTCAATCACAACCTAACCTTCTATCAATTCTAGCAACATATGAATCCATTCATCAAAATTCTAAAATCGAATCCATATGGTTCATCCCCATGCCCTAGAACAGCGAAACTACTCGCAATTCATCTTTAAAACAACAGAATAAATGAATGAAATCAATAGCAATTCATGGTTGGGGAAAAACAATTCACAAAAATGAGGATTTTCAATAAGAAGAACAAACCAGATCTGCAATCTTCAATCTCTAGCTGGGAATTACAATTAGAATTAAGCTAAAACCAAATTTTTGATCTCTCCCTAAACCAGGATGAAAACTCGCCTTAAATACAAGCCAAAATGGGCAGAAAATCCTGACAGATTTGCCCCAGGCGCAGCCCAGAACCCTAGTTCGCGATACAGGCAAATTGTGCCACTCGGCCGAGTAGAACTATCACTCAGCCGATTGACAGACCCAAAGAAAACAGAGAAGTCAGGGGTCTTGGGGGTCTGGCACTCTACGTTACTCAGTCGAGTAGAGTTTATCACTCGGTCGAGTGGACTTTGTCTCTCGGCCGAGTGAGTCTTCTGATGTGCTTCTCCAAATTCCAGAGAGTTGGCTAAAATTTCCTTTGGGAAGCTCTGACTCACTCGGGCGAGTGAAGTTCTCCACTCGGCCGAGTGGGATCATTTGCTCGGTCGAGTTGCCTTTGACTCTGGGTGCTCTCATAACAGTTGTACTCGGCCGAGTATGTTCCTTCACTCGGCCGTGTGGTCTGTCTGCTCGGCCGAGTACCCCGTTTCTGGATTCGTATCTTCTCCTCCTCACTTCCTCATCGATTCTATCGAACTTCTTCTTCTTCCACTCATCATCTAGCGCTTCTAGCTCCTCGATAGGGCCATAGGAGATGCTCCGGTATGCATGCAAGTCCCTTGATCTCATGTATGCTCCCGATCGCTCCATATCTCCTGAAATCCGACAAAAACAAGAAATAGTGAAAAACGACGCGATATCGTCGAATAATCGTGAAAACGCGATATGTGCGATTAAAATTATATGCAAACATGCAGAAAAAAGGTGTAAAATAAGTAGCAATCAAAACCCCCAAGCTTACCTCTTTCTCGTCCTCGAGGAAGATGAGTAAAAAGGCGAACCCGGTGAATAAAAATAAGAAAAAAAAATGGAAAAGGAAGATAGAGTAGAAAACTACGAGGGATGTGCTAGATCATTCTCTCAGGACAGGGAGTTGCTTACTCAAATAGCACATGATGAATAAAAACATGCCAAAGATTTTTACCTCGATATCATATCATATATAAGTGCATTCGGTATAGAAACCAAGAACGTCAAAATGATATGAAATATGAAATCGTTCCAGAATTAGTATCATCTGAGGCATTCAAAGTGGTATACGTAATCATAGATTGCACACTTTTCAAATGATCGTTTTTTCTTGGAGTATAAGAGATATCACACATTATGAAGCGACAAGAATAGAAAGAAATGGTATTTATGAAATGCATGCCAAATTTTCAATACATAGAATTCGTAATACTCCAAGAAATCTCCCTAAGTGTCAAAAATTACCTAGCTTAGGTCGTCATGCACATATAAATGGTCACTCTCTCACACATCATTGGATCCTCTCCCCCAAGCTTATCTATAAGCATGGTGGCATCAAATAGAACAATACGATTGTTCCCATATTTTTTGAAGCTCCATTGGGACAAAATAAAATTAAAAATGAAGTGAAAGAAAGAAGGAAGGAGGGATTGCATATATACAAACGAACTTCTCCTTTTCTCTTTTTTACCCTTTTGTTTTGTTTTTTCTCTTCTCTTTTTTTATACAATAGCAATCCCAAATCAAAGATAGAAAGATATGCATTTATTATTATTCTTTTGATTTTGGGGTAATGGAGCTTGGATTTTATAGCAAGGGAAGATGCCTATATAAGATTTTCCCAAGGGAAGATTCACCAATGATTTTAGGTATAGAAATGATGTTCAAGATATGTGGAAAAAGGAAAATATGCAACACTTAGTTCACTCTTTTGTATGTGCATGACAATTTCAGCAGTGTAATGTAATCTACTCAGTTTGATTTCAGAAAGTAAACTAATCTAGTCATATCAAAAGGCATACATTCAATCAACCGGAAAGTTGAGCGTAAAATTTCATGAAAATAGAAGTGATAGCAGATGACAAAGCAGTACTCCAAGTTTAGGCAACCAATGCGTGAAGCTTGGTGTGTTTTCTATGAAAGTATACGTTATAAATTTTCAGACTCAGCTAATGCTAGAATTAGATTCACGTCATATAATAAAGATGCAGGTTACTATTCCCGAATGCATGGCGATGTATAGCATATGATATCTGAAATAAAAACGATGGCATGGCAAGAGAATATGCATATAAGAGTAAGCTAACTCCAAGTCATCGTCATCACAGAGAATTCATTTCTAGCCAAAAGGATTAAAGAAATAAGGATAAAGGAAAAAAAGAACTAACGATACATATGCAGCGCACACAAAAATAAGAAAAAGTGATGCATGAGAAAAATATGAATAAGCGGGTGAAAATGGGTGGAAAATAAAGAAAGGTAGAAAAAAGGAAGATAAAAATGAAGAAAATGAAAAGTGCGTGAGACACTCACTCCCCCAAGATAAACTGCACAGTGTCCTCAATGTGCTAAGTGTGGCACAATGACGTATATAATAGGGGCGGGTGGGTGAGGATGTATGCATGATAAAAAGTGAAAATGAAAGAAAATGGGATGGATATGCAAGTGATGAGTGCGGAATGCCAATGATGGATGAAAGAGTACACAGATCTATGGGTGCAATATAAGGGCTCAGAAATACCTCCTCTCACACAGAAAGATATAAACAAAGCCCATCAAAAAGTGACCAAAATATGTGGGCGAGAGGGTGGGTGGTGCAAAATCAGCAGCAAGAATATCAATCACAGCACCGACAGAAAATATGGGAGGCATCAAGTGTGTGCCTAAGCAGGTGGTGGATCACCAGCACCTCCTTATGGTGGGGGAGGGGGTGGCAGGGGTGGTGGCTGCTGAGAGATGGGACGGACTGCGTCTGGTGGAGGCTGTGGCAGGCGTGCAAGAATCGGGTTCAGGGTGACGTGAATACAAGGCAGAAGGGAAATGCGCTGCTGCACAGAGCTAACGGTAGCAGCGAGAGCCTGAAAATCCATTCTGAGCCCACTGACAGACCCCTCTACAGCATGTAGGTGCTGAACGAGGGTGTCGGGAGCAAGGCCAGAGGGTCGGACCTAAGGAGGTCGGGGCTGACGCACACGGGCACTGTAGACGAGTTGGGCTACTAGTGGGTGAGGTTGTGGTGCGGTGCTCGCCAAAAGTCGCTCAGCCTCTGTGGGAGGCTGAGACGCAGGAATGCTCACAGAAGTATGAGCAGCGACAGAAGGTGAAACAGTAATAGAGGGCGAGACGGGTGGAGAGGTCATAGACACAGAAGTGGGGACAGACGTCACTATGCTCTCGGTAAGAATAGCGACGGCAGAGACAGAAGGGTCGACGACTGGGGAGGTCGTGAAATCAATAGGAATGACTCCCCAGGGGTCAAAAGATCCGGTGAGGACATGGTCTCAGCTGACGAAAGAAGGGAATGCTTGCCTCTCTCTAAAACAGCGGTGGGGGCGCTCTCAAAACTCACAGAAGAAATGGGGCCAGTGGTCAATGGCACAGAGGTGGTGATGGTGGTGGTGCTGATGGTGGTGGAGGCGGTGGACTCAGCAAGGGTGCTCCCGACACTGACAGAAGTGTGGATAGAAGTGACTGGAGCAGGGATCAAATCAGGTGCAGGCTGAGGGATCGAGATCTCTGAGGCCAAGGGGGGATGAGGGGCTCCTGTTGAGCACCCTCGGGCTTAAGCACATACAAAGCTGGGATGAGGAGGTCCATCTCTGGTCTCCAATTCCCACCTTCGGGTCCAATGAGGGTCCGAGCGGTGCTCGAAAGCACCATATAATCAGTAGCGAATGGACCATGCAGACAAATCAAGTGGTGCTGACCATGTGGATGTAGCATCTTCATGCGGGCCATAACATCTATGGAAAGAGAAATGGGGCCTGTGGGTCGAAACAAACCAGCTGGAAGGTCAACCCCACACAAAGGAGCTAGAAGGGTAATCAGACTGCCACAACAAATCGTCGTCCTGACGGCAACAGATATAATGATGCGATCTAGATACCAACTGGCAATATCAATCTGAGTGGCAGAGAGTAAGACGTCTCCGTCGGCCTTGAAGGCTCTCTCTATCATCATCGCATAGAGCATATAGAGCTCAGGCGTAAACATCGTCCCAGGCTCATACCTCGTAAGAAGAGTGGTTGCCATAAGGCGCTGAGCAATACGGAGGCAAGGGTTGAAGATAGAGGAGGCCTTGGCCCTGCTAGGGTCAAAAGCGAGTGTTGATCCTGTGATCAATGTCAAGAATGCATGAGGATCAAAGGAAGGAGGGGTGTGGTGTGTGGAACCAAAAGCACGGTCAGGGACCGGGACATGTGGCCAATGGAAATAGGCTCGAAGCATGTCAAGAGTGATCTCGCACTCACTATACATCAGATGAAACATGCAACCCCTATGAGTCCTACGAATAGAACTCAGGACCTCGAGGGTCGGTCGGACATAAGTGTCCGTCGACACCGAAAGGAAATCATGCCACCCCATGTTCTCATATAGCTGGAGGAGCCCCTGGAATACCCTAGGCACTCAAAATTAGCAATGTGCGCAAACCTAGATGGGACGATCGATCGATGGGTGATTCTTTCAAATCTGGCACGGTGTGCGTCATCTCTGAGAGTGATCCCCATCGTTTCGAAAGTCGGGGCGGGCTGTGCTGGTGGGGGTGGGATGGGGGTAGTATGAGGCGGGAGTGTACGTGGTGGTAGGCTAGGAGGTGGGGAGTCTGCTCTAGCAGAAGAAGAACCAGGTTTGCTAGTCTTCTTCCGCTTGGCAACGGGATCCCGCGCATGGGACCTAGTGCATGGGGGCATGGTGGTGCCATGCGAAGTGCCAACAACTGCGAAGTGCTAATAAAAAGGAAAGAGTATACCAGAGCACGACGCAACTCCAAACGAGTAATTCAAGCAATAAGGCGCCTCCCCAGAAGCTCCGGATCAACCCTCGATCTCCCCCAACCTATCCTAAAACACAAAATCGATTGATTAACAATGAATAACGAAAAATTTAGGGGAAAATCAAGAGAAATAGATGTGAATTAGGTTTAATTTCGATTCGGGTTGGAATAGGGCTTACGAAATGGGAAAAAGGAGAAAAGAGGAAATTTGGGGCTAAAGGGGCCGGCCGACGACGAGGGAAGAGGCGGCGGCGGTGGGCGGTCAGACGGCGGGGTCGGCGACGTGGGGTCGTGCCACTCGGGCGTGACTGGTGGCGGCTCGGGTGAGGGATCATAGTGCTCGGGCGAAAGAAAGGGATGCTCGGATGATTTTGGGAATTTGCAAATTGGGGGATTATGGAAATTAGGGATCCGAGCTGGCCTTTATAGGGTGAGTCACTCGGTCGAGGGGCAGTGACCACTCGACCGAGTGATCTCAAGTTCGAAATTTTTTAAAAATTTCAAATATTTTCCGACTCGACCGAGTAGAACTATCACTCGGTCGAGTAGACAAGAGTCACTCGGCCGAGTGGCTAGGCCACTCAGAGCTTTTCAAGTGCTGAAAGTGTCGGGTTCACTCGGTCGAGTGACAAAGTCACTCGGCCGAGTGGCATGTAATTAACAGAGAGGGGTTTTGAGAATTTCCTGAGCTGTACCCTACTCGGCCGAGTAGGGTCTTCACTCGACCGAATGAAAATGTCACTCGGTCGAGTGGGCTGTTGTTTTCAGCTCCAACTCTTTGTTTTTGCGACAGTTTCTGATTTTCTTTCTCCCGTCATTTTCTTTCTCCTTTTGGCGTTTGAGCACATCCCTAGAGTGCTCCTCATCACCATGGTCGACCTCCGTTCATATGGTCTCCTATTCTCTTTTTCCTGAAATGAAGAGCGTAGCCCGTTGTCAGGTTTTTTCTTTGACACTTGACTCTAAACACTAATAAAGGTCTAAAACAAAAAATGAAAAGAAAATTCAGCTAAAAAGCGAGATAGAACCGTCGGGTTGCCTCCTGACAAGCTCTCGTTTAAGGTCTTGAGCTCGACCCCTTAAGATTCGTGATTAAACTCGATGTTTGGCGCATGGGAGATGTGCACGTCAAACTTGCCGGGAAGGCCGCTTGGGTTTAGTTGTTGATTTTCTTCGGCGTTCCTCGACTGCCCTTCATCATGGGTAGTAATGGGGGGCGACTCTCCCAAGCTTGAGCTCTTGGCGTCCTTTTGCTTGACCAACGGCGAGGATTTGTTCGCCGGTGGGGCTCTCTTCATGTGCTTCACCATAGAGTGCTTGCATAGCTCTCTAATCTTAACAACTTCAGTGTCGTCCTTTTCTTCGTTCGTAAGAGGATCCGGTGGATCTCCCATCATTTTGCCATCCTTGGCAATTTGGACCTCTTCAAGGTCGTCATCGTGCTTGGCTCCAATGGAAAATGGCATGGCATCGTCTAGACCTCGTCGAGGAGGTCCACGTAGTCCACTTGCTCTGGCCAAGGCATATGCTTCATCACCTTCAGAATATGGATCTCAACCTCGATATTGCCGACATTCAAGGACAAAGCTCCTTCCCTCACATCAACAATCACTCTGGCGGTGGCTAGGAAAGGGCGTCCAAGTATCAGTGACGTATCACCCTCTTCCTTAATGTCCATCACCACAAATTCGCATGGCAAGCAAAGTCCACCCGGTACTTGCAGTGGTACGTTTTTAGCGATCCCCACCGGCCTAGTGATTCTCCCATCGGCATGTCTATGGCCTTGAGGTCGGTTTTCATATTCAGTTTCTTGACCATTGTGAGGGGCATGCGGCTCATGCTTGCTCCCAAATCTACTAGAGCTTTCTGAAGTGGGACTCCTCCAAGCGTGCAAGGGATTCGAAAACTACCGGTATCTTTAAACTTGGTCGGTAACTTTTCCTTTTTGGTGAACCACGTACTTTGCTCAGTAAGTATGACCCTTTCCTTTTGCTTCTTTCCCGTGATCAAATCCTTGAGAAACTTTGCATAGGACGGGATTTCAACGATTGCATCTAAGAACGGGATGTTCAAGCTCACCCCTCGCAAGTACTCCAGAAATTTAACGAGCCTCTTCTTAATCTTTGCCTTTGCTAACCGTTGTGGAAATGGTATCGATGGCATATAAGTTCGCTCCTCTCGTGGCTTCTCTACTTCAGATTTTTCACCATTGCTCGCCGCTTTTGGGTCCTCCTCTTCATTGACCAACTCCTTCTCAACCGAAATTTCCTCCCTCGATTCCTTTGCGTGAGTCATGACGAAAGTAGTGTCCTTCCTATCTCTTCTAGTTACCGCCACTACCGCATTGATGTGGCCGATGTTGCCCCGTGAGTTTTGTTCTTGTTGACCTGGCAATTGTTGATTGGTCTTGTTGAGCAATGTGAGTTGATCCGCCAACTGTGCCACAACGATGTTAAGGGAGTCTTGTTGGGCCGTCCATCTTACGTTAATCTTCTTTTGTTCGGCCATGCATTCTTCAACCTTTACTTCGTGGTCCGACCTTGGCGGCGCTTGTGTCGGGGTGGGTTCCCTCCACCTTTGATTGTATCCTGGGAGTCTATAGGGCCCTGCTTGTTGCCTCGGTCGGTAGTCTTGTTGGTGGGGCGTTGACGTGCTCCCCTCGGCTTGCTATCTACAAATGGCCAGGGGACCCACGTGGGGGTTTAGAAATTTGTAACCGCAAGCGCACGGTGTTGTAGTGTGGCTTGGGGGTCGAACACAGGGAGGCGAGGTTGTGCTTGAGTCAAGTAGGACCAAAATCACCCCGAGGGCGAGCTAGCCCGAATCGGTAGATGGTTGTCACGGAAGGAAATAAAGGGTATGAACAACAAGAAAATAAACCCGGGACTTTGGTTTCCACTCCAACGAGAGACTCTCGCCGATACGGCCTACGGGTATGGATAGCGATCGGAATTAGGGTCTAATGGTGAGACGTTGCCTCTGAAAGTGGTACCGGCATCCCATGGGCCCGATATTCCAGTCGGTACCCAGGATGATACACCGGACTTCCCGGATTTGATCAGTGGGCACTCCCGTGTCCATTAACACTGATCGATCCCGGGAGCACTAAGCCCACAACGATGACTCCCAATGTCTCATCCTGCCGCTCCCGCGTGCTAGGATTCGACGTCTACGCTATGGGTGTGAGCTATGGCTAGAGGGTCAACCGCCAAGTTTATTCCCCCTTGACCCAAACGGTCAAAGGCGGTCTTTTTCCCGCCGATGACAATGAAACACCCCGCGTAACCGTTAGATTCCTAATCCCTATCGATTTCCTAACCCTATGGACGCATCGGGAAGAGCCCCCGAAGGGGTTTCCGCCAAAATCCCAGATTTGGGAACTACTCACAAAAATTCATTGAAAAGCGATCTAAATAAAAATTAACCGTTGGAATCATAATCGGACGATTGGAATGCGGAAGTAATAGAGTAATTAAGACAATACTAAAATGTGAGAAAGATCCGAAAACTTACAAAAGAACAGTAATTACAGCCGTCACAATGGGAGAAAACAGTAAAAAACTCGCAGCTCCCCGTTTCTGGAACCCTAGGGGTTCTATTTATAAACTCTCGCATCACCCGATCGGTTGACAAGTCAACCGATCGGTTGATCCGTTACAAAATAATAACAGAAAACGGCGAGCTTTCACCCGGTCATATGAACCGGTCGGGTGAGTTCTTGAGTGACCGGTTGGATCTTGGCGCCATCGGGTGAAGCGATCGGTTTGGTGCCCGTGTCTTCAGCTCCTC
Source organism: Scilla litardierei (assembly GCA_030789695.1). Classification (NCBI taxonomy): domain Eukaryota; kingdom Viridiplantae; phylum Streptophyta; class Magnoliopsida; order Asparagales; family Asparagaceae; genus Scilla; species Scilla litardierei. The sequence goes on from CM061135.1 coordinate 73,771,751, forward strand.
CTCATCAGCTACAGATGAACCGATCGGGTGAGAGTCACCCGATCGGTTGGAATTTTGCTCGAAAAGACAGAGAACATGCCCCCGCTGAACCGGTCTGTGAACCGGTCGGTCGACTTCCACATGAGCTCCGGCAGAGACCGGGTGGTGCACGCGTGCATCACCCGATCAGTTGGAGATGGCCAACCGACCGGGTGAGGGGCTGAAATATGTATTCTTTGACGTTTGACCCCCTGGATCACGCGTGACTCCTCCCGTTGCTCCGGGGACTTGGCATATCATCGTTAAACGTCCCCTACACGGTCAATCTCCTGCAAACATGGATAAACAAAGAAAAGTGAAAGAAAACGAGAAAATACGAGAAAACGAATAAAAGACGGCGAAAAAACACGGAAAAACAAAAAAGAAAACGTGCGTGAATATATGATATATAAACGCACGTCAAAATCCCCCAAGCTGAACTCTTTCTCGTCCTCGAGGAAGACGAGTGAGAGTAGGAGCTCGGAGGGAGAAAATAGAGAGGAAGAAAGAAAAAGAAAACTCTAAATCCTAGATCGTCCATCAGAGCCAATAAAAATCAAAAACGACACACCAAGCAAGCAAACGTCAAATCACACCACTAAACTTAGGAAAACGAGTCCAAATAAGTTTCGTGGGCCCACGCGGTGAAGCGCGAGTGAGTGCGGTCGTGTGCTAGCAAATGGTGTCGCTTTCTACAATGTGCCATGAGCTCATATAAACAAATCCAGGAAATGACCCAAATACCGATTCGAATTTGAAATTGCGGTGAATATTAGTTCAAGCATGCCTGAGAAGAGTAAGAATAGAAGCGTATCATGCATCGGGGACTCCACAACTAGGGTTAAGGAAATCACGCCACTATAGCCTAGATACTAGCTAAAAAGTTCCTAAGCCAAGTGTTTTCGATAATGATGGGGGTTGAGATGATGTGGAGTAGAACACTCGGTGCAAATTCTCGCCTTCCCTTTATTCTCGGTAAGTAGTAAAAAATATTCACACGGGAATTTTTTTTGGGTTTTGGGCATTTGTATTTTTTTTGGCTTTTCGGCTATACAAAATTTTTCTTTTCTTCTCTTTTTGGGTTTTTATTTTCTCTTTTTTTTTCTTTTTGGGTTTTTGGCTATACACATGTGCACTCTCCCAAGTGGGAGAATGGTACACGACGAGGGGATTTGCACCAAGTAAAACAAAAAAGAAGTCGAAATCTAAACACTCGGGCAAAGGAAACTATTCTCGCTAAATAGAGCATAGGCTAAATGGGTTATCCTAGTCCTTAATTGTGGAGTCCCGACGCATGTGAATTGAAATATACGATATAAATATAGCATGCATATAGTAGAAACAAATACCGCATATTCAAATCGAAGCATGATAATCTAGGGGTCATTCCTGGACAGGTATATAAAATAAAATCACAAAGTAGAAGCACACCAAATAGATAGGCACGGCGCACAACTCACAAAAAGCTAAGTGGACCCACGATGCGTGAAATGCAAGAGGACTCGAAATCCTAGGGTTAGTGAATGTGATTATCGAAGCCATGCTAGGTGTGTGTGACTTTGTGGCGATTCATCATAGGATTCATCTCTAAGAGAAAGAGCTAAAAAGAAGAGAAGGGAGAAAAAGGAAAAAAAATAAAAAACACGATGAAAACGACACAAAAAACGAAAAAGAAGGACTCAAACGACGCACACAGTGCAACTCCCCCAAGCTGAAGTTTGCATTGCCCTCAATGCAATATGAGTGAGTGCGGGAGGGCAATGAAGATGGGGGGGGGGAATACGCACTGACACAAAAAGAAATGAAAACGAGGAAAACACAGAGATGAAACTGAAAAGGAAGAAAGATCAAAATCAAAATCAAACAACACGAAAATAAAAATAAAACCACATGACACGACACTGAAAAGGGGAAAAACAAGCACACACACACAAAAAATGAGAAAAACGACAAAACACGACAGCACACCAAAATAGACGTACCCCAAGCTAGACCAGACAGTGCTAGCGAGATGATATGATCAATGAAATGCAGAGATATGCAAGGGGGAGTCAATCGGATTCGCTGGTACTGGAATGGTAGGGTGAGGGGGAGGAGGGAGGGGAATAGTGAATGAAAGAATCCTCAGAGGAAGAGGAGGGTGTGCCTATGGGGGAAGGAGGGGCGACAGGCTGGAGCACGGGAGGATCGATGTGCACCGGGGGGCTGTGGTGGAGAAAGATCGTACCAGGTGGGCCGATAGTTGGGTGCCAATCGGGAGGATCCAAGGGTGGTAGATGCACTAATGGAGAATACCAAGGATCGGGGTAAAACTCCCAAGGCAGATGAGATGGGGGGTAGGGTAACCGCAAAGGGGCCAAAGGTGGCAGGATACCTAAATCAAATCAAAAACTTGATCGGCCTCGGGATACACACACTGGGGGGCACGACTGTAGTTTTACTGCAAGCGTACGGTGTAGTGGTGAGCGGGTATCAAATACGAGGAGGACTAATTAATGTACTCTATTTTGATCACTAAGATATTGGTGGAAGAATGGTTTTGAGAATGTTGTCACAATCATTCGATTATCGATTCGAATTCAATATAATAAAGGCGTCTAGAGCTAGGGAATCCCCACTACGGATCGTCATTTATCTTCGTGAATCATGAATCTCAATGTTGCAAGGCTTGAATTGAGATGAACTATTCGTAACTGAATAGAGAACCAAGCTCACGCTCTCGCGCTATTGCCGGTCTATAGCAACCTAGATTAGGGCCCACTCTCGTGCAAACCCTAAACTAAGCCACTAGCATTAGGATCGACATCATCGTCCAATCACTCCTTGAGCCCACTCTCATGCAAACTCGAGTTACGATGTAGGTTGTGATAGTTCGTATTCGTCCAATCTCTTGCAAACGAACATGGGCAAGATTTATAATAAAAATCCTAGTTTTGGTCCAATCTCTTGAAAACCAAGTATAGTGGATTTTGATTATAAACCTAAATCGAATACCTAGACCTTCCCATCGATCAGAATCCAATCTCTTGCAAACCTCGAATAGATGGAAATTTCTAGCTATCCGTAATAAGTCAATCACAACCTGTCATGCCCTATTTAGCACTATACGTGTATTCTACTGAACACACGTGGTATTTCTATCTACGGTGCATACGTGGGCATGAAATAAGCGTAGATATCGATGTATGTGATGTAGTGCAAGGGGGATTAGGTCGTAATACATGGCTAAGGGAAGAGAATGCGAAATGTGAACGCGGGAGAAGTGCAAATGATGTCGTGGGTGTAAAACAACAGGAATGTGTTAGACGTGTGTGTGTGAAGCATGTATGCATGCAGGATGTGCGTGGAAGTGTGTATGAAGAGCCATGCTAGCATGAAAGGGGTTAGGGTTCAATGGCAACTCCCGTAAATTTTTAGAAAGGCGATGGGCAAAACGGTCATTAGGACTAAAGCTGCTGCGCGTACATCCTAAAGTTGTGTGTGCATAAAGTTATGGAAAACTTGTAAATACCTAGATGATGGAGGGGTATTTTGGTCATTTCCACATGGAATATTTCCTTGGAATATTCATTTCTTGGAAGAGAAGAAAGGAATAAGAAAAAGGAAGAGAAAAGGAGAGAAATCTAGTAATTTCTCTCACTTTCTCTCATGTTCTCCCCTCTCCTCTCTCTTCCCTAGTCTTGGCCGGCCAAACCCTCCCCTTTTTCCCTTCTTCTTCACTCCAAAACCCTAATTCTTTCTCCCAAAAAATCATGAAACACAAAGGGTTGCAAGATAGAAGAAGGTGGAGAAGAAAGAAGAGAAGAAAAAGAGGAAAATTCAAGTTTTGAGGTAGGAATCCTCTTGGATTTGGAATTCCTTTAAATGGCTCTTGCTATCATATTTTTATAGCATGTTTTATCTAATATGTGATGAGGATAGTCAATTTTTACATGCTATGGCTCAATTTCACAATTTTCCTTTGAAATTCTAAGCAAAGTCATCTCTTTTTGAAATTCTGAACTCTTGTTGTCTGTTGTTGCTTTGATTCTGATTACTGTCGCTCGAATTAGGTTTTGAAAAAAATATGAGCTTGTAGATCCTGAAGTTCTACCCCAAAATCATATAAATTTTGATATATATTCAATTCAAGGATCAGGAGCAATAAATCCATCTTTACAACATGTTTGTTTGATTTTCAGTGTTGACACAGTTTAGCAAAATTGTCCCAGACACCTGCACACATAATGGAAGTTTATGTTCTTAGTCTTGTTGGAAAGTTAACAAGTTTTTCTAAAAATTCATCAGAGTGCGTATATATTGAATTTCAGGCTGCAACATGCCCAAAATTAGATTTCAATACAGACCCAGAAATCTGTCTGAAAAACAGATTTGACACACTTCACCAAATTATTCACCATAAATCACTTACTTAATATTTTTGCATGAAATATTATCTGTGAATTCAGGACTAGTATATATATAACTTTCATTTGGGACAATTTATCAAATTCTTAATGGGAACTGATGTTAAATGGCCATGTATTGTCACTTCCTGCAATTTCAGCAAGCTGAATTCATTAAGTGTTGCTCTTATTCATTAATTGTGGTTAATTGGACATTATTATTCTTGCTTATTATGGTTTTGTTCTGGAATGAATGTTAATGTCCTTGGCACATGAAAATAATATTGTGTTTCCTTGATATGAATGACGCCCGTCATGTGTTCGATGAAATGCCTCAATGAAGGCAATATCCGATAATTTGAGTAACGTGTATGTGTTAGTGTTGGCCTTAAGACACGTTGATAATTGGTGAATTAAGAGGCTTGAATGGTATGGATACATTGTAATTATTAATGGATGATGTGTTGTGATAGAGGGCATGTCACGTGAGTGCATGACCCTACGTCTAATGATGGCCGACTAAGGTGATATGTCAACCATGCCATCATGACCCCCAACGTGTTACGTATGGTGTTAAATTATAAAAACTGGATATATCTCGATCCTCTCTAATGAGGGTGAGTTAGTAAAACCAGGGTTTAGGTGGGATTTGAGTAAATTGTGGATATGAGGCCTGGACTGAGAAGTTGGGGGAAATGATTATGTGATATGTGATATTTATACCCACTCGCCTTTACTGGGAGTGGGGGGATATTTATACTCACTCACCTTTACCGGGAGTGGAGGGGACATACGGAGGTTGTGATATTGTGGGAGAGCCTCACTCCTGCCAGGGACGGGGGAGCTGAGAGGCCCGGCATACAGTGCCCGTGTCCACTGCGTCGTGTGTTATATTCACCCCAAATTTGGGGTGAAGTCTAGGTCCTGGTATCACACAGTTTACCCAAGTTTCAATTAATTTAATTAACTATATTATAAAATAGGGATGTTATCATGGGTTATTGGATAAGAGTTTTTGGATAAGAGTTGAGAAATTGGGTATAAATGAGGGTTGATATTAAGAGAAATTGGATAAGAAAAGAGAAATTGGATAAGATAAGAGAAATTGAGTTTGGAGGGAAACTATTTGAAATTTTGAAACTTATGAGTTAGTTCTAAATTTTGAAGTCTGAAATTTTGAAACCCAATGGGGGTAATTCAAAATTTTGTAATGTAAGAAGTGGGTTTTAAAATTTGTAATTGAAATCAAAGCTTGGGGGTTGGGGGACATTCTCAGCCGTCCCAAACCTCTCTCTCTCTCTCTCTCTCTCTCTCTCTCTCGCGACCCACTTCCCCCCAAAACCCACCGCCTGACTGGGGAAAAAGGAGATCCGGCGATTGTTCATCTTCTAAACAAAGCTCCAGCGATGATGATCCGGTGGTGATGATCCATCACTCTCTGGTGATGCAGTGTCGGGAATGGTGAATGAGCTTCTAGGGTTTCACTCCCCCTTTCCCTATTTCATGGTAATCCAAAGTTTCACCTTTATTGAAGTTATCGATAAAAAATCAGATCTTTTTTGGTGGTTTGATTCGTTGGGTGAAATTTTTGATGGGTTTTGCTCAAATTTAGGAGGGGTTTGATGGGATGCAAGTTCGCCATTTTGCCGCAGTGGACAGCAAGAAGAAGACCAAGTCGAAGATTCAGCTAAAGTCTCTTCTCGAGGACTATCCCTTCGTTTCCCACTAACATCACGGCCAACATCTTTTCTCCTCACTCCAACCAGAACTACGTCTTTAGGTAAAATTCTCTATTTTTGCTGTATCAGTTAGTTTTATGGAGTGAATCAATGAACGCTTCAATGTTTGAGCTCAAAAGTAATTGAATTTGTAATCAATGTTTGGAAAGCTGTTGATTACAAGCTTTCTGCTATTTATTGACAATTTGTACTTAATGTTTGACAATTTGTAATCAAAAAAATTGTTTCACAAATTCATTTGAGCTGTCGATTACAAACTTTCTGCCATTGCCAATTTGTAATCAAAAAATCCATTTGAGCTGTCTATGTTTGACAATTTGTAATCAAATTTTTTTACAGAAGTAATTGAATTGGTTCTTTAGCTACTGGATTTTTGTTCTTATAAACTTCTCTAGAATTGGATTGGTTCACTTGGCTATATCATGCCTTGATAATTGATGCCTGAGAATCCAGAGAAGTTCTTGACCTGGGCATGGATGGATGTCATATTTGGGTACTAATCATGTATCCATCTTTCGATTTGTATGGGTACAAAAATTTGGAAAGATGGATGGATGGATACAAAATTTGGGCACTAATCATGTAGACAAATTTATAACATGTCTGACATATAAGTTACTCATCCATGCATACATGTAAACATGCAAGTATCTAAAGATGTATACAAATAACATACAAGTTCATGACCTGGGGATGTGTATAAACATAGGAACATATACAAATTTTATGTTCTTGACCTGGGGATGGATGCGGACATTCAACATCTTTGTACACATCTTTGTAAACATTTGTTGCATATGGGATGGATGAGTTTCCATTGCTGACGGGATGGACGTAATTTTTGTAGATGTTCTGAATCCTATAAGTTGCAGCACTAAAATTTGTAGTTCAAATTTTGTAATGTGTGGCATACAAGTATCTACCAAAGCATTATAGACATGTAGGCATTCAAATTTTGTAGTTCAAATTTTGTAATTTTGTAATGTGTGAAACAAGCTTTCTGCCATTCAGATGTGTTATTGAGGATTGTAAAAAGCTAAATGAAACAAATAGAACATGCACATACATTTTTGGTTATTATCCAAGATCAACCTTTGTCATCTTTTATTAAAGGGTCAACATTATGAGTGAAACAAAATTGAATCATTTTTTGACATTCTTAGAATTCGTGTTTCCTAATTGAGTCAACTTGGGGATGATACAGGGAGCTATAACAAAAAGGATGACTGCTATTGAAGAAATGGCTGAAATGGATGTTATTTCTTTTCCCTAATTGAGGCTAGTCTTTCATTTCCCTTGCCTTGAGAAGTTCTCTTCAGTGAGTAGAGAGCCCCTCATGCATGGGCACTCTGGAATGCATTTTGTCAGGTTTTTGCAAAGGGTGTAAGCTAATATTATGTAATTCTAATGGCTGCAAGGGCATCACGAGTTGAGAATCAGGATGCAATCGATGCTATTATTGTTGGGATGCTTGATGACCCGAAAGAGGTATCCCATTTCAACCCAAAATAAAACCCATAGCTCATGCATTTATCTTCCTAGCAATTGTGTTTCTTTATGAAAGGCTTGCTCGAGTATCCAAGATGTACATTTTCTGCCATTTAACCCAACTGATAAGATAACGACATTGACGTACATCGATTCAGATGACAAATGGTATCCTGTCAGCAAAGGTGCTCCAGAGCACGAAATTTCTGCATCCAAGGTTTCAAGTACAATGGCAACAGTAGCAGTGACATTAACTGGAACTATAGTTGTTGTGTTGACTGCATTCTATCTCCGTAACGGGAGGCAAAGTTAAAGGGGAGTGACACTTTAACTTGATAGAAATTTTTATATGTCTTTGACTTTAATCTGATGAGGCCCTTATTAGTTTTAGTAGCTTTTAGTTGGGTATAACATTTACTTTTTATGCCACAAGATATTTCATTTTTTTTGTGTGTGGCAAAGGAGTGGTTTGCCACACGAATGAGTGCTTATTTCCTATTATTAAGTAACAGTTTTTGTGTTCTTGCTGATAAGTTACTTCCACAAACATTTATAAACATGGATCTTATTATGAAAAATCCAAATTTAGTAGCCAAATGAATAATGATCTGCATCTTGACATATCTGTTCAATCTAGAAATCTATTATAACCCATGAATGTTGTTTTCTGTTGGTTCCAAAGCTTTATTGAATGTTGATACAAGTTGTCTGTTGGTTTCCTGATATTCTGTATTAGAACCATACATCAGACTAGAGCAGTAAAGTGATCTGTGTGTTGTTCTTTTGGCAGTATAAGGCATGTAAAGATGGAAAGGAATTTGTAAGGAGGGTGCAGCCTTATGTCAAGCAAGTCATCATGGTAAATTCTTTAGCTTTTAATTTATTAGTATATATATGCTATGTTCCTATATTTTTTTAAAAAAAATTCTTTGAATATGTGATGAAATGATGTGCCCAAATTTTTTTAGCAAGGCATCATTCTAATTTAATCTTATTGAGTTCGCTCTCAAGTTTCTTATTTTTGTTTAAATCGATGCTAATATTATGGATGAAAAATTGCGTTACTTCTTTATTCTTAATACTTTGAACTTTTCGAAAAAGATCATTACCCACAAACAAAAACCATAATCAAAATCAATTTGTCATTAACTAAGTGGACCTTTGGAAACAATCAATATGTTTAAATTATCATTTAGAGGTAAAAAGGACAGTTTAAATTAATTTATTATTTTGATTGTTGTTGTTGATATTATAGAATTTAACCTTTTCTCTGCATGTGTATTGTTGTGTTAGATTGAAGGGGAGATTTTTTGTTGAAGAAGTCCTTTTACCTCCAGATTCTAGATTCCAAGCATGCCAACAATGTATCACGACAAAAGCGATAAGCAGGCTGTCAACCCAAATGTTGGGATTGGTTGTGTTGCCACAGTTAAAGAAAATTTAATATGGACAACAAGACATTATAGATAAAAATATAGTGTGTGCATAGAAGTAGACATGGCCATAGACGGAAGCAAGCTTTAGACTTACAAACCTCATCAATCAGCTTTGCTTCATAAAACAAATACAAATACTATCTTTATTAACATACTAAACATAACACATGATTTGCTATCTCCATTTTTTTTTCATACTTTTCTGGTATATTGATACACTGAATTAAATGTGTTCTCATCCATCCACCCATACTTTCTATTCTTCATTTGTTCAGCTTTGACATCGAGGATGATATATTGAAACATGCTAGGAGGCCATGCATCCTTGGAATTGGAAGTATACGTGCAATTGTGGTTTATTTGTTGCACATGATGGTTTGCAACTCCAATTCATCATTGGTTGTTATTGTTGTTGAAATGTTAAATTCAATTAAGTTCCAATATGTACATTACTCACCGGTACTTAAAAGTATCATACATCACAGTATAGATTTCAGTTCATCAAAAATTTTGGTGTGAATGAGGATTCTTGGGAATGTTGCATGGAATAAGTAAGAATTTAATGACAATCTTTTGGCTTATTATTTTTATTTCCTAATTTCCCCCAATAATACACTATCAAACTGACGTTTGGTGTTTCAACCTCTGAATCTCTTCCCAATTCCTATTTGGTGTCAGCTTATTTGGGTTATATGGCTAACTTCAGATGGATCAAAATGGAATTCTTCAAATTGGATACATTTCAACCTTATTTAAAACACTATTTTTATTTGATTACTCTTTAATGATCTTTTTCATATAAAATATTCTGTTACATCATGTAGTCTTCTCTGTTCATTGGAATGTCGTATGTGAAATATGACGAACATTTGATGCCTAGCAAGAAGCACATCAAAGAGTTCATGTACTTATGAGGGCTGAATTTTCTTCTTTTATTTGTTGATCGTTATCCTATCATTTCTTCTTTACAGTGTTAATGCCAATTCATCAGAAGATCACCCTTCGGATTGTGGTTTCTGATTAATGTAGATGTTACATATAATATGTTGCTCTTGCAGAGGATAACTCAACGAAGGGCTGGCAAAAGTTATAAATAGTGGCATCTGATATGCTGATGCCAAACCTGCAAGAAGTTCTGGTACTGGTTCATTGCCACAGAGTCTGCAGACAACCGTCAAGTATTTGCTTTAATCATCAAACGTTGCTTAAGTTCTACATTACCTAGCCTATCTATCATAGAAACTATGATGGTGTCTAGATTGACCTCATTCCGCTCAATCATTGCATTATCAAATCTCTTTAAGTACATCTCTTTAAGTACTCTTGGGGATCAAGCCAGAATATAAAGTTTGCCATGATCAAGTTTTCATGCAACCAGCAAAACTTTTCAATTAACTTTTAATAAAAGAGAGTCAGAGACTAATGTGGCTTGGAAGGGGTTGTTTCAGTGAAGAGTCTTCACGATGCTATCTTTTGGGGTCAAATTATCATATAATGATTAATGATTAATGAAATGAAGTTATATATTTAATTGTGATGGATATTATTGTATTATGGCCACATAACTTTTACTTGAATAAATGTTGGTTATTGAACAGAAAGAATGAATTACACATGGAAAATCTTTATATCTGTTACGTACCAATTTAGCAACCCATCTGCAAAAATTATCATTGTATTTGGTGTTGGATTAATCTACTATGCATGTATTATGCACCTTTGTGAATTGAATTTGGATGTTGGCATATGCTTCACAATATATACTCACATTAATGTTGAAAATGAATGCATGAACACTTGAAGTGTTGTAAATATTGTAGATGGGTTGCTAAATTATGTAAGTATATATTGCATATGAAAAAATGCATGAACACTTCTGGGATTTAAAGACCTTTGTTGAAAATGAATGCATGAACACTTGAAGTGGTGTATATATTGCATGAACACTTGAATGCATGAACACTCACATTAATTGTGTAAGTATCCTGGAATTCTAGCTTGCAAATTGAAACTTGCATTTTGAAATCATCATTTATGTATTATTTTTGAAATCATCATTTATCTTGATTGTATATGGACTTTGCAACTTTCTGAAGTTCTTTGTTCAAAAGCACTTTGAAGATCAGCAGCTTCTATTATTATATGTAACCTAACCATTTATGTTGGAGGAGTTGCCTTTTTTGATCATTTATGTTTTGCATTTTGACTCATTCTGCACTCAATTTTTCAGCCTCAATGTTACAGATAGGGAAATTCAAACAACACCTTGGCCTGCAATTCTAGACAATGTTGTTCAGCTACAGAAGTCACACCAACTGTGCATAGTAAAGGATCTCTCTGCCCACGAAGTGGTGATGCGAATAATGCACAAGGAAAACTATTTAATAGGCATGCTCAACAAAGGTATTTTTGCTTTTCCAATTCCTTAATGGGTAACCTGGATCTGGTCCAAATGTCTATTCTAAGTCAGATGGAAGGAGGAATCATTTAAAACTACCAAAGACCCTGGAATGGACTCTAAATTGATGCATAGTTCAGAGCATTTTTATAGGTATAATTCTATATTCCCATTCTATCTTTAACTGGGGGTATTTTGACAATTTAAATTGTGAGAACAAGATTATATAATTCATGTAATGCATGCAATGGAATTAGTAGATGAAAATATATGGAATGAAGTACTTTGAAACATGCTTATTTGTCCTCTGTTGTGTAGTCATAGTAAATTATTGGAGGTGCATGATATGTGTCTCTATTCTTCATGGGTACATATGCTACATCATCCTATGCTTCTTAACACCACCAAATATATTTTTCTCATTCTCTATTTGCTTTATTTTCTACAGTTTCATGTGATATCCCTTTTGATTGATGAAGTTGAGTATTGGATATTTGTTTATAAGACCATGTAATTTTTATGTGTTTCTGTGAATTGGACTAATTGAATGATAACATTCTACACGCCCAGAAATTGAATGATTATGTGTGTTATCCCGTTAAATTTACACGCCCAGTAATTTACACGCTTAATTTAACAGTATTGCACGTGACATTAAATATTACACATGACATTAGTATCATGTCATTGCACATCAGTAGGATGATATGAGTCCAATTTAACAGCATGCTACATGTTGATTATATGTGTTATCAGTTTGCGTTTAAATTGATCAGAATACACTAAATATCATGATAACACACATAATTTGTTTAAATACATAAATTGATCAGAATACTCTCTCTCTCTCTCTCTCTCTCTCTCTCTCTCTCTCCCTCCTCAACTCATCTTTCGCTGATTATTAACATAGATACCCAAAAAGATATATGCGATTTATTTTTATGCTTATTTTGAGGTTTATTGTCATGGCCTCATAGGTAAAAAAATTTCCCTTGATTCATTTGATGTTTTCTTTTCTTCTACTTTGACTGTTGCTTTGTTATATTTTGCTTTATATTTTTTTATGTGTTGTCAAGGTGTTATGTTATGCTCTTGATCGAACAAGAACCAAATACAACAGATGAAGGACCAAAAGGAAGGAATGAAGATGAATCTTTTAAAGATGCTCTTATTATTATTAAATGAAGTCCAATTCACCTGAAGCCTTTATCACCTGAAGTGGGCTGTCAAATACCACCTGAAGCCTATATAAACTTATGCTAGAAGTGTTCTGTCAAATATCATCTGAAGCCTTTATAAACTTCTTGATTATAGGTCCTGGAGATGTTGTGGCAGAGTATTATCAGCAGCAGCCGATCAAAATGCTTGCGGGGTTTAAAGAATTGAACACCTTAACTGACTGCGATTTTCTTCATTGAATGTCAAAGGTAATGCATACTTTTTTTAATTATTTTCTTTAGTCAACTTCTTGAGAAATAGACTACATTTATTAGTTTAGTAGGTCCTCAAACAAGATTTAAGATTGAGATGTGTGTGTTTCATATAGGAAAGATTGTGATGGTTGTGTTTCATATAGGAAGAGCAGTAAAATATTGCTAGAAATGAGAACGTTGCCAGTTGAATATCAAACATAGAAAATATGGTTCTTTTTTGCTGCAAATGTTTATGCTTCAATTAGGAGTTGCTCTCTGGCCATAATTGCATCGGCACTGGATTCTTTCCTTGATCTGTTATCGGGATTTATCTTATGGTTTATTGCATTCATGATGCAGACACCAAATCCTTATTAATATCCTATTGGAAAAAAGCGCATGCAGCCCTTGGTGAGTTGATCTCCGTCATCGAATATGACCAAACTCATCATGCCTAGAGTCCTACCTAATTCTAAAAAATGCAATTATTTTTATTTTCAGCTAAATGTTGCAATTATAATTGATATCATTGTCTAGCAGCCTTTTGCCATTCATTACTTTTGGTTATTGACAATGCAGAAGTGACTGAAACATAATGGATAAAATGCAGAAGTGATTCTGGAGCATGGACCTACTAATTCAATATGACCACAAAATACCATGTGTTGTGTAAGGTAGACACAAAAACCATACATACTTTATGGGTTGTATTGTTGGGAAATTATGTAACATGTCCAAAGTTTGCCTAGAATAAGGCATGTGATGGATGAGCCACCTAAATATATAAGAAATGAGTTGATTATTGTTTCAGAGTGTTTTCTCACTACAAAGCGTTGACCGCGGAGAACCCGGTCAACGTGGTCAAGAGGCCCGCTTTGGGTCCCTCGGGGGCTTCGAATCGGTGTAGAAGGGGCGAGGGGAAGCCTCGGCCCTGGTTGAGACGCTCGGCCTCGGACAGGTGTGCTTGGCCTCGGCTGGTAGGGGGACGAGGGGTAGCCTCAGTCGCCCGGGTAGATGTACGGCCGACGGGTGGCGAGGGAGAGTCTCGGACCCGATTAGGACGCTCGGCCTCGGCAGGACGTGCTCGGCCACGGCAGGCTGACGGTGAGGGGAAGCCTCACTGTCCGGTTGATCGAGTGGTCGGAGAGGGGCGAGGGGTAGCCTCGGCCCGTTGATCTGCTGTCCACCTGCGCAGACGAGAACACTCGTCAGGGGGCCGGACCTTGGTTCCGGCCAAATCCCCTCCGATGCCTAAGTCAGATAGAGATCTGAGAAAGGGGGCCCAGCGGAGACGGTCCGACTCGTGAGGAGATCGTAACGGCGTCTCTCGGCGCGAGCGGGGGAGGAAGGAGATGAATTGGGGGAACGAGGTCGTTGATGGAGTACCTTAGGTTTTATTACCTGAGATGTGGTCCTTCTCTTCGTCGTCTTCCTTGCCCTTTTGTAGAGCCCCGGCGTGATCGCCTCTGACCCACGTCCCACGTTTGCCATTGATCGTGCCCCATCAGTCCCCCCTCGCCGCCGCTCCCTCCGCCATGCCAGCACCTTCCCATTATCGCTCTTTAGTGGTCGCACGTTCTGGGGGAGTGGTTTTCGCAGGAGTGGGCGAGCGACTAACGGGTTACTGGGGCTGGGTCGGATCGACGTTCGAGGAGGCCTCTTGTAGGGCCTTTGTCGAATGGGCTTTGAGGACGCAGATGGGCTTTTGACCAGTAGTCGGGCTCCTGGGTTCATGCTTTACGGGTCTCGGCCAAATAGGCGTAACAATTGCCCCCATCGGTCGGGTTGATCGGCCTCGGCCGGTTCGGCTCGGCCGATGTGACCTCTGCCGATTTTGACGAGCTCGCCAGTCGATGCCGACTCATTTATTAGTCGTCATCATGAGTTGGCCCGTTCGATGTTTTTAAGGCGCGGGTTCCGAAGCGCCGTCGGCCTTCAGATGCTGCCACGTGTAGCGGCAAGCTTATCCCCGCCGCTCGCGTAGTCGCCTTGAGCTCGAGAAGCCGAAGGGTTTGTGAGCCGCCATGGTCGATCAGCCTCGGCTCGCTCAGATCACCCGTTATGTCTCCTGGGATTCCGAGCGGCGCTTCAATCGAGGCGAGGCCATAAATGCAGGTCATGATGAGGCGGATCGATTGGTCTTCAACTGGCGCCAGTTTCGGAACGCCGCCGACTCTTCGAGCCTCGCCACGCATTCTTGTCAGGCGCTTCGAATTCTCCCCTGGCATATAAGATCCCCAGTTGTGTTGATCTCCACTTCTTCTTCGCTCCTCCCGATATTCAGAGCCTTCAGCAACCCGGAGTTCCCCGCCGCCTTCGCTTCTTTGTCCTCTCCAAAAATAGTTGAAAATAGGTAATTCCTCTCTTGCTTTCATCTTATGGCTGCTCTTAGGATAGGCGGTTCTGGCCGGAGGACGAGGGGTCCTCCGGAGTCCGGGCGGGGCGAACCCCGGCTAAGGGAGTCTGGTTCCCCCGCCGGGAGTCGTTCTCTTCAAGATAAGGGGAAGGAGAAACTTTTTCCAGACTACGCCCGTGATGACGTGGCGTTGGCTGCCGTACGGCTTAATGTGCCCCCGGTTGTCCTCCGTACGCTGTCGAGGACCCCTCCTTCGGTGGCCGCGGAGATCCGGGAAAGATATCTCTGCTTTCCAAACGAGGTTCGGGTTCCATTTGTCGACGAGCGGATTTGCCTTCCGAGGAGCAATGAGGTCGGTGTCTACGTCGAGATGTTCCGCCTGGGTCTTCGCTTCCCGCTCCATCCCTTCTTCATCCAGGTCATGGAACATTTCACAGTGTCCCTGTGTCAGTTCACCCCGTGTTCCATCGCGGTACTGGCGGGCTTTGTAACGCTCTGCTGTACCCGTGGTCTGGAGCCGACTCTCCCCCTTCTCTTCTACTTTTACCAGGCCCAGACGGTCGGTCCGGGGTCATGGCTGCTACTCCGAGCTCGTTCGAGGAGGGAATGCCTGATCGGGTTACCCCGCTGGTCAGGGGATTGGAACTTGGATTATGTCTTCGTGGTCTTCTTGGGCGAGGCCCAGATTCTGACAAGCTGGGGCAGTTCTGTCCACTCTCGCCCGTCGTTAGTTCTCTCAGACGCCGACCGGGCAGCCGCTGCGCTTCTGTTGGCTCTTCCTTTGGAAACGAAGTCCATTTGGTCTTTGCTGGACGACCTACTCCTGAAGGCCGTCTTGTGGTCTCCGGGTAGGTCGCTTTTTCATCCCCGGATCGCCCTATGACTCATTCTGATTTCGGTCTCCTTTGCAGGGATGGCTGGCCGCGAATTCGTCCGTGACGTTGACGAGCTGATCCGTCGTGGAGCCGCTCGGAGCCGAGGTAGTACCTCTGGAAGGGCGCCTCGGAGGACCGTTGAGGAGGAGGTGCGCCGAGCCGAGCCTGCCGTGGGTAAGGTGGTGGCCGCGCCTCCCGCCTCTTCTTCTGGCGATCCCCTTTCGGGGGGTGAGGATGGTGCGAGGCGGAAGCGTTCTCCTCCAGCGCCTTCGGAGCTCCATGGTGGAAAGAAGAGGAAGGAGGACGTGGATCCCTCCGGCCCGGCAGGTTTCGCGCCTCCTGTGGTGACCGCCGGGGATTCTTCGATAGCTCTGCCAGCCACCCCCCTCGCAGCGTCTTCGCCCGTATCACCAGGGGTCGGGGCCTTGTTGGCGAGCGACTTGGCTTCGATTGTCGTCCCTGGGAGTTCGATGTTTGCTGACCGAGCAGTGGCCCAGCGGGTTGCCGAGGTCTCCGTCCCTCCCCGGGACCGCAGCCTCCTCAAGAAGATCCCGGCCGACAAGATGTCGGATTCCTTGGTCTGGATCCTTCAACAGGTTCGGTTATCTTGCTATCCTCTCTTTCTCTCTATCCTTTTCTTAGCCCATGTCTCGTCTTTTCAGGGTTCAGCGCTCGCTGTGGAGTTGCAGTGCCGAGCCGTCCGCTTGAGGGAGCTGGAGGAGTCCTCCATGAGGGCTCAAGAACGGGCCGGGGCGGCCGAGGTGGCCATGATGGAGGCCCAGATGGAGTCTCGGCGCCTCACCCTCCGTGTGGCTGCATTGGAGGGACAAGTGGGTGACCTCGAGGGAAAGCTGGGGGATGCTCATCAGTCGGCTGAGGAAGCGGCGGAGGCGTTCCGCCTGGAGAGGGAGGAACTTCAGAGGGAATTGTCAGATCGGCGCCAGGTGGCGCGGCTCGCGGAGGAGGTGGAGAAAGGCGTCGTCGAGACCCTGGGGAAGAAGATCTTCGAGGTTCTCAGGGAGGCCTTCGGTAAGTACGTAGACATCATCGCCCCCCGGATCGTCGATGTCGTCCAGTCTTCCTTCCGGGAATGTGCGGAGCGCGTTCGGGAAGCCCCTCCGCCAGTCGAGTCCCCTCGCTCCGAGCAGGGCGAAGTGCCCGAGGATGTGTCCTCTCGAGCCCGGGCCCCCTAAGCCGTCCCTCCTGGCTTTATCCTCAAAATTTTTATGCATCCGCTTCGCTTTGGGCCAGTCTACTTGACACGGATCCCTGGCCCCCGCCATCTCCTTCAGCCCCGCGGCCAACAATTGCTGGTTGCGTGGCCGTTGGCTTGGGTCACCTACTCTGGGTCTTTTGTCAACCAATTCTGCTTCGTCGGTGTCGATCTAGCTTTTGTTGGTGATGAACTCTATCATTCGTCGTGAGTAGATTGTTTGTAGGGTGTTCCTTTCGCCTTGATCCCCTGTAAATAAGACGCAATTTTGTACTCGGGTTAACTATTGTAAATGAAATCGACTTACTTGGAATTCTTGTGTACTTTGTGTTGCCGCCTTGTTCTTGGCTTGGGAATGGACAAAACTGGCGTTGGGGATTCTCCCCAGACTTACGGGCACAGGGGTCGGTCGGCGAGGGCAGAGCTCCTCGGCTTAGGACAGGCCGGCGTCCGTGCCTGCTGGGGGAATTGCCCCCTGACTCATGAGCTCTGGAGTCGGTCGGCGAGGGCAAAGCTCCTCGGCTTAGGACCGGTCAGCATCCGCGTCCGCTGGGGGAATTGCCCCCAGACTTATGAGCTCTGGAGTCGGTCGGCGAGGGCAAAGCTCCTCGGCTTAGGACCGGTCAGCGCCCGTGCCTGCTGGGGGAATTGCCCCCAGACTTATGAGCACTGGAGTCGGTCGGCGAGGGCAAAGCTCCTCGGCTTAGGACCGGTCAGCATCCGCGTCTGCTGGGGGAATTGCCCCCAGACTTATGGGCACTGGAGTCGGTCGGTGAGGGCAAAGCTCCTCGGCTTAGGACCGGTCGGCATCCGCGTCCGCTGGGGGAATTGCCCCCAGACTTATGAGCTCTGGAGTCGGTCGGCGAGGGCAAAGCTCCTCGGTTTATCAGCTTCTCAATGTCCTTCTTCAAATGCCAGCAGTCTTCCGTGTCATGGCCATCGTCCTTATGGTACTTACAGTACTTCTCCCGGTTCTTCCCGCCTCTTTTAGTCTTCGGTGGGGGGCGATCAGCTCGCTCTTCCTTTTGTACTTGGGTGAGAATGGCGTCTGGGGTGGTGTCCCTCGCGCTTTCTCCCCGCTGCCTGTTCCTCTGCCTCTTCTCGGTCCGGTATCCGTCGGGGCTAGCTCGTCCGCCGTCGCCACGCTTGGTCCCTCGAGCGGTTTTTCCCGCATCCTCGGCCAAGGCCTCCTCGGTCAGCATGAAGCGTTCGGCCCTCGCCATGATCCCGGGGAGGTCCTTTGGGGGGTCGGTGTGTAGGGACTTCTTGAGGCCCCTGTGGCGAAGCCCTTTCTTAAGAGCCGTCTGGACCACCAGGTCGGGTGGGTTGTTCACGTTCAGCCTTTCCGCATTGAAGCGGCGCATGAACTGTCGGAGTGGCTCGGCCGGGCCTTGCACTATGTTGAACAGATGTTCAGGACCAAGTTTGATCAGCCTCCCCGCCATGAACTGTTTGCAGAACGACTGGGCGAGTTGCTCGAAACTGTCGATGGAGCGGCCGGGCAGGCTGTGGTACCATATCCTCGCCGCTCCCCTGAGAGTTGAATAGAAGCCCCGGCAGAGCAGGTCATCGTCAGCTCCCTGGAAGGCCATGTCCCCCTCGTAATCCATCATGTGGTGTGCCGGGTCTCCTATTCCGTCGTACTTTCCCAGCACCGGGATCCTGAATCGAGAGGGGACCCGGGCGTCGGTTATTCTCCGCGATAAGGGACACCGATCCCCGTGGATGCCTCCAGGGATGCGGTATTCGCCTGTTTCCGACTCGAGCGGGGGTGGAGGTAGTACCGGCACCGGTGGGGCCGGCTCCGCAGCCTTCGCCACGCTGGGGGTCGGGCTGACCCGACGCTCCCGACTCCTCCTGCGGGTGCTCCTGCTCCGCCGTGATCGGTCTATTGAGTGGTGTCGTTCGCTTCTCCTGCGGTGGGACGACCGTGATCGGTGAGATGATGCCGTCATCGATTCGCCGTTCGTCCCTTCAGTCTCTCTCCGGCTCCTTTCACGATAGGGCGAGGAGGCACGTGACCTCGCCTGACGAGAGCCGGACCGCGTGAACCGACGCTCTGCGTTCGGTTTCCGGGTCCCGTGGTCGTCGACCACCGCGGACCGTAAGTGCGGGGGACCCCCCGCCCATCGGTGGCTATCGTTCAACGCGCCCCCGTCAGTCGGCGCGGAGCCGACAAGCTGCTGTACTGTCGCGACCAACGTCTGGAGGCTCGCGTTGGTTTCCTGAGCCAGGGCACGGAGCTGTCCCTGGGTGGCTAGTTCTGAGCCGCCGGTCTCTTCGATTGAGTGGGCGGGGTGGCCGTTGACGTGCGTGTCCCCGGGGTTGCCATTGGATGCGCCGTTCTCCTCCTCCGGGATGGGGGGTCATGCGCTTCCTTCCATTGCTGGCTCGTGCCATTGTTGGTGCGGTTTTCTGCTTCGTGGGATGATCTTCGGTTCCCACAGACGGCGCCAGATGTTTCAGAGTGTTTTCTCACTACAAAGCGTTGACCGCGGAGAACCCGGTCAACGTGGTCAAGGGGCCCGCTTTGGGTCCCTCGGGGGCTTCGAATCGGTGTAGAAGGGGCGAGGGGAAGCCTCGGCCCTGGTTGAGACGCTCGGCCTCGGACAGGTGTGCTTGGCCTCGGCTGGTAGGGGGACGAGGGGTAGCCTCAGTCGCCCGGGTAGATGTACGGCCGACGGGTGGCGAGGGAGAGTCTCGGACCCGATTAGGACGCTCGGCCTCGGCAGGACATGCTCGGCCACGGCAGGCTGACGGTGAGGGGAAGCCTCACTGTCCGGTTGATCAAGTGGTCGGAGAGGGGCGAGGGGTAGCCTCGGCCCGTTGATCTGCTGTCCACCTGCGCAGACGAGAACACTCGTCAGGGGGCCGGACCTTGGTTCCGGCCAAATCCCCTCCGATGCCTAAGTCAGATAGAGATCTGAGAAAGGGGGCCCGGCGGAGACGGTCCGACTCGTGAGGAGATCGTAACGGCGTCTCTCGGCGCGAGCGGGGGAGGAAGGAGATGAATTGGGGGAACGAGGTCGTTGATGGAGTACCTTAGGTTTTATTACCTGAGATGCGGTCCTTCTCTTCGTCGTCTTCCTTGCCCTTTTGTAGAGCCCCGGCGTGATCGCCTCTGACCCACGTCCCACGTCTGCCATTGATCGTGCCCCATCAGTCCCCCCTCGCCGCCGCTCCCTCCGCCATGCCAGCACCTTCCCATTATCGCTCTTTAGTGGTCGCGCGTTCTGGGGGAGTGGTTTTCACAGGAGTGGGCGAGCGACTAACGGGTTACTGGGGCTGGGTCGGATCGACGTTCGAGGAGGTCTCTTGTAGGGCCTTTATCGAATGGGCTTTGAGGACGCAGATGGGCTTTTGACCAGTAGTCGGGCTCCTGGGTTCGTGCTTTACGGGTCTCGGCCAAATAGGCGTAACAATTATAAACAAGCCATATGTAGTGTCAAGAATGAACAAGATTGGCCTAACTGTTTAAGATGGATCGAGTATGTGAAACATCTGATAATGCGGGTCTACAGAACTATGGCAAACGAAAATTTTCTTCGAGGATTTGTCTACCAAAACAATATCACATATCCATACTTTATATTTATTTAGGCCTACTTGATGGAAGTGGTATACTTTGCTTTCACATCATATTGATATGTCTGCATCATAGATAATAATGTGAATATCCCCTGATGAATTGTGAGCACTGGAAGATTACAACACATCGACTATGGTATCTTGGCTTCATAGTAACATTGACCAAGTCATTAGGTTGATCAACTTGGAGGGGAAAATTCATCCCTGTAAAAATAACTCACGGATGTCAATCATGAGTTCACTGAAGCTGTCACCAATAACATGGTGCTCAAATCAGATGTGGAAACTCTCAGAGTTAAGGTACATATTTCTCAGCTCTCATTTGATTTCCTCTAGCGGCTTCACCATAATCATGCTATAAGGACACTCGCTTAGAACTTCACTTGCACCCTCCAGCAATAATAAAGGAACTCTACATTTCCATGAAACGAACTTCCTAGAATCACTGTGTTTTAAAATTGTTTTAAAATTGTTTCAGGTGAAGACGGCAGAAGATCTGGTCGCTAGAGGCTTTCTAACATGTAGCATTGATCATCCCCTCCAAAGCCAATTTGGCATGTAGCAATTTTTTTTGGGTCTGATTTTGGATGTGGTGGCAAATTCTCATCAGTGTGTACTTAGATTGTATAAGGCAAATTATGTGGTTTCATTTACTCTTCTGA
Source organism: Scilla litardierei (assembly GCA_030789695.1). Classification (NCBI taxonomy): domain Eukaryota; kingdom Viridiplantae; phylum Streptophyta; class Magnoliopsida; order Asparagales; family Asparagaceae; genus Scilla; species Scilla litardierei. Next base: position 73,793,321 of record CM061135.1, read on the forward strand.
TTAAAAACCATGTCCTTTTATTGCACATATTTTCTGATTAAAAATCGATGGTGCTGAATAGTTTGATTGGGCACCCTGTGCTGAATAGCATCTTTTGAACGGATTTTTGAAGATTTGATCAAGTTAGGTGAATTGATGTGTTTTTTATTTTTTTGTAGCCGTCAGAAGATAATGGAGCGACGCAGGTGCCCATCAGTATTGACTTGCACAGAGATGGGTCCCTTAGTAGCAAAGTGATCATTTTGCAGATCAACAATAAATTTCAGTTGGTTTCTGCAATGTAGTCTACTTCGTGTGGTAATTTAAAATATGATGCTTTTTGATATTTGTTTTTTATATGGCGATGCAGTCTACTAAGCAAGGTTCCGTTAGGCATTCCCTTAGGCATTCCACTTTCAGTTGGTTTCTGGTTGTAAGTTCCTCTCTCTCTCTCTCTCTCTCTCTCTCTCTCTCTCTCTCCCCATTTAATAGTGGTGTTGGGATAACTTGATATTGTTTAATGGCATTTGACATTATTTCAGGTTGTGCCATGAAGGACATCATTATCATTTCTCAGCCCCCATAATTTCTCAAATTTCTAATATAGTTTGATGAAGTTGTGATTTTTGTTGATTTTATTGTTATTTTGTGGGCAGAGACAAATGTCGGTGGTTTTGGTGAAGCACGATGAGATGATGGAGACGAGGAAGCATAACTTTATCTGCATCAATAAGCCACGAACATGGCTGAGTGCTGGCCAAGACATTTCAATCACCTTGACCTCGCTAGGCACATGTTTCATATTGGATTTACAAAGACCGTGCTCTCTATTATGTGGTGTTTGCTTCAACTACTCCAAAATTGCAATGCAGTAAGCTTGAGTTATCATTGAAGAATTGAAGGAACTAGAGATGAACCAATATAAGTTATAGTATTGGGAAGTTGAAGATGTAATATTATTTTGTCCTATTGCATTATTAGGAATAATTATTCTGTTGTTGAAATAATTTTGGATGGTGATGTATCATAAAAATATTGTGTGTTTGCTGTAGAAGAATTTTTGTTCTATTTGAAAATTTTGACATGTAAGTGGAATGTTGTGCTATAAGAAGAAATGAATGGATGGAATTAAACTTTCCCAATAATTCTTATGAAATTCTAATATGGATTTGCTTTTTTTATTTTGATATTGCAATTTTTTGCTCTATAAGTGGAATGTAGCAATTTTTTTCTTTTGACATTGAGTTGCTTTCAACTCCAGTGGATAATGTAGTAGCTACTTAAACAAGATACCAACATTAAGTAATTTTTCTTCCCTTTGATTTTTCCAACTAGAAACTATTGTAGTTTTATGTGCGTTGCATTTAGAATCTATTATATAAAGCACAACTGTTTTTGAATCCTAGGGCTGACTAGGACAAGTCACAGTCATCAACAACGATCAGGATGCATCCACATCTTTGGCATCCAAGGGTCAAGATTTAATTCTGGGGAAACTTGAACTTTTGTTGGGAAAATCGAGAAGTTAAAATCTTGGAGTGGGTGGAATCAAAAACGCATAGCACCCAACACAAAACACACAGCTTCCAAGGGTCAACTTTTTTTGTTTTTTTGTTGGTTTTCAAACACCACACCCCACATTCTCTACATTTGCACAAAATACCACCCCTAACCTTTTTTGTTAAAAAAACCCTCCCATTTCACTTTTTACCCCCACACCCTACCCACATACACACCCACACTTATGCACTTCCCACCTTCATTTCCGTGCATTTCTCTTTTGGCCCGGGACCCACACACCCTACCTACACACACATACACACTCATGCAATTCCCCCCTTCATTTTCGTCCGTTTCCCTTTTGCCTCGGATTACATTTTTTTTCCCCACACCTGAAGGCGCCCGAGCCGAAGCAAAATTTTTGTTCGTTAAAATTATGAAGGGGGAAAATAATTTTTGGGGAGAACACAGATTTTGAGGGGCCATGCCGAAGGTGCCTTTGGCGCAGCACCGAAGCTAAATTTTTGTTCGTTTAAATTTTGGAGGGTGAAATAATTTTTGGGAGAACAAAGATTTTGAGGGGTTATCTTAAATGAACCGCGCCGAAGGCGTCCGCGCCATTTTTTACACCAATTTGTTGTTTCACGCCGAATTTGTTGTTCTACGCCAATTTGTTGTTCCGCGCCAAAGGCACCCGGGCTGAATTTGTTTTTCCGTGTCGAAGTCGTCTGTAGCGAATTTGTTGTTCCGCATCGAAGGAGCCCACGCCGCTAAATTTTTTAACTCTAATTTGTTGTTCCACGTCGAATTTGTTGTTCTACGCTCATTTGTTGTTGCGCGCCGAATATGCCCATGCCGCTAAATCTTTTTACACTAATTTATTGTTCTTTTAAATTTTGGCTGTGGAAATAATTTTTTGGGGAACAAAGATTTCGCGAGGGAAAATCTTAAATGAACCATGCCCGAGGGCACGGGTTATGACTAGTAAATTAATAAAATAAGGATTTGTGTTACTCCTTCTGCTGGTAGCACTTTCCTTTCCCTTTGCCTGTTCTTTGTGACTCTGTGTCATGCCTCAGGCACTTGCACTTATCTTATTAGATAATGGTTGCTTGAACACTTGTGTTATTATTATTATTATTATTATTATTATTCGTGCTAACATTTTTCTTGCAGTAGCTCGACATCACACCGCAGGTATGATTCCTCACTTAGCTGTTTACTTTTCGTCACATTATTTAGTTTGCACGACTTATTTATCTTACCTTTCTTTGTGGTTGATAACCTTAAATTAGTATTCCAAATCCAAGTTGGTTCCTACTGGGGCACACGTTGACGTGCTCTGTCACGCCCCGCTGCCCAAAATAGGGAGGGTCGGCGTGACAAGCCGCGGTATTAAAGTACCAAGCGCTAAAGTACACACCAAAGTCACGCAGGCCATTGCAAACGCTGAGGAAACACAGGCAGTAAAGTACAGACTGAACGATTAACAGAACAGTACAGCTCCAACACAGAAAGATAGTACAAGACACTACAACACAGTCAGTAAGGTAAAATACGACGAACAGATCATCCAAGAGTCACAGAGCACAGCTACTACATGGCCAGTACCGCACAAGTCCACTGTAAAACCCCAACAGCAAAAGCTCCCACAAAAGTACAACTCAACCCTACGGGGTACAAAGGGAACAAGGGTACAACACTGCGTTCATCACACACACACAACCCAAGACTACACCACGCGACCCACACTAACCACAACACTACGGACACTGCTGAGACGAGCTGCCCTCCGGGGTCTCCACTCCCGGGCCCGCCGCCAGAGAACCAGTGCCTGGACCTGTAGGGGGAGGACACGTCACAGCGTGCCCAGTAGGAACTCCACAACTCTACTACTCTAATCATAGTGCACAACAAGGAATCACAACAAAGGAAAAGGCATCACATTCCAGTGTTACTGTTTTTGTCTGTCTTAATAGGTTAGTTTTCATGCATGAATTCGAAACCTCAGTAACGGGTCAGACATCGGGGACTGGACCTCACCCGGTAAAGTGGGTGGAATGCTACGACTTCCCGAGACAAGCTCTTATGAAAGAAGCTGTTCACCAACACAACCAACCTCAACCACAACCGCACCAACTCCCCGCCGCTGAGGGCTCGTCGGGAGTGGCCCACAACTCAGCAGTCCATCCCCCGCATGCTCACTCGTTACCTTGGTTTCCCCAACCCCTCCTTGGGCACTCACCCACTTCGAGTGGAACGAGAACACCCTAGGTTGTCTTTTAACTAAGCATTAAACCTAGAGTATGAAGCATGTAAAATGAGATCCAATGCATTCTTTTCATCGGAATGTTCACAACAACTTGCGAGCTTCATAAGCCATGAACATAAACATCCATTTCTAAACTTGCAACATAAAGTAGCATACCCATAGACAGCACTTAATCACTGATGAATCCACATTAGCGATATGTTCCGAAGTAAACCAAAACAATAATCTAGTCATTAGCAAACAATGCAATTTTTACTGATATTTCGTCAACAGTCACAACATCAATGATTAACAGCAATTTCCAGTGAAAATTTAACAAAATTTACTGAATGAAAGTTGTATATATGGCAGTTTTGAGTTCACATATAAAATTTCATGCAAAACTATGGAGTATGTGATTTATGGTGAATTATTTGGTAAAGTGTGTCAAAACTGTTCTACAGATAGATTTCTGTGTCTGTGTTCAAAGCCAATTTTGGGCATATTCTAGCCAGAATTTCGACATAAGGAACGCAATGGACTTTGAGAAAACCTTGTTAGCTTTCTAATAAGACCAAAATCAACAAATTCCAAGATGTGTGCAGGTAGTGGTGCTCATTTTACTGAAATGTGTACAGCTTGACAGAATTCCTGGCATGTTGCACAATTCGAATTTTAACCCCAACTTCCAGTTCGAATTTGGAGAAGTTGTGAACATTAAAGTTGTTCATAACTACGGATTAAACAATATATAAAATTTTTGGAGCATTTCTAATAGCCATTTAATCCCAGCACTTATCTAAAGTTTCAGAAAATTGTCAAGCATGCAACAAGAATCCTAGCTCTACAACACTCTCCCAAAATTTCAGAGAAAACTCATACGTATAAGATACTTTCTAGCATCTATAATTAGGGAAGGAGAGTGAAGAGTTTCTACCTCTTTGGAGCTTCAAATGGTGCCTTAGGTTTGCAAGAACCCTCCTCCAATCTTGGATTTCCTCCTCCTCCTCTTCCTCTTCTCCTTTCTCTCTTCTTCTTCTTCTTCCTCTCTTCTTTCTTCTCTCCCCCTTTTTTTCCTCCTTGAATTTCGGCCAGGTACAAGAAAAATGGGGAGAGAGGGGAGGGGTAAGGGTTTAAGGAGTATGGAGGGGGGGGGGGGGGGGGGGGGGGGTTAGTTGGAGAGGGGAGGAGTGGAGAGAAGTATGGTGCATTTTTTTGTCATACTCCTCTTATCTTTTCATTTTCTTTTCTTCTTTTTTTTGCTCTCTCTCTTCTTTAAAAAAAAGCCCTCCAAATTGTTTAATTTTATTACAAGTTTGCCATTGCAAATATCCCACTTCTCTTTTTGCACAATAACCCCTTGACTTGAAGAAATTTGCCTTAATCCCACACTTTGCCATGATACCCTCATTTGGGTATAGATGAAAAATTTAGGGGCAATTTGCAAATCTCTCCATTCCCCGGGATTGGTGTGCACATGTACGAGAAACTTGGGTCAATTTAATGGTTACTAAGTATTTACACACTAGGGTTGTTACACCCTACCCTCCTTAGAAAAATTTCCGTCCTCGGAAATTTAGCAAAATCAGGAGAGCAGTCATTTATATACAATACCCAACAACTGCAGAAAATATAAGATACAACAGTCATTGCTCAAACAGATACGGGTATTTCTCTTGCATCTCATCTACTCGCTCCCAAGTTGACTCTCCCGGAGACTCTTGCTGCCACATGACCCGCACCAAGTCAACGGTCTTCTTCTTCAACGTCTTCTGCCTCCGGTCCAAAATAGCCACTGGTTGCTGCTCATATGTGAGATCCGACCATACTTCTATCTCGGAGAAATCTACAACATGTTTAGGATCTCCCACATATCTTCTGAGTTGAGACACATGGAAGACATTATGCACACCTTCGAGGGCCGGTGGCAATGCTAGCCGATACACAACTTCACCGACCTTAGCAGAAATCTCGAACGGACCAATGTATCTAGGACTCAGCTTCACACGTTTGCCAAATCGGATGGTCCCACGAACCAGTGAAATCCTTAGGAACACGTAATCCCCTGGCTGAAATTCCAAGGGTCTCCGCTTTGTATCAGCCCAGTGCTTATAACGGTCTTGCGCGATGCGCAGATTCTCTCTGACTGTCCGCACCACTTCTGTTGTTGCCGCCACCAAGTCTGGTCCTAAAAACTCCCTGTCTCCAATGTCATCCCAACTTAAAGGAGACCTACACTACCTTCCATACAGAGCTGTGAAGGGAGCCATGCCAATACTTGCTTGATAACTGTTATTGTATGCGAACTTGACTAGATGCAGATGGTCCTCCCACGAACCCTTGAAATCAAGCATACACGCTCGCAGCATATCTTCAAGAATCTGAATGGTTCTTTCCGACTGTCCATCAGTCTGAGGATGATATGAAGTGCTGAAATTCAAACGCGTCCCTAGACTAGCCTATAAACTCTTCCAGAAATGTGAGGTGAATCTGCTATCCCTATCGGATACTATACTCACTGGGACTCCATGCAGTCTCACGATCTCCTCCATGTATCTCTTAGCCAGATTCTCTGTTAACTGTCCAACTCGGAACGGAATAAAATGTGCTGACTTGGTCAATCGATCTATGATGACCCAAATCGCATCATTGCCCCTAGGAGTCCGAGGTAGCCCAGGCACAAAGTCCATGGTTACATGCTCCCACTTCCATTCTGGAATGGGGAGAGGCTGCAACAATCCTGCAGTTCTCTGGTGCTCAGCCTTCACCTGCTGGCAAACCAAGTAGGACGCCACACTCTTGGCTACACTCTTCTTCATTCCTGACCACCAATAATACTGCTTCAAATCTCGGTACATTTTGGTCCCTCCAGGATGGATAGAATATGGGGATCTATGCGCCTCCTTCAATAGTTCTTCCTGAATCTCGCCACTTGGCACACAAACCCGGTTCCTAAATCTCAACGACCCATCTTCGTGAATGCGAAAATCGATACGAAGTTTAGCTTCCACTTGCTCTCGGATCCTCTTCAACTTGGCATCCCCTGATTGAGCTGCCTTAATCCTGTTCACCAAATCAGACTGGATCTGCAGCCCCATCATAACAGTTTTCTCTCCTGGGAGTACAACTTCTATTCTCATCTGTCGGATTGCCCACCGAAGTTGTGGTCGAGAGGTTAGCTTCATTACGGCGGGTAATCTACTAAGAGCATCTGGCACCACATTCACCTTCCCAGGATGGTATAGCAGATCAACGTCATACTCAGCCATTAATTCCAACCATCGTCGTTGTCTCATATTAAGCTCCTTCTGAGTGAACACATACTTTAGACTCTTATGGTCAGTGTATATCTTCATGTGTTCACCTAGCAAGAAATGTCTCCACAATTTCAAAGCCAGAATCACTGCTGCCAATTCCAGGTCATGAGTGGGATAGTTCAGTTCATGCTCCTTCAACAATCTGGAAGCATATGCCACCACTCGCCCGTGTAGATGAAGGATACAGCCTAGTCCTCTGCCAGACGTGTCACAGAAAACTTCAAATCCACCCGAACGGTCAGGGATAGCTAAGATAGGAGCAGTTGTCAACCGATGCTTCAGCTCATCGAACACACGCTGGCATTCCTTCGACCAGACATACGCAACATCCTTCTTCATCAAATGAGTCAAAGGCGAGGCAATCTTCGAGAAATCCTTAATGAACTTCCGATAGTACCCAGCCAACCCCAAAAAGCTTCGAATCTCTATGACTATCCGAGGTATAGGCCAACCTTCTACTGCGGCAACCTTCTCAGGATCAACAGACGCTCCATCTCCAGAGACTATGTGACCAAGAAACGCAACCTTGGTCAACCAAAATTGGCACTTGCTGAACTTAGCATACAATCGGTGCTGCCTGAGGGTATTCAAAACCATCCGCAGATGCTCAGCATGTTCATCCTCATTCTTCGAGTAAACCAGGATGTCATCAATAATGTCACGCCCCGCTTCCCAAAAATATGGAGGCGAAGCGTGAGAAGGTCCGCTCAGACTTGAAGCTGCAAAGCTGCAAGTCCGATAAGCGTCGATCAAATTTAAAACTGCATGTCCTTGCAACGCTACGAAACAAAGATAATAATAATGAAATGAGACAAAAGAAACATCTCAGAATATCCATAAAATAAGTTTCCAACATCGCAGAAGAGCCACCAGGCTAAAAGAAAAGAGATTAAAGGCCCAAACATGGCCAACAAAAGTACAGGGTACAAAATGATGGTGCTACGCACCAACAACTAACAAAAGGCCTAAAACAAAATAAAGCTCAACAAGACTCAAAGAATGGTCACCGGTGTCCACCAAAATCCTCCTGGGCAATCATGGACTCAGACTCAGCGTCAGCAACTGCCTCGTCCGCTACAACTATCTCTGGCTCAGGGTCTAACATGTGACACCCAAAGAGAAAGGGGCACATGTCAGCAAGTCTGGAAGACTTGTGCAAGTGAAACTGAAAGTACAAGTAAGAGCAACCTCGCAGTTCTAGCATGATGCAATGACATGGCAGTTAAAGTATGAGTGCAGCAGGTAAAGTAAAGTAAAGTAAAGTACGAGCATGGCATTTAAACATGGCATGGATGACAAGTATTACATGAATCATTCACAAGACAAGTACAAGACAAGGAAAGTAAGCACCTCGTGCACAGAGATTCCGTCTTTTGGCTAGAGGGCTGATCAGGCCACTCCTAAGCTCAAGTGAACGTTTATCCCTACCCCTCCACGTGTGTCGAGCCAGGGCCTTACCCCCGAACACGGAATGCTCGCTTCTGGATCACGAGCCAGGAAGTGTGTAAACAAGTATGGCGTAGGGGTGCACCTAGCCAGGGACACGGAAACACGGATTTGTACAAGTATTTTGTAGCGTGTGCTACGATGCAACAATCAATTTGGATGACATGTAAGATGCAATGCATGGCAGTTAAAAGTGCGTACAGATAAGGAAAGTAAACGTGACAGTTTAGTATGCACGAACAACAAATTTAAAGGGTTGGATCTAGCTTCGTTGTCAAGCTAGATCAATTAGGTGACGGATCTAGTTTCGTTGTCAAACTAGATCAAGTAGGCGTCTAGCCAGCTATCATTTCACTGACTAGTCTCTTTTACGCTAAAAGAAAGTAAGTGGCCTAAAAACATGGCCCCACACAAGAGTTGGCAAGTTTCACTTGCCTGCAATTATCACGTCAAGAAAACACCGTCCAACGAGTCCAAAGTCACGATTCCTACGTGCACAAGTCCACCGGCCTAAAGTCCATATTATTAATCTTCATTAGTGAATTTAAAACATTTGAAATACTTTAAAACATCAATTTTAGTCTTGATTAGCATGCAGTTGGGTTGGGGTCCTAAGGGTGCAAAGCGTTACCTCAACACGACGCGAAAGCTACACCGGCGTCGGGTAGCGACGTCGGGGGTTGGAATAATAGATCGCGCTCCAAGTCCAGATTCCAATATAGTTTCCTCGCTGGAAAGTTCAGAGCGTCAACCCGGGCGACGATTCCAGATTCCAAAGCTCGCACGTGCGACGACGGGCTACGACGTGCGACGACGTCGTACGCGGCAAGTCGTCGAAGAGAACACACCTAGGTGGGGCCCACAGCAGTCCTAGGGGCCTTTGGGGGACCCACAATAACTCTGGAGAACTTGGGGGGCCCACGGTGGCAAGCGGTGCGACGGGTGCGGGGTTGCGACGTTTGCTCTCGGTCGTACCCAGCCAAATGCGAGGAGCCCTCTCGGTCAGGCGCTAGGAACGGGCTTGGTGCAGCGCAGCGGGTCGGTGCGGGGTCGGGGCTCTCGGTCGGTGCGGAGGGAGGGGTCGGTCGGGCGCTGTGGTTGCGGGGGTTGCAACGTTGCAACGTTGCAACGTTGCAACATCGATCGGTGCGGGCGGCCCGCTCGGTCAGACACGAGCGGAGGCGGGCGGCAAGGCGGGGTCGTTGCGGAGCGTTGGTGCGGAGCGGGGATGCGGCGACAGCGGGGGCGGCCATCGATCTGACCGAGAGAGTCTCTCGGTCAGGCACGGAGAAGCGGGGCGATGGCTGCAGCGGTTGCGGAGCGGGGTTGGTGCGGGGGCAACGGCCGGTCGGAGCGGGGAAAACGGCCTCGTTTCTTCGGTCGTGCGGCAGCAGCTTGTCGCAACGTTGCGACGAAACGTCGCAACGTCAAATTTGGGTTTTGGAAGAGGCTAGGGTTAATTTCTTGTGAAAATGGGTCTTCCTAGGGGTTGTTTATATAGCGTAGATGAGTTGACTTGGTCTAGGGCTAAATCTAATAGGATTAGAATATTAAAATAATTTAAAATTTGAATTAAAACTGCTCCAACTCACCCAAGGGTTTGACTTGGTCCAAATGAGCTGGAAATTGGCTCAAAAATTATTTAAAACGTTTAAAACTTAAATAAATTTTATTTGGCCGAAAATAATTTATAAATTAATTATTAAAAATATTGTAAAACTTGTTAAAAATATAAAAGTGGTCAAATAAACTCCAAAAATTATAAAAAAATATCGTAGTGATCGTGATAACGAAAGTGAGCTAACTAAGAAGACGGATCTCCGATTTGACATCGGACGACGAAACTAAAAATAGAAACGTCTCCCGTCAAGGGTGAAAATCGTCACTTCTCATCGAGTAAGATTAAATCGTGGGAAAACGACTCGAGAAACGTCGTTCCAAATTAGCGCCACTATTTAATACTCTCAGAGACGTTCACAACGGCATATCACACGAAAGTGGTCACAAACAAACAAAGTCTAAAATAAACACGTGCACGGTCAAAAGCACGTGCACGAACAACGCACCACGAAAAGTGGTCGTTACATCCTCCCCACCTTAGAATAAAGTCCGTCCTCGGACTTTCTAATATATCTAGTCGCTCTAGTAACTACCCCAATCAAGTCATATTATATTACAACCCAGGTATAGTCATTACAGGTGCTTATATATGCACTAGGTAGTCAAACATTAACACTACCAACACGTATATATATACATTCACGTATGTCATATACTTATACCTATTATAGTCCGTCAATTTCATACATGTATTTCAATCAGGTATATAAGCATGCATCCCTTATATAACTACTACCTACCTAATCACAAAACAATATTTCAAGTACTCATATAAGGATAGTCTCACAAACTACAATCATTGCTCTACCTATATGTAGCTACCTATGCACAAACATCAAGGGTATACTACCCTCTAATATTCATCCAATACCAAGCATCTCAACACATATAGTCACACCATACCATTATTAAATCAAGTTCACTATATCTAATATACATTCACCACTACTATAATTTCACAATATATAGTCATTCAAATACATGCAATTAGTTCACCATATATTCACATCACGTACGGTCCTATAACTGTATTTACAACACGCCACATATATCATAGTCATCAAGCCTATAACTAAGCACATACCTACCCGTGCATGGTGCACACCCATACACGCTAATATTTCATTTACGCATACCAATCATATCCTTATATTACTAGCACATCTATGCACCTAGTTTAGCTAGCACACAAGCAAGTCCTTAGTAAATAACCATACCACAAGACCAACACCTATAACTATATACTGGCGTAGCGACCCACAATCATGTGCGTAACTCAACCAGGCACAAACACTTCTATCACTATACATACATCAAGCATTGCTATATTCAAACTACAAGCATACATTCAATATACTTAGAGTATACCCACTCAAGCTTGAGTGAGACTCAATACACATATTAGAATATTCTATATACGTAACACTGCATTCATACCTATACCAATACCATTCCAATATTTACATGTATATATATATATATATATATATATATATATATATATATATATATATATATATATATATATATATATATATATATATATATATATATCTACCAATACAACCATATGCATACCATAAGTCAATCCCACTTAATATTTAGTCAGGTAACACCCACATAGTTCAATCACTCTATATACCATAATAATAATAATACAGACATCAGCACACGTATAATTATAATATACTCCTTAGTACAAACATTCACCATATAGTCACACATAAATAATGTATATATTCACACCATAGCCTACTACCTATAATTAGTATACTAACACATTCACACATACATAATTAAGATGTGCAATAGTCGTGTATGCCTCACGGTATGCACGCATGCAACATCCCGAAAAGCAAGCATTACGAATCAAAATTATATTCCTACTACCATATGTATATCACCTATATACTCAGGCAACAAAACATAACTACTTACGTCTAAACACAATACATACCCACATACGAGCACACACTCATACGTGCTAACATATAGATCACATAATAGGCCTACCCTCTTAACCATACGTACTCTTATTATTATCACTACTAACATACACATAGCTTTACCAATCATTTATTTCAACCATTATAAGTATCTCTTACTACATACACAACTAAGATATTTCAACGCTAACTCTAACACACACCGGCATCCCTATTATAGTATAGCTGACCACACACCAATCTATGAACACTAACACACAACCAACTTCATGATATCACGAATAACTCCGAGTATGTATATATGTATATCACACAATAGGCAAGCATCAACACACTATGGGGGGTATACTCATTTAAGCCCACGTACACAACTTAGGTACGTGCACCACGACAACCTCACAAGGGTCCAAGGGTCTACTAACAATTAAGGGTTGACACAGACATTGAAGGACCCTAAGTCCTAAGCAATAAAGAGAGGTCGAGAGCGTGACGAGGGAAGGATCGATAAGCACGAGTCCAGATAGGACGAATACAAGGAGACGGCTTGGTTAGACGAAACATTGACTCAATGGTGATGTCTAGGTTGAGGGAAAAGGGAGATGTAGTGATACATATATAGGATATAGAAAAGAAGATAGGGTAAGTAGCACAAGCTGAAATACGTGAAATCTGAAAACTGTTGTACCTCAAAAGTTGGAATCCCCATCTGTATAAAATATTTGAAGATCGATGAAGCGGGTTGTTCAAAATAAGTTTGGGTCAAATATTCGTAATAAGAGAAAATGGTCTATCAGTTTTAAAGATCATTATAAAAGGAAGTAAAATCATTTACACGAATATTAAGGACGTGGTTTAGAAAATTCATATGTCAGTAATTTAATATAATTTTGTCAAAAAGTTTTGGAAAGTCGAAGAATGAAATCAAGTAACGGAAAAATTTAAACTCATGTTAAATGCTTTCAAAACTTTTAGGCTATGGAAAATCAATATTGAAACTTCTTTTAGAGAAATCAGGATTTGCCAAAAATGAAAACTGATTTACATAAGGTTCTTAATATACAAGCACAATAAGTCTGGTACGGATATAAAAATAATTGAAAGTATGCATGGTGCACGGAAAAATAATATTAACTTAGTAGTAGATTTATCGAAATCGAATAGCAAGTCTTTAAAATCAAATCAGAGAGGGTCTGAAGCAGGAAGAGGTTATGAAAATAGTAATTTTGCAGAAATCTGAAGTAGCGAAATCGACGAGCAAAAACCAACATGCTGAAAGCTGAAATTCTATGTGACATGAAAAGTATATTAAAAGTAAACACGATGTATTATTCAAATGGCATAAATAAGAGGGAAAATTATAAATCAAACTGAGCAAAATAAGTACTGTTCAGAATAAAATTAATATATGAAGGAACGACACATTTACACAAGTACGAAAAACATAGGCTGGGAAAATACTATAAACTAGTATTCAGAAATTCTGACAACGTTTTAAAAATTTAAATCAACGAAGGGGGATGAAGTATAAGTATTTTAAAATTTTGAACAAAATTAAACTTAGGGAAAAAGGAAATCGAAAAAATACTTTCAGAAGATTCAGGTTTGTAATGGGGAGGGTCGAAAATTGACGACGATCGTCATGAGGCGATCTCGTGAATCGAGGCAAGGGTATTGGTCCGATGATCCAAACATACATACGCCTAGGATATGAATCAGAAGAGGCTATGGGGAAACTCCTACGGTCGACCAACTAAAGATTAAAAACTAAGCGCTAAGACTTCTAAAGGTTAGACGGTAAAGAAATGCGTTCAGCTTGGTCCGAAATCGATGAACCCAAAAGCGAACGTCTAAAGGAAGTTCTAGAAGTCTAATATGGTCAGGGGTAAACAAGGACCACTAGGGTGACTCCTACGACGATTGAATCAATTGCTAGAAGGGGGTTTAACTACAGTCAGGGCCTCTAACTAGCAAGCACAGACGTCTAACTAAGCCTTCTTATCACCTAGTGTCCTAAGAAAACAACTAAACTCAGGGCTTATGACTCGGATGTTGCAATTTATTTAATGGACATTCCGTTATTATCGTTGTTCCGTTAATTCGCAATTGCAAGATTTGACCTGCATGGGCCACCAACAAAACCTGTCACGCCCCGCTTCCCAAAAATATGGAGGCGAAGCGTGAGAAGGTCCGCTCAGACTTGAAGCTGCAAAGCTGCAAGTCCGATAAGCGTCGATCAAATTTAAAACTGCAGGTCCTTGCAACGCTAATGAAACAAAGATAATAATAATGAAATGAGACAAAAGAAACATCTCAGAATATCCATAAAATAAGTTTCCAACATCGCAGAAGAGCCACCGGGCTAAAAGAAAAGAGATTAAAGGCCCAAACATGGCCAACAAAAGTACAGGGTACAAAACGACGGTGCTACACACCAACAACTAACAAAAGGCCTAAAACAAAATAAAGCTCAACAAGACTCAAAGAATGGTCACCGGTGTCCACCAAAATCCTCCTGGGCAATCATGGACTCAGACTCAGCGTCAGCAACTGCCTCGTCCGCTACAACTATCTCTGGCTCAGGGTCTAACATGTGACACCCAAAGAGAAAGGGGCACATGTCAGCAAGTCTGGAAGACTTGTGCAAGTGAAACTGAAAGTACAAGTAAGAGCAACCTCGCAGTTCTAGCATGATGCAATGACATGGCAGTTAAAGTATGAGTGCAGCAGGTAAAGTAAAGTAAAGTAAAGTACGAGCATGGCATTTAAACATGGCATGGATGACAAGTATTACATGAATCATTCACAAGACAAGTACAAGACAAGGAAAGTAAGCACCTCGTGCACAGAGATTCCGTCTTTTGGCTAGAGGGCTGGTCAGGCCACTCCTAAGCTCAAGTGAACGTTTATCCCTACCCCTCCACGTGTGTCGAGCCAGGGCCTTACCCCCGAACACGGAATGCTCGCTTCTGGACCACGAGCCAGGAAGTGTGTAAACAAGTATGGCGTAGGGGTGCACCTAGCCAGGGACACGGAAACACGGATTTGTACAAGTATTTTGTAGCGTGTGCTACGATGCAACAATCAATTTGGATGACATGTAAGATGCAATGCATGGCAGTTAAAAGTGCGTACAGATAAGGAAAGTAAACGTGACAGTTTAGTATGCATGAACAACAAGTTTAAAGGGTTGGATCTAGCTTCGTTGTCAAGCTAGATCAATTAGGTGACGGATCTAGTTTCGTTGTCAAACTAGATCAAGTAGGCGTCTAGCCAGCTATCATTTCACTGACTAGTCTCTTTTACGCTAAAAGCAAGTAAGTGGCCTAAAAACATGGCCCTACACAAGAGTTGGCAAGTTTCACTTGCCTGCAATTATCACGTCAAGAAAACACCGTCCAACGAGTCCAAAGTCACGATTCCTACGTGCACAAGTCCACCGGCCTAAAGTCCATATTATTAATCTTCATTAGTGAATTTAAAACATTTGAAATACTTTAAAACATCAATTTTAGTCTTGATTAGCATGCAGTTGGGTTGGGGTCCTAAGGGTGCAAAGTGTTACCTCAACACGACGCGAAAGCTACACCGGCGTCGGGTAGCGACGTCGGGGGTTGGAATAATAGATCGCGCTCCAAGTCCAGATTCCAATATAGTTTCCTCGCTGGAAAGTTCAGAGCGTCAACCCGGGCGACGATTCCAGATTCCAAAGCTCGCACGTGCGACGACGGGCTACGACGTGCGACGACGTCGTACGCGGCAAGTCGTCGAAGAGAACACACCTAGGTGGGGCCCACAGCAGTCCTAGGGGCCTTTGGGGGACCCACAATAACTCTGGAGAACTTGGGGGGCCCACGGTGGCAAGCGGTGCGACGGGTGCGGGGTTGCGACGTTTGCTCTCGGTCGTACCCAGCCAAATGCGGGGAGCCCTCTCGGTCAGGCGCTAGGAACGGGCTTGGTGCAGCGCAGCGGGTCGGTGCGGGGTCGGGGCTCTCGGTCGGTGCGGAGGGAGGGGTCGGTCGGGCGCTGTGGTTGCGGGGGTTGCAACGTTGCAACGTTGCAACGTTGCAACATCGATCGGTGCGGGCGGCCCGCTCGGTCAGACACGAGCGGAGGCGGGCGACAAGGCGGGGTCGTTGCGGAGCGTTGGTGCGGAGCGGGGATGCGGCGACAGCGGGGGCGGCCATCGATCTGACCGAGAGAGTCTCTCGATCAGGCACGGAGAATCGGGGCGATGGCTGCAGCGGTTGCGGAGCGGGGTTGGTGCGGGGGCAACGGCCGGTCGGAGCGGGGAAAACGGCCTCGTTTCTTCGGTCGTGCGGCAGCAGCTTGTCGCAACGTTGCGACGCAACGTCGCAACGTCAAATTTGGGTTTTGGAAGAGGCTAGGGTTAATTTCTTGTGAAAATGGGTCTTCCTAGGGGTTGTTTATATAGCGTAGATGGGTTGACTTGGTTTAGGGCTAAATCTAATAGGATTAGAATATTAAAATAATTTAAAATTTGAATTAAAACTACTCCAACTCACCCAAGGGTTTGACTTGGTCCAAATGAGCTGGAAATTGGCTCAAAAATTATTTAAAACGTTTAAAACTTAAATAAATTTTATTTTTCCGAAAATAATTTATAAATTAATTATTAAAAATAATATAAAACTTGTTAAAAATATAAAAGTGGTCAAATAAGCTCCAAAAATTATAAAAAAAATATCGTAGTGATCGTGATAACGAAAGTGAGCTAACTAAGAAGACGGATCTCCGATTTGACATCGGACGACGAAACTAAAAATAGAAACGTCTCCCGTCAAGGGTGAAAATCGTCACTTCTCATCGAGTAAGATTAAATCGTGGGAAAACGACTCGAGAAACGTCGTTCCAAATTAGCGCCACTATTTAATACTCTCAGAGACGTTCACAACGGCATCTCACACGAAAGTGGTCACAAACAAACAAAGTCTAAAATAAACACGTGCACGGTCAAAAGCACGTGCACGAACAACGCACCACGAAAAGTGGTCGTTACAAATAAATACCACCATAAACTTATCTAAATACTCGAAGAAGATCTGATTCATCAGCCTCATGAAAGTAGCTGGGGCATTCGTCACTCCAAAAGGCATCACCAGAAACTCATATTGACCGTATCGAGTACGGAATGCGGTTTTCGGAACATCAGATTCCCGCACCTTCACTTGGTGATACCCACTTCGCAAATCTTGCTTCAAATACAACCGAGATCCACCAAGCTGATCAAAAATATCATCAATCTGGGGAAGAGGGTACTTATCCCTCACCGTCACCTTATTCAATTCCCGATAATCAATGCACATCCTCCGAGATCCATCCTTCTTGTTCACAAGCAACACTGGCGCTCCCCACGGTGACACACTTTGGCGAATCAATCCCCTATCTGATAAATCAGTCAACTGATTGTGGAGCTCAGCTAACTCCGACGAGGCCATACGGTATGGAGCCTTCGCTATCGGTTGAGCGCCTGAAATCAGATCAATAGTAAACTCCAGGGACCTATCTGGGGGTAATCCAAAGATGTCATCTGGAAAGATGTCAGGAAATTCTTCAACAACCCTTGGTAACACGGGCACTGCTTGTTGAATATTGGACTCCCCGGATTTGGTTTTGATGATGAGCAAACATAAATAATCCATGAACTAACAATTTGTGAGCGCAGTATTGGAGATCGTCGCCAATTTCACGAGAACATTCAAAGCGACATCTCAACACTTTCCAAAGCTCATATTCATGCCTAAAGCTTCGTTGAAGCTCTTGCGACGCTTTGGAAGATATGAAGATTCAATCGAAGCTCTCAAAGACCGTTTATTAAGGTTTTATTTATAGTCTTTTAGCTTCGATATATAGAATGTTAAGCCTTGAGTATATCTTACGTTTCTATCTTCATTACACTCATTTCGTAGTTCTAGGATCCTTGCACAAGTTCATTCTATCTTCCTCGAAGTGTCGCGCTTCGATTCGGATTTGTATGTGCATGTTAGTTGGTACAAGAACAAGTACTGACCGACTAGATGGTGATTTAGTCGGTCGGAAACTGTTCTTGGACCGACTAGTTTGTTTTCTTAATTTCTTGGACTTTACTGTTTACAGTTAGTCGGTCTACGTTGACTCACCGACCGACTAGTTTGTGAACTAGTCGGTCAGTGATGCTTCTTTGACCGACTAGTTGTGACTTACTATTCATGCTAAATTTCTCCTAAGCTACTGTTTATCGTTAGTCGGTCTAAGAACGTTTGGTGACCGACTAGTTGACAATTTAGTCGGTCAACTTTTGTTCTTGGACCGACTAAGTCACTTTGTCTTCAGACTAATTCTTTTTGCTCTTAGTCGGTCTACGTTCATTGACTGACCGACTAGTTGTGAAACTAGTCGGTCAGACAGTCTTCTTGGACCGACTAGATTTCTAGGTCTGAAATTCTATCTCTTCTCAGATCTACTCTTAGTCGGTCCACGTTGTTTGACTGACCGACTAGTTGATGAACTAGTCGGTCAGTGATTGTTCTTTGACCGACTAAGTCTCACAGATTTCAATCCGTTGGTGAATGACCTAACTTGTTTTTATGGGACCCTATAAATACGAACCTATGTCATTTCTATCTAGGTTAGAGCTTCCATTCAGAGATTCATTGAGTTCTAAAGAGATAGCTATTCTCCCTCAAATCCAAAGCTCTCTTCCTCACAAGAAACCCATTCTCTCTCATTTCTAGATCTAGAGAGAAGCTTGTTCTTGGTGAGCTCTTCAAGCTATTGCTTGATCCAAGTCTCCAACTCATTCCTAGGCACCGATTGCTGGTCATTTCCTTGGTGCTAGGTCTTGGTGACTTCATCTTCCTCAAATCCTTCATTTCACCATTTGGGTAAGAAAAACTCAAGGTATAGGATTTTGTGGTAAGATTGTTTATTTCATATTAAACTCTTTAATATTGCTTTGTGATTCTCTCGGTTGTGAGAGAAGGTTGTGATCCCGGGTTGTGGGATTCACGTTTGCTATTGCATGTATGATTTGATCTTGTGAAGGTTTTTCACAAGATATTCATAGTGGAAATCTTGAGTTAGGGTTTCTAACTCAAGTATCCGGAGGGGATCCGGGTGGTTGGGACGTAGGATCACCGGGAACAAGTCGGGGAGACTTGGGTGGATCCGAACCCATTAACATCGTTTGTTTTCATTGTTAATTTAATTGTTGTCATTCAATTTAAGCTTCCGCAAATTGATTTGGTAGTTGTTTGCAATTTAATTTGGAATTATACTCCTTATTATTTTAAAGTACTATTCACCCCCCCCTCTAGTACTTGTGCAGTAGCTGGTAGGGCATTACATTTGGTATCAGAGCGAGATACTCAGCTATGTCTACCAACGACAACAAGACCGTGCCTCCACCTTCCAACTATGACACCTTCAGGAACCGTGAAGGAGTGTCATCGGTGATGGAAGGACATTCCTCTACGAGGCCTCCATTCTTCAACGGTACCAACTACGGGTACTGGAAGTGCCGGATGGAGACTTTCCTCCGGAGTGCATCCTTATGGAGGACTACAATGAAGGAATACATCGAACCCAAAGAAGAAGACTTTGAGAAATGGACTACCGCGGAGGTCGTCGCGGAGGTAAGCAATGCCAAGGTAATGAACGCCTTGCAATGTGCATTGGAGCCCGAGGATTTCAATAAGATATGCACATGTAAGAGTGCATATCAAATTTGGAACTCCCTCCTCATTCTTCATGAAGGGACGAGTAGGGTAAGAGACTCTAAACTCGTAGTCGTAAACAAAGATTACGAAATGTTTCATATGCAACAGGGCGAGAAGATGAAAGAATATTACGCTCGCTTCGTTGACATAATAAACGAGTTAGAGGCCCTCGGCAAGTCCTACACTCAAAAGGAGAAGTGCTCAAAGATTATTGAAGGACTTCCCTCTTCTTGGGAAAAACGTACCTTCGCCATCGAGGAAGGTAATGACATGAATAAATATACCGTTGTTCAACTAATGGGTACTTTGATGTCATACGAGGTACGCAAAGATAGCAAGGTGAAGTTACAAGAAAAGATGAAGTCCTATTTGAACCTAGATGCGCCTAAGAAAAAGGCGATTGCATTCAAGGTGGCTTCATCCACCTCTACCGATGATGAGGACTCGGAAGAAGAAATGGACATGGAATCCATTGCACTCATGGCAAAGAAGTTCAATCGCTTCTTCCGAAAGGGTAACTTCAAACAAAAATCTATGTTTACTTCTACTAACGCCTCTCCACCTTTGTGCTTTAAATGCAATAAGCTGGGACACATCAAAGCGGATTGTCCTCAAAACAAGCAAAAGGAGAAGTGGAAGGCGCCGAAGTTCGACAAGTCAAAGAAGTACAAAAAGGGGTACAAAAAGGGACTTGTCGGAACAACATTCACCGACTCCGAGGATTCCTCAAGCGGAGAGTCGGACGATGAGCACATGGAGCAAGCGCACATGTGTTTCATGGCAAGAGAGGAGCACGATCAAGGATCCTCCTCTTCCGATGATAGTGATGACGAAAGCGATGAGGTAACGATGGATGATCTTAGAAATGCTAACTCTCAACTTTGGTCAAAATACACTAAGTTAGTAAATAGATATACTAAGGTAAAAGATGACCTAGCTAGCATTCAAACATCGCCTAAGAATATCATCACCAACAACGACACCGTTGTTGAAGAGTTAAGAAATGAGATTGTGAATCTCAAATCTAAACTTGAACATGTTAGAATTGAGGATGCGGAAGAACATGAGATAGCGGATTTAACTTCTCAAAACTCGACTTTGAGTATTGAGAACGAGAATCTTAAATCTCGTGTTTATGTGCTCACATCGCAAGTATCCAATTTGGATACTTCTATGCGTTCTCTCAAAGAGAAATATGAGAACACATTGGGCCGAATTAACAAATTCAACAAAGGTAAGGACCATTTGGATAAAATCCTAAGTGACTTACTTCCGGCCAATCACCACATTAGTTTGGGGTACACGATGGGATGTCCATCCAAAGCGGCCACTACTTTTGTTAGGCCAAATTCCGGTGACTCTACGAGTGGTAGCAAACACTCTATTGGTAGTTCATCTACCAATGGTGCTTCCACCTCGTCCACGCCCTCTTTTGGAAAGAAACCCACTTTGGGTGGACCTCCAAAGAAGGGGCATGCTTATATGTACACCAATATCATGCCACGTAGGAACACACGTCCTACTCCACCATCTCACACATATGATGATTTTTATGCAACACATTCTCGGGCACGTGCACACCATGTGAGACACCCTCACGCACGTGTTCCCACACATGCATATGTTCACCCACCGCATCATATGAATAATTCTCGTCATGCACCATTCCATCATGTCCCGTATGCCTATCCACAACATGCATCACGTAGAAATCAACGTCGCATGCATGCACCCAATAGGATGATGGCTCCCAAAATTTTCACTATTTGGAGCCCAAAGGACACTAGCATGGATGAAAAACAAATGTATATGAATGCTTATTTTTCGGATGTTGTGCATAGTAAGAATTATGTGGGGAAGTCTAAGTCCAATTGGACTTGGCTTCCAAAGGTCTAATCCCTTGGACCCAATGACCTTGGGTACCATGATATGAAAGTTTCTATCTTTAGGTACTCAAGGAAAAGAAAAAGAAAAGGAGCAACAAATATAAATTTAGCTCCAAAGGGAATTGGATACTCGATAGCGGGTGTTCAAAACACATGACGGGTGACGCTAAATTGCTCTCCGGAATTGTTCCCATTGCAAATGGAAATCGCGTCGTGTTCGGAGGCAATGAGAGCGGAACCATCGTCGGTGTTGGTAAAGTGGGTAACCCTTCTAAACCCTTAATTAGCGATGTTTATCTAGTTGATGGTTTAAATCATAATCTTATTTCAATAAGCCAACTTTGTGACAAAGGTTACAAAGTTAGTTTTGCGAAAGGATTGTGTCATATTTCAAATGATAATAATAAATTATTATTTTCCGGCACACGCCATAAAGATATTTATATTTTGGATCTTCCTAAGTCATATGAACAATGTCTCGTTGCCAACACAAGTGAACAACACTTATGGCATCGACGCTTTGGACATGTGAACTTTGGAACACTTTATAAGCTTTCGAAATTAAATTCCATTAAAGGTTTTCCGAAGCTCGTTTTTGAAAAGAAAAGTTTTTGTGATTCTTGTCAACGTGGCAAGCTTCCTAAATCTTCATTTAAACCTAAGAAAAGCATTTCTACGAAACGGCCACTAGAGCTATTACATCTAGATTTATTTGGGCCAACTAGAGTTGCTTCCTTAGGAAATGCAAGATATGGACTAGTCATCGTTGATGATTATTCAAGATTTACATGGGTATTTTTCTTATGTAATAAAAATGAAGCTTTTGAAAACTTCACAATATTTGTAAAGAAAGTACAAAATCTCATCGGAACCACCATTGTCACTATTCGTAGTGATCATGGGGGTGAATTTGAGAATGAGTCTTTCTCAAATTTTTGTGATGATCTTGGAATTACTCACACGTTTTCTTTCCCTCGCGCACCTCCTCAAAATGGTGTTGTTGAGAGGAAGAATAGAACGCTTGTGGAGTGTGCTCGCTCTATGCTCGAAGATAGTCAACTTGGCTATCAATTTTGGGCGGAAGCGGTACACACCGCTTGCTATGTGTTTAATAGAATACTTTTGAGGCCCGGCACCAAACAAACTTGCTATGAATTGTTGTTTGGTAGATTGCCTCAAGTTAAACATTTTCGTGTTTTCGGTGCAAAATGTTTTATTAAAAACACATATGATAATTTGGACAAGTTTGATCTGAGATCGGATGAGGGGATATTTGTTGGGTATTCCTCACGTAGCAAAGCCTACCGGATATACAACAAAAGATCTTCTACGATCGAGGAATCACTTCATGTCTCTTTTAATGAGAATTTTATTACTTCTAGAATTTCAAATGACAATGATTCTATGGATGTTTTATGTGATTCGTTTGAAAATTCTAAGTCCATTGATTCAATTGATTCTATTGAGACTAACCCAACTAATGAAGTTGTTGAGAATGTTCCTAGTGATCAAGGTATTCCCAAACAGCATCATTCGGTTCGTGACCATCCCCATGAGTAAGTCATTGGCAATATCTATGATAGTGTCAAGACGAGATCGCAAGTTCACCACTTCGCAAATTGTGCCTTTGCCTCATCGATAGAGCCAAAGAATATTAATGAAGCATGCGAAGATAGCGCTTGGATCTTAGCCATGGAGGAGGAGCTCATTCAATTCGAGAGGAATGAGGTATGGGAGCTTGTTCCATTGCCATCGAATAACCACACCGTCATAGGGACAAAGTGGATCTTCAAGAACAAAACCGACAAAAACCAAGTCGTTGTCCGGAACAAAGCTCGGTTAGTTGCTCAAGGCTATCGCCAAGAGGAAGGTATCGATTTCGAAGAATCCTTCGCTCCGGTAGCTAGATTAGAATCAATTAGACTTTTATTGTCTTATGCATGCCATAAAAATTTTAAGTTATTTCAAATGGATGTTAAAAGTGCATTTTTAAACGGAGATGTCGTTGAGGAAGTTTACGTTTCTCAACCTCCGGGCTTCATAAATGAAAAATTTCCAAATCATGTTTTTAAACTAAAGAAAGCTCTTTATGGTTTGAGACAAGCTCCTCAAGCTTGGTATGATCGCCTAAAGAATTTTCTTTTGGATTTGAATTTTAAAATGGGCGAAGCCGATTCTACACTTTTTGTTAAGCATGCGAATAATGATATTTTATTAGTTCAAATTTATGTTGATGATATCATTTTCGGTGCTACTAACTTCACTCTTTGCGAAGAGTTTTCTAATGTTATGAAGGAACAATTTGAGATGAGCCACATAGGCGAACTCAAATATTTCTTAGGTCTCCAAATTCGCCAAATGAACGATGCAATCTTCATCCACCAAACAAAGTACACGGTGGAGTTGCTAAAGCGATTTGGAATGGAGAATGCCTCCGGGAAAAAGACTCCAATGAGCACGACTACGCATCTTGATAAAGATACGGGCGGAAAAGATGTAGACATTCGTCTATATCGAGGTATGATAGGTAGTTTACTTTATCTTACCGCGAGTAGGCCCGATATTATGTTTGCCGTATGTATATGTGCTCGTTATCAGTCTCAACCTAAGGATTCTCACTTAGTAGCGGTAAAACGTATTTTTCGCTATCTAAGTTACACTTTAGATTTTGGATTACTTTATCCGAAATCTAGCACATATGAGTTAGTCTCATATAGTGACGCTGATTATGCGGGATGCAAATCTGACAGGAAAAGTACTAGTGGCACTTGCCATTTTCTAGGAAATTCTTTTGTCTCTTGGTTTTCCAAGAAGCAAAATTCCGTATCACTTTCAACCACCGAGGCGGAATATATTGCCGCCGGTGCCGCTTGTGCCCAGGTTCTTTGGATGAGACACACACTGAAGGATTTTGGTATTCATTGTGATACTAGCCATATCATGGTGGATAACCAAAGTGCTATTTGTCTTTCAAAGAATCCGGTGCATCATTCCCGATCAAAACACATAGATGTCCGACACCACTTTTTAGATGATCATGTTGCTAAAAAGGACATCATATTAGTGTACGTTGAAACCCAAAAGCAAATCGCCGATATTTTCACGAAACCCCTAAAGGAGGACTCCTTTGTGCGGTTGCGTCGAGAATTGGGGATTATGGGTGAATCCGAGATATAGGATTCATATTTCATTCAATTATCTTGCATGCTATTATATTTCGCGATATTTCATTCATGCTAGATTTATTGAATTTTTGGGAATTTTATGTGATTTGTTCGAATTTATTGCTCGAATTCGTATTTCAATGTCGTATTTAAGATTTCGACGTTTTATGGGGTAATTTAGATGACTAATGAGAGAGTTAAGATGTTTCATCCAAGTGGTTTGTGAAGAGAAATCAATTATCAACTTTTGGACTCTTCTAGTCGGTCTAAGTTCATTTGTCAACCGACTAGATGCTCATCTAGTCGGTCAGCAAATGAACTCAGACCGACTAGATCAAGCCTATATCTAATTCCTATCATTTTCTTTCGTTAGTCGGTCACAGTACACTTACCGACCGACTAGATTGAAAACTAGTCGGTCAGTGAATATACTGAGACCGACTAATTCTTGCCCTAGAAATTCATCTGTGCCTCTGTTTCGACTTAGTCGGTTCAAGCTCATTGACCGACTGACTAGATCGTAATCTAGTCGGTCAGTGCTTGAACTGTGACCGACTAAGTGTGTTAGGGCATTTGTGTCTTTTTGATTCCAGACCGACTTATACTCTAATTCATCCGACTAAAATCATTTTTAGTCGGTATTCTCTCTTGCTCCAGCCCGAAAACCCCAAACCCCCACTCGAAACCCTTCGACTTCCGGCCATCTCTCCGTCGATCGCCGTCGTCCACCGCCGTCGACTCCACCTCCTAGGTATCTCCCTCCCTCTCCTTGGTCAATTCCTACCCTAGGGTTTGATTCTATCTCATCTAGCTCCTAGGGTTTCTAGTTTTAACCTAGGGTTTGTGTGTTCGGATTTCTTTTGATTTCTAGGGTTTGTGCTAGGCTGTTTTAGATCTTATCATCGATTGCTTGTGCTCGTAGTGCTATGACTAAGACAAGAATTCCTATCGCCTCTTCCGGGGCTTCTCCTATGACCGTAGAACAACCTTCCGACCCTAGGAATCCCCCGAAGCCTAAGCGTCGTGCCAAGTCAACCCAAGCCTCTCCATCATCGCCTCCTCCTAAGAAGCCTAGGACTGCCATAGCTAAACCCCGCAAATCTAAGACCAAGAAGCCTATTCTTCAGTCTCCGGCTACTCCTCCCGATTCCGACTCTGAATTTATCCCAGAGGATGAGCCTACTAGGGAACCCACTCCACCTCCGAAGACCCGTAAGGCTAAGGGTAAAGCTCCTATGCCAGTCGGCGGTGTAGACATATCGTTGTGTCGCGATGACCCTCAGTGTCTCGCAACGTACAACCGTATAGAGCACTGTCCACTGTTGTTAGAGCATTACGTTCAGTTTTCTGATTTTCTCGGCCTTGCTGATCTTCTCTCTTATAGTGGCCTCCTAGATTATCTTCGATACGACCCCAAGGCCAATCCCAAACCGTATCCTCGCCTCGTGAAATTGTTCTATGCCAATCGTATTCGAGGCCAGTATGATGCCAGCCACTCCATTGAGACGACTGTCTTGGGAACTCCTAAAGTTCTCACGGCAGAAATCTTGGGGGAGATTCTTGGTTGTTCATCGTGTGGTCTCCTCCCTTCGGACATTTCCGTAGATGACATTTCTTCCTTGGATCAGTCTATTCTTTCTGAGATTTTCCAGGTTATCCCCTCTGCATTCATTGGTGTTCCTTCGAAATCTTTCAAGCCGAATGCGTGGGTTCTTAACCTGATCTTGAAGTCATGTCTCCTCCCTAAGTATGGATCCTCTTCACTCCCATCCCAGCCGTTCTTGAAATTGATCTACGCTCTTTTCTTGGGGTGCGAGATTAATTGGGCTCGCGTGATACTCGATAAGATGGATTCTTTCGAGTGTATACGCAAGACCAATAAGTCTGCGCACATTCCATACCCTTGCATGTTGACTCTTGTATTTCGACATTTCCGAGTCCCCCTCCCTCCTGACGATGAGCGTCCCTTGGGTACGCCTCTGAACGCGACGGCCGTGAAGAAATATCTAGCGGCACTTCGTCACGTGCAGAGGTCTACCGCATCTGCTTCTCAGGCTTCTCCGTCCGCTGCTGCAGCCCCCTCTCGTCCTGCTACATTGGACGATGTCGTACGCCTTCTTCGTCGGCACGAGTCACGTTTGGCTCGTACCGATGAGGTCGTCTGCCGTATGGCTCGTCTGATGGGGATTGATCTTCCTCCTTCAGTTTCTGAGGCCGAGGAGATGGACGATGAGGAGATTGACGAGCTTGTCACTTCTTTGGCTCGTGACGATGTTGCCACGGCCACTGTTGCTGCTGCTGGTACTTCCACTTCTGCTCCTGGAGTTGGCACCACTTCTGGTGTTCCAGACCCTTCTGCTTCTGCACTTCAGACTTCCGAGCCTGCTCATGTATCTCCTGCTGCTGTTGACACTGCTGTTGCTGCTGCTTCTGTCGAGACCCTTGCTGCTGTTGAGATTCCCGTTGTTGAGCCTGTTGCTGAGATCTCCACTCCTGCCCCGACGATTCCATCTGTTGAGACACCTCTACTCCCTGCAGAGCCTGAGTCCACTCCGTCGACTGGACCCACGGAGACTGCAGATCCTGCCACCTTTTCGTGATCGCTTGTTTCGAGGACTCTCCACTACGCTTTGGATGATATATCTTAGTGAGAGTATTTTGGGTTAGGATGGGGTTTGAGAGATGTTTTGATGTATTTTTTGCGATTTCTGGATGTCGGAGTTGGATATTATGTTATGATGTTGTTTTGATGTATTTTGATACACTTTGATGATGTTGATGATGATGATGTATTTTTTTTTATGTTTATATAGATGTTGTGTCTCGCTTCATATGATGTACCGCATGTATTCGATGAGATACCTTTTTGATATACTCAGGATGTCTATATATATATATATATATATATATATATATATATATATGTTCATCGTCATTCACTTTGTCATTTATTCGTCGTGCATTTTTTTTTATATATTCGTTGAATGCATTTGAATTGTGAATTCATCGCTCGACGATTAAAAACTTGGTTAAATAGATTATATTTCTATAATTATATAGAA
This sequence comes from Scilla litardierei, assembly GCA_030789695.1. NCBI lineage: Eukaryota > Viridiplantae > Streptophyta > Magnoliopsida > Asparagales > Asparagaceae > Scilla > Scilla litardierei. The sequence goes on from CM061135.1 coordinate 73,821,207, forward strand.
TTGTTTTCCATGCACAAAATTAACCAAGAATATTGAATATTGGAGAGTATGTTTCTTTATTCAAGAAATGAATAATTATTTGGTATTTTTGATGATTTTTGATCTTTTTGTGATAATGGACATTTTGGCACACCTTGATTTGATTTCCACATTTTTTTTCCTTGGTGTCAATTTGGTCCATCGTCATTGTCTACGACTCCCGATGTTGGATTTTACATTTCCTAATTGTTGTCGTTGTATGCCCCCCATTTTTGGGATAATGCCAAAGGGGGAGAGATAATGATAATAAATAGCGCAAATGAAAATTTAACTCATTTTCCAAGAATCTAGTTTGATATGTTAGATTCAGGGGGAGTTAAGATACATATAAGGATTTTCAAAATCCGATATTTCGAAAATTGATTCGCTTTATTTATCTTACTCATCTGATTGATACAATTCATATATATTCATTTTGGAATTAACGTGTCATCAATGCAGGGGGAGTAAGTATTTTACATTTGAATTATTATTTTTGATTATTATTTATGTTGGTTTGTCATCACCAAAAAGGGGGAGAATGTTGAATATTGGACTCCCCGGATTTGGTTTTGATGATGAGCAAACATAAATAATCCATGAACTAACAATTTGTGAGCGCAGTATTGGAGATCGTCGCCAATTTCACGAGAACATTCAAAGCGACATCTCAACACTTTCCAAAGCTCATATTCATGCCTAAAGCTTCGTTGAAGCTCTTGCGACGCTTTGGAAGATATGAAGATTCAATCGTAGCTCTCAAAGACCGTTTATTAAGGTTTTATTTATAGTCTTTTAGCTTCGATATATAGAATGTTAAGCCTTGAGTATATCTTACGTTTCTATCTTCATTACGCTCATTTCGTAGCTCTAGGATCCTTGCACAAGTTCATTCTATCTTCCTCGAAGCGTCGCGCTTCGATTCGGATTTGTATGTGCATGTTAGTTGGTACAAGAACAAGTACTGACCGACTAGATGGTGATTTAGTCGGTCGGAAACTGTTCTTGGACCGACTAGTTTGTTTCCTTAATTTCTTGGACTTTACTGTTTACAGTTAGTCGGTCTACGTTGACTCACCGACCGACTAGTTTGTGAACTAGTCGGTCAGTGATGCTTCTTTGACCGACTAGTTGTGACTTACTGTTCATGCTAAATTTCTCCTAAGCTACTGTTTATCGTTAGTCGGTCTAAGAACGTTTGGTGACCGACTAGTTGACAATTTAGTCGGTCAACTTTTGTTCTTGGACCGACTAAGTCACTTTGTCTTCAGACTAATTCTTTTTGCTCTTAGTCGGTCTACGTTCATTGACTGACCGACTAGTTGTGAAACTAGTCGGTCAGACAGTCTTCTTGGACCGACTAGATTTCTAGGTCTGAAATTCTATCTCTTCTCAGATCTACTCTTAGTCGGTCCACGTTGTTTGACTGACCGACTAGTTGATGAACTAGTCGGTCAGTGATTGTTCTTTGACCGACTAAGTCTCACAGATTTCAATCCGTTGGTGAATGACCTAACTTGTTTTTATGGGACCCTATAAATACGAACCTAGGTCATTTCTATCTAGGTTAGAGCTTCCATTCAGAGATTCATTGAGTTCTAAAGAGATAGCTATTCTCCCTCAAATCTAAAGCTCTCTTCCTCACAAGAAACCCATTCTCTCTCATTTCTAGATCTAGAGAGAAGCTTGTTCTTGGTGAGCTCTTCAAGCTATTGCTTGATCCAAGTCTCCAACTCATTCCTAGGCACCGATTGCTGGTCATTTCCTTGGTGCTAGGTCTTGGTGACTTCATCTTCCTCAAATCCTTCATTTCACCATTTGGGTAAGAAAAACTCAAGGTATAGGATTTTGTGGTAAGATTGTTTATTTCATATTAAACTCTTTAATATTGCTTTGTGATTCTCTCGGTTGTGAGAGAAGGTTGTGATCCCGGGTTGTGGGATTCACGTTTGCTATTGCATGTATGATTTGATCTTGTGAAGGTTTTTCACAAGATATTCATAGTGGAAATCTTGAGTTAGGGTTTCTAACTCAAGTATCCGGAGGGGATCCGGGTGGTTGGGACGTAGGATCACCGGGAACAAGTCGGGGAGACTTGGGTGGATCCGAACCCATTAACATCATTTGTTTGCATTGTTAATTTAATTGTTGTCATTCAATTTAAGCTTCCGCAAATTGATTTGGTAGTTGTTTGCAATTTAATTTGGAATTATACTCCTTATTATTCTAAAGTACTATTCACCCCCCTAGTACTTGTGCAGTAGCTGGTAGGGCATTACACTGCTTCCATGTCCAAATACTCCACGACCGTAGCTCGAAACTTCAAGGGATCAAGCTCGCTACTACCATCCCAAAACTCAAACTCTGGATGGTCAGGGATCCGAAAAACTACCCTCCTTAGTCTACAGTCTATGTTAGCATAGAACATCCCCAACCAATCCATTCCAAACACTGCCTCATAGTCGGGTAACTCAATCACCAAAAAGTCTGCATACAACGCTCGTCCCCCGATCTCAACAGGACAGTTCCGTATCCCAGAGACACTACAAATAACCCCATTTCCGGTGTGAACATTCCAACTAGCAGCAAAGGTGTCAACTACTATGGAGTGTTGTGTCACAAACTTCTTCGACAGAAAACAATGTGACGCTCCAGTGTCAAATAAGGACATAGTAGGGTAGGAGGCTACTCTAACAATACCTAAGTATCACAACAATAAAACTCAGCCAACTAGCTAAATAGAATAACTGAGGCTCAAATCTAATAGATTGCATAGGGGCAAGATTCATATCGGTGATCACTCGACTAGCACCCTCCGAAGTCTCTACTGGGGTCATGGTGTACTGCTGCCGCCTCGGTGGAGGAACTGCCCCCTGGTTCCCTCGTCACTGCTGGGGAGGTGGAGGGGGTCCTCTCAGTGCAGACGGTCTCGATCCTGACGGTGCCGGAAGGGCAAGCCGATGTGGCGGTGGTGGAAGAGGTCTCTGTTGTGTAGGCCGGACAGCTGCTGACGCCGGCGGCACTGGGGCATGACCCGACTGTGGGAAAAATCTGATGATGTGTCCCAGCTCTCCACATGTATAACACTTGGCATCCGTAACTCGGCAGTCTCTCTGCACATGCCCTGGCTTCCCGCATCTGTAGCATGAAGGTCCCTTCTGTGCCGGAGGTGGAGCCCCCGGTCGCTTGAATGTCACCCGCTGAATTGGGCCAGGTGCAGTCCTCTGATGAGCAGCTGGTCTCCCACCACTGGCTGGTGGCCTCCCCACACTCCATAGGTGGGTATCATGCTGTCTGGCAGCCCGCAGTACGACCTCCTGAGTCAATAACTCCTGAGTAGACATGGCCGCCCGAAACTCTACGTCTAGTCCCTTGCGGAATCGCCTGGCTCTGATGGCATCTGTCGCTACAAGCTCTGGCGCGTACTTGCTCAGCAACGAGAACTCTGCATCATACTCATCCACCGTCCTCCCATCCTGAGTCAAATGCTCAAATCTCTGCCTCAACTCATCTGTTGCTGCCTCTGGAAGGAACTTGGACTCAAACAACTCCCGAAAGGTCTCCCAAGCAATGTTCCCCTTCAGTCGCCTCTCCTGAGCCTCCCACCAGTCTCTAGCTTGATGGGTCAACTGTCGCCTCACCAACTCTACCCAACCGTCTCGGGGATACCGACACATCGTCAGATCATCCTCAGTGTGCCGCAGCCACTCATCTACCTCGAGGCTACTCTCCCTGCCCGAGAAGTATCGCAGACGCAGTGTCCTGAACTCCTTGTAGCTCGGCGGCTTCGGCGCCACTGCCCTCTCCTCCATCTGACCCATGTGCTCTAAAATGCCCATCAGGACCTTAGCCATCAGGGCTGACTCTGAGGACCTGTCACCTGAAGACTGCACATCACCAGCTGGGCCAATCCCACCATCAGATGTTCCGGTCCTGCCGGAACTCCCGTTCCCACCTTCCATCTGCAGGCGAGAAACAGAACAATTGCATTAGTGTCGTGTACTGAAATTTTGGAGCCTTACCGGTGTTCCCTTTACGCGTATCGCAGTGGGCGCGGACCTGCATGGGCCACCACAAAACCTGTCATGCGCCGCTGCCCAAAATAGGGAGGGTCGGCATGACAAGCCGCGGTATTAGAGTACCAAGCGCTAAAGTACACACCAAAGTCACGCAAGCCACTGCAAACGCTGAGAAAACGCAGGCAGTAAAGTACAGACTGAACGATTAACAGAACAGTACAGCTCCAACACAGAAAGATAGTACAAGACATACAACATAGGCAGTAAGGTAAAATACGACGAACAGAACATCCAAGAGTCACAGAGCACAGCTACTACATGGCCAGTACCGCACAAGTCCACTGTACAACCCCAACAGCAAAAGCTCCCACAAAAGTACAACTCAACCTTACGGGGTACAAAGGGAACAAGGGTACAACACTGCGTTCATCACACACACACAACCCAAGACTACACCACGCTACCCACACTAACCACAACACTACGGACCCTGCTGAGACGAGCTGCCCTCCGGGGTCTCCACTCCTGGGCCCGCCGCCAGAGAACCAGTGCCTGGACCTGTAGGGGGGAGGACACGTCACAGCATGCCCAGTAGGAACTCCACAACTCTACTACTATAATCATAGTGCACAACAAGGAATCACAACAAAGGAAAAGGCATCACATTCCAGTGTTACTGTTTTTGTCTGTCTTAATAGGTTAGTTTTCATGCATGAATTCGAAACCTCAGTAACGGGTCAGATATCGGGGACTGGACCTCACCCGGTAAAGTGGGTGGAATGTTATGACTTCTCGAGACAATCTCTTATGAAAGAAGCCGTTCACCAACACAACCAACCTCAACCACAACCGCACCAACTCCCTGCCGCTGAGGGCTCGTCGGGAGTGGCCCACAACTCAGCAGTCCATCCCCCGCATGCTCACTCGTTACCTTGGTTTCCCCAACCCCTCCTAGGGCACTCACCCACTTCGGGTGGAACGAGAACACCCTAGGTTGTCTTTTAACTAAGCATTAAACCTAGAGTATGAAGCATGTAAAATGAGATCCAATGCATTCTTTTCATCGGAATGTTCACAACAACTTGCGAGCTTCATAAGCCATGAACATAAACATCCATTTCTAAACTTGCAACATAAAGTAGCATACCCATAGACAGCACTTAATCACTGATGAATCCACATTAGCGATATGTTCCGAAGTAAACCAAAACAATAATCTAGTCATTAGCAAACAATGCAATTTTGCTGAAATTTCGTCAACAGTGACAACATCAATGATTAACAGCCATTTCCAGTGAGAATTTAACAAAACTTACTGAATGTAAGTTGTATATATGGCAGTTTTGAGTTCACAAATAAAATTTCATGCAAAACTATGGAGTATGTGATTTATGGTGAATTATTTGGTAAAGTGTGTCAAAACTGTTCTACAGACAGATTTCTGTGTCTGTGTTCAAAGCCAATTTTGGGCATATTCTAGCCAGAATTTTAACATAAGAGTCGCGATGGACATTGAGAAAACCTTGTTAGCTTTCTACCAAGACCAAAATCAACAAATTCCAAGATGTGTGCAGGTAGTGGTGCTCATTTTACTGAAATGTGTACAGCTTGACAGAATTCCTGGCATGTTGCACAATTCGAATTTTTACCCCAATTTCCAGTTCGAATTTGGAGAAGTTGTGAACATGAAAGTTGTTCATAACTACGGTTTAAACAACATATAAAATTTTTGGAGCATTTCTTATAGCCATTTAATCCCGGCACTTATCTAAAGTTTCAGCAAATTGTCAAGCATGCAACAAGAATCCTAGCTCTACAACACTCTCCCAAAATTTCAGAGAAAACTCATACGTATAAGATACTTTCTAGCATCTATAATTAGGGAAGGAGAGTGAAGAGTTTCTACCTCTTTGGAGCTTCAAATGGTACCTTAGGTTTGCAAGAACCCTCCTCCAATCTTGGATTTCCTCCTCCTCTTCCTCTTCTCCTTTCTCTCTTCTTCTTCTTCCTCTCTTCTTTCTTCTCTCCCCCTTTTTTTTCCTCCTTGAATTTCGGCCTGGTACAAAAAAAAAATGGGGAGAGAGGGGAGGGGTAAGGGTTTAAGGAGTATGGAGGGGGGTTAGTTGGAGAAGGGAGGAGTGGAGAGAAGTATGGTGCACTTTTTTGCCATACTCCTCTTTTCTTTTCATTTTCTTTTCTTCTTTTTTTTGCTCTCTCTCTCCTTTAAAAAAAGCCCTCCAAATTGTTTAATTTTATTACAAGTTTGCCATTGCAAATATCCCACTTCTCTTTTTGCACAATAACCCCTTGACTTGAAGAAATTTGCCTTAATCCCACACTTTGCCATGATACCCTCATTTGGGTATAGATGAAAAATTTAGGGGCAATTTGCAAATCTCTCCATTCCCCGGGATTGGTGTGCACATGTACGAGAAACTTGGGTCAATTTAATGGTTACTAAGTATTTACACACTAGGGTTGTTACATGCTCCTCCCTATTTTTCAGGTAGCAGGGACAGTGTGGTTGGTGGTGACTTGGAGTTGGGTTTCAGGAGTAGAGTTTGGTGTAAGCTGTAGCTATATAGGGTGACATGGTTGTCTTGAGAGGTGGAGAGTGGCGGTGTGTGTAGTGGTGCACTTGGACTATGTATGTAAATAAAAGTTGTTGTATAAATTTGTTGTTGTTTTTCTATGCTATTTATGAGTTGTTGATATTTTAATGAAGCTGCACTTGTACTATCCCAGCATGTGCGCAGTGGCCTGCTTATTCAGTTACTTCTTTCTCTCTCTCTCTTTCCTCTCTCATCATCCTCACTCTTCAGGATACTTGAAAAAAAAATTATATGCCGGGTATTCTGGGGAACGGGGTGTGACATAACCTAACCTTCTATCAATTCTAGCAACATATGAATCCATTCATCACAATTCTAAAATCGAATCCATATGGTTCCTCCCCATGCCCTAGAACAGCGGAACTACTCGCGATTCATCTTTAAAACAATAGAATGAATGAAGGAAATCATATAGAAATTCATGGTTGGAGAAAATCAATTCACAAAAATGAGGAATTTCAATAAGAAGAACAAACCAGATCTGCAATCTTCAATCTCCAGCTGGGAATTACAATTAGAATTAAGCTAAAACTTAATTTTTGATCTCTCCCTAAACTAGGATGAAAACTAGCCTTAAATACAAGCTAAAACGGCCAGAAAATCCTGACAGATTTGCCCCTGACGCAGCCCAGATCCCTAGTTCACGATACAGGCAGACTGCGCCACTTGGTCGAGTAGAACTATCACTCGACCGAGTGATAAACCCAAAGAAAACAGAGAAGTCGGGGGTTTTGGGGGTCTGGCGCTCTACATAACTTGGCCGAGTAGAGTTATCACTCGGTCGAGTGGACTTTCTCACTCGGCCGAGTGAGTCTTCTGTTGTGCTTCTCCAAATTACAGAGAGTCGGCTAAAATTTCCTTTGAGAAGCTCTGACTCACTCGGGCGAGTGAAGTTCTCCACTCGGTCGAGTGGCATCATTTGCTCGGTCGAGTGGCCTTTGACTCCGGGTGCTCTCGTATCAGTTGTACTCGGCCGAGTACGTTCCTTCACTCGACCGAGTGGTCTGTCTACTCGGCCGAGTACCTAACGTGCGTTTATATTTCATATATTTACGCGCGTTTTCTTCCATGTTTTTTCGTATTTACCGCCGTCTTTTATTCATTTTCTCGTGTTTTCTTGTATTTTCTTGTTTTCTTTCACTTTTCCGTATTTTCCGTGTTTTGCAGGATTTTGCTGGTATTTGGGACGCAAAACGATGATATCATGTGTCCCCGCAGCAACGGGAGGAGTCACGCGTGATCCAGGGGGTCAAACGACGAAGATTACATCTTTCAGCCCCTCACCCGGTCGGTTGGTCATCTCCAACCGATCGGGTGATGCACGCATGCACCATCTGGACGCAGCTTGGAGCCCCCGAGAAGTCACCCGGTCGGTTCAGTGACCGGGTCAAAAGCTCAAAGTCTCTGGAAATTCGAAGCTGATTTCCAACCGATCGGGTGACCTTCACCCGATCGGTTCACCTGTAGCTGAATTTCAACAGCCAAGACTCGAAGCTCCAACCGGTCTCCTCACCCGGCCCGTACCAAGATCCAACCGAACGGCACCAAGATCCAACCGACCGCACCAAGATCCAACCGACCGGTTCATACTGACCGGGTGAAACCCCCGCATCACGCTGTAATTTTGTGAAGCGGCTCACCCGACCGGTTGACTTGTCAACCGATCGGGTGATGTCGTTTTCTATAAATAGAACCGTAGGTTTCTCAGATTCGGGAGTTGGTTATTTTTTACTGTTTTCTTCATTTTGTGACGGCTGTAATTTTCCTGTTTTGTAAGTTTTCGGATCTTTGTAAAACTTTAGTATTATCTTAATTGCTCTACTACCTTCGCATTCCTATCGTCTGATTATGATTTTAACGGTTCATTTTCGTTTAGATCGCTTTTTAATGAATATTTGTGTGTAGTTCCCAAATCTGGGATTTTGGCGAAAACCCCTTCGGGGGCTCCTCCCGATGCATCCATAGGGTTAGGAAATCGATAGGGATTAGGAATCTAACGGTTACGCGGGGTGTTTTATTGTCATCGGCGGGAAAAAGACCGCCTTTGACCGTTGGGCCAAGGGGGAATAAACTTGGCGGTTGACTCCCTAGCCATAGCTCACGCCCTTAGCGTAGACGCCGAATCCTAGCGCGCGGGAGCGGCAGGATGAGACGTTGGGAGTTATCGTTGCGAGCTTAGTGCTCCCGGAATCGATCAGTGTTAATTGACATGGGAGTGCCCACTGATCGAACCCGGGAAGTCCGGTGTATCATCCTGGGCACCGACCGGAATATCGGGCCCATGGGATGTCGGTACCACTTTCAGAGGCAACGTCTCACCATTAGACCCTGATTCCGATCGCCATCCTACCCGTAGGCCGTATCGGTGAGAGTCGCTCGTTGGAGTGGAAACCAAAGTCCCGGGTTTATTTTCATATTGTTCATACCTTGCATTCCTTTAACGTGACAACCCATCAACCGATCCGGGCTAGCTCGCCCACGGGGTGATTTCGGTCCTCCTTGACACAAGCACAACCTAGCCTCCCTGTGTTCGACCCCCAAGCCACACTATAACACCGTGCGCTTGCGGTTACCAATATCTAAACCCTCACGCGGGTCCCCCGGCCATTTGCGGCTCGCAAACCTGGGACACATCAAGTTTATGGCGCCGTTGCCGGGGAGGCAACGTGCTTGTTATTTTAGGATCTCTTGAACCCTAGTGTCTAGCTCTTATCCCTACCTCGCGATAATTTTCGCATTCTTCTTTTTCCTTTTTATTTTCATATTTTTATTTCTTATCGTATCTGTTTCTCTCCCACTTGTCGCTTCACGGGTGTTTATTGTTTTTCATGCGCAGGAGTTCAAGAAGTCTCGACGACTTGATCCCCGTTGATCCAGAGATTAACGCCACCCTTAGGCGTTTGGCCACCGAGAAGCGAAGAAGAGAGGATCCTGAAGCCATGGAGGAGAACACCCCGCCTCACAAGTCCCTGTTGGAGTACTCGATGCCATCTATCGAGTCCACTTCCGCCATCCGTCCTCCAGCTATTACGGCCCAAAGCTTCGAGCTAAAACCGTCTTTGGTGACATGGATCCAGCAGGATCAGTTTTCGGGTGCACCCATGGAGAGCCCGATCGAGCATCTAGACTCCTTCTTGGAGAAATGTGACACCTTCCGGATTAACGGTGTCATAACTGAGGCGATCCGACTGAAGCTGTTCCCCTTCTCCTTGCGAGACAAAGCCAAGCTGTGGCTTAGGGGGAAGGACCCAAATACATTCAACACCTGGGAGAAGCTCTCCAATGCTTTCCTGACAAAGTTCTTTCCTTCGAGGAAGACCATGAAGCTGAGGAGTGAGATCTCCTCCTTCTCCCAGGCCAGCCACGAGTCCTTGCATGAGGCTTGGACAAGATACAAGGAGATGCAGGGAAGATGTCCCCACCATGAGCTCCCCAAATTGCAGATTATAAATCTGTTTTATAATGGGCTGAGGGACGATTTAAAGTCTTCCATGGACGCCGCGGCGGGAGGATCCTTCATGTCAAGAAGAGAAGAAGATGCCGGGCAAATTTTGGAAAATATGACATCCAACAATGAACGATGGTGTGACGAGAGAGCCACGCCGAGGTCTGGGGGCATCCATAGAGTGGAAGACGTCGACAAATTGTCAAGCAAATTTGACTTGCTATTGACCCAGATCTTCGCATTGATGGTAGGCACCGGTGGCACCGGTACATAACGGATTGCTGCGGTAGAATCTGAAGTTTTTGGGGAATTCGACGGTGGTGACGTCTCACCACCGTTGGATCAGGCGAGCGCATTGTTTTACAATCCTATGGGGAATGCGCCATTTCCACCACGGACCAACTCAAACCCGGCCTACTCTCCCAACAACCGGAATCATCCGAACCTTAGTTACCGGGCACCCTACCAACAACCGGCTCAGCAACAACAGCAGATATATCAGTCGGCTAGGCCCCAGCAGCAGTTTTAGCAACAGCAATATTAGCAACAACCTCCACCACAGTATCAACAATATGCCCCAAGGAATCAGCAGCCCGCCCAGCAGCAATACGGCCAACAGAGGGCCATTTCTCCGGTTGAGTCCCTCTTGACTCAATACATAGTCAACCAGGAGAAAATCAATCTGAAGCTGGAGATGGGACAAAGAGTACTCACAGATCAGGTGACCCAGCTGGGGTTGCAAGTGGCGAACCTGCAAAGACCTCAGAATTTATTACCGCCACAACCTGAGGTGAATCCTAGGGGGTAAATCGGACCTTGGCACTCACACATGAACATGAAAACGTGTCCGCCATCGTCTTGAGGAGCGGGACACAAATTCCTACTAGAGCGCCGCCCAAAGAACCGGATGCACCATTGGCCGTCGAGCGGCCAATTGAAAAAGCTAATGACGACGGTGCCCCGTCGCCAAAAATTGTGGCTCCGGAGGGAACCCCCGAAGAAGAGAAGAAGAAAGAGGAAGGGAATTTGAAGGTATTCAAGCCCGTTGTGCCTTTCCCACAACGGCTCGCCAAAGACAAAATCGATGAGAAGTATGGCAAATTCTTTGCCATGGTGAAAGATATGAGTTTGCAAATCCCCTTCCTCGAGGCCATAGAGACGATCCCCTCATATGCTAAATTCTTGAAAGACTTGGTGACACGGGGATCTAGAAAAGAAAAGGTCGTGTTAACGGTGGAGTGCAGCGCACTCATTCAGCGTGCAAATCCGCCCAAGCTCAAGGATCCAGGAAGTTTCTCCATCCCTTGCTCTATCGAGGAAGTGCAAATCCATAGGGTGCTCGTCGATCTTGGTGCGAGCGTCAGTTTAATGCCCCTATCGTTGTACAAGAGAATAGGGATGGGAGACTTAGAGCCCACCGGCATGACATTACAACTTGCTGACCGTTCGGTCAAGTATCCGGTGGGAGTAGTGGACGACCTCCCAGTCGATGTGAAAGGGGTGCATGTTCCAGTCGATTTTGTGGTGATGGACATGCCGGAAGACAAGCATACCCCAATTATTCTTGGACGACCCTTTATGGCAACCGCCGGAGTGTTGATAGACGTAAAGAACGGGAAGCTTTTCCTGAATGTGGGCCAAGAAAGTGTCGAATTTGACTTGGGCTTGTCGATGAAACATCCAAACCCCAAGACGATCCTAGTATCAATGTGTTGGAGAATGAAGAAGAAGGAGTTGTTCAAACGAGTGCATGGGAAGTGCTCTCGAGGAATCCCCCGATAGCTTGGGGGACCTTGGAGAGCAAGTTAGCTCCCCTAAGAATGGAGTGTCTAATGAGGCGGTCGCGCGACAAGTGATCCCTCCCGGATTCCCTAAGTCTCCTCCCACGAGGAGAAGAGGAAAAGAACCCATGGACCTCACTGGCGATGAGGTCCGGATACTGAAAAAGTCGGCGGTGGACGCCAATTTGAGGGAGAAGCCCCGGATCCTGTGAACAAAGGGAGGGTAGTCGAGCAAATCTTTTTACAGCCGCCGACTACACCAATAGCCACAACTTCTGGAGCTGAAGAGATGCCGGATTTTGGGCATCACCCGTATCGCCCACCATGAAAATCATCAACGGGCGTCGAGCTAAACGACGTTAAACAAAAGTGCTTGATGGGAGGCAACCCATGTTCTAAACTTTTGCTTCGCTTTTTAGGACTTTTTTCTACTTTAGTTTTATCTATTTTTATTATTAAATCCAGCCGAAACAGCTTCCGTGAAGGAACTTAGGCGATTTATGGGTTTTTGCAGAAAACAAGGCCTCAACCGACCGGGTGATAACTCACCCGATCGGTTGGGATGTATCAACTAACAGCCGTGTCTGTCACGAAATGAACCGACCGGGTGAAGAAAGAAGTGATCGAGTGAGCAGACCGGGTGACCTGGGGGAACTCTCGGAAAAATTTCAGAATTCATCAACCGACCGGGTGGCAAGATGAGAGACCGGTTGAGGGACCGGGTGAAAAACTCTGAGTTCTCGGGAAAATCTGTGGAGCGGCGAACCGGTCGGTTGAGTTCTCAACCGATCGGGTCGCCTGTAGCGTTTCTTCAGCGTCGAATTTTAGACCTAAGTTCAACCGATCGGGTGATATCTCACCCGACCGGGTCGACTTAAAATCCTATAAATTTCCGTCGCCGCCCGTTCGTTCCGCCCTCGCCATTTTCGAATCCCAACCCGACGTTTCGCCTCCTCCTCTTGTGCCAGACCGCGATCTTCCCCAAAATCAACCCCAATCGACCTCCCCCCATTTCCCTATCCATCCCACCATCGATTTCTCTCCATTCTTCTCAATTCCACCCTCAGACAAAACCCTAACTTTCACCCATTCTCCTAAATTTCGAAACTTGTTGAAGAAATCACCGCGGCTTCATAATGTGCTCCTATCGAGTAGCATCGGGGCGTCTACGAGCAACGATCTTCATCTCATTTGGGTAAACTTGCTCCTTAGCTCAATTTTAATTTTGCCCCAAATATTCCATTTGCTCGTTGGTCGTGTTTCGTGTTTGTGTTGATTCATTGTATTTTGCATACTCGCGCACACACACGACTCCCGCACAATGCCTCCCCGCCGTGTTAAGCCCACCGACGCCAGATCTTCCAACCCTAGGCCCACCCGTCGTACTCGTCGCACACAGCCCCCCGCTCAACCCACCACCTCCAACTCATCTACCACACCACGCACCACTCCCCCCCCTCACGTTGACGATCCCGAATATGGGTTGCAATTCTAAGCTGACGACCAAGCCGACCGATTCACGGCCATGATCCTCCTAGCTGGACAGGGTGGTCGGATAACCGAGGAGTCCGTCGACCGAGACCTCCCCTTTCTTCAAAGCTTCATTCGCCACATCCATGAAGACCCACCCGATGTCTCTGAGCTCCACATTCCACCCCCCACGACTCCTGGTCCCCAGCGCAGGCCCCCATCACCACCCCCAGAGGGTGGTGCCCCTGCTTGATTTTTCCTTTCCCGCTTTTGCCCCCCCCCATATTTGTGCCCATCTGTCTTTTCAGGGCCCTGCTTTGTCTCTGTCAGGGGGGGACCCATTCACGTGTCGCATCACTTCCTTTTTATTTTTATTTGATTGCACTTTGTTTGTTTTTTGACTCCCCCTTGCGTATTTCTGCATTTCACGATCACATTTTATTTGCTAGCACTGTCATGTCTAGCTTGGGGGACGTCTATTTTGGTATGTTGTCGTGTTTTGTTTTTTCTTATTTTTGTGTGTGTGCTTGTTTTCCCCCTTTTGAGTGTCATGTCGTGTGGTTTTATTTCTTTTTTGTGTCGTGTGGTTTGATTTTGATTTTTCTTTATTTTCAGTTTCATCTCTGTGTTTTCCTCGTTTTGGATTTCTTTTTGTATCGGTGCGTATTTCCCCCCATCTTCATTGCCCTCCCGTACTCACTCTTATTGCAATGAGGGCAATGCAAGCTTCAGCTTGGGGGAGTCGCACTTTGTGCGTCCTTTGAGTCTTTCTTTTTCGTTTTTGTGTCGTTTTCATCGTGTTTTTATTTTTTCTTATTTTCTTTTCTTCTTTTTATCTCTTTCTCCCAGAGATGAACCCTATGACGAATTGCCACGAAAATCACACGCACACCTTGCACGGCTTCGATAATCACATTCACTAACCTCATGAAGCCGAGTCCTCTTGCATTTCATGCATCACGGGTCCACTTAGCTTTTTGTGAGTCGTGCGTCGTGCCTAGCCGTGTGGTGTGCTTCTACTTTATGATTTTACTTTATATACCTGTCCAGGAATGACCCCTAGATTATCATGCTTCGATTTGAATATGCGGTATTTATTTCCCCTATCTGCTTCTGCATGCTATATATATATATATATATATATATATATATATATATATATATATATATATATATATATCGTGTACTTCATTTCGCATGTGTCGGGATTCCACAATTAAGGACAAGGATAACCCATTTAGCCCATGCTCTATTTAGCGAGAATAGTTTCCTTTGCCCAAGTGTTTAGATTCCGACTTCTTTTTTGTTTTACTTGGTGCAAATCCCCTCGCCGTGTACCGTTCTCCCATTTGGGAGAGTACACATGTGTATAACCAAAAACCCAAAAATCCAAAAAAAGAGAAAATAAAAGAAAAACCCAAAAAGAAAAGAAAAGAAAAATTTTGTATAGCCAAAAAGCCAAAAAAAATACAAATGCCCAAAACCCAAAAAAAATTCTCGTGTGAATATTTTTTCCTACTTACCGAGAATAAAGGGAAGGCGAGAATTTGCACCGAGTGTTCTACTCCACATCATCTCAACCCCCATCGTTTTCGAAAACACTTGGCTTAGGAACTTTTTAGCTAGTATCTAGGCTATAGTGGTGTGATTTCCTTAACCCTAGTTGTGGAGTCCCCGATGCATGATACGCTTCTATTCTTATACTCTTCTCATGCATGCTTGAACTAATATTCACCGCAATTTCAAATTCGAATCGGTATTTGGGTCGTTTCCTGGGTCTGTGTATATCGAGCTTTATTGCACATCGTAGATAGCGGCACCAACTGCTAGCGCACGACCACACTCACTCGCGCTTCACCGCGTGGGCCCATGGCACTTATTTGGACTCGTATTCCTAGGTTTAGTGATGTGATTTGGCGTTTGCTTGCTTGGTGTGTCGTTTTTGATTTTGTTGGCTCTGACGGACGATCTAGGATATAGAGTTTTCTTTTTCTCTCTTTCTCTCTATTTTTCCCCTCCGAGCTCCTACTCTCACTCGTCTTCCTCGAGGACGAGGAAGAGTTCAGCTTGGGGGATTTTGACGTGCGTTTATATTTCATATATTTACGCGCGTTTTCTTCCATGTTTTTCCGTATTTACCGCCGTCTTTTATTCGTTTTCTCGTGTTTTCTTGTATTTTCTTGTTTTCTTTCACTTTTTCGTATTTTCCGTGTTTTGCAGGAGTTTGCTGGCATTTGGGACGCAAAACGATGATATCATGTGTCCCCGGAGCAACGGGAAGAGTCACGCGTGATCCAGGGGGTCAAACGACGAAGATTACATCTTTCAGCCCCTCACCCGGTCGGTTGGTCATCTCCAACCGATCGAGTGATGCACGCATGCACCACCCGGATGTAGCTTGGAGCCCCCGAGAAGTCACCCGGTCGGTTCAGTGACCGGGTCAAAAGCTCAAAGTCTCTGGAAATTCGAAGCTGATTTCCAACCGATCGGGTGACCTTCACCCGATCGGTTCACCTGTAGCTGAATTTCAACAGCCAAGACTCGAAGCTCCAACCGGTCTCCTCACCCAGCCCGCACCAAGATCCAACCGGTCGGCACCAAGATCCAACCGACCGCACCAAGATCCAACTGACCGGTTCATACTGACCGGGTGAAACCCCTGCATCACGCTGTAATTTTGTGAAGCGGCTCACCCGACCGGTTGACTTTTCAACCGATCGGGTGATGTCGTTTTCTATAAATAGAACCCTAGGTTTCCCAGATTCGGGAGTTGGTTATTTTTTACTGTTTTCTTCATTTTGTGACGGCTGTAATTTTCCTGTTTTTGTAAGTTTTCGGATCTTTGTAAAACTTTAGTATTATCTTAATTGCTCTACTACCTTCGCATTCCTATCGTCTGATTATGATTTTAACGGTTCATTTTCGTTTAGATCGCTTTTTAATGAATATTTGTGTGTAGTTCCCAAATCTGGGATTTTGGCGGAAACCCCTTCGGTGGCTCTTCCCGATGCATCCATAGGGTTAGGAAATCGATAGGGATTAGGAATCTAACGGTTACGCGGGGCGTTTTATTGTCATCGGTGGGAAAAAGACCGCCTTTGACCATTGGGCCAAGGGGGAATAAACTTGGCGGTTGACTCCCTAGCCATAGCTCATGCCCTTAGCGTAGACGCCGAATCCTAGCGCGCGGGAGCGGCAGGATGAGACGTTGGGAGTTATCGTTGCGAGCTTAGTGCTCCCGGAATCGATCAGTGTTAATGGACACGGGAGTGCCCACTGATCGAACCCGGGAAGTCCGGTGTATCATCCTGGGCACCGACCGGAATATCTGACCCATGGGATGCCGGGGTACCACTTTCTGAGGCAACATCTCACCATTAGACCCTGATTCCGATCGCCATCCTACCCATAGGCCGTATCGGCGAGAGTCGCTCGTTGGAGTGGAAACCAAAGTCCCGGGTTTATTTTCATATTGTTCATACCTTGCATTCCTTTACCGTGACAACCCATCAACCGATCCGGGCTAGCTCACCCACGGGGTGATTTCGGTCCTCCTTGACACAAGCACAACCTAGCCTCCCTGTGTTCGACCCCCAAGCCACACTACAACACCGTGCACTTACGGTTACAAATATCTAAACCCTCACGCAGGTCCCCCGGCCATTTGCGGCTCGCAAACCGGTGGCACGTCAGTACCCCGTTTCTGGAGTCGCATCTTCTCCCCCCTCGCTTCCTCATCGATTCTATTGAACTTCTTCTTCTTCCACTCATCCTAGCGCTGCTAGCTCCTCGATAGGGCCATAGGAGATGCTTCGGTATGTGTGCAAGTCCCTTGATCTCATTTATGCTCCCGATCGCTCCATATCTCCTGAAATCTGACAAAACAAGAAATAGTGACAAGCGACGCGATATCGTCGAGTAATCGTGAAAAACGCGATATGGGCGATCAAAATGATATGTAAACATGCAAAAAAGGTGTAAAATAAGGAGCGATCATCAAGCTAGTGTGATCTTCAACACTAGTCAAAACATACTGGACTGGATCATGGTCCATTGAAAGAAACTTATTATTCATTGTAAGGATCGCCTTACCCTTGCAATACTAACAACACACACTAGAGGGGGGGTGAATAGTGTAATGGCAATAAAATTGTCTAATTAAAATTAAACTTGCAAATACAGAATTATAAATGCAAGAGGAATTAAAAGACATAATCAATCCAAACGCAAACACAAAGTTTTACCCTGGTTCCCCAAACTTGGGTACATCCAGCCACACCAATATTCACTATATTCCCACACAGAGAAGTGAATACAAATCTCACAATGAGATACCCCACAAAGAGGATTTCTGCCCTACACAAGGACCCAGCCAAGCCTACACGAGGATCAAGACTCCTACACAGAGAATCACTAACTCCCACTCAGAGAATTAGGGTTAGCCCTACACTAGGACACTAAACTCCCACAAAGAGAGTTACTCCCACAAAGAGAGTTATTCCCACAAAGAGAATATCCTAGTCCCACAAAGAGACAACCTCCCACAAAGAGAGAAATATCTAATTCCCACAAAGAGAATTAGAGACACAAATTCACCAAGTAAAGTAAATACTCTTACATATGCCTTAAGATGCTTACTCATGAATGGATGAAAGGCATGGAAGAGGATCTCCAAGTGTTGAGATATGCTTGAGAGCATTTGGATGAATTCTCTTGAGCTGGACTTCAATGCACGAAGATGAATGAGAGCTCTAGAGAGGGAATTGAGGGAGTTTGTGAGTTGCGTATGGATCTCTTGATATATTCAATAGCATCAAGAAGTATACGAGATGGAAGCACACTCATATATATAGGAGTCCTATATCAAACCCCAAAACCCAAGAAAACAGCCAAAGAATCGATTCTGCAACGGCTAGAAACTGGGTGAAAACGACAGGAACAGTCGACTGGTGATCAAAAGACAGTCGACTGATCAACGGCTAGAAAATATCCAACGGATATAATCTGAGCCAGGGCAGACGACTGATGAAGACAGTACAGTCGACTGAGAACAGGACATGCACCTGTAAATCCTTCAGCAAGAGACTGCTGCACGGGATGGAATAAAACAGAGAGATGCACTCTTTCTCCAGATAAACACACAGGCGACTGATGTCAATAATACAGTTGACTGTCTATTGGTCAGGCGACTGTAAAACCTTAATCAGTCGTCTGCTATATAAGATGGAGAAACAACAGAGAGATACAGAGATTGCACTTACGCTATTCAGGCGACTTATGACCAATCTACAGGCGACTGTAAATATACAGGCTACTGTAAACTGACCAATAGTCGACTGTGCGTAAAGCTCAAGTTTGAGTAAATTGAAATGTTGACTTGAGCTGTGCATATCAGGCGACTATAAAAGAATCTACAGGCGACTGGAAATCACCCAGTCGACTGTTATTCCTTCAGCAGGCGAGTGATGGAAAGCCAGAGACTCCAAATGAGTCTTTGGACAAAGTGAACCTATTGGGTTGGATTCTATGATAATCCTAAGGCTCACTAAGATGGTTAAATGCATATGCATGAATAAGTAAACCATCTAACAAGACATTACATTAATCCTAGACTCAAAAGAGAGAGAAAGAAATAAAGTAAATTACATGGATTACAATGCTTTCCTTAGAGTCTAAGTCTTCAAACTTGATGCCTTGATTGCTCTCCATCATCTCCAAGCTTTGGCACTCCTTGAGTCCAAACAATGGTCCTTCTTCACTTGATGTCCATCCTTGCACCAAGTGATTAGTCTCCAAGAAAGATATTCTTGAAATAAAACTGAGCGACTAAAACATGAGAGTCATTAGCAACAACATAATGTTGTGATCATCATCAAAATAAGATTGGTATGAAACACCAATACTCAACAATCTCCCCATTTTTGATGATGACACACATTATGTAAAATACAAATAATTAAAGCACAATGATATTGAGCTCCCACTACTTATATGCACCAATTAAACAATAAGCTACACAATAGTAAATACTCATTATACCAAATAAGATCATGGTGACATATAATAGGCATGGATTACATAAACCAATTGTTAATAGACAATATCATGCAAACATGGAAGGTTTATCTAATCTCATATATCTCTCCCCATAGATATATCTCTTCCCATATGCATATGAATATATCTCCCCATATATATTTACATAATGCATATATCTCTCCCCCTTGACATCGTCAAAAAGGTGGACATCAAATATATCCCCCTTTGTCATCTTAACCAAGAGGAGACAATATGCAAGAAAAGAAAGATATGTATGATACCAAATTGAAAATTTTAGTGGGTATCAATTCATTATCCCATGCTCCCCCTAGATCATAGAAATGGTCAACTTTTGACTTCTATGATCTAATACCAATTATACAATTAATGGAGCTATGGGCCTTAAGTGTATCAAAGCAATGGATATGGAAAAATCAAGCTTCAAAAATACACAAAGAATATTGCCAAAACAAATATAAGAAGAAATATGTTGGCAATAAACAAGAGGTTTGGTTTGAGATCAAGAATAACCAAATGTAAATAATGATCTCAAATAACCTCCGAAATGAGAGTTAAAATATGTCTTAAAATATTTTAAACATATAACATATTAACTCCCCTATTGACATACACATGGATCAAAAATGCATGTATGTCAATAAACCCCAAGGTCCACATTTTCATGAAAAATAAGTTTGAAAATATTTTCAAAATCATGAAACACACACAAACAATGGGTATGCAAAAAAAAATAAACATTCAAGCACAATACCCATGCAATATGCATATGTGTAAGGAAACTAAACATTAGGCAACCAAACCCAAGAGGAGTTTGATTTCCTAATGTAATCACATGAGGTGATCACATCCCTAACTAGAGAGGTAGATATCCCTCTCTTGCACACTAACCTTAGTGGGAATCCATAATCTTATGGATTTCCTAGGCAAGGGTTTTGCCTTTGTAAGAGGGGTGGATGTGGCATCCTTAGGTGTAGAAACGAATTTCTTGGCATGCAAAGAATGAGGATTTTCCTTCTTAGCAAAAAATGAAGATTTTTCATTCTTCCTCATTACCTCGTGATCTACATGCTTCTTGTTGATGTTATTGTTGTACAAGAAAGCATGGTGATTATTCTTAGGTGCTTTAGCAATATTTCTTGTATTTGCACCATAAGAGGAATTAGAGGTGGGTTTGGGTACCACATTTTGAATATAACCCAAACCTCCTCTATGATTTGCTAGATGTTGTTTTTTCAAGAAATCGTGGAGTGAATCCCTAGAATGCACAAAGCTTATGAGCTTACGGGATTTCTCTTCATATTTCAACGTAAGTTGTTGAATGTGAGATCCTAACATAAGGTTTTGAGCAACAAGTTATTCATTTGTAAGGCACAATTCCTTAACTTGAGAGAGAAGTGTGTCTCTCTCACAAGTGTCATAAACATGCCTTTCATCATGAATTACACTTGCAATATCTAGTTCATGCAATCTACTCTTAGCAATCTTATATTTTGCTTTTAATTTATTGTAAGAGTTGATGCACTTACTAGCCTTTTCGGAGACCAAGTCGAACTTGTTCTTGAGCTTCTCGTATGAGATCTTTTCTTTCTCGATCTCAACATCATCATCATCCTTGCTAGAGCTTGATGATGACATCTCCTCCATAGCCATGAGGCACGATTCCTCATAGGAATTGTAAGCGTCGAGCCAAGCATCCAACTCTTCTTCATTTAATCCGGAGGGGATTCGAGTAGGACCATCAATGGCTACAAATCATGCGTGAGCATCCTCCTTTACATACTCTTCTTCATTACTCGAAGTGTCCTCACTCGAATCATCAAAGGTCCCGACAAGTCCCTTCTTGTGATTTTTGGACTTGGACATTCCTTTCCAATGCTTCTTCCCTTTGCCCTTGTAAGTTTCTTTGTTGGGTTTAGAAGGGCATTCGGTGGACAAGTGACCTTTTTCACAGCAAGTGTAACAAGTAGGAACATTGTTATAATTGGAGGCAAACTTTGACAAAGACTTACCTTACTTGCATTTGAGGAATGCTTTGAATTGCTCGACAAGATCCTCAATTTCTTCTCCACTTGCATCTTCTTGCTCATCTTCTTCACTAGGAGCTTTTCGATGGAATTTCCTCCTCCACTTGATTGGCTCCTCTTTGGCAAGGAATGCAATCCCCTTTTGCTTCTCTGACTTCTCGGGCTTCGATGGTTTAATCTCCTTCTTGTGTTGAAGCTTCACTTCATACGCCATGAGATTACCAATGCACTCCTCAACGGTGTATTTGGACGTGTCATATGACTCCAAAATTCCATTGGCCTTTGACTCCCAACAAGGTGTGAGAGAGTCAAGGATCTTATCTACATGATCCTCTTGGGAAATCATCTTCCCGAGTCCCTCCAAAGCGTTCACGATATCAGTGAACCTTGTGAACATCTCTAAAATGCTTTCGCCTTCCTGCATCTTAAACATTTCATATTTAGATCTAAACACAGTTTGTTTAGATTTCTTTACCTTTGTTGTCCCTTCATGACAAATCTCCAAAGTATGCCAAATTTCGTTGGCCGTTTTGCACATGGAGATGCGGTTGAACTCATTTGCTGAGAGGGCGCAATGGAATGCATTCATAGCCCTCGCATTGTACTTGATCGAGTCCTTCTCCGCATTTGTCCTTGAAGCCGCATGAGTAGTGGGCTTCTCAAATGGCACCTTCGTGATGTCCCATAGGTCTTGACCCTCCAAGTAGATCATTATCCTAATCTTTCAACTAGGATAGTTGGTTTTGTTGAAGAGCGGGGGTTGAACGGTTGAATGACCTTCTTAATGAGACACAGATGAGGCGTTGAATGACATGGTTGCAGTATACTATAACCTTACTAGAGGGGGGTGAATAGTGTAATAGCAATAAAATTGTCCAATTAAAATTAAACTTGCAAATGCGGAATTATAAATACAAGAGGAATTAAAAGGCACAATCAATCCAAACGCAAACACAAAGTTTTACCCTAGTTCCCCAAACTTGGGTACATCCAGCCACACCAATATTCACTATATTCCCACACAGAGAAGTGAATACAAATCTCACAAGGAGATACCCCACAAAGAGGATTTATGCCCCCACACAAGGACCCAACCAATCTTACACGAGGATCAAGACTCCCACACAGAGAATCACGAACTCCCACTCAGAGAATTAGGGTTAGCCCTACACTAAGACACTAAACTCCCACAAAGAGAGTTACTCCCACAAAGAGAGTTATTCCCACAAAGAGAACATCCTAGTCCCACAAAGAGACAACCTCCTACAAAGAGAGAAATATCTAATTCCCACAAAGAGAATTAGAGACACAAATTCACCAAGTAAAGTAAATACTCTTACCTATGCCTTGATATGCTTACTCGTGAATGGATGCAAGGCATGAAAGAGGATCTCCAAGTGTTGAGATATGCTTGAGAGTACTTGGATGAATTCCCTTGAGCTGGACTTCAATGCATGAAGATGAATGAGAGCTCTAGAGAGGGAATTGAGTTAGTTTGTGAGTTGCTTATGGATCACTTGAGATATTCATTAGCATCAAGAAATATTAGAGATGGCAGCACACTCATATATATATGAGCCATATATCAAACCCCAAAATCCAAGAAAACAGCCAAAGAATCGATTCTGCAACGGCTAGAAACTGGGCAAAAACGACAGGAACAGTCGACTGATGATAAAAAACAGTCGACTGATCAACGGCTAGAAAATATCCAACGGCTATAATCTGAGCTAGGACAGTCGACTGATGAAGACAGTACAGTCGACTGAGAACTGGACATGCGCCTGTAAATCCTTCAGCAGGCGACTGCTGCAGGGGATGGAATAAAACAGAGAGCTACACTCTTTCTCCAGATAAACACACAGGCGACTGATGTAAATAATACAGTCGACTGTCTATTAGTCAGGCGACTATAAAATCTTAATCAGTCGTCTGCTGTATAAGATGGAGAAACAACAGAGAGATGCAGAGATTGCACTTTACGCTACTCAGGCGACTTATGACCAATCTACAGGCGACAGTAAGTATACAGGCAACTGTAAACTGATTAATAATTGACTATGCGTAAAGCTTAAGTTTGAGTCAATTGAAATGTTGACTTGAACTGTGCATATCAGGCGACTATAGAAGGATCTACATGCGACTGGAAATCACCCAGTCGACTGTTATTCCTTCAGCAGGCGACTGATGAAAAGGCAGAGACTCCAAATGAGTCTTTGGACAAAGTGAACCTATTGGGTTGGATTCTATGATAATCCTAAGGCTCATGATCACTCCTTATTTTACACTTTTTTCCCGCATATTTGCATGCCACGTAGATCGCCCAAATCATGTTTTTCACGATATATCGACGATATTGCGATGCTTTTCACGATTTGTTGTTTTTATCACATTTCAGGTGATTTGGAGCGATTTGGAGTGATCTCGAGATACGCATACTCCGGAGTGTCACCGACGACCTCCCCGAGGGGTATTTTGCTGTTGGAGAGGAGCGGAAGAAGAAAGAACGTCGTAGGAGAGACGAGGAGGCCAAAACAAGCTGTTTGGGCATTTTTGGTGTCCCACTCGGCCGAGTGAAGGAGTCGCTCGGCCGACCAGCGAGACACCGCTCGGTCGACCAGATCGGATACGTTTCATACGTGCACTCAGCCGAGCATCAGAAGCCACATCGGCCGAGTGACGAGACCCCGTCCGCCCGAGTGGCACCCAGATGACGCATGTCAAAAATCGCCAACTTACTGTTTTTCGTCTGCCTGAACTTCAGAAGACCCACTCGGCCGAGTGGCAAATGCAGACCGCCCGAGTAACAAGAAGCCATCGGCCGAGTGACGACAACCCACTCGGCCGAGCGACGACAACCCACTCGGCCGAGCGACTCCTGAAGTGAAGACCCCCGAAGACCTAGACTTACTGGAAATTTATAGGGTTTCTCACTCGGCCGAGCGACTTTTGTCACTCGGCCGAGTGCGACGCGCTGCCTGTAGCGAAAATTGCGGATTTCAGGCTGCGCAGGGGCGTTTTGGTCACAGTTTTTTGGACGATTTTGAGGGGTATTTAACCCCTGTTTTTACCCTAGGTTAGAGAGCTTTTCTCTTAGATTTTTGCAGCTTTTTAGATTAACTTTTTAGCTTTATTCTTGTGATTGGAGAGGAGACAAAAGTTGATTTTTGTTGAATTATTTGAAGAACTCCATTGGTTTGTGTCTCTCTCCTCTAAAAATACAATTTTTATTGCTTATCTCAATATTATGATGAATTCTCTTGTTTATTTCATTGATTATTTTTGTGTTTGTGCTATGAATTGTGAGTAGTCTCCACGTCTTGGGGCGTGGGGATGAACCCTACAAGCCCAATTTCAGATTTATGATGAATTGGTAGAAATTTTGCTAGAATTTGTAATTAAGGATTAGTTTGGGATCGATTTATTACGGATAGCTAGGTATTCATACCGATTGGGATTTGCAAGAGATTGGATCCCAATTCGATAGGAAACCCTAGAAATCCAAATTGGGTTGGTGTCGAATTTCCGTAGCATCGGTTTGCAAGAGATTGGACCGATACTAGGGTTTCCGGTTGCAATTCCGTGCCGATACCCGTTTGCAAGAGATTGGACGGGTAGGAACTATACCAACCTAGGTCGTGGCCCGAGTTTGCACGAGAGTGGGCTCGGGGCGCGATTGAACGATGATGTTGATCCTAATGCTAGCTTGCCTAGGCTAGGGTTTGCAAGAGATTGGACCCGAACCTAGGATAGCTATAGACCGGTAACAGCGCGAGAGCGTGAGCTAGGTGTTACATTCAGTTGCGAATAGTTCATCCAAAATTTTATTCTAGCAATTTTGATACCAATGAACCACATTTACGAAATACGGTGAGTAGCAGGAATTCCCATTCCCTAGACGTTCTTTATTTGATTTGATATTTCCGCACTTTGTCTGACGATTGTGACAGGATCGCCAAAGGCAAATTTCTCTCTTCTTAATAGCCAGGTTGATTGGAGCAAGAACTTTCATTCGTCCTCCCTGTGTTCGATAACCCGCTCGCCGCTATACCGTGCGCTTGCGGTAAAACTACAACCGTTCTTCGGGTTACATTCCGGAGCGATCAAGTTTTTGGCGTCGTTGTCGGGGAGGCGATTGCGTTTGATCTTACCACCCTAGTTATTTCCTTTTTTTTATTTTATTTCTTTATTTTTACCTAACCCTTCCATTGTACTAATCACTTCTTTGAAACTTTGTTCTCCTGTGCATGTACACGAGATCCACTGCGGACCCTGAAGGTATATTATTTGATCCCGAGATTGAACGTACGGTGCGGAGAATCAGAGCGGAGAGGAGACAAGATCCGGAAGGGGGGTTTATGACCAACCTGGAAACTGCGGACCAATTAGCGGCAAGAATGGCGAGGATAATTTCTATTCGCGATAGGCTCCGGCCTAAGACCTCTTCTACGACCTCATCCATTGCCATGCCGGAGTTGGCGACTGACAAGAACTTTGAGCTGAAGACTGGACTAGTGGTTCTGATGCAGCAGGATACATTTCATGGGAATGCCCATGAAAATCCCCACTACCACATCCAATTATTCTTGTCGAAGTGCGCCACATTTCAGATGACTGGGGTCTCCATCGATGCCATCAGACTGCGTCTCTTCCCCTTCACGCTAAAAGACAAGGCACTCTATTGGTTGAGGACGCAAGCTGAGGGAGTCTTTACCACTTGGGACGAGTTGGCGAGTGCATTCATTGATAAGTTCTATCCGCCCTCCAAGACGGTGAAGATTCGGAGCGCTCTTATGTCCTTCAAGCAAGGACCCCAAGAGACGCTCTATGAGGCTTGGGAGCGTTTTAAAGATCTGCAGCATCAATGCCCGCACCATAGCATTGAAGATTGGGAGCTAGTTCATAGCTTCTACAATGGTCTCCAACCGGGGACCAAACAAATTATTGATGCCGCGGCGAATGGTGCTATCTTATCAAAGACTCCCGAAGAAGCTACGGCCCTAATTGAGGAGATGGCCTCAAACAACCAACAATGGGGCGATGAGCGAGGACACTCTACGTCCTCCTTGAAGCCAACTAGTATCTATGAGGCGAAGGCCGTAGCGGAGCTTACAAGCAAGTTTGATTCTCTCCATAAGGTAGTGGAGAGACTGGAGAAGTTTATCATGGAGCCCCAAGGAACCCCTTCCACCTCCGCACCAACGAACCAAATGTGTGATTGGCAAGACCAATCTCAAGCCATGTATGTGGGAGGAGAGCAAGGAGAAGGATCCTTGGAGCAAGTACAATGTGTCGCGGGGAACCAAGGGTATTGGGCCAATCCGGCCACAAGAAATCATCCCGGTTTCTCTTACGCCAACAATGAAGGAGCTTTGAACCCGCCACAACAATCACCTCAACAAGCTCGACCACCACCACCACCCCAACAACAACACTATCCGCCGAGGGGGCCTCCACAACAAAATTTTCAACCGAAGCAACAAGTTCCACCATATAGGCCGCCCGGATACAATCAAGGGTGGAGAAATCAAAATCAAAACCCTCCACATGCTCAACAACGATCCGACTTCGAAGCTAGAGTGGATGAGTTTATGGTCGAGCAAAAGAAGGTCAATGCTTCCTTGAAGGCGGGCCAAGACTCCCTTACAACCGTTGTGGCACAAATATCGGAGCAATTGGCGTTGCTCAATCGGAATACTCAACAATTGCCAGCGCAACCCGAGCAAAACCCACGGGGCAACACCGGCCACATCAATGCCGTGGTTGTCGTTACTACTAGAGGCGGGAAGGATACTACCCCCGCCATGATTCCTACCGAGGAGCCCGTGGAGGAAAGTTTAGAGCCAATTGAGCCGGTAGTTGAAGTTGAGAAGGAGAAAGAGCCGCAAGAAAAGGAGAAATCTAGAGCGGAGCAATTGATTGAGGAGAGGCGCTTCATGCCACCAGTCCCATTACCCCAAAGGCTTGCTAGAGCGAAAATGGAGAAAAGGATAGCAAAGTTTCTCGAGTATCTGAGAGGGGTTAGCCTCGACATTCCCTTCCTCGACGCCATCGTGGAAATCCCCACATATGCTAAATTTTTAAAGGATTTGATTTCGGGGGGAAAGAGGAAGGAGAAAATTATGCTAGCCGAGGAGGGCTCTTGGTTCACCAAGAGAGAGAAGGAGCCGGCCAAATTCAAAGATCCGGGGAGTTTTCGAATTCCTTGCACCTTGGGCGGCGTCCCTCTACAAAAGGCGTTGGTGGATTTAGGGGCTAGTGTAAGCCTCATGCCTCTCTCCATGTTCTTAAGGCTAAACACCGGGACGAAGTTGAAACCAACCGACATGCGGATACAATTAGCCGATGGACGGATAACAAGGCTGGTAGGAATCGCCGAAGACATCCCGCTACAAGTCCCGGGGGGCATATGCTTGCCATGTGACTTCGTGATCATGGACGTTAAGGAGGAGGGAGATACGTCATTGATACTTGGACGCCCGTTCCTCGCCACCGCCGGTGTCATTGTCGACGTGCGAGAAGGTACCCTAACTTTGAACATCGGCAACATCGAGG
This sequence comes from Scilla litardierei, assembly GCA_030789695.1. Taxonomy (NCBI): domain Eukaryota; kingdom Viridiplantae; phylum Streptophyta; class Magnoliopsida; order Asparagales; family Asparagaceae; genus Scilla; species Scilla litardierei. The sequence continues at coordinate 73,849,191 of CM061135.1, forward strand.
TGGAGCTTCACATTCCTAAGGCTATGAAACACATGCCTTACCACGAGGAGCTTGACTACATGGACCTCCTTGACGAGGTAATTGAGGAGGCGATCCCCCACTCGATTGGCGCTCTATTCGATGAAGATTTCGAGGAAGGCCCGGATTTAGGCCAAGATGAGAAGAAAAATGATTCCCCCGACTTCTCCGCTAAAAATGACGAAGGCGACGCTGATGTCGCAAGGATTCGAGAGCTCTGCAAGCTCTCGAAAATGAAGTCTCCGAAGAAAGCTCCGCCGATACGGAAATCGGCGTCACCGGTGAAGCGGATGACCGGAGAAAACGCTAGCTTGGGGGAGCCTCCCCCCAACACTATTCGAGACGGGAGACCACCGAGGGAGAACACGCCGCCGCAACTTCCGAATCCAAGCGTTCTCCCCGGAAAATTTGACGGGTGCATCCCATATGCACCAAACATCCCGCATTAATTGAAAATCATAGGGGGTCGAGCTCACGACCTTAAACGAGCGCTTGTCGGGAGGCAACCCGACGGTTATTGCTTTATTTTCACTTTTCTTTTTGTTTTAGAAATTTTTAGTGTTTTGAGTCGTTCGCCCAAAAATTTTGTGATAACGGGTCCTATTTTTCCTGACAGGAGAGAAGAACGAGGTACCCATCATTAGGAGGATGCACAAGGCGACGAGGAGCGCCCCAGGAAGGCGCTCGATGCTTAGGAAGAAGATGAAATCGACTGGAGGAAGAAAAACGGAGTTTAGAGCCCAAACGAAGACAAACCGCAGAACACAAGGCTCACTCGGCCGAGTATACTAGTCACTCGGCCGAGCACACAAGTTCGTCCGGCCGAGCCGCCCACGAACGAGGGAAGTCTGCTGTACCCAACTTTCTGTTTATTTTCCTGATTTCAGTATAACTGCTACTCGGCCGAGTATATATATTCACTCGGTCGAGTAAAACTGATACGCTCCTAAGGCGAGTCTTGCCGAGTAGCTTGAGCCACTAGGCCGAATGGACTTACTCCACTCGGACGAGGGTGGCGAGGCCACTCGGCCGAAGCATAAGCAGGGAGGAATTTTTTTTCCATTAAGTTACTCGGCCCAGCGACCTAGTCACTCGGCCGAGTCGTAACTTTTGTTATAAAAGGGTCCGCGGGGGGCGCACTTTTCGAAACGATCGAAACCCAAACAGCCCGACGTTTCGACTCCCCCAGCGCCCGAACGACTCCCCCACTCGCCCGATCCTTCACCCCGCGCCGCCGCTCGGCCACCCACCGCCGGCCGAGCCGCCGTCGCTCCTCGCCCGAGTCGCCGCCGGCGGGCACGCCTCCAGCCACCTCCGGTATCGCCGATTTTAGCCTATTTCTCCTCTTTTTTGTATTTCTCGAGGATCCATGTGCTTAACGAACCCTAAACCCAAATTAATTTCTATTTCTATCTATTATACCCCTAATGCTCCATACGTTTTGAATATTACTCGCTGATATCTCCGTTTCATGCGCAGGTTATTTTTGGGAGCTTAGGGGAGCCCAGGGGAGTTTCCAGGGCCTGATTTGGGCTGTGTGGAGGCGTCGTCTTCGCACGCTTCCATTGCTTTGCACTCGCGGCGTGTCGTGGTATATTCTTTCCTTTATTTTACGCACGCCGCACTTTTCACGCTTTCTGGTGAGCGCTCGGGGCCCATATGCCGCCCCGGACACGGCCGAGGTCGAGGAGAGCTTCCGCCAAGCGGAAGCGGTCGGATGATGCCGGCCCCTCCCACAAGGTGGAGGACTCTCCTCCGCCTTCTCCCATACACCCCGTCCACCCAGCACAGCCTGCAGGCCCCGCACACTTCGCACACCCTGCAGAGCCCGCACAGCCACTCCCTGCCGCTCCACAGCCACCACCTCCGGCTCCACTTATCGGGCCGCTGGGGATCACGTTCCGGAACGACGCACACCGCGTCGCTTTCGAGCGTATCTCCCAGCGCTCGATCGTACCCTCCAGGTTCGCACATCCTGCAGACCTAGCACGCCTGGGGGTACTAGAGGGGATGCTCACGTTGTACGACAATGTGGGCTGGCGAGATTTCTTTCAGGTGTCGGTGGACACGTTTATCCACCCGACACTTGAGGTACTTAGTTCGATCGCCCAGACCGACGAGGGATGCTCGTTTCGGTTCATGGACCGAGAGGGCCAGGTCACTCTCGGTATGATGAGAGCCTTCTTCTCGTGGCCCGATGTCCCCGAGGCCGACCGGGGTTACGCCCCCACCCATATCCCCCCACCTTCCTTCGATGCCGGCGCCTTCTGGGCCCGGATTACGGGTCTTCACGCTGCCTTTGACCCTAGTAGGGCCAAGGCCTCGGCCATTGTCCATCCCTACCTCCGTATATCTCAGCGCCTTATGGCGAGGACCTTTTTGGCCAGATATGAGCCGGGCACGATGTCCACGCCAGAGCTCTATATGCTCTACGTGATGACACGGCCCAGAGCTCTATCTAGGGAGGGCGATGAGTTGGTCCCCGCCGTCGTGATTGATGTCGCGGCTTGGTTTTTGGACCGCATCATCGTATCGGTGGGCGCTCGCTCACCGATATGCTGCGGCAGCCTGATCACCTTGCTCGCTCTTATGACCGACGAGGACTTCCCTGACGACCTGCGACGAGCACCGGGCCCCACTTCTCTGTCGATTGATGTTATGGCCCTGATGAAGATGCTTCGTCCGCACGGTGAGCGACACTGGGTCTGGCTGCACGGCCCTTACGGTGCCGATTACATGATTCTTCCGAGCCCAGCTCGGACTCAGATTGCGCCGGCCCATGTGGACTGGCTCCCTGCGATGGATGTTCTGATTCCAGCCACATATGTGCTCGAGGCCGAGGAGGCCGAGCAGGCCCACGCTGCCCACGCTGCCCCCGCAGACCATGTTGCACCTGCCGAGCCTGCTGCCCCTGTTGACCCCGTGGCCCCTCAGCCTATCCCTGATGTTTCTGCTGCTCCCGACACCTCTGTCCACACTGCTGTCGGTGTCGGGAGTACCTTAGCTGAGCCCACCTCCACTGCTTCCATGCCTGTCACCACCAGCACTGGCCCTCTGTCTGACGAGCCCGTTTCCTCTGCCCCACCCGAGCGCCCGCCGACTATAGTTGAGTGCGGAGAGCCCTCTTTTGCCACCGCTGTAGAGATCGCGGTCTCCGCCTCTGTCTCCACCGCTGCTGTATTTTCCGAGAGTGTCGTGGCGTCTGTCCACACTTCTGTGTCACCGACCTCTCTGGCCGCCTCGTTGCCACTTTTGTATTCTTCTTTCGTTGCTGCTGCCTCCACTTCTCACCGTCCTGCCCAGCCTCGCACTGAGGCCAGGCCCCCACTTGCGAGTGCAGCCCCTTTTGTTCCCTTGCCTGCTGAGCCCGTCACCTACGCCACCAGAGTACGCCAGCCCCGACCTGCACAGCTCAGACCGGTGCGTCCCTCTGCACCACCTCCCCCCGACACTGTACTTCAGAGCATTCGTGCTCTCGAGGGGGCGGTGAGTGGCCTCAGAGGCGACCTTAGGACCCTGACCGCCACCGTCACTGCGATGGCTGGCCGCTTTGACCTTCTCCCGCACATTCACTACTGTCTTACCCAGGTCCTGGAGCGTCTCCCCCGCGTACCCGTACCCACCCAGCAGGTTCCCACCCCCACTACCACCCACACTCAGCCTGCTTCCACTTCCACACCCCCACCCGCTCAGCAGCCTGTCCAGCCACCACCTCCGCCTCAGGACGGAGACGGCGTAGCACCACCTTCTTAGGCACCCTTGATGCCATCGATTCTTTTTGCCGTTGTGCTGCCCGTTTCTGCTGGGTCCTGATGCATTTTTTCCACCCTCCCTCCCCACACTATTTTTGGGTGCACATTTCCTTTATATATCTTTATATATCTTTTTTGGGAGAGAGGGAGAGTTTTTGGTGTCACACCTATATATCTGTATCACTCCTTTATTTGCATGCATCATGTCCGCATCACATTTTTTGTTTCATTATTTTCTTATTTTTTTTCCTCATGCATGCATCCTCACTTACCCCTCACATTACTTGTCTCTCGGCGTGCCACACTTTGCACATTGAGAACACTGTGCCATTTAGCTTGGGGGAGTGAGTTCTCACGTTCTTTTTCGATTTGCCACCTTTATTTTTAGTTTTTCATTCCATTTTCCGCTTTTACACTTATTTTCATCAATTTTCTTTTATTTTACCATGCATCACGTTTTTCTTATTTTTTCTGTGTGCCGCATTGTAAATAGCCTTATTTTCCCCTTTATCTTTATTTCTTTTTCATCTCATGCTAGAGATGACTTTTCTATGATGATGATTACGTGGAGTTAGCTTACTCTATATGCATGCTATATTTGTCATGACTTAGACTTTATTTCTGATATCATATGCTATGACATTGCCTTGCATTTAGAAATAGTAACCCACACTTTTTCCACATGAAAATGGATGAAATTTTATTATTAGCTGAGTCTGAATATTCATATGTATGCTATCACAGAAAACACACCAAGATTCACGCATTGAATGCTTATATTTGGAGTATCGATTTCTTTTCCTATATCACTTCTATATGCATGAATTGTACATTTCACTTCAGGATGATTGAATGATGTTAGCTATGATAAATCTGGATTAGTTAGCTTTTTTGTGATCGAAAACTGAGTAGATTAGATTACCCTGCTGAAGTTGTCGTGCATGTCTTATAGAGTGAACCGAGAGACATATTTATTTCTTTCTCCACAAATCTTGAACATCATTTCTCTATTTTAAAATCATTGGAGAATCTCCACTTAGCGATTCTATTATATGGCATTTCCCCCGCTATTAATTCCTAGCTCCAAATTTCCCAAAACCAAAGAAAGAAAAAAAAGAAAAAAAAATTCTCTTGTATGCTCTTACTTCTCTTTGAGTTGGGATCATTGTGTATATATGCCATTTGAAAAAAAAAAGAGAAAAAGAAAAGAAAAGATGAAAGAACCTCAATAAAAGATCACATCTCATGTTCTCTCTTTCTTCTCTCTTTTTGTATTTATTTTCATTGCTTTTTGGAGCTTTATAAAAATGGGGATGTAAATATTTTTTATGCCACCATGCTTATAGATAAGCTTAGGGGAAGGAATCCAATGATGTGTGAGAGAGTGACTACTTGACGTTGCACGACAACCTAGGCTAAGTAATATTCTATACTCAGTGAGATTATTTTTTGCTTTACGAAGTCCAGAAATCTATGCCTAGCACTCATTTCATGAAATCCATACTTTTCTATTCTTTCTATTCTATTGTGTGATATTCTTATACTCCTCATAGAAAGCATTCAATTGAAAAGTGTGTGATCTGCGATTTGTATACCGCTTTAAATGATTCAGACAATGTTAATTCTGAAATTATTCCGTTTCTCATGATTATATCGTTGTTCGTGGATTTTCTATTTCTATTTGCACTATTATACTATGATATCGAAATAAAATTCCTTGACATGTGTTTTTCATTCGGTGCATGCTATATGAGTAAGTGAAACCCACGTCCTGAGAAAATGATCTAGCAGCTTCCCTCTTCGTTTCTTTCTTTCTTCTTTGTTTTTATTTCGTTTCTCATTTTTCTTCGTTTTTCATTTTTCGTTTTCGCAGTTTTCGTTTTCCGAATCCACCGGGTTTGCCTTTTACTTATCTTCCTCGAGGACGAGTAAGAGGTAAGCTTGGGGGATTTTGATCACTCCTTATTTTACACTTTTTTCCCGCATATTTGCATGCCATTTAGATCGCCCAAATCATGTTTTTCATGATATATCGACGATATTGCGATGCTTTTCACGATTTGTTGTTTTTGTCGCATTTCAGGTGATTTGGAGCGATTTGGAGTGATCTCGAGATACGCTACTCTGGAGTGTCACCGACGACCTCCCCGAGGGGTATTTTGCTGTTGGAGAGGAGCGGAAGAAGAAAGAACGTCGCATGAGCGACGAGGAGGCCAAAACAAGTTGTTTGGGCATTTTTGGTGTCCCACTCGGCCGAGTGAAGGAGTCGCTCGGCCGACCAGCGAGACACCGCTCGGCCGACCAGATCGGATACGTTTCATACGTGCACTCGGCCGAGCATCGGAAGCCACATCGGCCGAGTGACGAGACCCCGTCCGCCCGAGTGGCACCCAGACGACGCATGTCAAAAATCGCCAACTTACTGTTTTTCGTCTGCCTGAGCTTCAAAAGACCCACTCGGCCGAGTGGCAAATGCCGACCGCCCGAGTAACAAGAAGCTATCGGCCGAGTGACGACAACCCACTCGGCCGAGCGACTCCCGAAGTGAAGCCCCCCGAAGACCCAGACTTACTGAAAATTTACATGGTTTCTCACTCGGCCGAGCGACTTTTGTCACTCGGCCGAGTGCGACGCGCTGCCTGTAGCGAAAATTGCGGATTTCAGGCTGCGCAGGGGCGTTTTGGTCACAGTTTTTTGGACGATTTTGGGGGGTATTTAACCCCTGTTTTTATCCTAGGTTAGAGAGCTTTTCTCTTAGATTTTTGCAGCTTTTTAGATTAACTTTTTAGCTTTATTCTTGTGATTGGAGAGGAGACAAAAGTTGATTTTTGTTGAATTATTTGAAGAACTCCATTGGTTTGTGTCTCTCTCCTCTAAAAATACAATTTTTATTGCTTATCTCAATATTGTGATGAATTCTCTTGTTTATTTCATTGATTATTTTTGTGTTTGTGCTATGAATTGTGAGTAGTCTCCACGTCTTGGGGCGTGGGGATGAACCCTACAAGCCCAATTTCAGATTTGTGATGAATTGGTAGAAATTTTGCTAGAATTTGTAATTAAGGATTAGTTTGGGATCGATTTATTACGGATAGCTAGGTATTCATACCGATTGGGATTTGCAAGAGATTGGATCCCAATTCGATAGGAAACCCTAGAAATCCGAATTGGGTTGGAGTCGAATTTCCGTAGTATCGGTTTGTAAGAGATTGGACCGATACTAGGGTTTCCGGTTGCAATTCCATGCCGATACCCGTTTGCAAGAGATTGGACGGGTAGGAACTATCCCAACCTAGGTCGTGGCCCGAGTTTGCACGAGAGTGGGCTCGGGGCGCGATTGAACGATGATGTTGATCCTAATGCTAGCTTGCTTAGGCTAGGGTTTGCAAGAGATTGGACCCGAACCTAGGATAGCTATAGACCGGCAACAGCGCGAGAGCGTGAGCTAGGTGTTACATTCAGTTGCGACTAGTTCATCCAAAATTTTATTCTAGCAATTTTGATACCAATGAACCACATTTACGAAATACGGTGAGTAGCGGGAATTCCCATTCCCTAGACGTTCTTTATTTGATTTGATATTTCCGCACTTTGTCTGACGATTGTGACAGGATCGCCAAAGGCAAATTTCTCTCTTCTTAATAGCCAGGTTGATTGGAGCAAGAACTTTCATTCGTCCTCCCTGTGTTCGATAACCCGCTCGCCGCTATACCGTGCGCTTGCGATAAAACTACAACCGTTCTTCGGGTTACATTCCGGAGTGATCAGTTCACTAAGATGGTTAAATGCATATGCATGAATGAGTAAACCATCTAACAAGGCATTACATTAATTCTAGACTCAAAAGAGAGAGAAAGCAATAAAGTAAATTACATGGATTACAATGCTTTCCTTAGAGTCTAAGTCTTCAAACTTGATGCCTTGATTGCTCTCCATCACCTCCAAGCTTTGGCACTCCTTGAGTCCAAGTAATGGTCCTTCTTCACTTGATGTCCATCCTTGCACCAAGTGATTAGTCTCCAAGAAAGATATTCTTGAAATAAAACTGAGAGACTAAAACATGAGAGTCATTAGCAACAACATAATGTTGTAATCATCATCAAAATAAGATTGGTATGAAACACCAATACTCAACATTCATATGTGTCTCATACGATTAGAATTGGATTCATTAAAACTAGTTAATCATATCAACTAGTTGAATCCTAAAATTCGAAATTATTAGGATTGGTTAATGACTTTTATTAATGTCCTTTTCAATTATAAGGATTATTAAGGTGCTATCCTAATCATGTATTAGGCATTTTAAAATTCAAGTTGTAACGATTTTAAATCATATCGTTTTGTTCGAAATTATTATTAGAACAATTAAAATAATAATTAGGAGAGGGCTACCCTAAACAGGAATTTAATTTGTTACAACAATTTTTAAATCATAGCATGTCCAAAAATTATCTCATAATTTTTCGGGAAGTTTTTAATGGCTATCCTAATAGTCATTCTTGAATTATCTCATAATCAAAACTAATATAACCATTAAAAATTATTAACTAAACAATTTAGTATAATAACAAAGCAATAAAAATTTATCTCATAAAATTTTCTTGCTAACAAGCAAACTAAAATTTGTCGCATAAATTAAAGTTACATCCAAAAATTATCACTTAATTTTAAAGATTTAATTTTAAAATAAAATTAAATCTAATTTTCAAAATTAAAACGTTGTTGTTTAAAATGACATTATTAAAGTTTAAATAAAATCTCCATCTGATGGAGAAGCATGCTTTATCATATATAATTTAAAAATTGCAAAACTATAGATCAATGTAGACTTGGCTCGGCTACCACTGATGGGTTTTACGGGTCCTTAGGGCCATAAATATGACGTCCGGCCTAAGTTGGTCGGACGAAGTTATCGAATAAAGCAGCAGAAAACATACTTAAAACTCAAGTAAATTGACCTTCAGTCGACTGTTCCAAAAGCTCAAGTAAGAGTCAATAAAAATTTGACTTGAGCAGTGCACCATAGTCGACTGTAGAAGGCTCGACAGGCGCCTGGAATCACTCAGTCGACTATAAAACCTTCATCAGTCGACTAATGGAGAGCCAGAGACTCCAATTGAGTCTTTGGACAAGATGAACCTATTGGGTTGGATTCTATGATAACCCTAAAGCTCACTAAGATGGTTAAATGCATATGCATGAATGAGTAGATCATCTATCAAGGCATTACATTAAATCTAGACTCAAAAAGAGAAAAGCGATAAATGAAATAATACATGGATTACATTGCTTTCCTTAGAGTCTATGGCTTCAATCTTGATGCATAGATGCTCCCCATCATCTCCAAGTTTTGGCACCCCTTGAGTCCTGACATTGCTCTTCTTGATGCCTATCCGTGCGCTAAGTGTTTAGTCTCCAAAAATGGTATACTTGAAATGTTAACTATGAGACTAAAACAAGAGAGTTATTACCAACAACATAATGTTGTGATCATCATCAAAATAACAGTGGTATAAAACACCAATACTCAACAATCATCGTCACCACTCCAAGGTGAAGACAAAGACACAATGGTCTATCTGATATTTCTATATCCTTTTCTCGAAACATCTATGACCACGAACGATTTCAGACATACGCTACTAACGGTCAAATATTTCTCAATGGTCGAGATCTCTATCTTGATACATATTTGACCGCGCATTAAGTCTCAGAACTATACCTACGTTCTAATGACGACTATTATATTATTAAATTTAGGTAAATTCTTACCAAATGGCTTACTGTTATTTTGAATAAGATGCCTGTATAGACACACAGGGATGAATTTGCCTCAAGGACATACACATCTCTCAACAAGGCCGAAGCTGTAGACTTTACTAGGATGGTCGGCTCGAGATAAATAACCGAACGGTCACCCCAGGGCTGTATCACATGTGTTGAATTAGAGTAACACAAAAAAAACAGAGGGGTCTCTGCTTGTTGATTTAAATTGTTGGATAAGCAAAGGTTTTAATTATTGATATGTGGCTTCGCCAATACGATTAACAGTTGCCCGCCCTCTCAATCTCGCCCGGTTCTAAAGTGGGTGCTGGTGCATGCTAACTAACACTAGCAGTCAAAGATTTCAAAGTGCTGGCTGCTGGTCAGACAAGTTGAGCTTCAGCCTTTTACGGCGCATTCTATTAATTATTCCAAGGTAACTTCCCTCTTGCTTCCAATTCTGGATGGAACAAACAAGCCTAACTGCATTTTCCCATCCCTTGGTCATCAGTCTCCGTCTTCGGTCGTGGCCTTGAACAATTCAATCAAAAAATAAAAATAAAAATTTAAAAATTTAAAAAAGATTGAAGATATGAACAGTCGTCTTACTCCCAAGCAATAAATGAAACAAAAGGGAGTAGCTGCTGTTTCGAGACCTTTTCCTATCCTGACTAAGCTCACTTGACAGTTGACCTGTAGAAATATCACATGTATATAAAGTAAACACACTCCTCTGGCTCCAACAATCAGCTACAGCCTTCCTCTCTCTGGTTCCAATTCTTCTTGTTTGCCTACGTATTTATCTTGTGGGTCGATACAACTCCCCGAAAATGAGGTCCATGAAGGTGTGTGCTCTCTTCTTCGTTACCTTCTTCATGTCGGGATTGATGCAGCTGCCGGCACATGGGCAATCAACTACAGCTTCTCGAACGGTTGATGGCAAGGCGATCGATCAATGGATAGCATACACCCTTATGCTGCTGGCGCTCCTTGTTACTTATCTGGTTCATTGATCCTTGTTGCTGCCAATATTGCACTGTTCCACCAATGAGTATTCGATGCCAGTTACCCTCGACTCTGTTGTAAATTGTGCCTGGCCATTCATCTGTACGTTTATTGATTTTAATACAAAAATTGGTCCATTTTAGCAAGTTATACACTGGTCTGCACTTCAATACACTGGTCTGCACATCAATTCAGCATAATTTGCTGGATAAGGATATACAACCCCTTCGTGAAAGCTTGATGTATGTTGCGTTTAATTTGTGGGAATAGTTGAGCAGGGTTCCTATGGGAAGAGATTATCTTTTTCATTTAATTTTTTTTAAAATAAAATGGCGTTGGAGGGATTGTTCTTGTGTTTGTTTTTGTATATGCAATGTTTGTTCTAAAAGACAAGATTGGCTTGAAATCAGAATCTTCACAGATCAGACATGATATCTTTTTCTATTAATTTTTTAAAAAAACTAAAATGGTGTTGGAGGGATTGTTCTTGTGTTTGTTTTTGTAAATACATTGTTTGTTCTAAAAGACAAGATTGGCTTGAATCTTCACAGATCAGACATGAGCAGCAGTCTGCATGTTTAAGCTACCTAATATACTATGAGTAGGGGTTGCCACAAAAAAAAACCCCGGTACCGCTTCCGAAACCGGTTCCTGATATTCGGACAGTTCAAATTCGGATTTGGGCAAAAAAAACATAAATTGAATTAATTCGAAATCGGAAACCGGAACAACCTCTGAGAGGAGTAGGGTGCACCACTGACCAGCGGTTTAAAGTGAAGAACCAAACAACCTCATTTACACTACAACACAGCCATAAAACCTGACCGATGTGGGACTTTTTCAGCGGGCAAAGAACCAAATCTGGTTCAAAACGTGAGCTATTTGTCCCACATCGGTCGGATTACAAATAAAACTAATTCGCAAAGAACCAAATTTGGAAACATGAACTTTCATTTGTCCTACATCGGCCGCATTACACAAGTAACACTCCTTTAAATTAGTTCTTTAAGCTCAACTCAACAAAGTTGTTCATCGGGGGCGGCCTGTGCGGAATTGGGTTGCTACAGAGTGTCGTCTGGTATACTCGTAGTCCAATTTCTACATCCGAATTCATTTTGGAGTCCAAATGTTCGGTTTCGGATGCGGACCTAAATTTTTCCGTCCAAATTAAATGGATCGGATTCGGATTTTTCAAAAACATTCGGATATACCTCACGGTGGCCAACGGGTTGGGCTGGCGAGCTTTGACCAGGCCACAGGCCGTTTGACCGGGCCAGCCCGGCCCGTCCTATTTATTTTAAAAAAAAATTAAAAAGTTGAAAAAATTCAAAAAAAACCCTTTAAAAATCTAAAAAATTCTAAATATATGTAAAATAATTTACAATTAATATATGATATTTGTACATAGTATAAAATTTTTAAAGTTGTATAGTTTTATAAAAACATAGTATTTTAAAAAAAATAGAAATAGATATGCCTTGTAAATAGTAAGGAGCTAAAAAATTTATAAACGGGAAATAATTAACTTATATTATTACTAAATAAATAGTTCCACAGGACAGAAACGTATTTAAGCTCGAAATTCTCGAAGGTTCCGAGATGAAACTTTAAATGTTATTAATGAAAAAAAATTTGAGGGGGAACTTAAGTCGGCCAGCTTTACGCCTCATACAATGGTCAAAAACACTACTACAAATAAGAAAATAATAATAGACTGAAGAAAAGAAAATCACTCATCGTGTGCCTCTTCTTCGTCGGAATCTTCAGAAAGGTCATTCTTGTCCTGCGAGTGGTTTTTAGCATAGAATCAATCCTTCGCACAAACCGCAACTTTAACTATGTCTTCCTTCAGCCTTAACCTCTTATTGCTCAGAATACGACTACCTGCACTAAAAGTAGACTCCGAAGCAACGGTAGATATATGGACAGCTAACATATCACGAGCCATGAGGGAAAGAATGTGATAAACTGTTTCATATTCTTTCCACCAGTCAAGAGCATCAAAATGCTCATCATCCATTTCTGCCTCAGAAAAGGAAAACGGATTTGCTAAATACTTAGACAAATCACTAGAAGAACTATCTTAGTCTACTTTTTTTTGTTTCTTCTTCCGTAACATCTGTCGGATCCGACACAAAGAAGTAGTAGTAGCCGGCACATAAGCAGTATGTGAAGCCCTACCAAATCTAGTCTTATAAGTTGCAAATATGTTTCTTAAGCTATATTTAAACGCAACTAGATGTTCAGCATAGGGAAATCCCATGTTTTCATAATACATTTCTAATAACCCAATTGCAACATCCTCCTTAAAACGTTGATAAAAAACTTTAGCTATAGAGTAAATCATAGGAACATGAATCCAATACTTAGCTAGTTTTATCGACATGTCTTCTATCATAGGCATAATAGCAGTGTTAGGTTATGGATTGTCTCTATGCTTAGATAAAACTTTGAAAATTAAAACTAATTGTTCTAATCCTAAAACTGATGTTGGGTAGTAAACCCCTAAAAATTTATTTGTAGCAGTAAAAATATATCAAAAAATTCATGAAGATGATCTACAATTATCCATTCGTATTCACTAATTTCATACGAAAGGTCATGTGGAAGGTATGTAATTGTAAATTCTGTAAGCGGATCTTTATTCTTAATCATAGAATGCAGCATTATATAAGCAGAATTCCACCTATGTGGAACATCAAATTTAAAGGCAAGGTACGATGTTTGGCTAATACGACACAGTTGTTTGTACTGAAGTCGACTAGTGCCAGAAGTATGTATATTCAACGTGAGATTCCTAATTTTATCTAAATAAATCGAAGAAATTTTAAGTCCATTTTGAACTATCAAGTTCAAGACGTGACATGCACATCTTTAATGAAACAACAACCCATCCATATCAGGGATCAAATTTTTTTTAACAACTAATTGCACTATTGTTATTAGATGCATTATCAAAAGTAAATGAAAAAATATTTTCAGCAATATTAAAATCATGAATAACAGACATTATCACAGAAGAAATAGCTCTCTCAATATGAGCATGCTCTAACATTCTAAATCTAATAATCATCGTATTAAGCAAGTAAGCATGATCTACATAATGCGATGTAACACATATATATAGGACGCTCCCTATTTGGTTGTCCAAATGTCCGAAGTTAAACATATTCTGGAATTTAAATTAGCAAAAGTTTCCAGCAATTTAGCTTTTCCAGTTTGAAAAGTTGTCATAGCATCTCTTCGAAGAGTGTTTCTTGGTACTCTTCTAAATGCAGTGTTAAGTACGACTTGGTTAAACCATTCTAATTCGGGCTTTCTCCAAAACTAAATGGAAATTCTTGGCATAAAACCAATCTAACTATCTTTTTTCTCATTGTCTCAGCAGAGTATGAAAAATTAGAAAGAGAGGAAGAAGACGCGGATAAGTTTAATGTAGTCTGTTTAAAACCTCTTTTTGCATGGGATGCTAGGTGTCTTTTAAGGTGTGTTGTACCGTCAGAAGCTTTGCAATTAAAATTTGTTCTACATATTTTGCAAAATGCCTGATGTCCTTTACCAGCGACAGTTTCAACCGTAAGTGCTCCTAAACCGTAGATTTTTGTGATCTGGGCTAGGGTTGGGGTTGATGTATAGAAGGAACAACATGATTAATAGGCTGTGCATCAGTAGAAGTGTAACGATCTGTATTTTCTGATACACTGGATTTGAGATCTATTTAGATTAGTCTATCATTATTATACTTTTGATGTGTTGATCTAAATATTATCCTTACATTAAGTTAACGTATTAATATGTGTTATATTTATTTTCTTAAAAATTCTAATGTTTTAAAATTCAAATTCAAATCTTTTTGAAAACTTTCCTATTTAAATCCTGATAAAGCCTGAAACTGATTTAGTAGTATTCTATAATTAAACCAATTAATGTCTCGCAATTATTATTAATATTCAAACCTTCCTAATTATCTTAGTTTTAATTTTTCTAATCAAAAATATTCAACCAAATAGAATATTAATAAAATCCCAACTGCCCCCACTTTCCCCAATCAGTGGTAACCTCCTCCACATCCCACGTACTCTCCCACGTCAGCGCTCCCATCACTTCATAACAGGCACTCATCTCTCTCTCTCTCTCTCTCTCTCTCTCTCTCTCTCTCTCTCTCTCTCTCTCTCTCTCTCTCCCCCCCCGCCCCTCTTCTATACAAATCCATGCAAGGCAAACTCACCTCTCCCTCCTCTTCCATAAACACACCCCCTTAACTCTCTCTCCCTCTTTCAACTCCCTCTCACCGACACCTCGATGCCGCCGACCACCAACAAACCCCCACAACTCCCCATCAGCAACAACATCTCCCCACAACACCCTGACCTCCCTCCTCCTCTCGCAACCATCATCCCGACTCCAGACGCTGCCCTTCGAGCCTCCTCCCCTACCAACCCTCATGCCAAAGCTATTCCCTTCCTCCAGTCTCTCCGACCAGCCGGCCCATCACCACTGCCCCTTCTTCTTCCCAACGAGGAAACCCGACAGCACCCCCTTCTCCTTCACCTCCTCAACTCGCCACAGCCCAACAGCCTAAGCCCTCACCCCAGGCAACAACCCACGACCCACCTTCGGTCGTGTCCTGGAGACCTCGCCATCACCATTGCTACTACACCCACCTCCCTCTTCCCTCGCCGACCACCAAAACTCTCCTCCTCAACCTCCAACTAGATCCGCCGCTTCCGAACAACACCCCGCGACATCCCCTGTTTAATAAAATGAAACAGAGGAATCCTCCCGCCTCTTTTCGATAGCCCGCAGTCATCCCCGGCCACCATGCAGCCCCGAAGGCAACACCGACCGCAACCTTCCCTTAACCACCTCAACCCCCTCGAAACGTCCAACGACCTCCCTCGCAAAGCCCACCAACCCTAGCCATCTTAACAACAACGCCGTCGCTCCTCCACCTCCTGCCACCATCTCCTCTTACCTCAAACCAACGGCATCCCCTCACTTCGACGGCCTCAACCCCGAAACAGCCGTAGACCCACATCTCCGGCGCCTGTCTGACCTCGCCTCCACCGTCGAAGCATCCTCAAACCCTGTCGTGTCGCCGTCTACCACCGTCGGACGCTCCCCTCGGCCATCGACCCTTGCCACGTCGTCGCTGACCCAGCCGCATCCATCTGCAACACAAGCAATGTCAGTAAGTCACCAAACCATTATATGAGCAGTGAGTTTTATATATTGTAATGTGTATTATATTCTCTATATATATATATGACATTATATAAAGTTTGCTAGTTAGTATATATCTGTTATCATTATTTATTATAATGTAAAGTTTGTTACAATAATGAACCGTGTCCAATGTATATTACATATGCAGTAGGTGTAAATATGTTAGGCCTAAGGCTATATCTGTATGGCCGTATATATAGTATGTTATAGCGTAACATATAGTTAAGTTTTAAATTTATTATATTAAATCTGTTAGCTTAATACCACGAATCTAAATGACGCAGATAGATCGCGCCCCTCGCTACGATCACCTGGACACCTGAAGTCACCAAACAGGCAAGTATGCGAATTTAAACAAATTATTGAAGTGTTATTGCATTTAAAACTGAATCCCTTATTTTAGAATGCGTTAAATGTCATATGGAAATGTCACATTCTTCACTTCATGCTGTACACACACTTGATTGAATGAATAGAGATGGAACACCTTGAAAGAAATGGAATACCTTGAAAGAAATGGAATAGCTTGACAGAAATGGAATACCTTGACATCTTGGATTCATGAATTCGTGCATTTGATTAGAGTTGGCTAATCCCGTCGGTCAGGCGTGACTAGGCTGGCTCGTGTTCCAGTAAGGTCACATTTGACTGGTCTGGCTCGTGTTCCAGTATATGGCGGTTTAGCATTCTGGCTCGTGTTCCAGCAACATTTTGGGGTGGGTTAGAGTTGAACGGCCACTAAGCGTATGAAAGGATCATCCCTTCAAGAGTACTACATGCATGCGATGGGTAGCGCAATCACGGTTATACCCCCGTGGGAAAGAGCAATTCCCTCACCACATCTTAAAGGCGAGAACCATATGCCTGATAGAAGACATTTGCATTGAATTTGTAATAATTATTTCAACCTTACTCGCACATTAGAATTTACATGTCTATAGTATTTGCTTTAATTCATTTGAATTGCCATGTCATAACTGCTTACTTTATTTCGTTAGAATTGACATGCTCATCTTTGCACTGCTGATTAATTGTATACCCCTGATATTAAAACTGCTAATACTTCATAATCTGTTTAATATTCATACACCTTGCCTTGGGTCGACTCATCTTTCGCTTGCCAGACCCTTGCTGACATACATTCGTATTTTTTGAATGTATGTCGATCACAAGACAGAGTACCAGTACCAGGAGTTGTTTGAGGTAGCCGACCCAGTGAGCCAGGAGTTTGTTGACGCGGAGTTGCTCCCTGTGGAAAACTAGAGACTTATTCGATTGCTACTTTAGATTTTTTTAGTACCTTGTAGTAGGAGTATGTACATTGTTGTAGTTTTCTTTTGGCCATGCTGAGGCCCTATTGTTTTTATTTCATGTACGAACTTCTAGATGTGGCTTTTGAATGAATTAATATTCTGTTGTTTTGATTGCTTGCAAGTACCTGCTATGTTGTTATCACAGACGCTTAGTGAACTCGAGCTTCATCGCTCCAGTTCATGCGGACCTTCGTAATGTTCTCGCTTCCATTGCTTTTTGGAAAGCAGGATGTTACAAGTTTTAGTGGTGGCCCATACTGGTCATGCATTATCCAAAACTCAAAACTATAGAAATAGTATCATGAGCCAAAACATCTAGAACTATATCGTACACAAAATTTACCCGAGTTCCTTGTCTCAGCATGGTAGAGAGAACCAACACCAGGATTGAATGAAGAGTTAATTAGACACCCATACTTATTTGTTAGACACACTTGCTAAGATTTAGTTAATATCGTCTTAGGTGTCATCTTAGTGGTTGTTACCCAGCTCTGACCATATTTGATTTTGGAGTGCTTTTAGTCATTCACTTGGACCTACTGAATTTTGGGCACAGTAGAACGTAGTGATCGTCACATCCGTGCAAGTCAAACCGGGAAAGCCTGTAGTAGTGAGAGATTTTGAAGACATATTCCCAGAAGATATTTATAGATCTGTTGTATGATCTATATGTTAGTGTGTATGGGCGTGTGCTCATGCGTAGATATGTATGTGCATAGTTATAAGTATCTATACATATTGTATGAGTATGTGTGATTCACGTATAGTAGTAGAATTATAATATTGTATCACTTTGCCTACGAGATGATGATGTGCATGTGTATACCAGGAGGTATACATGATTAAATGTTTGTAACTACGTATAGAGGTGTATATGTAATAGTATACTAGCTTTATGTAAATTACTACGGTTGTGTATACTTGTGTGAACATATAGTATGTATGACTATGTTTTGTGTAGATATAATGTAGATGTGTAATAGTATAAGTATAGATATTTGTGTAAGTGTATGCACATGAGTATACACAACTTTTGTTATAATATACATATGCCTGAGGTAGAGTGCTCTCAACGTCTAGGACTGGCCATCCTTAAGTTGGCCTTACACAAGGAAGTCAGAGTACGGACTTGATTTTAAGGTGGGTAGATTGTAGTGGCCCTGGTGCCATGTAAGTAGGACATGTCCATTTCTGTTCATGGTGTAATGTATGGTGTGCATATAAGTGTGTAGTGATATGTGTTATGTGGTATGTATTACGTAATGGGTAAAGTGATTATACTATTGGGGTATTATTTGACTGTGCTTATTGTTGAGTCATTGGGCCGGCATTCGAGGAAAATCGATCGAACGATGACCAAGGCCCACCAGGCTCACCAAAGAGACCCGATGCCGACTCAGTCAAAGCCCGAGTGGCCAGTCGACCGTTGGTTTCCCTCCACACGAACGTGGGATTAAAGGCATATTTGGAAATCTCGGAGGCATGAGTAACGTTAACTCACATTCATGGCGAAAGATCGTGGCCCTATTATGGGTAGCCGCTATCTCCCCAACGTGTCCAAAGGGACCCCGAACCTCTATAAATAGGGGTAAGGCCCCAACTTCAAGGTACGAGATCTAAGACATAGAACTCGATCTTCTTACTTTACCATTCTATATTCGAGCTTGTATCGTTGGTCTAGAGACGAACCTCTGTGGATCGATCTCAGCTACATCAAGCTCCCTCTCTTCCTTAAGTTTCCAACTAACTTAAGCATCGGAGGGGATTTGGGTCGGAACCCAGATCCGACCCCCCTAACGACTCCCTGTGGTGCAGATCGACTATTGCTATCCAACAACGAAGGTTGATGCTTGGCCCTTCAACCTTGAACGATCGACGCAACGGTCGCTCGTGGGTCCATCTAAGGTCATATCACCCTCAACTACCATCATCTAACCGTGGTTCCTCCGACCAAGGGTCCCACTATGTTGATAAGGCTCCAGCTCAGCGCTTCGAGTCTTGTCAGCTTAACAAATGTCCTGGTCAATTTTGGCCTTAACAGTTTGGCACCGTCTGTGGAAAACATTAATCAGCTTGACATCCTAAAGCAATCCAAAAGCTATGGCAGCTGGACCCAGCAACACCGAACCGGTCGAAAATCCGAAGGAGAAGCCAAGAGCAAATAGTGTTTTGTTGGAGGACGCTGCGGACTCCACAACACCCCCACCTCGACCAACGAAGGAGGCATATGAGCCCGGGGTAACTCGAAGAGAATTCAACCAATTCACTGTGTAGGTCGATAGGAGCTTAGGTGCATTGGCGGCTTTAGTACGCCAGAACATGGGGAGCCCATCCCCCGTAAATGAGCCGCTGTCGCCTCTGAATCCATACCTGATGCCAACAAGGAGCTCAACATACATCCAGTATCTGGGAGACCCAAGGGCAGAGATTAACCACGACGGTTCAACCCCCCGACCCACCAATACAACGGAGCGGGGGGTCGATAATTGAGCTTTCGTAATCTAGTAGGAGCTAACCCACTACAATTACCGGGTGGCGACCTGTAACATCCTGGATCAAGTAATATACGGAGCTCCTCCAGGTTATAACCCTCTAAACACTGCAGGTGGATTTGCAAAAGGGTATGAGATCCTGAATCGATCCCCCGGAGCCAACTTTTCACAAACCGGAGTGGGAGGCTCCATGCTGGTCCAATTCACTATTCGGAAGACTCCCTTGAAGGAGAATATTCTCTCCGCTCCTTTTCTTCCCAAATTCAAGCTCTCCGCCCTACCAGCTTATGATGGCAGAGGCGACCCATGTTCGCACATTCAAAAGTATTTGAATGTCATGCTACTTCACGGGGCTGACGAGACATGCCTTTGTAGAGCTTTCAACGCCACCCTGACTAAGAGGGCAGAAAGCTAGTACGAAGGGCTACCCTGTTGTTGCATCAGCTCATTCGACGAGCTAGCAGAGATATTCTGCAAACAATTCGCCGTCAAACGACGACCCAAGAAGAGGTCGTCCCACCTCTTCTCTCTCAAACAGAACAAGAACGAGTCAATCCGAGCCTTAGTCTCTAGATTCAACGATGAGAGGCTCGATGTCGAAGAGACATCGAACGTGACCATCATAGCGGTGCTCACCCAGGCAGTCAGAAACAAGCATTTAAGGAGGGCCCTTCACCAGTTCCCCCTAATATTGTCGCAGAAATGCTCAACATAACAGATCGGTTCATTTCCTCCGAGGAGGCAGAAGAACCGGCCAGAGCCAATGCAAAGAGCACCCCCTCCTGCCACAGAGACACGAGGCAAGAGAAACCAAGCTTGGGAACCCCCCACCAGGAGTCCCGAGACAAGAGGCCTAGGGAGAGGAGCCCTCGAAACAAGGAGCGTCCTACCTATGCTAAGCCAGTCGTCCCTAACACAGAAGTCCTCGCCAACGCCCTGCGAAAAGAGCTGATACAAGATGCTACAAAGAAGGAAAAATACGAGAAGAGTGGCGACCTCAAATTCTGTAAATATCACAATGACTATGGGCACGACATAAACGATTGGTGGACCCTCAAGAAGGAGATCGATGTCCTAGTTAAACAGGGACACCCCAAAGGCCCGGCTAGTGATCCATCTAGCAAGGAAGGATCCTCGAAGCAAAAGGACAAGATGATGGGATCGCCCGTCACCAAAAGTGGTCGACTGATGAACCATCTAAAACCCCTGACAAATAACACGGCAATGAATGGCAATAGCTCCGACGTCGATCGAAAAACACATGTACGCCTTTTCCGTTTTTTATTTTCGTTAATAAATCATGTTTCCTTTATCAAACAAAGCTTTCTTCTTTGAGCCTTTGTAAAGTTTGTAGATACTATCCAACCAAAAACAAGCAACTATATATTACGGCAGAAAACAGTGGTCTTTGCAGGCAGCAGGAGCTTTTGAACGATTCGCGCAAACTCTTGTGTTTTTACTCCTCAGATCAGAACGTACCGGATTGACAGCTTTGCAGCCTATCTAGCGCACTTTCTCCTTTAGTGCCTTGATCTCAGAAGTAGGTAGTCAGCTAGAAATATAGCAGCTAGTCTAGTTAAACAGTCGCACTCCCCTTAAAAAAGGACCCAATCCTCAAGAGTTGTTGGAAAAACCGAAATTACGGTAATACAAACGAGCGTCAACCTTAAGTCAAAGGGGCCACCCCTTCGCAACTGAACGACACTCCTAAACGGTTGGCAGCCGTAAGTCGAAGGGGCCACCCATTTGTAACTGAATGACTCTCCTAAATGGTTGCCAGCCGTAAATCGAAGGGGCCACCCCTTTGCTACTGGACGACTCTCGAATGAGTGTCAGCCATAAGTCGAAGGGACCATCCCTTCGCTACTGAACGAATCTCCTAAATGGTCGTCAGCCGTAAGTTTAAGGGGCCACCCCTTCGCTACTGAACGACTCTCGAACGAGCTTCAGTCGTAAGTCAAAGGGGCCACCCCTTCGCTACTAAACGACTCTCCTAAATGTTGTCAGCCGTAAGTCAAAGGAGCCACCCCTTTGCTACTGAACGACTCTCGAACGAGCGTCAGTCGTAAGTCGAAGGGGCCACCCATTTGCTACTGAACGACTCTCCTAAATGATCGTCAGCCGTAAGTCGAAGGGGCCACCCCTTTGCTACTGAAAGACTCTCGAACTAGCATCAGCTGTAAGTCGAAGGGGCCACCCTTTCGCTACTGAACGACTCTCCTAAACGGTCGTCATCCGTAAGTCAAATGGGCCACCCCTTCGCTACTGAACGACTCTCCTAAACAGTTGTCAGTCGTAAGTCGAAGGGGTCACCCCTTCACTACTGAACGACTCTCGAATGAGCGTCAGCCGTAAGTCAAAGCGGCCACCCCTTCACTACAGAACGACTCTCCTAAACAGTCGTCAGCCGTAAGGTGAAGGGGCCACCCCTTCACTACTGAATGACTCTCGAACGAGCATCAGCCGTAAGTCGAAGGGGACACCCCTTCGCTACTAAATGACTCTCCTAAACGATCGTCAGCCATAAGTCGAAGGGGCCACCCCTTTACTACTGAAAGACTCTCCTAAACGGTTGTTAGTCGTAAGTCAAAGGGACCACCGCTTTGCTATTGCACGACTCTGCTAAATGGTCATCAGCCACAAGTCGAAGGGGTTGCCCCTTCGCTACTGAATGACTCTCGAATGAACGTCAGCCATAAGTCGAAGGGGCCACCCCTTCGCTACTAAACGACTCTCGAACGAGCGTCAGTCGTAAGTCGAAGGGGCCACCCCTTCGCTACTGAACGAATCTTGAAAGAGCGTCAGCCGTAAGTCGAAAGGGGCCACACCTTTTCTATTGAATGACTCTTTTAAACGAGCATCAGCCATAAGTCGAAGGGGTCGCTCTTTTGCTACTGAACGACCGAAGACCCTATATCGTCAGACCATGAGTCAGGCGGATCTCACCCTCTCCACTGAACATGGTGGTCAAATTCTAAATGTAGTTCACTGGTCTACCCTCGAAGCAGCGGCTAACCCATCGAAAGGGGCCATCAGGAATTAAGACCACCACGAGGAGTGAGCGACAATAAACAAGGAGAGGCAGCAGCATACGAGAATACACAAGCCAATTCTTTTGTCACTTCATTACAAAATGTTGTTATAATTTACATTGCACCTATATACATTCAAAAAAATTTAGGCGGGCCAAATCTTACAATGGCCGTTCAGGCCCATGATCTCCCTCCAATACGGTCGTGAGCTCCAGCTCCCCTGTAGCAACTACTCTTGCTTCGTCGCCAACCGTGGTTGTAGCCTTGTCCACGGGGGCTCCCTCCTCTATTCCTCGGCTTGAATCATCATCACCTTGGCTCGACTCATCCTCGCCAATGTCTGCAAAAATCACCGGGATCTCATCGATCTCCGTGGAGAGGCCAGGGAATAGGTTCTTCATCTCCAACCAACATCGCTCGTAGCCATGCTTATATAGCTCGTCAAAGTCGGGAAAAGAATCCGAGAAATCCCGGATCACCTTCTCCGCAATGACGTCGGCTTCGACCCTCTCTTCCAGCAGATCATTTTCCGCTCGCTCTCTCAAAGCAATTTGCTCAGCCTCCCTCCTACGAGACTCGCTTAGCTCGTGCTTGAGTTTATGAACAACTAACGACCTCGTCTCGGAGAGTTGGCGGATCCTCTCTAGCTCAGCCTAGTACTTCTCCACCCTAGACATGACGGCCTCCAGGGTAATAACATGATCGGCGACCACCGAAGCTTGGCGACGCAACACCATAGTTGCCACAAGAGCATGTATACAACGATCGATAATCAGTTTGTTGACGTGCATTTATATTTTATATATTCACGCACGTCTTCTCCATAATTTCCCGTCGTTTTTCGTTGTTTTGAATCCGTTCCTTTGTGTTTTTTTAGTTCCTTTTTACTTTCGCTTTGTTTGTGTGCTTTTACAGGATATTGCTGGCACAGGGGACATACAAGGCCAACATCATGAGTCCCCAGAGCAATGGGAGGTGTCTCACAAGATCCTGAGAGCCAATCGTCAAGATAAACCACGTATCAGCTCTCAACTGATCGGATTGACAGATCCACTCGATCGGCTCGTGCGACCGTATCAGTCCCGAGGAAGAGGCACCCCACCGATCGGTTAAGTGATCGGGTGGAAGTGACACAGTGCGCTGTTTTGAGAGCCAAAGTTCACCCGATCAGTTGACTTGTCAACCGATCGTGTCACCTGTAGTAGCTGCTTCCCATGCTCGAGAACCCGAAGACTCACCCGATCGGTTCAGCGATCGGGTGAAATTTATCAGACGCTGAAGACCAAATTTCCCGCCGTTTCACCCGATCGGGTGAAGTCTCATCCGATCGTGTGAATGTTTTTTTGTCTTTTAGTGGGAATATTCCCTGGTATCTTGTCAAATTTTATAGATAGAGCTAGGTTTTTCCAGAAACATAATCCCCATTTTAAGCTGTTTTTAGGGATTTTGGCTGCTTTGAATTAAACTCTATTTGTAAGTTCTTTGATCGCTCTTATATTTTAATATTGCGTTTATACTTCTATTTGCTATAGTAATCTATTGCTTGATTTCCATTTTGATGGCTATAATCTGTTTTATTGCATCTCATGCCATGATTAGTGAGTAGTTCTTAAATCTGGGACGTTGGTGGATGCCCCTTCGTGGGTTCTCCCTAGAACGGCCATAGGATTAGGGATTCTATACGATATAGGGATTTAGATGGTTAGGCATGTGCATTTTATTGTCATTGGCAGGAGAAAGACTGCCTTTGACCGTTGGGCCAAGGCGAAATAAAACGGGAGTTTGATTCTCTAGCCATAGCTCACCCCTACCATAGACATTGATTCCTCGCACGTGGGAACGGCTTGGATGAAATGTCGGGAGCAATCGTTGTGAGCTTAGTGCTCCCGAAGTCGGGTGGTGTTGGATATGGGAATGCCCACTGTCCGAACCTGGATAGACCTAGCGTGTCATCATGGGCATCGACCGGAATATCTGGCCCATGGGACGCTAGGTACCACTATTAGAGGCAACATCTCACTGCTAAACCCTAGAATCCAATCACGTTCCTATCCTTCGATTGTAAAGTGAAAACTCATGATAGGGCAGAAGCCAAGGTCCTAGGTTACCTTTTTTATTTCTTACACCTTTTTCATTAGTTTACTATCGTGACATCCAACAAGAGATTAGGCTAGATCACCCACCGGGAGATCCGGTTCCTGATTGTTCACGAGCACAACACACGCCTCCCCGTGAACGACCCCCAAGCCACACTTCGACACCGTGTGCTTACGGTTTCCTAATTCTAATCTTAGTATCTCCGTCCTGATTTGAGTGCCAAATGGACGGGCGTTCAAGCTTTATGGCGCCATTGTCGGGAAGGCAACATGCTTGTTACATTTAAGAACATGTTACTCTTGAGACTAGCCCACATCCTTACCAGGGAATTTTCACCCTCGCCACCATTATTATCATTTCTATTTCTTTTGTGCCACTGATATTTTCCTTCGGGTATTTATCTTTGTCGATCAGGTATTATGGATTATACTATATGGACCATAGATTTTGATCAGAGTGCTCAGACGTGAGAATACTATTTTGATCAGAGTGCTCAGACGGGAGAATACTTTTTTGATGGGATGCATGCTTCCATGTGGACCACAGATTTTGATCAGAATGCTCAGACGGGAGATCACCTTCTTGATGAGATGCTTGCACAACAGGTTGAAATGCAAGCCGAGATTGAAAAGGGTGATTTTCAATTGGAATTGGTGAAACGAGACCTTGAAATCAATGCGCCCATGCTGAAGGTTTCAATGATTTCCAAGGATATCAGTTCTGCTTCTTCATCTTATGGGCAAGAGTCATCGCCAGTCATATTACCAGAGTCAGAATGTGCGATCATCGATCCCACATCCTACAATACAGCTATTGCATATGAAGAGTGGATGGACAAAGAGGTAGTGAAGGAAGCAGGAATTAAGTCATATGCGCCGCCAGAGGAGGACACATTTCAGAACTTTTTGGAGGGCCTCTTGGAGTCAATGAGGTTCACCGGTTCAGATAGCGTTATAGCAGGCAATGCAATTAAGCTACGATTTGCAGATTTTGTTATGAACCATGTTTCGGCTACAGGAACAATTGAGGAGGACGTCCATATCAGTCTTGAAGGGGATAGACTACATTTTTGGATTGCTTGCGAACATTCTCCTCCACATGATACATCCCCATAAGTTGACACACATGAGCAGCCAGCATCACCATTCCAGAGAGAGCATACATTGATAGTTGATGAGGAGGCAAAAGAGCACCATGTGGAGCCAGAGCATGTTTTTAAGGAGGCCTTACACATGGAGCCAGAGCTTATTGATGAGGAGGTCGTGCATCGAGACGAGGACACAGCCATTCATGAGGATCCCGAGCACTACCCTCCTCCATTAGAGCTTTCACAGCCACTACATCCTTCCACTGACGCCGATGACTATCCCACAGAGGTTACTGCTCCCACCCAGGGAGATATTTCTACCTAGGGAGATATTTATTTTGATTCAGATATTTTTGACACGACGTACCTTTTGCAGCACACGTACGATTATGTATCGGAGGTATGCTTGGACGTGTCATATCTAAAGGAACCTATCGAGGAAGTCCACACCTATGATCTAGATTTACCTGAGCAGCTGAGAGAGGACACCAGGAGATAGCTATCACAGCACAAGATGATATTAAATCATTTCCAGGGAAGTATCATCCACCGCCATTTATTTCATATATTTCTATAGACGATCCTCTTTGGAATACTTTTATTATGAGGGCGAAATTTTTGCAGTGAACTGATGCATCCTATTTTCTGCAGGATACAGGTGGAGTCCTTGTGGAAATGTTGGAGGATGCATTGCTAGAGTTTGTAGGTGTTCATGGACACACGCGCCTGGCGGAGCCACGGAAGGAGCTGTTGGAGTAGTTGCATGTACCGACAAAGATAGTGGATCTACCTTTTGCTATAGTGATATCAATCCGGTAATGTAGCAATAGCATAAAATTTTATGCTTTCAATAACGCCGAATCCTCTCGACGGCAAGAGATCTGCCTTTTTGTGTGTTTTTCATATTTTTCCCGTTTCTTTGTCGCTGCGTACTTCCCTCCCATCTTTCGTTACCCTCCCGCATTTAATCCTATTGCATTGAGGGCAATGCAATGTTCAGCTTGTAGGAGTCGTACTATATGCGTCAGTCATGTCTTTTTCACCGTTATTGAGTCGTTTTCGTCGTGTTTTTCTTTTTCTTTCCTTCCATTTATTCTCCCTCTCCTAGAGATGACCCTGCATGATGAAATTGCCACTCAACCTCTCTCACACTTAGCTGAGCAACGATAACTATCCCCACTAACCCTAGGAAGCTGAGTTCTATTGCATTTTATGCTCTATGGGTTTACTTTGCTTTTTGTCTTGAGTTGTGTTTTGTGACTAGCTAGTTGGTGTGTTTCTAGGTCGTGATTTTATTTTATGTCTATCCTTGGATGACCCCTAGACTATCATGCTTCGATTTTGAATATGCGGTATAGTGCCTCTACTTTCTGCTTCATTATGCATGAATCATCTATATATTTACGCTTCAAATCGCATGTGTCAGGACTCTACCATAGGACTAGGATAACCCATGTTGTTTATGCTCTGATCCGCGAAAATTTTCCTTTTGCCAAGTGTATAGAATTTGTATTCTTTTTTGTTTTACTTGGTGCAAATCCCCTTGTTGTGTACTTTACTTCCACTTGGGGGAGTGCACAATTTTGCCACTTACCTGCGCATAGTTCTCCCGCTTTTGGAGAATGCGCATTATCCCACTTCTACAAAAAAAGAATGAAAAAGAAAATTCATAAAAAAAGAGAGAAAAGAAAGAATGTATAGCCAAAATCCAAAAAAAATATCCAAATATCCAAAACCCCAAAAATCTTCTATTGTGAATATTACTCCTACCGTCGTGAATAAAGGGAAGGCGAAAATTTGCACCAAGTACTCTCCTCCACACATACTCAACCCCTTTCGTTTTCGAACACACTTGGCATAGGAGCTTTCTAGCAATCATCTTGGTAATCGTGCGGCGATTTCCTAGTTTCTAGCAGTAGAGTCCCTGACATATGACAAGTTTCTATTCTTACTCTATTCTCATGCATGCTTGAACTATTATTCACCGCTAGCTCGCATTGATTCGATATTTGGGTCATTCCATGGATATGTGTATATGGAGCTTGATTGCACGATTTAGATAGTTACACTATTGGATAGCTCACAACCACACTCACTAGCGCTTCACCATGTGGACCCACGACACTAGTAGGGACTCGTATTCATGGTCTTAGTGCAATGATTATCGCGTGCTTGCTTAGTGTGGCGTGTTAGTTTCCGTTGGCTCTGACGGGTGATCTAGGATTTCTTTTTATTTTCCTGTTTCTTTCTTTCTATTTTCCCCTCCAAGCTTCTATGCTCACTCGTCTACCTCGAGGACGAGGAAGGGTTCAGCTTAGGGGATTTTGACACGCGTTTATATTTTATATATTCAAGCACGTCTTCTCCGTAATTTCCTGTCGTTTTCGTTGTTTCGAATATGTTCCTTTGTGTTTTTAGTTCCTTTTAACTTTCGTTGTGTATGTGTGCTTTTACTGGATATTGCTGGCGTAGGGGACATACAAGGCCAACATCATGAGTCCCTAGAGCAATGGAAGGTGTCGCACGAGACCCTGAGAGCCAATCGTCAAGATAAACCACGTATCAGCTCTCAACCGATCGGGTTGCCAGATCCACCTGATTAGTTCGTGCGGTAGTATCAGTCCCAAGGAAGAGGCAGCCCCACCCGATCGGTTCAGTGATCGGGTGGAAGTGACACAGTGCGCTGTTTTAAGAGCCAAAATTCACCCGATCGGTTGACTTGTCAACCGATCGGGTCACCTGTAGCAACTGCTTCCCATGCTATCGGGTCACCTGTAGCAGCTGCTTCCCACGCTCGAGAACCCGAAGACTCACCCGATCGGTTCAGCGATCGGGTAAAATTTATCAGAAGTTGAAGACCAAATTTCCCGTCGTTTCACCCGATCAGGTGAAGTCTCATCCGATCGGGGGAACATTTATTTTTGTCTTTTTAGTGGGAATATTCCCTGGCATCTTGCCAAATTGTATAAATAGAGCTAGGTTTTCCCAAAAACGTAATCCCCATTTTAAAGCTGTTTTTAGGGATTTTGGCTGCTTTGAATTAAACTCTATTTGTAAGTTCTTTGATCGCTCTTATATTTTAATATTGCGTTTATACTTCTATTTGCTACTGTAATCTATTGCTTGATTTCCATTTTGATGGCTATAATCTGTTTTAATGCATCTCATGCCATGATTAGTGAGTAGTTCTTAAATCTGGGACATTCGTGGAAGCCCCTTCGTGAGTTCTCCCTAGAACGGCCATAGGATTAAGGATTCGATGGGATACAAGGATTTAGATGGTTATGCGGGGCGTTTTATTGTCATTGGCGGGAGAAAGACCACCTTTGACCATCGGACCAAGGGAAAATAAAACGGGAGTTTAATTCTCTAGCCACAGCTCACCTCCCTAGCGTATACATTGATTCCTCATGCGTGGAAACGTCTTGGATGAAATGTCGGGAGCAATCATTGTGAGCTTAGTGCTTTCGGAGTCGAGCGGTGTTGGACATGGGAATGCCGACCAACCGAACCCAGGTAGACCTAGCGTGTCATCCTGGGCATCGACCGGAATATCGGGCCCATGGGACGCTAGGTACCACTATTAGAGGCAACGTCTCACCGCTAAACCTGAGAATCCGATCACATTCCTATCCTTCGGTCGTAATAGTGAGAACTCATGATATGGCGGAAGCCAAGGTCCTAGGTTACCTTTTTATCTCTTACACTTTTTTCATTAGTTTACTATCATGACATCCAACAAGAGATTAGGCTAGCGTACCCACCGGGAGATCTGGTTCCTAATTGTTCATGAGCACAACACACGCCGCCCCGTGATCGACCCCCAAGCCACACTTCGACAATGTGCGCTTGCGGTTCACAAATTCTAATCCTAGTATCCCCATCCCGATTTGAGTGCCAAACGGATGGGCAGTCACTTGTACGCAGATGTTAACATCGATAGAGGTCCAGATGATAATTACCTGGACGCTGGCATGGACGGCTACCGACGCAAACCACTTGTAGTCGACCCTTTCCACGACAGCCCTGTCTTGGGGTAGGGTCGCATTCTCGGCGATGTAGGAAGCGGCCCCGCAATTAAGAAGAGCAGATTTCCCATGCCTCAATGGGAATCTCGCCCTGATGAGCTCCTCCTAGGAACAGTCGAGAGGGGCCTAAGGAGATCGACCCTCCAACAACATCGGTCGATACTCCTCGGGGATATCTTCGGGCAACCCTGCGGAAGGAGACAGACCCCTCCAAGGCCAGGAGTCCTGGTGCTTATGAAGATCTGGCAAAACCTGAGTCTCCGTCGAACCTTCCTCATGGGGTGCATCACTCCATGGTCAAGAGGCCTGCTCCGTGGTTGCGTTTGACCCAGACGGATCCGAGTCGCTGAGAAGAAGAACCCTCCACCTTTTCTTGCCTCCCTCCCGTGCAATCACCTCAAACTTGGAGGAGGATTCTTTCTTCTTCTTTTGCTGAGGGCATGCCTCCTGGGTAATTTCCTCAACGATCATGGGCCGATATCTGGACGACTGGGCCATCGATCGTTGTACGGTCGGTGCCGAGGGAGACAGCATTCTCGCCTCTGCCTCCCTGATGGAAGCCTCGACTGCATCCTTCAATGCCAGATCTACCTGGTAGTCTACACTGGTCATCCCTGCCAGAGCAACAAATGATTTAATTCAAGTGATGAAGGTCGAACAGTTGGTGAGAATGGTTGAACCAACCTTTCGTCCACACGGTCTGATGCAACACATCGTCTGACCATAGTCATTCGACCGAGCTCATGCCCTTTGGCAGGCACTTCAAAGTGTCGGCAGCTTTCTTCTCCTCAACTGTTAGCAGCTTATCCTCGGTAGGCCCCAAATCGGGGGCATCCCAACCGGTGCAGAAGCTTGCCTCCACTTGGAAAACCACAAACATGAACTCGTCCTTCCACTTGGGGTTGGAGGTGGGGAGATCTTCCAACAGCTTCCTCCCCCGACGAGCCATTATCATATACCACCTTGGGGTCCTAAGAGGAGGGATCCAAAAGAATTGGTTGAACAGACGCACGGATGGCTCGATCCGCTTCGTCATGCATAGAACTATGAAGGCCATCAACATGCCAACACCATTCGGTATCAGCTGGCAGAGGGAAATATTCAGAGTACACAGGAAGTACCATAGGAAAGGAAGCATGGGAAATCGAAGGCCACGTTCGAAGGTTTTGACGTAGACCCCCTACTTCCCGGTCGCCGAGACAATGAGCCCTCTCATCCCTCCCAGGCAGTCTGATCTGATAATCGAGACGAATATACTTCCTTTGAAGCATGTTGTAATGACCGGTTTTTGTAATGACTATTTTATATTAATAATATTGGATGTTTCCCTCTTTGTGTGTGTTTCCCGTTAGAAATCCTTACGTTTAGCTTCATAGCATCTTAATCTTAGTGCTAGGGTGATCCTAGAGGCCATAGGAATCTTCCTGAAGCTTCGCGCTTCGTTTCGGTACTTTTCATGCATCTTAGTCGGTTCATGAAGAAGAGCCAACCAACTAGATTGCAATCTAGTCGGTCGGCAACACTTCTCAGAACGGCTAGTTCTTCTCAGTAAATTTCAGCTGAGTTACTGTTTACGTTTAGTCGGTCTAAGCACGTTCTTTGACCGACTAGTTGCCTAACTAGTCGGTCAGGTCTTGTACTCAGACCGACTAACTATCAGTACTCATTATCTATTTTATTCGACCTTTAGTCAGTTCATGAACATTCACCGACCAACTAGATCCCAAACTAGTCGATCGATGGGTCTTCACAGACCGACTAATCATGCCTTTCCTGTACAGACACAGTTCACTGTTTGATCTTAGTCGGTGTCAGTTGGACGACCGACCGACTAGATCCCAAACTAGTCGGTCGACCACCCTTCTCTGACCGACTAAATTGCCCAGTAAACCTAGGTTAAGTCGTAGCCGCCGCACTTTTTCTTTATTTAAACCCTCGACCATTTCTATTCTTTCTTCACTTCTACAAGCCAACCTTCTTCCCCAATCATCCCCCAATCATCCTCTTGCTATTCCTCATCCTCCCGAGCACCCCCTCACCCTCTTTTGCGCCGACACCACCCCCGTTGGCCGCCGACCGACCCCAAAACCCCTAAATCCTCTTTTGCTCCAGATTTGCCCTATATTCCCCATTCTCTAGATCCATTTTAGATCAGCGCAGGAGATCCTTTCAGTCGCAACTTCTCCCTCGGATCGCTCTTTCGTTGTCGTGCTAAGCTCGGTTTGGCGACAGCAATCCGGAGATCGTCGAGATCCTCTTCTACCTGCAGTTCGTAGGCATCGTGATCGGCATTCTTCCGCTACGAATACGGTTAGTAGATCTACCTTTAATCTTCCTATAACCCTCACCGTAATTTAGAAAACCTAATAAAAATTGATTACTAGATGTTATAGGATTCCAATACAAAATATGGATTAGATCTTTAACTCTAATTTTCTGTTTTGCCAAAACAGCAAACCCTAATTTCCGTAGAGTAGCGATTTTTGTGACGACTCTCGTCGAACAACAACTTCGGTACCAGGCAAGTGAAACTTGCCAACCTTGCTTTAGGCCATGTTTTTAGGCCAATACTTTGTTTTAGCGTGAAAGAGACTAGACCGTGAAATGATAGCGGTCTAGGCGCAAATTCAATTCTAGCTTGACAACGAAGTTAGAATTTCACTTGTCATGTCATGTCATACAATTGCCTGTCATGTTTAATTTTCTTAAATGGTACGCAATTTTATTTCAAATAAGTGTCATGTGCATCCATTTTACATACCATGTTGCATGTTGCATCGTAACACACGCTATAAATCCTTGTACGAATCCGTGTTATCGTGTTACCGGCTAGGCACCCGTTATACGGGCATAACCCTATGCCATACGTGTTAAAAATACTTCCTGGCTCGTGATCCAGAAGCGAGCATTACGTGTTCGGGGGTAATGCCCTGGCTCGACACACGTGGAGGGGTAGGGATAAACGGTCACTTGAGCGTAAGAGTTGGCCCGTACAGCCACTCTAGCCAAAGGGCGGAATCTCTGTGCACGACGTGCTTACAATTCTTGTACTTGTCTTGTAATTTTTTACTTGCCATGCCATGTTACTTGTCATGCTATAATCATGCCATAACCTAAACTGCTGTTGTTCTCATTGCATAAATGCCATGTCATACTTTACTCTAGAACTGCTAGGTTGTTACCACTTTCCTTTAGTTTCCCTGCACAAGTCTTGTAGACTTGCTGACATGTGCCCCTTCTCTTTGGGTGACGCATGTTAGTTGCTGAGCCAGAGTTTGCTGTGGAGGGTGACGAGTTCATGGAGTTCGTGCCCAATCCTGTTGTTGACGTTGAGTACGAGGACACTGGTGACCAGTCTTAGAGGCTATTCAGAGTCGCTTGTTAGCTGCTGTTAGTTGTCGGTGTGTTGCACCCTTGTTTTTACCTTTGTGCTTTGTTTGTTGGCCGTGCTTGGGCCTTAGACTCTTTCTTTAGCCGGGTGGCTCTTCTGGATGTTGAAAATTATTATTGTGGACAATTCTGAGATTTGAGAATTATATTTCTGTCTCTTCCTATATTATTATTTTTGTTCCGTTTGCGTTTACAGGGACCTGCATATGATTTATTGACGCTTATCAGACTGCAGCTTCATAGCTCCACATCTGAGCGGACCTTCTCACGTCTCGCCTCCATTTTAGGGAAGCGGGGCATGACAGGTTTTGTTGGTGGCCCATGCAGGTCCTCTTCTGTAACTGCGAATTATCGGAACAACGATAATAATATTGGAATGTCCAATAAATAAAGTTCGACATCCGAGTCATAAGCTATGAGTCTAATTTGTTTCGTTTCCCGTGTCAATAGATGGCTGGAAGACGGAATACCCATGCTGGTGGTGGTGTGCCCCCTCGTGTCGAGGAGCCGGATCAGGAGCCCACCAATGGGGAGATCATGCGGATGATGCATCAGATGATGCAGATGCAGCAGGGGATGCTGCAGAATGCCCAGAATGTTCCACCTGCTCGAGCAGCGCAGCCTGTTCAGAATGTCCCTCGCTTCGAGCCTGGAGCGAAGCAGTTTCGGGAGCTGGGTCCCGTTTACTTTGATGGGACCGAAGGACCTCTGG
The DNA here is from genome assembly GCA_030789695.1 of Scilla litardierei. Classification (NCBI taxonomy): domain Eukaryota; kingdom Viridiplantae; phylum Streptophyta; class Magnoliopsida; order Asparagales; family Asparagaceae; genus Scilla; species Scilla litardierei. The sequence continues at coordinate 73,883,109 of CM061135.1, forward strand.
CTGTGGATGAATGGACCGGGAACATGGAGGACAACTTGAAGATGTCGAAGGTCGACTCGGCTGGATGGGTTGACTTGGCGAAGAGGCAGCTTAAGGATAACGCTCGGAACTGGTGGGATGCCGAGGAGGAGTTGCTGGAGGAGCCGATATGTTGGGCTACCTTCAAGTCCAGATTTGAAGATGAGTACTTTCCGAAGGCTGCCAGGAGGGAGATGGCGCAGCGCTTCATCGACCTGAAGCAGGGGAGCTTGACGGTGGATCAGTACCACCAGGAGTTCACCCGGCTAAGTCGTTTCGCACCGAAGATGGTGCAGGATGCTGATGAGAGAGCACAGAGGTTTCTGCAGGGGCTTTCTTTGGATCTTTAGAGCTATGTGACTTCTTCTGATGCGGATTCCTATTAGAAGGTTTTGATTGCGGTAAAGAGGCAGGAGCGGATTATGAACCAGAAGAGAGGGCAGATTTCTGGAGCTGGGAAGAGGCCTGTAGAGCAGGCCAGGGCAGTGATAAGACCAGGGTTCATGCCCAATCAGCCGGTACAGTTCAAGAGGCCCGGAGGACCTCCTACTCTGAAGACTTGCAATTTCTGTGGCAAGACTGGGCATGTCAAGGATCAGTGCTGGAAGATGTTGGGGCAGTGCTTGATTTGTGGTGATCCTGCGCATGCCATGAAGGACTGCCCGAAGTCCAAGCAGCCATGGAAGGGACCTGTTGCAGCTCAGCCGTTGCAGCAGAAGGCACCTGTACCTGCTGGACGTGGAGCGCCTCTCGTTCCGCAGATGCAGGCTTTTCAGCAGGCTGTTCAGCCGAGGAGGCAGGCGTTCCTGATGACTGCAGTTGAGGCTAAGACTGAGGATGAGGCTATTGCAGGTAACCCTCTGTCTAGTTGTTTCCTTCCTTAGCTGGTTTTGCATGTTAGGCTATGATTGATTGCTTGCATATGATTGATTGTTAGAATAGGATTTGATTGTTAGACTGTCTGTTAGGTGTGATTTTGGTTTGCACATTTCCTGCACGAGTCCTCTTCGACTCAGGTGCATCGATGTGCATCATTTTCCAGAGCTTCATGGAGAAGCATTCCTTGTCGACTTCCCCTCTTCCCAAGAGTTGGAATATCGTTACAGTAAATGGCGTGGTCTCGGTGCATCATGGTTGCAATTCTTGCCCTTTGGTGGTCTGTGGACATGAGCTCTACGCAGATTTTGTTGTCCACGACATCATCAACTATGATGCCGTCCTCGGGATGGACTGGCTTGGGAGTTTCTACGCCATGATCGATTGTCAGAGGAAGAAGGTGGTGTTCGAGATCCCTGGACATCCGGTGTTCGAGTTCAGCCTAGGTAGCAGTTTGCTTGGCCTTGTCAGATTTCGGGCCAAGCCGGTGGAGCTCGTTGCTATGCAGATGGAGCAGTGTCGGCCTGCTGTGGTGCGAGAATTCGATGATGTCTTCCCCGAAGAGATGTCTGGATTGCCACCTGATCGAGCTCTCGAGTTTTTGATCGATCTCATTCCGGGAGCGCAGCCTATTTCGAAGGCGCCCTATCGTATGGCACCAGCGGAATTGGAGGAATTGCGGAAGCAGCTAGATGAGCTCTGGCAGAAGGGTTACATTAATCCCAGTGTGTCTCCGTGGGGAGCACCGGTCTTGCTGGTGAAGAAGAAGGATGGTTCGCATCGCATGTGTGTGGACTATAGGGAGTTGAATGCGGTGACCGTCAAGAATCGATATCCGTTGCCTCGTATTGATGATATCTTTGATCGGCTGGGAGGATCGAGGGTATTCTCTAAGCTGGATCTGAGAAGTTGTTATCACCAGCTGAAGGTGAGGAAGGAGGATGTTCCGAAGACAGCATTCAGGACGAAATATGGACACTACGAGTTCGTGGTTATGCCTTTCGGTGTAACCAATGCACCCGCAGTTTTTATGAATCTGATGAATTTGATCTTCTATGACTTTTTAGATAAGTTTGTCGTTATCTTCATTGACGACATACTGATCTACTCGAAGTCAGATGAGGAGCATGCGTCGCACTTGAGGACGGTATTGGAGATCTTGAGGAAGCATAGGTTGTATTCCAAGTATTCCAAGTGCGAGTTTTGGCTGGATAGGGTTGCTTTTCTCGGGCATGTGATGACAGGACATGGTATTTAGGTGGACCCCGAGAAGATTAAGGCTATCAGAGAGTGGCCTGTTCCGCAGTCAGCGTCTGAGATCCGGAGTTTCCTTGGATTGGCTGGTTATTACCGGCGGTTCATTAAGGACTTCTCCCGTATTGCTGATCCGATGACCAGATTGACACGGAAGGATGTATCTTTTATTTGGGCTGATGATTGCGAGAAGGCTTTTGGTGTTCTGAAGGAGAAGTTGACGTCTGCCCCTTTTCTTGCTGTGCCTGATCGGAGTGGAGGATTCGAGATCTTTTGCGATGCTTTCGGCAAGGGTCTCGGTTGCGTATTGCATCAGCATATGCACGTGGTTGCGTATGCTTCTCGTCAGCTCAAGGCTCATGAGAAGAATTACCCGACGCATGATTTGGAGTTGGATGCTATCGTGTTTGCGTTGAAGATTTGGAGGCACTTCCTGCTGAGGGAGAAGGTGAAGATCTTCACCGATCACAAAAGCTTGAAGTATATTTTTACTCAGAAGGAGCTCAACATGCGACAACGTCGGTGGTTAGAGCTCATGGCGGACTATAAGATTGATTTGCAGTATCACCCTGGCAAAGTGAACGTGGTTCCTGATGCATTGAGTAGGCTTCCGGTGGTGATGTTGTTGACTTTGCAGTGGAGATTACAGCAGGATTTTTACGAGTCCGGTATTGAGATTGTTCTGCCTGGAGAGGTCTCTTCGTTGATGTGTATGCAGATACAGTCGACGATCGTGGATCGGATCAAGGCTGGACAGGCTGGAGACCCGAAGTTGGTGAGGATACGGGAGCTGGTGGAAGCCGGTCTGCGGACTGATTTCATGATTCATGAGGATGGCTCGCTGAGGTTTGGAGCCAGGTTGTGTGTGCCAGCTGGGGACATCAGAGAGGAGCTGTTGGTTGAGGCACACAGTTCGCCGTATTCTGTGCATCCTGGTGGGACCAAGATGTACAAGGATCTTCGCCTGAATTTTTGGTGGCATGGTATGAAGAGGAGTGTGGCTCGGAGCGTAGCCAAGTGCTTGGTTTGCCAGCAGGTAAAGGCGGAGCATCAGCGTACGGCAGGGTTGCTACAACCGCTTCTGATTTCAGAGTGGAAGTGGCAACACATCACTATGGACTTCATGACTTGACTACCTCGGAGTCCGAAGCAGAATGACGCGATTTGGGTGATCGTAGACCGATTGACCAAATCCGCGTACTTTATTCTTTTCCGAGTAGGACAGTCCACTGAGGCTCTAGCGAGGAGATATATGGAGGTAAATCTTTTACTCTCCGTTTTAATTTCCCTTTTCCTAGTTTGGATAGTGATGTAACGTGAATCGTGCATGAGATCGTACGACTTCACGGAGTCCCTGTGAGTATCGTGTCGGACAGAGACACGAGGTTCACGTCTCAGTTCTGACAGAGTCCGCAGAAGAGTTTGGTTACGAGTCTGAGTTTCAGTACGGCGTACCAACCGTAGACGGATGGTCAGTCCGAGAGGATGATCCAGATCTTGGAAGACATGCTGAGGGCGTGTATGTTGGACTTCAAGAGATCTTGGGATGATCATCTCCACCTCGTGGAGTTTGCCTATAATAACAGCTACCAGGCGAATATTGGCATGGCACCTTTTGCCACGTTATACGGGAAGAAATGTCGATCGCCACTGAGCTGGGATGACGTTAGAGATTGGGAGCTGTTAGGACCTGAGATGATCATGGAGGCTGTGGAAGTTGTGAGGAACATACGGGAGAGGCTGAGGATTGCTCAGGACCGTTTCAAGCATTGGGCTGATGCTAAACAGCGTCCGTTGGAGTTTCAGCCAGGTGACCATGTGTTTCTGAAGATTTCCCCGAATCGAGGAGTGATTCGCTTTGGGAAATGGGGGAAGCTGAGCCCAAGATACATTGGACCGTTTGACGTTCTGGAGAGAGTTGGCAAGGTATCTTACCGCTTAGCCTTGCCACTATCTTTGGAAGGAGTTCACGATGTCTTCCATGTGTCGCAGCTTCGTCGGTACATCAGCGATCCATCTCATGCTGTGGATTTCTTGGAGATCACCGTTCGCCCTGATCTGACGTATGACCAGTAGCCAGTGCAGATTTTGGATAGGCATCAGAAGTCACTTTGGAACAAAACTGTCGATCTTGTTAGGGTGATGTGACGACACAGCTCGCCAGGAGAGTCTACTTGGGAGAGAGAAGATGAGATGCAAGAGCGCTACCCACTTTTATTCCCTGACACGTGAGTGTTAGGAAATTTCGAGGGCGGAATTTTTCTTAAGGTAGGGGAGGATGTAACGACCGGTTTTTGTAATGACTATTTTATATTAATAATATTGGATGTTTCCCTCTTTGTGTGTTTTTCCCGTTAGAAATCCTTACATTTAGCTTCATAGCGTCTTAATCTTAGTGCTAGGGTGATCCTAGAGGCCATAGGAATCTTCCCGAAGCTTCGCACTTCGTTTCAGCACTTTTCGTGCATCTTAGTCGGTTCATGAAGGAGAGCCAACCGACTAGATTGCAATCTAGTCGGTCAGCAACACTTCTCAGACCGGCTAGTTCTTCTCAGTAAATTTCAGCTGAGTTATTGTATACGTTTAGTCGGTCTAAGCACGTTCTTCGACCGACTAGTTGCCGAACTAGTCGGTCAGGTCTTGTACTCAGACCGACTAACTGTCAGTACTCATTATCTATCTTATTCGACCTTTAGTCGGTTCATGAACGTTCACCGACCGACTAGATCCCAAACTAGTCGGTCGACGGGTCTTCACAGACCGACTAATCATGCCTTCCCTGTACAGATACTGTTCACTGTTTGATCTTAGTCGGTGTCAGTTGGACGACCGACCGACTAGATCCCAAACTAGTCGGTCGACCACCCTTCTCTGACCGACTAAATTGCCCAGTAAACCTAAGTTAAGTCGTAGCCGCCGCACTTTTTCTTTATTTAAACCCTTGACCATTTCTATTCTTTCTTCACTTCTACAAGCCAACCTTCTTCCCCAATCATCCCCCAATCATCCTCTTGCCATTCCTCATCCTCCCGAGCACCCCCCTCACCCTCTTTTGCGCCGACACCACCCCCGTTGGCCGCCGATCGACCCCAAAACCCCTAAATCCTCTTCTGCTCCAGATTTTCCCTATATTCCCCATTCTCCAGATCCATTTTAGATCAGCGTAGGAGATCCTTTCAGCCGCAACTTCTCCCTCGGATCGCTCTTCTGTTGTCGTGCTAAGCTCGGTTTGGCGACGGCAATCCGGAGATCGTCGAGATCCTCTTCTACCTGCAGTTCGTAGGCATCGTGATCGGCATTCTTCTGCTACGAATACGGTTAGTAGATCTACCTTTAATCTTCCTATAACCCTCACCGTAATTTAGAAAACCTAATAAAAATTGATTACTAGATGTTATAGGATTCCAATACAAAATATGGATTAGATCTTTAACTCTAATTTTCTGTTTTGCCAAAACAGCGAACCCTAATTTCCGTAGAGTAGCGATTTTTGTGACGACTCTCGTCGAACAACAACTTCGGTACCAGGCAAGTGAAACTTGCCAACCTTGCTTTAGGCCATGTTTTTAGGCCAATACTTTGTTTTAGCGTGAAAGAGACTAGACCGTGAAATGATAGCGGTCTAGGCGCAAATTCAATTCTAGCTTGACAACGAAGTTAGAATTTCACTTGTCATGTCATGTCATACAATTGCCTGTCATGTTTAATTTTCTTAAATGGTACGCAATTTTATTTCAAATAAGTGTCATGTGCATCCATTGTACATACCATGTTGCATGTTGCATCGTAGCACATGCTACAAATCCTTGTACGAATCCATGTTACCGTGTTACCGGCTATGCACCCGTTATGCGGGCATAACCCTACGCCATACGTGTTAAAAACACTTCCTGGCTCGTGATCCAGAAGCGAGCATTACGTGTTCCGGGGTAATGCCATGGCTCGACACACGTGGAGGGGTAGGGATAAACGGTCACTTGAGCGTAAGAGTTGGCCCGTACAGCCACTCTAGCCAAAGGGCGGAATCTCTGTGCACAACGTGCTTACAATTCTCGTACTTGTCTTGTAATTGTTTACTTGCCATACCATGTTACTTGTCATGCTATAATCATGCCATAACCTAAACTGCTGTTGTTCTCATTGCATAAATGCCATTTCATACTTTACTCTAGAACTGCTAGGTTGTTACCACTTTCCTTTTGTTTCCTGGCACAAGTCTTGTAGACTTGCTGACATGTGCCCCTTCTCTTTAGGTGACGCATGTTAGTTGCTGAGCCAGAGTTTGTTGTGGAGGGTGACGAGTTTGTGGAGTTCGTGCCCGATCCTGTTGTTGACGTAGAGTACGAGGACACTGGTGACCAGTCTTAGAGGCTGTTCAGAGTCGCTTGTTAGCTGCTGTTAGTTGTCGGTGTGTAGCACCCTTGTTTTTACCTTTGTGCTTTGTTTGTTGGCCGTGCTTGGGCCTTAGACTCTTTCTTTAGCTTGGTGGCTCTTCTGGATGTTGAAACTTATTATTGTGGACAATTCTGAGATTTGAGAATTATATTTCTGTCTCTTCCTATATTATTATTTTTGTTCCGTTCGCGTTTACAGGGACCTACATATGATTTATTGACGCTTATCAGACTGCAGCTTCATAGCTCCATGTCTGAGCGGACCTTCTCACGTCTCGCCTCCATTTTAGGGAAGCGGGGCGTGCCACATGTCGATTTGGCCAGCCTTAACTTTGGTCCTCAAATTCACCAACAAGCCTGGCTCCATGACCCCTTCCTGATTCTTCTGAACGGCGGTGACCACATTTCTTCAGGAAGCAGAGGACGAGGCCATTGCTTCGAAAGCAAGAGAAATCGAATCAAAAGAAGGAAGGTGGTACTTCGGTATCCCACCAGGCCCACCAAAGAGGCCCGGTGCCGACTCAGTCAAAGCTCGAGTGGCTAGTCGACCATTGGTTTCCCTCCACATGAATGTGGGATTAAAGGCATGTTTGGAAATCTCGGGGGCATGAGTAACATTAACTCACATTCATGGCGGAGGATCGTGGCCCCATTATGGGTGGCCGTTATCTCCCCAACGTCTCCAAAGGGACTCCCAACCTCTATAAATAGGGGAAATGGACCCAACTTCAAGGTACTAGATCTAAGACTTAGAACTCGATCTTCTTACTTTACAATTCTATATTTGAGCTTGCGTCGTTGGTTTAGAGACGAACCTCCATGGGTCGATCTCAGCTACACAAAGCTCCCTCTCTTCCTTAAACTCCCTACTAACTTAAGCATCGGAGGGGATTTGGGTCGGAACCCAGATCCGACCCCCCCAACGACTCCATGTGGTGCAGATCGGCGATTGCTATCCAACATCGAAGGTCGACGCTTGGCACTTCAACCTCGAACGATCGACGCAACGGTTGCTCGTGGGTCATCGAAGGTCGTATCACCTTCAACTACCATCATCCGACCCTAGTTCCTCCGACCAAGGGTCCCTCTCTAAATGCTGACAAGGCTCCAGCTCAGCGCTTCGAGTCTCTGTCAGCTTGACAACTGTCCTGGTCAATTTTGGCCTAAACACTTATGCGTTAGTATTGAGTGATGTGTTTATATGACGTGTAAAACAATATGATTGGTGATTCTAATTGTATAAATATGGTAGTGCATTATGTATTAGTAATAATGTGAGTATATAAGATGATGGCACACTTGCAGTTAGTAAGTTGATGTGTGTGTATAGTAAAATGCTACTATTTGTCTTAATTATAATATTGGTTTTAGTTGTATTGGATGATTGTATTATATGAATTGTGTTATGCTTTAGTTGTGGTATATTAGTATTATTATTGATATATAATTAGTGATGTATGTGTGAGTGTTAGTATCATTATAAGTATGATTGTTAACTAGTGTTACTGCGATTATTATTAATGTTAATAATATTAATTGAGCGTTTATGTATGATGACTTGATTGTTATCTATGGATAGTGTGTGAGCGTAGTAGAGAGTGTGGTGCATGTATATTGGAAGAGGAAGTGCACGAGCACCACCATTACTTACTCCCCGCATCTTGGTTGAGAAGAAATTCCGAGGACGGAATTTTTCTTAAGGTGGGTAGAATGTAACGATCTGTATTTTCTGATATACTGGAGTTGAGTTCTATTTAGCAATGTCTATCATTATTATACTTTTGATGTGTTGATCTAAATATTATCCTTACATTAAGTTAACTTATTAATATGTGTTATATTTATTTTCTTAAAAATTCAAATCTTTTTAAAATTCAAATGTAAATCTTTTTGAAAATTTTCCTATTTAAATCCTAATAAAGCCTAAAACTAATTTAGTAGTATTCTATAATTAAAACCCATTAATCTCTCCCAATTATTATTAATATTCAAACCTTCCTAATTATCTTAGATTTAATTTTTCTAAACAAAACTATTCAACCAAATCAAATATTAATAAAATCCCAACTGCCCCCACTTTCCCCAATCAGTGGTAACCTCCTCCTCATCCCATGTACTCTCCCACGTCAGTTCTCCCATCACTTCATAACAGGCACTCATATCTCTCTCTCTCTCTCTCTCCTATACAAATCCATGCAAGGCAAACTCACCTCTCCCTCCTCTTCCCAAAACAAACCCCATGTAACTCTCTCTCTCCCTCTTTCAACTCCCTCTCACCGAAACCTCGACGCCGCCGACCGCCAACAAACCCCCATAACTCCCCATCAGCAACAACTTCCCCCCCCCACAACACCCAGACCTCCCTCCTCCTCTCGCAACCATCATCCCGACTCCAGACGCCGCCCTTCGAGCCTCCTCCCCTGTCAGACCTCACGTCGAAGCTCCTCCCTTCCTCCTGTCTCACTGGCCAGACGCACACAACCCCGACCAACCTTATGGCCCGTCACCATAGCCACATCTTCTTCCCAACGAGGAAACCCGACAACACCCCCTTCTCCTTACCCTCCTCAACTCGCCACCGCCCGACAGCTCAAGCCCACACCGCAGGCGATAACCCACGACCCACCTCCGGTCATGTCCCCGGCGACCTCGCCATCACCATTGCTACAACACCCACCTCCCTCTTCCGTCACTGTTAAGGCCAAAATTGATCAGGACAGTTATCAAGCTGACGGAGACTCGAAGCGCTGAGCTAGAGCCTTATCAGCGTCTAGAGTGGAACCCTTGTTTGAAGGAACCAGGGTCGGATAATGGTAGTTGAAGGTGATACGACCTTCAATCGACCCACGAGAAACCGTTGCGTCGACCATTCGATGTTGAAGGGCGAAGCATCGACCATCGATGTTGGATAGTGATCGTCGATCTGCACCACAGGGAGTCGTTATGGGGGTCGGATCTGGGTTCCGATCCAAATCCCCTTCGATGCTTAAGTTAGTTGGGAACTTAAGGAAGAGAGGGAGCTTGGTGTAGCTGAAATCGACCCACGGAGGTTCGTCTCTAGACCAGCGACGCAAGCTCGAATATAGAATGTTAAAGTAAGAAGATCGAGTTCTATGTCTTAGATCTCGTACCTTGAAGTTGGGGCCCTTTTCCCTATTTATAGATGTTCGAGGTCCCTTTGGAGACGTTGGGGAGATAACGGCCACCCATAATGGGGCCACGATCTTCTGCCATGAATGGGAGTTAACGTTACCCATGCCCCCAAGATTTCTGAACATGCCTTTAATCCCACGTTCGTGTGGAGGAAAACCAACGGTTGACTAGCCACTCGAGCTTTAACTGAGTCGGCATCAGGTCTCTTTAGTGGGATTGGTGGGCCTTGGTCATCGTTCGACCGAGTTTCCTCGAATGCCGGCCCAATAACTCAACAAGTAGCTATAGGATTTCATATAAGATCTCATTTAATCTCCAATATTGATTTGCATGAGATTCTCCGTATCTCTCCATCTTTGAACAAGTCTTCAATTTGCATGGCATTAGGATTTAAATGTTTCACCAATTGGTTTGAATCAATTCAAATATGGATTTGAATTGATTTCCTCCTTATCTTCTCATTTTTAACTTAGTCTAATATTTGTAGCCATTATCTCCATCTTTGACTTAGTCCCCTTTGCTAATGCATGGCACATTCTCCATCACATTTACTTAGTCTCTCTTTGAGTATTTGCGAGAGTGTCATTCCTGAAAACACTTAGCACACACATTAAATCGTTCACACACGTTTGTTATCATCAAATACGAGTCATCGATCATTGTATCCAACAACACTTTGTATCCAACAGTCTCCCCATTTTGATGATGACACCCCAATATAAGATTTGCAATAACGATTCATATAATATCATCGTGACATGTGTGTATGTGAAGTGTGACAATGGAGGATTTATGTAATAATGTGATAATGATGTGCAACATACAAGCATGCAACAATGATGTTTCAAACATTCAAACATGTATGCATGCTCTCCCTTTATTCATATATTCAATAAGCACATTTTCATTATTCATTAATGCTCCCCCTTAAACCAATATTCATATATGCAACATATAAGCATTAATGCATGCACAAATCTTCTCAATATTTTCTCCCCCTTTTGTTATCATCAAAAGTGTATATATGAAGTCAAATTTCAAATCATATGCAAACTAAAGAGTATTATAAATTACAACTAGCACTTGCATGTAGACATTCATAGAATAAGCACTTCAAGTTCAATAAAAATTATAACATGGACTTCAACACCTTCGTATAAGTGTGATAATTAAACATTGAAGCACATAAGGAGAACTTTTAAGAAATTCAACCAAAACCAATCCATATTTTCCGTTAAACATGAAATCACCTCGCATTGATTTCCCCATCTCATTAAAAATGAGTTCAAGGTACCACACCCAAAACATAGCCTATGAGGACTCTTAGATTGGGGGTGGCATTGCGTGACGAGTATAACACCAATGCTAAAGATTACCTGTAAAGCATATGTTGGATACTCGTGGGTAGTGTTCTTGCCAAGGATTGTATCCATTTTTCATATGGAGCTATTTTCGTTCTTTTTCAAAAAAAAATTCATATTCAATTCTTTTGTGCTCATTTTTTATCCATGGCAAGACACATCATATCCCTTATATTTTCAGTTGTTTTTCATTCTACATTCACTTTCCAATATTTCATAAAAGATGTCTCCAAATAAACAATAATATTTAATATTCGTGGAAGTGAAAGTTAGGTGTAGAAATCAAATTATTCTAATCATTGAGCATGTCATGGCTATTTAGAAAATCAAACATGCGCATGTAGCCATAACTATAATACAACAATTTCTATATGGATATGATTATCATTCATTAATATCACTTAAATGATTCAAAAGAAAGATATACATTAAGCACATTTTTTTTGCTTTTTGTCTTTTTCAAAAAAATTTGATTTTTGATTATAAAGAACTAAGCTAGCTAGCAAACAAACTAGCACACAAATAAAAAATAAGTTAAGCACACAAAAAAATGTTTAAAAACTGCTATGAAGGTATGCGTTAAGTTCAAAGAAAAAATATACCTTCGCGTCGTCGTTTGGCTAAGGAACTAAATAATGAAACGTTCAAACCATAGCTCCTCGCCATCTACATCTTACCTACATGGTAGATGCTATGTGTGACCATGAAATCCAACAAGGTCCACTCATGATAGTCATCAAAGATTTAGGAACCCATATTTGCTTGAATTTAATATTGGTGTTCCCATATTTGCAATGATATGAAGTATAACCGACGCTATCACAAGTAAAGCACTTTGCATAAACATTTTTGGCCATGGTTGGCACATTGTGAAGTTTCTTATACTCAGGCTTTTCAACATTTTTAGAGCCAAATCCAAGTCCACGTATTATTGCCATATAACTAGTTTCCAAGAATAATATCCAAATTTTGTTTTCCTAGGGAACATCTCTTTAATTACAATTCTAGATTAGTAACTTTGGATTTCAAGATAGCATTCTCATTCACAATCAAAGTGCATTTACTAATGAAAGATCTCTTGTTTTCCTCTTCTTTCTTTTCAAATTCACTCATTTTTCCTTTAAGCTCATGATTTAGCATGTTAATCTTTTCAGTAAGCAATTCATTTTTAGTTTCAAATTTAATTAAATCTTGCTTATGCAGGCTAATCTTATTTAACAAAGAGGGACAAGAAAGACAATCAACTTTTTCATGTGATCAAGATTTTTCTTTTTTCAACATGGTGATGGTAGACTTGCATGGAACAAGTTCTTCTTTAAGATTATCAATTTCTTTAGACATGTCTTAATTTTCTTGTTGCAATTCAAAACTATCATTCCGATGGTCATCTAAGGAAGATTCTAGCTCATCTATTTTATCTTGCATTCATTTAGAAATATTCAAAAGTTCAGTTTTAGAGCAAGATTGTACCTCATCGTGTCTTCCTATCAAGCAGAGGGAAGTGTGGGCTTTATTCTCCTCATCTTCACTATCCATATCACATGTTCACACCACAGCTTTTCCTTTCTTCTCTGCAACATTAGTTGTATCTTATAGGCAATTTCTCAGGAAGTTTCATTTCCTCCTGCATTTAAAACATTCATTTTTATTAATAGCTTTCTGTTCAGAGGAAATTCTATCAGAATTAAAATTATTAGAACGATTGAACATGTTCGTCATCTCAGCTCTTCCTTGGTCAGTCTTGATGTATCTTCTGAAGTTTCTGACCAATAGTGTTTGATCCTCATCAAGATCGTCGTCGTTGTTAGCTTGAAGAGCTAATGGTGTGGGGGCTTTGGTTTTTTCTTCAGGTTTCTCTCTAGCTTCTATACTTTACAGCTCAAGCTCGTGTGACATCAAGTTGCCTATTAAGTCCTCCACTCTCATTGTTGAAGATCTTTGGCTTCTTGAATAGCGGTGACTTTAAGGCGAAAGAGCTTGGCAGCGCTCTTAAGATCATTCTCACCTGCTCAAGACTAGAGTATGGCTTACCGAGGGAGTTGGATTTGTATACAATGTCCGTGAATCTCGCGAACATATCCTTGATAGATCGAGATGGTAGCATGCGGAAACTCTCATATTCTGAACTCAGCAGTGCAAGTTTGCATTCCTTCACTTGCAACGTTCCCTCATGCGTCACCTCTAGTATATGCCAAATTTCATGCGCAGTTAAATAATGTGAGATACGATTAAATTCAGATTTATCAAGAGAGCATATAAGCGCATCATAGCTTTACCATTAAGAGAATAAAGTTTCTTATCAGAGGCATCCCACTTATCTTTAGGCTTAATAATATCAGTGTCTTCAATTTTCATAGTAGGGATTTTATAACCATTTTCAACAATATCCTACACATCATAATCTACAGGCACTAAATAGATTTTAATCCTAGCCTTCCAATATGCAAAGTCTTCTCCATTAAACTTAGGGGGACGGGCTATAGACTGACCTTCAGCAAATCCAGAATGAGATATATTCATGGTCAGTGACGTGCTCACAATCTACACCTAAGATCCACCTGGCGGTGTCACGATCGCCAGGCGTGATATGGCTCCTAGGCTACGACTACGGGTTCAATCCACAAGCAGACGGTGTCGAGTTATAATATATAAGATAGTCGAATCCCACAGGGATGGTGATAGTGTCCGTGGTAATCTCAGTCTATTCCTAAATCTAGAAGTACTGTAGCAGTCGGAGGAGAAGGTTTGGGTTGATGATTGTTGGTGTGCAATTTAATAAGAGGAACTAGGACTTTAGGGATCGCCGCTAGGATTGTCGGGTTGATGTTGGATAGTTTCCTCACATCACATTAGGGCTAGGGAATTAATCCCCCAATTCGTACCACTCTCGTGGGTTAGAATTGGGGGGTATTTCAGTGGCTCTCGTCGATGCAATGGCGGTAGCCATCGACGTAGCAATATAGTTCGTCGATGGATCCCCTCAAGGCGCGAGCCGGGCATGGTCACGTGCCTTGGTGGGATCCATTGATTTCCCTATTCTAATCCCTAGATACCCCTTAAAAACATCAATTCCATAGACCGTGAGCATGATCTCAGTACGGGTTATCTACGGATTCGGTAGGATCTACCGAAATACAACCCTAGATCCCCAACTCGATGTACGGATCCAGATCTACTTTTTCCCCTAAAATCCTAGGGTTCACCCATCAGCCCTAGAGGAAATCTACTCATGCATGGTGGTCGGGACGCACGAAAATATCGAAATTGCTTAGGAAAACATTTCTTGCAACAAAAGAGATTAGGGCTAAAAATTACTTCAATGAGAGTGATCGAAGAACAAATCCAGAGAAAGCAGAAAACAATAATCTTTGATAAACGATCCAGAGTTTGTTACAAAATTTATCCAAAATTATTCCTCTAAAAATCCTCTCTAGAGCTCTCTCCAAAAATCCTCTAAAAAACTCAGAATAATCTCCCCCTTCTGCCGAGCCCGCAGTCGCGAGCTTCAGCTCAGAAAATCGTGCACATCGCGCGTTCAAAAATCTTCCAAAAATGCCCCGGGTAGTGTCAGCCGAGTATGTGACTCGGCCCGAGTCGGATCTGCTCGGGCAGAAGTTCGGCCCGCGTCGCTTCTTGCTCGGGCTCAGAATGGGTGACTCGGTCGGCTACTCGGGGTGTGCTCGGGGGCTACTCGGGGCGTGCTATCTGGCCGAGCAGCGGATATGCTTGGCCCGAGTCGGCCGTATCTGTAGCTCGTGTCATTTCTCAGCCCGAGCTGAAGCTGCTCGGGCCGGGCATTTCCTGGGAAAATGCTGCAACAGTAGCTGCTGCCTCTCTCTCTCTCTGTCTGCCTCTCTTTCTCCTTCTTCTCCTCTTTCTCTCCTCCAACAACTCGAGAATGCGGCGAACTCCTCCAGAGCCCTGCCAGCAGGCTCATAAGCAGGTTGGATGTGTCCATATCCAGGCGGGGGTCCAAATCGCTCCAAAATCCCTGAAAACTCAAAATATACTACGAAACTCGAAATATCGTCAGAAATACCAAAATCGCAGTAAAAAGTGGGATTTGGACGCGGGGATGACATGCAATGCGATGGAAATATGATATGAAAATGATGTAAAATATGGACACATCAAAATCCCCCAAGCTTACCTCTTACTCGTCCTCGAGGAAGACGAATAATCGGTACGCCGGGAGGAAAACAAAATGAAAAGAAGAAAATGAAAACAAAAAGAAGAGAAAAACAAAAAGAGAGAAATAAGAGGGGAGTGCTAAGGATGACCGGTCAGATCTCAGGCCTAAAAAGTCTATCACGATGCTCTGAATGCTAAACATGCATGCTATTTGATAATTTCAAGCTTTATATATCATATGTCATGTAATACAGGCAAAGAATAGGGATCTACTGAAATAACACCGTCAAATCCTATCAATCTCATGCAATCCCTAGAGTCTAGTATAAAATAGTTGACAACGCCCTTTCAATCAAAGATACACAAGGAGCACAAAAGATTCACGCAACATGCAATAGAGAATAGAAAGATCATGCCATCAGATATTCAAATTGATACGTGAAAATCCCCAAAACTAAAGTAATTCGTAAAGTTTGGGTTTTATTAAATCTCCCCGACGTGCACCGTCTCCACTCTAATGTCAAGCTCACTCATATGATCAGTTGGTTTATCCCCCCAAGCTTAGCTTGAGGCGTCGCATCAATGAAAATGATATGGAATTTAATTTTTCTTCCCAGAAAGAGATATAGCTTCTTAGTGAAATAACACAAAACGGTATTTATTCACATTTTTTTCTTTTCCTTTTTTTAATCAAATAAGAAGCTATACTTTTTTTTATTTTCATACATAGGAAGTGAGATGCAATAAAGTAGTTGTAGGGTGAGTAACCAACTGATATGTAGAGAAAAAGTAGATTAGTGGAGAAGGAAGATAATGAGACACTCGGTTCACTCATAAGAGGGTGTACATCAGTTCGATAAAATAAAACTCTCACTAAACTAATATGTAGCATGGGTAATTCACTTCTCTAAATGAATACTGAAAATAGAATGCGGTAATAATCACAATGTCAATAGGCATGCAAACAGAAGTGAATAAGATGATAAAAACAGGTGCTCCAAGTGTTCAATGATGCGTGAACCTGGGTGCGTTTCCCAACATAAATCATACTGATCCTAATTCATGCAATTGACTACAATTCATATCAGGTATTAAATCAGGCAGATCATCAAAAGAAATACATGCATATAGAGAATAAAGCTGAAATTAATCCTAATAGCATGCCAAAGGGATAAGCATCACTAAAAACTAATAGAGCCTAGAGAGATATCATCATTCAGACCATCCTCAGCAGAAAGAAGGAGAAAAAGAGAAAAAGTGGAAATAGATAAAAAGAGGATGCATGCATGAGGAAAAACGGAAGATATGATGCAAAATGAGAAAAATTAAATGGGGCGGTAAAGTGGCGAAAAAGTGAAATAAAAACTGAAAATAAGGGAGGAAATTCAAAAATAAAAATAAAAATAAAAATAAAGCGGCAGCGCTCATCCCCCAAGCTAAACGTAGCAGTGTCCTCACTGCTACGAAATCGCTCGTGAGAGGGAGATGATGCTGAGGGGTGGAGCGGGTGGGATAATAAAAAATAAAAACTATGCAAATAAAAGAGAGAGAAAAATGGAAATAAACATAAAATAAAAAAATAAAAATATATATAAGTGATATGATGCAATGCAAATGCATGGGTGCGTATCCTCCCCCAAGCTGTGGTAAAGCAGGCCCCGAAGAGACAGATGGGCACTAAAAATAAAGAGGGAGGCAAAACTGGATAAGAATATATCAAGCAGAGGCACCACCCTCTGGGGGTGGTGATGGGTCCCTCTGCTCTGGACCCGGGGCGGTGGGTGGTGACTGGGCTGGTCGGAACTCGTGCGGGGGTCGGTACGAAAATGACGCATGAGGCTCTGAAGGAATGGAAGGTCACGATCGACCACCTCTTGAGTTACTGGACCACCATAATATCCCGCTAGTAGGACCATGTCGCCGAAGAGGTCTTCTTAATCATTGTCACGAAATGTAATCTCATATTCTGTGTCTCATATGTAAATGGGGCCGGAGGGACGGGGAGGGGAAGGTGGTGCAGGGGTGGTGGTGGATGGATCAGAGGTTCGGGTGGGGGAGCATGTTCGACGCGTGTGCCGTGTAGGCCTAGGGTTCGAGGTGCTGGGGGTTACGGGTCTAGCACGGTGTGGAGGCATTGTGTAGTAGGAGGAAAATAATAATAAAATAAATAAAGCGGGGGGGGGGGGGGGGGGGGCGATTTTACCGACTTGAAAAAGATGGTGTTTTGTTTTGATGTAGTTGTTTCCGGCAGTGCGGGTTATCTCCAAGATCTTCAAAGATGTATCCTTGTTGTTAAGCAATTCAAACATGAAAGAGAAACAAAGTGGACATCAGTCATTTTAGACAAGGGGAACAACGGGATCAAATTGTAAAGAACAATGGGAGGGCGGCCTCGTGGAGAGAAGGAACGGCTCCAAGATAGGTGGTGATGGCTGCAAGGTGGGCGTAAGGGTTTTGCCGAGCGAGAGAGACGGCTCGGAATCGAAAACAGTGCTTAAATAGGCGTGGATGGGTCGGTCAAGGAGCAGCGGCCCGCTCCGATGTGAGCAGCGACTCGGGTCGAGTCGCTGGATTGCTCGGTCGATTCTCGGTCCGAGTCAAAACTTGCTCGGGCCAAGTTGCACTTACCTTGCCCGGGTCAACAGAGTGGCAATTTCTTCTCAATTTTTGGCCACTATAAAACTCGACCGAGTCAGTATATGATCGGGACGAGCCCTTCTACTCGGGCCAAGTCAATAATTATCCGCTCGGGTTAACAGAGTGACGTTTTTGCTCCAACTTGGGCTCCCTGTAGTACTCGACCGAGCATGTGTGTGCTCGGGGTGAGTCGTATCTTACTTGGACCGAGTCAACATGCTTTGCCCGGGTTGGCAGAGTGACGTTTTTCGCCAAATTTTTCAGCCTGTACAGCTCGACCGAGCAGGATGCAGCTGGGGCCGGGCTTACGTCTCCGTGTCTGCTAGACTCGACCGAGCAGCTGAGCTGCTCGGGCCGAGTTTGCTGTAACTCCTTCTCATTCTTTCCCTTTCACTTCATTCTCGAATATTTCAACTTCATTATCTTCTTCCGGCTTTCTTCCGTTTATAATGTCAATGCGCATGCCCCCGATGTTCTGCCCTACACGAAACACAAACACGTCAAAAATTTTATAATTTTTGCGATTTTTCCTAAAAACACGAAATAAAAATAGGAACATAAGAAAATGAGAAAGAAATTTCAAAAACTACAGAATTGGGTTGCCTCCCAATAAGCACTCGTTTTTAGTCATGAGCTCGACTCCCCATGATATATCAATTGTCGTCGGGGAATCCCTCGAGGAGGTATGTCTCCTCCATTCCCATATGTTCTCCAGCTCTGTAGGGCTTAATTCTTTGACCGTTGACCTTGAAACTTCCGTTCTTTCCCTCGATCTCGATGGTGCCTCCTGGAGATAAGCTCACTATCTTTTAGGGACCGGACCACCTCGATTTTAGCTTCCCAGGGGAAAAGGCGTAGCCTCGAATTGTATAGGAGTACCTGGTCGCCGACATCATGGCAAACAACCGTGATGTTTTTATCGTGGTATGTCTTGGTTCTTTCCTTGTATATCTTCGCATTTTCGTAGACGTGATGCCAAATTTCGTCCAACTCATTGCAATGAAGGGCTCGTCGGGTAGCGGTGCTTTGGTAGTAAAAATTCATTTTCTTTATCGCCCAGTATGCTCTATGCTCCAATTCCACCGGGAGGTGGCAAGCTTTTCCATAAACTAGCCTGTAAGGGGTTGTGCCGATGGGGGTTTTAAATGCAATGCGGTAAGCCCAAAGTGTGTCACCCAGTTTGTGTGACCAATCCTTCCTTGAGGCGCTGACCGTTTTTTTCCAGAATGCTTTTTATTTCTCTATTAGAAACTTCCACTTGGCCGCTGGTTTGAGGGTGGTAAGCGAGGGCAACCCTGTGATGAACCCCATACTTTTTCAACATCGCCTCGAATTTTCTTTCAATGAAATGACTCCATCCATCACTTATAATCGTACGGGGGACCCCGAAGCGGGGGAAGATGGTGTTCTTGAAAAACTTGGCTACTATCCTTGCGTTGTTTGTTGGGATGGCTATGGCTTCTACCCATTTTGAGACATAATCAACAGCAACTAAGATATACTTGTTGTCGTTACTCGATGGGAAGGGCCCCATGAAATCGACGCTCCAGCAGTCAAATAGTTCTATCTATAGGATGTCGTGGAGAGGTGCTTCATTCTTCTTCGTGATATTCCCCGTCCTCTGGCATCTGTCGCACTTCCTTATGTACTCATTAGCATCCCTGAATATGGTGGGCCAGTAGAATCCACTTTGAAGAATTTTTGCTGTGGTTTTGGTCGTCGTAGCGTGCCCACCACACGGTTGATCATGGCAATGGGACATAATAGAGGTTGCTTCTTCTTTTGGTATACATCGTCTGATGATCCCATCAGCGCACGTTCTGAACAAATACGAGTCGTCCCAAAAGTAACTCTTGGCATCATGCAGGAAATTCCTCCTTGAATAAGTTGCTAATCCATGCAGAACTATCCCACTCACCAAATAATTCACTATATCGGCGTACCAGGGAGCTTCGGAGGTACATGCGACGAATAGTTGTTCATCGGTGAACGAATCGTCAATTAGTAGGCTGTCTTCCCCGTGCCTCTGAATAAGCCGTGACAAGTGGTCCGCCACCACATTTTCTGCTCCCTTCTTTTCCTTGATCTCAATGTCGAATTCTTGGAGCAGAAGTATCCAACGTATCAGACATGGCTTAGCATCCTTCTTGCTTAACAGGTATTTCAATGTCGTGTGGTCCGTGTGGACGATCACTTTGGACCCCAGAAGGTAGGATCTAAACTTCTCTATAGAGTAGACTACAGCTAGCAGCTCATTCTCCGTGGTGGTGTAGTTCTTTTGGGCGTCATCCAGGGTTTTCCTGGCGTAGTATATGGCATGGAGTTTCCCCTCCTTCCTTTGACCAAGGACAACTCCCACCGCTTGGTCACTAGCATCACACATAAGCTCAAATGGCAGTGTCCAGTTTGGTGGTTGTATAATCGGTGCCGAGATAAGATCTTCCTTTAACCTGTTGAAAGCTAGCAAACAAGCATCAGTAAACACAAAAGGAGCGTCCTTAGCCAGGAGCTTCGTGAGAGGGCAAGCAATATTGGAAAAGTCTTTTATAAAGCGTCGGTAGAAACCGGCATGCCCTAGAAAACCACGGATGCCCTTAAGGTTGGTAGGTGGTGGCAAGCTTTTGATAACCGCAACTTTGGCCTTGTCAACCTCAATTCCTTTAGAGGTAATGACATGGCCAAGAACCACTCCTTCTGTCACCATGAAGTGACATTTCTCCCAATTCAAAGTAAGGTCGTTATCTTGGCATCGCTCCAAGACCTTGGATAAATTAGATAGGCAAATATCGAACTTAGTGCCATAGACGAAAAAGTCGTCCATAAAGACCTCCATGATATTTTCGATGAAATCAGAGAAAATAGATGTCATGAACCTTTGAAATGTGGCGGGTGCGTTACATAGTCCGAACGGCATTCTCCGATAAGCGAAGGTGCCGTAAGGACATGTGAATGTCATTTTCTCTTGGTCTTCCCGATGCAGCGGGATTTGGAAAAATCCGGAGTATCCATCTAAATAGCAAAAGTATCTATGCTTAGCTAAGCGCTCGAGCATCTGGTCTATGAAGGGCAGAGGGTAGTCATCTTTCCTGATGGCTTTGTTCAATTTTCTGTAATCGATACACATACGCCACACAGTGACAGTCCTAGTGGAGATTAATTCGTCTTTTTCGTTTTTTACAACTGTCATGCCCCCTGTTTTAGGGACAACCTGAACGGGACTAACCCACTTACTATCGGAAATGGGGTAAATAATGTCAGCCTCTAAAAGTTTTAGAACCTCCTTCTTCACCACCTCCTTCATGTTGGGGTTCAATCGCCTTTGAGGCTCAATGGAGGTAGCATCCTTGTCCTCAAGGTGAATCCTATGCATACAGATGGTCTTGCTAATGCCTTTTAGGTCAGAGATGTTATATCCTATCACCTTTTTGTAAGATCTGAGGATTTTTAGGAGGCTCTCTAATTGGGGTTCCGTGAGGGCTGCATTTACAATGACGGGATAAGTGGAGCCTTCTCCCAGAAAAGCATATTTCAGGTTAGCGGGGGGGTTTCAATTCTACCTGAGGGGGTGTTGTACCCCCGGCATCTCTTGCTTGCAAGAATGACGCATCCTGGATCTCGGGTTCGGAAGGTGGAAACTCCTCATTCGTAGAATTATGGGAGGAGAAGGGAGATAATGGCATGTCGAGGGAGATAATGGCATGTCGAGGCACACGTCTGCTGTTTCCACTCCCGTAGCGCACCTGTCAAAAGAAGCAAGGCTGTCAGGCATGCGTTCACTGTCAAACATAAGGTCCGGGGTACTTCCCTGGTTTATGTGGCCTTGAGATAGAGGCAGGTCTGGGGACCCTTCATAGGCGTGTTCTTCGCATGCCGAAATCTGCGGAGGGGCATCGTTATAGAAACGTAACGTGTTTCCCTCGTACGACACATAAGTTCCATCAGTTATGGCAACATCATCCAGGGTGTCTGCATTATGGACAGTGGTTGCGATGAAAACTAAAAGCTCTTGCGTAGCTGGGTCGTCTGTAGGAAACTCCACTGGGCCATGGGCCCATACGTCCGCTACCACGATCTCTAAAATCTCAAGCATCTGAGAGTTATGTAGTAATTCCAAGTGAGGAGCTTCTCCCCAGTAGGCATCAATAGGTGGAGCTTCAATGGTCTGAAGGTACATTACATTCTCTTCAAAGCTCACTTGAATATCATCTTCAATTGTACCTGCATCAGAAACCTGGTTCATTAAATAATCCTTGACAAGTTGCTGATTTGTGTTACCTGCAACATAAGTTCCTGAACCAATAAAGCGAACTATATCAATCAGTTCTCTAGCCGTGCATCCAACCATGGACTTGTCCATGTGCGAGTCTTGGAAGCCATGTAGGTGATAAGGAGAGAAACTGAACTCCTCTGAGTCGCTATCAGAGTCACAGATCCACTGCACTTGCATTACTGTCTCCATTATGCCTGATCGATGAGGAGAAAATGGCTAGCTGGGGGGGATGTTAGTAGCAAGGCAGATAAGATAGAAACAGAGTGAAAATGGCGGAAAGGTGAGGGATGATCAGAATGCTAGCAAACTTCTCAATATAAAAACAAACTGAGATGAAAACACTATTGCCGTCCCCTGCAACGGTGCCAAAAACTTGACGCGCTCGCAATCTACACCTAAGATCCACCTGGCGGTGTCACGATCACCAGGCATGATATGGCTCCTAGGCTATGACTACGGGTTCAATCCACAAACGGACGGTGTCGAGTTATAGTATATAAGATAGTCGAATCCCACAGGGACGGTGATAGTGTCAGTGGTAATCTCAGTCTATTCCTAAATCTAGAAGTAATGTAGCGGTCGGAGGAGAAGGTTTGGGTTGATGATTGTTGTTGTGCAATTTAATAAGAGGAACTAGGGCTTTAGGGATCGCCGCTAGGATCGTCAGGGTTGATGTTGGATAGTTTCCTCACATCGCATTAGGGCTAGGGAATTAATCCCCCAATTCGTACCACTCTCGTGGGTTGGGGGTATTTCAGTGGCTCTCGTCGATGCAATGGCGGTAGCCATCGACGTAGCAATATAGTTCGTCGACGGATCCCCTCAAGGCGCAAACCAGGCATGGTCACGTGCCTTGGTGGGATCCACCGATTTCCCTATTCGAATCCCTAGATACCCCTTAAGAACATCAATTCCACAGACCGTGGGCATGATCTCAGTACGGGTTATCTACGGATTCGGTAGGATCTACCGAAATACAACCCTAGATCCCCAACTCGATGTACGGATCTAGATCTACATTTTCCCCTAAAATCCTAGGGTTCACCATCAGCCCTAGAGGGAATCTACTCACTCATGGTGGTCGAGACGCACGAAAATATCGAAATTGCGTAGGAGAACATTTCTTGCAACAAAAGAGATTAGGGCTAAAAATTACTTACAATGAGAGTGAGCGAAGAACAAATCCAGAGAAAGCAGAAAACAATAATCTTCGATAAACAATCCAGAGTATGTTACAAAATTTATCCAAAATTATTCCTCTAAAAATCCTCTCTAGAGCTCTCTCCAAAAATCCTCTAAAAACTCAAAATAATCTTCCCCTTCCGCCGAACCCGCAGTCGCGAGCTTCAGCTCAGAAAATCGTGCACGTCGCGCGTTCAAAAATCTTCCAAAAATGCCCCGGGTAGTGTCGGCCGAGTATGTGACTCGGCCCGAGTCGGATCTGCTCGGGCAGAAGTTCGGCCCGCGTCGCATCTTGCTCAGGCTCAGAATGGGAGACTCGGTTGGCTACTCGGGGTGTGCTCTGGGGCTACTCGGGGCGTGCTGTCTGGCCGAGCAGTGGATATACTCAGCCCGAGTCGGCCGTATCTGCAGCTCGTGTTATGGCTCGGCCCGAGCTGAAGCTGCTCGGGCCAAGCATTTCCTGGGAAAATGCGGCAACAGCAGCAGCTGCCTCTCTCTCTGCCTGCCTCTCTTTCTCCTTCTTCTACTCTTTCTCTCCTCCAACAACTCGAGAATGCGGCGAACTCCTCCAGAGCCCTGCCAGCAGGCTCATGAGCAGGTCGGATGTGTCCATATCCAGGGGGTCCAAATCGCTCCAAAATCCCTGAAAACTCAAAATATACTACGAAACTCGAAATATCGTCAGAAATACCAAAATCGTAGTAAAAAGTGGGATTTGGACGCGGGGATGACATGCAATGCGATGGAAATATGATATAAAAATGATGTAAAATATCGATACATCAGTCAGCTAGGCTAGATCCTCTAAACTGGCTCTGATACCACTTGTTGGATCTGGATCGCAGCCTATAGGGGTGAATAGGCTAATAAAAATATTCGTGCAACCCACGAACAATCACATGCAGTTATAAACACAGGCAAAGTAAATAGTATGTAATCACAGAGTACGCGCAGATTTACCCTGGTTCGGTCGTCCCTACGACCTACGTCCAGCCCCAGAAGAAAATATTAGATTAATATGTTATCAAGGTACAACTAGCATGAGTCCCGAGCCTCCAGATCCCCACCTAGTTCATACGCACTCCCGCGTGCTCAACACTATCAACCTAATCAGATGCTCCCCTCTTAACGAGCCCCAACTGGTCAAGTCCCCATAAACACAAGTAACGATAAAAGTTTCCCCTACAAATATCGCTACTACTACACAAATATAATAATAAAGAGTTTAGAGAATCTCAGTTTGTGTAGCGGCAGTCGTCTCCATCAAACAGCTCAGGTCAGATCGTATCTGACGGGATGTAGTCGCCAACGTCATGTCCTCCTCTGAAACCTGCAGCCTAGATGATCTTCCCCCTTGAAAACTTGTGGCCTTGGTCTTGGACTCCTTGAAGAAGCTTGTGCAATGTGATGAAGACCCCTTTGATGTATTGCGCAAGTTGTTGAAACCTCTCCCTATGAAGTTGCGCAATGAAGAGATGAACCACCCTTTCATGTTGTGGCCTAGAAGGAAGGTTGAAGCTTGGATCCTAGGGCTATGTTGTGGCCTTGATGCATGGATGTTGTAGAGAACACTTGGAGATTGGACCAGGATTAGAGAGACCCTAGAACTTGCGGCAATGGTGGGTGTGCATGTAAACTTGCGCAAGGTAGGAGATGATATGCTCTTGGCTTAATGGCTTGCTATGGGGACGAGGAGAGGCTCTTGGAGATGATGCTTGCAGCCAAGGAGTGGAGGTTGTGCAATGAAGCTTTGGCATTGGATGGGAGGAAGAGGATGAAGCTTTTAGGCAATTGAGGCTTGGCTTTCTAGGTTGCACAATATAGGAGCTTTGACATGAAAGTTGCAGCCTCCCCTCTCACTTTGTGTTGGCTGAATTCTCTCTTGCTTCCCTTAAGTTTTTTCCCTCTCAAATTATCTCTCTTTGGGAGATGGGTTTATATAGGAGAGGATGGGATATGATAGAATCAATTAGAATCCCAAATTGATGGAGATTTGAAGGAATCCGAATTTGATTTGGATTTGAATAAATCTCTATGGATATGGAGTTTTAATATGGATGGCTATGAAATTTTAGTAGCTATAGGATTTCATATAAGATCTCATTTAATCTCCAATATTGATTTGCATGGGATTCTCCATATCTCTCCATCTTTGACCAAGTCTTCAATTTGCATGGCATTAGGATTTGAATGTTGTACCAATTGATTTGAATCAATTCAAATACAGATTTGAATTGATTTCCTCCTTATCTTTCCATCTTTGACTTAGTCTAATATTTGTAGCCATTATCTCCATCTTTCACTTAGTCTCCTTTGCTAATGCATGGCATATTCTCCATCACTTTTACTTAGTCTCTCTTTGAGTATTTGCGAGAACGCCATTCCTGAAAACACTTAGCACACACATTAAATTATTTACACATATTTGTTATCATCAAACACGAAGTCATCGATCATTGTATCCAACAACACGTTGTATCCAACACCTAAAGCTTCCAGAGCCACGATCACTGACCTAGAGGGTAACGTTGACCTACGAGATGCATCAATTTCACTCGATCAATCGACCTCCCCAAGCTAAGTTTCCTTTGAGTTTCCAAACTCGAAGTCTCCTTCCAATCGAGCTACCAAGCTTAGATCTCAGAGCCTACTGCCCATGCCGAAAAAAGCATCAGATGCCAAGTTTGGATACACCTCTAACCAAGCTAAGGCTATGTGCAAAAACTAAGGCAATCGTGCAAAGCCTTGCCACCGAGCTATGGTTCCACGTTTGACAAACCCGGTGACTATCAAAGTTTGATCATTCGAGCATGCTGAACTGTCGAGGGACTCCACTCAACCAAGCTCGATTATCCATGCATGCTAAGCTACCTAGGAACCCTTTTCTACCCCAATACAATTAGTAGGCGATGTTTCTTACTTTTATTCTATTCTACTTACACAGGAGTCCAAAACTTTGAGCAGTGTTCTCAAGCCTCATCTGAGCTAACTGCCCAAGCTCGACCTGAGCATCTATGCTCTGTCCAAGTTTGATCCAGTGCAGAGCTCCTATGAGCTCCTTCGAGCTCCGAAGTCCAACCGATCGGAATCCTCCGTGCTCTGATCATCCCAATGCTGAGATCCTCTAAACTCCTTCGAGCACCTCTCAGCTGAAGTCTGACCGATCCAAGTCCTCTGAGCTCCGACCATTCCTACTGGTGTTCGTCTGAGTCTCATACAAAGAATCGAGCAAGGATCCACATCTGAACTTGAATTGGCCTAATTCGGTGTTCTCCCCTAGACCGATCTACCTATGACTAAGCTCGAATAGCCTCGCCGAGCTCTGATCTACCGATCATTTGGTGCATCGTCAATTAGTCTCACAACATCGAGCTCTCTGGTCTAAGCTTGAGGGCCTCTGACCGAATTGCCCCCGTCCGATATTGAGGCTTCGCCAAAGATCGAATCTTGGCAGGCTTGGGTCTCACCTAAATAGCTGGAAAGAGGTACTATGGGTAATACAAAACCAAACCTCACAATCAAATTCAACAGTTCATTTTGATTTTTGCTAAACTGACGAATTCTTGATGAGCTGACTCACCTTTGACAAGTGCATCCTAAGTGGGCATTTGATTGGTCATATTCTCTACTTTACTAAAGTGTGCATGCTCACAAGCCAGTTCAAGTCTTCGCGAGCCCCTCGGTTTTACAAACTGGGAGTTAAGGCTCCCACGGCCGAGGGAGCTTATCGCTGAAGACTATCTACAAGTCTTCGCAAGCCCCTCAGTTTTACGAACTGGGAGTTAAGGCTCCCACGACCGATGAAGCTTATCGCCGAAGATAATCTACAAGTCTTTGTGAGCCCCTCGGTTTTACAAACTGGGAGTTAATGCTCCCACAGCCGAGGAAGCTTATCGCGGAAGACGATCTATAAGTCTTCACGAGCCCCTCGGTTTAACGAACTGGGAGTTAAGGCTCCCACAGCCGAGGAACCTTATCATCGAAGACGATCTATGAACCTTCGCGAGCCCCTCGGTTTTACGAATTGAGAGTTAAGGCTCCTACGGTTGAGGAAGCTTATCATCGAAGATGATCTACCAACCTTCACGAGCCCTTTGGTTTTACAAACTGGGAGTTAAGGCTCCCACGGCCGAGGAACTTATCGCCGAAGATGATCTACAAACCTTTGCGAGCCCCTCGGTTTTAAGAACTTGGAGTTAAGGCTCCCATGGCCGAGGAAGCTTATCGTCGAAGATGATCTACAAACCTTTGCAAGCCCCTCGGTTTTACAAACTGTGAGTTAAGGCTCCCACGGCCGAAGAAGCTTATCGCCGAAGACGACTATAAACCTTCTTGATGTTGGATCTGGATCCTAGCCTAGAGGGGGGTGAATAGGATTATAAAAATAATTCGTGCAACCCACGAATAAGCACACGCAGTTATAGCAGCAACAGGGTAAATAAAAAGCAGATACAGAGTACACAGCAGATTTACCATGGTTCGGTCGACCCTTCGACCTACTCCAGCCCCCAAAGCAGATACTAGTATTGAATAGCGCAATAGGTACAAAACCACAAGTTAGAGCACGCTTAGAGCACCATCTACGTCTCTACACTCGCCAGGATCTCAGTACCCCCACACACAGTGTTTCCGCTCACTATCAATCCTAGTAATGCTCTCTACCAGCTAGTCCCAAACTAGCTGGGTCCCAGTACTTGTCCAGCCCCAACCAAACAAGTCCCAAAATAGTCCCCAAAAATATGGTAAAGTTTCCCCTACGAAGTTCTATCACAATTGCTACACAAAATAATAAAGTATAGAGTTTAGAAAGATTAGATCGTGTAGCAGCGATGTCTTCGTCAATAAGCTCGGGTCAAAAAAGTCTAACGTAGATGTCGTAGTCTCCTCTCTCTTTACAACTCAAGTTGCGATCTCCTCGCTCCTAGCAAGATGGTGCCTTGGCTTTGAATTGATATGACATTGCGGCTCTAGGAAAGGGTTTTCGGCAGAGGCTCAAACTTCTTGCGTTGTCTCTTCAATTTTTCGGCAAGAGGCTAAAATTTACTTGGCTTTGAATTGCAATGCAACAAAGATTTTCGTTGACTCTCTTTTGACCGGCCAAATGTTTTGTACCCCTTGCAAATAAAAGAACACAGAGTTAATCTCTTTGAAAAATAAATAAAAAGCACTTAACTTTTATGTGGCTCTGTGCATGACAGCATGAGTCTCTTTTGAAAATTTTTGCATGCTTCCTTCTTCATGAGATTTGGCTTGGAATAACAAACGAATTGCACTTTGAATTCTTGGAACCTATTTCCTTTTAAAATTTAGCCTTGTGTTAAAAAACACTTTTCTTTCTATTTCGTTTTCCCTTGGATTTGTGCGTGACCTGCAAACACACAAAGGAGATTAGTTAATTAGTTAACTTGTGATTTAAAAACTAACCTTTTGCAAATTGATGATGCAACAGCCTAGACTTTTGTAGGTGCCTAGAGCTCTTGAACAGGTTGAAGCTTGTAGAGGGGTAGGCTCTTGGAACTTGTGAAGTCTATGAAGTCTTCTATCCTTGAAGTCGGAGGTTGCTCTCAACAGATCCTTTGAATGGCCGGCCTTTGGGTCTGTGAAGTGTTCAACAAAAAAAATGCAATTCGGCAGACCCCTATTTACTTTTGGTTGTCTTTGTGCACCAATAAATCACATGGCACCTATCCTCATTCTTTCATGTGAGTGCCTGCCAAAAAAAATCAAAGAGATTAAGCTTGCTCCTTAAAAAAACAATTCTGCCACTAAACTAGAAGGTCATGGCCTGGGGAATAAAAATTGCTTCCGTGTGTTTTTTTGGCCACTCACTTCGTCAACCCTAGAAGATGGGTTTTATAGGGAGATGTGGTTGTGGAGAATCCTACTTTGAATAGGAGTTGGAGATTTGGTTCTATCATTTTACACCACAAATAGGAGATATGATTTGATCAAGTTGGGATTTGATAGGAGAAATAAATTGGATATGAAATTGGAATAAATCTCTAATTGATTTGACCAAATCCCAAATAGATTTCATCTCCCATTATATTGACCAAGTCAAACTTCTTTGAGCACACACTTCCTTTATCTCCTAGGATGCTATATGAATAGCGATTTCTCCAACACGTTGACTTAGTCAACTCCTCAAGATTTACCCATTTGCCAATCCTGAAACACACGTAGCACACACGTTAAATAGTTCGCATGTTTTTCATCATCAATCCATGATCCTAGATCGTTGCTTCCAACAATCTCCCCCTTTTGGTGATGACAAACCCATAAAAGATTTGAGCAATAGATGGGTGTGTGAAGTGTGAGCAATAGATGGGTGTGTGAAGTGTGTTGAAGGGTGTAATGCAATATGATGTATAGATGAGTCATTCAAGCATTACATAGCATGCACAACAAATTGTAAATATAAAAGTATGCTCCCCCTTCTCCCAAGCTCCCCCTTCACTCATGCTCCCCCTCTATATGTATTTTTCAAGCTCCCCCTTCAACATATAATACCGACACACCAAATCTTTCTTTTTCTTTCTCCCCCTTTGTTATCATCAAAAGTGGGCTAATGAAGTTCCAAAAATATCTCATGCAAAAATAAACCATTATTAAATGTAGCGTGCAATTTGCATGAGTTTTCCAGGGAATAGACAATTCAAGCTCATAGAATTTCATAACACGACTTCTCCATCTTTGTGTAAGTGTAGTGATATAGACAATAAAGTACAAGAGGAGATTCAATTTCAGAAAATCAACCAAATCAATCCACACTTTCCAATTTTTCATGATTATCACTAGGATTGATTTTTCCCACCTCATCAAAGATGAGTTCAAGTTACCATACCCCAAAACATAGCCTAAAAGGACTTTTAAATGTGGGATGGCATTGCTTGACGAGTTATATACACCAACACTAATGATTACCCATTTAGCATAAGTTGGATACTCGTGGGTTGTGTATTATCCATGAAGTGTATCCATTTTTCATACGGAGCAATTTTCATATTTTTTTTTTCATTTGCAATTCTTTTGTGCTCAATTTTTATTCATGGCTAGATACATCATATCCCTTAGAAAATTCAAAAATTAATCATTCCTACATTCACTTTCCATTATTCTTCAAAAGAATCTCCAAAAGTACTAAGAAGTCAAATATCGTGAAAGTGCAAATGTAGGTGTAGAAGTCAAGTTTAAAACTTATGAGACATGTCATGGCTACTAAAAAGAATAACATCATGTTCATGTAGCTACAACAATAATGAAATAACTTCTACAAGGGATAGATTTGATCAATCATACAATACCACTTAAGATAAATCATAAAGGGTATTCTTTTAAGCTCAAATTTTTTTTATTTTTGGTTTTTCAATTTTTTTGTTTTTTTTCAGAAATAATAACATTAAAAAAACATGCAAGCAAGCACACAAAACAAAATAAAAACAAGCACACAAAAAAACTATGAAGGTATGCAATGAAATGCAAAGAGGGATAAAAATTATACCTTCTCGTCACTATTTGACGAAGGAGCTAAAAGAATGAGACATTGAAAAAATTTGCTCCTCGCCAAATCTCCACCTTACCTACATGAAAGGTGTTAAGTGTGACCTTGTAATCCAACAAGGTCCACTAGTGTTAGCCATTATTGTTTTAGGAACCCACACTTGTTTAAACTTGATATTTGTGTTCCTAAATTTACAATAATATGAAGTGTGGCCTACACTATCACAAGTAAAGTACTTTGCATATTTGTTCTTTGCAATATAGGGTACATTGTGGAATTTCTTGAATTTTTGCTTTTCAACGTTTTTCAGACCAAAACCAAGTCCTCTTCTATTATTGCCATTAATTGATTCTCTAAAATATTGTCCAACGATTGTTTTCCCATAGAGAATTTCTTAATGGCCTCTTCAAGATGAGTGTAACGACTGGTTTTCATGTATCTGGATTTATTATATTATATATATATGTTTTGGTGGATTTTCTCCTCATGTGTGGTTTTCGTCTCCGTATCTTCATTTTCGATCGTTTCGTCGTGTTTTCTTAGCTTCTTCCTTAGGATCGTCGATTTTGGAGTAAGTCATTCGTGACGGGCTTCATATCGGTCATATCTTATTGTTAGATCAAGCCTAGGAGTCTTAGGAATCGATCCCGGAGCTTCGCGCTCCATTTCGGAACTTTTGGTGCACGTTAGCCGGTATAAGAAGGGGCACCGACCGACTAGATGACGATCCAGTCAGTCGAAAAACCTTCTTGAACCGACTAGTTTGCCTTGTAAATTTCTCAGGAGTTACTGTTTATCGTTAGTCGGTCTAAGAACGTTGGTTGACCGACTAGGTTGCAAACTAGTCGGTCAGCAATGCTTCTTTAACCGACTAACTTATTAACTATTTTTGGTACCAGTTACTGTTCATTCTTAGTCGGTCTAAGTTCATCTTTCGACTGACTAGTTGTTAAACTAGTCGGTTAAGTTTTGTACTCAGACCGACTAATTCTTAGTTCTTCTGTACAGTCGAGTACTGTTCACTTTTAGTCGGTCTAAGAACGTTCATTGACCGACTAGATGTCAAACTAGTCAGTCAGTAGTTGTTCTTTGACCGACTAACTCTTAGTTCAGGTTTTCGTCAGGGGTTACTGTTTACACTTAGTCGGTCTGCGTTGGTCAACCGACCGACTAGTTCCCAAACTAGTCGGTCAGTGGTTGCTCTTTGACCGACTAAACAGTACAGGAAACCCTAGTTTTGCCCTAGCCGCCATCATACTCTATAAATACCCCTCCAAACGTCTTCTTCTTCTTCTTCTTCAACTCTAAACCTAATTTCTCCCCCATTGAGCCCCCTACTACCTCAAACCCTTATTCCTTCATCCCAAGCCCAAAATCCATCATCCAAACCCTCACTTAACACATTCTACCTCTCATCTTCCTCAAACCTTCATCAAATCCCCCAAAATCCCCCAAAACCCCATTTCTCCATAATTTCCCCATCTATTCCAGATCTGAACCCTAGGTTCCCCGGAGCGTTTCTTCTGTTGCCGTGCTTGCTCGGCATCATTCTTCCGTTTCCGATACGCGACTTCCCCATAGATTAGCGTCCGTGGGACGAACCCTCGTTGATCATCATCCTCGGTGCTAGGCAAGTGAAATTTGCCACTTAGGGTTTGGGCCATGTCTTAGGCCATTTGCTTGTTGTAGGCGTAAAAGAGACTAGGCGACAAAAGGATACTCGCCTAGGCGTAATTTCAGGAACTAGCTTGACAACGAAGCTAGGACCGCCATTTATCATGTTGCATAACTATCATGTCATGTTTAATTTTGATTAACGGTATGCGAATTAATTGTCATCCATGATATCCATGTTGTATGTCGCATTCGTAGCACACGCTACAATATTTGTGTTTCCCGGCCCATGTTCCAGAAGCGGGCTACGTGAGTTGGTTGATAGCCAATGCCTGATCTACTTGTTTACCGGCTAGGCACCTGCGTTGCAGGCATAACCCTACGCCATACTTGTTAAATACACTTCCTGGCTCGTGTTCTAGAAGCGAGCATTCCGTGTTCGGGGTAATTCCCTGGCTCGATACACGTGGAGGGGTAAAGATAAACGGTCACTTGAGCTTAGGAGTTGGCCCGATCAGCCACTCTAGCCAACAGGCAGAATCTCTGTGCATAACTTGTTTACTTGACTGTTCACTTGATGTGAACCACTTGACTTGTACTTGTCCGTGTTTTACTTGATATCCGTGACATACTTGCTACTCGTATTTCCCTTTACTTGTCACTTCCATACTGTACTTGTCATGCCATGCATCATACTATAACTGCTAGGTTGCTAGTTCACCTTACCTTCAGTTTCCTTGCCCAAGTCTTTTAGACTTGCTGACATGTGCCCCTTTACTCTTTTGGGTGACACATGTTAGATCCCGAGCCTGGGTCCGTTGTTGGGGACGAGGTGTTTGCGGACGCCGTGCCCGAGTCTGTGTTTGGCGAGGAGTACGTGGACACTGGGGACCAGTCTTAGTGTCTTCGTTGAGCTTTCCCCTTTTTGTTTTAGACTGCTGTAGTTGTCTGTGCGCAGCACCTATACTCTGTTTACGTTTGTCTTTGTTTGGCCTTGTTCTGGGCCTTTAGACTCTTTCTTTTAGCCTGGTGGCTTTTCTGGATGTTGAACTTAATTTTAATGTTGGACATTTTCTGAGATTGAGATTTTGTTTCTGTCTCTCCTTGTGTTATTATTGTTGTTCTGTTTGTGGTTACAGGGACCTGCTTACGTTTTATTGACGCTTATCGGGTTTGGGGCTTCACAGCTCCACTCCCGTGCGGACCTTTTCACGTCTCGCCTCCATTTTAGGGAAGCGGGGCATGACAATGAGAGACTTTGATTTTTAATTGTTTATTTTCTTCCACAAGCATTGTGCATTTACTAACGAAAGCTAACTTGTTTTCTTTTTCCTTCTTTTCTTATTCAATTGTTTTCTTTTTAAGATCGTTATCTAGCATGCAAAATTTATCCTTAAGCTCTCTTATTTCATATTCTTTTTCAGCTTCGAGCTTCATTAAATCTTGTTTAAGCATGCTATTTTGATTTAATAATGAGGAACAAGAAATACAAGGAGCAATTTCATCAAAGCTAGCTTTTTCCTTCTTCATGATTTCAATAGTAGACTTACATGCATTAAGTTCAATTTTAAGCTTTTCATTCTCTTTAAACACCTTATCATCTCTAACTTGCATGTCATAGTTCTGATTTTGGAGACATTCAACAGTGAACTCATGATCTACTATTTGATTTTGCATTTCTTCACAAATTTTAAGAAGTTCAACTTTGCTACCTGACGGTTTCTCATCTTGGATGCCCATTAAAGCCATGCAAGAATGGGCTTCATGTTCCTCCTCGCTTTCAGCTTCGCTATCCATATCCCATGTTAATACCTTCGCTTTTCCTTTTCCTTTTCCTTTAGCGAGCTGAGCAGTTTCATTTGGGCAGTCCTTCATCAGATGTCCTCTTCCCTTGCATTTAAAACATTGCATTCTATCAGTAGATTTCTGATCATTAAATTGCTTGGAAGAATTATTAAAGTTAGAACAATTAAACCTGGGTGCCATTTCGTTTCTCCCATGCTTGGTCTTGATGAACTTTCTGAAGTTTCTCACCATTAGCGCTATGTCGTCGTCATCATCCTCTTCTTCGCTAGCTTGCAAAGCAAGGGGCTTTATGGCTTTCTCTTTCTCCTCAGGGTTCTCTCTCGCTTCAACATTTTGCAGTTCCAACTCATGGGACATCAAACTACCAATAAGGTCCTCCACCTTCAAGTGTGACAATACCTTTGCTTCCTGGATGGCGGTGACCTTTGGTCAGAAAGAGCTTGGCAATGCTCTTAGGATCTTCCTCACTTGATCGAGGCTATCATATGGCTTTCCAAGCGAGCTAGACTTGTAGACTATGTCGGTGAACCTCGCATACATCTCTGATATGCTCTCTGATGGTAGCATGCGAAATCCCTCGAACTCTGCACTCAAAAGAGACAGTCTAGACTCCTTTACCTGTGACGTTCCCTCGTGTGTCACCTCCAAAGTATGCCATATCTCCTGCGCAGTTAAACAATGTGAGATTCTATTATATTCAGATTTATCAAGTGCACAAATGAGAGCATTCATAGCTTTAGCATTTAAAGAATAAGATTTCCAATCATTATCATCTCATTTGTCATTTGGTTTTTCAATCTCAACATTATCTACTTCAATTACAGGCAGTTTATATCCTTTTTCAATTATTTGCCAAGCCTTGTAATCTACAGAAATGAGGTAAATTTTCATTCGATTTTTCCAATATGCATAATCACCTCCATTAAATCTAGGTGGACGAGAAACAGACTGACCCTCAGCAAAAGCACTATCCATATGGTTATTCAGGGTCAAACCTAGGCTAGATCCTAAAACCTGCTCTGATACCACTTGTTGGATTTGGATCCTAGCCTAGAGGGGGGTGAATAGGCTTATAAAAATAATTCGTGCAACTCACGAATAAGCACACGCAGTTATAGCAGCAACAGGGTAAATAAAAAGCAGATACAGAGTACACAGCAGATTTACCCTGGTTCGGTCGACCCTTCGACCTACTCCAGCCTCCAAAGCAGATACTGGTATTGAATAGCGCAATAGGTACAAAACCACAAGTTAGAGCACGCTTAGAGCACCCTCTACGTTTCTACACTCGCCAGGCTCTCAGTACCCCCACACACAGTGTTTCAGCTCACTATCAATCCTAGTAATGCTCTCTACCAGCTAGTCCCAAACTAGCTGGATCCCACTTGTCCAGCCCCAACCAGACAAGTCCCAAAATAGTCCCCAAAAATATGGTAAAGTTTCCCCTACGAAGTTCTATCACAATTGCTACACAAAATAATAAAGTATAGAGTTTAGAAAGCTTAGATCGTGTAGCAGCGATGTCTTCGTCAATAAGCTTGGGTCAAAAAAGTCTGACGTAGATGTCGTAGTCTCCTCTCTCTTTGCAACTCAAGTTGCGATCTCCTTGCTCCTAGCAAGATGGTGCCTTGGCTTTGAATTGATATGACATTGCGGCTCTAGGAAAGGGTTTTCGGCAGAGGCTCAAACTTCTTGCGTTATCTCTTCAATTTTTTGGCAAGAGGCTAAAATTTACTTGGCTTTGAATTGCAATGCAACAAAGATTTTCGTTGACTCTCTTTTGACCGGCCAGATGTTTTGTACCCCTTGCAAATAAAAGAACACATAGTTAATCTCTTTAAAAAATAAATAAAAAGCACTTACCTTTTATGTGGCTTTGTGCATGACAGCATGAGTCTCTTTTGAAAATTTTTGCATGCTTCCTTCTTCATGAGCTTTAGCTTGGAATAACAAACGAATTGCACTTTGAATTCTTGGAACATGTTTCCTTTTAAAATTTAGCCTTGTGTTAAAACAAACGAATTATTTTTATAAGCCTATTCACCCCCCTCTAGGCTAGGATCCAGATCCAACACGTGAGCCTCTCGGTTTTACGATCGGGAGTTTAAGCTCTCTCGGGTCGAGAAAGCTTAACGCCGAAAATAAATTTCTTAGTCCTTGCAAGCTGATCTAGCTGGAAACTCTCTCATAATCCAACATATCTAAATGAGCAATCACTCTTATGGCCGATCTATCTAAATGAGTAATCGCTCTGGCCAATCTATTTGCCCAACTAGGACACTTTATTCACATCTCTCGACCTCAATCGTCATCATGATCGAACTTGAGAGGTGGGGGCAATTGTTACGTGAATAATTTCACATAGTTTTTTATGGGCTATTGGACTTCTCCCATAAATTCAAGGAGACCAAGAGTCAAGAAGATCAAGAGATTGGAGAACCAAGAGGTGGATGTCATATAATGCTACATGTATACAACCCTTGAGCTTCTCCATCAATGAATGCAACCCTTCATATTCTATATGAATATCATCTTTAATGAGGCAGCTTAAAGGTCTTCATCAACAAAGGCCATTATGTGGAAGATGAAAAGACACCATTAAGAGACCTTAGCCATTCTACTCCTACAAAAGGAGCTACACTTGTAGTGACCCTGTGATATGAGGAACAAACACTAGAGGGGGGTGAATAGTGTTTTATAGAATTATAAGGAATTTACGTCAAATAAAACCCTACTTAACCAACATATGTGGAATATAAGAAATGAACAACAACCCAAGCAAGAATGCAATGCTAACATGCAATGTACCCTGGTTCGGTGCCACCCAAGTCTCCCCGACTTGTTACCAGTGTCCTACTCCAGCAACACCCGGATCCCCTCCGGATACTCTAGCAAACAGCTAGAGATTTCCTTTAGCCCACTTGCAGAAACCCCACAAGTGCAATCGACCTACAATCGATGTCCGTGTATCCCACAACCCGGGAACACGCAAAGTACCTTAATCCCATAACTTGGGACTAAGAACACTCTCACAAACCAAGAGAAAAACGAAATCTTAACTCCCACAACTTGGGATCAAGCCAATCCTCTCACCACCGTGAGTATACAACAAATATGAATTATAAAGAATGAAATATAAAACTTCTTACCACAAAATCCTATGCCTTGAGAAATACTTACCAATATAGGGCAAGAATGGATTTTGAGGAAGATGTGATCACCAAACCCTAGCTCCACCAAGATGATCAGCAATAGATGGCTAGGGAGAAGTTGGTGACTAGGATTCAAGCTCTTAGCTTGAGAAGCTCACAAGAAATGAGAATCTCTCTTGAGGAATTAGTGCTCAAAGAGTGAGGGAGAGATTCTTGTGAGAAGAGAGAGCTTGGAAATAGAGTTGAATGGCTCTTCTCTTAGATGTGAAAATGTGTCTAATTTCAGCCTTGGATCCCTGGTTTGAAGCACTCAAACTTATATAGAGAAGAGAGAAAACGGTCACAAAAAATCGTGGCATTAAATTCCCCAACGGCTCTATTTTGAAGCAGCTTAATCGGTCTAAGAAGGATCACTGACCGATTAGTTTTGCAACTAGTCGGTCGGTGAACATTCTTGGACCGACTAGAAGGATGACAGCGAAATCAAGATATGAAGAACTAGTCGGTCTAAGAAGAGACTCCAACCGACTAGTTTGACAACTAGTCAGTCGGTGAACCTTCTTGGACAAAATAGAAGGTTGACAGCAAAGATAGTGAAATCAAGAGATAGAAGAACTAGTCGGTCTAAGAAGAAACATCAACCGACTAGTTTGACAACTAGTCGGTTGGTGAGCCTTCTTGGACCGACTAATAGGTCAACAATAAAGAAGTCGAATTTCAGTTAGGAGAACTAGTCGGTCTGAGAAGATACACCAACCGACTAGATCGTCATTTAGTCGATCGGTGAACCTTCTTGGACCGACTAATTGGTCAAAAAATAGTCTGGAATATATTAGGATAACTAGTCGGTCTGAGAAGGATTTTCAACCGACTAGATCGTCATCTAGTTGGTCGGTGAACCTTCTTGGACCGACTAATTGATCAACGGTGAATGGGCTGAATCAAGCAAGGATATCTAGTCGGTTCAAGAAGGATTTTCAACCGACTAGATCATCATCTAGTCGGTTGGTTCTTATACTTGAACAAACTAAGATGCATATGAAGCCGAGGAATGAAGCGATAAGCTTTGGGAAAGTTTCTAATGGCTTCTAAGGCAATCCTAGAGATAAGATATGATAGATATGAAGATTTCTAGGCAAGTCTTCGAAGCTTTTGACTCATCCATTCCTTTCTTCTCTTTGGATTGACTCTCCATTCATTTGTTGATGCCATTGGCTTGAGGTTTGAGGTAGCCTTTGAGTTCTTCAAGCCAATGCTTCACCTTTGTTGATCTACCAAGTTCTCCACTTGAATTAACACATGTAGTCACTTTTGATCTTCTTGAATCTAATTGGTGACTTTTTAGCTAACTGTAATCATAAGAGTTAGTCACAATGATTTGTGTTTGATCATCATCAAAATCAAGGTGGAGAGTCCAATACTCAACATTCTCCCCCTTTTTGATGATGACAAACCAAATAGAAACAAACAAATAATTGTGCATTAAATATACTTAACAAATAATTGTGCATTAAATATACTTACTCCCCCTGCAATGATGCCAATCAAGTTAATATCAATAATCAATAGCATCAATCAGCAGTTAATAGTGTGTGTATCACATGAGGTTGTGTATATATCGCATGATGACTTGAAATAATATGCGTACACAATACAAATCATAAAGGTGATACACATCATAAACATGAGCATGATTACCAATATATATATATATAATGTAATCAATATAAACCAAGGTAATCACCAATGCTCCCCCTGAATCATATACATGAACGATCATAACGATCATAAACAAAGTCTATATGATTCAAGTTATTGTTTAACACTCAACATTTAATAAGCACATCCTTTTTTTATTTCTCTCCCCCTTTGGCATTATCCAAAAGACATGGGATAGAAACAACAAAAGTAAAAATAGAGTGGAAAACTAAAAAGGTATATCTAATGTAAACTAGATAAGCCACCAATTTAAAACAAGATATCAAAATAAAGATATCAATTGCAAGAGCACATATCCAACAACAACTCAACCACCCTCAATTATCACAAAAAGATAAGCAATAAGCATATGTGATAAAAGATTGCAATAGCTACTAATTATAAAGAGTAGTGTGAGCAGTGTTAGAACAGTGACAATAGCATAATTAGCAGTAGCTACTAGCTAAAGAATACGGATAACAATGCAAAAATCATGACATCACTTGTGAAAGAAAAACAAGTGATCAAATAGTGTCAAGCACACAAACAAACTCAATTATCACAAAATTTATAACATTAAGCATAATGTGATAGACTGTCCTTGAGCAAATGCATGACATATGACATGAAAATGATTAAATACATTATGGTGGAATCAAAATCATCACATTGACATAGATCAATATTTTTAGCTAATTTAGTGCATGGAAAACAATTCTATGTTTTCATACAAACAAATCTATGTAAACAATATAATCGTCGAGTGACGAAGTAAACAAACATGATTATGGAAATTCTTAACCATGTGTACAAAGTTATGTTATAATAACACACATTAAGTAAAATGGCATGTGATACCAATTGTGAACATACCAAATAATATCCAAAAGTATCTCCAGCCAAACTCCACAAAGCTTCTCCAAAAGTAAGCATACCAAATCTAAGTGAAGTGTGCGATGTGGGCATTCACAAATATCTATATCATGCAAAAGTGTTATGTCAAAATAGAGATATTAACTTCATAAAACATATGGCATACACAATTCTAGCATACTAGGATGCTAATTGAAACAATGTTCAAAAGAACCATAGTACTAGCATGCATTCCAGAAGAGATACTCACATAGTGAGTCAAAGATAAGCATGGAATGCCATGAGCATACAGAAGATAAGTACAATATCATAAGCTTAAAAACTAGCATTAATCAAGAGCATGTAAAGATGATATCCAATATAAATAGTCTATCAATTGTAAAGATGATACCAAAAGTAGTCTAACAAAGTATGCAAAGTAGGCAAATAATGTCAAGAACATGATATCACTTGAAAAGGAAACCAAGTGAACAAATAGAGACATGATTTACCCCTAGCTCAATTATCACAAAGGATTCAACATGAGGCATAATGTGACAAAATATCTTTTGAGCAAAGGCATGAAGATAGTCTACGATCAAAGTCACAAGGTAGGACATAAACGAATAAAGTTATCATGAGCATCGCAAGCATGCATACCAATTGTGCGAATCGAATACAAAGACTTGTGTAAGCACAATATAATCGGAGGTAGCATCAAAGTAGTCATAGTGCATCAAGATATATTCATGGAAGAATATCTATGACAGAATATACATATCATCAAACACAATACAAAGCTTATATGAACATGTATAGCACAAGTTATCTCTAACATCTCATAAAAATAGCATAAAATATGAGCATGAGATGAGAGATGACATAGTGAGAAATATAGCTTGAAGATCACTAACTAATATGAATAAGTGTTATGTCACTTGTGAAAATATCATATATGAAGGATTTAGCTATAGATATGAAAGATCTCTTGAATAAAATTATAGCTAAACATTAGTCATGAAGTAATTAAAAAGACAAGTAACATACATTGATCACCCAAAATCATATCAATACATCTCATAAAGATAATCATATAAACTATAAGAAAAGTATGAGATGTGTGGTGATACAATGAACAAATATGCATAAAGATCCTAAATCATTAATCTTATTCATGGCATGAATTATGTATAACAAGATGAAGTATAGCATGCCATAAAGAAAAGATAGATTCTACTAGAATGGTATGACCGGTCATGATATGGTCTAAATAATCCATGAACATAGTCATCTACAAGAATTAGGTACAAGTTGTAGAAACAAAACAGCAATGAATCTTAAATGAAAGAATTGAAAAAATTTCAATTAAGGTTAAGATCAATATACTTAATTCAATCTAATAAACAAACAAGCATGTCATACACATCAATTATCATATTCATAACATATAACAATCTTCACACAGAAACATGCATGTGAGGAATGTGATGTGTAATGACAACGTGTTCCAAAGATATGAACATCAATAAACAATTAAACAATTCATTTTATGAATGTTATAACTACCATGATACATGAGTCGGAATAAGACATATATGACATACATGAACATGGCAATCACAAAAAAAACAATCTTCATGAGGGTGTGACAAGAATGAGCTAATGAAGAAGTATGCTATATTACACAAATCGAGTATATTAAAATACCAATTGTAAACATGGTAGTCACAACAAATATATTAAAATACCAATTGTACAAAACACATACTTACAACCATTTAGCTCTCCCTATATGTGTGCATCTCCAATGCACCATCCTTTCCTTTGAATTGATCCATCATTTGTAAACCAAGGAGTGAGTAGGGTAGGCATCTTGCACAACAATCTGACAATTCAACAATTGGTGGTATCCAAAAAACTTTTTGGATCCAATAGGTTAAGGAACAAAATCAAGTAGTCCAATAACCAATCATTTACCAATTGTAAATAACACTCATCAATAGAAATGCATGACATGCATTAATAGGAGTTGATCATGAAAATCATACATATAAGGAATTAACAATTCTCAACCATTAGAAATTAGATACACCTATACTAATAATTCATATGCATATGATTTAGTCAAGCAACATCATTATAAATACACACATCTAATACAATAGTGTGTGCAAGAAATATTCCTCGTTCAATATGCATATGTGCACAAAATAAACATTCACAGCACAACACATATTGAAGGAAGGCATGAAAAGTAATACCACAAAGAGTGTGCATGAAAAGCATAAAGTATTAATTTTCAAAACCAAATTTCTCTTTCCCTTTGGCATATCAACAAGATAGGAGAGTGCAAATTGATAATAAATCACCAAGGGTTAGAGAAATCACTAATTTATATGCACAACATAATTTGAATGAAATGCAATGACATATAAATGAAAATGACATGATATCAATCAAACATGTCATACTCCCACAAAATCATACAAACTATGCAAACTTGGGAGTAGTGGACGAACTCACATATATATATGGGTACACAGAGTAATCATACAAGCATGGTACCCAAGCATGAAGTGCAATATGAGTGAGTAAGCAAGATGGAAATCAAATAAAGATTAGAGTTTGATTTTCATAAAAAATCGCATGAGAATATGTCATTCCTAATTTACGATTCTATATGTGTGTTAATACCATGCCTAGAAACATTCTTAGGAATCCAAAGGATAGTGATTTGGGATTCTTAAGTAGAGGTTGTGTAGTGGCATGAGTAGGAAGTTGGGATGCACGCTTGTGAAGTGGAACATAAATATTAGTGTGTCCCGTGTATGAAACATGCAAATGAGCATTAGTTCTAACATGAAAATTTTTAAGCCACATGTTATAAATAATATTCGAATAAACATATGAGTAAGGATTATGAATACACAATGCACATCAGTCAAGAATTTGACACGCATGAAATACATAGACATGAGTGACATACAAGACACACAATATGCAAACATATGATATGCATGAGATAGTCTCAAACACAAAGTGACATCTACATGCATCCAACACACATAGATACCAAATGTAAGAATATACTTACAATATTAAGCTCCCCCTACTTTGGTGCATCACTTAAGCACCAACAACTCCATTTGAATGAGAATCTTTACAAATCAAGGAGTTGGTAGGGTTGGTATCCTAAAGTGGATTGAACCTAGAAAACATAAATTTGGTATCCAAAAACCTTTTTGGATCCTATGGGTTAGGCAACAAATTTAACAAACTAAATTCAAATTATTGTAACCCATATCCTAATGTAATCATACACAATATTAATGAAACATGTAGTCATGTTACTAGATAAATATATAACCATATACATGCATGTACCAAATGTACCAAAAGTAAATATGTATATTAATCCAAGAGCATGACATGCATCACAGGCAACAAAACATAAATATGAACCAAAGCATGTGTTGCATAAAAATATTAAATATTTTAGACATGAAAATCATACACACAATGATTTTACTAATAAACATGCAATAGACATCAAATTCAATAAGAATTTAAGTTCCTAACAAACATGAGCATCTAAGACCAATATGCAAACAAAAGAATAAATCAATACTTAACACAAATGCTTTGGTACCCATAAAATGAACATAAACTTATGGTACCAAGCAATGAAAGGTCAACGAAAATTAACCCTTTGGAAACCAAGTCCATGAGGACCGTGTTTTTTCAACATAATCATCATTCAAAATAATCTCATTAATATAAGATTGCACATACATATCCTTAGCATGAATGCTAGTGTTCTTAGGACCCCAAATAGTGTATGATTTGGGTATCCTCTTCATAGTGGTTGCATGCACAAAAGGTTGATCTCTACGTGGTGCATGTGGCCTAGGAACATGAGATCTAGCAAGAGCATGAGGAAATGTGTAAGGAACATTGTGTTGTGCTAAAGCATGATGATGGGCATATGGTCCATGGTGTGGTGTTGCATACATATGTGGATGAATATGAGGTGTGTATGCATGAGGATGATCACGAGAATAAGCATGCATATGTGGATGTGATGTGTGATCATAAGCATGTAAAGGTACATGAGCATGAGTACGTGCATGAGAGTGTCTCAAATGAGTGTTTGCACGTGCTCGTGGGTGTGGATCATAAAAACCATCATTAATATGAACATGTGGGGTAGGATGTGTGTTCATACGTGGCATAGTATTGGCGTACATAAAAGCATGACCCTTCTTTGGAGGTCCACCTAAAGTGGGTTTCTTTCCAAAGGAGGGAGGAATAGGAGTGGTAGTTTCCTTAGTAGTAGAACTACCCAAGTTGTTATAGACACCACTCGTGGATGCACCGGAGGATGGCCTCACTAAATCTATAGTTGCTTCACTATAGGAGGTGCGTGCATTCAAGATGGAT
Source organism: Scilla litardierei (assembly GCA_030789695.1). Lineage (NCBI taxonomy): Eukaryota > Viridiplantae > Streptophyta > Magnoliopsida > Asparagales > Asparagaceae > Scilla > Scilla litardierei. The sequence continues at coordinate 73,927,448 of CM061135.1, forward strand.
GTATGTGTGGTGAGCTCGTGCACTTGGGATTTGAGATTCTCATTCTCAATGCCCAAACAAGTGTTTTGAGATTGAAGATTTTCAATCTCAAGATCGTTAATATCCACAATGGAAACACGATCAAGTTGAGATTTGAGGGACTCCACCTCATTTCTCAACATGCCATTTTGAGTAAGCAAACTTGCTTTCTCAATAGCGAGTGTCTCAACAATGGTGTCATTGTTAGAGGTGCTACATGTAAATGTGTTAGTGAGACTAGCAATCTTATTCTTAGCATCACAATATTTATGCATAAGCTTTTGATATTTATCAAATAATTGTTTAAGCTCAATTTTAAGATCATCCGTTATTACCTCTTCATCGTCGCTATCACTTTCACTTGAATCACTTGATTCGTCACTAGAGTTGTCCTCTCGTGTCATCAAACCCATGAGTGAATCTCTTTCATCATTGGAGTAAGAACACTCCGAGGTGGACTCTTCTTGCTCCGCTAGCATGTGCCATACTTGATATGCCGTTGTTGCCTTAGACACACGCATAAGAATGTTATATGATAAATACTCAAGCAAGATATCCATTACCTCTTGATGTTTCTTCACCAATTCTTTTTGCTCATTAGTCCATTCATGTTCGGAAGTGGTAGGTGCACGAAGGGGCTTCTCCACAAGCTTCCAATAATCCTCATCGATGGATTGAATATAGGCCTTCATCTTCACACACCAAATTTGATAGTTTGGTCCAATGAGATATGGTGGAAAAGGACTTCGTGTGATGTTGTTGTTGGTTGCCATAGCTATTACCTCGCTCTGATACCAATTGTAGTGACCTGTGCTATGAGGAACAAACACTAGAGGGGGGTGAATAGTGTTTTATAGAATTATAAGGAATTTACGCCAAATAAAACCCTACTTAACCAACATATGCGGAATATAAGAAATGAATAACAACCCAAGCAAGAATGCAATGCTAACATGCAATGTACCCTGGTTCGGTGCCACCCAAGTCTCCCCGACTTGTTACCGGTGCCCTACTCCAGCAACACCCGGATCCCCTCCGGATACTCTAGCAAACCGCTAGAGATTTCCTTTAGCCCACTTGCGGAAACCTCACAAGTGCAATCGACCTACAATCGATGTCCGTGTATCCCACAACCCGGGAACACGCAAAATACCTTAATCCCACAACTTGGGACTAAGACCACTCTCACAAACCGAGAGCAAAACGAAATCATGATTCCCACAACTTGGGATCAAGCCAATCCTCTCACCACCGTGAGTATACAACAAATATGAAGTATAAAGAATGAAATATAAAACTACTTACCACAAAATCCTATGCTTTGAGAAATACTTACCAATATAGTGCAAGAATGGATTTTGAGGAAGATGTGATCACCAAACCCTAGCTCCACCAAGATGATCAGCAATAGATGGCTAGGGAGAAGTTGGTGACTAGGATTCAAGCTCTTAGCTTGAGAAGCTCACAAGAAATGAGAATCTCTCTTGAGGAATTAGTGCTCAAAGAGTGAGGGAGAGATTCTTGTGAGAAGAGAGAGCTTGGAAATAGAGTTGAATGGCTCTTCTCTTAGATGTGAAAACGTGTCTAATTTCAGCCTTGGATCCCTGGTTTGAAGCACTCAAACTTATATAGAGAAGAGAGAAAACGGTCACAAAATCGTGGCATTAAATGCCCCAACGGCTCTATTCTGAAGCAGCTTAATCGGTCTAAGAAGGATCACTGACCGATTAGTTTTGCAACTAGTCAGTCGGTGAACCTTCTTGGACCGACTAGAAGGAGGACAGCAAAAACAAGATATGAAGAACTAGTCGGTCTAAGAAGAGACGCCAACCGACTAGTTTGACAACTAGTCGGTCGGTGAACCTTCTTGGACCTATTAGAAGGTTGACAGCAAAGATAGTGAAATCAAGTGATAGAAGAACTAGTCGGTCTAAGAAGAAACATCAACCGACTAGTTTGACAACTAGTCGGTCGGTGAGCCTTCTTGGACCGACTAATAGGTCAACAGTAAAGAAGTCAAATTTCACTTAGGAGAACTAGTCGGTCTGAGAAGATATACCAACCGACTAGATCGTCATTTAGTCGGTCGATGAACCTTCTTGGACCGACTAATTGGTCAACAAATAGACTGGAATATATTAGGATAACTTGTCGGTCTGAGAAGGATTTCCAACTGACTAGATCGTCATCTAGTCGGTCGGTGAACCTTCTTGGACCGACTAATTGATCAACAGTGAATGGGCTGAATCAAGCAAGGATATCTAGTCGGTTCAAGAAGGATTTCCAACCGACTAGATCGTCATCTAGTCGTTTGGTTCTTCTACTTGAACCAACTAAGATGCATATGAAGCCGAGGAATGAAGCGATAAGCTTCGGGAAAGTTTCTAATGGCTTCTAAGGCAATCCTAGAGATAAGGTATGATATATATGAAGATTTCTAGGCAAGTACTACTCAAGGCTTAACATTCTACTAAAGTGAAGCTAGAAGACAATATAAATACCATGACGAACCGTCTTCAAAGCTTCAATATGAAGATTCTGAATCCCTTGACTTCATTAATTCTCCTTGAGCTTCAACGAAGCTTCAGGCACACGATCACGTGATCTGAGGAAGTCTTGGGACGTCGCTTGAGATGAACAAAGTACTTTGGCAACGATCTCCATAATTCATCATGGTCTTGAGTCTTTTGGTTGAATGAGTTGAATATCTCTAACGTCATAGTCTTCGAAGCTTTTGACTCATCCATTCCTTTCTTCTCTTTGGATTGACTCTCCATTCATTTGTTGATGCCATTGGCTTGAGGTTTGAGGTAGCCTTTGAGTTCTTCAAGCCAATGCTTCACCTTTGTTGATCTACCAAGTTCTCCACTTGAATCAACATGTGTAGTCACTTTTGATCTTCTTGAATCTAATTGGTGACTTTTTAGCTAACTACAATCATTAGAGTTAGTCACAATGATTTGTGTTTGATCATCATCAAAATCAAGGTGGAGAGTCCAATACTCAACAACACTCTCCAAGAGAAAAAAGGGAGGTATTGGGAAACACCCAAAGAGGTAACTCAAAAACCCAATACTCCATACCTCATATTATTTTAGTCCTAGAGGCTAACTTAAGCATCAGAGGGGGCACGGGTTGGACCCAAGCCCAACCCCCTTATGAGTTGTTAATGCTGCAGACTAGCAAATATATTGACGCCATCAAAAGATAGTTCGGACAGGAATATATGGGCTCGGCTCAAGCTCGGCTTACTTTCATCCTTGTCGTCCAAATCGTCGGCAAACTCATCATCCGATAGGTGATCACTCTGTTCGAATGTTGTAGTGCCTCTGAATCTCAGATCGAAGCTCCTCATCCAAGAGAAAGCTCGATCCAGACTCTAAAGCTAGGATCATCATCCTCACAACGAAAGTAAAAGCTCGATAAGTCTTCCTTTAATCAAAGTTGTCACTAAAGATCATTGTGACCTTGATCCTATTATTATAAATTCATTGTTCGGTGGATTTTCCCATCAAAAGTTCCAATACCCAACATCAAAGACTAGGGACTAAGGATAAAAATTATCTAATTTAGCAAAGTGGAGACAAAAAATAAGAAATCTACAATAACCTAACGCTGGTCCTTGATAAGTATGATACAAAAATATCAAGGATATTGATACGACCCTCCCAGGATGGGCCAAGACCGAACGGCCTAAGCCAGTGTCACGATCCTACGGGCCAGGGGAGAACGAGGCCCCACAAAGACTCAGAGTCAGGCCGGCCTCGGACCGAAGGACGCAACCACTAACCCACGCCAGCAGGAGTTAACCACTCCCCTTAAATTGCGTCCCCTTAATCACCATTAAAAGAGCCCCATTACTGACCGGCGCCCCGTTTATGATTAGGGTGCGGTGTCGTTTTACTGCAAGTGTACGGTTAGTGTAGGATGTGGGTATATCGAACACAGGGAGGTGGATGGCTTGGTGGCTACTAGCCTCGCCTAGGTTGTGCGTGAGCTACGCGGATGATATGAGTGGTTAGTGTAGAAATAAAGGAAAGAAATGTAAAAGACAAGAAATGAATCCCCGCTAATAGGGGCTAGAGCACTCATGACACTTGGTATTCGACTAGACCCAAGGTGATACATTAACCCCAAAAGGTGGTACCTCGTGCCCCGTGGGTCCGATATTCTGGTCGGTGCCCATGATGATACGCTAGGTCTATCCGGTTTCGAACAGTGGGCATTCTCATGTCCAACACCCTCCTCAACCGAGAGCATTAAGGCCACAATGATATCTTCCAACATTTCGTCCAAGCCGTTCCCACGTGCAAGGACTCAATGTCAATGCTAGGACGTGAGCTATGGCTAGAGAATCAAACTCCCGTTTTATTTTCTCTTGGCCCAACGGTCAAAGGCAGTCTTTCTCCCGCCGATGACAATGAAACGCCCTAGCGTAACCCTAATGGCCAAATAGGTCGAATGTGATTCATAGCAATACATCAAAGCAGATCTTGACGGGACAAGCATCCAAAGCTCAACCCCAACTCCATCTAGTGTGTTTCCATACGGGTTGGTCTCAGATCTTGACGGGACAATCAATCCTACTCTAACCCATATTAGGGTTCATCAAGAACTACTCAATGATGAAGAACATAATAGCAAGCAATAATAAATGCAAACAAACATTCATCATCAAGAACAATGAAAATAACACAAAGCAATGGAAATAAGAGAAAAAATACTTATCTTGCATTAGAATCCATCAATCCATTACAAGATTTATTGAAAGAGAAACCCTAATCTAAACTAATCTAAGGCTCCCATGAAAGGGGCTGAAAGCACCTGGAAAATAGAGGAGAACCCCCTTACAAGTCATCCAACATCTCATATTTATTGGCCCCCACAAAACCCTAATAGTTCGGGTACAAATACCCACTAAAACTGCTGAAAAAGTGCCACCCGATCTGGTGGAAGTTCACCCGATCAGGTGGAGACAAACAGAGAGACTGAACTACTGAAAATGGGCTCACTCGATCGGGTGGATAGCCCACCCGATCAGGTAGGAATCAGATTCCAGACAGCCCAGAATTTCAGCACACAGCTGCGCTCAGAAAATTCCAGAAAAATGTAGACAAATCGGATTTGGGCATGCGACCTATCGTTGGAAAGCTGACAACGATGCCGATGCTAAAAAATAAGAGATCACCCAAACTCCCACTGGAATGATAGCAGATCTTCAATGAATGCAGCAGCAGTGCACGAAAGGGAAAGAAAAGGCCACCCGATCGGTTGAAGTGTCAACCGGTCGGGTGAGTTCTTCCCCAAAATGACCCAAGAAGATGACCCGATCGGGTGGGAAGATCCTCGATGAATTCCACTCTGTCTCATCACCACCCGGTCATTCACCCAATCGGGTGGCACAATGTGTTGCCCGGTGGAGCGCAGGACTGATACAATGATATGACCCGGTCGGGTGGCTCATCCACACAACTGGGTGAAGCTTCAAAACTTCAACTCCTCATCTTTGGACATCGGATATTTGTCGTATAAGCGTGCTTTGGTCCCGACATGCAAGGTTGACTCCAGAAGACTCTGAAATACCGACATTTACCTGAAATACAAACAATACACCCAATAGTCAATATGAACCAAAATGTGATATATACAACATGGAATGAGATGAAACGCATATGAAAACACGATGAAGAGCGTGTGCAAAAGGTGAAATATGAACACGCGTCAAGCCCCCAAGCTAAACTCTTCCTCATCCCAAGGAAGACGAGTTGGAATGAACATCAGGTGCGAGAGCAAGAAAGGAAACCGAAGAATCCTTGATCACCCTCTCCAAACCACAAATGTAATCACCAACACAATTAAGCACAAGGGAAAAGCATATCACAATATAAATCAAGAATTCAATCTCATAATATAGCATCATGGGTTCATGTCAATGGAGCACAAAAGAGATAGAAGCGTGACATTGGCAAAGGCATAGCTATCATAGCATGTTATAGTAGATAATATGCCCAAATATGAGGAAGCTCAAAATTCATATCAAATCTTCCAAACGGTGAATACGAGATACCCACACATGCATGAAGAAGTAAGAAAGAATAGAATCATGGGAATAACTATCAATCTCTAGGATGTAAGGAATCACCACATACACTTGTCGTTTTTTATTTTTGAAACACTTTCTTGCCTTGCTTGTATTTTCAAAAGGAGATGGAGAAGATGTGGAAAGATCACTTTGTACAAACTCTCGCATTCCCTATATACATTGGTGCTCTCAACTATAGGAGATGTGGAGAGCAAAGGAAAAGGGGAGAATGTGGCATAGATACATAATTTTGGTTTTTGGTTTGTTTTTGTTGTTTTTGATTTGATTTTAATATTTTTTCTTGCAAACTTGCAGAATCGCAATGGAATGCAAGGGCGGCTTACGCATCCCAAGCTAGATGGCTTTAGGGCGCCTGGTTACGAAGAACCCCGAAGGACCATTATACAAAAATATGTACAAAAGTGTTTATTCGGGTAGTTTTTGGGTGTCTAATGGTTTTTTGGTAATGTTTTTTTGTGGAAAATGAAAAGTGTGCATTCCCCCAAATGGGAGAACGATGCACGACGAGGGGGAATGTACAAAGTAAAACAAAAGAGAATTTTGAGAAATCCAAGCATATTAAGAAAATCCTCCATGAATTAAAGCACAGAACATAGGTGTGGATATCATAATCCCGTTGAAATGTAGCTAACACATGCGATAAGAGTACATATATAGTATTTCATGCAAGAGTTTGAAGCATGGGGGTAATGGTAAAATAACCGTTTTTTTGGAAATGAAGCATGAAAATCTAGGAACTTCAAATAGAGTGACATATTAAAATATGATATATTAGCTAGAAGCATGCCTTAAACACAATCACAACCAACAATCTCTGAATATAGCAAATAAACCCAAAAGATGGCAAAACACATATATGAGCATTGAATAATCAAAGAAATAGCGTGATGGAAAAAGGGGCACAAATGTGAAACATGAAGCATGAGTGGCAAAATATCATAGAGGGTTCATCTCTAGAAAGAGGCAAGAATGAAATGGAGAAAGAAAATGCATGATGGGAATGATGCATAAAAATAAAAAGAAAAAAATTGATGCATGAAAAAGGTGAAAAATGGAAGAAAATAAAGGAAACATGCATGAAATGCAACTTCCCCAAGCTAAAGCTTCCATTGCCCTCAATGCAATAAGATCACTTATGAGAGGGCAAAGATAAAATGGGAGGGAAATGCATCAAAAATAACAAAAATGACTATGGATGATACTCTCCTCCAAGCTAATATAAGTTATGCCCAAAAGATATGAAAATCCGATACGAGGCATAAAAGATAAAGGGGAGAGTGAACAATAGGCAAAACATGCATCACCACCCTTTGGAGGAGGTAGGGGTCTCATGGAGAAAAATATAACAGGGCCAAGAAAAGTGCCAAAAGAACAAGGATAGGGTGATGGGGGTGAAATGATAGAAGGGCACAACATGATGGGTTATTATGATGCAAAATCAAGCCCTAGATACGCTTCCCTCGCTAATGAGAGGAGACGAGATTATTCTAATCTAAACTAGAAAGCGGTAAATATTTACACTACTAGATTAGGATACACCTGAGCATAGGCAGATCCAGAATTTGGAGTGGGGCAGGTAGCTGCTCTAACTACTCCTGATGTGGCTCCTCCAGAAGCGATGTGCCACATGTGCCAATGAACCCAAGCAATGCACCTTCAAGCATCCCTCGTAGGTGTCCACCTGTAACCTGCAAAGAATGAGGTGCATTAGCACATGGCAAGAAATCATTTCCCAAAATAAATCTATCCCAGAGATAATCGTCAAAATAAGATGGAAAAATAATAAAAGGATGACGAATACTCCCTGAGAATGGGTTGCTATCCTCTGTGCTAGTGACGACCAAATCCTCGCTCTCCATGAGAAGTGGCTCTCCAGGTGGTGACGCACCGCAGTATACCTCAAAGGAAGTAGATCATGTGTCCCACGAGAGATATGGTGTGTCAAAAATATATGAGTCTAAAGAAATAGGAAGTGAAAAGCGAGACTCAAAAGTGGAGTGAGAGTGAGTATGAAAAATCTCCCTGAATAGGGGCAATATGCTCAAGTAGATGATCAGCCGCAGAAGAAGTGGAGAGTGACGGTAGAGGTAGATGTGACTCGGGCTCCATGAAGTGAACCATCGTATTCAAGCCCTCATGCACATTCTCCTCGACGATATGCTCATGCTCCACCATCTGCTCGATGTCCTGAATGACAGCATCGTGCTTGACCATAGACCAAGGAAGAAGCAGCAACAGAGATGGCTGTGGAGGTGGATGTGGAGCGGACCACTCGTATGTGGTCGTGGTGTCCTCGTCCTCACACACATCCTCCTCGCCGGTATGCAGAAGCTCTGTAGTCTCCTCGGTGCTCTCGTAGGACTCATGTGGGGTATCCAAATCAAGATGAGAAGTCTCTTCCACAGATCCTAGAGAAATTACCTTATCCTCCCTAACATCAACAAAAAATGCTTTGTCATCCAAGTGGTTGTGTGGAAAAAATGGGACATCGGCATGAAATGTGTCTATGGTGGTCGATGGGATGGTGGTCTCAATCATGAAAATGGGTATATCCTCTCCTAATCCCCTCTCCTTTGTGTAGGCTCGGTGATTGGTACCATACAGGTTTGCAATATTTGGCCTTGGTTAAAAATGCTACTGTCAAGGAGAGACTCAAGGCTTGATTTTTCTTGTGTTGATGGAGGGATATAAGGTTGAGAAAATGGATGGAAGGTGTTTGAGCTAATGTTGTGGGAAAATGTTTGGCCTTAGTTTAGAATGATGCTCTCTAGCGTAAATTGGCAACATTATGCACGTGCCGTGCCATCCCACAAATCTCACAAACCACAAATGAATAAGAATCATAGCCTCCCATCTGAGCATCGAAATTTGGTCTCCACATGATAATAGCAAAGATACCTGGACAACAAAAATAAGAAAACTAGAGAGGAGCGTCAATAGTACAAGAGAATAACAAAAAGATAATATGATGGTGGGGGGAAATTTTCTTGGTTATTGTATTTGTTTTTTTTTGTTTTTTTAATGTTTTTATATGTAGTCTAACGAACCTAAGCTAAGCTAATATCAAACCGAACGCCTCCCGACAACGGCGCCAAAAACTTGACCGACGCCCGTTTATGATTAGGGCGCGGTGTTGTTTTACTACAAGTGCACGGTTAGTGTAGGGTGCGGGTATATCGAACACAGGGAGGTGGATGGCTTGATGCTACTAGCCTCGCCTGGGTTGTGTGTGAGCTACGCAGATGATATGAGTGGGTAGTGTAGAAATAAAGGAAAGAAATATAAAAGACAAGAAATGAATCCCTGCTAACACGGGCTAGAGCACTCTGACACTTGGTATTCGACTCGACCCAAGGTGAGACATTACCCCCAAAAGGTGGTACCTAGTGCCCCGTGGGCCCGATATTCCGGTCAGTGCCTAGGATGATACGCTAGGTCTACCCGGTTTCAGACAGTGGGCATTCTCATGTCCAACACCCTCTGCAACCGAGAGCATTAAGGCCACAATGATAGCTTCCAACATTTCGTCCAAGCCGTTCCTATGTGCAAGGACTCAATGTCAATGCTAGGGCGTGAGCTACGGCTAGAGAATCAAACTTCCGTTTTATTTCCTCTTGGTCCAACGATCAAAGGCGTTCTTTTTCTCGCCGATGACAATGAAATGCCCTAGCGTAACCCTAATGGCCAAATAGGTCGAATGTGATTCCTAGCAATACATCAAAGCGGATCTTGACGGAACAAGCATCCGGAGCCCAACCCCCAACTCCATCTAGTATGTTGCCATATGGGTTGGTCTCAGATTGTTAGACATCCCCATTGACACATTATATCAAACACTTGCCATGCAATCAAGTCAAATGAAATATCCCAAGCATCAACCCTACTCTAACCCATATTAGGGTTCATCAAGAACTACTCAATGATGAAGAACATAATAGCAAGAAATAATAAATGCAAACAAACATTCATCATCAAGCACAATGAAAATAACACAAAACAATGGAAATAAGAGAAAAAATACTTATCTTGCATTAGAATCCATCAATCCATTACAACATTTATTGAAAGAGAAACCCTAATCTAAACTAATCTAAGGCTCCCATGAAAGGGGCTGAAAGCTCCTGGAAAATAGAGGGAAACCCCCTTACAAGTCATCTAACATCTCATATTTATAGGCCCCCACAAAACCCTAACAATTCTGGTACAAATACCCACTAAAACGGCTGAAGAAGTGCCACCCGATCGGGTGGAAGTTCACCCGATCGGGTGGAAACAAACAGAGACACTGAACTGCTGAAAATGGGCTCACCTGATCAGGTGGATAACCCACCTGATCTGGTGGAAATCAGATTCCAGATAGCCCAGAATTTCAGCACACAGCTGTGCTCAGAAAATTCCAGAAAAATGTAGAAAAATAGGATTTGGGCTTGCAACCTATCGTTTGAAAGCTGACGACGATGCCGACGCTAAAAAAATAAGAGATCATCTAAACTCCCACTGGAATGATAGCAGATCTTCAATGAATACAATAGCAGTGTACGAAAGGAGAAGAAAAGGCCACCCGATCGGTTGAAGTGTCAACCGGTCGGGTGAGTTCTTCCCCAAAATGACCCGAGGAGATGACCAAATCGGGAGGAAAGCTCATCCATGAATGCCACTCTGTCTCCTCACCACCCGGTCATTCACCTGATCGGGTGGCACAGTGTGTTGCCCGGGTGGAGCGTAGGACTGATACCATGATACGACCCGGTCGGGTGGCTCATCCACACGACCGGGTGAAGATCCAAAACTTCAACTCCTCATCTTTGGCCATCGGATATTTGCCGTATAAGCGCGCTTTGGTCCCGACATGCAAGGTTGACTCCAGAAAACATTGAAATGCCGACATTAAGCTGAAATACAAACAATACACCCAATAGTCAATATGAACCAAAATGTGATATATATACAACATGGAATGAGATGAAACGCATATGAAAACACAATGAAGAGCATGTGCAAAAGGTGAAATATGAACACGCGTCAATTATGCCCACCTTCATGACCCATGAAGGTGACATCAAAGCGGCGGATCATCAGGACGAAATAGGGGGACATCGAGGGGACATGGCCGGGGAAAACTCCTATAAAGGAACTAGAAGAATAACGTGGAAAAGACCACTCTCTGGATACCAAAACCCCCGAGGTATTCTTCCTAAATGACCTTATCTCCCACCTGATAATTCTCCTCCACAGCTCGGCCCGAGGACTCGCGTATCGGCCTCTCCGTGAACTATACCGATCCCACCGAGCATCCTTCAGATCCGTTCTGACTTAGGCATCGGAGGGGACTTGGTCAAAACCAAGGTTCGACCCCCCTGACAAGCTTCCTCGTCTGTTCAGATCAAGGAGAACCAGCCGCACCGAGGCACCCTTCAGTGCCCAATCAGCCCGGAGCTGAACGCGCTCAGCCCCGAGCCCATTCATCTCCACCCGCGTGGAGGCTGTCACTTCGTCGAGGACTCCCTTCGGCACATCGATGCTCGGACCAGCACGCTTTTTGCCAAGCTGAACGAGCACATCCTGCTCTCGGAGGCCACACTGACTCGCGTGATGGCGTTGACCTCCAGCCCTCCAGCAAACCAACTGGTGGTGAGAAAACACCCTGAAACATCTGGCACTGTCTATGGGAACGAAGACAACGCCCATGTTAAAACAAGCACATCACTAACATGGAATCAACTTGCAATGAAATAGGACGCATGCCCCCATCTAGGAGGAGGGCGACTATGTCTCGCCTGAAAACGGGCACAACCACACCACCAAGGGCACCATCGACTCGTGCTCGGTGACCCAAGAACAACTCTATCTCTTTGCCCAATACACTAATGCCCACTTCCAAATGCTGGCAGTAGCCATCCAACAACTTGCATGCCACCCACAGCCTCCCGAAGGGAGGCTCAGCGTCCATCCCCGACCGGCAAGAGCTCTGTCGCATGCTACGCTCTGTCATGATCACCAACCACGATGGTGAGGGTGCCAACCTGGAGTGATGGTTCACTATGTCGAACTTCGTCCCGGTGCGATCCCTCGCCCCCACCTCACTCCAGGGTCAGGCGGATGGAAGGGCTGAATGGACCAAGGACGATTCAACCATGGCCTCATCCAGGCGACCTCATTCAATGCGTCTATGATCGCCCAACTATCTGACCGTCGAGGATCGATGGGGTCGAAGCGAAAGCCCCCATCAGAGGAGGCGTAGGGATCGAGAAGACCGCCCTAGAAGGAGGAGCACTTGATGACCGATGCCTATCCCCAGTCGGGATGCGACGTGCGTTTATATTTCATACATTTACGCACGTTTTCTTCCGTGTTTACCCGTATTTTACCGCCGTCTTTTATTCGTTTTCTTGTGTTTTCTTGTGTTTTCTTGTGTTTTCTTGTGTTTTCTTGTTTTCTTTCACTTTTCCGTATTTTCCGTGTTTTGCAGGAGTTTGCTGGTATTTGGGGTGTAAAACGATGATATCATGTGTCCCCGGAGCAACGGGAGGAGTCACGTGTGATCCAGGGGGTCAAACGACAAAGATTACATCTTTCAGTCCCTCACCCGGTTGGTTGGTCATCTCCAACCGATCGGGTGATGCACGTGTGCACCACCCGGACGCAGCTTGGAGCTCACGAGAAGTCACCCGGTCGGTTCAGTGACCGGGTCAAAAGCTCAAAGTCTCTGGAAATTCGAAGCTGATTTCCAACCGATCGGGTGACCTTCACTCGATCGGTTCACCTGTAGCCGAATTTCAACAGCCAAGACTCGAAGCTCTAACCGATCTCCTCACCCGGTCTGCACCAAGATCCAACCGGTCGGCACCAAGATCCAACCGACCGCACCAAGTTCCAACCGACCGGTTCATACTGACCGGGTGAAACCCCCGCATTGCGCTGTGATTTTGTGAAGCGGCTCACCCGACCGGTTGACTTGTCAACCGATCGGGTGATGTCGTTTTCTATAAATAGAACCATAGGTTTCCCAGATTCGGGAGTTAGTTATTTTTTACTGTTTTCTTCATTTTGTGACGGCTGTAATTTTCCAGTTTATGTAAGTTTTCGGATCTTTGTAAAACTTTAATATTATCTTAATTTCTTTACTACCTTTGCATTCTTATTGTCTGATTATGATTTTAACGGTCCATTTTCATTTAGATCGCTTTTTAATGAATATTTGTGAGTAGTTCCCAAATCCGGGATTTTGGCGGAAACCCCTTCGGGGGCTCTTCCCGATGCGTCCATAGGGTTAGGAAATCGATAGGGATTAGGAATCTAACGGTTACGTGGGGTGTTTTATTGTCATCGGTGGGAAAAGACCGTCTTTGACCGTTGGGCCAAGTGGGAATAAACTTGGCGGTTGACTCCCTAGCCATAGCTCACGCCCTTAGCGTAGACGCCGAATCCTAGCGCGCGGGAGCGACAGGACGAGACGTTGGGAGTTATCGTTGCGAGCTTAGTGCTCCCAGAGTCGATCAGTGTTAATGGACACGGGAGTGCCCACTGATCGAACCCGGGAAGTCCGGCGTATCATCCTGGGCACCGACCGGAATATCGGGCCCATGGGATGCCGGTACCACTTTTAGAGGCAACGTCTCACCATTAGACCCTAATTCCGATCGACATCCTACCCGTAGGCCGTTTCGGTGAGAGCCGCTCATTGGGGTCGAAACCAGAGTCCCGGGTTTTTCCATCATATTATCTATACCTTGCATTCCTTTACCGTGACAACCCATCATCCTATCTGGGCTAGCTCGCCCACGGGGCGATTTTGGTCCTCTTTGACACAAGCACATCCTAGCCTCCATGTGTTCGACCCCCAAGCCACACTACAACACCGTGCGCTTGCGGTTACAAATATCTAAACCTCCACAGGGGCCCCCGGCCATTTGCGGCTTACAAACCAGGGGGCACGGTCAAGTTTATGGCGCCGTTGCCGGGGAGGCAACGTGCTTGTTATTTTAGGATCTCATGAACCCTAGTGTCTAGATCTTATCCCTACCTCGCGATAATTTTCGCATTCTTCTTTTTCCTTTTTATTTTCTTATTTTTATTTTTTATTTTTATTTCTTATCTTCTCTGTTTCTTTCCCACTTGTCGCTTCACGGGTGTTTGTTGTTTTTCATGCGCAGGAGTTCAAGAAGTCTCGACGACTTGATCCCCGTTGATCCAGAGATAAACGCCACCCTTAGGCATTTGGCCGCCGAGAAGCGAAGAAGAGAGGATCCTGAAGCCATGGGGGAGAACACCCCGCCTCACAAGTCCCTGATGGAGTACTCGATGCCTTCCATCGAGTCCACCTCCGCCATCCGTCCTCCAGCTATTACGGCCCAAAGCTTCGAGCTTAAGCCATCTTTGGTGACGTGGATCCAGCAGGATCAGTTTTCGGGTGCACCCTTGGAGAGCCCGATCGAGCATCTAGACTCCTTCTTGGAGAAATGTGACACCTTCCGTATTAACGGTGTCACAACTGAGGCGATCCGACTGAAGCTGCTCCCCTTCTCCTTGCGAGATAAGGCCAAGCTGTGGCTTAGGGGGAAGGACCCGAATACATTCAACACCTGGGAGAAGCTCTCCAATGTTTTCCTGACACAGTTCTTTCCCCCGGGGAAGACCATGAAGCTGAGGAGCGAGATCTCCTCCTTCTCCTAGGCCAGCCACAAGTCCTTGCATGAAGATTGGACGAGATACAAGGAGATGCAGAGAAGATGTCCCCACCATGAGCTCCCCAAGTGGAAGATCATAAATCTGTTTTATAACGGGTTGAGGGACGATTTAAAATCTTCCATGGACGCCGCGGCTGGAGGGTCCTTCATGTCAAGAAGCGAAGAAGATGCCGGACAAATTTTGGAAAATATGGCATCCAACAATGAACGGTGGTGTGACGAGAGAGCCACACCAAGATCTGGGGGCATCCATAGAGTCGAAGACGTCGACAAATTATCAAGCAAGTTTGACTTGCTGTCAACCCAGATCTCTGCATTGATGGTAGGCACCGGTGGCGCTGGTTCAAAACAGATTGCTGCGGTAGATTCCGAAGTTTTTGGAGAGTTCGACGGTGGTGACATCTCACCGCCGTTGGATCAGGCGAGCACATTATTTTACAATCCTACGGGGAATGCGCCATTTCCACCACGGACCAACTCAAACCCGGCCTATTCTCCCAACAACCGGAATCATCCGAACCTTAGTTACCGGGCGCCTTACCAACAGTCGGCTCAGCAACAACAGCAGACTTATCAGCCGGCTAGGCCCCAGCAGCAGTTCCAGCAGCAGCAATTTCAACAGCAACAACCTCCACCGCAATATCAACAATATGCTCCTAGGAATCAGCAGCCCACCCAGCAGTAATACAGCCAGCAGAAGGCCATTTCTCCGGTTGAGTCCATCTTGACTCAATACATAGCCAACCAGGAGAAGATCAATCTGAAATTGGAGATGGGACAAAGAGTGCTCACCGATCAGGTGACCCAGCTGGGGTTACAAGTGGCGAACCTGCAAAGACCACAGAATCTCTTACCGCCACAGCCTGAGGTAAACCCGAGGGGGGTAAATCGGACCTTGACGCTCACACATGAGCATGAGAATGTTTCCGCCATCGTCTTGAGGAGTGGAACTCAAATACCTACCAGAGAGCCCCCCAAAGGACCGGAAGCACCGTTGGTCGTGGAACGACCAATTGAGAAATTAAATGACGACGGTGCTTTGTCGCCCAAGCCAACTACTCCGGAGGGAGTTCATAGAGAGGAGAAGAAGAAAGATGAGGAAGGGAACCCAAGAGTGTTCAAGCCCGTTGTGCCTTTCTCACAACGGCTCGCCAAAGCCAAAATCGATGAGAAGTATGGCAAATTCTTTGCCATGTTGAAAGATATGAGTTTACAAATCCCCTTCCTCGAGGCCATCGAGACAATTCCCTCCTATGCTAAATTCTTGAAAGACTTGGTGACGCGGGGATCTAGAAAAGAAAAGGTCGTGTTAACGGCGGAGTGCAGCGCACTCATTCAGCGTGCAAATCCACCCAAGCTCAAGGACCCCAGAAGTTTCTCCATCCCTTGCTCTATTAGGAGAGTGCAAATCCAGAGGGCGCTCGTCGATCTTGGTGCGAGCGTCAGCTTAATGCCCCTATCGTTGTACAAAAGAATAGGGATGGGAGACTTAGAGCCCACCGACATGACATTACAACTTGCTGACCATTCGGTCAAGTATCCGGTGGGAGTAGTGGACGACCTCCCCATCGATGTGAAAGGAGTACATGTACCAGTTGATTTTGTGGTGATGGACATGCCGGAGGACAAGCATACCCCAATTATTCTTGGACGACCCTTTATGGCAACCGCCGGAGTGTTGATAGACGTAAAGAATGGGAAACTTTCCCTCAGTGTGGGCCAAGAAAGAGTCGAATTTGACTTAGGCTTGTCGATGAAGCATCCAAACCCCCCGGACGATCCTAGTATCAATGTGCTGGAGAATGAAGAAGATAGAGCTGTTGAAGCGAATGCCTGGGAAGTGCTCTCGAGGAATCCCCCCGATAGCTTGGGGGACCTTGGAGAGCAAGTTGGATCCCCTAAGAATGAAGTGGCTGATGAGGCGGTCGCGCGACATGTGATCCATCCCGGATTTTCTAAGTCTCCTCCTATGGGGAGGAAAGGAAAAGAACCCATGGACCTCACCGGCGATGAGGTCCGGATCCTGAAAAAGATGGCGGTGGACGCCAATTTGAGGGAGAAGCCCCCGGATCCTGTCGACAAAGGGAGGGTAGTCGAGCAAATCTTTTTACAGCCGCCGACTACACCAATAACCACAACCTCTGGAGCTGAAGAGATGCCGGATTTTGGGCATCACCCGTATCGCCCACCATGAACATCGTCAACGGGCGTCGAGCTAACGACGTTAAACAAAATCGCTTCATGGGAGGCAACCCATGTTCTAAAATTTTACTTCCGCTTTTTAGGACTTTTTCTACTTTATTTTTATCTATTTTTCTAAATAAATCCAGCTGCAACAACTTCCGTCGTGAAACTTAGGCGATTTTTGGGTTTTTGCAGAAAACAAGGCCTCAACCGATCGGGTGAGTTCTCACCCGATCGGTTGGGATGTATCAGCTTACAGCCGTGTCTGTCACCAAATGAACCGACCGGTTGGAGAAAGAACAGACCAGGTGAACAGACCGGGTGACCTGGGGGAACTCTCGAAAAAATCTCAGAATTCGTCAACCGACCGGGTGGCAAGATGCGAGATCGGTTGAGGGACCGGGTGAAAAACTCTGAGTTCTCGGGAAAATGTGTGGAGCGGCGAACCGATCGATTGAGTTCTCAACCGATCGGGTCGCCTGTAGCGTTTCTTCAGCATCAAATTTTCGACCTAAGGTCAACCGATCGGGTGATAACTCACCCGACCGGGTCAACTTAAATCCCTATAAATAACCCCCGACCACCTGTTCACAAACCCTCGCCCGATCTCCTCATCTCGCCATCATTTCGTCTCCTCCAACAACCCGACTGCCAAAAATCCCTCTTCCACAACCTTAAATCCTCCATTAACCTCTCTCTCCAACTCCCCCTTGCATCTCACCGTCTATTTCTCTCTTTCCCTCTCCTATTTCTCATTTCTTTAGCCCTAATTCCCAATACCAACCCCCACTTCCGAATTTTTTGTTGAAGAAGAGTGTCGCGGCTCCACACTTCTCCCATTGCACGGCATTGGGTCATCTACAAGCGGGGAACTCTAATTTCTGCGGGGTAACTTCGCTCCACTTCTCGAATTTCAATTTTTACCCTAGATTTTTGATTTGCTTGGTTTTTGTGTGTGAGCACTTTGATAGTACTTTGCACCCATTTGCACCACTCACACACACACATGGCCCGGGAGAGAGATAAAGGGAAGAGTATCATGCGGGAGGAAGAACCATCTCGTAAGAGATGTAAACAAACACGTCCTCCTTCCCACACATGCGAACTGACACTTGCCCCTCCCACACCTATCATTCCCCCTGTGGACCCCATGTTGGTCCCGCATGGATACATATTTAGGAACCAAGAGCAGAAAGACTTCTACCACAGACTTGACAATCGGGGGCATTTATCAACCAAGTTTGCCCACACCCAATCACTCGTCGACCTCGGTGTCTTCACCGAGGTCGAGACTCTTTTTGCTAACCTTGGCTGGTTAGGCTTCCTGAATGCCTCTGCGGTATCCTACCCGTCACTCACCCTAGAATTCCTTTCCTCCCTCGTTTGTGAGTCGGGGTCGACTGTCACTTTCCGGGTGCGTAACCAAACTATACGCACCAACCTGGACACCATCAGTCGTATATTTGGTTTCCCTATTCTAGGGAATGACGCCATCCGGCACTACGGATATCCCCCGGAATTTGACGTCGATAACTTTTGGTTCGCCCTCACCCTTCTTGGTCGCTATCCCCGGGGTAAGGCCAAGGCATCCTCCATCATCCATCCTATATTCCGTCTGGCCCATAGAATCATATCATCCACATTTTTTCTGCGAGATGAGTCAGGCACCGTGACTATCCCCGATCTTTTCATTCTTTGGGCCATGACTTTCGCTTTTGTGCCTGACGATGATGGGATTAGCTTTAGGGCCCTGACTGTCCCTGTCCATGCCGGCGATTGGCTTGTTTTCAAGCTTCGCAAGATTAGCAGGGCCGGGAAGGGCAAGATCTACTGTGGGGGCATTATCACTATTATTGCTTCTTCCCCCCCCCCCCCCCCCCCGTTTAATATCCATATCCCCCGTGGTCTTCCCATCGTCGCAGGACCCTCACGTCTAGATCTTGACGTCCTGCGGCACATTCACATGATTAAGACCCGCCCCGACGGTCGATTCGAATTCAATTACGGCCATCCCCCTCGCCCCTACACCATTCTCCCCAAGCCTGCTCGCATGACTATTGCTCTTAGGGGAGATTGGACTTTTCCACCCGACCCTGAGTTCTTTGAGGGGTTGCGCCTTCCTTTCCTTCCCGCGGACGCACATAGACCACCTTCCCCTGCCGCCCACTTAGGCATGCAGGATATTCCTGTGTCCCGGGGAGATATTGGGGCTGGCCCGAGTCACCCTATTTTTGCTCCTGGCCCCATCACTTCTGAGCACCTTTTTGGGGCCATTTCTGGCCTTGTGTACAGTGTCGGCATGACCACTGCCGTCGGCACTACTTCCACATTACCTGCCGGCACCACTTCTGCCTCACATCAGTCCACATCCTTTGGTCGCCACCAGGTCTCTGCCCGTCTTGCTCTAGAGAGGGAGGTCACAGCCCTCCGTGATCTCGCCATGTCCTTAGCCCCCTCGGACCCATCACCGTCCTCCTTTCTCACTCACCCATGCTTCCTCGCACTTGAGAGGAACGTGGCTGCCATTCTCCGCCTCCTCACTCACCTCCACGGACCACCACCACCCACACCACCACCTTCACCACCTCGACGATCTTCTCCTCCACCCTCCCACACATCACCTCCCCCACCCCCACCTAGATGATCATCTCCCCCTCCCTCATCTATTCCCATCCCGGTATCCACTTCTTCTCTCCCGACCACTTCCATCGCACCCACACCACCTTCTACCTCCTCCACCGTCACATCATATGTGCACCGCAAGAAATTGCAGGTGCTCTCCAAATCCCTCCCACCTCCACCCACTACTGTCACCATCACGTCTTCTCCCCCCACTTCTATTCCTTTCACCACCGCCTTGATCGCCGTCCTTCCACCACCACCCACCTCCACCGACACCCCTCCCATCGTTCACACCACCACCGCACCTATTCCTCCACCTCTTTCCCCGCTTCTCCGCACACCCCCTGTCTCCCCCACCCACCCACCCACCCACACCCTCTTCCGAGGAGGGCGAGGATTCGCCTTCTCCTGATTTTTGATTTCACTTCGTTTGTTTTTGACATCCCCCTCGCATATTTCTGCATTTCACGATCATATTTTATTTTCTAGCACTGTCATGTCTAGCTTGGGGGAAGTCTGGTTTGCTATGTTGTCATGTTTTATTTTCTTTGTGTGTGTGTGCTTGTTTTCCTTTTTGTCGTGTCGTGTCGTGTCGTCTAGTTTGTTCAATTTCCTTCTTTCTTTTTCGTTTTTCGTGTCGTGTGGTTTGATTTTCATTTTTCTTTTATTTTCAGTTTCGTATTTGTGTTTTCCTCGTTTTTCATTTCTTTTTGTGTCGGTGCGTATTGATCGCGCCCGGGCGTACACCCTAAAAAGCGACCGTGTAGTTTTACCGCAAGCGCACGGTGTAGCGGCGAGCGGGTATCGAACACAGGGAGCACGTATTGTAATGCCCTACAAGCTACTGCACAAGTACTAGAGGGGGGTGAATAGTACTTTAAAAATAACGAGGAGTATAATTCATAATTATAGTGCAAACAACTACCAAATCAATTTGCGGAAGCTTAAATTGAAGACAACAACAAAATTAACAATGCTAACAAACGATATTACTGGGTTCGGATCCCCCCAAGTCTCCCCGACTTGTTTCCGGTGATCCTACGTCCCAACCACCCGGATCCCCTCCGGAAACTTGAGTTAGAAACCCTAACTCAAGATTTCCACTATGAAATACTTGTGAAAAACCTCCACAAGTCAAATCATACACAAAGTAATTTGTGACTCCCACAACCCGGGATCACAACCACACTCTCACAACCGAGAGTGAAACTTACAATATGAAATTGAAATGAAATAAGAAACTTCTTACCGACAAAATACATATGCCTTGAGTAACGCTTTACGAATTAGGGCAAGGATGATTTTGAGGAAGAAGAAGTGGCACCAAACCCTAGCTCCAAGATGTAGATCAGCGATGGAGAGCTATTGGGATGTTGGTGACCTAGAATCAAGCACTAGGCTTGGAAGGCTTCACACTCAATGAATCTCTCTTTGGAAGTAAGAGTGAGGAGAGATTATTGAATGGAATGAAAGAGCTTTGAATGAGCTTGGAATGATTTCTCTTGATCTCTAAACTTGCAATAATATCAGCCTTGACTGCAATGAATGCAGCCCAACAACTATTTATAGGATAGAGAGGAGAGAGAGAGAGAGAGAGAGAGAGAGAGAGAGAGAGAGAGAGAGAGAGAGAGAGACGTTTCAATTAAAGCTCCAACGGCTCTTTTCTGAACCCAACTAGTCGGTCAAAGAACAACCACCGACCGACTAGTTCATCAACTAGTCGGTCGGTCAATTAACGTATACCGACTAAAGAGTGAACAGAGAAAAGATCAAAGCACAGACTAAAGGAACTAGTCAGTCCAAGAAGAGTATCTGACAGACTAGTTTCACAACTAGTCGGTCGGTTACTCAACTGAGACCGACTAACAGATAAAGCTGAAGTCTGAGCAGAAATAGACTTAATCGGTCCAAGAACAAATGTTGACCGACTAATTCACCAACTAGTCGGTCGCCAAATGAGCATAGACCGACTAACGATAAACAGTAAGTTAGGTGAAAAATTGGTATGTACAGTAAAACTAAACTAGTCGGTCCAAGAAGGAAAGTTGACCGACTAGTTCATCAACTAGTCGGTCGATCAATGAACACAGACCGACTAATGATAAACAGTAGCTCAGGCTCAAATGTGCATGTACAGGGAAAGCTCAACTAGTCGGTCACAGAAGCATCACTGACCGACTAGTTCACAAACTAGTCTGTCGGTGAGTCAACTTAGACCGACTAACTGTAAACAGTAAAGAGCTTGGAAATGACAGAGAAGAACTAGTCGGTCCAAGAAGCTTTGCCGACCGACTAGATCACCATCTAGTCGGTCAGTTCTTCTTCTTGAACCAACTAACATGCACAAGAAGTCGCGAATCGAAGCGCGAAGCTTCGAGAAGGATTGTATGGACTTCTACTAAGATCCTAGAGCTAAGATATGAGCATTATGAAGATTTAAACTGTAAGACCTACTCAAGGCTTAACATTCTACGAAAGAAGCTTAAAGACTATAAATAAAACTTGACGATACCGTCTACAATAGCTTCAATCGAATCTTCATGACTTCTAAATTGGTCCATAAGCTTCAACGAAGCTTTAGGCATATGATCACGTGCTTTGAGAAGTCTTGAGACGTCGAAATTGATATTCATATGAATTTGGCGACGATCTCCATAACTGCGCTCACAAAGTGTTAGTTCACGTTATATTTATGTTTGTTCATCATCCAAAACCAAATCCAGGGAGTCCAATATCCAACATTCTCCCCCTTTTTGGTGATGACAAACCAACATAAATAATAATCAAAAATAATAATTCAAATGAAATTTACTTACTCCCCCTGCATTGATGACACGTTAATTCCAAATTAAACAAAAAATAATACACATCAAGCAGACGAGTAAAGTATATAAAATGAGAATCGAGTATTGAAATATTGAATACCAAACGTAGGTTATTGAAATATCGGATTTGAAAATCCATTTATATATCTTAACTCTCCCTGAATCTAACACATCAAGTTAGATTCTTGGAATAGTGCTCTAAATTTTCATTTAGCACATCGTTATTATTATATCTCTCCCCCTTTGGCATAAGCAAAAAGAGCGGGAGGAGAACAACGACAACAACAATGGCCTCAAATAAAAAAAAGCACGGGAGTCGTAGAATACGACGACGGTTCAAGTGACACCAAAAGAATACGAATAAAATCAAGGCGTGTCAATGAAACCATAGTCGAAAATCGTAAAACGAAATCATCAAAACTCAAATCATTTTTACGGATTGAGTTATGGAATATACTCTCCAATATCAACATTCTTGGTTAATTTAGTGCATGGAAAACAATTCTATGTTTCCATAGAAGAAATTTCTATTAAACCAAGTTAATATCGTCGAGCGACGAAATCAAACATCAGAGACATAAAAAATTATAAATTATGCACAATTGAAAGAAATGTCAAGTGCGATGTATATATATATATAATATGAACCAGAGTACATCACCGACATACAAACATCGATCCACCGATCGGTGCACAAAAATGCATCATCATATCACAGATATCGGAGTGTCAAAATACATGAAGATACATCATCAAAAGTATCAAAATACATCATCATAAAGATCATCAAAGTACATCAAAATACATCATCATAAAGATCCAAACCCCCACTCTATCCTAACCAAACTCTCTCACACTGGAAGTATCATCTAAAGAGCATCGGAGAGTCCTCAAAGAAGCTCAAGAGGAACCGGCAGGATCTGCAGCAGCAGCAGGCTCTGCAGGAGAAGTGGTGGCAATCTCTGGAGCAGCAACAGTAGTGGCCTCGGGAGCACCAGTCGGTGTATCCACCGCAGGAGCGGTGGCAACAGGTGTGCTCTCGGGGGCACCAGCAGACGAAGCAGCAACAGCAGCACCAGAAGAGGTAGCACCAGTAGCAGCAGTACCAGGAGTGCCCTCGGGGGCACGAGTGGAAGCACAACAAAGCTCCTCAATGTCCTCCTCAGCCAACTCATCCATCTCCTCATCCTCAGAAACAGAAGGAGGAAGCTGAACACCCATCAGACTAGCCATACGGCAAACTACCTCCTCGGTACGAGCCAAACGAGACTCGTGACGACGTAGTAACCGGACGACATCATCAAGGGTGGCAGAGGGAGCAGTAGAGGCAGAGGCAGACGCTGAAGGTGTCGTCCTCTGAACATGACAGAGCGCCGTAAGAGATTTCTTGATGGCTGTCACATTCAGGGGAGGACCAAGTGGATGCTCATCGTCACGAGGAAAGGTGACACGGAAGTGACGGAAAACAAGGGTCAACAAGCACGGAAATGGGATGTGAGCCGATTTAGAGGACTTGCAAATACACTCGAAAGAATCAATCTTATCGAGTATAATGCGAGCCCAATTAATCGAGCTCCCCATGAATATGGCATAGATCAGCTTCAGAAAGGGCTGGGACGGTAGAGATGAGGAGCCGTACTTTGGAAGTAAGCACGACTTCAGAATCAGATTGAGGACCCATGCATTTGGCTTGAAAGATTTGGAAGGCACGCCAATCATGGCGGGAGGAATCTGATGGAAAATCTCAGAAAGGACAGTCTGATCAAGGGAAGAAATATCATCAACAGAAATGTCCGAGGGGAGGAGGCCAGACGAAGAGATACCCAAAATCTCTCCTAAGATTTCTGTTGTGAGGACTATAGGAGTCCCCAAAACAGTCGTCTCAACGGAGTGGGTCTCATCGTACTGACCACGGATCCTATTGGTGTAGAATAGCTTGACTAATCGAGGGTAGGGGTGAGGATTCGCCTTCGGGTCATATCGAAGGTAATCGAGAAGACCCGAGGACGAAAGAAGATCCGCTAACCCTATGAAGTCACTGAACTGGACGAAATGCTCCAGAAGCAGCGGGCAATGTTCGATACGGTTGTAAGACGCGAGACACATAGGGTCGTCGTGACACAACGAGATATCGACACCGCCAACCGGCATCGGAGCCTTTCCCTTAGGCTTACGGGTAGACGTACGAGGTCGGGAGCTAGACTCGGGATGGGTAGGAGGAGTGGGTTCCCTATGAGTCTCAGGCTCGGGGATATACTCAGTGTCAGAATCCGAAGCACCGGGTGGAGTAGGAGCACGAAAAACTACAGGCTTGGGCTGAGATTTGGCTCGGGGTTTCGCAGTCGCCGTCCTCTTACGCTTAAGAGGAGGCGAAGACGAAGAGGGTTGGGTGGTCTTGGCACGGCGTTTTGGAGGGGTTCTCGAAGGTTGAACGGGATCCGTAGGGTTAGGTTCTACGGTCAACGGTGAGGGACTAGAGGGAGTGATCGGTATACGTGTACGAGCCATAATCGAGGCACGACACGACGCAAGAGAGATCAAAGCGAAGAACCCTAGCACAACCCTAGGAAATCCGAAACCCTAAAAGAAACCCTAACTGAAAATGAACTAACCCTAACCCTAGGAATAGAAAACCCGAACCCTAGGTGGGAGAGGGAGTGAGGGGGTTACCCTAGGAGTAAGACGACGGCCGGTGACGGCGGGAGTGGTCGGAAAATGGTCGGAAGACGAAGGGTCACGAAGGAGATTCGGGGGTTTTCGAGCTGGAGAAGAGATGGAGACCGACTAAAAAGAAAAATAATCGGTTAGATCGAGTTTAAGTCGGTCGAGAGCTCAAAAGACCAAACAGTCCCTGGCAAAACTAGTCGGTCACAGTTCAAGCACTGACCGACTAGATCACGATCTAGTCGGTCGGTCAATGAGCTTGAACCGACTAGTTGCAAACAGTGGATGAACCCAAGTTAACTGACAAGAATTAGTCGGTCTGTGTTCATTTACTGACCGACTAGATCTCAATCTAGTCGGTCGGTCACTGAACATGAACCGACTAAAGAGTTAAGCTGGAGAGGAAACTCAAAAATAGCTTGAGTTAGTCAGTCTGAGTTCTTTTACTAACCGACTAGATACGAATCTAGTCGGTTGGTGATTGAACTGAAACCGTCTAAAGGAGTTCAAAAGTTGAGAGATAGAGCTAGTCGGTCTGAGTTCATTAGCTGACCGACTAGATGTGAATCTAGTCGGTTGGTTGATGAACTGAGACCGACTAGATGAGTCCAAAAATTGATAATGAAGTTCTCTCCTTAAACCACTTGGACGATACATCACAATCCTCTCAAAAATCATCTAAACTACCCCATTAAACATCGAAATCTCAAATACGACATTCAAACATGAATTTGAGAAAAAATTCAAAATATCACATAAAATCCCGAAAAATCCAATAAGTCTAGCATGAATGAAATATTGCGAAATATAATAGCATGCAAGATTATTGAATGAAACATGAATCCTATATCTCAGATTCACCCATAATCCCCAATTCTCGACGCAACCGCACAAAGGAGTCCTCCTTTAGGGGTTTCGTGAAAATATCGGCGATTTGCTTTTGGGTTTCAACGTACACTAAAATGATGTCCTTTTTAGCAACATGATCATCTAAAAAATGGTGTCGGACATCTATGTGTTTCGAACGGGAATGGTGTACCGGGTTCTTGGAAAGACATATTGCACTTTGGTTGTCCACCATGATAGGGCAAGTATCACAGTTTATACCAAAGTCTTTAAGTGTGTGTCTCATCCAAAGAACTTGAGCACACGCGGCACCGGCGGCAATGTATTCTGCCTCGGTGGTTGAAAGTGATACGGAATTTTGCTTCTTGGAAAACCAAGAGACAAGGGAATTTCCTATAAAATGGCAAGTGCCACTAGTACTTTTTCTGTCGGATTTGCATCCCGCATAATCGGCATCACTATATGAGATTAACTCATATGTGCTAGATTTCGGATAAAGTAATCCAAAATCTAAAGTGTAACTTAGATAGCGAAAAATACGTTTTACCGCTACTAAGTGAGACTCCTTAGGTTGAGACTGATAACGAGCACATACACATACGGCAAACATAATATCGGGCCTACTTGCAGTAAGAGAAAGTAAACTACCTATCATACCTCGATACAGACGAATGTCTACATCCTTACCGCCCGTATCCTTATCAAGATGCGTAGTCGTGCTCATTGGAGTCTTCTTCCCGGAGGCACTCTCCATTCCAAATCGCTTAAGCAACTCCACCGTATACTTCGTTTGGTGGATGAAGATTGCATCGTCCATTTGGCGAATTTGGAGACCTAAGAAATATTTGAGCTCACCCATATGGCTCATCTCAAATTGTTCCTTCATCACATTAGAAAACTCTTCGCAAAGAGCAAAGTTAGTAGCACCGAAAATGATATCATCAACATATATTTGAACTAAAATTATATCATTATTCGAATGCTTAACAAAAAGTGTAGAATTGGCTTCTCCCATTTTAAAATTCAAATCCAAAAGAAAATTCTTTAGGCGATCATACCAAGCTCGAGGAGCTTGTCTCAAACCGTAAAGCGCTTTCTTTAGTTTAAAAACATGATTTGGAAATTTTTCATTAATAAAACCCGGAGGTTGAGAAACGTAAACTTCCTCAACAACATCTCCATTTAAAAAATGTACTTTTAACATCCATTTGAAATAATTTAAAATCCTTATGGCATGCAAAAGACAATAATAATCTAATTGATTCTAATCTAGCTACCGGAGCGAACGATTCTTCGAAATCAATACATTCCTCTTGACGGTAGCCTTGAGCAACTAACCGAGATTTGTTCTGAACGACGACTTGGTTTTCGTCGGTTTTGTTCTTGAAGATCCACTTTGTCCCTATGACGGTGTGGTTCTTTGATGGCAATGGAACAAGCTCCCAAACTTCATTCCTCTCGAATTGAATGAGTTCCTCCTCCATGGCTAAGATCCACACGCTATCTTCGCATGCTTCATTAACATTCTTTGGCTCTATCGAGGAGGCAAAGGCACAATGAGCGAAGTAGTTCACTTGCGATCTCGTCTTGACATTATCATGGATATTGCCAATGACTTGCTCATGAGGGTGGTCACGAACGGTATGAAGCCGTTTGGGAATACCTTGATCACTAGGAACATTCTCAACAACTTCATTAGTTGGGTTAGTCTCAATAGAATCAATAGAATTATTAGAATTAGAATTACCAATTGAATCACATAAGACATCCATAGAGTCATCATCATTAGTAATTCTAGTTGGAACAAATCCTTCATTAAATGAGACATGAAGCGACTCCTCGATCGTTGAGGTTCGTTTGTTGAATATCCGGTAGGCTTTGCTACGCGAAGAATATCCAACAAAAATCCCCTCATCGGATCTTGGATCGAATTTGTCCAAACTACCATACGTGTTCTTAATAAAACATTTCGAACCAAAAACACGAAAATGTTTAACTTGAGGCAACCTACCAAACAACAATTCATAACAAGTTTGTTTAGTGCCTGGCCTCAAAAGTATTCTATTAAACACATAGCAAGCGGTGTGTACCGCTTCCGCCCAAAATTGAGGGCCAAGTTGGCTATCATCAAGCATAGTGCGAGCACACTCCACTAGCGTCCTATTCTTTCTCTCAACTGCACCATTTTGAGGAGGTGCGCGAGGGAATGAAAAGGTGTGTGTAATACCAACTTCATCACAAAATGTCTCAAAAGACTCATTCTCAAATTCACCTCCATGATCACTACGAATAGTGACAATGGTGGTTCCTAAGAGATTTTGTACTTTCTTAACAAAAATTGTGAAGTTTTCAAAAGCTTCATTTTTATTACACAATGAAAATACCCAAGTAAACCTAGAAAAGTCATCAACGATGACAAGTCCATATCTAGCATTACCTAATGAAGCAACTCTAGTTGGCCCAAATAAATCTAGATGTAATAGCTCTAGAGGCCGCTTAGAAGAAATGCTTTTCTTAGGTTTAAATGAAGATTTTGGAAGCTTGCCTCGTTGACACGAGTCACAAAAGCTTTTCTTTTGAAAGACAAGCTTAGGGAAGCCTCTAATAGAATTTAACTTGGAAAGCTTAAAAAGTGTTCCAAAGTTCACATGTCCAAAACGTCGATGCCATAAGTGTTGTTCACTTGTGTTGGCAATAAGACATTGTTCATGTGATCATGGAAGATCTAGGATATATATATCCTTATGGCGTGTGCCGGAAAACAATAATTCATTATTATCTTTTCTTAAAATATGGCACATTCCTTTCGCAAAGTTAACTTTGTAACCTTTGTCACAAAGTTGACTTATTGAAATAAGATTGTGGTTTAATCCTTTAACAAGGTAAACATCACATATAATGGGTTTAGAAGGATTACCCACTTTACCAACACCTATGATGGTTCCGCTCTCGTTGCCTCCAAATACGACGCGGTTTCCATTTGCAATGGGAACCACTCCGGAGAGCAATTGAGCGTCACCCGTCATGTGTTTTGAACACCCGCTATCGAGTATCCAATTCCCCTTGGAGCTAAATTTAAATTTGTTGCTCCTTTTCTTTTTCTTTTCCTTGAGTACCTAAAGATAGAAAATTTCATATCATGGTACTCAAGGTCATTGGGTCCAAAAGATTAGACCTTTGGAAGCCAAGTCCAATTGGACTTAGACTTCCCCACATAATTTCTACTATGCACAACATCCGAAAAATAAGCATTCATATACACTTGTTTTTCATCCATGCTTGTGTCCTTTGGGCTCCAAATAGTGAAAATCTTGGGAGCCCTCATCCTATTGGGTGCATGCATGCGTTGTTGGTTTCTACGTGATGCATGTCGTGGATAGGCATAAGGAACATGATGGAATGGTGCAAGCGGATAATTATTCATATGATGTTGTGGGTGAACATATGCATGTGTGGAAACACATGCGTGAGGGTGTCTCACATGGTGTGCACGTGCCCGAGAATGTGTTGCATAAAAATCATCATATGTGTGAGCCGGTGGAGTAGGACGTGTGTTCCTACGTGGCATAGTATTGGTGTACATATAAGCATGCCCCTTCTTTGGAGGTCCACCCAAAGTGAGTTTCTTTCCGAAAGAGGGTGTAGACGAGGTGGAAGCACCATTGGTAGAAGAACTACCAATAGAGTGTTTGCTACCACTCGTTGAGTCACCGGAAGTTGGCCTAACAAACGTAGTGGCCGATTTGGATGAACATCTCATGGTATACCCCAAGCCAATGTGGTGATTGGCCGGAAGTAAGTCACTTAGGATTTTATCCAAATGGTCCTTACCCTTATTGAATTTATTAATTCGGCCTAATGTGTTCTCATATTTCTCGGTGAGAGAACGCATAGAAGTATCCAAGTTGGATACTTGCGATGTGAGCACATAAACACGAGATTTAAGATTCTCATTCTCAATACTCAAAGTCGAGTTTTGAGAAGTCAAATCCGCTATCTTGTGATCCTCCGGATCTTCAATGCTAACATGTTCAAGTTTAGATTTGAGATTAACAATCTCATTTCTTAACTCTTCAACAACGGTGTCATTGTTGGTGATGATAGTCATAGGCGAGGTTTGAATGCTAGCTATGTCATCTTTTACCTTAGTATATCTATTTACTAATTTAGTGTATTTAGACCATAATTGAGAATTAGCATTCATAAGGTCATCCATAGTTACCTCATCGCCTTCGTCGTCACTATCATCGGAAGAGGAGGATCCTTGATCATGCTCCTCTCTTGCCATAAAGTACATGTGCGCTTGCTCCACTTGCTCATCGTCCGACTCTCTGCTTGAGGAATCCTCGGAGTCGGTGAATGTAGCTCCGACAAGCCCCTTTTTGTTTCCTTTCTTGTACTTCTTGGACTTATCGAATTTCGGCGCCTTCCACTTCTCCTTTGCTTGTTGAGAGGACACTCTGCTTTCATGTGTCCTGGCTTATTGCACTTGAAACACAAAGGAGAGGAGGAGGCGTTAGAAGAATTATAGTTACCTTTTCGGAAGAAACGGTTGAACTTCTTGGCCATGAGTGCCATGGACTCCAAGTCCAACTCGTTTTCCGAGTCTTCATCATCGGTTGATGTGGATGTGGATGGAGCGGCCTTAAAAGCAATAGCCTTCTTCTTTTGCTCGTCTTGCTTTAGGTAAGACTTCATCTTTTCCTGCAATTTTAGCTTGCTATCTTTGCGTACCTCGTATGACATTAAAGTACCCATTAGTTGAACTACAGTGTACTTATTCATATCATTACCTTCCTCGATGGCTAAGGTACGCTTTTCCCAAGAAGAAGGAAGTCCTTCGATAAGCTTTGAACACTTCTCCTTTTGGGTGTAGGTTTTGCCGAGAGCCTCCAACTCGTTTATGATGTCGACGAAGCGAGCGTAATACTCCTTCATCTTCTCGCCCTGTTGCATATGAAACATTTCGTAATCTTTGTTAACAACTACGAGTTTAGAGTCTATTACCCTACTCGTCCCTTCATGTAGTATGAGGAGGGAGTTCCAAATTTGATATGCACTCTTACATGTGCATATCTTATTGAAGTCCTCGGGCTCCAATGCGCATTGCAAGGCATTCATTGCCTTGGCATTGCTTACCTCCGCGGCGACCTCCGCGGTTGTCCATTTCTCAAAGTCTTCTTCGGCGGGCTCGACGTATTCCTTCATCGTGGTCCTCCATAGAGATGCACTCCGAAGGAAAGTTTCCATCCGGCATTTCCAGTACCCGTAGTTGGTACCGTTGAAGAATGGAGGCCTCGTAGAGGAATGTCCTTCCATCACCGAAGATGCTCCTTCACGGTTCCTGAAGGTGCCATAGTCGGAAGGTGGACGCACGGTCTTGTTGTCGTTGGCAGACATAGCTAAGTATCTGGCTCTGATACCAAATGTAATGCCCTACAAGCTACTGCACAAGTACTAGAGGGGGGGTGAATAGTACTTTAAAAATAACGAGGAGTATAATTCCTAATTATAGTGCAAACAACAACCAAATCAATTTGCGGAAGCTTAAATTGAAGACAACAACAAAATTAACAATGCTAACAAACGATATTACTGGGTTCGGATCCACCCAAGTCTCCCCGACTTGTTCCCGGTAATCCTACGTCCCAACCACCCGGATCCCCTCCGGATACGTGAGTTAGAAACCCTAACTCAAGATTTCCACTATGAAATACTTGTGAAAAACCTCCACAAGTCAAATCATACACAAAGTAATTTGTGACTCCCACAACCCGGGATCACAACCACACTCTCACAGCCGAGAGTGAAACTTACAATATGAAATTGAAATGAAATAAGAAACTTCTTACCGACAAAATACCTATGCCTTGAGTAACGCTTTACGAATTAGGGCAAGGATGATTTGGAGGAAGAAGAAGTGGCATCAAACCCTAGCTCCAAGATGTAGATCAGTGATGGAGAGCTATTGGGATGTTGGTGACCTAGAATCAAGCACTAGGCTTGGAAGGCTTCACACTCAATGAATCTCTCTTTGGAAGTAAGAGTGAGGAGAGATTATTGAATGGAATGAAAGAGCTTTGAATGAGCTTGGAATGATTTCTCTTGATCTCTAAACTTGCAATAATATCAGCCTTGACTGCAATGAATGCAGCCCAACAACTATTTAAAGGATAAAGGAGAGAGAGAGACAAAAAATGTTTCAATTAAAGCTCCAACGGCTCTTTTCTGAACCCAACTAATCGGTCAAAGAACAACCACCGACCGACTAGTTCATCAACTAGTCGGTCGGTCAATTAATGTATACCGACTAAAGAGTGAACAGAGAAAAGATCAAAGCATAGACTAAAGGAACTAGTCGGTCCAAGAAGAGTATCTGACCGACTAGTTTCACAACTAGTCGGTCGGTTACTCAACTGAGACCGACTAACAGATAAAGCTGAAGTCTGAGCAGAAATAGACTTAGTCGGTCCAAGAACAAATGTTGACCGACTAATTCACCAACTAGTCGGTCGCCAAATGAGCATAGACCGACTAACGATAAACAGTAAGTTAGGTGAAAAATTGGTATGTACAGTAAAACTAAACTAGTCGGTCCAAGAAGGAAAGTTAACCGACTAGTTCATCAACTAGTCGGTCGATCAATGAACACAGACCGACTAATGATAAACAGTAGCTCAGGCTCAAATGTGCATGTACAGGGAAAGCTCAACCAGTCGGTCACAGAAGCATCACTGACCGACTAGTTCACAAACTAGTCGGTCGGTGAGTCAACTTAGACCGACTAACTGTAAACAGTAAAGAGCTATGAATTAACTGAAAAGAACTAGTCGGTCCAAGAAGCTTTGTCGACCGACTAGATCACCATCTAGTCGGTCAATTCTTCTTCTGGAACCAACTAACATGCACAAGAAGTCGCGAATCGAAGCGCGAAGCTTCGGGAAGGATTGTATGGACTTCTACTAAGATCCTAGAGCTAAGATATGAGCGTTATGAAGATTTAAACCGTAAGACCTACTCAAGGCTTAACATTCTACGAAAGAAGCTTAAAGACTATAAATAAAACTTGACGATACCGTCTACAATAGCTTCAATCGAATCTTCATGACTTCTAAATTGGTCCATAAGCTTCAACGAAGCTTTAGGCATACGATCACGTGCTTTGAGAAGTCTTGAGACATCGTAATTGATATTCATATGAATTTGGCGACGATCTCCATAACTGCGCTCACAAAGTGTTAGTTCACGTTATATTTATGTTTGTTTATCATCCAAAACCAAATCCGGGGAGTCCAATATCCAACACGTATGACAGTGCCTTCTCCGAACAACCTGGCTATAGGGACAGAAGAGTAGGAAAGTGCCTTTCGGCGATGTTGTCACAAGTGTCAAACAAAGTATAGAGATATAAAATCAAATAAAGACGCCTAGGGAATAGGGAATCCCCGCTACTCACCGTATCTCATCAATGTGATTCATTGGTATCACGATTGCTAGGGTAGAATTTCAGGTGAACTAGTTGCAACTGAATGTGAAACTTGGCTCATGCTCTCACGCTTTTGCCAGTCTATAGCAAACCTAGGTTCGGGTCCAATCTCTTGCAAACCCTAGCCTAGGCAAGCTAGCATTAGGACCAACATCATTGTTCAATCGCGTCCCGAACCCACTCTCGTGCAAACTCGGGCTACGACCTAGGTTGGGATAGTTCCTACCCATCCAATCTCTTGCAAACGGGTATCGGTATAGAATTGCAACCGAGAACCCTAGTATCGGTCCAATCTCTTGCAAACCGATACTACGGAAACTCGATTTCAACCCAATTCGGATTTCTAGGGTTTCCTATCGAATTGGGATCCAATCTCTTGCAAATCCCAATCGATATGAACTCCTAGCCATCCGTAATATATCGATCCCGAACTAACCCTAATAGTAATTCTAGCAATAGTTCTACCAAATCATCACAAATCGGAAATTGGGCTCATAGGGTTCATCCCCACGCCCTAAGACGTTAAGACTACTCACAAATCATATTGCTAATGAAAGAATAATCAATAGAAATAGCAATGAAATTCATGGCAATATTCAAAATTACAATAAAAATAGGATTTTTAATGGAGAGGAAGACAAACCAATGTAGCTTTCCAAGAATCCAACAAAATAACACTTTTCTCTCCTCTCCAATCACAAGAAATAAACTCTAAAAAGTCTAATCTAAAAAGGCTGCCAAAAGCAATGAAAAAGCTCTCTAAACTAGGTTAGAATCTGGGGTTAAATACCCCCCAAAACTGCCCAAAAATTCGTGACCAAACTGCCCCTGCGTAGCTCCAAAATCGTGATTTCCGCTACAGGCAGCGCTGCTTACTCGGCCGAGTGATAAAAGTCGCTCGGCCGAGTGAGAGACCCTGAGAATTTACAGTAAGTCCGGGGTCTTGGGGGTCTTCACTTCGGGCATCACTCGGCCGAGTGAGTTGTCGTCACTCGGTCGATGGGCTTATCTTCACTCGGGCGGTCGGCAATTGCCACTCGGCCGAGTCGGGCTTCTGCTGCTTAGACTGATGAAAAATAGTAAGTTGGCTCATTTTGAGGGGTGTCGTCTGAGTGCCACTCGGGCGGACGGGATACGTCACTCGGCCGAGGCGGCTTCTGGTGCTCGGCCGAGTGCACACTTGGAGCGTGTCCGATCTGGCCGGCCGAGCGGGGTCTCGCTGGTCGGCCGAGTGACTCCTTCACTCGGCTGAGTGAGACACTGAAAATGCCCATTCTGAGTGTTTTTGCCTCCTCGTCGCTCCTACGACGTTTTTTCTTCTTCCGCTCCTCTCCAATCTCAAAATACCCCTCAGGGAAGTCTTCGGTGACACTCCGGAGTAGGTGTATCTCGGAATCACTCCAAATCGCTCCAAATCTCCTGAAATACGACAAAAACAACAAATCGTGAAAAGTATCGCAATATTGTCGATAAATCGTGAACAACGCGATTTGAGCGATCTAAATGTGATGCAAACATGCGGAAAAAAGGTGTAAAATATGGAGTGATCAAAATCCCCCAAGCTTACCTCTTACTCGTCCTCGAGGAAGATAAGTAAAAGGCGAACCCGGTGAATTTAGAAAATGAAAACGATGGAAAACGGAAAACGAAAAACGAAGAAGAAAGAAGAAAGCGAAGAGGGAAGCTGCTAGATCATTTTTCTCAGGACGTGGGTTTTGCTTACTCATATATCATGCACCGAATGTAAAACACATGTCAAAGACTTTTATTTCGATATCATAGTATAATGGTGCAAAATAGAGACAGAAAACCCAAGAATATCGATATAGCATGAAAAACGGAATAATTCTAAAATTAACATTGTCTGATTCATCTAAAGCGGTTTACAATATCGCAGATCACACACTTTTCAATTGAATGATTTCTATGAGGAGTATAGGAATATCACGCAATAGAATAGAAAGAATAGAAAAGCATGGATTTCATGAAATGAATGCTAGGCGTAGATTTCTGGATTTCGTGAAGCTAAAATAATCTCACCGAGTATAGAATATTACTTAGCCTAGGTTGTCATGCACCGTCAAGTAGTCACTCTCTCACACATCATTGGATTCTCTCCCCCAAGCTTATCTATAAGAGTGGTGGCATAAAAACAATATTTACATCCCCATTTTTATGAAGCTCCAAAAGTAATAAAAATAAAAACAAAAAGAGGGGGAAGAAAGAGAGAAAGCGTATGAGATGGGATCGTTTATTGAGATTCTTTTCTCTTTTATTTTTCTTTTTCTTTTCTTTTTCTCTCTCTTTTCTTAATAGCATATTTACACAATGATCCCAAATCAAAGAGAAAGAAGGATATATAAGAATTTTTTCTTTTTCCTTTTTGGTTTTGGGAAGTTTGGAGCTAGGAATTTAATAACGGGGGAAATGCCAAATACTAGAATCGCTAAGGGGAGATTCACCAATGATTTTAAAATAGAGAATTAATGTTCAAGATATGTGGAGAAAGAAATAAATATGTCTATCAGTTCACTCTATAAGACACGCACGACAACTTCAGCAGGGTAATCTAATCTACTCAGGTTCGATCACAAAAAAGCTAACTAATCCAGATTTATCATAGCTAACTTCATTCAATCATCCTGAAGTGAAGTGTACAAGTCATGCAAATAGAAGTGATATAGGAAAAGAAAACGGTACTCCAGATATAAGCATTCAATGCATGAATCTTGGTGTGTTTTCTGCGATAGCATACATATGAATATTCAGACTCAGCTAATAATAAAATTTCATCCATTTTCATACGGAAAAAAGTGTGAGTTACTATCTCTAAATGCAAGGTAGATCACAGCATATGATATCAGAAATAAAAGCTAAGACATGACAAGTATAGCATGCATATAGAGAAAGCTAACTCCACGTCATCATCATCACAGAAAAATCATCTCTAGCATGAGATGAAAAGAAATAAAGATAAAGAGGGAAAACAAAACTATTTACAATGCGGCACACGAAGTAAATGAGAAAAAACGTGATGCATGGTAAAAAAGAAAAAGTGATGAAAGTGAGTGCAAAAGCGGAAAATGGCGTGAAAAAACTAAAAATAAAGGTGGTAAATCAAAAGGCGTGAGAACTCACTCCCCCAAGCTAAAGTGCACAGTGTCCTCAATGTGCAAAGTGTGGCACACCGAGAGACGTGTAATGGTAGGGGTAGGTGAGGATGCATGCATGATGAAAAAGAAATAAAAAGAACGAAATGAAAAATATGATGCGGACATGATGCATGCAGATATAGGAGTGAATCAGATATAAGAGTGTGACACCAAAAATCTCTCCCTCTCTCCCAAAAATGATATAGAAAGATATGATCAAAATATGGACCTAAAAATAGTGAGGGGAGGGGGGTGGGCAAAAATCATCAGGACCAAGCAGAGACGGGCAGCATGACGGCAAAAAAGATCAATGGCATCAAGGGTGCCTAAGAGGGTGGGGCTGTGTCGTCTCCGTCCTGAAGCGGAGGTGGTGGTGGTTGTGGCTGGGGAACAGTCTGCTGGGTGGGTGTGGGTGTGGGTGTGGAAGCAGGCTGGGTGTGTGTAGGAGTGGGGGTGGGTACCTGCTGGGTGGGTGTGGGTGCGGGTGTGGAAGCAGGCTGGGTGTGTGTAGGAGTGGGGGTGGGTACCTGCTGGGTGGGTGTGGGTGCGCGAGGAAGCCGATCGAGAATTTTGGTGAGGCAATAGTGAATGCCCGGAAGTAGGTCGAAACGACTGGCCATAACAGTGACGGTGGCAGACATGGTCCTGATGTCACCCCTGAGGCCACTCACCGCCCCCTCAAGAGCACGAATGCTCTGAAGTACAGTGTCGGGGGGAGGTGGTGCAGAGGGGCGCACGGGTCTGTGCTGTGCAAGACGTGGCTGGTGGACTCGGGTGGTGTAGTGGATGGGCTCAGCAGGCATGTGGAGGTAGGGTGTTGTGCTCACAAGTGGGGGCCTAGCCTCAGTGCGAGGCCGGGGCGCAGGCTGGTGTGAGGCAGAAGCAGCAGCAGTGGAAGTGGAGTATAAAAGTGGCGATGAGGCGGTAAGAGAGGTCAGTGACACAGACGTGGGAACAGACGTCACGACACTCTCAGATAGTACGGTTGCAGTGGAGACAGAGGTGACAACCGCTGGGGAGGCAGTGTGGGGTCCAAAAGGTGAAATCCCAGTGGAGATCATACTGTCCATGGTCTCCGCGACCGCAGCGAAAGAAGGCTCTCCTGTCTTAACAAAAGTATGTGGGCGCTCGGGTAGCGCGGAACAAAGGGGCTCAACGGACAGAGGGCCAGCTGTGGAGGGAGCGGTGGTAGTGGAGGCGGTCTCAGCAAGTGTATTCCCGACACCGTCAGAAGTGTGGACAGTTGTGGCGAGAGCAGCAGAAATATCAGGGATAGGCTGAGGGGCCACGGGGTCAACGGGTGCAGCGTGCGCAGCGTGAGCCTGCTCAGCCTGCTCGGCATCCTCGGCCTCAAGCATGTAGGCGGCGGGGATCAGAAGATCCATCGCCGGAAGCCAGTCCACCTGTGCTGGTGCAATCTGTGTCCGAGCTGGGCTCGGAAGGATCATGTAATCAGCACCGTAGGGACCGTGCAACCAAACCCAGTGCCACTGGCCGTGCGGACGAAGCATCTTCATCCGGGCCATGACGTCTATGGACAGGGAAGTGGGGCCCGGGGCTCGTCGCAGGTCAGCCGGAAGGTCCTCGCCGGTCATCAGGGCGAGCAAGGTGATCAGACCGCCGCAACATATCGGTGAGCGAGCGCCCACCGATACGATGATGCGGTCCAAAAACCAGCTCTCGATATCAATCACGACGGCGAGGACCAACTCGTCACTCTCCCTAGCTAGAGCTCTGGGGCGCGTCATCGTATAGAGCATATAAAGCTCCGGCGTTGACATCGTCCCAGGCTCATACCTCGCCAAAAAGGTAGTCGCCATAAGGCGCTGAGCTATGCGAAGGCAGGGGTGAACGATGGCCAAGGCCTTGGCCCTACTAGGGTCAAAGGAAGCTGGTAAACCCGTGATCCTGGCCCAGAAAGTGTGGGAATCGAAGGAAGGTGGGGGAATGTGAGTGGGGGCGTAACCACGGTCGGCCCCGGGGACATCGGGCCACGAAAAGAATGCTCTCATCATACCGAGAGTGACCTGGCACTCTCGGTCCATAAACCTAAACGAGCATCCCTCGTCGGTCCGGGCTATATAACTCAACACCTCAAGTGTCGGACGGACGAAGGTGTCCGCCGACACTTGGAAAAAATCTCGCCAACCCACGTTGTCATACAACGTGAGCATCCCCTCAAGTACCCCCAGGCGTCCTAGGTCTGCAAGGTGTGCGAACCTGGAGGGTACAATCGAGCGTTGGGAAATGCGCTCAAAAACGACGCGGTGTGTGTCGTCCCAGAACGTAATCCCCAGCGGCCCGACAAGTGGAGCCGGGTGGTGGCAGTGGGTCGGCAGGGAGTGGCTGAGCGAGGTGAACGGGGACTGCAGGCTGTGGCTGTGCAGGGTGAACGGGGTCTGCAGGCAGTGGCTGTGCGGGGTGAGGTGGTGTAGGCGGAGGAGAGTCCTCCATCTCGTGGGAGGGGCCGGGCTCATCCGGCCGCTTCCGCTTGGCAGAAGCTCTCCTGGTGCGTGGCCGTGTCCGGGGCGGCATGTGGGCCCCGGGTGCTCACCAAAAACGAAATAAATGCGGCGTGTGAAAAATGAGTGGAGCGAATATACCGTAACACGCCGCGAGAGCAAAATGGTGGATTCGTGCGAAGACACCGCCTCCACGAAGCCAAAAACGCTCCCCGGAAGCTCCCCTAGGCTCCCCTAAGCTCCCCAATATACCCAGCACATCAAACGAAGATATCAGCGAGTAATATTCAAAATGTATGGGGGGTTAGGGGTATAATGGATAGATAATGAAGTTAATTTGAATTAAGGGCTCGATTAGTGCACGGATCGTCAAAAAATACAAGAAAAATATAGAAACGGGTGAAATAGGGCATACCGGAGCTCGGCCGGCGGCAAGGGAGTCGCCGGCGACTCGGGCGGTGCGGAGGGGGCGTCGGCCGGCGGTGGTCGGCCGAGCGCCACCGACTGCGAGGCGGTCGGGCGAGTGGGGGGGTCGCAGCGGTCGTAGGAGGGATCGGGTGCGGGCTCGGGCGAGAAATCGATAATAACGCTTCGAATTCTGCGCCGAGC
This sequence comes from Scilla litardierei, assembly GCA_030789695.1. Taxonomy (NCBI): domain Eukaryota; kingdom Viridiplantae; phylum Streptophyta; class Magnoliopsida; order Asparagales; family Asparagaceae; genus Scilla; species Scilla litardierei. The sequence goes on from CM061135.1 coordinate 73,967,106, forward strand.
TCGCAGCGACTTATATAAGAAAAAGTTACGACTCGGCCGAGTGACTAAGTCGCTCGGCCGAGTAAACGTAACGGAAATATTTTTGAAAATTCCTCCCCGCTTACGACTCGACTGAGTGGCCTTGCCACCCTCGACCGAGTGGAAAAAGTCCATTCGGCCGAGTGGCTCAAGCTACTCGGCAATACTCGCCCTAGGAGCGTATCAGTTTCGCTCGGCCGAGTGAAGATTTATACTCGGCCGAGTGACAATTATATTGAAATCAAGAAAAGAAACAGAGAGTTGGGTACAGCAGCCTTCCCTCGTTCGTGAGCCGCTCGGGCGGACGAGCTTATGTGCTCGGCCGAGTGACTAGTATACTCGGCCGAGTGAACCCTGTTTTCTGCTGTTTGGCTCCGTTTGGGCTCTAATCTCTGTTTTTCTTCCTCCAGACGATTTCATCCTCCTCCTAAGCATCGAGCGCATTCCTGGAGCGCTCCTCGTCAACTTGTTCATCCTCCTAATGATAGGTATCCCTTTCTCTTCTCCTGTCAAAGAAAAATAGGACCCGTTATCACGAAATTTTTAGGCAAACGACTCAAAACACTAATAATTTCTAAAACAAAAATAAAGGAAAAAGTAAAAATAAAGCGATAACTGTCGGGTTGCCTCCTGACAAGCGCTCGTTTAAGGTCTTGAGCTCGACCCCCTTTGATTTTCAATTTAATGTGGGATATTGGGTGCATATGAGATGCACCCGTCGAATTTATTGGGAAGAACGCTTAAATTTGGATGTTGTGGCGGCGTGTTCTTCCTCGGTGCTCCTTCGCCTCAGGTAGTGTTGGGGGGTGACTCCCCAAAGCTAGTGCTTGCTCCAGGCCTCGGCTTCACCGGTGACACCGATTTTCGTATCGGTGGGGCCTTCTTTGGAGTCTTCATCTTTGAGAGCTTGCAGAGCTCTCGTATTCTCGCGACATCAGCGTCGCCTTCATCAATTTCCATGGAGGGGTCGGGGGAATGCTCCATCTTTTCTTCTTGGCCCAAGTCCGGCCCTTCCTCAAAGTCATCCTTGAATAGAGCGCCGATGGAATGGGGGATCGCCTCCTTAATAACCTCGTCAAGGAGGTACGAAAGATCATCCGGCTGTCCCTTAAGCAGATAAATTCTACTTATTTCTCCCACAGGGACTCCCTCGGAATAATGCTTGAGCCTTTGTCCATTTACTTTGAATGTGGCTCCGTCTTTACTTTCTAACTCAAAAGCTCCTCCCGGTTATATGTGCTTGATGGTGAATGGTCCGGACCACCGTGACCTCAATTTCCCAGGAAATAGTCGTAGCCGGGAGTTATATAGCAAGACCTTGTCTCCGACTTTGAAGTCCGTAACAGTTATGCGTGCATCGTGGAGAATCTTGGTCCTTTCTTTGTAAATCCTCGAGCTCTCATAGGCGTCCCTCCTAATCTCATCAAGCTCATTGATGTCCAAGAGTCGCCTCACCGCCGCACTCTTATAATCGTAATTGAGGGTCTTGATGGCCCAATACGCGTGGTGTTCCAGCTCTACCGGCAAGTGACAAGCTTTCCCATAAACAAGTCAGAACGGTGTGGTGCCGATGGGAGTGCGAAAGGCTGTGCGATATGCCCATAGAGCATCGTTTAACTTTATTGACCAATCCTTTCTAGATCGATCTACGGTTTTCTCAAGAATTTGCTTTATCTCTCTATTCGAGACCTCCACTTGGCCGCTCGTTTGGGGGTGATATGCCATGCCAACTCTATGGTTTACCCCATACTTCTTCAGCATGGCTTCAAACTTGTTTTCTATGAAATGGCTTCCCCCGTCGCTTATCAAGGTACGAGGCACCCCGAAACGTGGGAAGATATTCTGCTTGAAAAATTTAGAAACCACCCTTGCATCATTGGTAGGGGTAGCAATTGCTTCCACCCATTTGGAGACGTAGTCAACGGCCAATAGGATATACTTGTTACCGTTGCTTGACGGAAAAGGTCCCATGAAGTCCACTCCCCAACAATCAAAAAGCTCAGTTTCTTGGATGGGCCTCAACGGCCAAAAACTTGATCGCGCCCGGGCGTACACCCTAAAGAGCGACCGTGTAGTTTTACCGCAAGCGCACAGTGTAGCGGCGAGCGGGTATCAAACACAGGGAGGACGTATGACAGTGCCTTCTCCGAACAACCTGGCTATAGGGACAGAAGAGTAGGAAAGTGCCTTTCGGCGATGTTGTCACAATTGTCAAACAAAGTATAGAGATATAAAATCAAATAAAGACGCCTAGCCAATAGGGAATCCCCGCTACTTACCGTATCTCGTCAATGTGATTCATTGGTATCACGATTGCTAGGGTAGAATTTCAGGTGAACTAGTTGCAACTGAATGTGAAACTTGGCTCACGCTCTCACGCTTTTGCCGGTCTATAGTAAACCTAGGTTCGGGTCCAATCTCTTGCAAACCCTAGCCTAGGCAAGCTAGCATTAGGATCAACATCATTGTTCAATCGCGTCCCGAGCCCACTCTCGTGCAAACTTGGGCTACGACCTAGGTTGGGATAGTTCCTACCCGTCCAATCTCTTGCAAACGGGTATCGGTATAGAATTGCAACCGAGAACCCTAGTATCGGTCCAATCTCTTGCAAACCGAAACTACAGAAACTCGATTTTAACCCAATTCGGATTTCTAGGGTTTCCTATCGAATTGGTATCCAATCTCTTGCAAATCCCAATCGATATGAACTCCTAGCCATCCGTAATATATTGATCCCGAACTAACCCTAATAGCAATTCTAGCAATAGTTCTACCAAATCATCACAAATCGGAAATTGGGATCATAGGGTTCATCCCCACGCCCTAAGACGTTAAGACTACTCACAAATCATATTGCTAATGAAAGAATAATCAATAGAAATAGCAATGAAATTCATGGCAATATTTAAAATTACAATAAAAATAGGATTTTTAATGGAGAGGAAGACAAACCAATGTAGCTTTCCAAGAATCCAATAAAATAACACTTTTCTCTCCTCTCCAATCACAAGAAATAAACTCTAAAAAGTCTAATCTAAAAAGGCTGCCAAAAGCAATGAAAAAGCTCTCTAAACTAGATTAGAATCTAGGGTTAAATACCCCCCAAAACTGCCCAAAAATTCGTGACCAAACTGCCCCTGCGTAGCTCCAAAATCGTGATTTCCGCTACAGGCAGCGCTGCTTACTCGGCCGAGTGACAAAAGTCGCTCGGCCGAGTGAGAGACCCTGAGAATTTACAGTAAGTCCGGGGTCTTGGGGGTCTTCACTTCGGTCGTCACTCGGCCGAGTGAGTTTTCGTCACTCGGCCGATGGGCTTATCTTTACTCGGGCGGTCGGCAATTGCCACTCGGCCGAGTCGGGCTTCTGCTGCTCAGACTGACGAAAAACAGTAAGTTGGCTATTTTTGAGGGGCGTCGTCTGAGTGCCACTCGGGCGGACGGGATACGTCACTCGGCCGAGGCGGCTTCTGGTGCTCGACCGAGTGCACACTTAGAAAGTGTCCGATCTGGCCGGCCGAGCGGGGTCTCGCTGGTCGGCTGAGTGACTCCTTCACTCGGCTGAGTGAGACACTGAAAATGCCCATTCTGAGTGTTTTTGCCTCCTCGTCGCTCCCACGACGTTCTTTCTTCTTCCGCTCCTCTCCAATCTCAAAATACCCCTCATGGAAGTCTTCGGTGACACTCCGGAGTATGTGTTTCTCGGAATCACTCCAAATCGCTCCAAATCTCCTGAAATACGACAAAAACAACAAATCGTGAAAAGTATCGTAATATTGTCGATAAATCGTGAAAACGCGATTTGAGCGATCTAAATGGCATGCAAACATGCGGAAAAAAAGGTGTAAAATATGGAGTGATCACGTATTCCCCCCCCATTTTCATTGCCCTCCCGTACTCACTCTTATTGCATTGAGGGCAATGCAAGCTTCAGCTTGGGGGAGTCGCACTTTGTGCGCCATTTGAGTCTTTCTTTTTCGTTTTTGTGCCGTTTTCATCGTATTTTTATTTTTTTCTTTTCTTATTTTTATCTCTTTCTCCTAGAGATGAACCCTATGATGAATTGCCACAAAATCACACACACCTAGCATAGCATCGTTAATCACATTCACTAACCTTAGGATTTCGAGTTCTCTTGCATTTCACGCATCGTGGATCCACTTAGCTTTTTGTGAGTCGTATGTCGTGCCTAGCCGTGTGGTGTGCTTCTACTTTGTGATTCACTTTATATACCTGTCCAGGAATGCCCCCTAGATTATCATGTTTCGATATGAATATGCGGTACTTATTTCTACTGTCTGCTTCTTCTGCAGGCTATATATATCGTACGCTTCATTTCGCATGTGTCAGGATTCCGCAATTAAGGACTAGGATAACCCATTTAGCCCATGCTATATTAGCGAGAATAGTTTCCTTTGCCCAAGTGTTTATATTCCGATTTCTTTTTTGTTTTACTTGGTGCAAATCCCCTCGTCGTGTACCGTTCTCCCACTTGGGAGAGTACACATGTATATATCCCAATATCCAAAAATCCAAAAAAAGGGAGATAAAAGAAAAACCCAAAATGAAAAGAAAAATCCAAAAAGAAAAGAAAAGAAAAATTTTGTATAGCCCAAAATCCAAAAAAAATACAAATACCCAAAACCAAAAAAAACTCTCGTGTGAATATCTTTTCCCTACTTGCCGAGAATAAAGGGAAGGCGAGAATTTGCACCGAGTGTTCTTCTCCACATCATCTCAACCCCCATCGGTTTTGAAAACACTTGGCTTAGGAACTTTTTAGCTAGTATCTAGGCTATAGTGGTATGATTTCCTTAACCCTAGTTGTGGAGTCCCCGACGCATGATATGTTTCGATTCTTATACTCTTCTCATGCATGCTTGAGCTAATATTCACCGCAATTTCAAATTCGAATCGATATTTGGGTCATTTCCTGGATTTGTGTATATCGAGCTTTATTGCACATCGTAGATAGTGACACCGACTGCTAGCGCACGACCACACTCACTCGCGCTTCACCGCGTGGGCCCACGACACTTGTATGGACTCGTATTCCTTGGTTTAGTGATGTGATTTGGTGTTTGCTTGCTTGGTGTGTTGTTTTCGATGTTGTTGGTCCTGACGGGCGCTCTAGGATATATAGTTTTCTTTTTCTCTTTCTCTCTATTTTTCCCCTCCGAGCTCCTACTCTCACTCGTCTTCCTCGAGGACGAGGAAGAGTTCAGCTTGGGGGATTTTGACGTGCGTTTATATTTCATACATTTACGCACGTTTTCTTCCGTGTTTTCCCGTATTTTACAGCCGTCTTTTATTCGTTTTCTCGTGTTTTCTTGTGTTTTCTTTTTTTCTTTCACTTTTCTGTATTTTCCGTGTTTTGCAGGAGTTTGCTGGCATTTGGGGCGTAAAACGATAATATCATGTGTCCCCGGAGCAACGGGAGGAGTCACGCGTGATCCAGGGGGTCAAACGCGTGATCCAAGGGGTCAAATGACGAAGATTACATCTTTCATCCCCTCACCCGGTCGGTTGGTCATCTCCAACCGATCGGGTGATGCACGCGTGCACCACCCGGACGCAGCTTGGAGCTCACGAGAAGTCACCCGGTCGGTTCAGTGACCGGGTCAAAAGCTCAAAGTCTCTGGAAATTCGAAGCTGATTTCCAACCGATCGGGTGACCTTCACCCGATCGGTTCACCTGTAGCCGAATTTCAACAGCCAAGACTCGAAGCTCCAACCGATCTCCTCACACGGTCTGCACCAAGATCCAACCAGTCGGCACCAAGATCCAACCGACCGCACCAAGTTCCAACCGACCAGTTCATACTGACTGGGTGAAACCCCCGCATTGCGCTGTGATTTTGTGAAGCGGCTCACCCGACCGGTTGACTTGTCAACCGATCGGGTGATGTCGTTTTCTATAAATAGAACCCTAGGTTTCCCAGATTTGGGAATTGGTTATTTTTTACTGTTTTATTCATTTTGTGACGGCTGTAATTTTCCAGTTTATGTAAGTTTTTGGATCTTTGTAAAACTTTAGTATTATCTTAATTGCTTTACTACCTTTGCATTCTTATTGTCTGATTATGATTTTAACGGGCCATTTTCATTTAGATCGCTTTTTAATGAATATTTGTGAGTAGTTCCCAAATCCGGGATTTTGGCGGAAACCCCTTCGAGGGCTCTTCCCGATGCGTCCATAGGGTTAGGAAATCGATAGGGATTAGGAATCTAACGGTTACACGGGGTGTTTTATTTTCATCGGTGGGAAAAAGACCGCCTTTGACCATTAGGCCAAGGGGGAATAAACTTGTCGGTTGACTCCCTAGCCATAGCTCATGCCCTTAGCGTAGACGTCGAATCCTAGCGCGCGGGAGCGGCAGGAAGAGACGTTGGGAGTTATCGTTGCGAGCTTAGTGCTCCCGGAGTCGATCAGTGTTAATGGACACGGGAGTGCCCACTGATCGAACCCGGGAAGTCTGGCGTATTATCCTGGGCACCGACCGGAATATCGGGCCCATGGGATACCGATACCACTTTTAGAGGCAACGTCTCACCATTAGACCCTAATTCCGATCGACATCCTACCCGTAGGCCGTTTCAGCGAGAGCCGCTCGTTGGGGTCGAAACCAGAGTCCCGGGTTTTCCATCATATTGTCTATACCTTGCATTCCTTTACCGTGACAACCCATCATCCGATCTGGTCTAGCTCGCCCATGGGGCGATTTTGGTTCTCTTTGACACAAGCACATCCTAGCCTCCCTGTGTTCGACCCCCAAGCCACACTACAACACCGTGTGCTTGCGGTTAAAAATATCTAAACCTCCACAGGGGCCCCGGCCATTTGCGGCTTGCAAACCAGGGGGCACGGTCAGGATGGCCGTCGAGCAGACTCCCCCAGAACACCCGCCAACCTACAGGGGAAACCCGACCCTCGCGTCGAGGCACCAACAGGCCAAAGAATCTTGGGAGGCCCCAGTGACGACCGCTGCCTGTTAGCATGGAGCATCACTGACGCACGGGTACCGTCTAAGTTCAAGGTGCCAACCTTAGAGAAATACGACGGCACTGGAGATCCAGAAAATCACGTGATAGACTACGAGGGGGTCATGGCGTTCCAGGGAGCCAACGACGCCTTGCTTTGTCATGGCTTCTATTCCACCCTCTGAAAATCTACCATGAATTGGTACAACAGCCTCCCCAACCGGTCCATCAGCAACTTCCAAGACCTCACCCAAAAATTCTGCAAGCAATTTATGGCCGACTGACAAATAAAGTCGGACTCAGAACTTCTGTTCAATGTGATACAGAGACCATGAGAAATCCTAAGGAGCTACATATGACACTTCAACACTGATAGGCTAAATATGAAGAGCTGCCCCGAGATGGTTGTGAAAATGATCCTAAAGAAAGGGATCCGACACAGTGGCCTAAAGAAGTCACTACACTACGAACCTACAAAGGACCTCGCTGGTGTAATAGCCTGGGCAGAGCGTTACATGCTTATAGAAGAGGCTTTAGCAGTGGAGGAAGGAGGTCTCCCCACGGGAACCAAGCGGAGCTCCAAACGGGACGAAAGCGAGCGTCGTGAGCCAGAAGACCACAAGCAGGAAAAGAAGGCAAAGGGAAAGCAGCGCAAGGAGGAAGCGTGGCCCTCCAGGCTTAACACGACTCAGGATGCCGTCCTAATGCAGGCTCAGAAAGAGGGCCACATCAAAAAGCCGCCCCTGAAGATGAAGGGTGACCAACGGGACGAGGAAACGTACTGCAGGTACCACAAGAACAATGGTCACAAAACTGACGAATGCTGGCACCACGTTTTTTTCCCGTTCCACCATACCAAACCTCGTGACCGGCCATAAGTCTGGGGGCAACTCCCCCAGTGGGCTGATCATTTCGATCGACTGTAAGGCTGTGGGCGACCCCCCAGTGGGCCGATCATTCCGATCGACTGTAAGGCTGGGGGCAACTCTCCCAGTGGGCCGATCATTTCAATCAACCGTAAGGCTAGGGTCAGCCCCCCAGCAGGCCGATCATTCCGATCGATCGTAAAGCTGGGGTCAGCTCCCCCAGCGGGCCGATCATTCTGATCGACCGTAATGCTGGGGACAACTCTGCCAGCATGCCGATCATTCCGATCGACCGTAAGGCTGGAGGCAGCTCCCCCAGTAGGCCGATCATTCCGACCGACCGTAAGGCTAGAGACAGCTCCCCTAGTGGACCGATGACGTGCGTTTATATTTCATATATTTGTGCACGTTTTCTTCCGTGTTTTTCCGTTATTTACCGCCGTCTTATATTCGTTTTCTCGTGTTTTCTTGTTTTCTTTCACTTTTCCGTGTTTTCCGTATTTTGCAGGAGTTTACTGGCATAGGGGACATAAAACGACGATATCGTAAGTTCCCGGAGCAACGGGAGAAGTCACGCGTGATCCAGGGGGTCAAACGACGATGATATCATCTTTCAGCCCCTCACCCGATCGGTTGGTCATCTTCAACCGAACAGGTGATGCACGCGTGCACCACCCGGACGCATCTTGGAGCTCACAAGAAGTCACCCGGTCAGTCCGTAGGCCGGTTCAAAAGCTCAAAGTCTCTGGATTTTTATTGTGATTGCCAACCGATCGGGTGACCTTCACCCGATCGGTTCATCTGTAGTCGAATCTCCAGAGCCAAGACACGGTCAGCTCAACCGGCCTCCTCACCTGACGACACCAAGATCTAACCGGTCACATTCATATGTCAACCGACCGGGTGAAGACGATCAGATGAAGTCCCGCATTGCGATGTAAATGAGTGAAGCAGGTCACCCGATCGGTTGACTTATCAACCGATCGGGTGATATCATTTTCTATATATATAACCCTAGGTTTTCCAGAAACAAAAGTTGGTTATTTTTTACTGTTTTCTTCATTTTGTGACGGCTGTAATTTTCCAGTTTTTGTAAGTTTTCATATCTTTGTCAAACTTTAGTATTATCTTAATTGCTTTACTACCATTGTATTTCTATTGTCTGATCATGATTTTTACGGTCGATTTCTGTTTAGATCGCTTTTTACTAAATATGTGTGAGTAGTTCCCAAATCTGGGATTTTGGCGGAAACCCCTTCGTGGGCTCTTCCCGATGCGTCCATAGGTCTAGGAAATCGATAGGGATTAGGAATCTAACGGTTACGTTGGGTGTTTTATTGTCATCGACGGGAAAAAGACCGCCTTTGACCGTTGGGCCAAGGGAGAATAAACTTGGCGGTTGACTCCCTAGCCATAGCTCACGCCCTTAGCATAGACGCCGAATCTTAGTGCGCGGGAGCGGAAGGATGAGACGTTGGGAGTTATCGTTGCGAGCTTAGTGCTCCCAGAGTCGATCAGTGTTAATGGACACGGGAGTGCCCACTGATCGAACCCGGGAAGTCTGGCGTATCATCCTGGGCACCGACCGAAATATCGGGCCCATGGGATGCTGGTACCACTCTTAGAGGCAACGTCTCACCATTAGACCCTAATTCCGATCGCTATCCTACCCGTAGGCCGTATCGTCGAGAGTCGCTCGATAGGGTGGAAACCAAAGTCCCGGGTTTTTCCTTTATATTGTCTATACCTTGCATTCCATTTACCGTGACAACCCATCATTCGATCCGGGCTAGCTCGCCCATGGGGTGAATTTGATCCTCTTTGACACAAGCACATCCACGCCTCCCTGAGTTCGACCCCCAAGCCACACTACAATACGGTGCGCTTGCGGTTACAAATATTTAAATCTCATGCCCCCAATCGTATTATTGCACACATCTAGCACGCATAAGCGGGGGACATCAAGCTTTATGGCGCCGTTGCCGGGGAGGCAACGTGCTTGTTATTTTTGGATTTCATGAACCCTAGTGTCTAGCTCTCATCCCTACCTCGCGATAATTTTCGCATTCTTGTTTTTCCTTTTTATTTTCTTATTTTTATTTTTATTTCTTATCTTATCTGTTTCTTTCCCACTTTTCGCTTCACGGGTGTTTGTTGTTTTTCATGCGCAGGAGTTCAAGAAGTCTCAACGACTTGATCCCCGTTGATCCAGAGATAAACGCCACCCTAAGGCGTTTGGCCGCCGAGAAGCGAAGAAGAGAGGATCCTGAAGCCATGGGGGAGAACACCCCACCTCACAAGTCCCTGCTGGAGTACTCGATGCCTTCCATCGAGTCCACCTCCGCCATCCGTCCTCCAGCTATTACGGCCCAAAGCTTCGAGCTTAAGCCATCTTTGGTGACGTGGATCCAGCAGGATCAATTTTCGGGTGCACCCATGGAGAGCCCGATTGAACACTTGGACTCCTTCTTGGAGAAATGTGACACCTTCCGATAAACGGTGTCACAACTGAGGCGATCCGACTGAAGCTGTTCCCCTTCTCTCTGCGAGATAAGGCCAAGCTGTGGCTTAGGGGAAAGGACCCGAATACATTCAAAACCTGGGAGAAGCTCTCAAATGCCTTCCTGACGAAGTTCTTTCCTCCGGGGAAGACCATGAAGCTGAGGAGTGAGATCTCCTCCTTTTCCCAGGCCAGCCACGAGTCCTTGCATGAAGCTTGGACGAGATACAAGGAGATGCAGTGAAGATGTCCCCACCATAAGCTCCCCAAGTGGCAGATCATAAATCTGGTTTATAATGGTTGAGGGATGATTTGAAATCTTCCATGGACGCCGCGGCTGGAGGGTCCTTTATGTCGAGAAGCGAAGAAGATGCCGGACAGATTCTTGAAAATATGGCATCCAACAATGAGCGGTGGTGTGACGAGAGAGCCACACCTAGATCTGGGGGCATCCATAGGGTCGAGGACGTCGACAAATTGTCAAGCAAGTTTGACTTGTTGTCGACCCAGATCTCCGCATTGATGGTAGGTGCCGGTGGCACCGGTACACAACAGATTGCTGCGGTGGAATCCAAAGTTTTTGGAGAGTTCGACGGTGGTGACATCTCACCACCGTTGGATCAGGCAATCGCATTATTTTACAATCCTACAGGGAATGCACCTTTTCCACCACGAACCAACTCCAACCCGGCCTACTCTCCAAACAACCGGAATCATCCGAACCTTAGTTACCGGGCACCATATCAGCAGCCGACTCAGCAGCAACAACAACAGATAATCAGCCGGCTAGGCCCCAGCAGCAGTTTCAGTAGCAGCAATTCCAGCAGCAACAACCTCCACAACAGTATCAGCAGTATGCTCCTAGGAATCAACAGCCCACCCAGCAACAATATGGCCAGCAGAGGTCCATCTCTCCGGTTGAGTCCCTCTTGACTCAATACATCGCCAACCAGGAGAAGATAAATCTGAAGCTGGAGATGGGACAGAGAGTCCTCACTGATCAGGTGACCCAGCTGGGGTTACAAGTGGCGAACCTACAGAGACCGTAGAATCTATTACCACCACAGCCTGAGGTGAACCCGAGGGGGGTAAATCGGACCTTGGCGCTCACGCATGAGCATGAGAACGTGTCTGCCATCATCTTGAGGAGCGAAACACAAATACCCACGAGAGTGCCCCCCAAAGGACCGGAAGCACCGTTGGTCGTGGAACGACCAATTGAGAAATTAAATGACGCAGGTACTTCGTCGCCCAAGCCAACTACTCCGGAGGGAGTTCATAGAGAGGAGAAGAAAAAGGATGAGGAAGGGAACCTAAGAGTATTCAAGCACGTTGTGCCTTTCCCACAACGGCTTGCCAAAGCCAAGATCGATGAGAAGTATGGCAAATTCTTTGCCATGGTGAAATATCTGAGCTTACAAATCCCCTTCCTCGAGGCCATCAAGACAATTCCTTCATATGCCAAATTTCTGAAGGACTTGGTGACATGGGGATCCAGAAAGGAGAAGGTCGTATTAACGGCAGAGTGCATCGCCCTCATTCAGCGCGCAAATCCACCCAAGCTCAAAGACCCAGGAAGTTTCTCCATCCCTTGCTCTATTGGGGAAGTACGAATTCAGAGGGCGCTCGTCGATCTAGGAGAGAGCGTCAGCTTAATGCCCCTATCGCTGTACAAGAGAATAGGGATGGGAGACTTAGAGCCCACCGGCATGACATTACAACTTGATGACAGTTCGGTCAAGTACCCGGTGTCGGATCCTGTCAAAACAACGTTAGGATCGATAAATGAAATTGAGACTTACGCTTGCGTACGCGGCACCATAATCTCGGAACTTCGCCCTCGGATTCGCCACAACGGTCGATACTTCGTCACGGAGGATCGAAGCAGAGTTTCACCGCCTAAATCTCTAACTAGAAGAGGATTTTAATGGAAGGGAGAAGAAGAACATAAGGATGCCTTATGCAAACTTATGGCATAGAAAGTGTGAATGAATGCCTTACCCTTGGGTCCTATTTATAGGCTTTAGGGGTAGTTATTGTAGGAAATAACTAAATATAAGCTTATTAGCCTATATTAGCACATTCATTTATCTTCTTCTTTATCCACTTATCAAGTGCCATTTTGCACTTATAAAGTGGCTTTGTCCACTTATCGAGTGGCTTTTTCCACTTATCGAGTGGTCCTTTTCACACGAGAAAAGGTTCCCTTCGCGCACACCTTCGTGCACGCGACATCTGAGGTCCGTATACCCTCATACATCCCCTCATGGGTGTATTTATGTCGTCCATATCCAACATCTCCCACTCACACTTGAGGGGATTGTAAGGAAACTTATTTTCCTCTAACTCTTCTGTTTATCATACCGAGAAATAGGCCGTGTGACCGTCATGCGCATAGAGTCCGCTGTTGTGCACTTGTTAGAGATACACAACACTCCTCAAGGTGCAAAGTTGAGTAGATCAACGCATGCTTTACCCTAGATTATTTCTTCACATTTCTTATACTTTATATTCAACAATTGAATCCCTTTTGGATTGCAATTGGCTGGCCAGCTTTGAATCTTTAAAGTCCAAATGTGAATGCGAAATTAATCTTCCTCTTCTTGCGATCCTTTCGATCTTGACTTGACTTGCTTTTCTAACATGCCACGCCGGACCGAATTAACCATAGTCCATAAGTAACATGCTAAGATAGTAATCACCCGGTCAAATCTAAAGGAACCAATTAGAGTCCATAAGGGTAATGAATTAAGACCCATGTGGTCTTTGGGTCTCACATAATAGTAAACTTATTTACTATTCTAACCCAATGGTCAAAAATGCATACGTAGTATGAATACATATTACAACATCGCTCCTTTCCCAGGGAGTGTATGTCTCAATGATGTTGTCAGGATGATGATCAGACACCATAATGTCTGACTTTGAGTCCCTTTTTCTACTCAAATAATCCTTTGGACTCACATCCCGCATTTAGACAGATAGGATTCCAAAAATCCTCTTAGATCTTCTGTAAGCATCCATATGATGCAGATCTTTCATGCGACCATTTTGTTTAAGTCATGACTCTAAATCATCCGTCTGATGATTTTGACTTCAAACATGTCTCATCTCTATTCTATCCGTCTGATAGAATAAGACGGTTGCTCATGTGAGAGAGCCAACCTCAATCTGTCCGACATACTAGAAAGTATAGCTGAGATTTCAAAAAATGTACACAAACATTTCTCAAGAAATTCATATGCATTGTTTGAAAAAAGAACTTATTCTTTTATTAAATTTGATCATTTACAGACATGGGAATTTATATTGGTACAACTCAGCTCTTACGCAATCCTTGAGATGATAAGTGTTTGTAAAACACATCTCTGGGGATCGCCTTCGTAAGCGGATCCGCTATCATCTCATGCGTAGATATGTACCTTATGTCTTCCTTCTTGGTCTTATCATAGTCTTTTGCAAGTCTGCAGTTCCTTTAAGATACTGCATTATCCTCTTAACCGCTTTTCAGTGTTCTTGCCCTGGGTTGGATTGGTAACGACTTACCATTCCAACGGCAAAACAGATGTCCGGTCTTGTACGCATCTTAGCGTATATAAGACTACCAACTGCACTGGAATATGGAACTTTTTCCATAATTTCCTTTTCCTTTTGGTTCTTTGGACATGATTTCAGACATAAATTGTCGCACTTGCTTATAAGAGTATCAATGGACTTGTAGTCCTGCATATTAAAACGTTCTAAAACCTTCTTTATATAAGTCTCCTGTGAAAGAGAAAGAAGTTTCTTCGAACGATTCCTTGAAATCTTAACTCCAAGGATATATGTGGCTTCTCCCACGTCTTTCATCTTAAAAACTGATGAAAGCCAAGCCTTGATATCCATCACAAAGCCCTTGTCATTTCTGGCTATTAAAATGTCATCTACATATAGAGACATAATAACGTACTTGCTCTTAATCCTCTTGATATATACGCAGTTATCTTCATCAAGCATGGAAAAACCATTTGATAAAACAACTTCTTGAAATCGTATATACCATTGCCTCGAGGATTGTTTAAGACCATATATGGACTTACGAAGTTTACAAACCTTATGTTCGTTTCCTTCTTTTACAAACCCTGTTGGTTGTTCCATATAGATCTCCTCGTCCAATTCTCCATTGAGAAAGGCAGTCTTTACATCCATCTGATGTAATTCGAGGTCTAAGCAAGCTACCATTGCCAGAATTAGGCGAATCGAGGTAAAACGCACAACAGGTGAGAAGGTCTCTTCGTAGTCTATCCCTTCCTGTTGCGTAAAACCTTTCGCGACAAGGCGAGATGTATATCTGTCTATAGAGCCATCAGCCTTATGCTTGATCTTGAGAACCCATTTGTTCTCAATTGCTCTACGTCCTCTGGGTAAGTCAACTAAGTCCCAGACTTGGTTAACTCTCATGGATTCCGATTCCTCCTTCATCGCTTCCATCCATTTGTCTTTTGCAGGGCTTGTAGTAAAGTCATAAAGGTTTGCGGATATTCATCCTCAAATCTTAGAGGAGCCAACCTTGTACGACTACTACGTCGTATTTGAGATTCTTCAAGTCCTTGTTGACTCGAATTTAGATCAATTCTAATATCACTCCCACTTGAAATGTCGTTAGAATTGCTCCCACTTGGATCATTATTCCCGTATGGAATAGGATAATCGTCATTCGTATAATCCATTGGTGAAGGTTGAAACGTATTTTCGTTTTCACCAAGAATTCTCCCACTCGAATGAGGTAATCCTTCTTGATCATAAATCTCAAATAGAGATAAGTCCTGACTTATCTCGCCCTGTCTTGGAAACTCGTTTTCCAAGAAAGTGACATCCCTCGACTCAAACTCAATTAGCCCACCATTGTCTTCCTGACCAAAAAAATATAACCTTTGGATTTTTCTGTGTATCGTATAAAGATACATTTCCTTCCCCTTGGCCCAAGTTTGCCATACTTATGGGAGGAAATATGTGCGTAGGATGCACAACCCCAAGGTTTCAAAATGTTTAAGTCAGGAGACCTTTGGTTCCACAACTCATAAGGAGTGGAGCTAACTGATTTCGAGTGTACGTGGTTTAAAATGAAAGCGGCCGTCAATAATGCATCACCCCAAAAGGTGATTGGCAAGTTAGCTTGCGCCATCATTGAACGGACCATTTCCATTAAAGTCATATTTCTCCTTTCTGCAACACCGTTTTGTTGAGGAGTATAAGGCATAGTTACCTGATGTACTACGCCTTTTTCATCACAAAGTTCCTTAAAACTTGTTGATTGATATTCACCGCCCCTATCGGTCTGCAAGACCTTAATCTTGCGATCTAATTAATTCTCCACTAACTCATATAGTTTTTAAAGCAAGCCAATGCTTCAATTTTGTGGGATATCAAATAGATATGTCCAAATCAGGTGAAATCATCAATAAAAGTGATGAAATAGGAATTCCCGCGTCTTGTCTTGACATTCATCGGACCACATATGTCCGAATGGATAAGCTGTAATGGAACCTCGGCCCTTGTGCCGGTTCCAAACGGCTTGCGACAAGATTTCCCCACTAGGCAATGTTCGCAGGTCGACATTTCAACCTTTGAAACATTGGATAGAAGGCCACGTTTGGCAAGTCTATCCATACGCGTTGGTCCAATATGACCAAGCCTTGCGTGCCAACAAATCACATCAGACTCATAAGTCTTAGAATTTGTAATAAGGAAATTTTCATTACACGAGGAATCATACATTGTACTTATTACAATAAATCCTTTAAATACAAACCCAGTACCAATAAGAGTATTATTACAACTTAAGTCCACATTACAATCATGAAAAAACCAGTTATAGCCAAGACCCATTAACATGACCACAGATATTATATTCCTTCGAATATCTGGAGCAAAGAGAACATTATGAAGTAGGAGAGTGCGGCCGTTGTCTAAGACTAGCTTGCAAGTCCCAACGCCTTTCACTTCAACACGTGTGTTGTTTCCTACATAGATCCACTTCGTTCCTTGGGGTATCCGGTGATACTCCACGAAGGACCGTCTGTCCCTTGCTATGTAGTCGGTGGCACCTGAATCAATTATCCAAAAAAGGATTAGATTCCACAAGAAATATTGAACTAGAAACACATATGTAACTAGTATTACAAGTTACCTCGTCACCTCCACTCGTACACGAACGAGCATAGTGACCGAGCTTGTTGCACTTGAAGCACTTGATCTTCTTCAAGTCTTTCTTCTTGTGCCATTTCTTGTGCACACCCTTATGTTTGGGTTTCTTGGTAGACTCAGGTTGCTTATTACGTTCATTAGAAGACTTCGAACGATCTTTACGTTTATTTCCCCCGTGTGAGGAACTAGCAACCATGTGCACTTCTGCACTTGGCTTGGCAGCCGCAAGCCGCTCTTCCTCTAATTCGAGGTGCTTAGAAACATCGCTGAAAGTCTTGATGCTCTCATTATGAGTGAGATGTATCTTCATTTGGTCCCACCCGTTTGGTAGGGTACTTATGACTGCTTGGATTTGTTGCTCATCAGTGAGCACATGACCTGCATCCTTTAACTCTGAGATTAGATTCGCCATATGTCGCAGATGTTTCCCCATGGAATGATCTGGATGTTTCTTGTATGAATCAAATCTTATAGTTAAAGAACGAAGTTTGGACACCGATGTGCCACCAAACTTCTCCTCAAGCTTGGACCATATGTCCATGGCTAAGTCATGCTCTCGGAAGATGCGCATTATGTCATCAGCCATACTGCTTAATAACGTAATGCGTGCTATCTTGTTCTTCCGAGACCAAGCATCAAAAGCTTCCTTGTCTCGTCTGTGTTGGGCCGTAGTGCCCAACTTGGGTTCAATCATTACGTTCTTTAGAGTTTCGAGCACTTCTTGCTCCTCTAAAACGTACTGTATCTTGATGGACCAAAGTTTGTAATTATCGCCGTTGAGTTTTTCACCTCTGTTTAACTCAGCGACGATATTCTTTGAAGCAGAAGACATTTTACTTTTAAAATGCTGCAAAAGACACAAAACCGAAGGTTTGATCAAAAACATTGCATTAAAAATTCTTTAAAATATAATCCCCATTTGAAGTGATAATAGAATATCCCATTTGGATAGTTCTAATTTCAACTCCCACTTGGAACGACATTTATAATTTGATAAGTTACTTTCGAAAAATACTGAAGATGTTACCCTAGAATTGGAAAGGTCACTACGTTTCCAATCACCATCTAGAGTAACTTTCAGTATTTCCCCATCACTTTATCAAATAAAAGTACTCTTATAGTACTTTGCAGCGGAAAAGCGTTTTTGAAAACGTATTTTTCAAAACGTTAGAAAACGTATTATTCAAAAAAAATGTATATTTCAACTTAGTACCCTTATGATACTAGTGAAATATCTGGCACTTCATGCCATTTGCCGGGATGAGTCGTAGCCGTGCCAAGGTCAGATCCCCCTTTTGGGGATTTTTCTGCAAACTATCGTCGCCGGCTCCCGTATGGATCCAGGCATTTCCCCCTTATTGGAGAATTTTGCCGCAGATGACTGCTGTCGGCCCCACATGGGCTAGGCTTGTAGGTTGCCGGGACCGAAACCATTGTCAAGGCCTCTGGCAAAATTGGTCGACCAATAATCCCGAATTGGTCGACCAATACCGACCAATCAATTATTTGGCACCCCCTTGGCCAGGGCCTCTGCCCTGGCCGGGGCTGGCCAAGGGCCGGCCAAGGGCCTCTGCCCTGGCTGGCCAGGGGCACTGGCCCCTCGGCCAGGGCCTCTGCCCTGGCTGAGGCCGGCCAGGCCCTGGCCTGAGGCCAGGGCGCCGGCCCCTGGCCTTGGCCTTGGCCACGGCCAGGGCCCCCTGGCCCTGGCCTGGTCTCGGCCAGGCCTGGCCTTGGCCACGGCCAGGGCCCCCTGGCCCTGGCCGTGGCCGGCCAGGTCCGGCCATGGCCATGGCCGGGCCATGGTCTTATTGCCTTGGCCGGCCATGGCCCATATGGCCATGGCCGGCCACCTCCTTGCATGGGGTTGGCCGCACACCCCCGCCGGAGGGGTGGCCGTGGTGGTTATTGGCCGTAGCCAACCCCCTCCGCATGAGGAGGGGGATGCGTTGCCTCCATAGCCCACTTGGCCATAGTGATTATGCACCAAAAATTATCTTCCCCGATGGGAATAACTACCATCTTCTTCCTCGATGAAGCACCCGTTCGTCGATGAAGTACCCGTTCATCGAGAAAGTAGTTATTCTCTAATGGCCATGTGCCAAAATGAAAAATTAACATACTTTAAAATTCATAAACTACGCGCTCCATATGAAGAGAGTTCACATTCCCTATGAATGGAGACTCGGCATCCATGAAGAGTGCGAGCTTGACGACGTGAACGGACGGTTCTTCCCGTCACGGAGAGTTCCTGCCATATCCGTAATGGTAGGAGACCCTAACGTGAAAAGAACAACCGCTGCGTTCTCTCCGTCATGAAGCGTTCCTACCATATCCGTAATGGTAGGATACCCATTCGTGAAAAAGACAACGCCTCGTTCATCGGTTCGACGGGGCGGCAGTTTGTCCGGGGCGAACCCGTATGGCTCCGATACCAATGTCGGATCCTATCAAAACAACGTTAGGATCGATAAATGAAGTTGAGACTTACGCTTGCGTACGCGGCACCGTAATCTCGGAACTTCGCCCTCGGACTCGCCACAACGGTCGATACTTCGTCACGGAGGATCGAAGCAGAGTTTTACCGCCTAAATCTCTAACTAGAAGAGGATTTTAATGGAAGGGAGAAGAAGAACATAAGGATGCCTTATGCAAACTTATGGCATGGAAAGTGTAAATGAATGCCTTACCCTTGGGTCCTATTTATAGGCTTTAGGGGTAGTTATTGTAGGAAATAACTAAATATAAGCTTATTAGCCTATATTAGCACATTCATTTATCTTCTTCTTTATCCACTTATCAAGTGCCATTTTGCACTTATAAAGTGGCTTTTTCCACTTATCGAGTGGCTTTTTCCACTTATCGAGTGGTCCTTCGCGCACGAGAAAAGGTTCCCTTCGCGCATGCCTTCATGCACGCGACATCTGAGGTCCGTATACCCTCATACATCCCCTCATGGGTGTATTTATGTCGTCCATATCCAACACCCGGTGGGAGTAGTGGACGATCTCCCTGTCGATGTGAGAGGAGTACAAGTACCGGTTGATTTTGTGGTGATGGACATGCCGGAAGACAAGCATACCCTTATTATCCTTGGACGGCCCTTTATGGCAACCGTCGGAGTTTTGATAGACGTGAAGAATGGGAAGCTTTCTCTCAACGTCGGTCAAGAAAAAGTCGAATTTGACTTGGGGTTGTCGATGAAGTACCCCGATCCTCCGGATGACCCTAGTATCAACGCGCTGGAACTGGAAGAAGAGAGAGCTACGGAAGCAAGCTCTTGGGAAATTCTCTCGAGAAATCCCCCCGACCACTTGGGAGATCTTGGAGAGCAAGATGTCTCACCAAAGAAGGAAGTTGCTGATGAGGCGGTCGCGCGACATGTGATCCCTCCCGGATTCCCTAAGACTCCTCCTACGAGGAGAAAGGGGAAAGAGCCCACGGACCTCATCGGTGATGAGGTCCAGATCCTGAAAAAGATGGCGGTAGACGCCAATTTGAGGGAGAAGCCCCCGGACCCCGTCGACAAAGGGAGAGTGGTCGAGCAAATTCTCTTGTCGCCACCGACTGCAACAAAGGGAGAAGCTGAAACGATGCCAAACTCTGGGCATCACCAGTATCGCCCACCATGAACATCATTTATAGGCGTCGAGCCAACGACATTAAACAAAGGCGCTTCATGGGAGGCAACCCATGCTCTAAACTTTTGTTTCAATTTTTAGGATTATTTTTTAACTTTATTTTATCTATTTTTATAAATAAATCCAGCCGCAAGAACTTCCGTGGTGGAACTTAGGAGATTTGTGGGTTTTTGCAGAAAACAAGGCCCCAACCGATCGGTTGATAACTCAACCGATCGGTTGGGATGTATCAGTTAGATGCCGTGTCTGCCACTAAATGAACCGATCGGGTGAGGAAAGAAGAGACCGGTTGGCAGACAGGGTGACCTGGGGTAAACTCTCGGGAAAATTTCAAAATTTGTCAAACGATCGGGTGACAAGAAGCAAGACCGGTTGAAGGACCGGGTGAGAAACTCTAAACTCTCGGGAAAATGTGTGGAGCGGTCAACCGATCGGTTGACATGTCAACCGACCGGTTCACCTGTAGCAACTCTTCAGCCAAAATTTTCGACCACTAAGTCAACCGATCGGGTGACAACTCACCCGACCGGTTCGAATTAAACCCTATAAATAGCCCCCCGACCCACCCGTTCACACCCCTCGCCCGATCACGTTTTCTCACCATTGTTTCGCCTCCTACTCTCTCCCAATGGCCAAAAACTTCTCTCCCACGTCCTCCACTCCTCCATTAGCCTCTCTCTCCACCTCCCCCTTCCATCTCTCCATCTCTCTCTCTCTCTCTCTCTCTCTCTCTCTCTCTCTCTCTCTCTCCCTCTCCAATTTCGCAAATTTTCTAGCCCTAATCCGCAATATCCACCCCTACTTTCGAATTTTTGCTGAAGAAGAGTGCCGCGGCTCCACACTTCTCCCATTGCACGGCATTGGTGTCACGCCCCGCTTCCCAAAAACATGGAGGCGAAGCGTGAGAAGGTCCGCACGGACTTGAAGCTGCAAAGCCGCAAGTCCGATAAGCGTCAAATAAAACGAAGTAGCAGGTCCCTGTAATGTGACTCAGAACAACAATAACAATAATATGAAAAGAGAGACAATAATATAACATTATTCCAACTCATAGTCCAACAAAAAGTCCAACAACCAGAAATGCCACCAGGCAACAAAAGAGTCAAAAGCAAAAGGCCTAGCATGGCCAACAGAATCTAACAAAACGGTGCTACTCACCGACAGCCACAGCTAACAAAAGAAGAGTACGGAAGATCTCTAAGATTGGTCACCGGTGTCCCCGTACTCCACGTCACCAACGGGTTCGGGCACGAACTCCACAAACTCGTCACTCTCCGCAACTGTCTCTGGCTCAGCAACTAACATGCGTCACCCAAAGAGAAGGGGCACATGTCAGCAAGTCTAAAAAGACTTGTGCAAGGAAACTATAAAAGTAAAGCAACCTAACAGTTCTAAAGTAAAGTATGACATGGATATAAAATGACAAATGACATGGCATGGCAAGTAAACAAGTAAAAGACAAGTGCTGGAATTGTAATCACGTCGTGCACAGAGATTCCGCCCTTTGGCTAGAGTGGCTGTACGGGCCAACTCTTACGCTCAAGTGACCGTTTATCCCTACCCCTCCACGTGTATCGAGCCAGGGCATTACCCCCGAACACGGAATGCTCGCTTCTGGATCACGAGCCAGGAAGTGTTTTTAACACGGATGGCGTAGGGTTATGCCCGCATAACGGGTGCCTAGCCGGTAACACGGAAACATTGATTGTACAAGTAGTGTAGCGTGTGCTACGATGCAAGTTTAACTAGGATGACATGTATAATGCAATGCATGGCAGCTAACAATTCAAATGCATACAGTTAAGGAATTTAAACATGACAGATATCAATGCATAAATGATATGGCAAGGTGTCGGATCTAGCTTCGTTGTCAAGCTAGATCACAAAGTTGCGCCTAGATCGCTATCATTTCACGATCTAGTCTCTTTCACACTAGTACGAGGAATTGGCCTAAAGACATGGCCTAAAGAAAAGTTGGCAAGTTTCACTTGCCTGTTTTCGGTGATGTCCGTTGTCGTGGGTTCGTCTCAACGAGCGTTACGCTATGGAACAACTGGTTCTATGTTTGACGATCGTTATTCTTTCCCGTTTGTGATTTGCAGGTGAGAGGCGACGATATGCATGGAGGAAAGCAGGCTTGCGGCGTTCCGGTGGCGCGGCGTGAGGAGGAAGGCGTCGAGGTGTTCGTCGAACGACGAAGTCTGAGGCGCGTCGAGGATCGGGGCGGAGTTTGCCGGAGCTAGGCGTCGGACAGAGCGAGATGGGGGCAAGCGAGGAGGTGGGAGAAGGCGTGTGGCAGAGTTGGGGCAAGGCGGAGTTGGGCTGTGTTGTGAGAGAGGGTTATGCCGCCGGTGGAAGAGCAAAGGTCGGAGAGAGGTGTTGCGCGCCTGGGAAAATTTTCGCGTGGAGGATGAAATGAAACAGAGGCGGCTGCGTTTGATTGTTGGTAGAGAAATATTAGCCCTAGGTTATTATAAAAATAAGGAGTGTAGGGTTTTTATCATGATAGCACGTGATTTGTTAGGTCTCCTTAGGTTTCTATTATAAAAGTTGTGTGAGGGATGTGAGGCAACGTGAGATAGAGGAGAGGAATAATGGGAGATCACGTGGGGAGTGCCCGGTGGTTAGAAGATAGTGGAGGAAATCAAATAGATTTAGGTTTTGCTTGGAATTGGATTGTTATTAATAGGGTTAAGTATGAAATAGTCAAATATTCTAATTTTTTTTTAATGCCCCATGCATTCATGACTTGGTTAAAACGAAAATTTTGTTTTGTTTTTAGAAAACTGTTGAAATCTGAATTTAATGGTAATAAATGTTAATAATACTAATAATTAGATTATTGCAATTTTACTCCCGATCATCCAAAAATTACAAGAAAAATACCGGAGCGATCACGCCTCCGAGAGGGTCATGAATACGGAGTCCGATCACGCGTTCGAACTACGGAAATTCAATAATAAAAACAAATACACAAAACGCACTCGGAACATGGCTAAGCGCTAAAATCTGTACGGTCGGAAGGCGACCGTGACATTCTACCCACCTTATAAATAAAGTCCGTCCTCGGACTTTCTAACTACAATACATATCTACTAGTCTCCTAGTAACTACTCCAATCACACTATAATTCAACCAGGTATATAGTCACTCTAAGTGCTAATATTGCACAAGATAGTCAAACATTAATACAACATACATATATACACATGCACCCTCTATATTTATATCTATTATAGACCGGCATAGCCATACACATACTTCAATCATTCATGTAGCCATATACATCCCCTATATAGCTATCACACACTATCCCATAACCAAGTCTTCCATACTTACATGAAAATAATTTCACACTAGCAAATACAATTATAGCACTCACGTACATATAACTACCTATGAACGAACAAACATGGATATACTACTCCCTATATCTCCTAGTATACATCCAACACCAAACACATCGACACATATAATCACACCATACCATTATTAGATCAGGTTTACTATACCTAACATACATTCACCATTACTATAATTTCACAAATACATAGTTACTCAAATGCACGTAGATACTTCACCAAATAATTGCATCACATACAGTCCTATAACTATAATCAAGACCCATCACCCGTACCATAATCACAAATACCTATAACTAAGCACATACTTACCCGTGCATGGTGCATACCCACACACGCTAATATACCATTCTTACATACCTCTCATGCCATTATATACTTAGCACAACAACACCTAGTTTAGCTAACAGACATATCTCAAACATGGAAAACCTTAATAATTAACTATACCACAAGACTAACACTCATAACTATAATAGGGTGTAGTCACCCACAATCATGTGCGTAACACAACCAGACACAAACAATCCTATTACTATACATACATCATCCATCGCTATATTCATGGTACTACACGCAAACCACATACATATGTAACAATACTTAGAGTATGCCCACTCAAGCTTGAGTAAGACTCAAAACCCACATCAGAATACTCTATATACATAACACGGTATATATATATATACCAATACCACTCCAATATGTTTATACATATATATCTACTAACGTAACCACATACATACCATAATAATATTACAATCATCAGCACACGTATATAATCAAATACATTATCCCCTATATACATGCATCGTATAGTCACATACCTATAATATACATTCATATCTTGGCAATATTAAATATAATCAGTACACTACTACCTATACCTATTTATGCATAGTCACGACATACAATAGTCGTGTGTACCTCATGGTACACACGCACACACACAACGTCCCTTAAAGGCAAGCAATACCAAACAAAGTTATAGCCCTATTACCGTAGGTATATCACACGTGTTCATATAATAAGCACATATCTACGTGCGAGTACACGCCCACACGTACTAACATATAGATCAAATAATAGGCATGCTCATTTAACTATAAGTACCATATTATCATTACACTTAACTTGCACATAACTTACTAGTATACTATTTCAAGCATCTATAATTATCTTTAAACTACACACACTACTAGCATATACTCCAATACAATTTTCAATATATATACAGACATTCCTAAAGTGGTATAGCTATCCACACTTATATAACTAATATCATTCATACAACTTTACACATATATTCTGAATAACACGGGGTATTCATACATGATACAAAAGACAATTATTAATATCTTAAGGGTAGCACACTCATACAGATCCGCACACTCTACCTAGACACATGCACCACAATGACACCACACAACAAAATCAGTGGGCCCACTACTAAACTAGAGGTGACACAGGAAATGACAAGCACTAATGGGAGGACTAAGCAAGAGCAAAAGGACTGAAGTCAAAAAGCATAACGAGCCAAAAAAAATCGGAATGAACGGGTTCGGAAGACGCGAGGATAAAGAGACAGCTTGGTTAAGTGAATCAGGGGTATAATTGTGAATGTTTAGGTAGAGGAAAGGAAGATGTAATAATACCCTTATAGGATACAGAAAAAATAGTGTAAATGGCATAAGTTAAAATACGAAAAGTATAAAACTGTCGCACTTCAAAAGTTTGAGCTCTCTTTGGCATAGAAAATATTTGGAGGTCGATAAAATGAGTTGCTCGAAACAAGTTTGAGTCGTATATACATAATAAGAGGAAAAATTGGTTTACTGGTTTATTGAGAAATCATTATAAGAAAGAAGTAAAACATTCACACTGACATTAAAGAATATAGGTTAGGAATTATTATACTGCAGTAATTTAATAATTTCGGCAAAAGGTTCGAAATTCAAAGAATGAATTTAGATCAACTGAAGTATATGAAATTTAAGCTCATGCTCAATGTTTTCAAAGTCTTTAAACTGGGGAGAAATTTAAAATAAATAATATTTAAAATACTTTTAGAGAAACTAGGATTTGCCAAAAGAAACGGGTTTATTAAAGATTCTTGAAGTACGAGTACGCCGAACCTAAAACTGATATAAAAATATAATTGAAGTTCTATTTAGCTTGGAAAAACATTCCAAAAGTATGTATGGTAAGCGGTTAAAATAAATTTCGTAGTTTAGAGAAAGATGGTATATCGAATTATCAGGATAATAATAAAGTTTTAAAACCGAAATGCGAAAGATATAGGTTAGAGAATGGTCTCGAGATTGTAATAAAAATTTACGACCAAGACGACTTCAAAATCTAAGAAAGTATTTTAACTCAACCGAAGGTAAGGAATTTAAATATATAAGAAGTGGGTTTAAAACAAAATTTAAACTGAGTGAAAAATTTTAGTAAGGAAAATCGAAAATAACTTGGGAGAATCAAGATTTGCCATTGAGAAGATTCAAAAAAAAATTAACGATAATCGTCAGAAACGATCTCGTGTATCAAGGGCAGAGAATATGATCGCGTGATGAATACGCCTAGGATACGATTCATGGAAAGCTACGACGGGATTCTACGGTCGATAACACCGAAGAGTAATGATCAGGAAAATGATAGAATCAGGGGGTTCTAATTTTCGGGTTGGCTAAAGGTCAAGAGAAACTTACACTAAGACTCTCTAATAGACTAGACTGTAATTGAGGTCTCGGGGTGGGGTCCTAAGAGTAACAAGATTACGTCCTGCTGGGCCCGAAATCGATGGACTCAACGAACGGCTAAAGGAAAAGCCCTAGAAGTCTAATATGGTCAAGGCTGTTTGAGAGACTACTAATGCAACCTATGACGAGTACAACTAAATCTTGGCAATGGCGCCTGACTATCAAACCTGGACATCTACCTAAGTCTTCCAACCATCTATTGACATAGGAAAACGAAACAAATCAGACTCTTTGCCTATGACACGGTGTTGAATTTTTGTTTATTGGACTTTCTATAATTCTTATTGTTATTCCGATTAAGTCACAGTTACAGAAAAACGGGACCTGCATGGGCCACCAACAAAACCTGTCACGCCCCGCTTCCCAAAAACATGGAGGCGAAGCGTGAGAAGGTCCGCACGGACTTGAAGCTGCAAAGCCGCAAGTCCGATAAGCGTCAAATAAAACGAAGTAGCAGGTCCCTGTAATGTGACTCAGAACAACAATAACAATAATATGAAAAGAGAGACAATAATATAACATTATTCCAACTCATAGTCCAACAAAAAGTCCAACAACCAGAAATGCCACCAGGCAACAAAAGAGTCAAAAGCAAAAGGCCTAGCATGGCCAACAGAATCTAACAAAACGGTGCTACTCACCGACAGCCACAGCTAATAAAAGAAGAGTACGGAAGATCTCTAAGATTGGTCACCGGTGTCCCCGTACTCCACGTCACCAACGGGTTCGGGCACGAACTCCACAAACTCGTCACTCTCCGCAACTGTCTCTGGCTCAGCAACTAACATGCGTCACCCAAAGAGAATGGGCACATGTCAGCAAGTCTAAAAAGACTTGTGCAAGGAAACTATAAAAGTAAAGCAACCTAACAGTTCTAAAGTAAAGTATGACATGGATATAAAATGACAAATGACATGGCATGGCAAGTAAACAAGTAAAAGACAAGTGCTGGAATTGTAATCACGTCGTGCACAGAGATTCCGCCCTTTGGCTAGAGTGGCTGTACGGGCCAACTCTTACGCTCAAGTGACCGTTTATCCCTACCCCTCCACGTGTATCGAGCCAGGGCATTACCCCCGAACACGGAATGCTCGCTTCTGGATCACGAGCCAGGAAGTGTTTTTAACACGGATGGCGTAGGGTTATGCCCGCATAACGGGTGCCTAGCCGGTAACACGGAAACATTGATTGTACAAGTAGTGTAGCGTGTGCTACGATGCAAGTTTAACTAGGATGACATGTATAATGCAATGCATGGCAGCTAACAATTCAAATGCGTACAGTTAAGGAATTTAAACATGACAGATATCAATGCATAAATGATATGGCAAGGTGTCGGATCTAGCTTCGTTGTCAAGCTAGATCACAAAGTTGCGCCTAGATCGCTATCATTTCACGATCTAGTCTCTTTCACACTAGTACGAGGAATTGGCCTAAAGACATGGCCTAAAGAAAAGTTGGCAAGTTTCACTTGCCTGTTTTCGGTGATGTCCGTTGTCGTGGGTTCGTCTCAACGAGCGTTACGCTATGGAACAACTGGTTCTATGTTTGACGATCGTTATTCTTTCCCGTTTGTGATTTGCAGGTGAGAGGCGACGATATGCATGGAGGAAAGCAGGCTTGCGGCGTTCCGGTGGCGCGGCGTGAGGAGGAAGGCGTCGAGGTGTTCGTCGAACGACGAAGTCTGAGGCGCGTCGAGGATCGGGGCGGAGTTTGCCGGAGCTAGGCGTCGGACAGAGCGAGATGGGGGCAAGCGAGGAGGTGGGAGAAGGCGTGTGGCAGAGTTGGGGCAAGGCGGAGTTGGGCTGTGCTGTGAGAGAGGGTTATGCCGCCGGTGGAAGAGCAAAGGTCGGAGAGAGGTGTTGCGCGCCTGGGAAAATTTTCGCGTGGAGGATGAAATGAAACAGAGGCGGCTGCGTTTGATTGTTGGTAGAGAAATATTAGCCCTAGGTTATTATAAAAATAAGGAGTGTAGGGTTTTTATCATGATAGCACGTGATTTGTTAGGTCTCCTTAGGTTTCTATTATAAAAGTTGTGTGAGGGATGTGAGGCAACGTGAGATAGAGGAGAGGAATAATGGGAGATCACGTGGGGAGTGCCCGGTGGTTAGAAGATAGTGGAGGAAATCAAATAGATTTAGGTTTTGCTTGGAATTGGATTGTTATTAATAGGGTTAAGTATGAAATAGTCAAATATTCTAATTTTTTTTTAATGCCCCATGCATTCATGACTTGGTTAAAACGAAAATTTTGTTTTGTTTTTAGAAAACTGTTGAAATCTGAATTTAATGGTAATAAATGTTAATAATACTAATAATTAGATTATTGCAATTTTACTCCCGATCATCCAAAAATTACAAGAAAAATACCGGAGCGATCACGCCTCCGAGAGGGTCATGAATACGGAGTCCGATCACGCGTTCGAACTACGGAAATTCAATAATAAAAACAAATACACAAAACGCACTCGGAACATGGCTAAGCGCTAAAATCTGTACGGTCAGAAGGCGACCGTGACAATTGGGTCAACTACAAGCGAAGAACTCGAATCTCTGCTGGGTAACTTCTCTCCACTTCTCAAATTACAATTGTTACCCTAGATATTTAATTTGCTTGATTGTTCGTGTGTGTGCACTTCGATAGTATTTTACACTCATTTGCATCACTCACACGCACACATGGCCCGGGATAAAGATAAGGGGAAGGGTATCATGCGGGAGGAGGAACCGTCTCGAAAGAGACGCAAACAAACACGTCCTCCTCCCAATACACCACGTGCACTTTCACTGGCCCCTCCCCCACCTATTATCCCCCCTGAGGAACCAATGTTGGGCCTGCATGGGTATCAATTTTGGAACCAAGAGCATAAAGACTTCTACCATAGACTTGATGCTCGAGGGCATCTATCAACCAAGTTTGCACACACCCAATCACTTATCGATCTCAGTGTATTCACCGAGGTCGAGACTCTTTTCGCAAACCTAGGTTGGTTAGCCTTCCTGAACACCACCGCGGTGTCCTACCCGTCCCTCACACTTGAATTTCTTTCCTTACTCGTTTGTGAGTCGGGGTCGACTGTCATTTTCCGGGTGCGTAACAAAACCATCCGCACCAACCTGGATACGATCAATCGTATATTTGGTTTCCCTATTCTAGGGAATGACGCTATCCGACACTACGGATACCCCCGGGAATTTGACATCGATAACTTTTGATTCCGCCTCACCATACTCCCCCGCTATCCCCGAGGTAAGGCCAAGGCCTCCTCCATCATCCATCCTATATTCCGTCTGGCCCATAGGATCATATCCTTCGCATTTTTCCCACAGGATGAGTTAGGCACCATGACTATCCCTGATCTTTTCATTCTTTGGGCCATGACTTTCCCTTTTGTTCGTGATGATGATGGGATTAGCTTTAGGGCCCCCACTGTTCCTGTCCATACCGGCAACTGGCTTATTTATAAGCTCCTAGAGATTAGTCGGGCCAGCAAGGGCAAGATTTGTTGTGGGGGAATTATCACTGTCATTGCCTCTTATCCCCAATTTAATATCAACATTCCATGTGGTCTTCCCGTCACCGCAGGACCCTCACGTCTAGATCTTGACATCCTGCGACATATTCATATGATTAAAACCCTTCCTGATCGTCGTTTCAAATTTAACTACGGTCACCCCCCTCGCCCCTACACCATTCTCTCAAACCCCGCTCGTATGACTGTTGCTGTAGTAGCGGATCGGACTTTTTCACCCGATCCAGAGTTTCTAGCGGGGTTACACCTTCCTTTCCTTCCCCCGGACGCACGCAGACCACCTTCCCCTACAGCCCACTTAGGCGGGCAGGATATTCCTGCGTCCCGGGGAGATATCGGGGCTGGCCCGAGTCACACCACCCGTGCTCCTGGCCCCATCACTTCTGAGCATCTTTTTGTGGCCATCTCTGGCCATGTGTCCAGTGCCGGCATGACCACTGCCGTCGGCACTACTTCCACATCACTTGCCAGTACCACTTCCACTTCACGTCAGTCCACTTCCTTTGGTCGCCGTCAGGCCTCGGCTCGTCTTGCTCTTGAGGCCGAGGTCGCTGCTCTTTGCGATCTTGCCAGTCCTCTATCTCCTCGGACCCATCTCCGTCCTCCTTTCTCACTCACCCATGTTTCCTCGCACTTGAGAGGAACGTGGCCGCCATCCTTCGCCTTCTCACCTACATCCACGGACCACCACCACCCACACCACACCCCTCACCACCACCTTCACCACCTCGACGATCGTCACCTCCCCCATCACACTCTTCTCCTCCACCATCCCACCCATCCCCACCTCCATCAGCCCCACCTAGGCAATCATCCCCCCTCCCACATCTATTCCCATCCCCGTATCCACTTCTCCTCTCATGACCACTTCTGTCGCCCCTCCACCACCTCCTCCCTCCTCCACCGTCACTGGATATGTGCGCCGCAAGAAATTGCAGGTGCGCTCCAGATCTCTTCCACCGCCACCCACTACCGTCACCATCCCGTCTTCTCCCCCCATGTCTATCCCTTCTACCACCACCTTGATCGCCGTACTTCCACTACCACCCACCACCACCGACACTCCACCCATCATTCACACCACCACTGCACCTATTCCTCCACCTCTTTCCCCGCTTCTCCGCACACCCCCAGCCTCCCCCGACCACCCATCCACTCCCTCTTCCGAGGAGGGCGAGGATTCCCCTTCTCCTGCTTTTTGATTTCCTTTTTGTTTATTGACATCCCCCTTGCATATCTCTGCATTTTCACGATCATATCATTTTGCTAGCACTGTCACGTCTAGCTTGGGGGAGTCAACTTTTTTCTGTGTGCTGTCGTGTTTTATTTTTTCTTTGTGTGTTTGCTTATTTGTCGTGTCGTGTGATTTTTTATTTTTTTATTTCTTTCTTTTATTTTTATTTTTATCTTTATTTTTATTTTTATCTTTATTTTTATTTTTATTTTCTGTTTTTATGTCATGTGGTGTGCTTTTTATCTTTATTTCTTATTTTCATTTTCGTTTGTTTGATTTTCTTTTCTTTCGTGTGTTTTTGTGTCTATGCATAGTCCCCCCCTTATTCATTGCCCTCCCGTATTTAATTCTATTGCATTGAGGGCAATGCAAGTTTCAGCTTGGGGGAGTCGCACTCCGTGCGTCATTTGTTTCTTTTTCTTCTTTATTTGAGTCGTTTTCTCCATCTTTTTCTTTTTCTTTTTCTTTTTCTTTTCTTCTTTTTATCTCTTTCTCCTAGAGATGAACCCTATGATGAATTGCCACAAAATCAAACACACCTGGCATGGCATCGATAATCACACTCACTAGCCCTAGGATATCGAGTCCTTTTGCATTTCATGCATCGTGGGTCCACTTAGCTTTTTGTGAGTCGTGCGTCGTGCCTAGCTGTGTGGTGTACTTCTACTTTGTGATTTTACTTTATATACCTGTCCAGAAATGACCCCTAGATTATCATGCTTCGATTTGAATATGCGGTATTTATTTCTCCTGTCTACTTCTGCATGCTATATATATATCGTATACTTCATTTCGCATGTGTCGGGATTCCACAATTAAGGACTAGGATAACCCATTTAGCCCATGCTCTAACTAGCGAGAATAGTTTCCTTTGCCCAAGTGTTTAGATTCCGATTTCTTTTTGTTTTACTTGGTGCAAATTCCCTCGTCGTGTACCGTTCTCCCACTTGGGAGAGTACACATGTGTATAGCCAAAAACCCAAAAATACAAAAAAAAAGAGAAAAGAAAAGAAAAACCCAAAAAAGAAGAGAAAAGAAAAGAAAGAAAATTTGTATAACCAAAAATCAAAAAATATACAAATACCCAAAACCCAAAAAATTCCCGTGTGAATATTTTTTTCCCTCCTTACCGAGAATAAAGGGAAGTCGAGAATTTGCACCGAGTGTTCTACTCCACATCATCTCAACCCCCATCGGTTTCGAAAACACTTGGCTTAGGAACTTTTTAGCTGTTATCTAGGCTATAGTGTGGTGATTTCATTAACCCTAGTTGTGGAGTCCCCGACGCATGATATGTTTCGATTCTCTCTCTATTCTCATGCATGCTTGAACTATATATTCACCGCTTTATTCAATTCGAATCGATATTTGGGTCATTTCCTGGATTTGTGTATATCGAGCTTTATCGCACATCGTAGATAGTAACACCGTCTGCTAGCACACGACCACACTCACTCGCGCTTCACCGCGTGGGCCCACGGCACTTGTCTGGACTCGTATTCCTTGGTTTAGTGATGTGATTTGGCGTTTGCTTGCTTGGTGTGTCGTTTTTGATTTTGTTGGCACTGACGGGCGATCTAGGATAAGAGTTTTCTTTGTCTCTCTTTCTCTCTATTTTCTCTCTCCGAGCTCCTACTCTCACTCGTCTTCCTCGAGGACGAGGAAGAGTTTAGCTTGGGGGATTTTGACGTGTGTTTATATTTCATATATTTGCGCACGTTTTCTTTCGTGTTTTTCTGTTATTTACCGCCGTCTTATATTCGGTTTCTCGTGTTTTCTTGTTTTCTTTCACTTTTCCGTGTTTTCCGTATTTTGCAGGAGTTTACTGGCATAGGGGACATAAAACGACGATATCGCAAGTCCCCGGAGCAACGGGAGGAGTCACGCGTGATCCAGGGGGTCAAACGACGATGATATCATCTTTCAGCCCCTCACCCGATCGATTGGTCATCTTCAACCGATCGGGTGATGCACGCGTGCACCACCCGGACGCAGCTTGGAACTCACAAGAAGTCACCCGGTCAGTCCGTAGGCCGGTTCAAAAGCTCAAAGTCTCTGGATTTTTATTATGATTGCCAACCGATCGGGTGACCTTCACCCGATCGGTTCATCTGTAGCCGAATCTCCAGAGCCAAGACACGGTCAGCTCAACCGACCTCCTCAACCGACGGCACCAAGATCCAACCAGTCACATTCATATGTCAACCGATCGGGTGAAGACGACCGGGTGAAGTCCCGCATTGCGCTGTAAATGAGTGAAGCAGGTCACCCGATCGGTTGACTTGTCAACCGATCGGGTGATATAATTTTCTATATATAGAACCCTAGGTTTTCCAGAAACGAAAGTTGGTTATTTTTTACTGTTTTCTTCATTTTGTGACGGCTGTAATTTCCCAGTTTTTGTAAGTTTTCAGATCTTTGTCAAACTTTAGTATTATCTTAATTGCTTTACTACCATTGCATTTCTATTGTCTGATCATGATTTTTACGGTCGATTTCTGTTTAGATCGCTTTTTACTAAATATGTGTGAGTAGTTCCCAAATCTGGGATTTTGGCGGAAACCCCTTTGTGGGCTCTTCCAGCTGCGTCCATAGGTCTAGGAAATCGATAGTGATTAGGAATCTAACGGTTACGCAGAGTGTTTTATTGTCATCGGCAGGAAAAAGACCGCCTTTGACTGTTGGGCCAAGGGGGAATAAACTTGGCGGTTGACTCCCTAGCCATAGCTCACGCCCTTAGCGTAGACGCCGAATCCTAGCGCGCGGGAGCGGCAGGATGAGACGTTGGGAGTTATCGTTGCGAGCTTAGTGCTCCCGGAGTCGATCAGTGTTAATGGACACGGGAGTGCCCACTGATCGAACCCGGGAAGTCCGGCGTATCATCCTGGGCACCGATCGGAATATCGGGCCTATGGAACGCTGGTACTACTCTTAGAGGCAACGTCTCACCATTAGACCCTAATTCCGATCGCTATCCTGCCCGTACGCCGTATCGGCGAGAGTCGCTCGATAGGGTGGAAACCAAAGTCCCGGGTTTTTCCTTTATATTGTCTATACCTTGCATTCCATTTACCGTGACAACCCATCATTCGATCCAGGCTAGCTCGCCCATGGGGTGAATTTGATCCTCTTTGACACAAGCACATCCACACCACCATGAGTTCGACCCCCAAGCCACACTACAACACCGTGCACTTGCGGTTACAAATATTTAAATCTCATGCCCCCAATCGTATTATTGCACACATCTAGCACGTATAAGCGGGGGACGTCAACCGATCATTCTGACCGACCATAAGGCTGGGGGTAGCTCCCCTAGAGGGCCGATCATTTCGATCGATCGTAAGGCTGGGGCAACTCCTCCAGTAGGCCGATCATTCCGATCGATCGTAATGCTGGGGGCAACTCCCCCTGTGGGCCAATCATTCTTATCGACCGTAAGGCTGGGGCAACTCCCCCAGCTGGCCGATCATTTCGATCGACCGTGAGGCTGGGGGCAGATCCCCCAGCAGGCCGATCACTCGATCGACCCTAAGGTTGGGGGCAACTCTCCCTACAGGCCGATCATTCCAATTGACTATAAGGCTAGGGGCAGATCCCCCAGCAGGCCGATCACTCGATCGACCATAAGGTTGGAGGCAACTCTCCCTATAGGCTGATCATTCCAACTGACCGTAAGGCTGGGGGCAACTCCCCTAGCTGGTCGATCATCCTGATCAACCGTAAGGCTATGGACAGATCCTCCAACAGGCCGATCACCCGATCGACCGTAAGACTGGGGGCAACCCCCCTCCAGCGGGCCGATCATTTCGTTCGACCGTAAGGTTGGGGAAACTTCCCTAGCTGGCCAATCATTCCAATCGACCGTAAGGCTGGGGGGTAATTCCCCCAACAGGCCGATAATTCCGATCGGCCGTGAGGCTGGGGGAAACTCCCCCAGCAGATTGATCATTACGATCGACCGTAAGGCTGGTGGAAACTCCCCCAGCAGGCCGATCATTCCGATCGACCGTAAGGCTAGGGCAACTCCCCCAGTAGGCCAATTGTTCCAATTAACTGTAAGGCTATGGGCAATTCCCCCAGCAGACCGATCAACCAGTCGGCCGTAAGTCTGGAGACAACTCCCCCAGCAGGACGACCATTCTGGTCGACCGTAAGGCTGTGGATAACCCCCTGACAGGTCGATCACTCCGACAGGCCATAAGACTGGGGGGGGCCCCCACCCCCAGCAGGCCGATCACCCAATCAACCGTGGGGTCGGGGATAACCCCCCCGATAGGCCAATGACTCCATCGACAAAAAACCTCCCACTACTCAAACCAGCAAACTACCTCGGCATGAACAGCGGGAGGGGGGCAACACCGAGTCAAAGACACAATCCCAGAAAACACTTGACAAAAGTATAACGGTGCATAAAAAGGTAGAAGTTTCAAAATTGTCTCTTGCATTCAAAAAAGTCTTTTTTTACAAGGAGGGGGGCAAAGGGGGGATACACTGCCTACGGTGTTGGGGCCCGGGAAGAGGCATCCCCGAGGGCCTCGCCTTGCCCCGATCGAGCGGGCTCCTCGGGACTGGCCAGAAGACCGGGAAGCATCTGTCGAACCCATTCCTTGAACCTCAAGAAACCCTCCCGAAAGGCCCCCACAATCCTCGGGGCCAGGATACCCTCATACGCCTGGGACGTCCCCCAGAGGGATTCCGTGACTCTCGACGTCAGCACCTCCTCGTAACCCCTCTTGACCTCATCGGCGAGTCAAGCTGGGTCCACCTGTCGCAGAGTGCACAACTCGGCCCAGAGCCCGTCCCTCTCCCGGCGAAATGCCTCCTCCGCCTCTATAGCAGACCTCTCGGTGACCGCCTGGGCCTCCCTCAAGCTCCTCACCTCTGAGGTGAGTTCATCGATCCGACGTCACGAACGACGAGCCTCCGAACGGGCATCTTCAGCTGCATGCTCGACCGCCTCAGCCCTCAGGCGTTCCTGTGCCAAGGCCGCCTCGAGACCGTCCACCCACTCTGAGCGACGATGTGCCTCTACAGCCATCGTGAAAGCCTGTAGGACGGAAGGGATAAGTGACGACAGCAGCAAAATAGAGTTGGAGGCAAGAAAGGGACCAACCTATAAGCCTGGTTCCATGACCCCTTCCTGATTCTTCTCGATGGCGATGACCACATTCCTTCCGGAGGTAGAGGACGAAGCCATTACTTTCAAGAGAAGAAAAATCAGAACCGAGCGAATGAAGATGGTACTCATGCACTCCTTTGTTGGAACCGTCATATATGGGAAAGGTGGCAACCGAATGATGGAACACGTGTCAAGGATCCAAGGACCCAGAATGTCTTGGATTAAGAACTGACAAATCATCTGAATCGACGAGGCGGGCATTTTGGTGCCTAGAACTCGAGTGCTATTTTCTCGACTGTCATGCCCCATTAAATGCGATGTAACGTCGCTTGACCTCAGCGGATGGACCCTTGAAGATCGTACGACTGGGGCCATTGTTGAGTATTGGGCCAGAGTTCGAGGCAACTCGATCGACGGATGATTAAGGCCCAATAGGCCCGCCAAAGAAGCCTGATGTCGACTCAGTCAAAGCCAGAATGGCAAGTCAACCGTTGGATCCCTCTTGCTCGAACGTGGGATTAAAAATGAACTCAAGAATCTCGGGGACGTGTGCATCATTAACTCCTATTAATAGGGAAAGATCATGGCCCCATTATGGGTGACCGTTATCCCTCAACGTCTCCAAAGGGACCCAAAACATCTATAAATAGGGAAAAGGGTCCCATCTTGAAGGTACGATGTCTAAGACATAGAACTCTATCTTCTCACTTTTACCATTCTTATACTCGAGCTTGCATCGTCAGTCTAGAGACGAACTTCCGTGGGTCGATCTCAGCTACACCAAGCTCCCTCTCTTCCTTAAGTTCCATTCTAACTTATGCATCGGAAGGGATGTGGGTCGGAACTCAGATCAGACCCCGTTAACGAGCTCCTGTAGTGCAGATTGACGATCGTGGTCTAGTCCCGAATGTCAAAATTGAGCTCTCCAACCTTGAACGATCGACGCAACGGTCGCCCGAAGGTTGGTCGATATTCGCAACACTTCCCACTACCATTATTCGATCACGGTTCCTCCCACTGAGGGTCCCACTCCCGCTGTTGACGAGGCTCCAACTCAGTACTTTGAGTCCACGTTAGCCTGACAACTGTATCGGTCAATTTTGGCCTTAACAGTTTGGCACCGTCTATGGGGAACGTTAACCAGCTTGTCATCCCAAAGCAGTCAAAAATATATGACAGCTGAACCTAGCAATGCCGAATCGGTCGAAGGTTCAAAGGAAAAGCTAAGAGCAAATAGTGTCTTGATAGAGGACGTTGCGAACTCCACAACACCACCACCTCGACCAACGAAGGAGGCAAAGGAGCCCGGGGTGACTCGAAGAGAATTCAATCAATTCGCCGAACAGGTCGATAGGAGCCTAGGCACTTTGGCGCCTTTAGTACACCAGAACATAGAGAGCCCATCCCCCGTAAATGAGCTGGCGCCGCCTCCGAATCTGTGCCTGACGCCAACGAGGGGCTCAGCATTCCTCCGAGATCCGGTGAACACAAGAGCGGAGATTAACCTCGACGATTTGACCCCCCAGCCCACCAATACAACGGAGCCAGTGTTGATATTAGAGCTTTCGTGCCCCGGGGGAACCCCCCTACTCCAATTACCGGGCGGCCACTCGGGACATCATAAATCAGGTAATATACGGAGCACCTCCAGGTCATAACCCGCTAAACCCTTCAGGTGGACTTGCAAGAAGGGAAGAGATCTTGAATCGATCCTCTGGATCCAACATCTCGCAACCCAGAGCGAAAGGATCCATGCTGGTCCAATCCACTATTCGGAAGACCCCCTTGAAGGAGAATATCCTCTCTGCTCCTTTTCTTCCCAAATTCAAGCTCCCAGCCCTACCAGCTTATGATGGCAGAGGCGACCCATGTTCACACATTTAGAAGTATATGAATGTCATTCTACTCCACGGAGCCGATGAGCCATACCTTTGTAGAGCTTTCAATGCCACTCTGACCAAGAGGGCCAAAAGCTGTTACGAAGGGCTACCCCACTGCTGCATCGGCTCATTCGATGAGCTGGCAGAAATATTCTACAAGAAATTCACCGCCGGACGACGACCCAAGAAGAGGTCATCCCACCTCTTCTCGCTCAAACAAACGAGAACGAGTCAATCCGAGCCTTCGTCTAGAGATTCAAGGACGAGAGGCTCGATGTAGAAGAAACGCCAGACGTGACCATCATAGCGGTGCTCACCCAGGCTATCAGGATCAAGCACGTGAGGATGGCCATTCACCAGTTTCCTCGTAATACATCGCAGAGATGTTTAACATAACATATCGGTTCACTTCCTCTAAGAAGGCAGAAGAACCAGCTGGAGCCAATGCGAAGAGCACCCCCTCCCTCCGCGAAGATACGAGGCGAGAGAGACCAAACTCGGAAACCCTCCGCCAAGAGTCCCGAGACAAGAGGCCTAGGGAGAGGAGCCCTTGAAGCAAGGAGTGTCCTACCTATGCGAAGCCAGTAGTTCCTAAGACCGAAGTCCTCATCTACACTTGCGAGAAGAGCTGATCCAAGAGGCTGTGAAGAAGGGCAAATACGAGAAGAGGGACGACCTCAAATTTTGCAAATATCACAACGACTACGGGCACGACACAAACGACTGTTGGACTCTTAAAAATAGATCGACGCCCTTGTCAAACTGGGACACTCCAAAGGCCCGGCTAGTGATCCGCCCAACAAGGAAGGATCCTCGAAACAAAAGGACAAGATTGTAATGCCCTACAAGCTACTGCACAAGTACTAGAGGGGGGGGTGAATAGTACTTTAAAAATAACAAGGAGTATAATTCCTAATTATAATGCAAACAACTACCAAATCAATTTGCAGAAGCTTAAATTGAAGACAACAACAAAATTAACAATGCTAACAATAGATGTTATTGGGTTCGGATCCACCCATGTCTCTCCGACTTGTTCCCGGTGATCCTACGTCCCAACCACCCGGATCCCCTCCGGATACTTGAGTTAGAAACCCTAACTCAAGATTTCCACTATGAAATACTTGTGAAAAACCTCCACAAGTCAAATCATACAAAAAGCAATTTGTGACTCCCACAACCCGGGATCACAACCACACTC
This sequence comes from Scilla litardierei, assembly GCA_030789695.1. NCBI lineage: Eukaryota > Viridiplantae > Streptophyta > Magnoliopsida > Asparagales > Asparagaceae > Scilla > Scilla litardierei. Next base: position 74,006,384 of record CM061135.1, read on the forward strand.
TCACAACCGAGAGTGAAACCTACAATTCAAATATGAAATGAAATAAGAAAACTTCTTACCGACAAAATACATATGCCTTGAGTATTGCTTACGAATTAGGGCAAGGATGATTTTGAGGAAGAAGTGGCACCAAACCCTAGCTCCAAGATGTAGATCAGCGATGGAGAGCTTTGGGGATGTTGGTGACCTAGAATCAAGCACTTGGCTTGGAAGGCTTCACACTCAATGAATCTCTCTTTGGAAGTAAGAGTTAGGAGAGATTATTGAATGGAAAGAATGAGCTTTGAATGAGCTTGGAATGATTTCTCTTGATCTCTAAACTTGCAATAATATCAGCCTTGGCAGCAATGAATGCAGCCCATCAAGTATATATAGGTTAGAAGAGAGAGAGAAAGAAATTCGAGTCATTAAATGCTCCAACGGCTCTTTTCTGAACCCAACTAGTCGGTCAAAGAACAACCACCGACCGACTAGTTCATCAACTAGTCGGTCGGTCAATTAACGCATACCGACTAAGGAGTGAACAGAGAAAAGATCAAAGCACTGACAAAAGGAACTAGTCGGTCCAAGAAGAGTAGTTGACCGACTAGTTTCACAACTAGTCGGTCGGTTACTCAACGTAGACCGACTAACAGATAAAACTGAAGTCTGAGCTAAAATAGACTTAGTCGGTCCAAGAACAAATGTTGACCGACTAATTCACCAACTAGTCGGTCACCAAATGAGCATAGACCGACTAACAATAAACAGTAAGTATGGTGAAAATTTGGTATGTACAGTAAACAAAACTAGTCGGTCCAAGAAGGAAAGTTGACCGACTAGTTCATCAACTAGTCGGGTCGATCAATGAACACAGACTGACTAATGATAAACAGTAGCATAGGCTCAAATGTGCATGTACAGGGAAAGCTCAACTAGTCGGTCACAGAAGCATCACTGACCGACTAGTTCACAAACTAGTCGTTCGGTGAGTCAACTTAGACCGACTAACTCTAAACAGTAAAGAGCTATGAATTAACTGAGAAGAACTAGTCGGTCCAAGAAGCTTTGCCAACCGACTAGATCAACATCTAGTCGGTCAGTTCTTCTTCTTGAAGCAACTAACATGCATAAGAAGTCGTGAATCGAAGCGCGAAGCTTCGGGAAGGATTGTATGGACTTCTACTAAGATCCTAGAGCTAAGATATGAGCGTTATGAAGATTTAAATCGTAAGACCTACTCAAGGCTTAACATTCTACGAAAGAAGCTTAAAGACTATAAATTAAACTTGACGATACCGTCTTCAATAGCTTCAATCGAATCTTCATGACTTCTAAAATGGTCCATAAGCTTCAACGAAGCTTTAAACATACGATCACGTGCTTAGAGAAGTCTTGAGACGTCGTAATTGATATTCAAATGAATTTGGCGACGATCTCCATAACTGCGCTCACAAAGTGTTAGTTCACGTTATATTTATGTTTGTTCATCATCCAAAACCAAATCCGGGGAGTCCAATATCCAACATTCTCCCCCTTTTTGGTGATGACAACCCAACATAAATAATAGTCAAAAATAATAATTCAAATGAAATTTACTTACTCCCCCTGCATTGATGACACATTAATTCCAAATTAAACAATAATAATTCGCATCAAGCAGACGAGTAAAGTATATAAATGAGAATAGATTATTGAATTATCGAATACCAAAAGTAGGTTATTGAAATATCGGATTTGAAAATCCATTTATATATCTTAACTCCCCCTGAATCTAACATATCAAATTAGATTCTTGGAATAGTGCTCTAAATTTTCATTTAGCACATCGTTATTATTATATCTCTCCCCCTTTGGCATAAGCAAAAAGAGCGGGAGGATAACAACGACAACAACAATGGCCTCAAATTAAAAGCACGGGAGTCGTAGAATACGACGACGGTTCAAGTGACACCAAATAAATACGAATAAAATCAAGGCGTGTCAATGAAACCATAGTCGAAAAATCGTAAAACGAAAGCATCAAAACTCAAATCAAAATTACGGATTGAGTTATGGAATATACTCTCCAATATCAACATTGTTGGCTAATTTAGTGCATGGAAAACAATTCTATGTTTCCATATAAGAAATTTCTATTAAACCAAGTTAATATCGTCGAGCGACGAAATCAAACATCAGAGACATAAAAAATTATAAATTTTGCACAATATAATGAAATGTCAACTGCGATGTATATATATATAAAATATATGAACCAGAGTATATCAAATATAAACATCACGGACATACAAAACATCGATCCACCGATCGGTGCACAAAATACTTCATCATATCACACAGATATAGGAGTGTCATCAACAACATCAAAAGACATCCAAATACATCATCAAAAATATCAAAATACATCATCAACAGACATCAAAAAAGACATCAATAAGATCCAAAATACATAGCCACCCAAACTATCCTACCCAACATCTCTCACAACTAGATATGTCATCCAATGAGTATCAGGAGAGGCCTCAAAGAAACTCAAGAGGCAGCGGGAGGATCAGAAGCAACTGCAGTCTCAGCAGGAGCAGAGGTGGTGACTGGATCAGCAGGAACGTCCGGAATGTCAGCAGGAGCGACGACAGAAGTGGCAATCTCTGGAGCAGCAATCGTAGTGGCCTCGGGAGCACCAGTCGGAGTATCCACCGCAGGAGCGGTGGCAACAGGTGTGCTCTCGGGGGCACCAGCAGACGAAGCAGCAACAGCAGCACCAGAAGAGGAAGCACCAGCAGCAGTACCAGAAGGGCCCTCGGGGGCACGAGTGGAAGTACGACAAAGCTCCTCAATGTCCTCCTCGGCCAACTCATCCAACTCCTCATCCTCAGAAACAGAAGGAGGAAGCTCAACACCCATCAGACGAGCCATACGGCAAACTACCTCCTCGGTACGAGCCAAACGAGACTCGTGACGACGAAGTAACCGTACGACATCATCAAGGGTGGCAGAGGGAACAGCAGAGGCACTGGCAGAGGCAGGGGCAGACACTGAAGGTGTCGTCCTCTGAACGTGACGAAGCGCCGCAAGAGATTTCTTGACAGCCGTCGCGTTCAGGGGAGGACCAAGTGGACGCTCATCGTCACGAGGCAAGGGGATACGGAAGTGACGGAACACAAGGGTCAACAAGCAAGGAAATGGAATGTGAGCCGATTTAGAGGACTTGCAAATACACTCGAAAGAATCAATCTTATCGAGTATAATGCGAGCCCAATTAATCGAGCTCCCCATGAAGATAGCATAGATCAGCTTCAGAAAGGGCTGGGACGGTAGAGATGAGGAGCCGTACTTGGGAAGCAAGCATGACTTCAGAATCAAGTTTAGGACCCATGCATTCGGTTTGAAAGATTTAGATGGCACGCCAATCATGGTAGGAGGAATCTGATGGAAAATCTCAGAAAGGATGGTCTGATCAAGGGAAGAAATATCGTCAACAGAAATATCAGAGGGGAGGAGGCCAGACGAAGAGATACCCAAAATCTCTCCTAAGATCTCTGCCGTGAGGACTATCGGAGTCCTCAAAACAGTCGTCTCAACAGAGTGGGTCTCATCGTACTGACCCCGGATCCTATTGGCGTAGAATAGCTTCACTAATCGAGGGTAGGGGTGAGGGTTTGCCTTCGGGTCATATCGAAGATAATCGAGAAGACCCGACGACGAAAGAAGATCAGCTAACCCTATGAAGTCACTGAACTGGACGAAATGCTCCAGAAGCATTGGGCAATGTTCAATACGGTTGTAAGCCGCGAGACACATAGGGTCGTCGTGACACAACAAGATATCGACACCGCCCACCGGCATCGGACCCTTTCCCTTAGGCTTACGGGTAGACGTACGAGGGTGGGTGCTAGACTCAGGATGGGTAGGAGGAGTGGGTTCCCTATGAGTCTCTGTCTCGGGGTTATACTCAGTATCGGAATCGGTAGGAGTATGGAAAGAAGAGCGAGAGGCAAGATCCTTGGTCTTGGGCTTAGGCTTGGGCTTGGGTTGACCTCTAGGATTGGCGGTCATCATCCTCTTCTTCTTGAGAGGAGGCGAAGACGACGAAGGTTGAGTGGTCTTAGCTCGGTGTTTCGGAGGGGTTGGATGATCGGGATCTGTAGGGGTTGGTTCTACGTTCATCGGCGAGGGGCTAGAAAGAATGATCGGGATTCGTGTTCGAGCCATAATCGCGGCACTACACGAGACACGAGATCAAATCAAAGAATCATAGCACAACCCTAGGAAATCTGAAACCCTAGAGGAAGAGATCTAGAACCCTAGGCTGAAAATGAACAACCCTAACCCTAGGAGATGAAAACCGAACCCTAGATAGGAGAGGGAGGAGAGAGGGTTACCCTAGGAGGAAGAACGGCGGTCGGCGACGGCGGAGGAGGTCGGAAAGTGGCCGGAAGTCGAAGGGTCACGAGGGAGTCGGGGGTTTTAGCTGAGAGAGAGAGAGAGGAAGTTTGATCGACTAAAATGAGAAGAAACCGACTAAAACGAGTTTAAGTCGGTCGAAGGCTCAAAAGACCAAACAGTCCCTGGCACAACTAGTCGGTCACAGTTCAAGCACTGACCGACTAGATCACGATCTAGTCGGTCGGTCAATGAGCTTGAACCGACTAGTTGCAAACAGTGGCTGAATCCAAGTTTAACTGACAAGAATTAGTCGGTCTGCGTTCATTTACTGACCGACTAGATGTCAATCTAGTCGGTCGGTCACTGAACATGAACCGACTAAAGAGTGAAGATGGAGAGGAAACTCAAAAAGCTTGAGTTAGTCGGTCTAAGTTCTTCTACTAACCGACTAGATGGCAATCTAGTCGGTTGGTGGTTGAACTGAAACTGACTAAATGAGTCCAAAAGTTGATAATCAAGATCTCTCCTCAATACACTTGGACGATACATCGCAATACTCTCAATAATCATCTAAACTACCCCATTAAACATCGAAATCTCAAATACGACCTTCAAAACATAAATTCGAGCAAAAATTCAAAATATCACATAAATTCCCGAAAAATCCAATAAGTCTAGCATGAACGAAATATTTCGAAATATAATAGCATGCAAGATTATTGAATGAAACATGAATCCTATATCTCGGATTCACCCATAACCCCCAATTCTCAACGCAACCGCACAAAGGAGTCCTCCTTTAGGGGTTTCGTGAAAATATCGGCGATTTGCTTTTGGGTTTCAACGTACACTAAAATGATGTCCTTTTTAGCAACATGATCATCTAAAAAGTGGTGTCGGACATCTATGTGTTTCGAACGGGAATGGTGTACCGGGTTCTTGGAAAGACATATTGCACTTTGGTTGTCAACCATGATAGGGCAAGTATCACAATTTATACCAAAGTCTTTAAGTGTGTGTCTCATCCAAAGAACTTGAGTACACGCGGCACCGGCGGCAATGTATTCCGCCTCGGTGGTTGAAAGTGATACGGAATTTTGCTTCTTGGAAAACTAAGAGACAAGGGAATTTCCTATAAAATGGCATGTGACACTAGTACTTTTCCTGTCGAATTTGCATCCCGCATAATCGGCATCACTATATGAGATTAACTCATACGTGCTAGATTTTGGATAAAGTAATCCAAAATCTAAAGTGTAACTTAGATAGCGAAAAATACGGTTTACCGCTACTAAGTGAGACTCCATAGGTTGAGACTGATAACGAGCACATACGCATACGGCAAACATAATATCGGGCCTACTTGCGGTAAGATAAAGTAAACTACCTATCATACCTCGATATAGACGAATGTCTACATCCTTACCGCCCGTATCCTTGTCAAGATGCGTAGTCGTGCTCATTGGAGTCTTTTTCCCGGAGGCACTCTCCATTCCAAATCGCTTTAGCAACTCCACCGTATACTTCGTTTCGTGGATGAAGATTGCATCGTCCATTTGGTGAATTTAGAGACCTAAGAAATATTTGAGCTCACCCATGTGGCTCATCTCAAATTGTTCCTTCATAACATTAGAAAACTCTTCGCAAAGATCAAACTTAGTAGCACCGAAAATGATATCATCAACATATATTTGAACTAAAATAATATCATTATTCGAATGCTTAACAAAAAGTGTAGAATCGGCTTCTCCCATTTTAAAATTCAAATCCAAAAGAAAATTCTTTAGGCGATCATACCAAGCTCGAGGAGCTTGTCTCAAACCGTAAAGCGTTTTCTTTAGTTTAAAAACATGATTTGGAAATTTTTCATTTATGAAACCCGGAGGTTGAGAAACGTAAACTTCCTCAACGACATCTCCGTTTAAAAATGCACTTTTAACATCCATTTGAAATAATTTAAAATCCTTATGGCATGCAAAAGACAATAATAATCTAATTGATTCTAATCTAGCTACCGGAGCGAAGGATTCTTCGAAATCAATACCTTCCTCTTGTCGATAGCCTTGAGCAACTAACCGAGCTTTGTTCCGGACGACGACTTGGTTTTCGTCGGTTTTGTTCTTGAAGATCCACTTTGTCCCTATGACGGCGTGGTTCTTCGATGGCAATGGAACTAGCTCCCAAACTTCATTCCTCTCGAATTGAATGAGTTCCTCCTCCATGGCTAAGATCCAAGCGCTATCTTCGCATGCTTCATTAACATTCTTTGGCTCTATCGATGAGGCAAAGGCACAATGAGCGAAGTAGTTCACTTGCGATCTCGTCTTGACACTATCATGGATATTGCCAATGACTTGCTCATGAGGATGATCACGAACGGTATGAAGCCGTTTGGGAATGCCTTGGTCACTAGGAACATTCTCAACAACTTCATTAGATGGGTTAGTCTCAATAGAATCAATAGAATCATTAGACTTAGAATTATCAAACGAATCACATAAAACATCCATAGAATCATTATCATTTGAAATTCTAGTTGGAACAAATCCTTCATTAAATGAGACATGAAGCGACTCCTCGATCGTTGAGGTTCGTTTGTTGAATATCCTGTAGGCTTTGCTACGCGAAGAATATCCAACAAAAATCCCCTCATCGGATCTTGGATCGAATTTGTCCAAACTACCATACGTGTTCTTAATAAAACATTTCGAACCAAAAACACGAAAATGTTTAACTTGAGGCAACCTACCAAACAACAATTCATAACAAGTTTGTTTAGTGCCGGGCCTCAAAAGTATTCTATTAAACACATAGCAAGTGGTGTGTACCGCTTCTGCCCAAAATTGATGGCCAAGTTGGCTATCATCAAGCATAGTGTGAGCACACTCCACTAGCGTCCTATTCTTTCTCTCAACTACACCATTTTGAGGAGGTGCACGAGGGAATGAAAAGGTGTGTGTAATACCAACTTCATCACAAAATGTTTCAAAAGACTCATTCTCAAATTAACCTCCATGATCACTACGAATAGTGACAATGGTGGTTCCTAAGAGATTTTGTACTTTCTTAACAAAAATTGTGAAGTTTTCAAAAGCTTCATTTTTATTACATAATGAAAACACCCATGTAAATCTCGAATAATCATCTACGATGACAAGTCCATATCTTGCATTTCCTAAGGAAGCAACTCTAGTTGGCCCAAATAAGTCTAGATGTAATAGCTCTAGTGGCCGTTTAGTAGAAATGCTTTTCTTAGGTTTAAATGAAGATTTAGGAAGCTTGCCATTTTGACAACAATCACAAAAACTTTTCTTTTCAAAAACGAGCTTCGGAAAACCTTTAATGAAATTTAATTTTGAAAGCTTATAAAGTGTTCCAAAGTTCACATGTCCAAAGCGTCGATGTCATACGTATTGTTCACTTGTGTTGGCAACGAGACATTGTTCATAAGACTTAGGAAGATCCAAAATATAAATATCTTTATGACCTGTGCCGGAAAATAATAAATTATTATTATCATTTGAAATATGACATAATCCTTTCGCAAAGCTAACTTTGTAACCTTTGTCACAAAGTTGGCTTATTGAAATAAGATTATGATTTAAACCATTAACTAGATAAACATCACTAATTAAGGGTTTAGATGGGTTACCCACTTTACCAACACCGACAATGGTTCTGCTCTCGTTGCCTCCAAAGACTACCCGGTTCCCATTAGCAATGGGCACCACTCCGGAAAGCAATTGAGCATCGCCTGTCATGTGTTTTGAACACCCGCTATCGAGTATCCAATTCCCTTTGGAGCTAAATTTAAATTTGTTGCTCCTTTTCTTTTTCTTTTCCTTGTGTACCTAAAGATGGAAAATTTCATATCATGGTACCCAAGGTCATTAGGTCCAAAAGATTAGACCTTTGGAAGCCAAGTCCAATTGGACTTAGACTTCCCCACATAATTTCTACTATGCACAACATCCGAAAAATAAGCATTCATATACACTTGTTTTTCATCCATGCTTGTGTCCTTTGGGCTCCAAATAGTGAAAATCTTGGGAGCCCTCATCTTATTGGGTGCATGCATGCGTTGTTGGTTTCTACGTGATGCATGTCGTGGATAGGCATAAGGAACATGATGGAATGGTGCATGCGGATAATTATTCATATGATGTTGTGGGTGAACATATGCATGAGAGGGAACACGTGCATGTGGGTGTCTCACATGGTGTGCACGTGCCCGAGAATGTGTTGCATAAAAATCATCATATGTGTGAGCCGGTGGAGTAGGACGTGTGTTCCTACGTGGCATGGTATTGGTGTACATATAAGCATGCCCCTTCTTTGGAGGTCCACCCAAAGTGGGTTTCTTTCCGAAAGAGGGTGTGGACGAGGTGGAAGCACCATTGGTAGAAGAACTACCAATAGAGTGTTTGCTACCACTCGTAGAGTCACCGGAAGTTGGCCTAACAAAAGTAGTGGCCGATTTGGATGGACATCCCATCGTATACCCCAAGACAATGTGGTGATTGGCCGGAAGTAAGTCACTTAGGATTTTATCCAAATGGTCCTTACCCTTATTGAATTTATTAATTCGGCCTAATGTGTTCTCATATTTCTCTTTGAGAGAACGCATAGAAGTATCCAAGTTGGATACTTGCGATGTGAGCACATAAACACGAGATTTAAGATTCTCATTCTCAATACTCAAAGTCGAGTTTTGAGAAGTTAAATCCGCTATCTTATGTTCTTCCGGATCTTTAATGCAAACATGTTCAAGTTTAGATTTGAGATTAACAATCTCATTTCTTAACTCTTCAACAACGGTGTCGTTGTTGGTGATGATAGTCTTAGGCGAGGTTTGAATGCTAGCTAGGTCATCTTTTACTTTAGTATATCTATTTACTAATTTAGTGTATTTAGACCATAATAGAGAGTTAGCATTCCTAAGATCATCCATAGTTACCTCATCGCCTTCGTCGTCACTATCATCGGAAGAGGAGGATCATTGATCATGCTCCTCTCTTGCCATGAAGCACATGTGCGCTTGCTCCACTTGCTCATCGTCCGACTCTCTGCTTGAGGAATCCTTGGAGTCGGTGAACGTTGCTCCGACAAGTCCCTTTTTGTTTTCTTTCTTGTACTTCTTGGACTTACCGAATTTCGGCGCCTTCCCCTTCTCCTTTTGCTTGTTGAGAGGACACTCCGCTTTCATGTGTCCTGGCTTATTGCACTTGAAACACAAAGGAGAGGAAGAGGCGTTAAAAGAACCAAATTTAGCTTTGTTCTTATAGTTACCTTTTCGGAAGAAACGGTTGAACTTCTTGGCCATGAGTGCCATGGACTCCAAGTCCAACTCGTTTTCCGAGTCTTCATCAGCGGTTGATGTGGATGTGGATGGAGCGGCCTTAAAATCAATAGCCTTCTTCTTTGGCTCGTCTTGATTTAGGTAGGACTTCATATTTTCCTGCAATTTTAGCTTGCTATCCTTGCGTACCTCGTATGACATTAAAGTACCCATTAGTTGAACTACAGTGTACTTATTCATATCATTACCTTCCTCGATGGCGAAGGTACGCTTTTCCCAAGAAGAAGGAAGTCCTTCGATAAGCTTCGAACACTTCTCCTTTTGGGTGTAGGTTTTGCCGAGAGCCTCCAACTCGTTTATGATGTCGACGAAGCGAGCGTAATACTCCTTCATCTTTTCGTCCTGTTACATATGAAACATTTCGTAATCTTTGTTTACAACAACGAGTTTAGAGTCTCTTACCCTACTCGTCCCTTCATGTAGTATGTGGAGGGAGTTCCAAATTTGATATGCACTCTTACATGTGCATATCTTATTGAAGTCCTCGGGCTCCAATGCGCATTGCAAGGCGTTCATTGCCTTGGCATTGCTTACCTCCGCGGCGACCTTGCGGTTGTCCATTTCTCAAAGTCTTCTTCTTCGGGCTCGACGTACTCCTTCATCGTGGTCCTCCATAGAGATGCACTCCGGAGGAAAGTTTCCATCCGGCATTTCCAGTACCCGTAGTTGGTACCGTTGAAGAATGGAGGCCTCGTTGAGGAATGTCCTTCCATCACCGAAGATGCTCCTTCACGGTTCCTGAAGGTGCCATAGTCGGAAGGTGGACGCACGGTCTTGTTGTCGTTGGCAGACATAGCTAAGTATCTGGCTTTGATACCAAATGTAATGCCCTACAAGCTACTGCACAAATACTAGAGGGAGGGTGAATAGTACCTTAAAAATAACAATGAGTATAATTCCTAATTATAATGGAAACAACTACCAAATCAATTTGCGGAAGCTTAAATTGAAGACAACAACAAAATTAACAATGCTAACAATAGATGTTACTGGGTTCGGATCCACCCAAGTCTCTCCGACTTGTTCCCGGTGATCCTACGTCCCAACCACCCAGATCCCCTCCGGATACTTGAGTTAGAAACCCTAACTCATGATTTCCACTATGAAATACTTGTGAAAAACCTCCACAAGTCAAATCATACAAAAAGCAATTTGTGACTCCCACAACCCGGGATCACAACCACACTCTCACAACCGAGAGTGAAACTTACAATTTAAATATGAAATGAAATAAGAAAACTTCTTACCGACAAAATACATATGCCTTGAGTATTGCTTACGAATTAGGGCAAGGATGATTTTGAGGAAGAAGTGGCACCAAACCCTAGCTCCAAGATGTAGATCAGCGATGGAGAGCTTTGGGGATGTTGGTGACCTAGAATCAAGCACTTGGCTTGGAAGGCTTCACACTCAATGAATCTCTCTTTGGAAGTAAGAGTTAGGAGAGATTATTGAATGGAAAGAATGAGCTTTGAATGAGCTTGGAATGATTTCTCTTGATCTCTAAACTTGCAATAATATCAGCCTTGGCAGCAATGAATGCAGCCCATCAAGTATATATAGGTTAGAGGAGAGAGAGAAAGAAATTCGAGACATTATATTCTCCAACGGCTCTTTTCCGAACCCAACTAGTCGGTCAAAGAACAACCACCGACCAACTAGTTCATCAACTAGTCGGTCGGTCAATTAACGCATACCGACTAAAGAGTGAACAGAGAAAAGATCAAAGCACAGACAAAAGGAACTAGTCGGTCCAAGAAGAGTAGCTGACCGACTAGTTTCACAACTAGTCGGTCGGTTACTCAACGTAGACCGACTAACAGATAAAACTGAAGTCTGAGCTAAAATAGACTTAGTCGGTCCAAGAACAAATGTTGACCGACTAATTCACCAACTAGTCCGTCACCAAATGAGCATAGACCGACTAACAATAAACAGTAAGTATGGTAAAAATTTGGTATGTACAGTAAACAAAACTAGTCGGTCCAAGAAGGAAAGTTGACCGACTAGTTCATCAACTAGTCGGTCGATCAATGAACACAGACCGACTAATGATAAACAGTAGCATAGGCTCAAATGTGCATGTACAGGGAAAGCTCAACTAGTCGGTCACAGAAGCATCACTGACCGACTAGTTCACAAACTAGTCGTTCGGTGAGTCAACTTAGACCGACTAACTCTAAACAGTAAAGAGCTATGAATTAACTGAAAAGAACTAGTCGGTCCAAGAAGCTTTGCCGACCGACTAGATCACCATCTAGTTGGTCAGTTCTTCTTCTTGAACCAACTAACATGCACAAGAAGTCGCGAATCGAAGCACGAAGCTTCGGGAAGGATTGTATGGACTTCTACTAAGATCCTAGAGCTAAGATATGAGCGTTATGAAGATTTAAATCGTAAGACCTACTCAAGGCTTAACATTCTACGAAAGAAGCTTAAAGACTATAAATTAAACTTGACGATACCGTCTTCAATAGCTTCAATCGAATCTTCATGACTTCTAAAATGGTCCATAAGCTTCAACGAAGCTTTAGACATACGATCACGTGCTTAGAGAAGTCTTGAGACGTCGTAATTGATATTCAAATGAATTTGGCGACGATCTCCATAATTGCGCTCACAAAGTGTTAGTTCACGTTATATTTATGTTTTTTCATCATCCAAAACCAAATCCGGGGAGTCCAATATCCAACAAAGATGACGGGATCGCCTGTCACCAAGGTGGTCGAATTATGAACCACCCAAAACTCCTGGCGAATAAAGATGAATGGCAACAGCTTCGACGTCGATCGAAAAAACACTTGTACGCCTTTCCCGTTTTTTCTTTCTTTCATCAATAAAGCATGTTTTCCTTTATCGAATAGAGCTTTGTTTCCTTGAGCCTTCGTAACAGTCTGTAAATATTACCCAATCAAAACTCCCCTCGAAAAAGGATCTGATCCTTAAAGAGGTATTGGGAAAAATTAACTTACTTAAGTAGATGCAAATAGATGAGCATCAGCCGTAAGTCGAAGGGGCCACCCCTTTGCGACTGAACGACTCTCCCAAACGAGCATCAGCTGTAAGTCGAAGGGGCCACCCCTTGCGACTGAACGACTCTCTTAAACGAGCGGCAGCCGTAAGTCGAAGGGGTCACCCCTTCACGACTGAACGACTCTCTCAAATGAGTGTCAGTAGTAAGTCAAAGTGGCCACCCCTTTGTGACTAAACGAATCTCCTAAACGAAAGTCAACCGTAAGTCGAAGGAGCCACCCCTTCACGACTGAACGACTCTCCCAAAAGAGCATCAGCCGTAAGTTGAAGGGGCCACCCCTTCGCGACTGAACGACTCTCCCAAAGGAGCGTAAGTTGTAAGTCGAAGGGGCCACCCCTTCGTGACTGAACGACTCTCCCAAACGAGCACCAGCCGTAAGTCGAAGGGCCCACCCCTTCGCGACTGAACGACTCTCGCAAACGAGCGTCAGCCGTAAGTCGAAGGGGCCACCCCTTCGCAACTGAATGACTCTCTTAAGCGAGCATCAGCCGTAAATCGAAGGGGCCACCCCTTCGCGACTGAACGACTCTCTCAAACGAGCGTCAGCTGTAAGTCGAAGGGGCCACCCCTTTGCGACTGAACGAATCTCTTAAACCAGCGTCAGCCGTAAATCGAAGGGGCCACCCCTTTGCGACTGGACAACTCTATTAAGCCAACATTAGTCGTAAGTTGAATGGGCCACCCCTTCGTGACTGAACGAATCTCCTAAGCGAGCATCAGCCGTAAGTCAAATGGGCCACCCCTTCGCGACTGAACGACTCTCCAAAGCGAGCGTCAGCAGTAAGTCGAAGGGGCCATCCCTTCGCGACTGAACGAATCTCTTAAGCGAGCTTCAGCCGTAAGTCGAAGGGGCCACCCCTTCTCGATTGAACGACTCTCCTAAACGAGCATCAGCCGTAAGTCGAAGAGGCCTCCCCTTCGCGACTGAATGACTCTCCTTAATGAGCGTCAGCCGTAAGTCAAAGGGGCCACCCCTTCACGACTGAACGACACTCTCGAATGAGCGTCATCCGTAATTCGAAGGGGCCTCCCCTTTGCGACTGAACGACTCTCTCTAACGAGCGTCAGCTGCAAGTCGAAGGGGCCACCCATTCACTACTGAATGACTCTCTCGAAAAAGCGTCAACCATAAGTCGAAGGGGCCACCCCTTCACGACTGAACGACTCTCTCAAACGAGCATCAGCCATAAGCCAAATGGGCCACCCCTTCGCTACTGAACGACCCAAATCCCCACTTCGTCAACCACTAATTAGGTAGATCTCTCTCTCTCTCTCTCTCTCTCTCTCTCTCTCTCTCTCTCTCTCTCTCTCTCTCTCTCTCCCCCCCCCCCCCCCGGCCCCCACGGAACATGGTGGTGAAATTCTAAATGTGGTTCGATGGTTTACCCTCAATCACCCCAAAGCAGCGCCTAACCTGTCGAAAGGGACCATCAGGCATTGAGACTAGCACAGGGCATGAGCAACAACAACCAAAAAGAGACAATGGCATACGATAATACACAGGCTAATTATTGTTTTCACTTACAAAATATTGTTTTCACTTACATTACCCCCCCCCCCCCAACATTCAAAAATTCCAATCAGGCAGGTCAGATCTTACATCGGCCGTTCAGGCCATTGATCTCCCTCTAACACGGTCGTGGGCTCCGGCTCCCCGTAGCTGTTGGATATTGGACTCCCCGGATTTGGTTTTGGATGATGAACAAACATAAATATAATATGAACTAACACTTTGTGAGCGCAGTTATGGAGATCGTCGCCAAATTCACATGAATAACAATTACGACGTCTCAAGACTTCTCAAAGCACGTGATCGTATGCCTAAAGCTTCGTTGAAGCTTATGGACCTATTTAGAAGTCATGAAGATTCGATTGAAGCTTTTGAAGACGGTATCGTCAAGTTTAATTTATAGTCTTTAAGCTTCTTTCGTAGAATGTTAAGCCTTGAGTAGGTCTTACGTTTTAAATCTTCATAACGCTCATATCTTAGCTCTAGGATCTTAGTAGAAGTCCATACAATTCTTCCCGAAGCTTCGCGCTTCGATTCGGGACTTCTTGTGCATGTTAGTTGGTTCAAGAAGAAGAACTGACCGACTAGATGGTGATCTAGTCGGTCAGCCAAGCTTCTTGGACCGACTAGTTCTTCTCAGTTAAATCATAGCTCTTTACTGTTTACAGTTAGTCGGTCTAAGTTGACTCACCGACCGACTAGTTTGTGAACTAGTCGGTCAGTGATGCTTCTGTGACCGACTAGTTGAGCTTTCCCTTTTCATGCACATTTGAGCTTGAGCTACTGTTTATCATTAGTCGGTCTGTGCTCATTGATCGACCGACTAGTTGATGAACTAGTCGGTCAACTTTTCTTCTTAGACCGACTAGTTTTGTTTACTGTACATGCCAAATTTTTCACCATACTTACTGTTTATTGTTAGTCGGTCTATGTTCATTTGGTGACCGACTAGTTGGTGAATTAGTCGGTCAACATTTGTTCTTGGACCGACTAAGTCTATTTCTTCTCAGACTTCAGTTTTATCTGTTAGTCGGTCCACGTTGAGTAACCGACCGACTAGTTGTGAAACTAGTCGGTCAGTGACTCTTCTTAGACCGACTAGTTCCATGTGTCTGTGCTTTGATCTTTTCTCTGTTCACCCATTAGTCGGTTTACGTTAATTGACCGACCGACTAGTTGATGAACTAGTCGGTCGGTGATTGTTCTTTGACCGACTAGTTGGGTTCAGAAAAGAGCCGTTGGAGCCCTAATTGAAACGTTTTTTCTCTCTCTCTCTCTCTTCATTCCTATAAATACTTGTTGGGCTGCATTCATTGCTGCCAAGGCTGATATTTATGCAAGTTTAGAGTTCAAGAGAAATCAATCCAAGCTCATTCAAAGCTCATTCCCTCCATTCATTAATCTCTCCTAACTCTTACTTCCAAAGAGAGATTCATTGAGTGTGAAGCCTTCCAAGCCAAGTGCTTGATTCTAGGTCACCAACATCCCCAAAGCTCTCCATCGCTGTTCTACATCTTGGAGCTAGGGTTTGGTGCCACTTCTTCCTCAAAATCATCCTTGCCCTAATTCGTAAGCAATACTCAAGGCATAGGTATTTTGTTCGGTAAGAAGTTTTCTTATTTCATTTCATATTTGATTTGTAAGATTCACTCTCGGTTGTGAGAGTGTGGTTGTGATCCCGGGTTGTGGGAGTCACAAGTTACATTTTGTATGATTTGACTTGTGGAGGTTTTTCACAAGTATTTCATAGTGGAAATCTTGAGTTAGGGTTTCTAACTCAAGTATCCGGAGGGGATCCGGGTGGTTGGGACGTAGGATCACCGGATACAAGTCGGGGAGACTTGGGTGGATCCGAACCCAGTAACATCTCTTGTTAGCGTTGTTAATTTTGTGTTGTCATTCAATTTAAGCTTCCGCAAATTGATTTGGTAGTTGTTTGCATTATAATTAGGAATTATACTCCTTGTTATTTTTAAAGTACTATTCACCCCCCCCTCTAGTTCTTGTGCAGTAGCTTGTAGGGCATTACATTTGGTATCAGAGCCAGATACACAGCTATGTCTGCCAACGACAACAAGACCGTGCCTCCACCTTCCAACTATGACACCTTCAGGAACCGTGAAGGAGCGTCATCGGTGATGGAAGGACATTCCTCTACAAGGCCTCCATTCTTCAACGGTACCAACTACGGGTACTGGAAATGTCGGATGGAAACCTTCCTCCGAAGTGCATCTTTATGGAGGACTACAATGAAGGAGTACATCGAGCCCAAAGAAGAAGATTTTGAGAAATGGACTACCGCGGAGGTCGCCGCGGAGGTAAGCAATGCCAAGGCAATGAACGCCTTGCAATGTTCATTGGAGCCCGAGGATTTCAATAAGATATGCACATGTAAGAGTGCATATCAAATTTGGAACTCCCTCCTCATTCTACATGAAGGGACGAGTAGGGTAAGAGACTCTAAACTCGTAGTCGTAACCAAAGATTACGAAATGTTTCATATGCAACAGGGCGAGAAGATGAAAGAATATTACGCTCGCTTCGTTGACATAATAAACGAGTTAGAGGCCCTCGGCAAGATCTACACTCAAAAGGAGAAGTGCTTAAAGCTTATTGAAGGACTTCCCTCTTCTTGGGAAAAACGTACCTTCGCCATCGAGGAAGGTAATGACATGAACAAATATACCGTAGTTCAACTAATGGGTACTTTGATGTCATACGAGGTACGGAAAGATAGCAAGATGAAGCTACAAGAAAAGATGAAGTCATATTTGAACCTAGATGCGCCTAAGAAAAAGGCGATTGCATTCAAGGCGGCTTCATCCACATCTTCCGATGATGAAGAATCGGAAAACGAATTGGACTTGGAGTCCATGGCACTCATGGCCAAGAAGTTCAACCGTTTCTTCCGAAAAGGTAACTTCAAGAACAAAGCTAAATTTGGTTCTACTAACGCCTCTTCCTCTCCTTTGTGTTTCAAGTGTAATAAGCCGGGACACATGAAAGCGGAGTGTCCCCTCAATAAGCACAAGGAGAAGTGGAAGGCGCCAAAATTCGATAAGTCCAAGAAATACAAAAAGGGGTACAAGAAAGGACTTGTCGGAGCTACCTTCATTGACTCCGATGATTCTTCAAGCGGAGAGTCGGACGATGAGCACGTGGAGCAAGCGCACATGTGCTTCATGGCAAGAGAGGAGCGTGATCAAGGATCCTCCTCTTCTGATGATAGTGATGACGAAGGCAACGATGAGGTAACTATGGATGAACTTAGGAATGCTAACTCTCAATTATGGTCAAAATACACTAAATTAGTAAATAGATATACTAAGGTAAAAGATGACCTAGCTAGCATTCAAACCTCGCCTAAGACTATCATCACCAACAACGACACCGTTGTTGAAGAGTTGAGAAATGAGATTATTGATCTCAAATCTAAACTTGAACATGTTAGCATAGATGATCCGGAAGAACATAGGATAGCGGATTTAACTTCTCAAAACTCGACTTTGAGTATTGAGAACGAGAATCTTAAATCTCGTGTTTATGTGCTCACATCGAAAGTATCTACTCTAGATACTTCTATGCGTTCTCTCAAAGAGAAATATGAGAACACATTAGGCCAAATCAATAGATTCAATAAGGGTAAGGACCATTTGGATAAAATCCTAAGTGACTTACTCCCGGCCAATCACCACATTGGTTTGGGGTATACGATGGGATGTCCATCCAAATCGGCCACTACTTTTGTTAGGCCAACTTCCGGTGACTCTACGAGTGGTAGCAAACACTCTATTGGTAGTTCATCTACCAATGGTGCTTCCACCTCGTCCACGCCTTCCTTTGGAAAGAAACCCGCTTTGGGTGGACCTCCAAAGAAGGGGCATGCTTATATGTACACCAATACCATGCCACGTAGGAACACACGTCCTACTCCACCGGCTCACACATATGATGATCTCTATGCAACACATTCTCGGGCACGTGCACACAATGTGAGACACCCTCATGCACGTGTTCCCTCACATGCATATGTTCACCCACAACATCATATGAATAATTCTCATCGTGCACCATTCCATCATGTTCCGTATGCCTATCCACAACATGTATCACATAGAAATCAACGTCGAATGCATGCACCCAATAGGATGAAGGCTCCCAAGATTTTCACAATTTGGAGCCCAAAGGATACAAGCATGGACGAAAAACAAATGTATATGAATGCTTTTTTTCGGATGTTGTGCATAGTAGAAATTATGTGGGGAAGTCTAAGTCCAATTGGACTTGGCTTCCAAAGGTCTAATCTTTTGGACCCAATGACCTTGGGTACCATGATATGAAATTCTCTATCTTTAGGTACTCAAGGAAAAGAAAAAGGAAAGGAGCAACAAATTTAAATTTAGCTCCAAGGGAAATTGGATACTCGATAGCGGGTGTTCAAAACACATGACGGGTGACGCTAGTTTGCTCTCCGGAGTGGTTCCCATAGCAAATGGAAACCACGTCGTATTTGGAGGCAACGAGAGCGGAACCATCATAGGTGTTGGTAAAGTGGGTAACCCTTCTAAACCCCTAATTAGTGATGTTTATCTTGTTAGTGGTTTAAATCACAATCTTATTTCAATAAGCCAACTTTGTGACAAAGGTTACAAAGTTAGCTTTGCGAAAGGATTGTGTCATATTTTAAGAAAAGATAATGATAAATTATTATTTTCCGGAACTCGTCATAAAGACATTTATATTTTGGATCTTTCTAAGTCATATGAACAATGCCTCGTTGCCAACACAAGTGAACAACACTTATGGCATCGACGCTTTGGACATGTGAACTTTGGAACACTTTATAAGCTTTCAAAATTAAATTCCATTAAAGGTTTTCCAAAGCTTGTTTTTGAAAAGAAAAGTTTTTGTGATTGTTGTCAACGTGGCAAGCTTCCTAAATCTTCATTTAAACCTAAGAAAAGCATTTCTACTAAACGTCCACTAGAGCTATTACATCTAGATTTATTTGGGCCAACTAGAGTTGCTTCATTAGGAAATGCTAGATATGGACTTGTCATCGTAGATGACTATTCGAGATTTACATGGGTATTTTCATTATGTAATAAAAATGAAGCTTTTGAAAACTTCACAATTTTTGTTAAGAAAGTACAAAATCTCTTAGGAACCACCATTGTCACTATTCGTAGTGATCATGGAGGTGAATTTGAGAATGAGTCTTTTGAGACATTTTGTGATGAAGTTGGTATTACTCACACCTTCTCTTTCCCTCGTGCACCTCCTCAAAATGGTGTAGTTGAGAGAAAGAATAGGACGCTAGTGGAGTGTGTTCGTACTATGCTTGATGATAGCCAACTTGGCCATCAATTTTGGGCGGAAGCGGTACACACCGCTTGCTATGTGTTTAATAGAATACTTTTGAGGCCCGGCACTAAACAAACTTGTTATGAATTGTTGTTTGGTAGGTTGCCTCAAGTTAAACATTTTCGTGTTTTTGGTTCGAAATGTTTTATTAAGAACACGTATGGTAGTTTGGACAAATTCGATCCAAGATCCGATGAGGGGATTTTTGTTGGATATTCTTCGCGTAGCAAAGCCTACCGGATATTCAACAAACGAACCTCAACGATCGAGGAGTCGCTTCATGTATCATTTAATGAAGGATTTGTTCCAACTAGAATTTCAAATGAAAATGATTCTATGGATGTTTTATGTGATTCACTTGATAATTCTAAGTCTAATGATTCTATTGATTCTATTGAGACTAACCCAACTAATGAAGTTGTTGAGAATGTTCCTAGTGATCAAGGTATTCCCAAACGGCTTCATACCGTTCGTGACCATCCTTATGAGCAAGTCATTGGCAATATCCATGATAGTGTCAAGACAAGATCGCAAGTGAACTACTTCGCTCATTGTGCCTTTGCCTCCTCGATAGAGCCAAAGAATATTAATGAAGCATGCGAAGATAGCGCTTGGATCTTAGCCATGGAGGAGGAGCTCATTCAATTCGAGAGAAATGAAGTTTGGGAGCTTGTTCCATTGCCATCGAAGAACCACACCGTCATAGGGACAAAGTGGATCTTCAAGAACAAAACCGACGAAAACCAAGTCGTCGTCCGGAACAAAGCTCGGTTAGTTGCTCAAGGCTATCGACAAGAGGAAGGTATTGATTTCGAAGAATCCTTCGCTCCGGTAGCTAGATTAGAATCAATTAGATTATTATTGTCTTTTGCATGCCATAAGGATTTTAAATTATTTCAAATGGATGTTAAAAGTGCATTTTTAAACGGAGATGTCGTTGAGGAAGTTTACGTTTCTCAACCTCCGGGCTTCATAAATGAAAAATTTCCAAATCATGTTTTTAAACTAAAGAAAGCGCTTTACGGCTTAAGACAAGCTCCTCGAGCTTGGTATGATCGCCTAAAGAATTTTCTTTTGGATTTAAATTTTAAAATGGGAGAAGCCGATTCTACACTTTTTGTTAAGCATGCGAATAATGATATAATTTTAGTTCAAATATATGTTGATGATATCATTTTCGGTGCTACTAACTTTACTCTTTGCGAAGAGTTTTCGAATGTTATGAAGGAACAATTTGAGATGAGCCACATGGGTGAGCTCAAGTATTTCTTAGGTCTCCAAATTCGCCAAATGGACGATGCAATCTTCATCCACCAAACGAAGTATACGGTGGAGTTGCTAAAGCGATTTGGAATGGAGAGTGCTTCCGGGAAAAAGACTCCAATGAGCACGACAACGCATCTCGATAAAGATACGGGCGGTAAGGATGTAGACATTCGTCTATATCGAGGTATGATAGGTAGTTTGCTTTATCTTACCGCAAGTAGGCCCGATATTATGTTCGCCGTATGCGTATGTGCTCGTTATCAATCTCAACCTAAGGAATCTCACTTAGTAGCGGTAAAGCGTATTTTTCGATATCTAAGTTACACTTTAGATTTTGGATTACTTTATCCGAAATCTAGCACATATGAGTTAATCTCATATAGTGATGCCGATTATGCGGGATGCAAATCCGACAGGAAAAGTACTAGTGGCACTTGCCATTTTATAGGAAATTCCCTTGTCTCTTGGTTTTCCAAGAAGCAAAATTCCGTATCACTTTCAACCACCGAGGCGGAATATATTGCCGCCGGTGCCGCGTGTGCTCAAGTTCTTTGGATGAGACACACACTTAAAGACTTTGGTATTAATTGTGATACTTGCCCTATCATGGTTGACAACCAAAGTGCAATATGTCTTTCCAAGAACCCGTTACACCATTCCCGTTCGAAACACATAGATGTCCGACACCATTTTTTAGATGATCATGTTGCTAAAAAGGACATCATTTTAATGTACGTTGAAACCCAAAAGCAAATCGCCGATATTTTCACGAAACCCCTAAAGGAGGACTCCTTTGTGCGGTTACGTCGAGAATTGGGGATTATGGGTGAATCCGAGATATAGGATTCATGTTTCATTCAATAATTTTGCATGCTATTATATTTGGCAATATCTCATCCATGCTAGAATTATTGGATTTTTCGGGAATTTATGTGATATTTTTGATTTTTCGTTCGATTTGTGCGTAATCGTCAAATTTTAAGTTTTCGATGTTTAATGGGGTAGTTTAGATGATTATTGAGAGTTTTGAGATATATCGTCCAAGTGATTTGAGGAGAGAACTTGATTATCATTTTTTGGACTCTGTTAGTCGGTATCAGTTCAACCACCAACCGACTAGATGTTCATCTAGTCGATTAGTAGAAGCACTTAGACCGACTAACTCAAGCTTATTGAGTTTCCTTTCCATCTTAAACTCTTTAGTCGGTTCATGTTCAGTGACCGACCGACTAGATTGAGATCTAGTCGGTCAGTAAATGAACACAGACCGACTAATTCTTGTCAGTTAATCTTGGATTCAGCCACTGTTTGCAACTAGTCGGTTCAAGCTCATTGACCGACCGACTAGATCGTGATCTAGTCGGTCAGTGCTTGAACTGTGACCGACTAGTTGTGCCAGGGGCTGTTTGGTCATTTGCGAAATCGACCGACTTAAACTCAGTTTAGTCGATCGATTTTCATTCTAATCGATCGAAATCTCTTCTCTCTCCGCTCAAAACCCCGACCTCCCTCGAGACACTTCGTCTTCCGGCCACTTTCCGACCATTCCAGCCGTCGCCGTCCGCCGATCTCCGACCTAGGGTATCCTCTCTTCCTCCCTCTCCTTTCTAGGGTTCGGTTTCAGCTCTAAGGTTAGGTTTTCCAGTTGATTTCATTTCCTAGGGTTTCGATTAGGGTTTTCTAATTTCGGCTAGGATCTCTTCTTTCCAATCTCGTGTTTCGTGTTGTGCCGAGATTATGGCTCGAACACGTATCCCGATCACTCCGTCTAGCCCCTCGCCGATGACCGTAGAGCAAAACCCTTCGGATCCCGAGCTTCCAACCCCTCCGAAGCGTAGAGCCAAGACCACCCTTCCTTCGTCGTCTTCGCCTCCTCTCAAGAAGAAGAGGACGACGACCGCTAAACCTAGAGGTCAACCCAAACCCAAGCCTAAGCCTAAGGCCAAAATTCTTGCCTCTGCCTCTACGTTCCATACTCCTACCGATTCCGATACGGAGTATAACCCCGAGACCGAGACTCATAGGGAACCCACTCCTCCTACTCATCCCGAGTCTAGCACCCACCCTCGTACGTCTACCCGTAAGCCTAAGGGAAAGGGTCCGATGCCGGT
The DNA here is from genome assembly GCA_030789695.1 of Scilla litardierei. NCBI lineage: Eukaryota > Viridiplantae > Streptophyta > Magnoliopsida > Asparagales > Asparagaceae > Scilla > Scilla litardierei. The sequence goes on from CM061135.1 coordinate 74,029,396, forward strand.
GGGCGGTGTCGATATTTCCTTATGTCGCGATGACCCTTTGTGTCTCGCGGCGTATAATCGTATCGAACATTGCCCGCTGCTTCTGGAGCATTTCGTCCAGTTTAGCGACTTTATAGGGTTAGCTGATCTTCTGTCGTCGTCGGGTCTTCTCGATTACCTTCGATATGCCCCGAAGGCGAATCCTCACCCCTACCCTAGATTAGTTAAGCTTTTCTATGCGAATAGGATCCGGGGTCAGTACGATCAGACCCACTCTGTTGAGACGACCGTTTTGGGGACTCCTATAGTCCTCACTGCGGAAATCTTAGGAGAGATTTTGGGTATCTCTTCGTCTGGCCTTCTTCCCTCTGATATCTCGGTAGATGACATTTCTTCTCTTGATCAGACCATCCTTTCAGAGATTTTCCATCAGATCCCTCCTGCCATGATTGGCGTGCCATCTAAATCATTCAAGCCTAATGCGTGGGTCCTCAATCTGATTCTGAAGTCGTGCTTGCTTCCCAAGTACGGCTCCTCATCTTTACCATCCCAGCCATTTTTGAAGCTTATCTATGCGATCTTCATGGGGAGCTCGATTAATTGGGCTCGAATTATACTCGATAAGATTGAATCTTTCGAGTGTATTTGAAAGTCCAATAAATCGGCTCATATCCCATTTCCTTGCATGTTGACCCTCGTCTTTCGTCATTTTCGTGTCACGTTGCCTCGTGACGATGAGCGTCCCCTTGGTCCTCCCCTGAATGCGACGGCCGTCAAGAAATCTCTTGCGGCTCTTCGTCACGTTCAGAGGACGACACCTTCAGCGTCTGCCCCTGCCTCTGCCAGTGCCTCTACTGCTCCCTCTGCCACCCTGGATGAGGTCGTACGGCTGCTTCGTCGTCACGAGTCTCGCTTGGCTCGTACCGAGGAGGTAGTCTGCCGTATAGCTCGTCTGCTGGGTGTTGATGTTCCTCCATCAGTTTCTGAGGATGAGGAGTTAGCTGACATGACTGAGGAGGACGTTGAGGAGCTCTGTCGTGCCTCGACTCGTGCCCCTGAGGGCACTGCTGCTGGTGCTTCCTCTTCCGGTGATGCTGTTGCTGCTTCTTCTGCTGGTGCCCCCGAGAGCACAACTGTTGCCGCTACTCCTGTGGTGGATACTCCGACTGGTGCTCCCGAGGCCACTACGGTTGCTGCTTCAGAGGTTGCCACTTCAGCCGTTCCTCCTGCTGATCTTCCGGACGTCTCTGCTGATCCAGTCACCTCTTCTGCTCCTGCTGAGCCTGCAGTTGCTTCCGGTCCTCCCGCTGCCTCTTGAGTTTCTCCGAGGCCTCTCCTGATACTCATTGGATGCTATATCATGTTGAGAGAGATGTTGGGTAGGATAGTGTGGGTGGCTGTGTCTTTTGGATCATTTTGATGTCATTTTGATATATGTGATGATGTATTTTTGTTGTATGTCGGTGATGTACTTTGCTTCATTTCATATATATATATATATATATATATATATATATATATATATATATATATATATATATATATATATATATATATATGCGTCGCTGTTGACATTTCATTATATTGTGCAAATTCTAATTTTTAAATGTCTCTGATGTGTGAATTCGTCGCTCGACGATATTAACTTGGTTTAATAGAAATTTCTTCTATGGAAACATAGAATTGTTTTCCATGCACTAAATTAACCAAGAAATGTTGATATTGGAGAGTATATTCCATAACTCAATCCGTTAAAAAGATTTGAGTTTTGATGATCTCGTTTTACGATTTTCCGACTTTGGTTTCATTGACACGCCTTGATTCTACTCGTATTTTTCTATTTGGTGTCACTTGAGCCGTCGTCGTATTCTTTGACTCCCGTGCTTTTTAATTTGAGGCCGTTGTTGTCGTTGTTATCCTCCCGCTCTTTTTGCTTATGCCAAAGGGGGAGAGATATAATAATAACGATGTGCCAAATGAAAATTTAAAGCATTTCTCCAAGAATCTAAATTGTTGTGTTAGACTCAGGGGGAGTTAAGATATATAAATGGATTTTCAAATCCGATATTCCAATAACCTTCATTTGGTATTTCAATAATTCAATAATTGATTCTCATTTAATATACTTCACTCGTCTGCTTGATGCGTATTATTTTTGTTTAAATTGGAATTTAACGTGTCATCAATGCAGGGGGAGTAAGTAAATTTCATTTGAATTATTATTTTTGATTATTATTTATGTTGGTTTGTCATCACCAAAAAGGGGGAGAATGTTGGATATTGGACTCCCCGGATTTGGTTTTGGATGATGAACAAACATAAATATAATATGAACTAACACTTTGTGAGCGCAGTTATGGAGATCGTCGCCAAATTCACATGAATAACAATTACGACGTCTCAAGACTTCTCAAAGCACGTGATCGTATGCCTAAAGATTCGTTGAAGCTTATGGACCTATTTAGAAGTCATGAAGATTCGATTGAAGCTTTTGAAGACGGTATCGTCAAGTTTAATTTATAGTCTTTAAGCTTCTTTCGTAGAATGTTAAGCCTTGAGTAGGTCTTACGTTTTAAATCTTCATAACGCTCATATCTTAGCTCTAGGATCTTAGTAGAAGTCCATACAATTCTTCCCGAAGCTTCGCGCTTCGATTCGGGACTTCTTGTGCATGTTAGTTGGTTCAAGAAGAAGAACTGACCGACTAGATGGTGATCTAGTCGGTCAGCCAAGCTTCTTGGACCGACTAGTTCTTCTCAGTTAAATCATAGCTCTTTACTGTTTACAGTTAGTCGGTCTAAGTTGACTCACCGACCGACTAGTTTGTGAACTAGTCGGTCAGTGATGCTTCTGTGACCGACTAGTTGAGCTTTCCCTTTTCATGCACATTTGAGCTTGAGCTACTGTTTATCATTAGTCGGTCTGTGCTCATTGATCGACCGACTAGTTGATGAACTAGTCGGTCAACTTTTCTTCTTAGACCGACTAGTTTTGTTTACTGTACAAGCCAAATTTTTCACCATACTTACTGTTTATTGTTAGTCGGTCTATGTTCATTTGGTGACCGACTAGTTGGTGAATTAGTCGGTCAACATTTGTTCTTGGACCGACTAAGTCTATTTCTTCTCAGACTTCAGTTTTATCTGTTAGTCGGTCCACGTTGAGTAACCGACCGACTAGTTGTGAAACTAGTCGGTCAGTGACTCTTCTTAGACCGACTAGTTCCATGTGTCTGTGCTTTGATCTTTTCTCTGTTCACCCATTAGTCGGTTTACGTTAATTGACCGACCGACTAGTTGATGAACTAGTCGGTCGGTGATTGTTCTTTGACCGACTAGTTGGGTTCAGAAAAGAGCCGTTGGAGCCCTAATTGAAACGTTTTTCTCTCTCTCTCTCTTCATTCCTATAAATACTTGTTGGGCTGCATTCATTGCTGCCAAGGCTGATATTTATGCAAGTTTAGAGTTCAAGAGAAATCAATCCAAGCTCATTCAAAGCTCATTCCCTCCATTCATTAATCTCTCCTAACTCTTACTTCCAAAGAGAGATTCATTGAGTGTGAAGCCTTCCAAGCCAAGTGCTTGATTCTAGGTCACCAACATCCCCAAAGCTCTCCATCGCTGTTCTACATCTTGGAGATAGGGTTTGGTGCCACTTCTTCCTCAAAATCATCCTTGCCCTAATTCGTAAGCAATACTCAAGGCATAGGTATTTTGTTCGGTAAGAAGTTTTCTTATTTCATTTCATATTTGATTTGTAAGATTCACTCTCGGTTGTGAGAGTGTGGTTGTGATCCCGGGTTGTGGGAGTCACAAGTTACATTTTGTATTATTTGACTTGTGGAGGTTTTTCACAAGTATTTCATAGTGGAAATCTTGAGTTAGGGTTTCTAACTCAAGTATCCGGAGGGGATCCGGGTGGTTGGGACGTAGGATCACCGGAAACAAGTCGGGGAGACTTGGGTGGATCCGAACCCAGTAACATCTCTTGTTAGCGTTGTTAATTTTGTGTTGTCATTCAATTTAAGCTTCCACAAATTGATTTGGTAGTTGTTTGCATTATAATTAGGAATTATACTCCTTGTTATTTTTAAAGTACTATTCACCCCCCCTCTAGTACTTGTGCAGTAGCTTGTAGGGCATTACAGTAGCAACCGCTCTCACTTCGTCGTCGGCCGTGGTGGTAGCCTCGTCCACAAAAGCTGCCTCCTACATGCCTCGGCTTAGCTCGACTCGTCGTCGCATTGGCTAGACTTGTCCTCAACGAGGTCCGAAAATATCACCGGGATCTCGTCGATCTCTGCAGAGAGGTCAGGGAATCGATTCCTCTTCTCCAGCTAGCATCGCTCATAGCCCTACTTATATAGCTCGTCAAAGTCGGGAAACGTGTCTGTGAAATCCCAAATCGCCTTCTCCGAAATGACACCAGCTTGGACTCTCTCCTCCAGCAGAGCATTCTCTGCTTGCTCTCTAAAGGCGATCTATTCTGCCTCCCTTCGACGAGACTCGCTTAGCTCTTGCTCGAGTTTCTCAACGATTAACGACCAGTTGGAGAGGCGGCTAATTCTTTCCAGCACAGTTTAGTACTTCATCACCCTTGATCTGATGACCTCCAAAGTGACACCGTGATCGACCACCGCCAAGATCGACGACGCAACACCACGGTCTCCACAAGAGCCTGCACACAAAATCTGACCGTCAGCTTATGTGATGATATTGGCATCGATAGAGGCCCAAATGATAGTCACCTGGACGCTGCATGGACGGCTATTGACGCAAGCCGTTCATAATCGACCCTTCCATGATGGCCCTGTCCCGTGGAAGGATCGCATTCTCGCTGATACGGGAGGCGGCCCCATAGTCGAGGAGAGCAGAGTCCCCACGTCTCAATGGAAATCTCACCTTGACAAGCTCCTCCACGGAACAGTCGAGGGGAGGAGATCAGTCCCCCAGCAGCATCGGCCTATACTCCTCGGGGATGTCCTCAGGCAACCCAACGGAGGGAGACAGACCCCCAGGGCCAGTTGTCCCAATGCACGCGAAGATCCGACAGAATCTGAGTCTCGAATCCTCCTCAAGGAGTGCATCACTCCCTGGCTGGGAGACCTGCTCCGTGGAAGCGTTCGACCCAGACGGCTCCGAGTCACTGAGGAGGATCCTCCGCCGCTGCTTGCCCCCCTCCAGTGTGACAACCTCAAACTCGGAGGGGGACCCTTTCTTATTCTACTGAGGGCAAGTCACCTGGGCCCCTTCTGTTGGATATGGAAGACGTTAGTACACCCTTGTAGGGGATGTACGAGGGAATACGGACCTCGAACGTCGCGTACACGAAGTCGTACGCAAAGGGAATATGTTCCCTTGCTGAGAGGATCTCTAGATTGATGGGAAAGTCGCATTATATGTGCATAAGTGCATGCGACATATGGCTAATAAAGGGGTAATATCTTAAGCTTATATTGTACCATGCATATGGTACAACTTAAGCTTATAATATGACATGTACGATGGTACACCTTAGTTAAATTGTTCCAAAGGAACAATTTATCCTAAAATAACTACCTTGGGGGCTATAAATAAGACCCAAGGGTTAGCCATTTCCTTTACACTTTTGCATGGCATTCATGCATGCATCTTCATTCTAGCGAAGCTCTGCCGAAATACTTCCTCTCCCTTTATCCAAGTTCTTAATCTAAAAGTAGAGATTTAGATTGTGGATTTAGTAGCCTTACTCCGTTCGTGAGAAGACTCGATCCGTCGTGGCGAATCCGAAGGCGAAGTTCGTAGACTACCGTGCTGCATACGCAAGCGTAAGTCTCAACTTCATTTATCGATCCTAACTCTGTTTTGGCAGGATCCTACATTGGTATCAGAGCCATACGGGTTCGCCCCGGAGAAACAATGAACGAGTCGTTGTCTTTTTCACGGATGGGTATCCTACCATTACGGATATGGTAGGAACGCTTCGTGACGGAGAGAACGCAGCGGTTGTTCTTTTCACGTTAGGTTCTTCTGTCATTACGGATATGGCAGGAACTCTCCGTGACGGGAAGAACCGACCGTTCATATCGTCAAACTCGCTCTCTTCATGGATGCTGAGTCTCCATTCATAGGGAATGGGCTCTCTCTTCATGTGGAGCGCGTAGTGTACGAGTTTTTTGAAGTGGGTTAATTTTTTGGCACACGGCCATTGGAGGATAACTAATTCCTCGACGAACGGGTGCTTCACCGGAGAAGAAGGTGGTGGTTATTCCCATCGGGGAAGATGAATTTTAGTGCATGTGCACCATGACCAAATTGGTTATGAAGGCCATGCACCCCCTCCCCAAGCGGAGGGGGTTGGCCACGGCCAATAACCACCGCGGCAACCCCTCCGACGGGGGTGTGCGGCCACCCCACACCAAAAGGGGAGGGCCGGCCATGGCCAAAGGGCCATGGCCGGCCATGGCAAAAATGGCCTTGGCCATGACCGGCCATGGCCAAGCCGGCATTGGCCGGCCCTGGCCGGCCCTGGCAGAGGCCAGGGCCGGCCCTGGCCGACCCTGGCAGTGGCCAGGGCCGGCGCCCTGGCCACTGCCAGGGCCCGGCTGGCCCTGGCAGAGGCCAGGGCCGGCCGGCCTGCCCTGGCAGAGGCCAGGGCCGGCCGACCGGCCCTGGTAGCGCCCTGGCCTCGGCCAGGGCCTGGCCGGCCCTGGCAGAGGCCAGGGCCGGCGCCCTGGCCTCGGCCAGGGCCTGGCCGGTCCTGGCAGAGGCCAGGACCGGCCGGCCGGCCTGGCCGGCCCTGGCAGAGGCCAGGGCCGGCACCCTGGCCACTGCCAGGGCCTGGCCGGCCCTGGCAGTGGCCAGGGCCAACGCCCTGGCCTCGGCCAGGGCCTGGACGGCCTTGGCCGGCCTCGGCCAGGGCAGAGGCCCTGGCCGAGGGGCCAAGGCCCCTGGCCGGTCAGGGCAGAGGCCCTGGCCGGCCCTTGGTCAGTCTCGGCCAGGGCAGAGGCCCTGGCCAGAGCAATTTCAGACCAATTTGGTAAAAGGCCTTGGTCGAATGTGAACGTGCCGACTAGCCCATACGGGGCCAAACAAACAGTCGTCTGCATCAAAACTCTCTCATACGGGGGGAAACGCCTGGATCCATACGGGAGCCGGCGACGATAGTTTGCAGAAAAATCCCAAAAGAGGGATCCGACCTTGGCACGGCTACGGCTCATTCCCGACAAATGGTCAGGAAGTGCCGAATATTTCGCTAGTATCATAAGGGTACTAAGTTGAAATATAATTTTTTTTTGAAAAATACGTTTTCATACGTTTTGAAAAATACGTTTTCAAAAACGCTTTTCCGCTGCAAAGTACTATAAGAGTACTAACATTTGATAAAGTAAGGGAGAAATATTGAAAGTTACTCTAGATGGTGGTTGGAAACATAGTGACTTTTCCGATTCTAGAGTAACATCTTCAATATTTTTCGAAAGTAACTTATCAAATTATGAATATCATTCCAAGTGGGAGTTGATTTTAGAACTATCCATATGGGATATTCTATTATCATTTCAAGTGGGAATTATATCTGAAAAATACGTTTTCAAACTCGTTTTCCGCTGCTAGTACTATAAGAGTACTATTGTTTGATAAGTGATGGGGGAATATTGAAGGTTGTTCTAGATGGTGATTGGAATCATAGAGACCTTTTCGATTCTAGAACAACATCTTCAATTTTTTTCGAAAGTAACTTATCAAATATAATATAATTCCAAGTGGGATTTGAATTTTTAGAACTATCCAAATGGGATATTCTATTATCATTTCAAGTGGGAGTTATATTTTAAGAATTTTTATGCAATGTTTTGATCAAACCTTCGGTTTTGTGTCTTTTGCAGCATTTTAAAAGTAAAATGTCTTCCGCTTCAAAGAATATCGTCGCTGAGTTAAACAGAGGTGAAAAACTCAACGGCGATAATTACAAACTTTGGTCCATTAAGATACAATACGTTTTAGAGGAGCAAGAAGTGCTCGAAACTCTAAAGAACGTAATGATTGAACCCGAGTTGGGCACTACGGCCCAACACAGACGAGACAAGGAAGCTTTTGATGCTTGGTCTCGGAAGAATAAGATAGCGCGCATTACGTTATTAAGCAGTATGGCTGATGACATAATGCGCATCTTCCGGGAGCATGACTTAGCCATGGACATATGGTCCAAGCTAGAGGAGAAGTTCGGTGGCACATCAGTGTCCAAACTTCGCGCCTTAACTATAAGGTTCGATTCATATAAGAAATGTCCAGATCATTCCATGGGGAAACATCTGCGACATATGGCGAACCTTATCTCGGAGTTAAAGGACGCAGGTCATGTGCTCACTGATGAGCAACAAATCCAAGCAGTCATACGTTCCCTACCAAATGGGTGGGATCAGATGAAGATGCATCTCACTCATAATGAGAGCATCAAGACCTTCAACGATGTTTCCAAGCACCTCGAATTAGAGGAAGAGCGGCTTGCGGTTGCCAAGCCAAGTGCAGAAGTGCACATGGCTGCTAGTTCCTCACATGGGGGAAAGAAACGTAAAGATCGTTCGAAGTCTTCTAATGAACGTAATAAGCAACCTGAGTCTACCAAGGAACCCAAACATAAGGGTGGGCCCAAGAAATGGCACAAGAAGAAAGACTTGAAAAGGATCAAGTGCTTCAAGTGCAACAAGCTCGGTCACTATGCTCGTTCGTGTACGAGTGGAAGTGATGAGGTGCCACCGACCACATAACAAGGGACAGACGGTCCTTCGTGGAGTATCACCGGATACCCCAAGGAATGAAGTGGATCAATGTAGGAAACAACACACGTGTTGAAGTGAAAGGCGTTAGGACTTGCAAGCTAGTCTTGGACAACGGCCGCACTCTCCTACTTCATAATGTTCTCTTCATTCCATATATTCAAAGGAATATTAAAACTGTGGTAAATTTAATGGGTCTTGGTTATAGTTGGTTCCTTCATGATTGTAATATGGACCTATTTTGTAATAATTCCTTTATTAGTACTGGGTTTGTATTTCAAAGGATTTATTGTAATAAGTACAATGTATGGTTCCTCATGTAATGAAAATTTCCTTGTGACAAATTCTTTGACTAATGATTCTAATATAATTTGTTGGCACACAAGGCTTGGTCATATTGGACCAACGCGTATGGATAGACTTGCCAAATGTGGCCTTCTATCCAATGTTTCAAAGGTTGAAATGTCGACCTGCGAACATTGCCTTGTGGGAAAATCTTGTCGCAAGCCGTTTGGAACCGGCACAAGGGCCGAGGTTCCATTACAGCTTATCCATTCGGACATATGTGGTCCGATGAATGTCAATACAAGACGCGGAAAGTCCTATTTCATCACTTTTATTGATGATTTCACCCGATTCGGACATATCTATTTGATATCCCACAAAAGTGAAGCTTTGGCTTGCTTTAAAAACTATATGAGTTTAGTGGAGAATCAATTAGATCGTAAAATTAAGGTCTTGAGAACCGATAGGGGCGGTGAATATCAATCAATAAGTTTTAAGAAACTTTGTGATGAAAAAGGCATAGTACATCAGGTAACTATGCCTTATACTCCTCAACAAAACAGTGTTGCAGCAAGGAGAAATAGGACTTTAATGGAAATGGTCCGTTCAATGATGGCGCAAGCTAACTTGCCAATCACTTTTTGGGGTGATGCATTATTGACGGCCACTTTCATTTTAAACCGCGTACCCTCGAAATCAGTTAGCTCCACTCCTTATGAGTTGTGGAACCAAAGGTGTAACGACTGGTTTTCGTGTAATTGGATTATTTATATTATAATATATGCTTGGTGGATTTTCTCCTAGGATGTGTGGTTTTCGTCGCCCATGCTTTCACTTTCGATCGTTTCGTCGTGATTTTCTATCTTCTTCCTTCGATCGTCGATTTCGGAGTAAGTCATTCGTGACGAGCTTCAAATCGCTCATATCTTAGAGTATAAATCGATCCTAGAAGCCATAGAAGTCTTCCCGAAGCTTCGCGCTTCGAATCGACACTTTTGGTGCTCATTAGCCGGTATAAGAAGGGGCACCGACCGACTAGATGTCGATCCAGTCGGTCGGCAATCCTTCTTGGACCGACTAGTTGGCTTTCTAAATTATTCTGAAGTTACTGTTTACTCTTAGTCGGTCTAAGAACGTTCATCGACCGACTAGATGCTAAACTAGTCGGTCAGTATTTGTTCATGGACCGACTAACTCTAAATCCTATTTTCGTTCAGGAGTTACTGTTTGCACTTAGTCGGTCTGCATTGGTCGACCGACCGACTAGTTGTCAAACTAGTCGGTCAGTGGTTGTTCTTTGACCGACTAACCAGTGTTAAAACCCTAATTTCTGGGCAGCCGCCAGCCCAACCTATTTATACCCCTCCCAAACGTTTCTTCTTCCTCCAACACGACCTAAAACCCTAAAATCGCCCCCATTGAGCCCCCATCTTCCTCCAAGCTTCAATCCTCCATTCCAAGCCCTAAATCCATCATCCAATCCATCCATTCACTCTATCTACCTCTCAACTTCCCCAAATCTCCATCAAAAACCATCAAATCCCCAAAATCCTCCAAAACCCTAGTTTCTCCAAACTTCCCCAATCCTTTCCAGATCTGATCCTAGGGTTCCCCGGAGTGTTTCTTCCGCCTCCTCTCGGTAAGAAATCGATCTACCGTTGTTTTCTTATCCTATTATAATTTTTATGAAACCCTAATAAAATACTTGTTGTTTTGATGATTGTTCCCCATAACAGCGATTCCCCGTAAGCTAGCATCCGCAGAAACGAACTATCGTAACCGTCATCCCCGGTGATAGGCAAGTGAAACTTGCATCTCTTGATTTGGGCCATGTCTTAGGCCATTTACCATGCTTTAGCGTAAAAGAGACTAAACGGTGAAAGGATAGCCGTTTAGACGCCCTTGACCTAGCTTGACAACGAAGCTTGGTCCGTCACCCTCATCATGCTCATATGTCACATTTACTTTAAATTAACGGTACACGAATATGTTCATGTCATTGCATTTGCCTGTCACGTTTAAATTCCATTAACGGTACGTAATTATCTGTTCATGGCATTGCATAGTGATTATTTGTCGTGATTGCGTAGCACACGCTACAATCCCATGTTTCCTGGCTCGTGTTCCAGAAGCGAGCCCTGTAGTTACTAACCCCAACGCTCGAATGTCAACACACACTTTTTCCTGGCTCGTGACCAGAAGCGAGCATAATGAGTTGGAAACCCCAACGCTCGTCACATGTGGGTGGGGTAAGAGATAAGCGGACTGAGCCCGAGTGGCTTGATCCGCCACTCCGGCCAGCAGGTGAAATCTCTAGTGTTCAAGTGATTAATAGTGATAGAGATAAGCGGCCTGAGCCACGAGCTGGCCAGCAGGTGGACTCTCTATGCACTAAGTGATTAACCGTGATAAGTGATAAGTGATAAGTGATAAGTGATAAGTGATAAGTTTTAAGTGATAAGTGATTAGTGATTTGGTAGCTTTTGCTACATCGTGCGTGTTTGCCTCTCTTTTAACTGTTGCATCATACTTAACTGCCATGCCATTGTTTAACATTTAAATGCTAGGTTGTTAGTCACTTTCAGTTTCCTTGCACAAGTCTTTCCAGACTTGCTGACATGTGCCCCTCTCTCTTTTGGGTGTCACATGTTAGACCCAGAGCCAGAGCTTTGTTGCAGGGGATATGGTGTTGCTGATGCTGATGTTTGCTGTGGTGGTGAGTGGACACCAGGGGCCTGTCTTGAAGACCGCTCGTGTTCACTCCTTCGTTTAGGTTTGCTGTTAGTCGTTGGTGCGTGGCACCCGTGTATGTATGTTTTTCCTTGTTGGCCATGTTTGGGCCTTAGATCCTTTTTCTTTTAGCCTGGTGGCTTTTCTGCGATATTGTAATTTGTTTATGGATATTTGGAGATTCAATAAAATGTCGTCTCAATTACTTATTATCATTGTTGTTTTGTTTCGCTTTGCAAGGACTTGCCACAATAAGTGATTTTTATACGCTTATCAGACTTGGAGCTTCACGGCTTTAAGTCTGAGCGGACATTCTCACGTCTCAACTCCACATTTTTGGGAAGCGGGGCGTGACAGGTTTTAGTGGTGGCCCATGCAGGTCATTTGCAAATGCGAACTATCGGAACAACAATAATAATTATAGAATGTCCATTAAATAAATTAGAACATCCAAGTTATAAGCCCGGATTCTAGGTTTTTAGCGTTCATATGTCTTATGTGGCTAGTAAGCGTATTAGAGCACCCGTCCCAGCTTGATAGGAAATCCATTAGGTCAGGACTATAGTGAGACTTAGTTAGAAGTTTGTGCTTGCTAGTTAGGGATCCTTGATTGTTAGTTAGACTCCATGCTAGTGATCGCTATGATAAGTCTAAGTGTTACCTTAGTGGTTCCTGTCTAGCTCTGACCATGATAGACTTCTATAACTCTTTGGTCTCTCGCTTGGGTTCATCGATTTCGGACCCAGCTGAACTCATTTCATCGCTGTCTAGCCCTAGAGAGCCTTAGCGCTTAGTTCCGTAATCTTTGGTTGGTTGACCGTAGGAGTTTCCGTAGATTTTCCTAAGTCATAACCTAGGCGTATTTATGTTTTGATCATCCGACCAAATCCCTTGGCCTTTAGTTAACCCGATGATTAGACCCCCCCCCCCCCCGATTCAATCTTTCCTGGTCACTACACTTTGGTGTTACTGACCGTAGATCTTCATCATGGTTCTCTTGCATTGTGATTTAGGTGCATGCCTCACCCAACCACATTCATTGCCCTTGGTTCACATGATCCCCTCCTTACTATTATCGTTGACCTTTCAAATCTTTCCCGTTGCAAATCTTGATTCTTCCAAGGTCATTTTCGAATTTTCCCTTATTAAAAAGTTTCCACTTGATTTTTAATTTTGTTTTAAACCCTCTTTCAATATATTTCCATTACTTCTATTTGAGCTAAAAGTCATTCTTAGATTTGAAGACTTTTGGGTCGTAATTTTAAATTACTATATGGTAACTATCTTTCTAACATATATCGTCCGCACTTGATTTTAAACTTTAGTACTATTTCGATAATTCGATATACCACCTTTTCTACTATTGCGAAATTCATTTTAGCTATTTACCGTACGTACTTTAAAATACTTCTTTCAAGATAAATAGAACTCCAATTAATTTATAAATATATACTAATTACAAGTTTGTCGTACCCGTACTTCAAGTCTTTTACCAACCTATTCTTGCGGCAAATCCTTGTTTCCCCTAAAAAGTATTTTCGATGTTCCTCTTTCGCTAAGTTTGAATTCGTTCGCGAACTTTTAATATATATTAGGTTTCGTACTCTTTCGCGACTTAAATTTATTTGTTCTTTTAAACGTTGAAACTTTTGTCGAGATTTTTGATTATTAGTTTATAATATTCTTCAGCCTATATTTTCATATCAGTATAAATGACTTGCCTCTTTTCATATACCAATTTCATTCTGAACCGTATTTCTATTTTCCTAACTCGATTCATAATTTCTTTTCTTACTTATGCCATTAAAACTTGTTCGAATACCGCATCATGTTTGCTTCTTATATACTTTTCAAGTCCCTTTGGACTTCGGCTTTTAGCGAGTCGATTTTATGCTCAACTTTTTCCCTAGTTCAGATTTTTGTAAAATTACTTTTCAAAACCCTTTCCTGATTTAGACCTCCAAATTCGGTTTTAAAGTTTATTACCAATTTAATAATCCTATATATGTATATATTTCCCCCACTTACTTCCAACCACTAAGATGTTATTATCTTCCATTCGTCATATATAAAAAAACGATTTCTAAAGTAGAACTTCAATTAATTTTTATATATCAGTGCTACGACCTCAAAATTCGTGTAAATGATTCACTTTCTTTTAATGACCTTACGTGAGCCAATAAACCGTTTTCTCCTATTACGTATATTCGACTCAAACTTATTTCAAACAATTTGTTTTGTTGACCTCTAAGTATTTTTATACGGAAAGGGACTCCAACTTTGAAGTATAACGGTTTTCAAACTTTTCGTATTTTAGAATATGTTACTTACACTATTTTCTATGTGTTCTAATGGAGCATCATTACATCAGTACTCGACCGTTTTCATGCTTTCGATCTTTCTATTCGATACGCTCTTGATCTCAATTTCGTTCCTTTTGTCTAGCCAATAGAGCTTGTCGTCGCCGTGTCGACCTTAATATAGTTTGGTGGGCCCCATTAGTGTAATTTGATGTGTCGTCGTAGTGTATTTAATTCCATGGTGCATATGAAGTTTTATGTGTGTTGGTAAGTAGTTATGTATTAGCTGCATGAGTGTAAGTGTGATATACATATGATAGTAGGATTATAATGTTTGATTGGTATTACTTGTTTTTATGAGATGTCGTATGCGTGTATACCATGAGGTATACCCAACTACTGCATATCTTAACTTTTGTATGAAGTGAATGTGTAATGATGTACCAATTCTAGGTGGATGGTATGAATATATACGATGCTTGGATGTGACTATAAGTAAATACTTTTATTAGGAAGAATAATGTGATTATAGGTGTGCTAATGTTGTAATAATGTCATGGTATCTGAAGTGATTGAAATGTGTGATATTATCTGGTTAGATATTAAGGGTGTTTGACATTTAGATATGTATGTGGTTATGTTGATAGGCGTGTATGCATTAGCTAGTTTTGGCATACGTATGGATGCTATGTTATGTATATGGAATTATTCCGCTATGATTTTGAGTCTCACTCAAGCTTGAGTGGGTACACTCTATGTACATTGGTGTATTGTATGTGGTTGGTGTATAGTGATGGATGATATATGTATAATGCTTGGATTGACTGTGCCTGGTTGTGTTACGCACACGATTGTGGGTGGCTATACCAATATATAGTTATGTGAGTTGGTCTTGTGGTGTAGTTATTCACTAAGGACTTGGTTGCATAAGTAAATGTGCGCTAGCTAAACTAGGTGCGTGGATGTGATAAGCATATAGTGGGGTGATGGGTGTATATATGAATGAAATAATAGCGTGTGTGGGTGTGCACCATGCACGGGTAAGTATGTGATAATTATAGGAATTGGTGACTATGGTATGTGTGGTGTGTCGTGATTATAGCTATAGGACTATATATGAAGTGATAATACGGTGAAATGTGTGCATGCATTTGAATGATTATGAAATGTGAAATTATAATGATGGTGAATGTATATTAGGTATAGTGAACTTGTTTTTTTTAATAAAAAAAATCGTATGGTGTGATTTCGCATGTTGATTGTTTGGCGCATACTAGGAGATATAGGGACTAGTGTATTCTTATTGTCTTGTCCATAGGTAGTTACCTATACGTGTAGATTCCGATGGTATTTTCTAGTGTGAAATTATTTTCAAATAAGTAAGAGACTTGGTTATTTTCATATAGTGTGTAATAAGTGTTTTATAGTTATATAGAATATACTTGCCTATATGAATGATTTGAATACGTGAATGGAGTTGTTTGATTATAATAAGTATAAGTGTACTATGTGCGTGAATATATATTTACTTCCGTGTTGTTAATGATTGACTACCTAGAGTACATATATATATAAGCACTTGAAATGAATGTACTTGGTTGAAATTTTGATGTGATATTGATTGAGGGTAGTTACTAGGGTGACTAAATATAGCTATAGTTAGAAAGTCTGAGGACGGACTTTATTCTAAGGTGGGTAGGATGTAACGACTGGTTTTCGTCTAATTGGATTATTTATATTATAATATATGCTTGGTGGATTTTCTCCTGGGATGTGTGGTTTTCGTCGCCCATGCTTTCACTTTCGATCGTTTCGTCGTGATTTTCTATCTTCTTCCTTCGATCGTCGATTTCGGAGTAAGTCATTCGTGACGAGCTTTAAATCGCTCATATCTTAGAGTATAAATCGATCCTAGAAGCCATAGAAGTCTTCCCGAAGCTTCGCGCTTCGAATCGACACTTTTGGTGCTCATTAGCCGGTATAAGAAGGGGCACCGACCGACTAGATGTCGATCCAGTCGGTCGGCAATCCTTCTTGGACCGACTAGTTGGCTTTCTAAATTATTCTGAAGTTACTGTTTACTCTTAGTCGGTCTAAGAACGTTCATCGACCGACTAGATGCTAAACTAGTCGGTCAGTATTTGTTCATGGACCGACTAACTCTAAATCCTATTTTCGTTCCGGAGTTACTGTTTGCACTTAGTCGGTCTGCGTTGGTCGACCGACCGACTAGTTGTCAAACTAGTCGGTTAGTGGTTGTTCTTTGACCGACTAACCAGTGTTAAAACCCTAATTTCTGGGCAGCCGCCAGCCCAACCTATTTATACCCCTCCCAAACGTTTCTTCTTCCTCCAACACGACCTAAAACCCTAAAATCGCCCCCATTGAGCCCCCATCTTCCTCCAAGCTTCAATCCTCCATTCCAAGCCCTAAATCCATCATCCAATCCATCCATTCACTCTATCTACCTCTCAACTTCCCCAAATCTCCATCAAAAACCATCAAATCCCCAAAATCCCCCAAAACCCTAGTTTCTCCAAACTTCCCCAATCCTTTCCAGATCTGATCCTAGGGTTCCCCGGAGTGTTTCTTCCGCCTCCTCTCGGTAAGAAATCGATCTACCGTTGTTTTCTTATCCTATTGTAATTTTTATGAAACCCTAATAAAATACTTGTTGTTTTGATGATTGTTCCCCATAACAGCGATTCCCCGTAAGCTAGCATCCGCGGAAACGAACTATCGTAACCGTCATCCCCGGTGATAGGCAAGTGAAACTTGCATCTCTTGATTTGGGCCATGTCTTAGGCCATTTACCATGCTTTAGCGTAAAAGAGACTAAACGGTGAAAGGATAGCCGTTTAGACGCCCTTGACCTAGCTTGACAACGAAGCTTGGTCCGTCACCCTCATCATGCTCATATGTCACATTTACTTTAAATTAACGGTACGCGAATATGTTCATGTCATTGCATTTGTCTGTCACGTTTAAATTCCATTAACGGTACGCAATTATCTGTTCATGGCATTGCATAGTGATTATTTGTCGTGATTGCGTAGCACACGCTACAATCCCATGTTTCCTGGCTCGTGTTCCAGAAGCGAGCCCTGTAGTTGCTAACCCCAACGCTCGAATGTCAACACACACGTTTTCCTGGCTCGTGACCAGAAGCGAGCATAATGAGTTGGAAACCCCAACGCTCGTCACATGTGGGTGGGGTAAGAGATAAGCGGACTGAGCCCGAGTGGCTTGATCCGCCACTCCAGCCAACAGGTGAAATCTCTAGTGTTCAAGTGATTAATAGTGATAGAGATAAGCAGCCTGAGCCACGAGCTGGCCAGCAGGTGGACTCTCTATGCACTAAGTGATTAACCGTGATAAGTGATAAGTGATAAGTGTTAAGTGTTAAGTGATAAGTGATTAGTGATTTGGTAGCTTTTGCTACATCGTGCGTGTTTGCCTCTCTTTTAACTGTTGCATCATACTTAACTGCCATGCCATTGTTTAACATTTAAATGCTAGGTTGTTAGTCACTTTCAGTTTCCTTGCACAAGTCTTTCCAGACTTGCTGACATGTGCCCCTCTCTCTTTTGGGTGTCACATGTTAGACCCAGAGCCAGAGCTTTGTTGCAGGGGATATGGTGTTGCTGATGTTGATGTTTGCTGTGGTGGTGAGTGGACACCAGGGGCCTGTCTTGAAGACCGCTCGTGTTCACTCCTTCGTTTAGGTTTGCTGTTAGTCGTTGGTGCGTGGCACCCTTGTATGTATGTTTTTCCTTGTTGGCCATGTTTGGGCCTTAGATCCTTTTTCTTTTAGCCTGGTGGCTTTTCTGCGATATTGTAATTTGTTTATGGACATTTGGAGATTCAATAAAATGTCGTCTCAATTCCTTATTATCATTGTTGTTTCGTTTCGCTTTGCAAGGACTTGCCACAATAAGTGATTTTTATACGCTTATCAGACTTGGAGCTTCACGGCTTTAAGTCTGAGCGGACCTTCTCACGTCTCGACTCCACATTTTTGGGAAGCGGGGCGTGACAAAAGGTCTCCTGACTTAAACATTTTGAAACCTTGGGGTTGTGCATCCTACGCACATATTTCCTCCCATAAGTATGGCAAACTTGGGCCAAGGGGAAGGAAATGTATCTTTATACGATACGTAGAAAACTCCAAAGGTTATGTTTTTATTAGTCAGGAAGACAATGGTGGGCTAATTGAGTTTGAGTCGAGGGATGTCACTTTCTTGGAAAACGAGTTTCCAAGACAGGGCGAGATAAGTCAGGACTTATCTCTATTTGAGATTTATGATCAAGAAGGATTACCTCATTCGAGTGGGAGAATTCTTGGTGAAAATGAAAATACGTTTCAACCTTCACCAATGGATTATACGAATGACGATTATCCTATTCCATACGGGAATAATGATCCAAGTGGGAGCAATTCTAACGACATTCCAAGTGGGAGTGATATTAGAATTGATCTAAATTCAAGTCAACAAGGACTTGAAGAATCTCAAATACGACGTAGTAGTCATACAAGGTTGGCTCCTCTAAGATTTGAGGATGAATTTCCGTAAACCTTTATGACTTTACTACAAGATGATGACGAGTCTGCTACTTTCAAACAGGCCGTATCATGCCCTGCAAAAGACAAATGGATGGAAGCGATAAAGGAGGAATTGAAATCCATGAAAGTTAACCAAGTCTGGGACTTAGTTAACTTACCCAGAGGACATAGAGCAATTGGGAACAAATGGGTTCTCAAGATCAAGCATAAGGCTGATGGCTCTATAGATAGATATAAAGCTCGCCTTGTCGCGAAAGGTTTTACGCAACAGGAAGGGATAGACTACGAAGAGACCTTCTCACCTGTTGTGCGTTTTACCTCGATTCGCCTGATTCTGGTAATGGTAGCTTGCTTATACCTCGAATTACATCAAATGGATGTAAAGACTGCCTTTTCTCAATGGAGAATTGGACGAGGAGACCTATATGGAACAACCAACAGGGTTTGTAAAAGAAGGAAACGAACATAAGGTTTGTAAACTTCGTAAGTCCATATATGATCTTAAACAATCCTCGAGGCAATGGTATATACGATTTCATAAAGTTATCAAATGGTTTTACCATGCTTGATGAAGATAACTGAGTATATATCAAGAGGATTAAAAGCAAGTATATTATCATGTCTCTATATGTAGATGACATTTTAATAGCCGGAAATGACAAGGGCTTTGTGATTAATATCAAGGCTAGGCTTTCATCAGTTTTTGAGATGAAAGACATGAGAGAAGCCGCATATATCCTTGGAGTTAAGATTTCAAGGAATCGTTCGAAGAAACTTCTTTCTCTTTCACAGGAGACTTATATAAAGAAGGTTCCAGAACGATTTAATATGCAGGACTGCAAGTCCATTGATATTCATATAAGCATATGCGATAATTTATATCTGGAATCGTGTCCAAAGAACCAAAAGGAAAAGGAAATTATGGAAAAAGTTCCATATTCCAGTGCAGTTGATAGTCTTATGTACGCTATGGTGTGTACGAGACCGGACATCTGTTTTGCCGTTGGAAATGGTAAGCTGTTACCAATCCAATACAGGGCAAGTACACTGGAAAGCGGTTAAGAGGATAATGTGTCTTGTAAGATCAAACACATTGATATCCGATACGAATTTGCAAAAGACTATGATAAAACCAAGAAGGTAGACATAAGATACATATCTACGCATAAGATGATAGAGGATTCGCTTACGAAAGCGATCCCCAGAAATGTGTTTTATAAACACTTATCATCCCAAGCATTGCGTAAAGAGCTGAGTTGTACCAATATATATTCCCATGTCTGAGAAAGATCAAATTTGATAAAAGAATAAGTTCTTTTTTCAAACATTGCATATGAATCTCTTAAGAAATGTTTATGTACATTTTTTGAAATCTCAGCTGAATTCTAGTATGTCGGACAGATTGAGGTTGGCTCTCTCACATGAGCAACCGCCTTATTCTATCAGACGGATGGAATAGAGATGAGACCTGTTTGAAGTCAAAATCATCAGACGGATGATTTAAGAGTCATGACTTAAACAAAATGGTCGCATGAAAGATCTGCATCATATGGATGCTTACAAAAGATCCAAGAGGATTTTTTTTTAAATCCTATCTGTCTAAATGCGGGATGTGAGTCCAAAGGATTATTTGAGTAGAATAAGGGACTCAAAGTCAGACATTGTGGTGTCTGATCATCATCCTTACAACATCATTGAGACATACACTCCCTGGGAAAGGAGCGATGTTGTAATACGTGTTCATACCACGTATACATTTCGACCACTGAGTTAGTAGCAATAGTGTTTGCTATTATGTGAGACTCAAAGGCCATATGGGCCTTAACTCTTACCCTCAAGGACTCCAATTGGTTCCTTTAGATTTGACGAGATGATCGCTATCTTAGCGTGTTACTTATGGGCTATGATAATTCGGCTCGGCGGGGCACGTTAGAAAAGCGAGTCAAGTCAAGATCAGAAGGTTCGCAAGAAGAGGAAGATTGATTTCATATTCACATTTGGACTTTAATAATTCAAAGCTGGCCAGCCAATTGTGATCCAGATGGGATTCAATTGTTGAATATAAAGTATAAGAAATGTGAAGAAATAATCTAGGGTAAAGCATGCGTTGAACTACTCAACTTTGCACCTTCGAGGTCGTTGTGTATCTCTAACAAGTGCACAACAACAGACTCTACGCGCATGACGGTCGCACGGTCTATTTCTCGGTATGATAGATGAAAGAACTAAGAGAAAGACGTTCTCTTACAATCCCCTCAAGTGTGAGTGGGAGATGTTTGATATGGAAAACGTTAGTACACCCTTGTAGGGGATGTACGAGGGAATACGGACCTCGAACGTCGCGTACACGAAGTCGTACGCAAAGGGAATATGTTCCCTTGCGGAGAGGATCTCTAGATTGATGGGAAAGTCGCATTATATGTGCATAAGTGCATGCGACATATGGCTAATAAAGGGGTAATATCTTAAGCTTATATTGTACCATGCATATGGTACAACTTAAGCTTATAATATGCCATGTACGATGGTACACCTTAGTTAAATTGTTCCAAAGGAATAATTTATCCTAAAATAACTACCTTGGGGGCTATAAATAAGACCCAAGGGTTAGCCATTTCCTTTACACTTTTGCATGGCATTCATGCATGCATCTTCATTCTAGCGAAGCTCTGCCGAAATACTTCCTCTCCCTTTATCCAAGTTCTTAATCTAAAAGTAGAGATTTAGATTGTGGATTTAGTAGCCTTACTCCGTTCGTGAGAAGACTCGATCCGTCGTGGCGAATCCGAAGGCGAAGTTCGTAGACTACCGTGCTGCATACGCAAGCGTAAGTCTCAACTTCATTTATCGATCCTAACTCTGTTTTGGCAGGATCCTACACCTTCAACGATCATGGGCCGATCTCCGGATGGCTGGACCATCGATCTTGATGTGGTCGGCACCTGGGGCGACAACATTCTCGCCTCCGCCTCTCTGATGGAAGCCTTGACCTCTTACTTCAAGGTGGAATCTACCTAATAATCCACACCAGTCATACCTGCTGGAGCAACAAACGAGTTAAATCAGGCGACGAAGGTCGAACAGTTGGCAAGCACGGTCGAACCGACCTTTCGTCCACACGGTTTGACGCAATACGTCGTCCGACCACAACCACTCAACCGATCTTATACCCTCAGGTAAGCTCTTTTGAGTATGTAGCTTTCTTCTCCTCGACAGTCAACGGTTTATCCTTGGCAGGCCCCAAATCGAGGGCGCCCCAACCGGTGCAGAAGCTTATCTCTCCTAGAAGACCACAAACACAAACTTGTCCTTCCACCTGTGGTTGGAGGTGGAAAGATCTTCCAGCAGCTTCCTCCCTCGGGGGTCCATTATCGTATACCACCCTGAAGTCTTAAGGGGAGGGATCGAGAAGAAGTGGTTGAACAGACACAGGGATGGCTCGATCCCCTATG
This sequence comes from Scilla litardierei, assembly GCA_030789695.1. Lineage (NCBI taxonomy): Eukaryota > Viridiplantae > Streptophyta > Magnoliopsida > Asparagales > Asparagaceae > Scilla > Scilla litardierei. The sequence goes on from CM061135.1 coordinate 74,051,461, forward strand.
TCATGCATAGAATTATGAAGCCCATCAACATGCCAATAGCGTTCGGCATCAGCTCACAGAGGGAAATGTTCAAGGTACACAGGAAGTACCACAGGAAGGGATGCATGGGAAATCAGAAGCCCCGTTCGAAGGCTTTTATATAGACCCTTGCTTCCCGATCACCGGGACAATGAGCCCTCTCGTTCCTCCCAGGCAGTCTGATCTGATAATGGAGGCGAACAAAATTCCTCTGAAGCGTGTCGATTTGGTCGGCCTTGACTTTGGACCGCACATTCTCCAGCAAGCCCGGCTTCATGACTCCCTCCTGATTCTTCTGGATGGCGGTGACCACATTCCTTCCGGAGGCAGAGGACGAAGCCATTACTTTTGAGAGAAGAAAAATCTGAATCGAGCGAATGAAGACGGTACTCCTGCTCTCCTTTGCTGGAACCGTCATATATGGACAAGGCGGCAACCGAATGATGGAACACGTGTCAAGGATCCAAGGACCCAGAATGGCTTGGATTTCAAACCGATAAATCATCTGAATCGACGAGGCGGGCATTTTGGTGCCTAGAACTCGAGTGCTATTTTCTCGACTATCGTGCCCTATTAAATGCGATGTAACGTCGCTTGACCTCAGCGGATGGACCCTTGAAGGTCGTGTGACTGGGGCCATTATTGAGTCATTGGGCCGAAGTTCGAGGCAACTCGATCGATGGATGATTAAGGCCCAACAGGCCCGCTAAAGAAGCCTGATGTCGACTCAGTCAAAGCCAAAATGACAAGTCGACCGTTGGATCCCTCTCGCTCGAACGTGGGATTAAAAGTGAACTCGAGAATCTCGGGGACGTGTGCATCATTAACTCCTATTAATAGGAACAGATCATGGCTCCATTATGGGTGACCGTTATCCCTCAACGTCTCCAAAGGGACCCAAAACGTCTATAAATAGGAGAAAGAGTCCCATCTTGAAGGTACGATGTCTAAGACATAGAACTCTATCTTTTCACTTTTGCCATTCTTATACTCGAGCTTGCATCGTCATCTAGAGACAAACCTCCGTAGGTCGATCTCAGCTACACAAATCTCTCTCTTCTCCTTAAGTTCCATTCTAACTTACGCATCGGATGGGATTTGGGTCGGAACCCAGATCCGACCCCCCCTAACGAGCTCCTGTGGTGCAGATCGATGATCGCAGTCCAGTCCCGAAGGTCGAAATCGAGCTCTCCAACCTCGATCGATCGACGCAACGGTCGTCCGAAGGTCGGTCGAAGGTCGCAACACTTCCAACTACCTTCATTCGACCCTGATTCCTCCAACCGAGAGTCCCATTCCAGCTGCTGACGAGGCTCCAACTCAATGCTTTGAGTCCATGTCAGCCTGACAATTGTACCATTTTGGTCTCAACACTTCCCCTTGTCGAGGGTCGACCGAGGCTCGAAAGGACCATCAGACCCCGAAGAGGGAGTTCCTATCCTCAACGCCGCCATAAAGCAAATCCAATAACAGAAACGGAAGGAGGAAATTACTTTGAAAGGAGTTGAAAATGGAGACGAAGATGAATTCGTTAACAATCGGAGGAGCGAGATCAGATTAGGAAGCGCAAAGGTAAAATCTGAAAGAGCAGTGATTTTATATGAGAGACAATTTCGAATCTAGGCCGTTCAAGGAAGGATGTGTGGCGACATGGATGTGTGGCGACATCCTGCAACCGACAGCACTTCGAATTCCGCTCCCAAGGGCGGGAGAAGTCCAACCAGTCAGCTTCATGATGACCTTCATTCAATGCCACTGCCTCGACTGACGCTCCTGTCAACTCCACACAGATTACATCCCTTGAACCGAACCGTTAGAATCCGAAAGGCCCGAGCGATGGGAGCAATTGATACGACCCTTGCAGGATGGGCCAAGACCGAACAGCATAAGCCCGTGTCACGAGCATACAGACCTGGGGAGAACGAGGCCCCCACGAAGACTCAGAGTCAAGTCGGCCTCGGACCGAAGCGGACGCAACCACTGACCCACGTCAGCGAGAGTTAACCACTCCCCTTAAATCGCGCCCTCTTAATCACCATTAAAAGAGCCCCATTATGCACACCTTCATGACCCATGAAGGCGCCATCAAAGTGGTGGATCATCGGATCGAAATAGGGGGACGTCGAGGGGACATGGCCGGGGAAGACTCCTATAAAGCAACTCGAAGAACAACATGGAAAAGACCACTCTCTGGATACCAAAAAACCCCCGAGGTATTCTTCCTGAACGACCTTATCTCCCACCTGATAATTCTCCTCCACAGCTCGGCCCGAGGACTCGTGTATTGGCCTCTCCGTGAGCCATATTGATCATACCGATCATCCTTCAGATCCGTTCTGACTTATGCATCAGAGGGGACTTGGTCAGAACCAAGGTCCGACCCCCTGACGAGCTTCCTCGTCTGTTCAGGTCAAGGAGATCCAGCCGCGCCGAGGCTACCCTTCAGCGCCCAATCAGCCCGGAGCCGAACGCACTTGCCCCCGAGCCCGGTCATCTCCACCCGCGCGGAGGCCGTTGCTTCGTCAAGGACTCCCTTCGGCACATCGACACTCGGACCCGCACGCTCTTCGCCAAGTTGAACGAGCTGCATCCCGCTCCTGGAGGCCGCACGTGACCCGCGTGATCTTGTTGACCTCCGGCCCTCCAGTCAACCAACTTGTAGTGAGAAAACAAACTGAAACAGATATTATTGCAGATTGGATCCCAAAAGTGATGGTAGAAAGGCATGTTAAATTCATTTGGGGCAAAAAGCTTTATCTACCCCCCATAAATCATCAAGCAGTCGACACATAGGCATGAATTCTTGTTCCAAAAAGGGAATGGAAATAATCAGTGAACTCGTCAGCAATGTTATCTAGGGAAGTAAGAGTACCCCTTTGAGTTTGGATCTAAGAAATGTGGTTGATACAACGACGATGATTAGCAATGCAATAGAAGCAGCAAGCGTTGGAGTCAACCTCTTTTGAGCCAGGCAGATTTAGCCTGTCAAGCCCACATGGTTTTCTTCTTTTTGATGGGTGTCTTTCACCTAAAATAAGGAGATGGATCTAGGGTTGGCTTCACTAGTGTCTTTAATATGATCCACTTGCTGAATCCAATCAAGTATCTCGCTATTTTGCATATTGACACAACCAAGGTGATCTAATTTCAATTTTATTTTATTTTTTGGACAGAGGTATGTATGGCTTCAAGTTCTTGAATGAAACATGCTCCAGCATTTGAATATTGTAGTCTAAGATATGACCAAAATTAGAGAACAGCATTATCGAAGTTGCCGAATGGGAGCCATGTCTTTTCAAAACGGAAGGGTCCTCTGTATGGGCAGAGTTGGTGCCCAGAAGCAAAAGGGTTTGATCAGAAAGTGACTGTAGGAGTTCATTGAAAGTGGTGGGAGGCATGATCCTGACCCATGAAGAAGTTGCCAAGAAGAAGTTGCCATGATACACATCTGAGCTGGAGTTTGATTTATCTTTACTATTGACCTCACTCGGAGTTTACCAGCAGACCACGAGATCAACGTTTCTTTTTTCAAACTTCAAGATATGAAATTAAACCAAAGTTCCTGATACTTCGAGCACTGAAACAGAATGGGCAGAAATGAGTGGAAAAATTGACTGCTCGATTAGTTCTAGGTTTCGAGAAAAATATGGCACACTCAAAAGCACAAGCACAACAGAGTTCAAACGCCCCATACTTTTTAACACGCATCGAAATTGTGATCTCAATGAGCACCAAAGGCCAGGAACAAAGAAAAACTAGAACCTCAGAAACAATATTCCGTAATTGACAAGCATATATATGGATCTCCCAAAGAGAAATAAATGGTACACCTGATATTATCAATTTTGCGCCGTCCCCGGCTACATGGTGTGTAATAGCATAGTAACGGCTAATTCTGATAGCACACGCGGTTAGACATGAACCAGATCACATTACATCAAACATTCATTCGATCATACAACGTATCTGAGTAGCTTCAGTGCTGATACTGTGGTTGGGCTGGCGCAGTATGTGCAGCTGCATAATCATATCCCCTATAGTTTGTTGATGGTACACCATAGTACTGTTGGCGCATCGTGCTAGGGCTCCGCGAGTGAGCCGTGCCATACGCTCCAGGGGCAGAGCCATCGTAGATGCCACCTTGAATTGGATAATTGTAGGAATGACGAGCAGGCGGGAGTTGATGCGGATGGAATGAGGTCGCATACGATGCATTGGCGGTCCTAACCATTTTCATGGGACGGAAGCTGGCGGTGCTGCCACCAGCAGCTCGCGCTCTCTTGGTCTGAGACTTGGTAGCTGATGCAGTCTTCTTCCGCTCAGCCTTGGCTTTCTCCATATTCGTTAGACGCTTTTTCAGGCCGTCAATGTTAAACTTGGACTCGAGTTTGTAATATTCGACGCACTTGATGACCGCACGGACAGAATTCAACTCCACATTGCTTGATTCATCCTGATACCGGAAAACAAAGCATGATGGTACAAGACATGAGAGAAGACGGGTCAAGAAGAATCCATCAGCACAAGACTTATCAAGATAATACGATGTTGAACAAGAATTTTCTTGAAAAAAGGAGCGCAGCAGGTATAACTTACACTGTATGCTAAAAATGCGACCAGACTATGATATAATGCAACTGCAGCGTCGAGGTAGAGAATGTTGACTTAAGAAAGGGTAAAAATTGCAGTGCCATGACAATTTGGGGTTTAAACGAAAGCATTGATTTCCCACATGCAGCAGCGATACATTATTAAAATATTGTTCGGAATTGTCAGATCAAAAACCCAATTGCTAAAAATACAAGATGCACTAGCACTGTGTGCATTTCGTTGATAAGTTTACTAGCTATGTTTAATTTCATTAAGTAGATGGATGAAAATATGATGCTGAGTTTACTATGTATTAAATTATTTGTAAGACTAATATGAAGGACTTAGCAAGTAGTTCCAATGTAAATAAGCAATTTACGGTAGAAATATTTTATCATGTTTCGATATAACGCAAAAAAGCACCACCAAAGTTATACATGTACATGCTCGCATGTAAACACATAATAAAGCTACGATGGATGGCTAGCTTGTTCGGATTGACATTGAACAAAAGGACTCCGAAGGAAATCAGAATTAGGATTGGAAAATAGGTTTAGGAGAATTTGTTGATTCTCCTTCTCAAACTCTCTTATAAGTATACAGATAAATATCACCTAGCCTAAATTCCACATCCACCAAACCTAGGTTTCTCTGTTACATATAACCTAAATTCCACAGCCACCTAACCTATGTTTATCTATTACATATCAGTATCACATCTTAACACCCCCTCCCCCCAAGCTGGAGCATAGATATCATTCATGCCCAGTTTATTACAGATATAATTTATTCTTATTTCCCAAAAGTTTAGTAAGCATGTCTGCCAGCAGATTTATTGATCTAACATGTTTTGTCTATATCATCTTAGTTTCACACAGATGTCTCATCATATGACAATCAATCTCAATGTATTTGATCCTCTCATAAAACATCAGGTTGTTAGCGATATTAACAACATTTAATTGCAATACTATGTCATCGGTGTATGTGTTGATAACCACATAAAACATCTTAATTCGCAAAGCAACTGCCGAATTCACAACTCACATGTGTTTATAACCACACCTCTATATTTAGATTATGCACTGGATCAAGAAACAACTGCTTATTTCATGTTTTTCCCCGATACCAATTTACCTCCAACGAAACACAGCAGCCAGCCAGCTGTCGATTGCTGATCAAATAATGAACCATCTCAATCTACATCTGAGAAGACCATAATTCTACAATGCATGAAATCAAAATATAGAAGACACCTACCGAGTGCATTTTTTAAGTATCTCACGACTCGCACCATAGCATCTCAATATGCAATCCTTGGATAAACCATAAACTGACTCAATACACTTACCAGAATGGCTATATCGGGATGTGTCATATTATGGTTGTTTAGTCTTCCAACCAATCTCATGTATTGCCATTGATCACACTGTAATTTCTCTTGATTTGGAGTTTGGATCTATTAATAAGAAAATAAGCTTATTCTTTAACATTCTCGTCTCTAACAACATAGAACATACTTCTATTTGGATATATAGATGCCTTTCTTCGAGCATGTAGACTCTACCATAAAGAAGTATTAAACTGATATAATTGATAAGAAAATAAGCTTATTCTTTAACATTCTCGTCTCAAACAACATAAAACATACTTCTATTTTGGATATATAGATGCCTTTCATAGAGCACGTAGCCTCTAACATAAGAATTAAACTGATATAATATCATTCGTCTGAAACTCAATTTGATTGAACTTCAAATCTTTAATTTCAAAAGCATCGCTGCTGGTGATCATGATATCATTAATATATACCATAGCAAAATCGGTGTTTCCTGATGGCTTCGATAGACGATGGAATGATCACTTCGATGCCACTTGAGACCAAATCATCCCATAAAACGTGCAAAGCGTCAAACCCAATCTCCTGGTGATTGCTTCAAATGGTACATTGACTTCTTCAATTTGCACACCTCCTCTGACCTTTAAGCAACAAAAAGCCCAACAGTTGCTCAATGTATACCTCTTATTTAAGACTATTTTAAAAATGCATTCTTAACATCTGACTGATGCAACGACCAGTGATGTGTCTGCTAGATAGATGAATAAATGTATTGAAGTCATACTCATTACGGAAGAGAATGTCTCCTTGTAATCTATGATATACGAACCATAAAAATTCGCCTTCACAGTTTGCACACATGTGCAACCACCTTTTTATATATGGAGCAAGTACAAGATCCCAAGTTTTTTAAGCTTCAATGCTTTCATTTAAGCTAACATTACGTCACAGTAACTTGGATGTGATAAAACCTCTAAAGAGACTTGAGAGTTTCGTGAGAGTTAATGACATAGTGTGAAAAGCTATGAATAAAGTAAAAAGATGTGCATAAGATACATGCTTGTGAAAAGGATGATCTGTGCAAAAACAAGTAACTTATCTATGAGCAATCGAAAAAATTTAAATAAGAAACCAATTTCCTTTTACTTGTGAAATGTCCTGGGGTGTGATCTGAGGAGGATGACAACGTAGGGTATGGAGGTGGAGAGGTAGAAGTATTAGGTGATAAGACAAGATCAGGGGCAAAGTTCTGGTCGTTTTTCACCCTTGATATATTTGTGCAATCTCAAACTTCTGCAATGGTAACACAAAATAAAAACTCATCATCAATGTCATGGTTTAATAGTTGGTCATCTTTGGGTTTGGTGAAGTATGATTGAGACTCAAAAAAAATTATTTCAGCCCGATACAAGAGACTATTTATTCATAAGATAGTAGCGTATATAAACTTTGTACGAAAGTATCGTAAAAATACACATTTTAAAAATCAAGAACCAGGTTTAAAATCATCAGTAATACAATTATAGATGAAACCATCATATCAAAAATCTACAGTGGTAAAGGAGACAGATCAGCTTTAGGAAATCTCAAGTGGTAAAAATCTGACCATTAAGTACAGATAAAAGCATATGATTAACAATATACCATTCAGTTAAGATGGAACCAGCCTAAAATTTTTTGAAACATGCATGTGTAACAAAAATATGCGTACAATTTCTAATAAATGCCTGTTTTTACGTTTTACTATGCCATTTTTGTTATAGGTGTATGCACATGACTGATGAATAATTTCAAATTTTGACATGAAATGCTACAAACTGATTATTAAAATATTCCTTTGCATTACCGTTTCTCAAAATTTTCAGACATATCAACGGGTTTTTTTATTTTAGCATAAGAACTTTTTAAATTTGAAAAAACTTCAAATCATAAATTAAATTAAATTAAATTCATGTTAAATGTAAAACAATTATCCACAAATGTGATAAAATATCTAAAATCATATTTAAACTCGACAAGACAAGATCACAATACATCTGAATGAACTAACTCAAGGTTTCTGAGCAAACTTATTGCCCGTGGTTGGTAACAGCATGGTATTTTCCCAACTGATAAAACTCACTCTAAATTTGACATATTTTTAAAATTCAGATGCGAAAGTTTCAAATTTGAAAGACCCAAATGACCCAATCTATAATGTGTAATGAAACGGGACGTAACACTAGACCAAACTGCTGATCTAAACTCGGCATTTAGGTGATAAAGATCTGCAGTCTCACATCATGTACCAATCGTCTTCTTCATTCCAATATCCTAGATGGTACAGTAATTTAGAAAGAATGTTATGAAGAAATTTAAGTAGGATGTTAACTGACAGAAAATAGATTAAATGAAAATTCAGGCATATTGTAAACAGATGTTAGTCTTTTTGAAATGTCATGTATTCCGTGCTTCCTCCAAACCCTCTCAACTGTAAGAAAAATGTGATATTAACAGAGCCATCACATGTAACATCAAGATGTAAAATCATTTGCTAGCATCATTATCTGTCTACAAATGAATGGACAAAAAGAAAATAATATACCTAATTTTTCTACCATATGATCGTTCTGAATCTATCACCCAAATCTAAGAACTTGATGCAAAAATACATGCAGTTGGGTTACCTGATCTGGCTAAAGTTGCAATGATATGAGATGAATGTAACTGAGCCTCGTGAAACGTCTAAAACATCTAAATACTATGTCCACTCATCGTCAAATATCTAGATGTTATTTGACTAAGAATAGTCTTTTTGGAGTGTCATGTATACAGTGCTTCCTCCAAACCCTCTCAATTGTGAACTCAGAAACTTTGGACAAGCAAATTTATTTGACCGAACTCCTTACAAAAATGATAGTTTAGCTTCTCGATCAAGGGACGTCCCTCTGATATGCATATGCCTCCTGAAGCATGCACTCTTTGACCCCGGTACAAGCACCAATATGTCCACTACATCTGCATCCTCGGATAGCTTCTCAAGCACATCAATATCCACATGAACCTCCAACACCATGATATATGGATAAAGTTGTTCTCTCCCCCAAACTACATGCCTCAAGACTCTGGCTATCCTCTGTTGCAATGTGTAAAGCTTCTGGTAAAGAGAGTAGAGTTATAGCACCTATTATCTGTGGACGTACTGCTGCATACTTCAGATGTAAACTTTCTAAGAATGCCGAGATGTCATGTTGTTCTTTCTGCTCCATTTTTTCACATCTATCGAAATAGTGAAGATGAAATTCAGTTCCTTACGGAACTTGTAGAAATCTACATAATGTTAAGATAGCGACTTCTCTTATTGCTGGCTTTTCAAAATGATTTTGATACATCATAAGCTTTAGAAAGATTGTTCGTTTCAAAATATAAAGTCTCTCGTATCATCCAAATCTTCTTCATAGTCCTCTGCTCAAACATAAGATATTGAATGATTCTGTATATGAGCATCATCATGCTTACATTAGCCGTAACTTCTGGTGAAAGATCGTCATTCAGATGGCCTTTCTTGCCACTCTCAAGATGGGTCTCCACTAGACACTTCTACTACTAGTGAGTAGTCTAGTTGAGCTTCTGATTTATAATCTTTATGAAAATTAGCTCTAAAATCATTGAGGATCTAATTTTAACTTGGACTCCACCATATAAGAACCTCTCTATCCCTCTCAAAGATAAAATTCTGAACTAAATGTTAAATAATACCATATATCAAATTCTAGATGACAAACAATTAAGATAAATCTCTCAAACTCATTCAAACATAATATTAAAAACATAAAACAATTTTTATACAGTATTTTGATGTAGTATACTGAACTTTTGTTTTTACTATATTTTGCTACAATATTCAAAGAACAGAATACCAAGTTTATTGTATAGACATATATACAGTTATATATGTGTGTATATAAATATAATATATATATTTGTGAGCATATATATAATGTACACACACATATATATATAATAATAATGGATATTCATAAAGCATATGAGGCTTAGCCTCATATGCGACCTTCAAAGCTCTCAACTCCACTATTTTTGTGAAAGATCGGAACCTTCAAAGCTCTCAACATATAACAACATATATTACTTTTTTTTATAAACAGCTCCAACTTGACACAGAAGAACCTTGATTGAGTGTCCATCGAAAGGGGAGGCAGTCGGAGAGGGCCCGATTATGTGGAGCAACTGCAGTTTCGTCAAAAGAAGGCCAGTCAAGCTTGATTTCATCAAAGGGCTCAATCGATGTAGGCTCGAGCCTGATCAAGTTTGACTTTGTCAGAATAGTCCAATCAAGCTTTATTTTATCTGGAAAAGGCCATGATCAATGTCGATTTGGTCAGAAAATGGCCCAATCGACTTTGACTTCGTCAGAAACTGCCAATCAACCTCACTTTCGATGGGAAAGGTGAGTTCAGCCTTTTCTGCTTAGGGTTTTAGATTAGTTGATATCCTATGGGTTGATGGCTCTGATACTATAAAGGAAATCCAAATTAGGAATAAGATTTATGTTTAAAAAAATTTGTTGATTCTCCAGTCTCAAATTCTCTTATTTATAGGTATACAAATTTACATAACATTATATATTATATAACCTAAATTTCCGATGCGGACGCACCCACCCCATTGTCTACCGAGGATGCGGGACGGCCTATAGTGACTTACGTAAGGCGTAGGAGTCGCGGGATTATCGCGTAGTTGGCTTAGTAGCTCTAGGGGTATTCTAGTCTTTTCAGACTAGATTAGTAAATCCCATCTTTTCTATTTATTAGGGCTAGCCGCCTTTGTTATTTTCTTATGCTTGATTTGTGAAGAACTTGTTAGGCATCGTAGAGAAGGTTCTTAGGCTTTGATCCGACATTCAAAGCTAGAAGATAGGGTTTCGTCTCGAAGGAAACCCATTTATTTGTAGTTCTTCGCGTTTCTATCTTATTAAAAATCCTCTTTTTATAGTTTCCACTTTTAAAGTTATCGATTTGCTTATGCGATCTCCCGGATCGTATCAAATTGATATCAGAGCAGTGAGATCCGATGGTGACAAGCACTATATCGAAGGCGGATTTGATCGATGAGAAGATTCAAGGGCTACGTGAGGATATCAATCGTGAGATCGAAGAACGGTTCGATGTATTGAAGAAAACGGTGTGGGATTCCATCAAAGATCACGCCCATTCACAAGAGGACATCCAGATAGAACTCTGGGGGATGAGGAAGGACGCCGCGCAACAAGGCCATGACCTCCAAGAATTGAAGGGATCGAATTCAGATCTGAAGGAGGCAATATCAACGATGATGACAATGATGCAAGCCATAACGGTGGCAACTGAAGGAGATCGGGGCAAGGGAACTCAAGAGGAGGGCGGTTCTACCCTCGAATCAGCCCCCCTAGGGCAAGCACGGATGACGGCGGAGTTTCCACCTCAAGGCAACGGCTCGGGGGAGGTCAGGGAAAGGGAACGGCCTGACCTAGACCCGCGCGGGTCTGGGTTACACGCGACAGACCCCCGCGGGTCTGTCCGACATGCGACAGGCCCGATAGGGCCTGTCAGGGGGGCGGCGGCCCATCCCAGGCCTTCCCATGCCTGGGCAAGGCCGCTAGGCCTCCTAGGGGCATCGACGGCCCCCTACGGGCGCGGAGCAGACAGCACCCCCATCCGGGGGTGCGCCCAGGCAGCTGGGCCTTCCCGGGGCCTCAGCGGCCCCCTGCAGAGGCGCAGAGATGGCGGCACCCCCTTTCAGGGTGCAGGAGAGGCGGCGCCCCCACCTGGGGGTGCGGATTGGCCGGCCGCCCAGTCTGGGGGCTCGACGAGCTGGGCTGGCCCTTCTGGGGGGCCGGCGGGCTGGCGGGCTGGGTCGCCCCTCCTGGGGGCCCGACGACTCCTTTCCGACCCTTTGGGGGTGTGGCGGGGTTCGTACCTCACTCTGGGGGAACTTGGGGAACGGTTGGAGGCGGATGGGCATCGGGAGCAACTATTGGGACCCTGGCAGGCCAATTTTAGAGAACGAAGACTACCCATCCTGGGCACGAGGCCTGTTTTTGCACGACCACCTGAGTTTCCAGGACACCACTATCAGCACGAGGCATGGGAGAGGCATGGGTGGCCTAAGGAGTGGTACGGGGTTGATGGGGGAGGCCCGATGGAGATCCGGGGTGGCGGTTTGGGCTGGGAGGTGACCGTGGTGGAGATAGGGGCAGCACTGTGACATCAACGCGGACCGACGGTTGATGAAGCTGAAGATGCCGACCTTTGATGGCACCGATCCAGATGGATGGATATATCGGGCGGAGCGATATTTTCAGGTGATTGGGTTGACATAGCAGGAGGTCCTGAAGGCCATCGGGATTTATTTTGGGGGAAAGGCACTAGCATGGTACCGATGGAAGATAGCACGGGCCTCTTTTCGTACCAGGGAGGAGCTATCAGCACTGATCGTGGATCGGTTCCAGAAGACAGCGGGGGGATTTCTAGGAGCAGTTGTGGCCCTGAGGCAGGAGGCGACAGTGAGGGACTATGTGGAGAGATTTGAGATGCTTAACAGCCGGATGAAGGGGTGACAGATGAGGTGATGATCGAAAACTTCACGAGGGGGTTGAAGCCCTCTATACGTGCGGAGTTGCGGATGCAAAGCCCGGCGACCTTGGAGGATGTCCTTCGTTAGGTTAACAAGGCGGAGGAGAAGCATGTAGCGGAGAGAATGATACGAGAGGCTTGGGGAACCCAAAGTGCCCACCCCACCCCTGCAACTGCGACACCGAGGGCACCCACAGCTGCACATGAGACTCGAGGAGAAGGGCGCTCAGCTGCTCTCGGGCGGCGGATGACGGAGTCAGAGGTGAGGGAGAAGCGGGCCAAGGGGTTGTGCTTCCGTTGCGACGAGAAGTTCACCCCTGGACACAGATGTGCGAGCCGCCTGCTATAGATCACCATGGTACCCGACAAGGAGGGGTACGTGTGTGATGAGGAGCCCGAGGAGGAGCCACCAGTAGAGGAGAAGTCTCATCTAGATTTTGCGGAGGTTTCCCTGAACTCCATGGTGGGGTTCACTCTGAACCACACCATAAAGTTATCAGGGCAGCTAGGGGACACGGCAGTGACGGTACAATTTCATCTCCAGCCGAGTGGTGGAGCGACATGGGCTGCAGTTGAGCACACTGGAGAAGTTTACCGTACTGTTGGGGACAGGAAAGATGGAGGAGAGCAAGGGGCTCTGCAAGGGGTTGTGCCTGACCTTACAGGGAGTACAGATTATAGAGAACTTCTTGCCATTGGAGTTGGACAATGTGGACATCATACTGGGGGTGCAGTGGCTGAAGAAGTTGGGGGAGATGAAGGTGAACTGGAAGCTCTTGAGGATGGAGTTGGGGGCAGACCGTCGTGTTGACAGGGGACCCGACCCTTTGTTTTTCGTTAGTGGCCTTCAAGGCCATCACTCAAGCCTTGCGGGACGAGTGAGAGGGGTTCCTGATGGAGTATCAAGAGATGACGGCTGAGGTTGAGGAATAGCGGAAGGAGACCGCAGTGAAGGTTGAGCAGCTGCTAGAGCAGTACCAGAAGGTCTTCCAGGATCCGCAGAGGCTACCGTCGTCCAGAGGACACGAGCACGCCATTGTATTGCGTGTAGCAGCACCGATGAGTGTGCGACCGTACCGGTACCCGCATGTACAGAAGGACGAGATTGAGCGGATGGTGCGGGAGATGCTGCAGGCGATGGTAATCTAGCCAAGTGTGGGTCCTTTTCCTACCCAGTTTTGCTGGTTAAGAAAAGGGATGAGAGTTGGAGATTCTGCGTCGATTACCGAGCACTGAACAAGGAAACTGTCGCCGACAAGTTTCCCATTCCGGTGATGGACGATCTGCTGGACGAGCTACATGGGGCCGCGATCTTTTCGAAGATCGACTTGAGGGCATGATACCACCAGATCCTGATGCGGCCAGAGGATGTGCCGAAGACTGCCTTCCGCACCCACGAGGGGCACTACGAGTTCCGAGTCATGCCGTTCGGCTTGACGAACGCCCCCTCGACTTTTCAGGTCTTGATGAACAAGGTCTTCCAGCCCTTCATGTGGAGGTTCATTCTCGTTTTCTTTGACGATATTCTCGTCTACAGCAGGAGCATGATAGAGCATTTGGACCACTTGGAGGTGGTCTTCCGGGAGTTGATGGCGCAGCAGTTGTTCGCCAACCGGAAGAAGTGCAGCTTCGGCCAGGCACGGATCGAGTACATGGGACATGTTTCGGTAGATGGGGTGGAGGCTGACAGGTCAAAGATAGCGGTTATGCTGGAGTGGACGGTGCCTATTACACTGCGAGCTCTTCGTGGATTTTTGGGTCTGACGGGCTACTATCGAAAGTTCGTTAAGGGGTACAGTACCATAGCCTGGTCCTTACCGAACAGCTCAAGAAGGACAGATTCCATTGTGGGGAAGAGGCCACCAAGGCCTTTGAGGCCTTGAAGGTAGCGATGACAACGGCGCCAGTACTTGCTTCACCAGACTTCAGCATACCCTTTGTGGTGGAGACTGACGTATCAGGTTATGGATTGGGAACGGTGCTTATGCAGGAGGGGTGCCCCACGGCTGAAGTCGGTATATGAAAGGGAGCTGATGGCCATTGTTCTCGCGGTAATGAAGTGGTGGCCTTATTTGTTGGGGAGGGAGTTCATGGTTAGGACGGATTAGTGGAGTCTCAAGTACCTTTTAAAGCAACGGTTGGTCACTGAGGAGCACCAGTGTTGGTTGTCCAAGCTGGTGGGGTACCGATTCGACATCGAGTACAGGCCGGGACTGGAGAACAAGGCTGTTGATGCCTTGTCTCGCCGAGAGGAGAGCGTCGACTTGAGGGCTATGTCGCGACCGATGTGGCTGGACTGAGAGCCCATGTTGCAGGAGGTGGACAGTGACGATGAGCTAGGACAGATCTGCGAGTTGCTGCGGCAAGAAAAGGAGGGGCCGACAAGGTATTCCTTGCAGGGGCGTAGACTACTTTACCAGGGGAGGTTAGTGCTACCGCGGACCTCAGTATTTATACCGGCCCTGTTTCAGGAGTTCCATGGCTCAGTGACTGGAGGCCATTCGGAGGTACAGCAGACGTACCAGAGGATGGCGAGAGAGCTGTACTGGCCCGGGATGTGTAGGAGTGTTGCACAGTTAGTAGCAGCTTGTGACGTCTGCCAGTGTCACAAGTATATGGCCATGGCATCAGCTGGGCTGTCACAGCCGTTAGAGTTGCCAGAGAGGGTCTGGGAGGAGGTCACGATGGACTTCATTGACGGGCTGCCCCGCTCAGAGGGATATATGGTGATCTTCGTAGTAGTAGATCGTTTGAGTAAGTATGCACATTTCATACCATTGAGGCATCCTTACTCCGCCGTCTCGGTGGCCACAGCGTTTACGCGGGAGATGATACGCTTGCACAGGGTACCGGCATCTATAGTGTCCGACAGAGACCAAGTCTTCATGAGCAGGTTCTGGCGGGAGCTCTTCAGGGTACAGGGTACGGTCCTTAAGATGAGTACGGCGTACCACCCACAGACGGATGGCCAGACGATGGTGGTGAACCGCTCTATAGAGACTTATCTGTGGTGCTTCGCTTCGGAGACGCCTCGACAGTGGCACAGGTGGTTGGCGTGGGCGGAGTATTGGTACAACACCTCGTACCACTCTGCAGCGGGGACGACCCCATTCAGGATCCTTTACGGGCGAGATCTACCGTCATTGTTTCGCTTCGGTGACAGACAGACTCCGATATCAAAGGTGTAGGCTTATATGAGAGATAGGGATGCTATGTTGGAGGAGCTGCGGAGACATCTTTTGAGGGCTCAGCAGGTAATGAAGACCCGGACAGATGGCCACCGACGGGACATCCACTTTCAGGAGGGATATATGGTATATCTCAAGCTGCGACCTTACAGGCAGAAGACGTTAGCTCGGAGGCAGAACGAGAAGCTGGCAACTCGCTACTACGGCCCCGACCAGATTGCGGTCAAGATTGGACAGGTGGCATACAGATTGCGCCTGCCACCGTCTTCTATGATACATCCGGTATTCCATGTGTCGCAGCTTTGGAGGGCGATTGGGGACCAGTCAACTTCGTCTACTCTGCCACCTGCACTTACTGAGGACATGAAGGTGCTTCTGGAACCTCTGGAGGTGAGGGCATTTCGCCAAGGACCGGGGCGGCGAAGGGAGGTGCTGATCTACTGGGCGGGCCTACCCAACTGTGACGCCATGTGGGAGGCATATGACGTGGTCCGAGAACAGTTCCCAGATTTCCACCTTGAGGACAAGGTGGCTCTTTTAGGGGGGGTATTGATGCGGCCGCACCAACCCCATTGTCTACCGAGGATGCGGGACCGCCTATCGTGACTTAGTGAGGCGTAGGAGGCGCGGGATTATCGCGTAGTGGGCTTAGTGGCTCTAGGGGTATTCTAGTCTTTTCAGACTAGATTAGTAAATCCCCTCTTTTCTATTTATTAGGGCTAGCCGCCTTTGTTATTTTCTTATGCTTGATTTGTGAAGAACTTGTTAGGCATCGTAGAGAAGGTTCTTAGGCTTTGATCCGACATTCAAAGCTAGGAGATAGGGTTTCGTCTCGAAGGAAACCCATTTATTTGTAGTTCTTCGCATTTCTATCTTATTAAAAATCCTCTTTTTACATTTTCCACTTTTAAAGTTATCGATTTGCTTATACGATCTCCCGGATCGTATCAATTTCACAGCTGCCTAATGCATGTTTCTTTGACTGTTATTTGTCACTATCTGTCACATCTTATCAAACTCAATTCTTGAATTCTATTATTTAAAGGGATATGTGTTCAAATGATAATATACTCTTTAATACGGATTTTGTTGGCACAATATTTGAAACCTTGAGGCTGATGTACACCAATCACAATAGAGCTGTTATTTTTATATAGAAGATAAGATTAATTTACCTATTGAGAAAATGAGTATACATAGACAAAGGTATGGGAACATCTAAATCCTGAATGAAGAATGTTAAATATATAAATCATAAACATAGAAAGGTTCTCAAAGTTCACCCACCAGAAACAATTACAATGGACAAACCTTACATTTCACATAATCAAGTCATTGTTATTTAGTAGACTGTCTACAATATAAGTAACATTTTGGTAAGCATAATAAAAATTTCAACATCCTAAAAGAGCCCATAGCTTAATGACAAGATAGGAGCACATTACGTAAACTGTCTCTATGACAATCTAAAACTACATAGTGATTGTACACATGTTCACAAATAATCGTGAAGCATTAAAAGCTGCATGTTGCTATTACAAATTTTTCTTGATAAAATTAGTGTCAATTAATTGTCTAACTCAGAAGGCAATAAAATGTACTCTTCATATGGTTCATTCAATTCACAACAATTAGATGAAAAATACCTGAACCAGATATGAAATCAGAAAAAATTGTCAGGCATAAAGTAAAAAAGTTGAGAAATGACATACAATAGCAAGTGCTGAATGATTCCCATTCTTAGATACTGTTTCTGCTTTCTTTTTCGAGTTGTGGAGACAGTTCTTGAGAAGAGGAGCAGGAGGAAACTTCTCAGTTAAGCCAGCCTCGCAAGCAAAACATACAGCTTCGAGCTCCTTTCCAGTCTTCACCAGCTCAGCAATAATATCTGCAACAGATCACATAAAGCTTCAAGTGAACATTTTATAGCAAACATGTGCAGAAGAAGCAAAAGGGCATAGACATTTTAATCTAAGTTTCTATTGCAAGTATAGATAGCAGGGAAAAAACCATTGACATCAGAAACTAATCATTTTCGCCAGCCATTACTACTAAGTGCAACTCATAACGAATATGTCATTACTGAATAACTGGTTTTATTCCTTTTCTTTTTTTCCTTTTTCAAGAGAAAAGCCCATAGTTTTAGACCATAACCACCATCAGGGACAGGAAAGCTCACAACCATAGTGGAATGAAAAGCTACGAGAAAGAAAGGACACTGCCTACCCATGCACATTGATCACAACAAGTCTTGACAAACTAATCCTGTGCGCCATGAACCCAAGACATTAGGCAAAAGCTCGTTTCTGACCACTGTTGGCAATACCTTCTCAATAATTTTCAGCAAACTACTCTTACCCTATTTGTTGTTTATTTGTTAGATCATTCAGACTTTCAGATACGGCACACAATGTTCATTTAAACTCGCAGTAATTTTCACCTCAAAGGGGGAAAAATTAGCTAAGCCTCGATATCTTAATCTAAAGATCACTTTATACCAAAATAAAACAGGATCCAATTTACAAAGAGTTCTCATTCAATATTCTGGTCAGAGGCCTGCTAGCATCCCTTTATTGGTTTTGCTACATTTTAAGGCTAATTACAAACAACCACGTGAAATACTGCAGTAAAGCAGAACTAACCCCTAGATATGGTAAATAACAAATGACAGCTAATGTGGAACCAGAAAATTTTGAGGAAAATTGTGGAAAATTTTGGGGCAGAACGGAGAAATTTAGGGTTCCGAGGCTTCTCACCAAGGAATTAGACTTCTCGCCAACGTAGACCTTTCTCAGATTTTAGGGTTTTAACGTCTCAAATATTTCATTGAATTATAAAACTATTTTAAGGGGCCTATTTATAGGCTTCCAATTGCTATCCTCCTCTCCCCCCAACCAATGTGATCCTAAACGTATTCCATAAAAAGAAAAAAAGAAAAAAACAACTATAAAACAAGGTCTAATCAAGTAGACAAAACAAGGTCTAATCAAGTAGATAAAACAATGTCAAATAGATTCAATTGGGCTCGAACCCAACAACAAAGAACTTGATTAAGTCTCACATCTAAGTCTTCGTAAGTATACTTTGACGTCCCCATCAACTCTCCCCGGGTGGGTAGAACTCGGCGCCAATAAATGTAAGGATTAATAGCTGTCATAAAATTCGAGCAAATCTGAATATATTTTCTGAAGCTTTGCTCTAAAAATCCAAATATTTTCCAAATCTGGCCCTCCTCTTTCCACTAACCAAGTAGCACCGATAGCCACCATGTCTGATTAATATTACATGTTCATATAGAATGCGGTCAATCTGCTCCTTGTTTATGTGTATGGGTGGTAAATTTACTGGAGGTGGAATGACAGGTAGCACTCATCTCATCATGGGCGGGTATTGTTGCTGGACCATTATAAATCACAAAATCTTCAATGTTAAAAGTTAAGCATATTCCATAATCTACACGGAGGCTTACAACATATACATTAGAACCAACCAATTTTTTCCAAGATTTTATATGGGCCAACACTACGAGCTTGTAATTTCTCCAAGATGAAACCTCTCAGATCTAATTCGTATCATAACATAGTCGCATGCATTAAACTCTTTGAAATATTTGTGTGCATCTGCATTAGCTTTATATCTTTCAAGGCTAGGGTGAATTCTTCTGCTGATCTCTTTATACAAATCATGAATGTATTGTACAAAAAATTCAGCTAACTCTGACACTAACACTGTATGCTGATGTGACATAAGAATAAGGTATACATGCTTTCTAGGTTGATACACATGAATTACTTCAAACGGACTCATGCCAATGGACCTATTCACTGAACCATTATATAAGCCATTATATGCAAACTCGACAGTTAGTGACATCAGATCCCAATACTTGGGATTCTTACCCACTAACATCTAAGGATATTTCCTAAACTTCGGTTCACTGCCTCAATTTGACGTCAATCTGAGGACGGTGGATGGTAGGGACTGACTGTAATACTATGCAGGAAATGAGATTGGATGAAACAGCATTAATGCAACTCCTGCTGTCAATGATCACCTTACAATTCTTATCACCGTTCTTCAAAAAAGTGTGAAAAATTAGAGCCATTCTGATGCGTCTCTGGGGTTTCGGCCCAATAGTGGCATTTTTGTAATTTCAGAAATCATGGGGGGTTTTCATAATTTATCAAATCTATAATTTTCCTTTATTTATAGCCTAGAGCTGGCTATGGGGAGAGGATGTTTGAATTGTGGAAGAAAATCCATTAGTCAATTTGTCCACGGACAATTAGTTGGAGATCTTAGGCTTTGATCTCGAATCGAAAGATAGGAGAAAGGCCTCTTCTCAAACCGAGGCTGGTTATCTTTGAATTTTCAGTTTCTACATCAATAAACATCCCTCTTTCTTTCCCAAATCTCTTCCCTACCCATAAAAATCCCTCATTTCCCAAAAAATCACTTCCACCCCAAAAACCCCCATAAAACACATTTTTATCCCAAATTCAGGTCTGAAACGTATCAAATTGGTATCAGAGCACGTCGATCCATGGAGACTACGAGATCCAAGGATAGAATTGATGCATTGGAAGAGAGGATGGAGAAGTTTGAAGGCGAGATCTATGACTTGATTAAGAAGAGCGCCGACAAACAGAATAGCGAGTTTGATCGGAAGTTCTCGCAACTCATGGAAGCCATAGGTCAAACAAATCAGAAACTTGACGCGTTCTTCAAGAAGTTGGATTCAAATCAGGTCGAAACCCTAGATCTAGAGCAAAAGGCGAGATCTTTGGTGAAGGGGAAGGAGAAAGTTGATCCATTTCGCGAGGGACTTCTTTCGGATGCAAATTTGGTCACGAACGACGAGGAACAAGCTCTCAATGAAGGCGTGGTGGTGCGACGAGGGTTCTACGACAGTTAGGAAGAAGAACGAGAGACGGAAGAACGACGTCGGAACCCCCAAGGCAACCGCCAGCCCCTGGCGGCCCGCCAGGGCTTCGTCGAGCACTGGCAAGCCCACCAGAGCCTGCAGGGGCCCCTGGCGAACCGCCAGGGCCGTAAAACCTTGGGTGGCCCGCTAGGGCTACCTGGGTGCCCGACGGCCCGCCAGGGCCATCTAGGTCCCTTAGCAACCCACCAGGCCCCAGACAGCAGCACACGTGCCATCGGGCACATCTTGGGCTTTAGACGGCCCTGCGAGGAGGAATCAGGTAGCGAGGAGGGGGTCAGGGATGAGTTTGGGGTTCTCCGGAATGAATTTGGCGCTGATTTGTACGAGGGAGAGGTCCCAGGACGTGAGACGAAGTTTGAAAACTATGACAGGTACCGCAAGTATGATCAAGTGGACTTTGTGGATGGAAGAGAAGCTGATTGGGAAGGACGCACGTGGAACGGAAGAGATGGAGGCCTTGTTGGAGGCTATAGATATGATGTACCTCTTCCCCCCATATCGACGCATGACTACTAGCAGGGGAGAGGAGCACAAGGAGGGTTTTCTGCGAAAAAATCGGTTCAGGAAGCTAAAGATGCCCGTTTTTAGGGAGAGTGCCCAGATTCGTGGTGATACATGGTTGAGGGATACTTTGAGGTATTTATTGTTCCGGAGGGAGATTGGCTTAGTGCCTCTGGGTCTGCCTGGAAGGAAAAGCGTTATCGTGGTATCGATGGACCCAACAAGACCGGCCTTTCAGCAATTGGGAGGAGTTCATGACGCTCCTGCTGGAGCGATTCGGTGAGATACAGGCGGGCGGCGCATTTAAGAGGTTGTATTCTCTGAGGCAGGAAGGGACCGTCAGAGACTATGTCAAGAAGTTTGAGATGCTAGCTAGTCGGGTCAGTGGGGTGTCAAGAGTCTCTGGAGGGATGCTTTATGAAGGGATTGAAACCCACCATTAGATCGGAGTTGAGGTTTCAGAGGCCTACGAATCTGCGAGAGTGCATGAGTTTGGCAAGGATGGTGGAGGACAGACAGGACCAGGAGAGGAAATCTCGCGGGGCATGGGGAGGTCCTTTTCGGGGGCAGGAGACTATAGGGGGGACACAAGGCGGCCACGAGGGGAACAGCAGCCACAGGCGAAGCAGCGGCCATCAAAAACGGTGTTGAGGCACGACTAGGGGCAGATAAGGCTGATGACAGAGGCTGAGATACGAGAAAAGTGTGCCAATGGATTATGCTTCAAGTGCGACAAAAAGTTCTCTCCGGGACACCGGTGTGGCAACCGTACCTTGCAATTACTGATAATGAATGAAGAGGTGGATGGAGAGAGCATGTTAATGCTGGAGGCTGGAGAGGAGGATCGGGAGCACATGCACTTGGATTGACTCGTCCGCGCACTTCACGCACAACCTTGAGGAGAAGGCGGTTCTTCGGGAGCGGAGTAATGATGCGTCTCTGGGAGTTTCGGCCCAATATGGGCATTTTTGTAATTTCAAAAATTATTGGGGGTTTTCAAAAATTTATCAAATCTGTAAGTTTCCTTTATTTATAGCCTAGGGTCGACTATGGGGAGGGGATGCTTGAATTGTTAAAGAAAATCCCTTACTCAATTTGTCCACTGACAATTAGTTGGAGATTTTAGGCTTTGATCTCGAATCGAAAGCTGGGAGAAATGCATCTTCTCGAATCAAGGCTGGTTATCTTTGTATTTTCAGTTTCTACATCAATAAAAATCCATCTTTTCTTCTCCAAATCTCTATCCTATCCATAAAATCCATCATTTCCCATAAAATCACATCTTTCACCCTAAAACCCATAAAAATCACATTTTTATCCCAAATCTAGATCTGAAACGTATCACATTCATCACTCTCTTTGGATTGAGCTCGGGTATAACGTGCAATTCCAGGCCAAGGATTTTCGAAGTAAGGATCTAAAAGCTCTATTTGAATGGGTATACTTCGAATATATCCTTGTCTTGATGATTCCCCATCGGTCCCATAACAATCCTCTTCTGGCTTATAAAATTCATTTTCATACTCTCCTTGGTCATATCCCTCAAGATCGGTTACAAGTAAATTTCTTGATGGACATTGACCCACAAAATGACAACCCTAGCACTTATAACACTGTGTGTCACCCAACGTTAGAAGACTCACCAATAACTCATTTACCTTTATCACCATAACGATTGAGGTTTTGAGATCGACTTAAGGTTGAAACTGACCATATGAAGGTTTGCTACTAGTTTCTGATGTGCAGCTAAACAGTTCTCGCAAGTCAACATTTTGTCCCATTTCGTTTATGGAAACTGTTAAGCTCTTGCACGAGCTGATACACATGATCTAACGTGTGGATCTCATGAATGATATGCTCATTTCTACGGTCGAGTTTAAGGCCATCCCTAAACCTAGATAGGATCACCCTCACATCTTTCGATACACCGCAGCGCATCATATACTCGTCAAATCTGGTAATGTATTCACGAACAGATCTATTATTTTGGTTCAAGCTCTACCATTGGTAAGGGAATCGCTGATGGTAGGATATAAGCAAGAATTTCTCTTTCAACTTTTTCTTCATCTCATCCCACAACTATATGTGGTTGCCTCCCACTCGCCAACATATGCTCAACATTTTACCAAAATAATTCAGTTGATCCAATTAGTTTCATTTTGGTAAATCTCACATTCATATCCTCTCACATAAGGTACCAATCAAAGTAGTAGTCCTTGTAAACCATCCAATCATTAAAAACCTTAAGATATATGCGGCCATTAAAAGTGAGTGCTTCTACCTTGATACCAGTGTTCTAAAACAAGTTATATGCGGCCGCATATGCAGCCGCATATAGTGAGGCGGCCATTGGCCGCATGAAAAATCAGTTATGCAACCAAATTTGTGGTTGGCCGCATAATTGTTCTCATAACTGTTATGCACCTGCATATGTGAATATACATGCACATAATCGATAACTAAAACCCCCAAACCGTTGGAAACCCGACCCGTTAAACATAATAATCAGTTTTTTTATTTTAAGGATTTTCCAAAAATTAAAAACGGCGACCACTCTCTCCATCCAATCCAAGGGAAAGCAGCAGCAGATCGAAAAAAGAAGCGACGGAGCGAAGCGACGGCGAGAAGCATGTATGCCTGCTTGTTTTTTCTTTTTCCTTTTTTCCAAGCGGGAAGCAACGACTTAGCCGAATGTTTTTCCTTTCATTTTTCTTTTTTCTGATAGGGGGATAGATGATGATGTTCGTTATAAAGCTGACGACGAAGATGAATGGATCTTTTGTTATTTCAAAATACTTATGTTTAACTTGCTTTTGATTTAGATGTAAAACTAAATATTTATGTTTTGTGTGAGTAGATTGTTTTAGACCAAGGTTTTAGGTCTCGATTTCGGTCTAGGTACAGTTCTTCCCAAAATTTAGGTTTCGGTACCGGTATCGCCCGTTTCAGCGGTTTCGGAAGCAAGTTTCGGTTTCGTCCATATCGCTAGTTTCGGCAGTTTCATTTCACGTATCGGTTTCGGTTTCGGAGATACTTTAAATATGTATATATTATATACACAGTGGTGGTTTCGGAGGTTCTTAAATCTAAACCTATCAAATACTATTAAATAATTAATAAACTAAAATATTAATCATATACTATCAAATACTAAATACTAAATAGATAAACTAAATTTGAGTTCCTAAACATATCAAATACTAAATACCTAAAGTTTGGTACTTAAATGCTAAATATTAGATAAATGCATAGATCCAAAAGCATGCCTTATGCACCCACCGTTTAACCTTGCGTAGATACCCCACTTATTTACAAGTTTGCCAAAACATCGCTGGGCGTTGCTTTGCGCACCCACCATTTTTCTTTGTGCACATACCACTTATTTACAGTGTTGCCACAAAATATCCGCTTGATATGCGTATCGACTGTTTTACTTTACGCACATACCACTTATTTACAAGTTTGCCTTTTTAAAGAACGCGTCATCTCCTGAAAGGCGACTCGGGCCTCTTTCTCTCTCTTTTTGCTCTCACTCTCATGCTAGATGGTCGAGGCGGGTTCGACGAGGCAAGAGGCAGGTTCGACGAGGCAAGAGGCAGGTTCAACGAGGCGACGACGCGATGATGTGAGTTCAATTTTTTCATTATCTTCCTTTTGTCCCTTTTCTTCTTTTTTCCAGCAATTTTTTCTTGGTTCTGCCTCTTCTTCGTCTAATTCCTCATCATTTTCAAGCCGAAAACCTAGGGGTTTCTCTTCTCTTTTAACCGAGCTTTCTATGCAACCTATTGATTCACGAAATTTTTCAAGTTTTTAGAGAGTTTTTATTTAATTACACATTCTTTTTCCTCCGTTTTTTGACCGGTATTGAAGGTATAGGTTAGTTTCGGCTAGTATCAGCCGATACTGAAACTAACCCTTAGTTTCAGTATCGTCAACTGCCGATACCTAATGGTATCAGCCGATATCTCAAACCCAGCTTTAGACTTTAGTTATTTTATGTATTAATCGCATTGATGGTGCTAATCTTTTAGTATGAATTAATCCATGTTTTTAAAAGTTAATATGATTTTTTTCTTGTTACCATCTTTTAGGATTTTTTTTTTAATTTAATATACACAAATACACACACTTACTGCTTATTTATTTATTAAAATAATCATTTTTCATGTAAACTGCATAATCCGCATTATCGGTCGCCTAATCCGCATATGCGTTATGCGCTTCTGAACCGCATGCATAATGAAACCGCTTTTCGAACACTGCTTGATACTCCTAACTACAGTCTCATCTGGGCTCGTCTCTCAAGAAATGGTCTCTCTCTAGGCTGTCTAAGAGGACCCAAAAACATTCGTGTGTCAACCCTCACCACCTGATTCTTTTTGAAGAGTATGCTCAAGGTCCCCTCACCACCTGGTTCTTTTTGAAGAGTATGCTCAAGGTGTATGATACGATCTATTAGCTCACGGGACTCTACCCTCGTGGACAATGGTTTCTAACGTAGCTAACCAGTTAAAGGATCTCTCTCATCTGTTGTTTGTCATAATCATAGGAATCAAGGTATCTAATGTTGGATATACTCTACCACTACCCTAAATGTATTACCACTACCCTAAATGTATGAAAGCTAATATGATGATGCTTTTTAAAACTATTTACATTTTTAAATACTATTTTTTTCATTTTTAAAATGAGATTATGATAAATTAATGTAATTTCATATATGATGCAGATCAAATGAATGATGAGATCAGCTAGCAGAAGTCATTGGCAACTAAGATTTGAGTTATTTGCAAGGCTTATAACAATTTTAAAAAGCTTAATTTGGTGAAGTGTAATGTATATGATGTAATGTAAGTGTGTAATGTGAGTTCAATTTCTTAGTAAAATTGGTCCTCTTGTCGTTGAATTTGCAATTATCTCTTTTTTTAATAATGAATTTTTAAGGCTATAAAGAATAAATAAATCTCTATATGAATATTTATTCTGGAAATTTGGCCTTACGATCGTTTGATGGAAAAAGAACACCAGCATCAATTGAGATGTAAAAGGCTAAGGTAAAACTCACATCAAAGTCTTCCTGCACTGAAGATGAATAAATCCACATAGGGTTGCTACGCGTGCTTGGTTAAATTGGCTACAAATAACACTTAATTTTGACTAAAACGACTTTGAAATCTTCAAAACAACAAGACGATGCAAAAAAATCCAACAAAAATACATGAAAAATCGCATGATGCACTATGTGTGCCGCGACTCGATTGAATCGTTGACCGGGTCAACTTGACTCAGTTAGAACCAACTTCACAGATTAGTCTGCTCGGTTCGGGTCGGAGTGGGCTGAAAAATAGTGCGACGCAACCGATGCGACGCGGCTTCACGGCTCGACTCGTTGTTGGGGTCAACTCGACAAAGCCGACATTGTAGCAAAACGGTGTGATCGACTCTGACGTCGTTTTTTGACAATCTCGCTGGCGATTCACCGTCAAATTACGGATGTGGGTTCATCAGAGTATAAGCAAGCCTATGAGGGGGTCGACTCTCTTGGCCGTCAACGATGAGGGTGATGGCAAACGTTAAAAAGTTTGTTGTCAGCAGTTTGATGGGCTTCGGACTACAGTTGTGGTGTCATTGGCTACATGCAACGTCGGCAAAGGCGTATGAGGCTTTTGGGGGTGACCGTGTTCGTTGTAGGACCGCTTGAGACGGCGTCGGTGATGGGTTAGGATTTTGGATATCTTATTTTGTTTGGATCTAAAAATTGAAAAGAGAAAGATGAGATCTTTCAGCTTTGATACGAAATTTGATGTCGAACCAAAAGGATTTGGAGAAATTTATGATAAAATTTTGGGGAAGAACAAAGAAATTTAGGGTTCTGAGATTTCATCTTTGATACGAAATTTGATGTAGAACCAAAAGGATTTGGAGAAATTTATGATAAAATTTTGGGGAAGAACAGGGAAATTTAGGGTTTTGAGATTTAATTTATGGAAAATTTTGGAGAAGAACAGAGAAATTTAGGGTTCCAACTCTTCTCTCAAGGAGTTGATTTCTCGTCGACGTAGACCGTTTTAAGGTTTTAAGGTTTTTAATCTCTTAAACTTTTCATTGAATTATAGAACCATTTTAAGGGGCCTATTTATAGGTTTACAACTGATATTCTCCTCTCCTCCCAATCGATGTGGTACTAAACTTATTCCATAAAAAGGAAAAAACCAACTACAAACAAGGTCTAATCAAGTAGACAAAACAAGACCTAATCAAGTAGCTTCACTTGGGCTCGAACCCAACCATAGATACCTTGATTGAGTCTTACATATCTGTCTTCGTGTGTATACTTTGATGTCCTCATTAATATCCTTCTTATAGAAAAAGATGAAAATTACAAGCTGAGCCATTAGCTGAGCCCTTACTGTAGCAATCAAAGCCCTTTCAAGGGCATCACTGGATAATCAACCATGTTTAATGGTTATATGCTTGTTCTCACAGTTAAGGAACTTACATGCAATGTACCTTTATTTTCAATAGAAAGATTATCGTATTCTATGTACCTTTGCTGTGGTAGGTAATTGCCACGATGCAGTTGCCAAGTAATAACGTTCCTTGGCAGGAAAGTCACTTGGATGAATAAAAAAGCAAATGCAGAGAGAAGGGAGAACAAGATGAAGATAAACAAAGGCAAAATCAGCTAACTACCTAGTTATAGACAAATGCGCGTCGACGGGAAGGTCACTTGGATGAACAAAAAACAATGGAAGAGAAAAGGGAGAAGATGAAGATAAACAGAGGCAAAATAAGCTAACAAACTAGTTACAGACAGATGCCCAATTGTACTAATGCTCCAGCTATAGTGTGTCACGTGACCGTTCTCTACTAGTTGTTGCCCTGTTGCAAGCTTGAGTTCAATAAAGAAGATTGGGAGGTAATCATGTGGATATAAGTGCGGGTTTTATGTTAACCCAAATAAAACCAAACCATTTTTAAGTTCAATACAGATCTGAGTCGAACTTGATTAGGGGATCATGTTTGCAACTTCTTAATTTACGAAAACTAACTTAAACTATCCATGATTTTAACAATACTACCTTAAAACTTTCAAAAATCACCAAAACACGCTTCCAACTTTCCCCAAAAAGTTCATTAAAAATACATTGCGTCGTTTCACCATCAACTTGTCATAAAAATTTTAATTCCAAAATACCCTTATCAACTCTTTTTATTTTTCAAAATTAAAAAAATACTTATTGGATGTGTTTAGTATGGATTTGGGCGAGTTTGGGCTCGAGGGGAAAGACAAGAGAGATGTGCCTGAAAGAAGTATAGAGAAGGGTGGTTTGGATTGGATTTAGGGTGAGTTTTGGTTTAGGATAAAAGAGTAGATGAGGGAGGGGCGAGAGAGAGGGCGGTTTGGGTTGGATTTAGGACGAGTTTTGGTTTGTGAGAAAAGTGTAGAAGACAGAGAAGTTGCGGTTTGAGTCGGATCTAAGGCGGTTTGGATTTTCATGGAGAGTGGAGGAAGGAGCGCGAATGGCTAGGTTCGCGGTTTACGATAGTTTTGGGTTTGGGGGTCAAAATGTAGGATGAGAGAGAAGTAACGGGTTTGGGTTGGAGTTAAACCGAGTTTTGGTTTGTGTTAATGGTGGTCTTGAGTGTGGTTGAAAAGGGTTGAGGATGGGGAGTATATATTTGATTTGAATTTGGATTTGGTTGAAAGAAGAGGACAAACGAGAAAGGATGAGGAAGAAAACACCTAGGGCCGCGGTTTGGATTGGGGTTTAAGGTTTGAAAACATTTAGGTTAGTGCATTGGATTTGGAAAGAGGAATAAAAAATGAATTTTAAAAATAAAATTATTTTTAAAAACCTTATTAAAATATTGTGTTTTTTAAAAAAAATAAATTTTAATTTAGCAACTAAATAATGGTTCAAGGGTTTATGCTAACATTACATTATTTAGTAGCAATTCTTGACTATTGTATGGTTATGCTTTTACCGTTTTATTAATTTTTTAAAAATTAATAAATTTTTAAAAAAACTAATTTTGTTTCAACATTCTTTAAATTGAAATGTTACATATACTTCTTAATGAAGCATTTAATTTTTAACATTTTTATGTTTAAATCCATTTAATTTTTAAACATTTTATGTACTTTTCTGAAAAATATCATTTGACCATCCTTTATTAATAATATAGTAATATGTTATTTAAGTTATAATGATACTTAATTTTAAAAAATAATTATAATTTATCTATTTTTAAGAAAATATTTGATATTTTTATTACTTTCTGAAAAATATCATTTGACCATCCTTTATTAATAATATATAGTAATATGTTATTTAAGTTACAATGATACTTAATTTTAACAAATAATTATAATTTATCTATTTTTAAGAAAATATTTGATATTTTTATTACTTTAAAAGCATTCAGCTTAATTTTTTTATCATAATATGTATTGTATATTTTTACTAATAATTCTCATTAATAAATTATTTTTAAAATGTTAATAAACTTCTAATTTTTTAACATTTTTATTATTTTTATATGGTTTATTTATATTGTTATATGGTATTTAAGTTTTTTATATAGCTTTATTAATTTTTAAAGAAATTTATGAATTTTTATAAAAACAGTACACATTCTCATTTTAATAATTAATTGTGTAGTATATGTTTTGTAAGAATATTTGACATTTTTATTATTTTTTAACTTCTTTATCTTAAATGTTTTCATAATGATACATTTTTTACATTTTTTTACTAATAATTCTCGATAATAAAAATTAAATTTAATATAATTTAGGTTTTTGAACAATTTTTTGCCTTATGATTTTTAAGTTTTTCCAATTTTAATACATCATTGGATTTTTGATATAGTATAGTTTTGGTAAACTTGTCCAAAACTATAGTGTGTTAAAGAACTACACGAACGCCCAAAAAACCCCACACAATCAGGACGTGGGACCCACAATGCTGTTTCTTGGGTGCAAAACCGGGTTCAAATAGGAAGAGTGTGTGAGTGTGGTTATTTTCTTGGGGTTTTCGGAATTTTTTGATTGGGGGTGTGAAGTTGGGTTTGTTTTTGGGTGTTGATTGAATTGTTTGAGTGGTGAGAGTGTTTTGGTTGTTTTTTTTTTGCTTTTGGGTTTTTACGGTGGTGATGTGGCATCCCATGTGGCGATGTGATACTGCCACATGGGACAAAGGCCTCAATTGTATAAAGGATTACTATTTAGTTATAATTGTGTATTAGAATGGCAGTTGGCTCTTTTTGCATGTTCCGCTAACGTAGTAAGGGATTTTTGCTATACTTCCAAAGTTAATGGGTTTTTGATGAGTTTTGAAAGTTTAGTATAGTATTATTAAATTTATAAATAGTTTAGGTAGTTTTCGTAAATTAAGCCGTTTATATCCGGCATCTTCTTATCTTCACTAACAGATTTGTGTGTCGTGAATAACATGATTATGGGTTTGGGATCCAGAACATGAATATCACATTGCATATTGATTTGGACCCCTAAACTCAGTTCAATTCAATATCTTAATGGATTGGGTTTGTTACTCAAGCTTAATCATGAACCTTTGCTGTCATGACTTATTGTTGAGGGCTTCTATGTAGATTTCTATAGCCTAATAGATGATGCGGTTCAACAGCAATTATGGAAGCTGCCGATGGTAAGTAAAATGGGTCGATGTGATGGTCTACAGTTAGAGAACTATCTCCTGCCTCCCTCTCTCTATCCATCTCTCTCGAGTTTCATCTTTAGCTTTTTGTAACAGCAAGGCACAAATGTCCTGTAGAAAATTTGATTTCTCCATATTCTGGTTTCTACTTGGGCCTTCATCACTAAACTATTGACCATTACAATTTCCATCAGTAATCATTCGATGCCAGTTTCTTGGCTTCGTTTGGCTCAGCTCTGACCAAAAACCAACCAAGATGGACAAAAATATATTAAGCATTGGTTTCAGCTAAAGTATTAATTTGATGGTATTATAATTAAAAAACTCAAAATCATATAAATGTATCTGACGAGATGAGTAGGAAAAAAAGGTGTTACTCAACAAAATTTTAAGAGTTGTGAGGCAAGTTGGACATATGCTATTATAATGATGACTGGACTAGTAACAAAATTATATGGAAGATTAAAAATAATGGGTCAAGCTCAAATTTGAAGTCAACCTAGATGACGCAAAATGATACAGAGTGCACTTTCCCAGAGTCTGAAGTATAGATCACTGCTTATACTGTTTGAGATAAGTTTATGATACAGTATGAACATGAGTTGATATTGCCGTGCTAATATCATGCTTGATTTAGAACTAGACCTCAAATACAGGGTTGTTTATTTACACCTGTGTTTCAAATGTCAGTCCAATATATGTAATATCTGCCGCAATATCCGAAAAAATAAGGTGCCAATACAATATATGTATTTTTATTTCAGTTTCTGATTTTCAACTAGTATCGTCTCGTCTGTAATTTTAGAATCAGTCTACTATTTCAACCGATATCGGTCGATTTCAACGTTTTTAAGTTTTAAATTTTTTTATGTTCAATAATACTTATAAAAGGGTTGATTCGATATGCAACCCTAACTTTTTTGAAATTTTTCCAACTCCGTCGCTGATTGATCTTCTTTCTTCCTCCTCACTTTATCTTCAATGATCTTAGTAGCTAAGGTTTAATCCTCCTCATCTTCCTCTTGATCTCGAATCAAGGGTGGCAGCTGTCATCAAGACAAAACGTGTCTTCCTCACCCGTCAGGTTTACATCACAGTCACCGAGTCTTTTGGCGAGAACTGTGTCCAAGAATTCCTCAAAAAGGCCCTATGTTTTCAATTCTTTCCGATTTTTAATATAATTTGTGGTGGAAAATTCGAGTTCAACGCAACATATTGAGCAAAATACATCTTAAACATACTTTTATAAGAATTTATATAGTTTACACCTACTTATATACATATATGATATGCATATGATATTTATTTTAAGCATCCGATATGACACTTCACTATTTGATCAATATCCACAATATATATCTGATATCTGTTGTCCTATATCATATTTTTCAAACAGATACATGACTAATATCCAATATTTAGAACACTGGTTTACACATCATTATAAAATTCAAAAATAACAAAAATTAGTAATAATATGCATGTATGAAAAGCAAGTCATAATAAAATGACAATTACTTGGATAAATAAAAGAAAATAAATTGGACTACAAAATTCTTATTTATTTTTCGAACAAGTACCAATGTTTTTAAAAGTGCCTGGTGGGGCAAGGCGTCCGAGCCGCTACCTAGCGCATTGTGATGGAATCATCACATATCGGCAGCAACGCAAGAGAATTGGGACGGCAAATTAGCTTCAGTGGTATTTTTGTAATTTTAGGGTTCTATGGGCTTTCAATAAATTTGGAGGAAATCTGATTATTATATTAATGGAGGCTTAGAGAAATGCGATGTGAGGCAGAATTTTACGAGAGAAACTTCTATGTGATTGACTGAAAACCTAGATTGTGAAGAGTACGACCATTCTCTCGAATTGGTGGCTTCCTCTGGAATTGTTGATTTGGGAGAGTGGTCCACCTCTCGAACATCTTGTAACACTCTTTATTCCAATAAAAATCAGAAATTTATTTCTAAAATCCTATTTTTACTTCACACCCCAAAGAAAAACCTATCAAATTAGTATCAGAGCAAGATCTTGATGGCGGCGACAAGAAAGATGAAAGCTTTAGAAGAGAAGTTCGATGTGCAAGTAGAAGAATTGAAAAAATCGATAAATGAGATGAGAACGTCAATGGCCTCCATGGTATTTGGGATGGAAGCGACAATCGAAGCCGAAATCGAAGATGTGATGAAGGCGTCGAAAGCGAGGTTGAATGCGACAATAGAGACTTTCATGCAAACCCTAGCGCAACACTTTTCTTAACGATTCTCTGATTCTAAAGGGACGAAGAAGTCACATCTGGGTAACATAGAAGGTAACAACTCAGATATAGGACAAAAGGCAAAAAAGTTTGACGAACGAAAAGGAGAAAATTGAAGAATTTAGGGAAGGGCTTCTCTTCGATGCAAATCTAGAGTCCGAAGAGGTGGCGTCGACCCCCACACATTTGCTAGGGGCCCCGGGCCCCTGGAAAGCCCCGGCAAGACCACCTGGGGCCTTGCGGCCTCAAGCGACCCGCCAGGACCCAGCCAGGTCCCGGTTGGACCGCCCTTGGCCTCACAGCCCCGAGGCGCCCCGCCTGGGCCTGGGCGAGCCCCGGCTAGGCAACCTAGCCGGGGCTTGCTGCCCCCATGCAACCCGCTAGGGCTACAGCCAGCAACAGCAGGGCTGCCAGGGCCCCCTGACTCCCGGGAGGCCTGTCAGGTGACGGATGTGCATCGAAGAACATGTCGGGGGTACCAACATTGAGCTGGAGGACCCTCGAGGACCCCCCACCCCCCACAACCCCTAGATTTTAGGACATGGACTCCGACATGTTCCGTCCTATAAGAAGTTTAGAGATGACCATGACGATGATGTTGGTTATGAGGATGATGGAGGAGACTCAGTTTGGGGCAAAGATCATTGGGGAAGCAATGGTAACGTAGGTGGACCCCCAATGAGTGGATTTGGGCAAACCAGGGAGACAACAGAACACTATCAGCCATAACACTATGGACAGCTCAGAGGAAAAGCTGGTCAGAGGAATCTCGGTGTTGATGGCAAGATTAGGAATATGAAAATGACGACCCTTATGGATGGATTTACCATGCAGAAAGATTTTTTTAGTGACCCGCCAGACAGAGAAGGAGAAATGCAGCTGACATGTGCTTTGAAGGAAAGGCATTATCTTGGTTTCAGTGGAGGGAGCAGATGTGACCTATGCATTCCTAGAAGGGGCTTAAGAATTGCTTGGTAGACCGTTTTCGAGACACCCAGTGAACAAAATTACAATAGCAGCTCCCTGCAATCAGGCAAGAGGACACCGTCAGGGAGTACAAGGAGAAATTTGATGCACTCTCGAGACGAATAGGGGGGGTACTGGAGGAGACATTGGAGGGGGCTTCATGAAGGAGCTCAAGGCAAACATCCGTACTGAGCTCTGCATATAGAGACCTAGTGGATGTTGGACAGGATGTAGCTGTCACAGATGATAGAAGAACGACTCATAGAGGAGCGACTGACCAGGAGAGTCTGGCAAGGATCCACTGTTGCTGCCAGAAACCAGAGGGGGGACAAAAAGCGCCAAAGGGGGAGATCAGCCCAGAAGAGAGCAGTGAGCCACGGCCAAGAAGTGAGAGACAGGCGGATGAAGCGATTGTGAAGGAATTGTGCTATCGTTGTGATGAAAAATTCTACCCAAGACATTAGTGTCGAGACCATAAACTTCAAATGTTGATCATAGACGAGAAGGCTGAGGAAGCTGTGGAGGTAGAGGCTGCGGAGACAAAAGATCAAGAGCATCTCCATTTGGACATCGCAAAGGTCTTGTTGAACTCTGTGATTAGATTCACCTCGAACCACACTATAAATTGACATAGATGATTTCAAATCAGGATGTTATAGTGCTCACTGAAAGTGGGGCCACCCACGACTTCATATCTAATATGGTCGTAGAGCAGCGGGGCCTGCAGTTGATAGACACTGGGGTTTTGGGGTGATGAAGTGGATCGGGAAGGTGGAGCGCAACAGAGTATTGTTCAGTGGACTTGTTCTGATGCTCCAAGATATTCGGGTCATGGAGGATTTCTTGCCACTTGACTTGGGCAACACCGACATGATATTAGGGATGAGGTATCTACAGTCATTGGGAGACATAAGAATCAATTAGAAGCTGTAGCGTATGAAGTTTCAGGACGAATGGAGGATAGAAGACTTCAGGGCGAGCCCAGTCTATGTCGAACTATGGTTTCCCTAAAACCCATGGTAAAGGCAATCCGGTCAAAGTGGTGGTTTTAATGGAGTTATAGGGCTTAGCGGAGTACGCCGAGGAGCATATCATTCCTTTCGTGGTACAACAGCTATTCAGTTTGAAAGAGTATTCTAGACACCCCATGGTTTTCTTCCACTACGAGACCATGAGCATGATATAGTCTTGTGAAAGGAGTCTCACCAATCAGCATGAGGCCCTAATGTTATCCCAGATACACAAGGCCAAGATTGAGCATATTGTTAAGGAGATGGTTTAGGCCGGGGTTATTTAGCCCAGCGTGAGCCCTTTTCGAGCTTATCGTCAAGTTGATGAAGAAAAAAGATGGTAGCTCGAGGTTTTGTATTGATTATCGTGCATTGAACAAGGAAACGGTTTCAGATAAGTTTCATATCCCTGCGATTGACGAGCTACTTGAGCTTCATATATCGATGATTTTACCAAGATTGATTTGAAGTCCTGCTACCACCAGATAAGATTGCGAACAAAGAATATCTCCGAGAGCTTTAAGGACTCATGAGGGCCAGTATGAGTTTTTGGTCATGCTCTTCAGCTTGACCAACGCCCATGCCACTTTCCAAGCTCTCATGAACAAGGTATTCCGCCCTTACTTGTGCCATTTTGTGCTAGTCTTTTTCGATGACATTATGGTGTACAACCGATCTTTGGAAGGGCATGTGAAACACTTGGAGATGTAATTTTAGCCTGTAAGGATCAATACACTAGAAGGGGGTGAATAGTGTATATTAAAAAATGTTGCAAATAAAATGTTAATAATATTTGCAAAGATGGCACAGAAATAAAAAGACAAGTACTGAATTTAAATCAATCGCAAACACAGAGATTTATCCTGGTTCGGATCCTTGTGATCCTACTCCAGTCATCTACCCCGTAGAGATTTTCAATCCACTATAATCACTTGCCCCGCAAGCACAAACTTACAAAAATGGCGACACTCACCGTGTCCCAAATTTTGTACAATCTCTAAACAGAGATTCAAACATGTTAAATAATGAAATAGAAAAACACATATAGCCTTGTTATAAATTTCAGAGAATGAATTCAAGGATGGTGTTTAGAAGATGAACTTCAAGATATAAAAAGATATGTAATGAAGAGCAACACTTGAAGTTCTCTGGTTCATAAAAGAAGAGAGAGATATCAATCGATTTCTTCTTGCAATTATGAACACAAACAACTTTCCAAAATGATGTTGAAAAAAATCCAAGTTCTTCCGATCTTAAATGAAGAAGGAAATCTAATGATTTCTTCTTACAAATAAGAAAAGAACAACTAATGGCCTAAAGCTTTAGAAAATGAAAGACTTGATTTCAACAATTAAGAGAGTAAAGAAGAGGAAAGTGAGTGAAAGAAAAGAGAGGGTCTACCCCTCTATTTATAGTGTTTAGGCACGGTTGGGGACTGTAGTTAACGTTGAAAAACGGGCAAGAACCGTCCCTGAAAATTTGGGATCAAAACGGCTAGTTTTGAAATTGGTCGACCAAAATGACCACATTGGTCGACCAAAATTTAGAGAGAGAATTTCGACCGTTGGAAGACATTTCTAGAATCTACACGGTTAGGGGAGTTTGCACATGTAATCCCATAACCAAATTCGAAGGTTTAAAATTGGTCGACCAAAATAGGGTTATTGGCTGCCAATTTTCAAAGTTGCGAATTTTCGAAATTTGGAAGTGTAGATCTCTGAGTAATGGAACCTAGATGACTAAGACATATTATCACAAGGCTTTGTGACTCTAATAAAGTAAATTTAACGTTGATTACATTAAGCCGTAGATAGGACTGCATCTGCAACTGAATCTGAGAAGCTTCTTTGCAGGGGATCCCTTATCAAGTGATTATATATCCAAGTAGTGAATGTAGGTGCCTTTGTCTTTCCAGCTTCATGAATGATATATCTGATTGAGTATGCATGAAGATATCTTATTTGTGTGGAACTAAGCATTGATATGTATCTGCGTACATAGAGTTAGTACCACTGAATGTGTTTGTCATATCAAAACCATATGGGAATAGAAATACGGAATTATGAAATTCCAACATTCTCCCCCTTTTTGATGATGACGAACATGAAAAATATATATCGTTTAAAATTGAATACAGCAGATATACTCCCCCTGAATATGTGGAGTTAGTGAATACTCCCCCTGAGTAGATGAAATATATTCTCCCCCTTTGGAATCCTCAAAAAGAGGCAAAAGAGAGTTAGTCTAAAAATTAGCGAAAAAATTATGAGGGAAATATAAATGGGGAGAAAAAATGAGTATATTGCCGTAAAAAGAATGAACAAAATAAAAAAATTGGTCAGTAGTGGAATTTTAAGTAGGAGGCCAAAAAAATAGTATATATGCCGAAAAAATGAGTGCAGGCCATTAAAAATAACAAATGGGCAGGGTATTGGAAAATAATAAGTGGGCAGGCCATTAAAAGTACGTACTAATTCAGGCCTAAAATGGCAGGCCAGTAAAGATCGAGCCATGGACGGTAGTTGTATTAGGAAAAATAAATGTAAAAAGGTAGCATATATTAGTGTCCCAAAAAAAATTGACAAAGTATTATTTGTTAAAAAAATTATGGAGAAGAGCACAAAAAAATATATGCCAAAAATACTTAGGCCGAAATGGCCACATAGTAAGAGCAGGCAAAATAAAAGAAGTCATGTTTGTAGTAATGTAGTATATGTGCAAGGAGCCCAAGGAGAATGGGCTGGGGATGCAATAGAATAGAACCGAAAGAAAATAGAATAAAGAACCATGTATACCAAGGTTACATAGGCAAAATGAACATTAGAAAATAAGTATACAAATTACCAGGAGATAGAAGCAAAATAACTTGACAGGACATGGGTACAGATCAAAATATAACCTATATAAAAAATATGTGGGCATGGAATTATATCCTGTAAAGAAATAATGCTAAAACTGCCAAAAGAGGCCAAATATAAGCAATATACAATAAAAATGAGACCAAATCTGCTTAAAAATGCAAATAGCAGGATGCAAGTAAAAATGATGTAGAGGTTAGTTTGGCCTGCATAATAGAAATGGAACAAATAGTTGGCCATAGAAATGGCTATAGCATAAAAACAGGAAAAGAAAGGCACAAATAGTAACAGAATGTGCAATTGAGCTTCAAATTTTCAAATGAACAAGCCATGGGCTAATGAACAACACATTTCCAAATTAACAGAATATGCAAAGGAACAACATGCTAAGGACAGGACCAATAGAACAACCATGTACATAATTGTCAACGAAGTGAAGAAACAACATCATACATAGACTGAGGGGAAAGTACAGACATCACATAGGAAGAAGTTACCAAAACAGCCCATTGGCTGAACAACATACATCAGAGACACCATATGAACTACAACAGAACAACAAAATAACCGAACAATCCCAACTGTCCGAACACCAACATAACGACAGAACCAACAGGATTACCGAACCAACATAACCACTGAACCACAGATCCCCATAGTACTTATAGAACAACATCATGAAAGCAAGAAACCCAAACCAAAGTGATCATCACCAGAAAGAGTACCCAAACCAACCAAAACAGAACGATCATGCTACCCACGAAAAACAGCGGAAAATAGAGCCGGAAGATGACTACGGCCGAGAAGAAGACCCAGGCCCGGAAGGAGACGCATCAGTCGAACGTCGAGTGGCCCGAAAGTGGAGCGACTCAAAGTGATTTGCCAACGAGGCAACAGCAGTGGTAAGATCATCCATTCGTTTGTTATGATCCTGCAACGTAGCACCACCGGAGCTCAAATGGGTCTGAATGCCACGAAAACCATCGTGCATCTCGCCCTGAATATCCTGAAATCCTCGAGACACGGAATGACGTAGTGCACAAATCTCACCAAGGATAGCATCATGACCAGATGTCGGGGTAATGGGAGTAGTAGGAGAAGCCGCAGACTGGGAATACCGTTTCCGAACCAGAACACGGCCACGAGTGCGAGAAGAGCCGGGGGTATGGGAAGTGGGAGTGGGTCGGGGGTAGGAGTGGGATGAGGTCGCGAAGAGCGAGTACGAGTACGTGGAGAGCGAGACATGGATCTAGTAACTGGACTGGAGGGAGGGGGGAGAGGCGTCATGGTCAGCGGCAATGGCATCGGAATCATCATCAGGGTCAGAAGTGTCAGATACGACCAATTGCATGTGAGTCAGGGTTGCAGAAGTGAAATCAATCGGATTGAAGATAGGGGCTGAGTTGGCGAATGGAATCTGAAAGGCCTCTAAATCCTAGTGATCAGTGAGGGCAAAAAAATATGAGTCTTAACGGGTTTAGCCAAGGAGTCAAGCAGAACAGAACCCCAACAGATAGGAAGTTCACCCATCAAAGCGTAAAGGCATCGGGCGGTCTTGGTGCTAACGTAATTGAGGGAGCCAATTTTTGGGGCTAGATTCGTGAGGATGATCTTAACCATCATACGCGCAGGGGGATGAAGGGTGACCGCAGAACGTTTGGGGCGAAAATCCGTGGACAAGAGAAGCTTGATGGCTGGGTCATAAATTGAGAGTAGTGGGCAGAGACTGGACATGGGTCAGTGGTAGTTGCAGTAGACGGGATAACATAGGACCAGTTAAGCGAAAGTAGAACCCATTGACAATGGTTGCAAGGGATAGCATACCAGCCAGCAGGGAGGAGTCTAAGTTGGCATAAAATTCTCGAACCAGAGCAGGGAAGTACGGGGTTCGGTTGGAAGTAGACCATAGACCGACCAAACCGGCGGAATGAAGAGGGCTCAAAAGCCTGGAGAACCCATGGTCGCTGAAATCAATATGGCGTTCGGGATGGAAGGGGATGTTCTCCAAGAGCCGGAAGTGTTGCGTAGCCGCCGGAGAGCGAAAGTAGGCCGGTGCCGGGGTCGCTATGAAGTCCTGCGGAGGCGGATCCATCGAGGGTGAAGTCGAAATACGGCGGAACGACGAAAATCAGATCCGTGTGAGGAACAATCGGTCGACGGGGGCCGAGTTGATGGTGGTTGCCGGCGAAACTGGGATGGATCGGTGAAATCGACGGCGCGGCTCGCGAAATCGGTGGAAGACGACGACGAACAGTCGAGCGCGGAGAGGAGAGGGAAGATCGGGCGACGGGGTGGATTTTTTAGGAAGGCGCCGACGAGAGAGAGGGAGATCGCCGGTCGATTTAGGGCGGTGGAGATTTGGGAAGAGGAGAGGCCGACGGGAGTATTGGGGGAAATGGGTGCTTTGGTAAGAGAAATGGTTTCTTTGGGAAGAGAAAAAAAATCTGAAGATATTTGTTTCTTTGAGACGTAGCATCCCTAGGCAAGAATTAAATAGGAAAGAGAATTAGTTACGGGAAGTTGTTGGAACTGACAAAATTCCAATCGGTAGAGAAGTTGAAGAAACGAATCCCACCAAAATTTGAAAATGAAAGGACGGGTTCAGTTTCTGAAACAAAAATGGAGGGAACGGATAACGAGAATAAGCGGGGAGACGAAGTAGTTACCGAAAATTTAAATAATAATAATAAATTCGACAATTGGCGACCAATATTGGTGAATTGGTCGACCAATTTTAAATATAGCCAGAAAAATTTGAAAAAATTTGAATAAAATTCTAAAAATAAAACTAAGAAAGTGTCATAAGTCTGATTCACTAATAATCCCTAAATTCCTACGAAGCTTAATAAAAGTATCTTCTTTCAATGGTTTGGTTAAAATATCAGCTGT
Source organism: Scilla litardierei (assembly GCA_030789695.1). NCBI lineage: Eukaryota > Viridiplantae > Streptophyta > Magnoliopsida > Asparagales > Asparagaceae > Scilla > Scilla litardierei. The sequence continues at coordinate 74,092,319 of CM061135.1, forward strand.
CTGATGTTCAGTAGCTATAAATTTAAAAACTATATCTCCTTTCTGAACATGATCATCTAGAAAATGATAGCGGACATCAATATGTTTGGTACGAGAATGGTGCACCGGATTTTTAGAAAGATTAATAGCACTAGTATTATCACACATAATAGGGCAAGTAGAGCAATCAATATCATAGTCAGATATAGTTTGTTTCATCCATAAGATTTGAGCACATGCTAAACCGGCGGCAATATATTCTGCCTCGGTTGTAGATAAGGAAACAGAGTTTTGCTTTTTGCTAAACCAAGATACTAAAGCATGACCTAAAAAGTGGCAGGTACCATTGGTACTTTTACAATCTGATTTGCAACCAGCAAAGTCTGCATCACTATATGATAATAAATCAAATGTGCTTGACTTGGGATAAAATAAACCAAAATCAGAAGTGTGCTTAACATATCTAATAATCTGTTTTACGGCAGTTAGATGTGAAACTTTAGGATCTGCCTGAAAACGTGAACATAAACATACTGAAAACATAATATCTGGTCTACTAGCAGTTAAATAGAGTATATAGCCAATCATACCTCTGTAAAGACGCTGATCAACACTCTTACCATTTAAGTCTGTGTCGAGAGATGTAGATGTACTCATTGGAGTACGTTTTTCTGCAGAACTTTCTAAACAAAAACGCTTGATGAGTTCTTTAGAGTACTTGCTTTGGTGAATGAAGATTCCTTCCTTCAATTGTTTGATTTGAAGACCGAGGAAGTAATTGAGTTCACCCATGTGACTCATCTCAAATTCCTTCTGCATAATCTTAGAAAAATCTTGACAAAGAGATTCATTAGTAGAACCAAAAATAATATCATCAACATATATTTGAATAATGATTATGTCAGATTTAATATTTTTAATAAAAAGAGTGGAATCTATTTTACCAATATTATAACCAGAATTTAAAAGATAGCTTTTAAGTCTTTCATACCAAGCACGAGGTGCTTGTTTGAGACCATATAAAGCTTTCTTCAATTTAAAAACATGATTTTCAAAATTTTCATGATGAAAACCAGGAGGTTGTTCAACATAAACTTCCTCCTTGAGAAAACCAATTAAAAAGGCACTTTTGACATCCATTTGAAATAATTTAAAATCTTTAAAACATGCAAATGATAACAACATGCGAATAGACTCAAGACGAGCAACTGGTGCATAGGTTTCATCATAATCAATACCTTCTTCTTGATTATAACCTTGTGCAACCAATCGTGCCTTGTTTCTAATTACCTGACCAGATTCATCCAATTTATTTTTGAATACCCACTTGGTACCAATAATTGAATGATCTGTTGGTCTGAAAACTAATTCCCAAACATCATTTCGTTGAAATTGATTGAGTTCTTCCTGCATAGCGATAATCCATAAACTGTCTTCACATGCATTTTTGATGTTCTTTGGTTCAATGGATGAAAGGAAAGCACAATGCGTCATTTGTTCAATTTGACGACGAGTTCTAACTCCATCTGTAATATCTCCAATGATTAACTCCGATGGATAGTTTGGAACTTGTGCAAATGCCTTGGTAAGATCTGTATTATCTGAAATAGACTCAACAGAAAGTTTAGTAGCATCAATTTCATCAAGTTTAGTATTATCTAAAGAATTAGATAAAGGTAATATATTCTCTTCATCATCAATAATGGGAGAATTAGATGAGGGATTCTCATCAAATGTGACATGCAGTGATTCTTCAACTGTTGAAGTTCTTTTGTTATATACTCTGTAGGCTTTGCTACGAGTTGAGTATCCAATAAAAATACCTTCATCAGATTTCGAATCAAATTTATCAAGTGCATCTTTAGTATTAAGAATAAAACATTTACATCCAAACACTTTAAAATATGATACACGTGGAATGCGATTAAAGAATACTTCAAAACAAGTTTTATTAAGCAATGGCCTTATGAGAACTTTATTCATAACGTAACAAGCAGTTGCGACAGCTTCAGCCCAAAAATATTTTGGTAATTTACTATCATAAAGCATTGTTCTTGCACATTCTTGTAAAGTTCTATTTTTCCTTTCTACTACTCCATTCTGAGGAGCACGAGGAAAAGAGAAATTATGGGTAATGCCATTTTCATTACAAAAATTAGTAAAAAATTCATTTTCAAATTCTCCTCCATGATCACTACGAATAGTGACAATGTTAGAGGATTTGATCTTTTGTATCTTTTTTACAAAATATTGAAAAATTTTCAAATGCATCATTCTTGTTTTGTAAGAATATAACCCAAGTATATCTTGAATAATCATCAACAATGACAAATGCATATCTACTTCTATTTAAAGAAGCTACTCTCGAAGGACCAAACAAATCTAAATGTAAGAGTTCTAAAGGTCTCTTTGTTGATATAACATCCTTTGATTTAAAAGAAGATTTGTGCATTTTTCCTTGTTGACAAGCATCACAAAAATGTTTGTGTTTGAAAGAAATATTTGGCATTCCATTTACTAATTTGTGTTTTGAAATATGTTCTAAGTTTTTGAAATTAGTGTGTCCAAAACGTTTATGCCATAAAAGTGTATCATCTAATGTAATCATTAAACAATGATTATTAGTGGTAATAGACATGCATAAGATATAAATGTTATTTTTACGCTTACCACGGAATAGAATAGATGACATATCAGAATCATAAATAATGCAATCATTTTGTTCAAAAACTATTTTGTAATTTTTATCGCATAACTGACTAATAGAAAGTAAATTATGTTTCAAACCGTCAACCAGGTGAACATTCTCAATGATAGGCTGATTTGTATTGCAAACTGTTCTAGTGCATATGATTTTGCCTTTCTTGTTGTCACCAAAGGTAACTGTGCCTCCATCTTTATATAAAATGGTTGAAAGTAAGTTGACATTTCATGTCATATGTTTTGAACATCCACTGTCCAAAATCCATCTTTTTTTTTTAGGTACCTGAAAAATAAACATTAAGCATTGGTACCCTTTTATTTGAGGGTCAGTGGGATTAGATTTTAGGAAGCCAAACCCAAGTAGAATTTGGCTTTTTAATGTAATCATAAGAATGAACAATAGAATGTAAATACTGAGAAATATAATAATTTCTATCTTCTAAACATGAATTCTTAGGAACCCATATACTAATTGTAGTAGGTTTCCTAAGCAATGGTTTTGAAATGGTAGTAACATTTCTTTGTGAAGAAGTAGGAATATTTACTTTCTTCGTGTAAATGAATGCGTGATTCTTCTTTTGTGGTTTAACAAAAGTTGTTTTGCCACTAGAGGAAGAAGTGTTATAAGACTTGGGTGCATCCTTATGAGAATAACCCAGTCCTTGTCTATAATTTGCTGGATATTGAATTTTTAGCAGATCATCGAGATTAGTCTTTCCTTTATTAAATTTATTAATATTGGAAGACATCTCGTCATATTTCATCTTTAGTGATGAAATATTTTTATCCATTTCGGATATTTGTGTATGAAGTTCTAGATTCTTAGTTTTGAGAATATCATTCTCTTTACTAAGATCCAAATTTTGAGAAGATGTATTCTCAATATGTATGGAATTTGATGTAGTTTTCTTAGAAGAAGATAATTCCTGATATTTAATAAGAAGATCGTCATTATTCTGTTTCAAAGATTTATGTTGACTATTTAAATTTTTGAAACGAAAATAGAGATCTTTCAATGCATCTAATAATTCTTCATTACTAAAAGTACTTACCTCTTCTTCATTATCTTGTGCCATAAAGCACATATTAGCACTTTCATCATCTTCATCATCTGAAGATTCATCCCAAGTTGCTGCAAATGCTTTCTTCATTTTGTCAAACTTCCTTTCTCTTCTGGATTGATCGTTATTGTTGGAAGTTTTGAACTTTGCTTTGAGAAGTAGACAATCTTTCTTCATATGTCCTGGTCTATTACAATTGAAGCAAAGAGAAGAATCAGTATTTTTAGATTTAATATTATTATACTTACCTTTTTGGAAGAATTTTCTGAAGTTCTTTGCAAAGAATGCCATATCATCATCTGAATCTTCATTATCTGATGTTGCGTTGAAGGCGGGTACTTTCTTCTTCTGATCTGATTCTTCTTTCGCATCTAGCAATGTAACTTCATGTGCCATTAAGTTGCCAATTAGATCTTCCATTGATAATGTGGAAAGATCATTGGCTTCCTCAATAGCAGTGATCTTTGGACGCCATTCTAGGGAGAGTACCTTAAGAATCTTGCGTACCTGATCAAGAGAAGAGTAAACTTTTCCAAGAGCATTAAGAGAATTAATAATGTTAGTGAACCTGGTGTTCATTTCTCCAATCGTCTCTTTGTCCTGCATCTTGAACAACTCATATTTATGAACCAAAGAGGCAATCTTGGTTTCCTTCACTTTATTGGTTCCTTCATGAGTTACCTCGAGTATGTGCCAAATCTCCTTGGCACTTTTGGCCTGTGATACCCGATTAAACTCATGTTTATCCATAGCACAGAATAAAGCATTCATGGCCTTTGAGTTGTTGGTCTTTGCAGTTTTGTCGTTAGCGGTCCAATCAGCAACAGGAGTTGTTGGCTTAGTGTATCCTGACTCTACGATGTCCCAAATCTCATAATTCATACTTTGGAGATGAATCTCCATTCGTATTTTCCAATATGAGTAATTTGAACCATCAAATAGAGGAGGACGAGTTTGAGAGTGCCCTTCAGGATGCTGATTGTAGTTGTGTGGAACTGCGTTCATGTTTGAGGAACTTGCTGCCATCTTAACCTTGCTCTGATACCAAATGTAATTTTAGCCTGTAAGGATCAATACACTAGATGGGGGGTGAATAGTGTATATTAAAAAATGTTGCAAATAAAATGTTAGTAATATTTGCAAAGATGGCACAGAAATAAAAAGACAAGTACTGAATTTAAATCAATCGCAAACACAGAGATTTATCCTGGTTCGGATCCTTGTGATCCTACTCCAGGCATCTACCCCGTAGAGATTTTCAATCCACTATAATCACTTGCCCCGCAAGCACAAACTTACAAAAATGGCGACACGCCCCGTGTCCCAAACTTTGTACAATCTCTAAACAGAGATTCAAACCTGTTAAATAATGAAATAGAAAAACACCTATAGCCTTATTATAAATTTCAGAGAATGAATTCAAGGATGGTGTTTAGAAGATAAACTTCAAGATATAAAAGATATGTAATGAAGAGCAACACTTGAAATTCTCTGGTTCATAAAAGAAGAGAGAGATATCAATCGATTTCTTCTTGCAATTATGAACACAAACAACTTTCCAAAATGATGTTGAAAAAAATCCAAGTTCTTCCGTCTTAAATGAAGCAGGAAATCTAATGATTTCTTCTTACAAATAAGAAAAGAACAACTAATGGCCTAAAGCTTTAGAAAATGAAAGACTTGATTTCAACCATTAAGAGAGTAAAGAAGAGGAAAGTGAGTGAAAGAAAAGAGAGGGTCTACCCCTCTATTTATAGTGTTTAGGGACGGTTGGGGACTGTAGTTAACGTTGGAAAACGGGCAAGAACCGTCCCTGAAAATTTGGGATCAAAACGGCTAGTTTTGAAATTGGTCGACCAAAATGACCACATTGGTCGACCAAAATTTAGAGAGAGAATTTCGACCGTTGGAAGACATTTCTAGAATCTACACGGTTAGGGGAGTTTGCACATGCAATCCCATAACCAAATTCGAAGGTTTAAAATTGGTCGACCAAAATGGGGTTATTGGCTGCCAATTTTCAAAGTTGCGAATTTTCAAAATTTGGAAGTGATTATATATCCAAGTAGTGGATGTAGGTGCATTTGTCTTTCCAGCTTCATGAATGATATATCTGATTGAGTATGCATGAAGATATCTTATTTGTGTGGAACTCAGCATTGATATGTATCTGCGTACATAGAGTTAGTACCACTGAATGTGTTTATCATATCAAAACCATATGGGAATAGAAATATGGAATTATGAAATTCCAACAGGAGATAGTGCTACAGAAGCTTCAAACCCATTAAGTACATGCAAACAAGAAGATATGCATGTTCGCACAACCGAGTGTAAAATATTTGGGTCATGTGGTGCCAACGGATGAAGTGGTAACAGATGGATCGATGATTGCAGCGATAGTTGACTGACCACACCCTAATACTTTGCAGGAGCCGAGTGGATTTTTAGGCGTGACAAGATGATATAGAAAGTATGTGAAGGGGTACAATAACACCATTGCCTGGCCATTGACGGAGCAGCTAAAAACAATTTTCAATGGAGTGATGATGCGACTAGAGCTTTTAAGGCCCTAAAAAGTGCCATGACCAGTGTACCAGTGCTTGTTCTTGCTCTCCCTAATTTCAACAGACCATTTGTGATGGACATAGATATCTCTGGGTATGGATTGAGTGTTGTGCTGATTCAAAATCAGAGGCAGTTGGTTTACTTCGGCCAGCTGTTGACAGTGAAGACTCAGCTCAAGTCTATATATGAGCGTGAGCTGATGGCCATTGTGTTAACCGTGCAGAAGTGTATACCCTACTTGCTTGGCCGATGTTTCATTGTGTGCACGGATCAAAAGAGTATTAAATACTTACCGAAGCAGCGTATGGTGATCGAGGAGCACCAGAGGTGGCTCACGAAGCAGTTGGGTTACTATTTTGAGATTAAGTACAAACCCGGGCTAGAGAATAAGGTGGCAGATGCATTGTAATGATGTGAGGATTCGCAGTTGGTTGTCTTGCCTTGTATTAGTGTTGCGTGATTGGGAGCCATCGCTTCAGGAGATTAAGGTATATGAGACGTTGGCCAGGATAAGGTCCACATTTCTACAAGAATCGAATGAGTTTTCAGAATATTCCTTGGAGGGGTAGCGATTATTATACCAGGAGTAGTTGGTTTTGCATAAGACATCTACACACATTCCAAGCATCATACAGGAGTTCTATGGCAGTGCAGTTGGGGGGGGTCATTCTGGAGTCCTCAAGAATTATTGATTCTTATCGAGGGAGGCATTCTGGAAGGGGATTAAGAAGGACGCCGCGGAGATGGTGGCTAAGTGTAACGTATGTCACGTTACAAGTATAAAGCAATGGCTCCTGGACGTTTGCTGTGACCCCTGTCTTTACCAGATCGAGTTTAGGAGGAGGTAATAATGGATTTCATTGAGGGGTTGCCGAAATCAACCGTATTTTCAGTCATTCTTATTGTGATAGACAGCCTCAGCAAGTATGCACACTTTGTAGCTCTTCGATGTACATATACAATATTATCGGTTGCAGAAGCAATTCTACGGAAGGTGGTACGGCTGCATGGGATACCAAAGTCCATCGTATCAGATAGAGATCAGGTTTTCTTGAGTTATTTTTAAAGGGAGCTCTTCAGGATGCATGGGACGGTATTGAAGTGGAGCACAGACTATTATCCCTAGGCTAATGGCCAGCCTGAGGTCAACATAAGCATTGAGACTTATCCACCTTGCTTCGTTTCAGAGACACCGAGGCAGTGGGCGAGATGGTTGGCTTGGGTAGAATATTGGTACAACACCTCCTACTAGTGTTCTAAAAGGTGGTTTCATTATTTGTGCGGTCCAAAAGCGCATAACGCATATGCGAATTATGCGGCCGATTATGCCGCTTATGCAGTTTACGTGAAAATGAATATTTAATAAATAAATAACCAATAAGTATATACATATGTGTGTTTGTGTTTATTAAATTAACAAAATTCTAAAAGATGGTAACAAGAAAAATCATATTAACTTTTAAAAACATTGATTAATTCATACTAAAACATCACTACCATCAAGGCGATCAATGTATAAAATAACAAAAGTCTAAAGCAATCTACACACAACATAAATATTTAGTTTTACATCTAAATCAAATGCATGTCAAACATAATTAATTTGAAATAACAAAAGATCCATTATATATCTACGCAGCATCTTCCTCAACTTCATAATGAACATCATCATCTAACCCTCATCAGAAAAAAGAAAAAAGAAGGAAAAAACATGCAGGAAAGCCATTGCTTCCCGCTGGAAAAAAAGAAAAATGAAAATGAAAGAAAAAACATGTGGGCATACCTGCTTCCGCCGCCACTTCACTCCGTTGCTTCCCTCCGTGATCTGCAGCTGATTTGCCTCAGATAAAATGGAAAAAGTGGCTGCCGCTTTTTGTTTTAGGAAAATCCTTAAAATCCAAAAAAACTGATTTTTTATGCTTAACGGGTCGGGTTTCTCAACTGTTTGTAAATTTTTAGTTGCCGATTATGTGCCCGCATATTCGCATATGTGAGTGCATAACAGCTATGCGACCGATTATACAACCAACCGCATAATTTGATCGCATAATTAATTTTTCATGCGACCAAAGGCCTCCTTATATGTGGACGCATATAACTTGTTTTAGAACATTGCTTCCTACCACCCCACAACTCATATCATGGCATTCAAGATTTTGTATGGACAAGATCCTCCACATCTCTACAATATGGCCATAGTTTTACACCAATTTTTCAGGTAGAGCAGTACTTAGAGAAGAACAATGTGTTGGAGGAGCTAAAACAACATCTGACCAGAGCTCAGCAGATTATGAAGACACAATAGATGCGAATAGGAGAGAGATTCAGTTTGTTGTGGGCGACAAGGCGTTCTTGAAGCTGTGATTGTATCGTTAGATATCATTGGCGCATAGAAAGAATGAGACGCTGTCACCTTGATACGTTGGACCATATAAGAGTGAGACTATGCTCGATCAGGTTGTCTACAGATTGAAGTTACCACCAGAGTCCATTATAAATCCAGTTTTCCATGTATAACAGCTTCGTCAGTCTATTGGGAACTACACGTGTTTTCCATTGCTATAACTGACCTTGACTAAGGACATGGAGATGATTTTGGAGTAAGCAAAGCAGAGGGGAGTTCGACAGGGGAATACAGGAGCTCGTGAGGTGTTGATTCAGTGGAAGAGGCTTCCTAACCATGAGACTACCTGAGAGCCTTTTGGAGTCATGCGCAACGGTTTACAGACTCACCTTGAGGACAATGTGACTCTTTTGGAAGAGTAATAATAGAATCAACTATCAACTGCGGCGCAAAAGGAATGGGGCAGCAAATTAGCTTCATGGGCATTTTTGTAATTTTGGGATCCAGAGGCGTTTCGGTAATTTTGGTAGAAATCTGATTGTTACATTAGATGAAGCTTATAGATACATGAGGTGGGAGGCTAAATTTTGAGAAAGAAACTTCAGTGTGATTGGGAGAAATCGTAGATTGTGGAGAGTGATGCATCCTCTCGAATTGGTAACTTGGAAGAGCGGTCCACCTCTCGAACGTGGCCATTTGTCCTTGCAACCCTCTTTATTCCAATAAAAACCAAAACTTTACTTTCCAAAATCCTATTTTTACTTCACAAACCCCAAAAAAAACCTATCACATTGCTGCCTTTGAAGCACCTTGGTAGTGGGAAAATTGAAAAAATTAAAGAATGATATATGGAAAGAGAGGGGAAGAGAGGAGAGAACAAACCAGCGAGGAGCGAGGGTCAACGTTTCCTGCTCATTGCATGTCGTGCTTGCCTGATGTTTGTTGCCACCTGAGCAACACTAGAGCGAGAGATATAAGAGGTTAGGGTTTGAATAACCATAACCTCTTTTAAGTTTTGACAAAAACAGATCGCTTAGGACCTGCTTCTTTAAGTTGAACATGCTCTAATTCATATGCAAAACACTATGCAGTTAAGTCGGTGAGTCGGCAACGAGTCGGCCAAGTACCGACTCATGACTAGTCGAACGAGTCGACGACTAGTCGACGACTAGTCGCATCCAAATGTTAACATATTTTATTTCATGTAACAGATGTTGCTTCTTTTTTTAGGTTTGTACTGGGCATATAATTTTCCAGCTTAGATAAATTATTTGAAAATTCACAATTTTTTTAATCTTTTTCCTGCATATTATTGCAGATACTGTCATATTAGAGTTCAATTGGTATACACCTGGCTCGCGATGGAGGCGAAAGTCGATAGGATCATAGGGAAGCAGGCAATGAGACAGTTGAATTCATGGCAGAATCAGGAAACTATATGTCAAGAATGAGATCTCTACATGGAAACGGGTGTGGCCAATCGTAGTTTTAGAGTGAACATTTTCTAGAGTTCATTACTAATGGTCATCTGCTGAAAATCTCTTGGTGGGAAGAGTTTCAAGGCCTTCTTGGCTTCCTCTTGGAATTCAACTCGATCCACTATGAATGTTTTGATTACCACGAAGTTAGAACGGGAGACAAACAATTTTCCCTCTTGTATTTTGATTGTAAAAGTATGCTGAAAAAGTCGGCCTAAGTCTGACCAAGTCTGACCAAAAGTCGGACCAAATCGGTCAAAAAGTCGGACCAAGTCGACGCCTAGTCGGTGTCCGACTCACCTCCCGACTTTTGAAAAATTTCAAGTCGGTCATCCACCGACTCTCGACTAGTCGGTGACTAGTCGGCGACTAGTCACCGCCTCGATAGCATAGGCAAAACATATCAAACTTATTTTGATTTTTGTTTTTTGATAGTTTAAATGGGTTACCTAACATCCAATGGAATGGATTTTGATTTGGGTTTACATTTTTTAATTTGGGCATTAATTATTCATCCAAAATGAGAATTTTATTGTCCAAATCAAAGAAAAGCATAGAGCTTCCTTTTTGTGTTTGTTTCATTTATTTGATTCACTTGTTTTTTGGATGGGTGGGGTGTTAGATCATATGAATCAAGCCAGAATCAAATATGCCAGTGTCGTATATAAAACATCAAAATAATGCATCTACTATACAATTGAGTGCTCTTGATGTGAAGTTTGTCTTACTATGACAAACACGCATTGCACCTTTATCCCATGTGGCAAAGGAGGAGGGGTGCCACCTCATCATGGTGGAGCCCACTCGGTCATGGGGTGGGATGTTGCATGTGTTGTTGGGTGTAGTTGTGTAAATCCCAAAGAAAAGTCCTTCAATTCCCTTTATTTCCATGATTGCCATTGACCTTTCATGAAACCCAAAACCACCTCCCTCTTTTCCCTATTTACGGGTTTGTCATGTTCTTTTTCAACTTTGCCCCTACGTTTTTTGCACTTTTGGCCCTGCTTTTTCCCCTTTACGCCCCAGACGTTGCCCCCACACACACCCACACTTCTCTCTCATTTTCTTCTCTCTCATTTTCTGATACGTGGGGGTCGAGCCTCCTCTGTGTGTGTCTTTTCTTTGGCCCACGTGCACTATGTGGACTGGTAATTTCTAATTCACCAACAAGTGCATGGGGATATTACAAATTTGTAATTGGTTAAAAGAACAGGTTAGGATTGAATATTAAAATCCCATTATCTCATCATATTTATCCACCTACTCAGCTGCCCATCTTTTAAATCTGTGTTTAACTATTCAAAAGCTCATAATCTTCCTCTTTGTTATTTCATTTACCAACCACCTCATCTTTACATCTTCCTTTTTTACTGTCATCTCCAATCCCCACTACGTACAGCATGTGGATAAGACAAGTTTATCTAGAATAGTCCAATAACCATGGTCCATGATTGGAAGCTAATATATGTTTCAAGAAGTTTTCAATCACTGCTACGGAAGCCATCCAATAACACGAGCTCGGTTTGCTATTATTCGTGTTGGTTTGCTACATAAGAGAATAATTCTTATGGCACTGGTCAACTTAAAATGAAGCTTATATGACTCTCACAGATCTTCCTAGAGCACCCTAACATGCCTCAACACTGATGCAGCAAATTTCAAAAAGTATACACACACAACTTGGAAGTATTGTATATAATGCTTGTGTCCGAACTGTGTGATGCAATGGATTTACAACAGAAGTGTCTATTCTACATAACACTATAAGACAACAAAACAAATAACATATAACAATTTACCTTACAATAATTAATATTGCATTAACAACAGATTCCAACAATGACAAAACAAAATATAAACTGGTATTCATCGCAAAATGAAGAGGTTATATACCTGACATTTTCTCCCCGAACCCCAGCCCCGCAGCGAGCTTTGCCATCTCCTTCCTTGAAGCATGATCCAACACCATCTTCCTCAGATCCTCCTCCTTGAACCTTGAGCTCAAACCGAAAGCCGCCACCATCTGAAGAAATATCTGCACCTCTGCTCCTCCCATATCCTCTCCTTCCTTCTCCCCTTCACCTTCCCCTTCTTTTTCTCCTCCCTTTCCCCCAATCCTCTTCCTCCACTCTGCTGCAACCTCCACCGCCCTCTCCCGGATCTTTAACGAGACCTCCGGCCCCTTCCTCCCTTCCGAATCAAACAAAGACCTAAGCAACATCCCAATCGCCCAACAACGATCTCCCCCTCTCTCAACACTCTCCCCTTGATTCAAGAAATCGTCAATTGCATCGATAACCAACCTACAAGCATCCGCCGACTCAGTGATCGCATCAGCAATCTCCTTCCTCAAAACCGCAAGATCCTTCCGGTGAGCAATCATGAACCGCCACAGGTTGCTCGAGTCCATTCTCCGGCAGTACAAGCGCAAGAACTCGCCTTTCGTCGACGGGGACTTAGCTTCGGCGTTCTCCATCTCTTTAATGGCGGATTCCTTCTTGGTCTCGATGGCGGCGGCGGCGGCAGACTCGCGGTCGGGGATCGCAGTCTCCCGGAGGTCGAGAGAAGCAATGGTATCCTGGGTTCGAGATTCCAAGGACTGGATCTCGGCATCCATGGCGTCGGAGCGGTCCGCTATGGCTTTAGCAAGGGAGGCGAAGTGATCAGAGAGGGACTTCCACTGGCTGGTGCAGGTGTTGATTAGGGTCTTCTCGGCATCGAGGTCGTGGAATGTCTTCTGGATTCGGTCGGCGAGGCTTAGGGTTTCGGTCGCCATAGCTGAGGCGCGAACGGATGAAAACCCTAGAAATTGAGAAGTGGAGACTGCGAGATGAAGGTAGAGACAGGAGACGATTCCAAACGATTGGGTTTCGGGTTAATGATGAGCTCTTTTTATCGGGTTCAGTGCTGAGTATGAAAATCCGCTATGCTAGCGGGTTGCTGGATTCGTATAAACCCGGCACTCAAAACAGTCCTTAAAATATATAGAGTGCTGTTATTTGCACCACAGTGTTTTATGAATACACCACAAAACTTTTTGCTTTCCAATTTTAACCCCAACATATCTAATTTCACCACACAGCACCCCATTTCATAACTTTGTTTATTCATTAACTCAATTTCAGTGGACATAACTAATTTTAAACTGAACATATCTATCCGTTATCATTAATATCCCTTCATTCTCTTCTTCTTTCATCTCATACTCAATAATTGATCAGATTGCAACCTTCGCTCCCAAAAAATTTCAATTTTTTTCAGCAAGAAACAAGAAACATGATATGGCTTCAAGGACCCTCTCAAAGGACATCATCACCCTCGAGGGCTCGGCCGCCATCGTCAGCGAGTTCTTCGGTACTGATCTTCTCCCTCTCTTCGCTCTCATTTTTCGATTTCTTCGGGTTTTCGCTGACACCCATCTTTTCAATTTCACATGTTATGCAGCGAACATGTAAGAAATTGAATAGCAGACATCTTTTCTTGTATCGGGTCATTTTGATCAGGGAATGAACCACAATCGAAAATACAGTGATCTTTACAATCGAGGGGTGTACCCCGAAGAAAGCTTCGCAAAGGTGAAGAAGTACGGTCTCTCGATGCTTCTGACTCAGGACGAGGGCGTTAAGTCCTTCATTGCTAGCCTCACCAGTCACCTCTCAGTTATCGGGCAAGAAAATTCAACCCCAAACCCTCATAAAATAATCATCTTTTGATTAGATTATTATTTGATGTTTTCTTCGTCGTGTTTGAGTAGAATGGATGGAAGCTGGCAAGTTGCAAATGATTGTTCTCGTGATAATGAGCAAGGACACGCGCGTCTGAGGTTCTTGAGAGGTGGAATTTCAACATCGAGACCGATGCTGAAGTTGTTGGCAAGGAGTAACATTTCTTCATTTAGAAATAAAATCATGTGAACTGAAATTGAGTTAATGAATAAAAAAAGTTATGTTGTGGTGCTGTGTGGTGAAATTAGATATGTCAGGGTTAAAATTGGAAAGCAAAAAGTTTTGTGGTGTATTCATAAAACAACGTGGTGCAAATAACAACACTCAAATGTATATGGCGGACGGATGAGTTTTTTTAAAAGCTTTTATCAGTAAGTTATACTCTTGTATATGATTTAATTAAATATTTATGAGTACCGCTGGCTGCTCACTTGGATAGTCAGCCTGCGTCTGCAGTGGCGACGTGGGTTCGAGTACCGTTATCCCCATTTAATTTAGGAGTATTGTAGGGCTCCTCGGGTTTTGAACCCGAGCTACCAGCTCGCTAGCTCGCGCGCTTTACCAGCTTTCCAAAGAACCTTAAAAAATAATAAATATTTATATGATTAAGAAATAATTCTACCTTCTTATAATCTAAAGAAATATTCCTTTGATTAGAAATAAATTTATGTTGTGAACGGTTATTTAACTGCAGTTGGGTGAGATTCTGGGCTATCTTAGAGATAGGCCCATATCATTGTAAGCACATCTTTGTATTCTCCTAAATGCATATAAATAAAGAGCTGGTGGCTCCTCCCCTAGTAGTTGATTCATAACACGTTATCAGCACGAGACTCTAAAAAAATTTCTTTTCACAAAAAAAAAATTTTCGTTCGTTGCGGAGGCGAAGGCGTTAGGAGACGGGAGATCCACGAGCGCGGTGCAAGACTTCCTCAATCGAGTTTCGTCATAAGCGTAGGGTTTCGTGCAACCGTCGTTATATCCGGAGGCCGGATATAGAGGTAAAAACACTAAAAACGATGTTTTTAATCATACGTATGATTGCTCTATCCCTAGATCTCGCAAGATCGTTATGCGGATCGAATGTCGCCTTGAAAACGGACGAATTTTTCATCCCAAAAATCAAATTTTTAGGGTTGCTATTTTGTATAAATGCTAGATTTTGCCCGCCGGCGGCTTTGCCGCCGGACTTCCCCCCTCCCACCACCCTCCGCGCCGCTCCCACCCCTCACAGAGAGGGGGGCAGCGGCCGCTGTGCCCCCTCCTGCAGAGGGCGGCGGCGCCCGCTACCGCTGTCCCCCGCCCCCCCCCTGCGGGGGGGACGGCGACGGCGGGGGCCGCCGCCCCCCCTGCAGGGGGGGCGGCGGCCCCCGCCGTCTTCCCCCCCCCCCCCCCCCGCTGGGGGGGGGGCACGGAAGCCGACCCCCCCCCCCCCCCCCCCCCCCCCCCCCCCCCCCCCGGGGGGGCGCCCCCCCAGGGGAAAAACCCTAGTGGGCCTGAAAAGGCCCACCACCAAAAAAAATCCTTTTTGGCTATTGGCCTGAAGCCCGCAGCCGGCCTGCGGGCTTCAGGCACCGCATGCCACAAGTTACTCAAAAAAAGAGGGATTTTCCCTACGGGCCCGACTGCGGGCTTCAGTCCCGCAGGCCGAATTATTCAAAAAAAAATTGAAAAAGGGGGGCAAAGGCCATAAACAAGCCAAAAAGAACTTTTTGGGCTAAAATCAATTTAAAAAGGGCGTTTGAGGTTATAAAAATTCGTGAAAAATCACGGTAGAATTATGGGGCAATTATCATGCAGATAAAGGCTCTTTGGGAACTTTTGGTGGCTTTTGGGATGATTTAAAAAGGAAAAACATTTTTTCCTTCTACAACAAAAATGTTAATTTTGGGCTCTTATTCAATTTTATTGATTAAACCCACTCATTACAACCGTTGCATCGTAATGATTTTTCTGTAAAAATCATCTTTAGATGCTTTACATCACTAGGCTTATTCTGTGGATATTATATGCGTGGTTGTGCATTATATTTAAAACTTAATAATTAGGAAGATCCTGCGACCGCTCTGCCATTAGTAACCTAACCTAACGGTATATGACGTTGCCCAGTGGTCCAATAATTATTAAGTGATTAAATTATTTATCCATCTCTACGAATATTAAATGTATGTGATGTCTCTGATGAAAATGTCGGATGAAAATGTTGATGAGCACAATATTTCTGCATGAATGGCTAAATGTGGTTTTTGGATCGGCTGTTTAAGTCCCACAGTTTATTTCCCGCATTTTTCTTTTATTTTTGAGAGAAATTGTAGTGAGGAATTTATGTAAATGTCAAAGAAAGGAGACCAACTTCCATGGAGACGGAGGCCACGCTTGAAGCTGGAGATATCATATGGGACCCACGGGGTTTCCAAAGTTGTATTTTCATTTTTAAAGCTGCAAATTTGTATAATTTGGACTTTGGACTTTGGACTCTTTCTTGTGGGACTGGCCGATCCACACATTTATCTCTTCGTTTAATATTGCCTCCGCATGAAAATGTTTTCTCTGATTAATTATTAATTCGTGCATGTTTGTGCTCTGCTGATAAATGGCTAAAATTGCAAGCGTTGATTTCGAAGTGCTGGATGCATCAAGTGGAAACTATCTAAGCTGGCAGCTAGATGTAAAGTTTCACCTGCGGGCAAAGTCCATCATTGCTCCTGTAACTGAAAAAGAAAATGTTAGCGATATAGAGAAGGCGCAAGCCATCATCTATATTCGCCGCCATGTGGATAAGACCTTAAAGGCTGAGTACCTTACGGTCGAAGATCCACTTGAGCTTTGGACCGCCCTTGAGGATATGTATAAACATCAAAGATATATTATACTCCCAAGGGCGAGATATGAGTGGGAGAACATGAGACTGTAGGACTTCAAGTCCATTGCTGAGTACAACTCAGCACTTTTTAGCATCACCTCACGCCTGAAGTTGTGTGGTGAGAAAGTCTCAGAAGATCGCATGCTGGAAAAGACGTATACGTCTTTCCATGAAAAAGATGCGATACTCATGCAGCAATACCGTGAACGCAAGGTCACCAAGTATTCAGAGTTGTTGTCATGTCTTCTCATGGCCGAGCAAAATAGAGAGCTTCTTCTCTCCACTCACAATATGCGCCCTCCCGGCACTGCCCCCCTACCTGAAGCTCACCACAACTCTTCTTTCAAAAAGAAGAGAGATAATAAAAGAAAAGAAAGACCACAGAAAGGGGGACAACAGAAAAAAGCTAAGGGCCATAAACAGCAGCAGCGAAAGAATGAAGGGAAGCGCAAGTTCACCTGGCACAGGAATGATAACAAGAAAAATGATGCACCCCCACCCAAGAGGGATTGGGAAGATCAGTACCACAGCTGTGGCATGACAGGCCACTGGTCCAGAGTGTGCAGGACCCCAGTGCATCTCCAAGAGCTGTATAAACAAAGCAAAAAAAATAAAGCTAAAACAAACCTGGTGACATCTGATGCTGTAGTCAAGTTCTCAGCTAACGACTTCGAAAATGATGACCTGCTTGATTAGCCTTTTATTTTTATTTTAGCAAAAATTGTTTAGAACATTTCATGTTATGAGAGCATTTGAATTACACGATCTGTTTTGAATGAAAATGTTTTAGTAGACAATAAATGTTTATCTGAATATGCATGTGCCTATACGATTCATCTTTTAGATGAAACTGCTCTCATAAATATTTAGTAGACAATAAACACGTGCGATTTTTCAATACAAAGCCCAATATCGGGGCCATATTGAAGATCCAGGGAACGCAACACTGTTGCCCTCAAATGACACAGAAACAAAAATAAAAGGATGCTATAATCCCTCCGAATTCCAAAAGAAACTTTCTAAGTTTCAAAGACATCTGTTTCAACGGATTCCATTTGGAAACAGCAAATGTAAATGAATGAAAAAAAAGAAAAATTATTGTATGCAACGTCTCAAGAAAAAGGAGTAAAATCCATACTTGAACATTTTGAGAGCCTTATAGGCCTCTACCATACAAAGATTCGGAGAAAGGAAGCGGAATTAAAAGGAGCACCTGAAGTGCCCGACATCAGCCAATTTTTTACTCTGGCATGATGTACTTGGCCACCCTGGATTTCTAATGATGCACCGCATCTTATCCTATGGGTATGACTTGAAGAACCAGAAGATTCTTCAGAAGGGAGAATGCCCTCGCATCCCTTAAGGGAAAACTAATTGCAAGGTCATCTCCACGAAAAGTTGAAAAAGAATCTCCACGCTTCCTCAAAAAGAATACAAGGAGATAGATGTGGATAAAATCCACCACCCCTAGTGGGCTATTTCGGTACTTCAGTGTACTGATAAATGCATCCTCAGATCACTCGTATGTGTGTCAACTACAGACCCGCAACTTAGCTTTTCCAAAGCTATTGGCAAAAAATAAAAATGTTGCGGGCACATTTCCTAGACAATCAAATGTAGAAAATAAGTCTGGTTAATGTTGGGAAATATACCTCCCGGTCAATTCAAGAGTACTGCCAGGCAACGGGAATAGAAAATGAACATACAAGTGCCGCATGTTCATACCCAAAATTGGTCGGTAGAGTCACTGAAAAGTAGACTCCAATGGATTGAACGTCCATTAAATCCCGATTGCCGATAGATGCATGGGACATGCAAATTCTGCATGCTGCATCGTAAATGAAAGACCCTCTGGAGGTCAGAGTCTCCAATGCAACTTGCATATGTGTAACGCCTGGTTTTCATGTATCTGGATTTATTATATTATAATAATGTTTTGGTGGATTTTCTCCTCATGTGTGGTTATCGTCTCCGTAACTTTCGTTTTCGATCGTTTCGTCGTGTTTTCTCGTTTCTTCCTTAAGATCGTCGATTTCGGAGTATGTCATTCGTGACGGGCTTCATAACGGTCGTATCTTACTATTAGATCAAGCCTAGGAGTCTTAGGAATCGATCCCGGAGCTCTGCGCTCCGTATCAGAACTTTTGGTGCTTATTAGCCGGTGTAAGAAGGGGCACCGACCGACTAGATGACGATCCAGTCGGTCGACAATCCTTCTTGAACCGACTAGTTGGCTTTCTAAATTTCTCAGGAGTTACTGTTTATCGTTAGTCGGTCTAAGAACGTTGGTTGACCGACTAGGTTGCAAACTAGTCGGTCGGCAATGCTTCTTTAACCGACTAACACATCATCTAAATTTTAGTATCAGTACTGTTCATTCTTAGTCGGTCTAAGTTCATCTTTCGACCGACTAGTTGTTAAACTAGTCGGTTAAGTTTTGTACTCAGACCGACTAATTCTTGGTTCTTTTGTACAGTCGAGTTACTGTTTACTCTTAGTCGGTTTAAGAACGTTCATCGACCGACTAGATGACAAACTAGTCGGTCAGTATTTGTTCTTTGACTGACTAAATCTAAATCCTATTTTTGTTCAGAAGTTACTGTTTGGGCTTAGTCGGTCTACGTTGATTGACCGACCGACTAGTTCCCAAACTAGTCGGTCAGTGGTTGCTCTGTGACCGACTAATCTGTGTTAAAACCCTAATTTCTGGGCAGCCGCCAGCCCATCCTATTTAAACCCCTCCCAAACGATTTCTTCTTCTCCCTCACGACCTAAAACCCTAGCTTCTCCCCCATTGAGCCCCCTTCTACCTCAAACCATTATTCCTTCATCCCAAGCTCATCCCCCATCATCTAAACCCTCCCCTAACACATTCTACCTCTCATCTACCTCAAAATCTCATCAAATCCCCAAAATCCCCCAAAACCCTATTTCTCCAAACTTCTCCAATCGTTTCCAGATCTGGTCCCTAGGTTCTCCGGAGTGTTTCTCCCGCCTCCTCACGGTAAGAAATCGATCTCTTGATGTTTTCATAACCCGTTATGTTTTTGTGAAAACCCTAATGAAATTACTTGTTGTTTTGATGATTGTTCTCCATAATAGCGACTTCCCCGTAGATTAGCATCCGCGAGACGAACCTTCGTGATCGTCATCCCTGGTGCTAGGCAAGTGAAACTTGCCACTTAGGGTTTAGGCCATGTTTTAGGCCATTTGCTTGTTGAAGGCGTAAAAGAGACTAGGCGACGAAATGATACTCGCCTAGGCGCAAATTTAGGAACTAGCTTGACAACGAAGCTAGATCCGACATTTATCATGTTGCACAATTACCATGTCATGTTTAATTTCCATTAATGGTACGCAAATTAATTGTCATGTCATTGCATTCTTTAAGTGATCCCGTGATTGCGTAGCATCGCTACATTACTTGTGTTCCTGGCTCGTGACCAGAAGCGAGCATAATGAGTTGCTAACCCCAATGCTCGATATTAAGGCTAGGTGTCCCCTACGCCAAATACTTCCTGATTTGTGATATAGAAAACAAGCTCCCGTGCGGGGCAACCCTGGCTCATTTACTGGGCTCATGTACAGGGACCCTGGCTTGTTTGCGTGTGGGATGGGGTAAGAGTTAAGCGGCCAATCGACTGAGAGTCTGCTTGATCAGCAACTGCAGTAGTAGGGCATAAACTCTGGGTTTTGGGGTAGTGTTAAGCGGCCAATCAGCGTGAATGCCAAACCATTCAGCTGTAAGGCGTAAACATCTACAAACAACTTGAAACATGACTAGTGAATTGATTGAGATTGTTAGTAGCTTGGCTACTCTTGTCTTGTCCCAATAATTGTTCTCTTGTACTTATTGCCTCGCCATGTCTTGCTTGTGCACTCATGTTATAACTGTCATGTCATGCATACTGTAACTGCTAGGTTGCTAGTTGCCTTACTTTCAGTTTCCTTGCCCAAGTCTTTTAGACTTGCTGACATGTGCCCCTTTACTCTTTTGGGTGACACATGTTAGATCCTGAGCCTGAGTACCTTGTTGAGGACGAGGTGTTTGCTGACGCCGAGCCCGAGCTTGTGTTTGACGGGGAGTACGTGGACACTGGGGACCAGTCCTAGTGTCTTCGTTGTGTTTTCCTTTTGTTTAGACTGTTGTTTTGTTGTCGGTGCGCATCACCTATACTTTGTTACGTTGTTGCTTTTGTTGGCCTTGTTCTGGGCCTTTAGACTCTTTCTTTTAGCCTGGTGGCTTTTCTGGATGTTGAACTTATTTTCGTGTTGGACAAATTATGAGATGTGAGAATTTTATTTCTATCTCTCCCTGTGTTATTATTGTTGTTCCGTTTGTGGTTATAGGGACCTGCTTATGTTTATTGACGCTTATCGGGTTTGGGGCTTCACAGCTCCACTCTCGTGCGGACCTTTTCACGTCTCGCCTCCATTTTAGGGAAGCGGGTCGTGACAATATAGAATGTCACTGAATATTTCTCATCTGAGAATCTTCAGTCGCGCAGTGTTAATCCCCATTGCACCATCACAGAGGACCAAAACGATCCTCAACGTCGCCTAGGTATCCATGCAGGGTTTGACTCACCCTCACTTTTGATATACCTAGAACTCCAAATGGGGGACACAATTAAGGCACATCTTGAAGACTATGAGACGAGTTTCCCCAAAATAAGCCCAAATACTGGAAAATCTGGTGCAAAGCAAATTATAACGTAGGATACAAAAAGCTTGACCCACTATGATTCGGTAACAAAACAAATGTGAAGGTGCGATCCTGAAGATCCTCCAAAGAACAATGTTCACCACTTACCGAACTCATTTACTGACAACCAGAAGATTGTCAGATCACACATCCTTGCTGCAAGAACTCCAGCTAGGATTGACATCTCCGAGAATGGATGCAATCCACCAGCAGCAGAAGTGGCAGATCATCAACAGAAAAGAGGTAGACCACTAGGATCCAAGGACAGAAACTCCTGGAGACCTTAAGACAATACTACCACAGGACAATGAGCTCATATCCACACCCTCACCCTTCCCGGAATCCACTGCAGAGGGACTGCCGGGAAAAAGTGAAATTGAAAGTAAATGTTGTAGTACTTGGGAGGTATTGGACAGATAGAACATAAATTGTCGACAATATATTCACGTATCATATTGCCATTTACATCGCAAAAGCGATGATGTGTATAAATTATCGATTCATACTCCGTTGCTTTAATGTAAACGTAGAGATTGGCCAAATGTGGAACAGGGCAATAAAAGATGAGCTGGACTCACTTATGAAACGTGAAATGTTCGGACCTGAAGTCCAGACACCAAAAGGTGTCAAACCTGTGGATAAAATAAAGTATTGCACACATAAGAAAAATAAATACAAAATCGTATGCTATAAGGTACAACCTATAGCCCAAGGGAAAATTTCACTGAAACTAGGGATCAAACAAATCAAAATGAGCATGTCTCATAAATGATGCATCAGTCTCCCTAAGTTATCAAAATCGAATACCTTACGATTTGGCGAAGGAAAACTTTGGATATGCTGTTATTGGATGTTGTGACGGCATACCTTCGTGGATACCTTGGTTAAGGTAATTTCCACATTTCCTTAAAAGCCTGAATAGACTTCGGGACGTCTATTCTATCAAAGAAAAACAATGAAAATAACGTACAACCAAGAGAATTGCTTGACAAAGCAATAATTCCTACTGAAGGTTGTTTTTGCATTTGAGCAAAGAGCAGGATTTGAGATCATAGTTGTAAACAACTAAAATCTTATCGGATCTCCTGAAGAGAAAACCGAGACATCTGTTCAAGCCTGACTTTTAAACATGAAATAAAAAGACATCGACAAACATAAAGTCATGGCTCAATGAATCCTGTTACATACACCCAGAAGTGCGTTGGAAAAATTAAAAGGACCATCGTCATCAAAAGTACACCTATGGGAGTATACTTAATGGATGAACAAAAAGAACCCTTCCGATCGCTGGAAGAGTGAGAGGATATAACTGGTCCTAAAGTCCATTATCTAAGTGCAAGCAGGCACTCCTAGCTAACTGCACGCGTCCCAATATAGCAATTACAGTAAACTCATTAGCCAGAGATAGTTGGCACTTAAAAGGGCCATTAGACCGGAGTTAAGACTTCTGCGCTTCCTCCAAGGGTCGAAAGATTTGGACTTACAATATGAAGTAGCATCCTCCAATGTTTATGCAAATGCAGGTTACAGGTCCGGTCCCTATACTGAGAAATCACAAAACGGGTACCCACAGTGGGATGGCCATCTACTGCAAATATGCAAAGCAACTTATGAAGGCAACATCATCCTATCATTCCGAGATCCTCACAATTCCAGAATCACACCAATGGTGTATTTGAGGGCGCCTGGGGGTGCATCACATCCCAGTGACGACTGGGATAGAGGCTGGTTTTGTGGAGCTGACCATATAGTCTGAAGACCACATCAGAGACGACGAGACTTAGCATACCTCTCCAGAGTTTCTGGATTCAGCAGCTGCTTCATAGTGATAATATTTGTAATCGGTGTTTATTTTCGGAATGTTGTAAATAGGAGTTATGAGATAAGCCTAAGGGATCTGAAAGCCTAAGAGCTTTTACAAATCAGGGGAGTTGATGGAATTTGTACTCTTTTCCCTTAGCTATGGTTTTTCCCACTGGGTTTTCCATAGCCAAATGTTTTAACGAGGCAAATCACATCAACTCTGGATCCTGAAGTATCCACCCCCTCTGTGACGCTCAGAATCCAGAAGTATTCATGAGCAGAGTCACTTGTACAAATCAATGGGAGTTAAAGAGCGTTTGTACTCTTTTTTCCTTAACTATGGGTTTTCCCACTGGGTTTTCCATAGCTAAAGGTTTTAATGAGGCAAATCTCATCAACTCAGGATCCTGAAGTATCCACCCCATGTAAGACTCTCCTATGCTCAGAATCCTGAAGTATTCATGAGCAGAGTCCACACCTATGGCTGGATAAGGGGGAGTGTTGTGAACGGTTATTTAACAGTAGTTGGATGAGATTCTGGGCTATCTTAGAGATAGGCCCATATCATTGTAAGCCCATCTTTGTATTCTCCCAAATGCCTATAAATAAAGAGATGGGGGCTCCTCCCCCAGTAGTTGATTCATAACAATTGAAATTATATTCGTGGAGTCTTAAACATTAATTTTCTTGTGTGTAGTATGTCGTAGGTTTGAATCATGTATTTGACATTTATATTTTATTTTTTGTTGTAAATAGATAATGATGTGTGAGTGGATAATATTGTATCTATTTGAGAGATTGTATCTCAACCATGTATGTACTCTCACATCCCCTATAAATAAAGGCATGTGGTCTACCCAGAGACTACGCTTTATAACACGTTATCAGCGCGTTCTACCAACTGAGAGAGAGATTGGATCGTTGCAGAAGCCTTGGCGGATGACGGAGGATCAAAAGATCGTAGCTACTCGGACGTTGATGAACAAGATCCAAAACTCGTGTAAGCATCTCAACCACCGAGAGGGAGCGGCAGAAACCACTCCCCCGCACCGAAAGAAATGAAAAAAACTATTGGGCCTCGGTCCACTCATGGAATGAACAAAAAAAGAGCCGTGGGCCAAAGCCCACAGCGGCCTCTGGGCTTGGCCCACATGCCAAAAAGAACAAAAAAGGAAATAAATGGAAATAAAGGTGTGGCCTGAAGTCGATAGCGGCCTATGGACTTCGACCCACATGCCAAAAAACAACGAGGAGAAGCGACATTTTGCTGCGGGCCTGAAGCCCATAGCCCACGGGCCTCAGGCCCGTAGGCCATGGAAAAGACTGGAAAAAAAAAGAAAGGGGAAATGAAATTTAAAGGTGTTGTAAACGGATAATATGGGATTTGTATTGGATATTATATCTTATCTATAGGATAAGATCATATCATTGTAACTCATACATGTACGACACATCCCTCTTCTATAAATAAAGGCTGGGCTCTTCCCCTAGAGCTGATTCTTCACAACACGTTATCAGCACGAGCCTCTAAAATTCCAAAAACTCGTTCGTACGAAAGAGATGAGAAGGCACAGATCCATACGCGCGGCTTCGTCTACCACACACGGATTTTGTCTTCCAGGCGAGGGCTTCGTCTTCCACCGTAGGCTTCATCAACTGTCGCTAGATCTGAGAACAGATCTAGATGTATTATCTTAAAAATTCTATTTTTATCATGATCATGATACAATCATACATCGATCTCGCAAGATCAGATTAGAAATCGATTTTCTCTTCCTTGGTTAAAAACGACGATTTTTTATCGTCAATACTAGGAAATCAAACCCATATCTTTAGGGTTCCTCTATACAACGAAAAAAACATGAAAAAGATTTTTTGCTATATATACATACATACATACATTTTTTTTGAAGGGTTAACAACTTTATTCATATAACTCATCAATAACAATATTGGATTACAGAAACCTCCAAAACATAAAAACTCTAAAGAAAACAATCATAAATTATCCAACTGCTCAACTCAGCGTTTGAGTCCTAATATTTAGAATTCCTAGGAATTCTTAAACTTTTCCATCGAGGGAGATCTATATTTTTCTTTTTAATTGACTTCAATGATGATGCAATGTGGCGCATTTCCTCCTCCCACTCTTGATTTTCCATAGTAGCATCCCCTTCAAACTCCTCCATCGACTCATCCTCGTAGTTTCCATCAGCCTCATCTTCATTACCAACATTGTCAGGGTCATCTATACGGACATTTTCCGTAGGGCGTGCAGAAGACGGACCACCATACTCAAAAATACAAGGAACTATATCAGAAACAACTGCTGCAGTGTGCTCAGCATCTATTGGGTTCTTTGTAGCTATTTGACCTTCACCTATTGCTGAACAATTTCCTGCTGTGGCTTCAGGAACCAACACATTACTATCTACATTTGAAGATGGTTTAGTTTTCTCCACCCAAACCTTCTTGAAGGGACACTGGGCAAAGGAATGTCCGAAACATTCACACGTTGAACAATTTGGGGGCAAGTTTTCGTACTCCATTCGAATGATCGTATTTCCCTCCTCCTCCACCGCAATCTCAATGGTGCTAGGTAATTTTGTCTTTGCCTCAACTTCCACAAAACATCTAGCATAAGAGTACCGTTCTCCAGAAGCCGTAGCCTTGTCCACAAATAAAGGCTTACCTACAGAGCTAGCAATAATACTAATGCATTCTGTAGACCAAAATTTCAATGGAAGGTCAGGAAATCTCACCCATACAGGACTTGAGGACAAACGATCTCTATCCATTGTAAGCTCCGGAGTCCAACGTCGCAGTACTATCACCCTTTTATCAACCATCCAAGGCCCTTCTTGGAGAACTCTGCTGCAATCTTCTTCTAGCTCAAATTCAAAGAAGAAAAAACCATTATCCCTGGAGTGAACCTGAAGCTTTCCTTTAGGCCGCCACAACCATTGTACACATGCTCGGAGATGCGAGTAAAATGGTTTGTCACCCACAACATAACCAGCAAGAGTGCGACTCCATTTTGCAACATTAGCAGATACCGCTTCTTTAGGGATCCAAGGGATAGTCTTACCAGTTGGGATCTCTCGGGGTGGAACGTATTCACATTTGCTATGTTGCTCAACTGAACGTCAAACAGAAAAGAGGGAACTCCATGCTTCACGCCCCGATTTTGCCACCCTCAAATGAGCAGATGGTTTGCCAATAGTTTTATCAATTTGATTAACATCAGTAGTAGGTACTATTTTAGTGGCAGCATTTCTAATCCTTTGATGACAGTACGACGAACACCGATGATATGGGTTGCCTGCGTTGATACATGAAGGATCAGCTCTCCCCATAGCATGACGGAGGGGGGAAACCCCGAAGCGAGATCAGGAGCCTGACCCCAAGAAGTAACCTGACCCCGAGGAGCCATGAAGGACTTCCCAAAGGTACAGAACCCGGATCAGCACTACGGCCCTCGAACACCGGTGAAGCAGGACCCCTCACCAGATCTGTGAACCAGCTCAGCACAGGCCGCCGGGATGTCGATCGGATCAGTGAACCGGGGGTGACGTCGACTCGATCTGAGACCTTGCCGCCCGATACCTTGCCACCGACAGGATCTGTGACGCCGACTGGATCAGAGTGACGTCTCCGTGTTTTCGACCGGAGACCTTGCCGCCGGATCAGAGCGACGTCGACCGGAGACCTCGCCGCCGACTGGATCTGTGACGCCGACCGGATCAGAGTGACGTCTCCGTGATTCCAACCGGAGACTTGCCACCGGATCAGAGTGACGTTGACCGGAGACCTTGCCGTCGGATCTGAGAACCGTCGATCGGAGACTTGCCGCCGGATCTGAGAACCGGAGTGACGTCGACTGGATCTGAGACCTTGCCGCCGGAGGATGGCGAGGCCTGAAAACCGTTGCTTGACCGGATCTGTGATTCCGACCGGAGTGTCGTCGACCAGATCTGAGAGATGGCCTCACCAGACGCCGCTGTCCGGATCTGAGATATACATACATACATACATACATACATACATACATACATACATACATACATACACACACACACACACACATATATATATATCTCTCATTCGGTTGAAACCTCGACGCCGGCGGCTCTTGTGCCGCCGGCGGTTCCATTTCCCTCCCCACCCCGAAGTCGGAGTCGGACCCCCCATCCTCGCCCCGAAGGCGGCGTCAGAACCCTCCCCAACGTGTTTTCGGCGTGGCTATCTCCCCACCCCGCCGTTGGCGGAGAAAAGCGGACCCCCCTCACTGCCGTTGGCGGAGGCAATCGGACCCCCCATCCCTGCCATTGGCGGTGGCAATCGAACCCCTCCCACCGCCTTCTTGGCAGTGGAAATGGCACTCCCCGCCTTCTTGGCGGTGACTCACCGGGGCCCCTCCTGTCGCCCCAAACTCAATGGCCTCAAACGGGGGGGGGGGGGGGGGGGGGGGGGGGCAAACCCTAGCTGCCGCCCCCCTCCAAATTGCTTGGGCCTTTTTGGCCCAAGCCCATATTCCTTTCTTTAAAAAAACCCGACAGTAAAATGTGTTGCGGACCTGAAGCCTGCAGCATAGGCTGGGGGCTCAGGCCCACAGGCCTACTTTTAAAAAACAATTCTTGCTGCGGGCTGAGTGCTGCGGGCTCAGTCCAGCACGCCTACTTTAAAAAACAGAAAACTTGTTGTGTGCCTGAACCCTGTAGCCCGGGCTATGGGCCTCAGGCCCGCAGGCCTACTTTAAAAAAGCAAAAAACTTGTTGCGGGCCTGAACCCCGCAGCCTGGGTGTCATGGCCTGTTTAGCTCTATACGGCGACTGATAGGTAGCCCTCTACGCACGAGTAGAGAGAGTATAATGAGTTGATAAGAGGTAATATGACGTGAATGTGGCTCGTGGCATTCATGTAATTTCATGAAGAGTGTAGGGGCGTTTTGGTCATTTGGCTACATGGGTGGAAGTGTGTGTGCAGAGTAAAAGTGTGTGTGTAAAGAAATGTCACACTTGTAAAATTTGAAAGAGTGGGTTATGTGTGAGGGACCAGTGTGAAAAGGGGTGGGTTTAATGGCACACCCGTAAATTTTTAGAAAGGCCAGGGGCAAAACGGTCTTTTGGCCTAAAACTGTTGTGCGTACATCCTGAAGTTGTGTGTGCATAAAGTAATGGCAAACTTGTAAATACATGGAAATTGAGGGGTAGTTTTGGGAGGGCACTATAGTCATTTTACCCTATAGCATGCTTATCCTAGGTGGTTCTAGAGATAGATATTTTTTAGAACTCTCTCTTCTCTTCTTTAAGTTTCTACTCATTTCTTCTCTTTTCATCTTTGTTTTTTCTTCCTTTCTCCCATGATCCCTTGGCCGAACTCCCCCCTTTCCCTTTCTTTTTCATTATAGCTCCAAAACCCTAATTTTATTTCCAAAATCCAAGAAAATCCTAGGCTACTTTAAGGAGAAAGAAAGGTGAAAGGAAGAAAAAGAGAAGAAAGGGAGAAAGAAGCTCCATTGAGGTAGGAATTCTAACCTAGGTTGGGAATTTTTATTTAGAAATAAGAGAATGTTAGGATGCTATTTATATTGTTTATGTTATGGATTTCATGTTTTATGTTTGTAATAGCCCAGAAGATTCAATCTTTCCCTTGTTTTCCTAGCAAATCACCCTCTCTTGAAAAACATAAATTCTGCATGTGTGTTTATACATCAATTTTGATTTCTGTAGTTAGAATTACTCTCTAAAAAACTATGTATTTGTAGATCTTGAAGTCCTACCCCAAATTCATATGAAATTTTTCATATGTTGAATTCAATATGTGGGAGTAAAAATTCATTGTTTGCAAAATGTCTGAAATTCTATCAAGCTGTACACAGTTTAGCAAAATAAGGACTATTACCAGCACACTCTATGGATTTTTCTGAACTTGGTCTTTTTGGAAACTTAAGAAGTTTTTCTAAAAGTTCATCAAAGTGCTTATATGTCGAAATTCTGGCTCCAACATGCTTAAAATATGCTTTTAATACAGTTCCAGAAATCTATCTGAAAAACAGATTTGACACACTTTACTAAATAATTCATTATAAATCATATACTCCCTATTTCTGCATGAACCTTTATGGGTGAACCCAGGACTATTTAATTCTTTAAGTTTTGTCTAATTCACAAGAGAAACTGGATAAAAATTCTAATTTTCTAGCTGTTCTTGCAATTTCAGTATGCTGGATGGTGTTGGGTGAAGTTGGAAATGTGTGATATTGCTAATTTTCCACTCCAACATGCATGAATGATGTTGATGCATGTATAAAAGTTTGGTTATTCTATTTGTTACTAAATTTGATTGTGTGACACTTTTCATTTACATGGCGAACGCTATATGTTCGATAAAATGCCCAAATGAATTAGAAATTGGAGAAACTTGGAAAATGGCCATTAAAAACGTTGTGCCATGTATTACATTTGTAAACTTGTGCATGGCCATTGAACATTATGACAAATGAAACGTTAACTGGGATGTCTCGATCTGCTCTAAGGCGGGTGAACTTCCTAGTATTGGGATGGGGGAAGCTTGGGCATAACTTAACTATAAGGGGATGGACTGAGGAGTTGGGGAAAGTAATATGTGGTATGTGATATTATTCCCACTCACCTTTATCGGGAGTGGAGGGGACATACGGAGGTTGTGTTATTATGTGGAGAGCCTCACTCCTGCCAGGGACGGGGGAGCTGAGAGGCCCGGCGTACAGTGCCCGTGTCCACTGTGTCGTGTGCTATGTTCACCCCAAATTTAGGGTGAAGTCCAGGCCCTTATCTTTAGGTGATACCCAGGCTTCCAAAAATCACTAACAACAACTAACTAATGAACCATATATGTGTTGTTGTTGTGGCACACTGGTGTGTTGTACTTTTTACCTTGATTTATTGTACTCCTATTGCCTTTACACTCATAACCCTAAATGATTTTTCCTACCCTAGTTAGTTTCTATTGGGCACGTTTGACGTGCTCATTTTACTTTTTAGGTCTTGAACAGGTGACACCAAAGCAGAATCTCCCTCAGGAGATTTCTCAGACATGAGTTTTGACTTGGGAGGGACACCACTCCTGTTGGGCTGTGTTTTGTAGTGTGAGTTAGGTCGAGTGGTGAGCGAGTTGTCTTTTGTAGCTGTGATATATGTGGGTGGCTTGTTGTACTTCTTATGTAAACTTGATTTAGTTTCACTTTGTTTTTAATGTTGGTGTGTAGTATCTTCTTTGATTATGTAGTTCTGTAGTTATGAACTCTCTGTGATAGCTGAATTTGATATTCTCCTTATGTATACATGTGATGTATGATTCCAGCATTCGCAGTGGACTGCTTATTGTGTGTTTTCTCTGCACGCTTGGTGTAATACCGCGGATTCTCAGGCTCCATCCTCCCTTTCTCCCATGGTATAGAGTGCCATATTAGGTATTTGTGAGAATGGGGCGTGATAGGTTTAGTGGTGGCCCATGTAGGTCCAGTCACACTGCGATATGCAAAAGGATGATACATTCAACACATTTTAATGCCATCACATATGGTACCGATTCTTCTTGTGCTGTTCTTTCTCTGCAGAATGGATAGTGGAAACGGGATATCTTCGTCAGAAATGGAGCATGCTGAGCCCTCTTTGATGGAGAAGATTTTGTTGGGTTTCCAGGCGAGTCTGGGTCAGCAGGCTGAGATGCTTGCCAAGATGCAGGGTCAGAAGACCACAGGCTTCAGGCAGTTCAGGGCAATGAAGCCGAGGACTTTTCTGGCAAGGAGACAGCCCTGGAGGTTGATGAGTGGTTACGGCGCACAGAGGATGACCTCACAGCTGTTGGATTTCCACCAGAGAGTTGGGTTGATACAGCAAAAAGGCAGTTGACCCATCAGGCTGGAGACTGGTGGGATGCCCATGAGCGGCATCTGAAGGGTCCTATTTCTTGGAAGACTTTCAAGGAGCGTTTTGAGTCCAAGTTTCTTCCAGAGACCGCAAAGGATGAGCTCAGGCAGCGTTTTAAGCAGTTGACTCAGGGCCGGCGGACCGTGGATGAGTATGATGCCGAGTTCTCCTTACTAAGCAAGTTTGCCCCGGAGCTCGTTGCGACCGATGCCACCCAAGCTCGACGCTTCCGTATGGGACGAGATCCGAAATATAGGGCGGCGATGTCTACACAGAAACTGGCCACACAGGAGGATGTGCTGGAGGCAGCAAGACTATATGAGATCCATTTAGGAGCATAGGAAAAATGCCTACCGGCGACAGGCGACCCTTAGGATCACAGAAGGCATTATCTCGTCCAGTACAGATGGCCCAGTTCAAGAGGCAAGGAGCCCCTACAGTGACACAGAGACGACTGACATGCCAATTCTGTGGCTAGACTGGTCATGAGCAGAAGGAGTGTAGGGCTTGGGCTAGACAGTGCTTCGCTTGTGGTGGCCGAGGACATATTAGTAGGTTCTGCCCGCAGCAGGGTGCCTACCCGACCCCCGTTGCACCTGTGACTACTTGGCCGATGTAGCAGCGAACTCTTCCACCGGGTCCGCAGTGGCCTTCCCTTCCAGCACCAGCTGGACCAGGCACACCAGCCCCTAGAGGACCCTCCTTGCCTCCTCAACGACAGGCCTACAAGAAGACAAACTCTGCTTCAAAGCCTCAGGCTTTCACGATGACAGCGGTAGAGGCAGAAAACTCAGGCCAGGTTATCACTGGTATGGTTTTAGCCCTCTCTTTACTTTACGTTATATCACTTGTTGCTTAGTTATGATAGACGTTGGGGTGATTTCCTTGTTGGCTTTTAGGTATGGTTAAAGTAGCATCTTTTCCTGCCTTAGCACTCTTTGATTCTGGGGCTTCACACTGTTTTCTGTCCCGACAATTTGTGGACAAAAATGTAGTACCAGTTGACTCCTTCACTGTTAGTTGGAATATTCACACAAGGAATGATATAATCAGGAGTACTTCAGGACTCCGTTGTTGTCCAGTGGAAATTTGTGGTCGGGAGTTATATGCTGATTTCCTGGTGATTGAGATGCCCACCTTTGAAGCAGTGTTTGGGATGGACTGGTTAGCAATGTTTTGTGCCACGATTGACTGCAAATTAAGGAGGGTCGTCTTTCAGATTGTCGATCATCCAGAGTTTGAGTTCAGAAGTGGTAGTTGCACATTATAACCTGTAAGATTTAGAGCAACACCAGTAGAAGCAGAAGTGTTGGCAATGGCCATGGAGGCGAAGCCAGTCTTACCCAGGGTTGTGCGAGACTTCCCTGATGTATTTCTTGATGACATTTGTGGACTCCCTCCCAATCGATCATTGGAGTTCACCATTGATTTGGTACCAGGCACGCAACCCATTGCGAAAGCTCCCTTTCGGATGGCACCACCTGAGTTGGCCGAGCTTCGTAATCAGTTAAAGTCAGAGCGAGGGTTGATACAGCCAAGCGTGTCACCTTGGGGAGCACCAGTGCTTTTGGTCAATAAGAAAGATGGATCTCGGAGGATGTGTATTGATTATAGAGAATTGAACAAGGTGACGATAAAGGACAAGTACCCACTTCATCGTATCGATGATCTCTTTGATCAGCTTGGAGGATCCCGAGTCTACTCAAAGTTGGACTTGCGGAGCGGTTATCACCGGATAGAATTTCGTGGGTCCGATGTTCCGAAGACAGCTTTTCGAACCAGTTATGGACATTATGAGTTTCTAGTGATGCCCTTCGGTGTGACTAATGCTCCAGCTACTTTTATGAGATTAATGAATCAGGTATTCTTTGAATATTTGGACAAGTTCGTGGTAGTTTTTATTGATGATATCCTAATATATTCAAAGAATGAGGAAGAACATGCAGAGCATCTGAGGATTGTTCTGGAGACTTTGAGGCAACATCAATTATATGCCAAATATAGTAAGTGCCAGTTTTGGCTGCCTAAAGTGGCTTTTCTGGAGCACATAGTTTCAGGAGAAGGTATATCAGTTGATCCAGAAAAGGTGGCTGATGTGGGGAAGTGGCCTGTTCCCAGATCGGTTTCAGAGATTCGGAGTTTCTTGGGATTGGCTGGCTATTAAAGGAAGTTCATCAAGGATTTCTCCAAGATTGTGGCACAACTTACTCACCTGACTAAGAAGGATGTTGTTTATATCTGGTCTGAAGAATGTCAGCATGCATTTGAGGAGTTGAAGAGAAGGTTGATAAATGTGCCAGTTCTGACGAGTCCATATCGTTCTGGAGGATTTGAGATTTTCTGTGATACTTCTGGCAAAGGGCTGGGATGTGTCCTACATCAACATGGACGTGTTGTGGCTTATGCCTCTAGACTTCTGAAGGTGCATGAGGTGAACTACCCTACACATGACTTGGAGCTAGAAGCCGTGATTTTTGCCCTAAAGCCGTGGAGACACTTTCTACTAGGGGTGCATGTCAAGGTGTACACCGACCATAAGAGTTTGAAGGATGTGTTCACCCAGAAGAAGCTCAACATGAGACATCGTCGGTGGCTTGAGCTGATGGCAGAATATGATCTCGATCTCCAGTATCACCCTGGAAAAGTGAACGTGGTCCCTGATGCACTCAGTAGATATCCAGCTGTGATGATGTTGACCTCTCATCCTCAGCTCCAGCGGGCCCTGCGACAGATGGAGATAGATGTTGTCCTTCCGGGCATCAAAGCAGCCATGTTGAACTTGCAGGTCCAGTCCAATCTGGTGGATCGGATCAAGGCTGCACAGTCAGGAGATAAAAAGCTAAGGAGGATTCGAGAGCAGGTAGAGGCCGGATTTCGAACCGACTCCACATTCACGAAGATAGTTCCCTTAGATTCAGATCACGGCTATGTGTGCCGGCCGGTGCTATTCGAGAGGAATTGCTTAAAGAGGCCCATAGCTCTCACTATTCCATTCATACAGGCGGGACAAAGATGTATCGTGACCTGTGACAGCATTACTGGTGGCATGGGATGAAGCGTAGCATAGCCAGAAGTGTGGCCTCGTGTTTGGTTTGTCAACAGGTGTAGGCCGAACACCAAAGAGTTACAGGTCTGTTGCAGCCTCTCCCCATTCCTGAATGGAAATGGCAAGACGTGACGATGGACTTTGTGACTGGGCTACCCTGCACACCCAAAGGAAATGACGCAATTTGGGTAGTTGTTGACCGCTTGACCAAATTTGCACACTTCATTCCCTTTCGGGTTGGACAGTCTACCGAGCATTTGGCTCGACGTTACATGGAGGTAAAGCCCCTTTCGTCACCATTACCTTTTCTATATTTGGTAGTGTGAGGTGTTTAACATGATATCCAATGCACGAGATCGTGAAGCTTCACGGAGTTCCTGTTTGTATAATCTCTGATCGGGACACCAGATTCACCTCATATTTTTGGAGAAGTTTACAGTTTAGTTTGGGGACTCATCTCAAGTTTAGTACCGCATATCATCCTCGGGCAGATGGACAGTCAGAACGAGTTATTCAGATCCTCAAGGACATGTTGAGGGCGTGTATGTTAGACTTTACGGGATCCTGGGAAGATCACGTGCACCTGGTGGAGTTTGCTTACAACAATAGTTATCATGCAAGCATTGGAATGGCACCATTCGCTGCTCTGTATGGAAGGAAGTGCAGATCGCCTCTAAGCTGAAACGATGTTGGTGACCGTGAACTCTTAGGACCTGACTTGGTGGTAGAAGCGATCGATGTGGTACGGACAGTCAGGGAGAATCTTCGTATCACTCAGGATTTCTATAAGCATTGGACAAATACAAAGAGACGTCCATTGGAGTTTCAGCCAGGTGATTACGTGTTCTTGAAAATCTCCCCGACACGTGGCACGATTCGATTTGGTAGACAAGGAAAGTTGAGCCCGAGGTTCATTGGTCCATTCGAGATCTTGGCTCGTGTTGGTGAGGTTGCCAATCGCCTTGCCTTGCCACCCTCACATGAAGGCATCCATGATGTGTTCCATGTATCACAGCTTCGAAAATATGTGGGAGACCCTAGTCACCTTGTGGACTTTTCAGAGATTGAAGTGCGCCCTGACCTGACTTACGAACAGCAACCAGTGGCCATTCTGGATCGAAGACAGAAAATACTGAAGAAGAAGGCCATTAATCTAGTAAGGGTTATGTGGCAACAAGAATCCCCTGGTGAGTCCACCTGGGAGCGTGAGGACGAGATGAGTGACATATACCCTTACCTGTTTATGTAAGTAACTTATCCCTGTATCAATGTCTCTTTTGTTAATCTTGAGTGCTAGATTTTGTAGAGAGAGTGGTGTAGGGTAATATATGGAGAGGCCCTGGGAATCAGAAGTATTTTCTTCCTAGACTAGGACCCTTGGACTTGGAAAGTTCGAGGACGAACTTTAGTTTAAGGAGGGTAGGATGTCATGGCATGTTTAGCTCTATACGGCGACTGATACGGTAGCCCTCTACGCGCGAGTAGAGAGAGTATAATGAGTTGATAAGAGGTAATATGGCGTGAATGTGGCTCGTGGCAGTCATGTAATTTCGTGAAGAGTGTAGGGGCATTTTGGTCATTTGTCTACATGGGTGGAAGTGTGTGTAGAGTAAAAGTGGGTGTGTAAAGAAATGTCACACTTGTAATTTTTGAAAGAGTGGGCTATGTGTGAGGGACCAGTGTGAAAAGGGGTGGGTTTAATGGCACACCCGTAAATTTTTAGAAAGGCCAGGGGCAAAACGGTCTTTTGGCATAAAACTGCTGTGCGTACATCCTGAAGTTGTGTGTGCATAAAGTAATGGCAAACTTGTAAATACTTGGAACTTGAGGGGAAATTTTGGGAGGGCACTATAGTCATTTTACCCTATAGCATGCTTATTCTAGGTGGGTCTAGAGATAGATATTTTTTTAGAAATCTCTCTTCTCTTCTTTAAGTTTCTACTCATTTCTTCTCTTTTCATCTTTGTTTTTTTTCTTTTCTTCCATGCTCCCTTGGCCGAACTCCCCCCTCTCCTTTTCTTTTTCATTATAGCTCCAAAACCCTAATTTTATTTCCAAAAATCCAAGAAAACCCTAGGCTACTTCAAGGAGAAAGAAAGGTGAAAGGAAGAAAAAGAAAAGAAAGGGAGAAAGAAGCTCCATTGAGGTAGGAATTCTAACCTAGGTTGGGAAATTTTATTTAGAAATATGAGAATGTTAGGATGCTATTTATATTGTTTATGTTATGGATTTAATGTTTTATGTTTGTAATAGCCCAAAAGATTCAATCTTTCCCTTATTTTCCTAGCAAATCACCCTCTCTTGAAAAATAGAAATTCTGCATGTGTGTTTATACATCAATTCTGATTTCTGTAGTTAGAATTACTATCTGAAAAAAATATGTAGTTGTAGATCTTGTAGTCCTACCCCAAATTCATATAAAATTTGTCATATGTTGGATTCAATAAGTGGGAGTAAAAATTCATTGTTTGCAAGATGTCTGAAATTCTGCCAAGCTGTACACAGTTTAGCAAAATGAGGACTATTACCAGCACACTCTATGGATTTTACTGATCTTGGTCTTGTTAAAAAAGTAAGAAGTTTTTCTAAAAGTTCATCGCGGTGCTTATATGTCGAAATTCTGGCTCAAACATGCCTAAAATTTGCTTTTAATACAGTTCCAGAAATCTCTCTAAAAAACAAATTTGACACACTTTACTAAATAATTCATTATAAATCATATACTCCATATTTCTGCATGAACCTTTATGGGTGAACCCAGGACTATTATATCTCCAACTTTAATTCTTTAAGTTTTGTCTAATTCACAAGAGAAACTGGATAAAAATTCTAATTTTCTAGCTGTTCTTACAATTTCAGTATGCTGGATGGTGTTAGGTGAAGTTGGAAATGTGTGATATTGCTAATTTTCCACTCCAAAATGCATGAATGATGTTGATGCATGTATAAAAGTTTGGTTATTCTATTTGTTACTAAATATGATTGTGTGACACTTTTCATTTACATGGCGAACGCCATTTGTTCGATAAAATGCCCAAATGAATTAGAAATTGGAGAAACTTGGAAAATGGCCATTAAAAACGTTGTGCCATGTATTACATTTGTAAACTTGTGCATGGCCATTGAACATTATGACACATGAAACGTTAACTGGGATGTCTCGATCTGCTCTAAGGCGGGTGAACTTCCTAGTATTGGGATGGAGGAAGCTTGGTTATAACTTAACTTTAAGGGGCTGGACTTAGGAGTTGGGGAAAGTAATATGTGATATGTGATATGATTCCCACTCGCCTTTACCGGGAGTGGAGGGGACATACGGAGGTAGTGTTAGTATGTGGAGAGCCTCACTCCTGCCAGGGAGGGGGAGCTGAGAGGCCCGACATACAGTGCCCGTGTCCACTGCGTCGTGTGCTATATTCACCCCAAATTTGGGGTGAAGTCCGGGCCCTTATCTTTAGGTGATACCCAGGCTTCCAAAAATCACTAACAACAACTAACTAATGAACCATATATGTGTTGTTGTTGTGGCACACTGGTGTGTTGTACTTTTTACCTTGGTTGATTGTACTCCTATTGCCTTTACACTCATAACCCTAAATGATTTTCCCTACCCTAGTTAGTTTCTACTGGGCACGTTTGACGTACTCATTTTATTTTTCAGGTCTTGAGCAGGTGACACCAGAGCAGAATCTCCCTCAGGAGATTTCTCAGACGTGAGTTTTGACTTGGGAGGGACACCACTCCTGTTGGGTGTGTTTTGTAGTGTGAGTTGGGTCGAGTGGTGAGCGAGTTGTCTTTTGTAGCTGTGATATATGTGGGTGTCTTGTTGTACTTCTTATGTAAACTTGATTTAGTTTCACTTTGTTTTGAATGCTGGTGTGTAGTATCTTCTTTGATTATGTAGTTCTGTAGTTATGAACTCTCTGTGATGGCTGAATATGATATTCTCCTTATGTATACATGTGATGTATGATTCCAACATTTGCAGTGGCCTACTTATTGTATGTTTTCTATGCACGCTTGGTGTAATACCGCGGCTTGTCAGGCTCCTGACGTGCGCCTATATTTCATATATTCACGCACGTTTTCTTTTGTGTTTCTCCGTGTTTTTCTGCCGTCTCTTATTCGTTTTCGTATGTTTTCCCGTTTTCTTTCACTTTTCTTTGTTTGTCCATGATTGTAGGGGATTGACCACGTAGGGGACGTTTAATGATGATATCCCAAGTCCCCGGAGCAACGGGAGAAGTCACGCGTGATCCAGGGGGTCAAACGGCGAAGTATTCATCTTTCAGCCCCTCACCCGGACCGGTTGGTCATCTCCAACCGATCGGGTGATGCACGCGTGCACCAACCGGTCGCTACCGCAGCTCACAAAGAAGTCACCCGACCGGTTCACAGACCGGTTCTGCGGGCGGCTGTTCTCTGTTTTCTCGAGCAGAATTCCAACCGATCGGGTGACTCTCACCCGATCGGTTCATCTGTAGCTGAAGAAGATGAGCTGAAGACACGGGCGTTCAACCGGCCGATTCACCCGACCGCTCCAAGATCCAACCGGTCGCTCAAGAACTCACCCGATCGGTTCATGTGATCGGGTGAAAACTCGCCGTTTTCTGATATTTATTTGTAACGGATCAACCGATCGGTTGACTTGTCAACCGATCGGTTGATGCGACGGCCTATATATAGAACCCCTAGGGTTCCAGAAACGGGAGTTGCTGTTTTTCTACTGTTTTATTTCCTTGTGACGGCTGTAATTGTTACTCTTCTGTAAGTTTTCAGATCTTTCTAATATTTTAGTATTGTCTTTATTACTCTATTACTTCCACATTGCAATCGTCTGATTATGATTCCAACGGTTAAATTTCATTTAGATTGCTTTTTCATGAATTTTTGTGAGTAGTTCCCAAATCTGGGATTTTGGTGGAAACCCTTTCGGGGGCTCTTCCCGATGCGTCCGTAGGGTTAGGAAATCGATCGGGAGTA
The DNA here is from genome assembly GCA_030789695.1 of Scilla litardierei. Classification (NCBI taxonomy): domain Eukaryota; kingdom Viridiplantae; phylum Streptophyta; class Magnoliopsida; order Asparagales; family Asparagaceae; genus Scilla; species Scilla litardierei. The sequence goes on from CM061135.1 coordinate 74,131,490, forward strand.
GGAATCTAATGGTTACGCGGGGTGTTTCATTGTCATCGGCGGGAAAAAGACCGCCTTTGACCGTCGGGCCAAGGGGGAATAAACTTGGCGGTTGACTCCCTAGCCATAGCTCACACCCTTAGCGTTGACATCGAATCCTAGCACGCGGGAGCGGCATGATGAGATGTTGGGAGTTATCGTTGCGGGCTTAGTGCTCCCGGGATCGATCAGTGTTTATGGACACGGGAGTGCCCACTGATCGAATCCGGGAAGTTCGGTGTATCATCCTGGGCACCGACCGGAATATCGGGCCCATGGGGCGCCGGTACCACTTTTAGAGGCAACGTCCCACCATTAGACCCTAATCCCGATCGCTATCCATACCCGTAGGCCGCGTCGGTGAGAGTCTCTCGTCGGGTTGGAAACCAAAGTCCCGGGTTTACTTTCTTTTCGTTCTTACGCTTTTATTTCCTTTCGTGGCAACCATCCACCGATTCGGGCTAGCTCGCCCCTCGGGGTGATTTAGGTCCTACCTGACCCAAGCACAACCTCGCCTCCCTGAGTTCGATATTCCCGCACCCTACACTAACCGTGAAACTTGCGGTAAACGACACCGCGCCCATACCGTAAACGGGGCGCCGGTCAAGTTTATGGCGCCGTTGCCGGGGAGGCAACGTGCTTGATATTTTAGGATCTCTTGAACCCTCGTGTCTAGCTCACATCCCTACCTTGCGATAATTTTCGCATTCTCCTTTTTCTTTTTCTTATTTGTTTTTCTTATTTTTATTTCTTATTTTATCTGTTTCTTTCCCATTTGTCGCTTCACTGGTGTTTGTTGTTTTTCATGCGCAGGAGTTCAAGGAGTCTGACGACTTGATTCCCCTCGATCCAGAGATTAACGCCACCCTTAGGCGTTTGGCCGCCGAGAAGCGAAGAAGGGAAGATCCCGAATCCATGGAGGAGAACACCCCACCTCACAAGTCTCTGCTGGAGTACTCGATGCCCTCCATCGAGTCAACTTCCGCCATCCGATCTCCAGCTATTGCGGCCCAAAGCTTTGAGCTGAAGCCGTCTCTAGTGACATGGATCCAGCAGGACCAGTTTGCGGGTGCGCCCATGGAGAGCCCGATAGAGCACCTGGACTCCTTCTTGGAGAAGTGTGACACCTTCCGAATTAATGGTGTCACTACAGAGGCTATCCGTCTGAAGCTGTTCCCCTTCTCTTTGCGGGACAAAGCCAAGCAATGGTTAAGGGGGAAGGACCCCAACACTTTCAACACCTGGGAGAAGCTCTCCAACGCTTTTCTGACGAAGTTCTTTCCTCCGGGGAAGACCATAAAGTTGAGGAGTGAGATCTCCTCCTTCTCCCAGGCCAGCCACGAGTCCTTGCATGAAGCTTGGACGAGATATAAAGAGATGCAAAGAAGATACCCTCACCATGAGCTTCCGAAGTGGCAGATTATCAATCTGTTCTACAATGGGTTGAGGGATGACCTTAAATCTTCTATGGACGCCGCGGCTGGGGGTTCCTTCATGTCTCGAAGCGAGGAAGATGCCGGGAATATTCTGGAAAACATGGCATCCAACAATGAGCGGTGGTGTGACGAGAGAGCCACACCAAGAACTGGGGGTATACACAGAGTCGAGGACGTCGACAAACTTTCAAGCAAGTTCGACTTGCTTTCGACCCAGATCTCCGCACTGATGGTAGGAGCCGGTGGGGCCGGTACACAGCAAGTTTCTGCGGTAGAGTCCGAATTCCTTGGGGAATTCGACGGTGGTGACATCTCACCACCGTTGGATCAGGCGAGCGCACTATTTTACAACCCCACGGGGAATGCGCCATATCCGCCAAGGACAAATTCCAACCCGGCCTACTCTCCTAACAACCGGAACCACCCGAATTTCAGTTACCGGCCACCATTTCAGCCCTCGCCGCCTCAGCAGCCGCAGCAACAAATTTATCAACCGGTTAGACCACCGCAGAATCAGGGTCAGCTGCAACCGTTTCAGCAGCAACCTCAGCAACAAACTTACGCTCCCAGGAATCAGCAGCCGTTCCAGCAGCAGCAGTATGGCCAACAGAGGGCCGTCTCTCTGGTTGAGTCTCTCTTGACTCAATATATTACCAACCAGGAGAGGATCAACCAAAAGCTGGAAATGGGCCAGCGGACCCTCACGGACCAAGTAACCCAGCTGGGGTTACAGGTGGCGAACCTTGCAAGGTCACAAAACCAATTGCCGCCACAACCGGAGGTGAACCCGAGGGGAGCAACACAAACATCGGCACTCGTGCACGAGCACGCGAATGTGTCCGCTATCGTTCTGGGAAGCGGGACACAAATTCCTACTAGAGTGCCCCCTAGCAACCCGGAAGCACCATTGGTCGTTGAGAGACCGACTGAAAAATTAAATGACACCGGTGCTTCGTCATCAAATCCCATGACTCCGGAGGGAGTGTCTGAAGAAGAGAAGAAGAAGGAGGAAGAGAGCCCAAGAGTGTATAAACCCGTTGTGCCATTTCCACAACGGTTGGCTCAGGCGAAAATTGATGAGAAATATGGGAAGTTCTTCGCCATGGTCAAGGACCTAAGCTTGCAAATCCCCTTCTTGGAGGCAATCGAGACAATCCCCTCATATGCAAAATTCTTGAAAGATTTGGTGACCAAAGGGTCAAGAAAAGAGAAAGTGGTGCTGACGGTGGAATGTAGCGCTCTTATCCAGAGGGATAACCCGCCGAAGCTCAAGGACCCGGGGAGCTTCTCTATTCCTTGCACGATCGGGGCTGTGAAGATTAATCGTGCACTCGTCGATCTAGGAGCGAGTGTTAGCTTGATGCCCTTGTCGATGTACAGGAGAATAGGAATGGGTGATTTGGAGCCCACCGGGATGACCCTACAACTAGCTGACCGGTCGGTCAAATATCCGGTGGGAATTATTGATGATCTCCCCGTGAATGTGAGAGGGGTGCATGTGCCTGTGGACTTTGTAGTCATGGACATGCCCGAAGACGCACACACCCCCATTATCCTGGGACGGCCTTTCATGGCCACTGCTGGCGTTCTTATAGATGTGAAGAACGGAAAACTCTCCTTGAACGTCAGCGGAGAGAAAGTTGAGTTTGACCTGGGACTATCCATGAAGCACCCCGGCCCTCCTGATGACCTCCGGTGTAATTTGCTTGAGATAGAAGAAGAAAAGGCTGTAGAGGAGAGCTCCTGGGAGATTCTCCTGAGAAACCCCCCCGATGACTTGGGGAATTCTGAAGATGAAGAAGGACCCGAAGACAAAGAAGCTGCTGGAAGACCGAGTGCAGCGAGAACGACCCCTCCCGGGTTCTCCAAGTTTCCTCCTGTGAGGAGAACGGGGAAAGAGCTCACGGACCTCACTAAAGACGAGGTCCGAATCCTGAAGAAGATGGCGGGAAGCGCCAACACCAAGGAAAAGCCCCCGGATCTCAAGAACAAAGGGAGGGTGGTCGAGCAAGTATTTTTCCAGCCGCTGACTACCCCGAGCGCCTTCAGCTCCAACAAGCCAGAGATGCCTAAGTTTGGGCATCACCCGTATCAGCCACCATGAGCATCTCTTGCGGGCGTCGAGCCAACGACGTTAAACAAGTGCGCTTCATGGGAGGCAACCCATGTTCTGAACTTTTTCTCAAATTTTTAGCGTTATTTTTTACTTTATTTTATCTATTTCTATAAATAAAATCAGCCGCGAGAACATCCGTTCGGGGACTTAATCAAATTTCTTGGTTTTTGCAGGAAACAAGCCCCAACCGATCGGGTGATAACTCACCCGATCGGTTGGGATGTATCAGATACATGCCGAGATCTGTCCCCGAATGAACCGATTGGTTGAGTAATGAAGAGACCGGGTGGAAGACCGGGTGAGCTGGGGAGAACTTTCGGAAATTTTTGGGGAATATCACCCGATCAGTTGAGTTCATGCACGATCGGTTGACACGACCGGGTGAGCAGCCCTAAGTTCTCGGGAAAATTGTGTGGAGCGGCCAACCGGTCGGTTGAAAAGTCAACCGATCGGTTCGCCTGTAGCATTTCTTCGGCAAAATTTTCGACCTAACCGTCAACCGATCGGGTGACAAGTCACCCGATCGGTTCGACTTAAAAACCCTATATAAACCCCCCCGACACCCGCTCGTTTCCATCTCGCCCGATCGCAAAAACCCCCAAAATCCGCCGTCGTTTCACCTTTCCCTCTTCGCCAACAACCGATCTTCACTCCCCCACGCCATCTACTCCTCCATTACTCCCACTCTCCACCTCCTTCATCAACCCCTCCATCATCTACACCCTCTCTCTCCTCCCATTCTGAGATTTTGATCTAATTTTCCCCCAAACCACCCCCATTTCGAAAATTATTGCCGAAGGAGTTCGCCGCGGCTCCAAGCTTCTCTCGCTGAACAGTGGGGGGACATCAACGAGCAAGCTCCACCACTGCAATTGGGTAAACTCGCTCCTAAGCCTATTTTATACATTTGCCCTACTTATTGTGCTTGCTCGTTTGTTTGTGTTAGTGTGCATCTACGATTTTTGCACTAATTCTTGCTCACACTCACACACATGGCTAAAGATAAGGATAAGGGAAAGGGTATCATGCGGGAAGAGGAGCCGTCTCGAAAAATACGAAAACAAACACGCCCCCCTTCCCATACACGAGCACTTACACTTGGCCCTCCTCCGCCTGTTGTCCCCCCTGTGGACCCAATGTTGGGCCCGCACGGGTATATTTTTCGGAACCAGGAGCACAAAGATTTTTACCGTAGGCTTGATGCTCGAGGGCATCTATCCACTAAGTTCCCGCACGCACGTACACTTGTCGATCTCGGTGTCTTCACCGAGGTCGAATCTCTTTTCGCTAACTTAGGATGGTTGGCCTTTCTTAACGCTCATGCAGTATCCTACCCGTCGCTCACACTCGAATTCCTCTCCACACTTACTTGGGAGTCCGGGTCGATCATTAAATTCAGGGTGCGTAACCGTAGTGTCACCACGAATCTGAGCACGATTAACGCTATATTTGGTTTCCCCAATCTCGGGGATGATTCCATCCGACACTACGGGTACACGCCCGAATTTGATGTCGATCAATTCTGGTTCCGTCTCACTTTGATCCGTGATTACCCTCGAGGAAGGGCCAAGGCCTCCTCCATCATTCATCCCGTGTTTCGTTTAACCCACAGGATCATTTCATCTGCATTCTTTCCTAGAGACGAGTCTGGTACTGTGACTATCCCTGACCTTTTTATCCTTTGGGCCATGACTTTTCCTTATGTCCGGGATGATGATGGAGTCAGCTTCAGAGCCCCTACCGTCCCCATCCATAGTAGCGATTGGCTTGTTTACAAGCTACTCGAGATCAGCCGGGCCGGGAAGGGGAAGTTCTGTTGTAGGGGCATCATCACGATCATATGCTCTCACGCCCAATTCAATATCACCATCCCCAATAATCTTCCAGCTGCCGCAGGACCCTCACATCTCGATATTGATGTCCTGCGGCACATCCACATGATCAAGCACCGCTCGGATGGCCGCTTCATATTTCATTATGGCCACCCCCAGCCCCTTACACCATTCTGCCCAACCCCGCTCGCATGACCATTGCTCTCGTGAGAGATTGGACTTTCCCTCCTGATCCCGACTTCTTTGCGGGGTTGAATCTTCCTTTCCTTCCCGCAGGCGCCCGCAGATCACCGTCCCCTGCCGCCCACTTCGACGAGCAGGATATCCCTGCGTCTGGGGGAGACTTAGGGGCTGGCCCGAGTCGTCCTGTTTCTGCTCCGGGACCAATCCCGTCTGAGCACCTCCTTGCGGCCATTTCTGGCCTTGTCTCCTGTGCCGGCATGACCACTGCCGCCGGCACCTCTTCGACCTTACCTTGCGGCACCACCTCTGCCTCGCGTCAGTCTACATCTTTTGGTCGCCGTCAGGTATCTGCCCGTCTGGGGCTTGAGAGGGAGGTCACTGCCCTTCGTGAGCTCGCCATGTCCTCTATTTCCTCGGACCCATCACCATCCTCCTTTCTTACTCACCCACGTTTCCTCGCACTTGAGAGGAACGTGGCCGCCATTCTCCGCCTTCTTACTCATATCCACGGACCACCTCCACCTTCACCACCTCCACCTTCACCACCCAGGCGATCTTCTCCTCCACCCACCCACACTTCTCCACATCCATCACCCCCCTCACCACATTCTTCTCCTCCCTCTTCACATCCCATCCCGGCATCCACTTCACCCCTCCCGACCACTTCCACCGCACTCACGCTACCTCCATCCTCCTCCGTCACTCCATACGTGCGCCGGAGGAAATTACCGGTACGCTCCAGATCCCTCCCACCACCTCCCACTACCATCACCACCACATCTACTTCCTCCATTTCTATTCCTCTCACCACAGCCTTGATCGCCTTCCTACCACCACCACCCACCACCACCGACACTCCTCCCATTGTTCACACCACCACTGCCCCTATACCTTCACCTCATTCCCCACTTCTCCGCACACCACCTGCCTCCCCCGACCACCCATCCACACCCTCTTCCGAGGAAGACGAGGACTCACCTTCTGCTGCTTTCTGATTTCCCCTCTTTTGTTTTTGACTCCCCCTTGCACATATCTAGATTTCTTTGATCATATCATTTCGCTAGCACTTTCTGGTCTAGCTTGGGGGACGTCTGTTTTGATGTGCTGTCGTGTTTTGTGTGTTTTTCTCATTTTTGTGTGTGCTTGCTTTTCACTTTTTGAGTGTCGTGTCACGTGATTTTATTTTATTTTTATTTTCGTATTGTTTGATTTTGATTTTGATCTTTCTTTCTTTTTTCAGTTTCATCTGTGTGTTTTCCTCGTTTTCATTTCTTTTCGTGTCTGTGCGTATTCCCCCCCCATTTTCATTGCCCTCCCGTACTCACTCATATTGCATTGAGGGCAATGCAAACTTCAGCTTGGGGGAGTCGCACTTCGTGCGTCATTTGTGTTGTCTTTCTACGTTATTTGAGTCGTTTTCCATCGTGTTTTTCCTTTTTTTTCTTTTTCCTTCTTTCTTTAGCTCTTTCTCCTAGAAATGAATCATATGATGAATCTCCACAATGTCACACACACACACCTAGCACTGCACCGACAATCGCACTCACTAACCCTAGGATTTCGAGTCCTCTTGCATTTCACGCATCGTGGGTCCACTTAGCTTTTTGTGAGTCGTGTGTCGTGACTAGCATTTGGTGTGCTTCTGCTTTGTGATTTTACTTTATATACCTGTCCAGGAATGACCCCTAGATTATCATGCTTCGATATTGAATATGCGGTATTTGTTTCTAATGTCTGCTTCTATATGCATGCTATATATATATCGTATACTTCATTTCGCATGCGTCGGGATTCCACAACTAAGGACTAGGATAACCCATTTAGCCTGAGCTCTATTTAGCAAGAATAGTCGCCTTTGCCCGAGTGTTTAGATTTCGACTTCTTTCTTGTTTTACTTGGTGCAAATCCCCTCGTCGTGTACCGTTCTCCCACTTGGGAGAGTACACAAGTGTATAGCCAAAAACCCAAAAATCCAAAAAAATGGGAGAAAAGAAATGAAAAACCCAAAAAGAAAAGAAAAGAAAAAGATTGTATAGCCAAAAAGCCAAAAAAATATGCAAATACCCAAAACCCAAAAAAATTCCCGTGTGAATATTTTCCTACTTGCCGAGAATAAAGGGAAGGCGAGAATTTGCACCGAGTGTTCTTCTCCACATCATCTCAACCTCCGTCGTTATCGAAAACGCTTGGCTTAGGAGCTATTTAGCTTGTATCTAAAGCTATAGTGGCGTGATTTCCTTGACCCTAGTTGTGGAGTCCCCGATGCATGATACGCTTCTTTTCCCACTCTTCTCATGCATGCTTGAACTTATATTCGCCGCTTAATTCAATTCGGATCGATATTTTGGGTCATTTCTTGGATTTGTGTATATCGAGCCTCATTGCACATCGTAGAAAGCGTCACCATTTGCTAGCACACGGCCACGCTCACTCGCGCTTCACTGCGTGGACCCACGACACTTATTTGGACTCGCTTTCCTAGGTTTAGTGGTGTGATTTGGCGTTTGCTTGCTTGGTGTGTCGTTTTTGATTTTGATGGCTCTGATGGACGATCTAGGGCTTAGAGTTTTCTTTTTCTTTCTTCCTCTCTATTTTTCCCTTCCGAGCTCCTACTCTCACTCGTCTTCCTCGAGGACGAGGAAGAGTTCAGCTTGGGGGATTTTGACGTGCGCCTATATTTCATATATTCACGCACGTTTTCTTTTGTGTTTCTCCGTGTTTTTCCGCCGTCTCTTATTCGTTTTCGTATGTTTTCCCGTTTTCTTTCACTTTTCTTTGTTTGTCCATGATTGCAGGGGATTGACCACGTAGGGGATGTTTAATGATGATATCCCAAGTCCCCGGAGCAACGGGAGAAGTCACGCGTGATCCAGGGGGTCAAACGGCGAAGTATTCATCTTTCAGCCCCTCACCCGGTCGGTTGGTCATCTCCAACCGATCGGGTGATGCACGCGTGCACCAACCGGTCGCTACCGCAGCTCACAAAGAAGTCACCCGACCGGTTCACAGACCGGTTCTGCGGGCGGCTGTTCTCTGTTTTCTCGAGCAGAATTCCAACTGATCGGGTGACTCTCACCCGATCGGTTCATCTGTAGCTGAAGAAGATGAGCTGAAGACACGGGCGTTCAACCGGCCGATTCACCCGACCGCTCCAAGATCCAACCGGTCGCTCAAGAACTCACCCGATCGGTTCATGTGATCGGGTGAAAACTCACCGTTTTCTGATATTTATTTGTAACGGATCAACCGATCGGTTGACTTGTCAACCGATCGGTTGATGCGACGGCCTATATATAGAACCCCTAGGGTTCCAGAAACGGGAGTTGCTGTTTTTCTACTGTTTTATTTCCTTGTGACGGCTGTAATTGTTACTCTTCTGTAAGTTTTCAGATCTTTCTAATATTTTAGTATTGTCTTTATTACTCTATTACTTCCACATTGCAATCGTCCGATTATGATTCCAACGGTTAAATTTCATTTAGATTGCTTTTTCATGAATTTTTGTGAGTAGTTCCCAAATCTGGGATTTTGGTGGAAACCCCTTCGGGGGCTCTTCCCGATTTGTCCGTAGGGTTAGGAAATCGATCGGGATTTGGAATCTAACGGTTACGCGGGGTGTTTTATTGTCATCGGCGGGAAAAAGACCGCCTTTGACCGTCGGGCCAAGGGGGAATAAACTTGGCGGTTGACTCCCTAGCCATAGCTCACACCCTTAGCGTTGACGTCGAATCCTAGCACGCGGGAGTGGCAGGATGAGATGTTGGGAGTTATCGTTGCGGGCTTAGTGCTCCCGGGATCGATCAGTGTTTATGGACACGGGAGTGCCCACTGATCGAATCCGGGAAGTCCGGTGTATCATCCTGGGCACCGACCGGAATATCGGGCCCATGGGGCGCCGGTACCACTTTTAGAGGCAACGTCCCACCATTAGACCCTAATCCCGATCGCTATCCATACCCGTAGGCCGCGTCGGCGAGAGTCTCTCGTCGGGTTGGAAACCAAAGTCCCGGGTTTACTTTCTTTTCGTTCTTACGCTTTTATTTCCTTTCGTGGCAACCATCCACCGATTCGGGCTAGCTCGCCCCTCGGGGTGATTTAGGTCCTACCTGACCCAAGCACAACCTCGCCTCCCTGAGTTCGATATTCCCGCACCCTACACTAACCGTGAAACTTGCGGTAAATGACACCGCGCCCATACCGTAAACGGGGCGCCGGTCAGCTCCATCCTCCCTTTCTCCCATGGTATAAAGTGCCATATCAGGTATTTGTGAGAATGGGGCGTGATATGTTTAGTGGTGGCCCATGTAGGTCCAGTCGCACTGCGATATGCGAAAGGATGATACATCCAACACATTTTAATGCCATCACATATGGTACTGATTCTTCTTGTGCTGTTCTTTCTCTGCAGAATGGATAGTGGAAATGGGATATCTTCGTCAGAGATGGAGCATGCTGAGCCCTCTTTGATGGAGAAGATTTTGTTGGGTTTCCAGGCGAGTCTGGGTCAGCAGGCTGAGATGCTCGCCAAGATGCAGGGTCAGAAGACCACACGCTTCAAGCAGTTCAGGGCAATGAAGCCGAGGACTTTTTCTGGCAAGAAGACAGCCCTGGAGGTTGATGAGTGGTTACGGCGCACAGAGGATGACTTCACAGCTGTTGGATTTCCACCGGAGAGTTGGGTTGATGTAGCAAAAAGGCAGTTGACCCATCAGGCTAGAGACTGGTGGGATGCCCAGGAGTGGCATCTGAAAGGTCCTATTTCTTGGAAGACTTTCAAGGAGCATTTTGAGTCCAAGTTTCTTTCAGAGACCGCAAAGGATAAGCTCAGGCAGCGTTTTAAGCAGTTGACTCAGGGCCGGCGGACCGTAGATGAGTATGATGCCGAGTTCTCCTTACTGAGCAAGTTTGCCTCGGAGCTCATTACGACCGATGCCACCCGAGCTCGACGCTTCCGTATGGGACTAGATCCGAAATATAGGGCGGCGATGTCTACACAGAAACTGGCCACACAGGAGGATGTGCTAGAGGCAGCAAGACTATATGAGATCTATTTAGGAGCATAGGAAAAGTGCCTACCGGCGACAGGCAACCCTCAGGATCACAGAAGGTATTATCTCGTCCAGTACAGACGGCCTAGTTCAAGAGGACATGAGCCCCTGCAGTGACACAGAGACGACTTACATGCCAATTCTGTGGCAAGACGGGTCATGAGCAGAAGGAGAGTAGGGCTTGGGCTAGACAGTGCTTCGCTTGCGGTGGCCGAGGACATATTAGTAGGTTCTGCCCGCAGCAGGGTGCCTACCTGACCCCCGTTGCACCTGTGACTACTTGGCCGATGTAGCAGCGAACTCTTCCACCGGGTCCGCAGCGGCCTTCCCTTCCAACACCAGCTGGACCAGGCACACCAGCCCCTAGAGGACCCTCCTTGCCTCCTCAGCGACAGGCCTACAAGAAGACAAACACTGCTTCAAAGCCCCAGGCTTTCATGATGATAGCGGTAGAGGCAAAAAACTTAGGCCAGGTTATCGCTGGTATGGTTCTAGCCCTCTCTTTACTTTACGTTATATCACTTGTTGCTTAGTTATGATAGACGTTGGCATGATTTCCTTGTTGGCTGTTAGGTATGGTTAATGTAGCATCTTTTCCTGCTTTAGCACTCTTTGATTCTGGGGCTTGATCGGTCCTGAGTATACACCCAAAGAACGGTTGTAGTTTTACCGCAAGCGCACGGTGTAGCGGCGAGCGGGATATCGAACACAGGGAGGACGAATGACCGTGCTTGCTCCTAATCAACCTGGCTATTTAAGAATAGAGAAAATTGCCTTGGGCGATCCTGTCACAATCGTCAGACAAATGTGCGAAATATCAAATCAAATAAAGAACGTCTAGGGAATGGGGAATTCCCGCTACTCACCGTATTTCATGAATGTGGTTCGTCGGTATCAAAATTGCTAGAAAGAGAATTCGGATTAACTAGTTGCAACTGAATGTAGAACCAAGCTCACGCTCTCGAGCTGTTGCCGGTCTATAGCTATCCTAGGTTTGGGTCCAATCTCTTGCAAACCCTAGCCTAGGGAAGCTAGCATTAGGATCAACATCATCGTCCAATCGCGCACCGAGTCCAATCTCTTGCAAACTCGGTCCGCGATCTAGATTGTGATAGTTCCTACCCGTCCAATCTCTTGCAAACGAGTATCGGCATGGAATTGCAATCGGAAATCCTAGTATCGGTCCAATCTCTTGCAAACCGATACTTCGAAAATCCGATTCCAACCCAATTCGGATTTCTAGGGCTTCCTATCAAATTGGGATCCAATCTCTTGCAAATCCCAATCGATATGAATACCTAGCTATCCGTAGTAAATCGATCACAATCTAATCCCTAGTAATTAATTCTAGCACAATTTCTACCAATTCATCACAAATATGAAAGTGGGTTTGTAGGGTTCATCCCCACGCCCCAAGACGTGGATACTACTCACAATTCATAGCAAGATCACAAAAATAATCAATGAAATAAGCAATAGAATTCATCACAACAATGATATAAACAATAAAAATAGAATTTTTAGGGAAGAGAGATGCAAACCAATGGAGTTCTTCTATGGTTCCAACAAAAATCACAAATTTTGTCTCTTCTCCAATCACAAGAATAAAGCTAAAAAGTAATCTAAAAAGCTGCAAAAAATCTAAGAGAGAGGCTCTCTAAACTAGGGTAAAAACAGGGCTTAAATAGCCCTCAAAATCGTCCAAAAATCGTGACCAGAATACCCCTGCACAGCCTGTTTTCCGCAGTTTTCGCTACAGGCAGCGCATCGCACTCGGCCGAGTGACAAAAGTCGCTCGGCCGAGTGAAAACCCTGTCATTTTCCAGTAAGTCGGGGGCTTCAGGGGTCTTCAGTTCGGGGGCGGCTCGGCCGAGTGAGTTGTCGTCACTCGGCTGCTGGCTTCAAGGCACTCGGGCGGACGTAATAATCCACTCGGCCGAGTGGGTCTTCTGAAGTTCAGGCGGCCAAAAAACAGTAACTTCGATGTTTTGGAAGGGCCTCGTCTGGGCGCCACTCGGGCGGACGTGGTATCGTCACTCGGCCGATGTGGTCTTTGGTGCTCGGCCAAGTGCACATAGAAATCGTATCTGTTCAGGTCGGCCGAGCAGTGTCTCGCTGGTCGGCCGAGTGGCTCCTCCACTCGGCCGAGTGGGACACAAAAAATGCCCAATCTGATTGTTTTGGCCTCCTCGTCGCTCCTGTGACGTCCATTCTTCTTCCGCTCCTCTCCAACAGCAAAATACCCCTCGGGGAGGTCGTTGGTGACCGTCTAGAGTAAGCGCATATCGGGATCACTCCAAATCGCGCCAAATCACCTGAAATGCGACAAAAACAACAAATCGTGAAAAGCATCGCAATATCGTCGATATATCGTGAAAAACATGATTTGGGCGATCTAAATGGCATGCAAACATGCGGAAAAAAGGTGTAAAATAAGGAGTGATCAAAATCCCCCAAGCTTGCCTCTTACTCGTCCTCGAGGAAGATAAGTAAAAGGCGAAACCGGTGGGTTCGGAAAACGGCGAAAAGAAACGAAAAATGAAAAACGAAGAAGAATGAAAACGGAATAGAATAAAGTAAGAAAGAAAGAAGCGAAGAGGTAGGATGCTAGATCATTTCCTCAGGACGTGGGTTTCACTTACTCATTTAGCATGCTCTGAATGAAAAATACATGTCAAAGAATTTTATTTTGATATCATAGTATAATAGTGCAAGTAGAAATAGAAAACCCACGAACAACGATATAATCATGAAAAACGGAATAATTTTAGAATTAGCATCGTCTGAAACATTTAAAGCGGTATACAAATCACAGATCACACACTTTTCAATTGAACGCTTTCTATCTGGAGTATAAGAGTATCACACTATAGAATAGAGAGAATAGAAAAGTATGGATTTCATGAAATGAGTGCTAGGCTTAGATTCCTGGATTTCGTAAAGCTAAAAACAATCTCATTGAGTATAGAATATTACTTAGCCTAGGTCGTCGTGTAATGTCAAGTAGTCACTCTCTCACACATCAATGGATCCCCTCCCCCAAGCTTATCTATAAGCGTGGTGGCATAAAAATATTTACATCCCCATTTTTATATACATATAGCTCCAAAAGTGATAGAAAGAAAGAAGGAAGGAAGAAAGTGAGATGGGATCTTTTATTGAGGATTTTTCCTCTCTCTGTTTTTTTGGATATAGCATATATACAATGATCCCAACTTAAAGAGAGATAATGATATACACGAATGTTTCTCTCTCTCTTTTTTTTATAGAATAAGAGACTTGGAGCTAGGAATTAATAGCGGGGGAAATGCCATAAAATAGAATCACTAAGGGGAGATTCACCAATGATTTTAAAAGTAGAGAAATGATGTTCAAGATTTGTGGAGAAAGAAATAGATATAACTCTCGGTTCACTCTATAAGACATGCACGACAACTTCAACAGGGTAATCTAATCTACTCAGTTTCGATCACAAAAAAGCTAACTAATCCAGATTTATCATAGCTAACATCATCCAATCATCCTGAAGTGAAGTGTACAATTCACGCATATAGAAGTGATATAGGAAAAGAAATCAGTACTCCAGACATAGGCATTCAATGCGTGAATCTTGGTGTGTTTTCTGTGATAGCATATATATGAATATTCAGGCTCAGATAATAATAAAATTTCATCCATTTTCATGCGGAAAAAGGTGTGGGTTACTATTCTAAATGCAAAGCAAGTCATAGCATCTGATATCTGAAATAAAATCTAAGACACGACAAATATAGCATGCATATAGAATACGCTAAATCCAACGTCATCATCATCACAGAAAAGTCATCTCTAGCATGAGATGAAAAAGAAATAAAGATAAAGGGAAAATAGAACTATTTACAATGCAGCACACAGAAAAATAAGGAAAACGTGATGCATGGTAAAATGAAAGAAAAATAATGAAAAATGAGTGCAAACGTGAAAAACGGTGTGAAAAACTAAAAATAAAGGTGGTAAATAAAAAAGAACGTGAGAACTCACTCCCCCAAGCTAAATCGCACAGTGTCCTCAAGGTGCAAAGTGTGGCACACCGAGAGACAAGAAATGTGAGGGGCAAGTGAGGATGCATGCATGGAAAAGTGAAAAATAAAAAAGAAAAATAAAGAAATGAAAACATGATGCGGACATGATGCATGCACGGATAGGAGTGATACAGATATATAAGTGGCACCAAAAACTCTCCCTCTCTCCCAAAAAAGATATATAAAGATATGATCAAAAATAGAATCCCAAAATAAGTGAGGGGAGGGGGGGTGGACAAAAAGTGCAACAGGACCCAGCAGAAACGGGCAGCACAACGGCAGGAATGGAACAAGGCATCAAGAGTGCCTAAGAAGGCGGTGCTGCGCCGTCTCCGTCCTGAGGCGGAGGTCGTGAGGGTGGTGCTGGCTGGACAGGCTGCTGAGCGGGGGTGGGTGTGGGAGTGGCAGCAGGTCTAGTGTGTGTGGAAGTGGGTGTGGGAACCTGTTGGGTGGGTGGGGGTACACGTGGGAGACGCTCCAAGACCTGGGTGAGACAGTAGTGGATATGTGGTAGCAGGTCGAAGCGGCCAGCCATCGCAGTGACGGTGGCGGACAGGGTCCGGAGGTCGCCTCTGAGGCCACTCACCGCCCCCTCGAGAGCACGAATGCTCTGAAGTACTGTGTCAGGGGGAGGTGGTGCAGAGGGACGCACCTGGCGAGGCTGGGCAGGTCTGGGCTGGCGTACGCGAGTGGAGTATGTAACGGGCTCAGCAGGGAAGGGAACAAAAGGTGCCGTGCCTGCAAATGTGGGCCTGGCCTCAGTGTGAGGTCGGGGCGGGCGGTGAGAAGTGGAGGCAGCGGCAGCGAAAGAAGAGTACAAAAGTGGCTGCGAGGCGGCTAGAGAGGTCAGTGGCACAAAAGTGTGGACAGACGCCACGACACTCTCGGAAAATACAGCAGGGGTGGAGACAGAGGTGACTACCGCTGGGGTGGAAGTGTGTGGTCCAAAAGGCGCAACCCCAGCGGAGATCATGCTAGCCATGGTCTCCACGAACGCGGCAAACGAGGGCTCTCCACTCTCAACAAAGGTCTGCGGGCGCTCGGGGAGTGCAGAGCGTAGAGGATCGACGGACAGAGGGCCGGTGGTGGGAGTGGGAGTGGTGGTGACAGCCTCCGAAGTGGTGGAGGTGGGCTCAGCTAAGGTGCTCCCGACACCGACAGAGGTGTCAGGAGCGACAGACACGTCAGGTATGGGCTGAGGGGCAACTGGGTCAACAGGGTCGGCGGCAGGCTCGGCAGGGTGTGCAGCAGGGTCTGTGGGGGCAGCGTGGGCAGCGTGGGCAGCGTGGGCCTGCTCGACCTCCTCGGCCTCGAGCACGTACGCAGCGGGGATGAGGACATCCATCGCAGGGAGCCAGTCAACATGGGCCGGTGCAATCTGGGTCCGAGCTGGGCTCGGGAGAATCATGTAGTCGGCACCGAAAGGGCCGTGCAACCAGACCCAGTGATGCTCACCATGCGGACGAAGCATCTTCATCCAGGCCATAACATCTATCGAAAGAGAAGTGGGGCCCGGGACGCGTCGCAAGTCGTCAGGTAGGTCCTCGCCGGTCATCATGGTAAGCAGGGTGATCAGACCGCCGTAGCAGATCGGTGAGCGAGCGCCCACCGATACAATGATGCGGTCTAAAAACCAAGCCGCAATGTCGATCACGACGGCGGGGACAAGCTCGTCTCCATCCCTAGATAGAGCTCTGGGACGTGTCATCGCATAGAGCATGTAGAGCTCTGGCGTAGACATCGTGCCCGGCTCATATCTGGCCAAAAAGGTGGTCGCCATGAGGCGCTGGGCAATGCGTAGGCAGGGGTGGACAATGGCCGAGGCCTTGGCCCTACTAGGGTCAAAGGCGGCGTGGTGGCCTGTAATCCGTGCCCAGAAGGCACCGGCGTCAAAGGAGGGTGGGGGGATATGGGTGGGGCCGTAACCGCGATCGGCTCCGGGGACAGCGGGCCACGAGAAGAATGCTCTCATCATATCGAGAGTGACCTGGCACTCTCGATCCATGAACCGGAATGAGCATCCCTCATCGGTCCGGGCGATCGAACTCAAAACCTCAAGTGTCGGGCGGGTAAAAGTATCCGCCGACACCTGGAAAAAATCTCGCTAGCCCACGTTGTCGTACAACGTGAGCATCCCCTCAAGTACCCCCAGGCGTCCTAGGTCAGCGAGGTGTGCAAACCTGGAGGGTACGATCGAGCGCTGGGAGATACGCTCGAAGACGGCGTGGTGTGCGTCGTCTCGGAACGTAATCCCGAGCGGCCCGACCAGTGGAGCCGGTGGTGGTGGCTGTGCAGCGGCGGGGAGAGGCTGTGCGGGCTGGGGGTGCACTGCAGGCTGTGCAGGGTGTGCGGGGCCTGCAGGCTGTGCTGGGTGGACGGCGTGTGTGTGGGGGAAGGAGGAGGAGACTCTTCCACCTCGTGGGTGGGGCCGGCATCATCCGACCGCTTCCGCTTAGCGGAAGGTCTCCTCGTCCGCGGCCGTGTCCGGGGCGGCATATCGGCCCCGAGCGCGCGCCGAAAAACGTAAAGAGTGCGGCGTGTGCAAAAAGAATGGAAAGAGTATACCCAAACATGCCGCGAGTGCTAAGCAGTGGAAGCGTGCGAAGTCCGCGCCTCCACGAAGTCCAAAACAGCCCGTAGAAGCTCCCCTGAGCTCCCCTAAGCTCCAAAAAGCAACCTGCGCGTGAAAAAGCGATATCAGCGAGTAATAATCAAAATGTATGGAGCAATATGGGTATAATGGATAGATATAGGAATTGATTTGGGTTAGGGTGGCGTTTAGCACATGGATCCGCAAGAAATACACGAAAAGAGGAGAAACCAACGAAAAACAGGGGTACCGGAGGTGGTCGGTCGGTCGGCCACCGGCGGCGACTCGGGCGAGGCGTCGGCGGAGCTCGGCCGGCGGTGGCGGGCCGGGCGGTGGTGGGGCGGCGCTGGTCGGGCGAGTGAGGGCGAGAGCGAGGGGGTTCGGGCGAAGCAGCTGAAGGGGCGCGGGGGATTTGGGGTTTTTGCGTTTCGAAATCCACGCCCCCCTCGCCCTTATATAATAAAAGTTACGACTCGGCCGAGTGACGTGGTCACTCGGCCGAGCGGGACCAATGAAAACTTCCTCCCCGCTATCGCTTCGGCCGAGTGGCTTTGCCAGCCTCGGCCGAGTGGAGTAAGTCCATTCGGCCGAGTGACTCAAGCTACTCGGCATGACTCGCCCTAGGAGGGTATCCGTTTCACTCGGCCGAGTGAACAAATGTACTCGGCCGAGCAGCAGTTATATCGAAATCAAGAAAATAAACAGAGAGTTGGGTACAGCAGACTTCCCTCGTTCGTGAGCGGCTCGGCCGGACGAACTTGTGTACTCGGCCGAGTGACTAGTATACTCGGCCGAGCGAGCCTTGTGTTCTGCTGTTTGTCTTCGTTTTGGCTCTAAACTCCGTCTTTCTTCCTCCAGTCGATTTCATCCTCCTCCTAAGCGTCGAGCGCCTTCTTGGGGCGCTCCTCGTCGTCTCGTTCATCCTCCTCATGATGGATCTACCTATCTCCTCTCCTGTCAAGAAAAATAGGTCCCGTTATCACAAATTTTTTTGGGCGAATGACTCAAAACACTAAAAATTTCTAAAAAGAAAATAAAGGAAAAGTAAAATAAAGCAAAAACCGTCGGGTTGCCTCCCGACAAGCGCTCGTTTAAGGTCGTGAGCTCGACCCCCTATAATTTTCAATCAATGCGGGATGTTTGGTGCATATGAGATGCACCCATCAAACTTTCCGGGGAGCGCGCTTGGGTTTGGATGTGGCGGCGGCGCGTTCTCCCTCGGTGGTCTCCTATCTCGAATAGTGTTGGGGGGAGGCTCCCCCAAGCTAGCATTTGCTCCGGTCAACGGCTTTGCCGGTGGTGCCGATTTCCGTGCCGGCGGAGCTTTCTTTGGAGACTTCAGTTTCGAGAGCTTGCAGAGCTCTCGAATCCTTGCGACATCAGCGTCGCCTTCATCTTCTTCAGCGGAGAAGTCGGGGGAATCATCTTTATTCTCTTCATGGCCTAAATCCAGGCCTTCTTCAAATTCTTCATCAAAAGGAGAGCCAATTGAGTGAGGAATCGCCTCCTCTATCACCTCATCGAGGAGGTCCATGTAGTCAAGTTCCTCGTGATAAGGCATATGCTTCATAGCCTTAGGAATGTGGAGCTCCACCTCGATGTTTCCGACGTTTAAGGTTAAGGTACCTTCACGCATGTCGACGATGACTCCGGCGGTGGCGAGGAACGGGCGTCCAAGTATCAATGAGGTGTCTCCCTCCTCCTTAACGTCCATGATCACAAAGTCACATGGCAAGCATATTCCACCCGGGACTTGTAGCGGTATGTCTTCGGCGATCCCCACCGGCCTTGTTATCCGTCCATCGGCTAATTGAATGCGCATGTCGGTGGGTTTCAACTTTGTCCCGGTGTTTAGCTTTAAGAACATGGAGAGGGGCATGAGGCTCACACTAGCCCCAAGATCAACCAACGCCTTTTGAAGAGGAACGCCGCCCAAGGTGCAAGGAATCCGAAAACTCCCCGGATCTTTGAATTTTGCCGGCTCCTTCTCTCTCTTGGTGAACCAAGAGCCCTCCTCGGCTAGCATGATCTTCTCCTTCCTTTTCCTCCCCGAAATCAAGTCCTTCAAAAATTTAGCATACGTGGGGATCTCGACGATGGCGTCAAGGAAGGGGATGTTAAGGCTAACTCCTCTTAGGTACTCGAGAAATTTTGTTAGCCTTTTCTCCATTTTCGCTCTAGCGAGCCTTTGGGGGAATGGGACCGGTGGCATGAAGCGCCTTTCCTCAATTAATTGCTCCGCCCTAGTTTTCTCCTTGTCTTGTGGCTCCTTCTCCTTTTCAACTTCAACTATCGGCTCAATCGGCTCCAAGCTTTCCTCCACGGCCTCCTCGGTAGGAATCATAGCGGGGGTGGTGTCCTTCCCGCCTCTAGTAGTGACGGCAATTACTGCGTTGATGTGGCCGGTGTTGCCCCGTGGGTTTTGCTCCGAATGCGCCGGCAATCGTTGAGTGTTCCGATTGAGCAACGCTAATTGCTCCGATATTTGAGCCACTACGGTATTAAGAGAGTCTTGCCCCGCCTTCAAAGTAGCATTCACCTTATTTTGCTCGACCATGAACGCCTCCACTCTAGCTTCGAAGTCGGATCGTTGTGGAGCTTGTGGCGGATTTTGATTTTGGTTCCTCCACCCTTGGTTGTATCCGGGAGGCCTATATGGTGGAACTTGTTGCTTCGGTTGAAAGTTTTGTTGAGTAGGCCCCCTCGGTGGATAGTTTTGTTGTTGGGGTGGTGGTGGTCGAGGTTGTTGAGGCGGTGGTTGTGGCGGGTTCAAAGCTCCTTCATTGTTTGCGTAGGAGAATCCCGGATGATTTCTTGCGGCCGGATTGGACCAATACCCTTGGTTCCCCGCAACATATTGTACTTGCTCCAAGGATCCTTCTCCTTGCTCTCCTCCCGAGTACATGGCTTGAGATTGGTCTTGCCAATCACACATTTGGTTGGTCGGTGCGGAGGTGGATGGGCTTCCTTGGGGCTCCGTGATGAACTTCTCCAATCTCTCCACCACCTTGTGGAGAGAATCGAATTTGCTCGTGAGCTCCGCTACGGCCTTCGCCTCGTAGATGCTAGTTGGCTTTAAGGAGGACGTGGAGTGTCCTCGCTCATCGCCCCATTGTTGGTTATTTGAGGCCATCTCCTCAATTAGGGCCGTAGCTTCCTCGGGAGTCTTTGACAAGATTGCACCATTCGCCGCGGCATCAATAATTTGTTTGGTCCCCGGTTGGAGACCATTGTAGAAGCTATGCACTAGCTCCCAATCTTCTATACTGTGGTGCGGGCATTGATGCTGTAGATCCTTAAAACGCTCCCAAGCTTCATAGAGCGTCTCCTGTGGTCCTTGCTTGAAGGACATGAGAGCGCTCCGGATCTTCACTGTCTTGGATGGCGGATAGAATTTGTCAATAAATGCACTCGCCAACTCGTCCCAAGTAGTGAAGATACCCTCAGCTTGCGTCCTCAGCCAATAGAGTGCCTTGTCTTTTAGCGTGAAGGGGAAGAGGCGCAGTCTGATGGCATCAATGGAGACCCCCGTCATCTGAAATGTGGCGCACTTCGACAAGAATAGTTGGATGTGGTAGTGGGGGTTCTCATGTGCGTTCCCATGAAATGGGTCTTGTTGCATCAAAACCACCAATCCAGTCTTTAGCTCGAAGTTCTTGTCGGCCGCCAACAGCGGCATGGCGATGGATGAGGTGGTAGAAGAGGTCTTAGGCCGAAGCCTATCGCGAATAGAAATTATCCTCGCCATCCTTGCCGCCAATTCTTCAGGAGTTTCCGGGTTGGTCATATACCTCCCTTCCGGATCTTGTCTTCTTTCCGCTCTAAGTCTTCGCGCGGTACGTTCGATCTCGGGATCAAATAGTATAGCTTCAGGGTCCGCCGTAGATCTCGTGTTCATGCACAGAGAAAACAGAGTTTCAAAGAAATGATTAGAACCATGGAAGGGTTAGGTAAGAAATAAAGAAAATAAAAAATAATGATAATAATAAAAAAAATAGCTAGGGTGAGAAAGAATCAAACGCAATCGCCTCCCCGGCAACGGCGCCAAAAACTTGATCGGTCCTGAGTATACACCCAAAGAACGGTTGTAGTTTTACCGCAAGCGCACGGTGTAGCGGCGAGCGGGATATTGAACACAGGGAGGACGAATGACCGTGCTTGCTCCTAATCAACCTGGCTATTTAAGAATAGAGAAAATTGCCTTGGGCGATCCTGTCACAATCGTCAGACAAATGTGCGAAATATCAAATCAAATAAAGAACGTCTAGGGAATGGGGAATTCCCGCTACTCACCGTATTTCATGAATGTGGTTCGTCGGTATCAAAATTGCTAGAAAGAGAATTCGGATGAACTAGTTGCAACTGAATGTAGAACCAAGCTCACGCTCTCGCGCTGTTGCCGGTCTATAGCTATCCTAGGTTTGGGTCCAATCTCTTGCAAACCCTAGCCTAGGGAAGCTAGCATTAGGATCAACATCATCGTCCAATCGCGCACCGAGTCCAATCTCTTGCAAACTCGGTCCGCGATCTAGATTGTGATAGTTCCTACCCGTCCAATCTCTTGCAAACGAGTATCGGCATGGAATTGCAATCGGAAATCCTAGTATCGGTCCAATCTCTTGCAAACCGATACTTCGAAAATCCGATTCCAACCCAATTCGGATTTCTAGGGCTTCCTATCAAATTGGGATCCAATCTCTTGCAAATCCCAATCGATATGAATACCTAGCTATCCGTAGTAAATCGATCACAATCTAATCCCCAGTTATTAATTCTAGCACAATTTCTACCAATTCATCACAAATATGAAAGTGGGTTTGTAGGGTTCATCCCCACGCCCCAAGACGTGGAGACTACTCACAATTCATAGCAAGATCACAAAAATAATCAATGAAATAAGCAATAGAATTCATCACAACAATGATATAAACAATAAAAATAGAATTTTTAGGGAAGAGAGATGCAAACCAATGGAGTTCTTCTATGGTTCCAACAAAAATCACAAATTTTGTCTCTTCTCCAATCACAAGAATAAAGCTAAAAAGTAATCTAAAAAGCTGCAAAAAATCTAAGAGAGAGGCTCTCTAAACTAGGGTAAAAACAGGGCTTAAATGGCCCTCAAAATCGTCCAAAAATCGTGACCAGAATACCCCTGCACAGCCTGTTTTCCGCAGTTTTCGCTACATGCAGCGCATCGCACTCGACCGAGTGACAAAAGTCGCTCGGCCGAGTGAAAACCCTGTCATTTTCCAGTAAGTCGGGGGCTTCAGGGGTCTTCAGTTCGGGGGCGGCTCGGCCGAGTGAGTTGTCGTCACTCGGCCGCTGGCTTCAAGGCACTCGGGCGGACGTAATAATCCACTCGGCCGAGTGGGTCTTCTGAAGTTCAGGCGGCCAAAAAACAGTAACTTCGATGTTTTGGAAGGGCCTCGTCTGGGCGCCACTCGGGCGGACGTGGTATCGTCACTCGGCCGATGTGGTCTTTGGTGCTCGGCCAAGTGCACATAGAAATCGTATCTGTTCAGGTCGGCCGAGCAGTGTCTCGCTGGTCGGCCGAGTGGCTCCTCCACTCGGCCGAGTGGGACACAAAAAATGCCCAATCTGATTGTTTTGGCCTCCTCGTCGCTCCTGTGACGTCCATTCTTCTTCCGCTCCTCTCCAACAGCAAAATACCCCTCGGGGAGGTCGTTGGTGACCGTCTAGAGTAAGCGCATCTCGGGATCACTCCAAATCGCGCCAAATCACCTGAAATGCGACAAAAACAACAAATCGTGAAAAGCATCGCAATATCGTCGATATATCGTGAAAAACATGATTTGGGCGATCTAAATGGCATGCAAACATGCGGAAAAAAGGTGTAAAATAAGGAGTGATCAGGGCTTCATACTGTTTTCTGTCCCGATAATTTGTGGACTAAATGTAGTACCCGTTGACTCCTTCACTGTTAGTTGGAATATTCACACAAGGAATGATGTGATCAGGAGTACTTCAGGACTCCGTTGTTGTGCAGTGGAAATTTGTGGACGGGAGTTATATGCTGATTCCTGGTGATTGAGATGCCCACCTTTGAAGTAGTGTTTGGGATGGACTGATTAGCAATGTTTTCTGCCACGATTGACTGCAAATTAAGGAGGGCAGTCTTTCATATTGCCGATCATCCAGAGTTTGAGTTCAGAAGTGGTAGTTGCACATTAGAACCTGTAAGATTCAGAGCAACACCAGTAGAAGCAGAAGTGTTGGCAATAACCATGGAGGCGGAGCCAGTCTTACCCAGGGTTGTGCGAGACTTCCCTGATGTCTTTCCTCATGACATTTATGGACTCCCTCCTGATCGACATTGGAGTTAACCATTGATTTGGTACCAGGCACGCAACCCATTGCGAAAGCTCCCTATCGGATGGCACCACCTGAGTTGGCCAAGCTTCGTAATCAGTTAAAGGACTTATCAGATCGAGGGTTGATACAGCCAAGCGTGTCACCTTGTGGAGCACCAATGCTTTTAGTCAATAAAAAAAGATGGATCTCGGAGGATGTGTATTGATTATAAAGAATTGAACAATGTGACGATAAAGGACAAGTACCCACTTCCTCGCATCGATGATCTCTTTGATCAGCTTGGAGGATCCAGAGTCTACTCAATGTTGGACTTGTGGAGCGGTTATCACCAGATAAAATTTCGTGGGTCCGATGTTCCGAAGATAGCTTTTCGAACCCATTATGGACATTACGAGTTTCTAGTGATGCCCTTCGGTGTGACTAATGCTCCAGCTACTTTTATGAGATTAATGAATCGGGTATTCTTTGAATATTTGGACAAGTTCGTGGTAGTCTTTATTGATGATATCCTAATATATTCAAATGATGAGGAAGAACATACAGAGCATCTGAGGATTGTTCTGGAGACTTTGAGGCAACATCAATTATATGCCAAATATAGTAAGTGCCAGTTTTGGCTGTCTAAAGTGGCTTTTCTGGAGCACATAGTTTCAGGAGAAGGTAAATCAGTTGATCCAGAAAAAGTGGCTGCAGTGGAGAAGTGGCCTGTTTCCAGATCGGTTTCAGAGATTCGGAGTTTCTTGGAATTGGCTGGCTATTACAGGAATTTCATCAAGGATTTCTCCAAGATTGCGGCACCACTTACTCACCTGACTAAGAAGGATGTTGTTTATATCTGGTTTGAAGAATGTCAGCATGCATTTGAGGAGTTGAGGAGAAGGTTGACTAATGCACCAGTTCTGACGACTCCAGACAATTCTGGAGGATTTGAGATTTTCTGTGATGCTTCTGGCAAAGGGCTAGGATGTGGCCTACATCAACATAGACGTGTTGTGGCTTATGCCTCGAGACTTCTGAAGGTGCATGAGCTGAACTATCCTACACATGACTTGGAGCTGGCAACCGTGATTTTTGCCCTAAAGCTGTGAAGACACTTTCTACTAGGGGAGCATGTCAAGGTGTACACCGACCACAAGAGTTTGAAGTATGTGTTCACCCAGAAGGACCTCAACATGAGACAACGTCGGTGGCTTGAGCTGATGGCATAATATGATCTCGATCTCCAGTATCACCCTGGAAAAGTGAACGTGGTCCATGATGCACTCAGTAGATATCCAGCTGTGATGATGTTGACCTCTCAGCCTCAGCTCCAGTGGGCCCTGCGGTAGATGGAGATAGATGTTGTACTTCTAGGCATCAAAGCAGCCATGTTGAACTTGCAGGTCCAGTCCGATCTGGTGGATCGGATCAAGGTCACACAGTCAGGAGATAAAAAGCTAAGGAGGATTCGAGAGCAGGTAGAGGCCGGACTTCGAACCGACTTCCACATTCACAAAGATGGTTCCTTTAGATTCAGATCACGGCTATGTGTGCCGGCCGGTGCTATTCGAGAAGAATTGCTTAAAGAGGCACATAGCTCTCCCTATTCCATTCATTCAGGCGGGACAAAGATGTATCGTGACCTGCGACAACATTACTGGTGGCATGTGATGAAGCGTAGTATAGCCAGAAGTGTAGCCTCGTGTTTGGTTTGTCAACAGGTGAAGGCCGAACACCAAAGAGTTGCAGGTCTATTACAGCCTCTCCACATTTCTGAATGGAAATGGCAACACGTGACGATGGACTTTGTGACTGGGCTACCCCGCACACCCAAGGGAAATGACGCAATTTGGGTAGTTGTTGACCGCTTGGCCAAATCTGCACACTTTATTCCCTTTCAGGTTGGACAGTCTACCGAGCATTTGGCTCGAAGATACATGGAGGTAAAACCCCTTTCGTCACCATTACCTTTTCTATACTTGGTAGTGTGAGGTGTTTAACATGATATCCCATGCAGGAGATCGTGAGGCTTCACGGAGTTCCTGTTTGTATAATCTCTGATCGGGATACCAGATTCACCTCATATTTTTGGAGAAGTTTACAGTCTAGTTTGGGGACTCATCTCAAGTTTAGTACTGCATATCATCCTCAGACAGATGGACATTCCGAGCGAGTTATTCAAATCCTCGAGGACATGTTGAGGGCGTGTATGTTAGACTTTAAGGGATCCTGGGAAGATCACGTGCACCTGGTGGAGTTTGCTTACAACAATAGTTTTCAAGCAAGCATTGGAATGGCACCATTCGCTGCTCTGTATGGAAGGAAGTGCAGATCGCCTCTAAGCTGGGACGATGTTGGGGACCGTGAACTCTTAGGACCTGACTTGGTGGTAGAAGCGATCGATGTGGTTCGGACAGTCAGGGAGAATCTTTGTATCGCTTAGGATTGCTATAAGCATTGGGCAGATACAAAGAGACATCCATTGGAGTTTCAGCCAGGTGATTACGTGTTCTTGAAAATCTCCCCGACACGTGGCACGATTCGATTTGGTAGACGAGGAAAGTTGAGCCCGAGGTTCATTGGTCCATTCGAGATCTTGGCTCGTATTGTTGAGGTTGCCAATCGCCTTGCCTTGCCACCCTCACTCGAAGGCATCCATGACGTGTTCCATGTATCTCAGCTTCGGAAATATGGGGGAGACCCTAGTCACCTTGTGGACTTTTCAGAGATTGAAGTGCGCCCTGACCTGACTTACGAACATCAACCAATGGCCATTCTGGATCGAAGACAGAAGATACTGAAGAAGAAGGCCATTAATCTAGTAAGGGTTATGTGGCAACAAGAATCCCCTGGTGAGTCCACCTTGGAGCGTGAGGACGAGGTGAGGGACATATACCCTCACCTGTTTATGTAAGTAACTTATCCATGTATCAATGTCTCTTTTGTTAATCTTGATTGCTAGATTTTGTAGAGACAGTGGTGTAGGGTAATATATGGAGAGGCCCTGGGAATTAGAAGTATTTTCTTCCTAGACTAGGACCCTTGGACTTGGAAAGTTCGAGGACGAACTTTAGTTTTAGGAGGGTAGGATGTCATGGCCTGTTTAGCTCTATACGGCGACTGATACGGTAGCCCTCTACGCGCGAGTAGAGAGAGTATAATGAGTTGATAAGAGGTAATATGGCGTGAATGTGGCTCGTGGCAGTCATGTAATTTTGTGAAAAGTGTAGGGGCGTTTTGGTCATTTGGCTACATGGGTGGAAGTGTGTGTGTAGAATAAAAGTAGGTGTGTAAAGAAATGTCACACTTGTAATTTTTGAAAGAGTGGGTTAAGTGTGTGGGACCAGTGTGAAAAGGGGTGGGTTTAATGGCACACCCGTAAATTTTTAGAAAGGCCAGGGGCAAAACGGTCTTTTGGCATAAAACTGCTATGCGTACATCCTGAAGTTGTGTGTGCATAAAGTAATGGCAAACTTGTAAATACTGTTGGATATTGGACTCCCCGGATTTGGTTTTGGATGATGAACAAACATAAATATAATATGAACTAACACTTTGTGAGCGCAGTTATGGAGATCGTCGCCAAATTCACATGAATAACAATTACGACGTCTCAAGACTTCTCAAAGCACGTGATCGTATGCCTAAAGCTTCGTTGAAGCTTATGGACCTATTTAGAAGTCATGAAGATTCGATTGAAGCTATTGAAGACGGTATCGTCAAGTTTAATTTTATAGTCTTTAAGCTTCTTTCGTAGAATGTTAAGCCTTGAGTAGGTCTTACGTTTTAAATCTTCATAACGCTCATATCTTAGCTTTAGGATCTTAGTAGAAGTCCATACAATTCTTCCCGAAGCATCGCGCTTCAATTCGGGACTTCTTGTGCATGTTAGTTGGTTCAAGAAGAAGAACTGACTGACTAGATGATGATCTAGTCGGTCGGCCAAGCTTCTTGGACCGACTAGTTCTTCTCAGTTAAATCATAGCTCTTTACTGTTTACAGTTAGTCGGTCTAAATTGACTCACCGACCGACTAGTTTGTGAACTAGTCGGTCAGTGATGCTTCTGTGACCGACTAGTTGAGCTTTCCCTTTTCATGCACATTTGAGCTTGAGCTACTGTTTATCATTAGTCGGTCTGTGCTCATTGATCGACCGACTAGTTGATGAACTAGTCGGTCAACTTTTCTTCTTAGACCGACTAGTTTTGTTTACTGTACATGCCAAAATTTTCACCATACTTACTGTTTATTGTTAGTCGGTCTATGTTCATTTGGTGACCGACTAGTTGGTGAATTAGTCGGTCAACATTTGTTCTTAGACCGACTAAGTCTATTTCTTCTCAGACTTCAGTTTTATCTGTTAGTCGGTCCACGTTGAGTAACCGACCGACTAGTTGTGAAACTAGTCGGTCAGTGACTCTTCTTAGACCGACTAGTTCCTTGTGTCTGTGCTTTGATCTTTTCTCTGTTCACCCAATAGTCGGTTTACGTTAATTGACCGACCGACTAGTTGATGAACTAGTCGGTCGGTGATTGTTCTTTGACCGACTAGTTAGGTTCAGAAAAGAGCCGTTGGAGCCCTAATTGAAACGTTTCTCTCTCTCTCTCTCTCTCTCTCTCTCTCTTCATTCCTATAAATACTTGTTGGGCTGCATTCATTGCTGCCAAGGCTGATATTAATGCAAGTTTAGAGTTCAAGAGAAATCAATCCAAGCTCATTCAAAGCTCATTCCCTCCATTCATTAATCTCTCCTAACTCTTCCAAAGAGAGATTGATTGAGTGTGAAGCCTTCCAAGCCAAGTGCTTGATTCTAGGTCACCAACATCCCCAAAGCTCTCCATCGCTGTTCTACATCTTGGAGCTAGGGTTTGGTGCCACTTCTACCCCAAAATCATCCTTGCCCTAATTCGTAAGCAATACTCAAGGCATAGGTATTTTGTTCGGTAAGAAGTTTTCTTATTTCATTTCATATTTGATTTGTAAGATTCACTCTCGGGTGTGAGAGTGTGGTTGTGATCCCGGGTTGTGGGAGTCACAAGTTACATTTTGTATGATTTGACTTGTGGAGGTTTTTTTCACAAGTATTTCATAGTGGAAATCTTGAGTTAGGGTTTCTAACTCAAGTATCCGGAGGGGATCCGGGTGGTTGGGACGTAGGATCACCGGGAACAAGTCGGGGAGACTTGGGTGGATCCGAACCCAGTAACATCTCTTGTTAGCGTTGTTAATTTTGTGTTGTCATTCAATTTAAGCTTCCGCAAATTGATTTGGTAGTTGTTTGCATTTAATTTGGAATTATACTCCTTATTATTTTAAAGTACTATTCACCCCCCCTCTAGTACTTGTGCAGTAGCTTGTAGGGCATTACATTTGGTATCGGAGCCAGATACACAGCTATGTCTGCCAACGACAACAAGACCGTGCGTCCACCTTCCAACTATGACACCTTCAGGAACCGTGAAGGAGCATCTTCGGTGATGGAAGGACATTCCTCTACGAGGCCTCCATTCTTCAACGGTACCAACTACGGGTACTGGAAGTACCGGATGGAGACCTTCCTCCGGAGTGCATCTCTATGGAGGACCACAATGAAGGAATACATCGGGCCCAAAGAAGAAGACTTTGAGAAATGGACTACCGCGGAGGTCGCCGCGGAGGTAAGCAATGCCAAGGCAATGAACGCCTTGCAATGCGCATTGGAGCCCGAGGACTTCAATAAGATATGCACATGTAAGAGTGCATATCAAATTTGGAACTCCCTCCTCATACTTCATGAAGGGACGAGTCGGGTAAGAGACTCTAAACTCGTAGTTGTAAACAAAGACTACGAAATGTTTCATATGCAACAGGGCGAGAAGATGAAGGAGTATTACGCTCGCTTCGTCGACATCATAAACGAGTTAGAGGCTCTTGGCAAATCCTACACCCAAAAGGAGAAGTGTTCGAAGCTTATCGAAGGACTTCCTTCTTCTTGGGAAAAGCGCACCTTCGCCATCGAGGAAGGTAATGACATGAACAAGTACACCGTAGTTCAACTAATGGGTACTTTAATGTCATACGAGGTACGCAAGGATAGCAAGCTCAAATTGCAGGAAAAGATGAAGTCCTACCTAAAGCAAGACGAGCCAAAGAAGAAGGCCATTGCTTTCAAGGCCGCTCCATCCACATCCACATCAACCGATGATGAAGACTCGGAAAACGAGTTGGACTTGGAGTCCATGGCACTCATGGCCAAGAAGTTCAACCGTTTCTTCCGAAAAGGTAACTTCAAGAACAAAGCTAAATTTGGTTCTACTAACGCCTCTTCCTCTCCTTTGTGTTTCAAGTGCAATAAGCCGGGACACATGAAAGCGGAGTGTCCCCTCAATAAGCACAAGGAGAAGTGGAAGGCGCCAAAGTATGACAAGTCCAAGAAGTACACGAAAGGAAACAAGAAGGGACTTGTCGGAGCTACCTTCATCGACTCCGATGATTCTTCAAGCGGAGAGTCGGACGATGAGCACTTGGAGCAAGCGCACATGTGCTTCATGGCAAGAGAGGAGCGTGATCAAGGATCCTCCTCTTCCGATGATAGTGATGACGAAGGCAACGATGAGGTAACTATGGATGAACTTAGGAATGCTAACTCTCAATTATGGTCAAAATACACTAAATTAGTAAATAGATATACTAAGGTAAAAGATGACCTAGCTAGCATTCAAACATCGCCTAAGACTATCATCACCAACAACGACACCGTTGTTGAAGAGTTGAGAAATGAGATTATTGATCTCAAATCTAAACTTGAACATGTTAGCATAGATGATCCGGAAGAACATAGGATAGCGGATTTAACTTCTCAAAACTCGACTTTGAGTATTGAGAACGAGAATCTTAAATCTCGTGTTTATGTGCTCACATCGCAAGTATCTACTCTAGATACTTCTATGCGTTCTCTCAAAGAGAAATATGAGAACACATTAGGCCGAATCAATAGATTCAATAAGGGTAAGGACCATTTGGATAAAATTCTAAGTGACTTACTCCCGGCCAATCACCACATTGGTTTGGGGTATACGATGGGATGTCCATCCAAATCGGCCACTACTTTTGTTAGGCCAACTTCCGGTGACTCTACGAGTGGTAGCAAACACTCTATTGGTAGTTCATCTACCAATGGTGCTTCCACCTCGTCCACACCTTCTTTTGGAAAGAAACCCACTTTGGGTGGACCTCCAAAGAAGGGGCATGCCTACATGTACACCAATACCATGCCACGTAGGAACACACGTCCTACTCCACCATCTCACACATATGATGATTTTTATGCAACACATTCTCGGGCACGTGCACACCATGTGAGACACCCTCACGCACGTGTTCCCTCACATGCATATGTTCACCCACAACATCATATGAATAATTCTCGTCGTGCACCATTCCATCATGTTCCTTATGCCTATCCACAACATGCATCACGTAGAAATCAACGTCGAATGCATGCACCCAATAGGATGATGGCTCCCAAGATTTTCACAATTTGGAGCCCAAAGGACACAAGCATGGATGAAAAACAATTGTATATGAATGCTTATTTTTCGGATGTTGTGCATAGTAGAAATTATGTGGGGAAGTCTAAGTCCAATTGGACTTGGCTTCCAAAGGTCTAATCTTTTGGACCCAATGACCTTGGGTACCATGATATGAAATTCTCTATCTTTAGGTACTCAAGGAAAAGAAAAAGAAAAGGAGCAACAAATTTAAATTTAGCTCCAAGGGAAATTGGATACTCGATAGCGGGTGTTCAAAACACATGACGGGTGACGCTAGTTTGCTCTCCGGAGTGGTTCCCATAGCAAATGGAAACCGCGTCGTATTTGGAGGCAACGAGAGCGGAACCATCATAGGTGTTGGTAAAGTGGGTAACCCTTCTAAACCCCTAATTAGTGATGTTTATCTTGTTAGTGGTTTAAATCACAATCTTATTTCAATAAGCCAACTTTGTGACAAAGGTTACAAAGTTAGCTTTGCGAAAGGATTGTGTCATATTTTAAGAAAAGATAATGATAAATTATTATTTTCCGGAACTCGTCATAAAGACATTTATATTTTGGATCTTCCTAAGTCTTATGAACAATGCCTCGTTGCCAACACAAGTGAACAACACTTATGGCATCGACGCTTTGGACATGTGAACTTTGGAACACTTTATAAGCTTTCAAAATTAAATTCCATTAATGGTTTTCCGAAGCTTGTTTTTGAAAAGAAAAGTTTTTGTGATTGTTGTCAACGTGGCAAGCTTCCTAAATCTTCATTTAAACCTAAGAAAAGCATTTCTACTAAACGGCCACTAGAGCTATTACATCTAGATTTATTTGGGCCAACTAGAGTTGCTTCATTAGGAAATGCTAGATATGGACTTGTCATCGTAGATGACTATTCGAGATTTACATGGGTATTTTCATTATGTAATAAAAATGAAGCTTTTGAAAACTTCACAATTTTTGTTAAGAAAGTACAAAATCTCTTAGGAACCACCATTGTCACTATTCGTAGTGATCATGGAGGTGAATTTGAGAATGAGTCTTTTGAGACATTTTGTGATGAAGTTGGTATTACACACACCTTCTCTTTCCCTCGTGCACCTCCTCAAAATGGTGTAGTTGAGAGAAAGAATAGGACGCTAGTGGAGTGTGCTCGCACTATGCTTGATGATAGCCAACTTGGCCATCAATTTTGGGCGGAAGCGGTACACACCTCTTGCTATGTGTTTAATAGAATACTTTTGAGGCCCGGCACTAAACAAACTTGTTATGAATTGTTGTTTGGTAGGTTGCCTCAAGTTAAACATTTTCGTGTTTTTGGTTCGAAATGTTTTATTAAGAACACGTATGGTAGTTTGGACAAATTCGATCCAAGATCCGATGAGGGGATTTTTGTTGGATATTCTTCGCGTAGCAAAGCCTACCGGATATTCAACAAACGAACCTCAACGATCGAGGTGTCGCTTCATGTATCATTTAATGAAGGATTTGTTCCAACTAGAATTTCAAATGAAAATGATTATATGGATGTTTTATGTGATTCACTTGATAATTCTAAGTCTAATGATTCTATTGATTCTATTGAGACTAACCCAACTAATGAAGTTGTTGAGAATGTTCCTAGTGATCAAGGTATTCCCAAACGGCTTCATACCGTTCGTGACCATCCTCATGAGCAAGTCATTGGCAATATCCATGATAGTGTCAAGACGAGATCGCAAGTGAACTACTTCGCTCATTGTGCCTTTGCCTCCTCGATAGAGCCAAAGAATATTAATGAAGCATGCGAAGATAGCGCTTGGATCTTAGCCATGGAGGAGGAGCTCATTCAATTCGAGAGAAATGAAGTTTGGGAGCTTGTTCCATTGCCATCGAAGAACCACACCGTCATAGGGACAAAGTGGATCTTCAAGAACAAAACCGACGAAAACCAAGTCGTCGTCCGGAACAAAGCTCGGTTAGTTGCTCAAGGCTATCGACAAGAGGAAGGTATTGATTTCGAAGAATCCTTCGCTCCGGTAGCTAGATTAGAATCAATTAGATTATTATTGTCTTTTGCATGCCATAAGGATTTTAAATTATTTCAAATGGATGTTAAAAGTGCATTTTTAAACGGAGATGTCGTTGAGGAAGTTTACGTTTCTCAACCTCCGGGCTTCATAAATGAAAAATTTCCAAATCATGTTTTTAAACTAAAGAAAGCGCTTTACGGCTTAAGACAAGCTCCTCGAGCTTGGTATGATCGCCTAAAGAATTTTCTTTTGGATTTAAATTTTAAAATGGGAGAAGCCGATTCTACACTTTTTGTTAAGCATGCGAATAATGATATAATTTTAGTTCAAATATATGTTGATGATATCATTTTCGGTGCTACTAACTTTGCTCTTTGCGAAGAGTTTTCTAATGTTATGAAGGAACAATTTGAGATGAGCCACATGAGTGAGCTCAAGTATTTCTTAGGTCTCCAAATTCGCCAAATGGACGATGCAATCTTCATCCACCAAACGAAGTACACGGTGGAGTTGCTAAAGCGATTTGGAATGGAGAGTGCTTCCGGGAAAAAGACTCCAATGAGCACGACAACACATCTCGATAAGGATACGGGCGGTAAGGATGTAGACATTCGTCTATATCGAGGTATGATAGGTAGTTTGCTTTATCTTACCGCAAGTAGGCCCGATATTATGTTCGCTGTATGCGTATGTGCTCGTTATCAATCTCAACCTAAGGAATCTCACTTAGTAGCGGTAAAGCGTATTTTTCGCTATCTAAGTTACACTTTAGATTTTGGATTACTTTATCCGAAATCTAGCACATATGAGTTAATCTCATATAGTGATGCCGATTATGCGGGATGCAAATCCGACAGGAAAAGTACTAGTGGCACTTGCCATTTTATAGGAAATTCCCTTGTCTCTTGGTTTTCCAAGAAACAAAATTCCGTGTCACTTTCAACCACCGAGGTGGAATATATTGCCGCCGGTGCCGCGTGTGCTCAAGTTCTTTGGATGAGACACACACTTAAAGACTTTGGTATAAATTGTGATACTTGCCCTATCATGGTTGACAACCAAAGTGAAATATGTCTTTCCAAGAACCCGGTACACCATTCCCGTTCGAAACACATAGATGTCCGACACCACTTTTTAGATGATCATGTTGCTAAAAAGGACATCATTTTAGTGTACGTTGAAACCCAAAAGCAAATCACCGATATTTTCACAAAACCCCTAAAGGAGGACTCCTTTGTGCGGTTACGTCGAGAATTGGGGATTATGGGTGAATCTGAGATATAGGATTCATGTTTCATTCAATAATTTTGCATGCTATTATATTTGGCATTATCTCATCCATGCTAGAATTATTGGATTTTTCGGAATTTATGTGATATTTTTGATTTTTTCGTTCGATTTGTGCGTAATCGTCAAACTTTGAGTTTTCGATGTTTAATGGGGTAGTTTAGATGATTATTGAGAGTTTTGAGATATATCGTCCAAGCGTATTGTGGAGAGAACTTGTTTTTCAAGTTTTTGACTCTTTAGTCGGTTCATGTTCAGTGACCGACCGACTAGATTGAGATCTAGTCGGTCAGTACATGAACGCAGACCGACTAAATCTTGTCAGTATATCTTGGTTCAGCCACTGTTTACAACTAGTCGGTTCAAGCTCATTGACCGACCGACTAGATCGTGATCTAGTCGGTCAGTGCTTGAACTGTGACCGACTAGTTGTGCCAGGGACTGTTTGGTAATTTGCGATTTCGACCGACTTAAACTCATTTTAGTCGGTCTATTCTCATTCTAATCGGTCTATTCTCTTTCTCCTCCAGCTCGAAATCCCGATTCCCCTCAAAACCCTTCGACTTCCGATCGATCTCCGGCCATTTTCCGGCCATCTCCGTCGATCTCCTCCGTCGGCCCCTCGTTCTAGGTGATCTCCTCTCCTCCTAGGGTTAGATTTCCTTTCCTAGAGCTAGGGTTTGCTCGGTTTCTAGGGTTCTTAGGGTTTATCTATTTTTTCGGCTAGGGCTTCTTTGTTTGATCTCCTTGTCCCGTGTCTTGCTTCGACTATGGCAAGAACACGTATTCCGATCACTCCGACTAGCCCCTCTCCGATGACCGTTGATCCAAACTCTTCGGATCCCGAGCATCCAACCCCTCCGAAGCATAGAGCCAAGTCCACCTTTCCTTCGTCGTCTTCGCCTCCTCTCAAGAAGAAGAGGACGACGACCGCTAAACCTAGAGGTCAACCGAAACCCAAATCCAAACCTAAGCCTAAGGCCAAAATTCTTGCCTCTGCCTCTACGTTCCATACTCCTACCGATTCCGATACGGAGTATAACCCCGAGACCGAGACTCATAGGGAACCCACTCCTCCTATTCATCCCGAGTCTAGCACCCACCCTCGTTCGACTACCCGTAAGCCTAAGGGAAAGGGTCCGATGCCGGTGGGCGGTGTCGATATTTCCTTATGTCGCGATGACCCTTTGTGTCTCGCGGCGTATAACCGTATCGAACATTGCCCGCTGCTTCTGGAGCATTTCGTCCAGTTTAGCGACTTTATAGGGTTAGCTGATCTTCTGTCGTCGTCGGGTCTTCTCGATTACCTTCGATATGACCCGAAGGCGAATCCTCACCCCTACCCTAGATTAGTTAAGCTTTTCTACGTGAATAGGATCCGGGGTCAGTACGATCAGACCCACTCTGTTGAGACGACCGTTTTGGGGACTCCTATAGTCCTCACTGCGGAAATCTTAGGAGAGATTTTGGGTATCTCTTCGTCTGGCCTTCTTCCCTCTAATATCTCGGTAGATGATATTTCTTCTCTTGATCAGACCATCCTTTCAGAGATTTTCCATCAGATCCCTCCTGCCATGATTGGCGTGCCATCTAAATCATTCAAGCCTAATGCGTGGGTCCTCAATCTGATTCTGAAGTCGTGCTTGCTTCCCAAGTACGGCTCCTCATCTTTACCATCCCAGCCATTTTTGAAGCTTATCTATGCGATCTTCATGGGGAGCTCGATTAATTGGGCTCGAATTATACTCGATAAGATTGAATCTTTCGAGTGTATTCGAAAGTCCAATAAATCGGCTCATATCCCATTTCCTTGCATGTTGACCCTCGTATTTCGTCATTTTCGTGTCACGTTGCCTCGTGACGATGAGCGTCCCCTTGGTCCTCCCCTGAATGCGACGGCCGTCAAGAAATCTCTTGCGGCTCTTCGTCACGTTCAGAGGACGACACCTTCAGCGTCTGCCCCTGCCTCTGCCAGTGCCTCTACTGCTCCCTCTGCCACCCTGGATGAGGTCGTACGGTTGCTTCGTCGTCACGAGTCTCGCTTGGCTCGTACCGAGGAGGTAGTCTGCCGTATAGCTCGTCTGCTGGGTGTTGATGTTCCTCCATCAGTTTCTGAGGATGAGGAGTTAGCTGACATGGCTGAGGAGGACGTTGAGGAGCTCTGTCGTGCTTCGACTCGTGCCCCCGAGGGCACTGCTGCTGGTGCTTCCACTTCCGGTGATGCTGTTGCTGCTTCTTCTGCTGGTGCCCCCGAGAGCACACCTGTTGCCGCCACTCCTGTGGTGGATACTCCGACTGGTGCTCCCGAGGCCACTACGGTTGCTGCTTCAGAGGTTGCCACTTCAGCCGTTCCTCCTGCTGATCTTCCGGACGTCTCTGCTGATCCAGTCACCTCTTCTGCTCCTGCTGAGCCTGCAGTTGCTTCTGGTCCTCCCGCTGCCTCTTGAGTTTCTTCGAGGCCTCTCCTGATACTCATTGGATGATATATCATGTTGAGAGAGATGTTGGGTAGGATAGTGTGGGTGGCTGTGTCTTTTCGATCATTTTGATGTTTTTCTTTTTGATATATGTGATGATGTATTTTTGTTGACACTCCGATATTTTGTCATATGATGATGTATTTTTGTTGTA
This sequence comes from Scilla litardierei, assembly GCA_030789695.1. NCBI lineage: Eukaryota > Viridiplantae > Streptophyta > Magnoliopsida > Asparagales > Asparagaceae > Scilla > Scilla litardierei. The sequence goes on from CM061135.1 coordinate 74,168,540, forward strand.
TGTCGGTGATGTACTCTGCTTCATTATATATATATATATATATATGCATCGCAGTTGACATTTCATTATATTGTGCAATTTCTAATTTTTAATGTCTCTGATGTTTGAATTCGTCGCTCGACGATATTAACTTGGTTTAATAGAAATTTCTTCTATGGAAACATAGAATTGTTTTCCATGCACTAAATTAACCAAGAAATGTTGATATTGGATAGTATATTCCATAACTCAATCCGTTAAAAAGATATGAGTTTTGATGATTTCGTTTTACGATTTTTCGACTTTGGTATCATTGACACGCCTTGATTCTACTCGTATTTTTCTTTTTGGTGTCACTTGAGCCGTCGTCGTTTTCTTCGACTCCCGTGCTTTTAATTTGAGGCCATTGTTGTTGTCGTTGTTATCCTCCCGCTCTTTTTGCTTATGCCAAAGGGGGAGAGATATAATAATAACGATGTGCCAAATGAAAATTTAAAGCATTTCTCCAAGAATCTAAATTGTTGTGTTAGATTCAGGGGGAGTTAAGATATATAAATGGATTTTTCAAATCCGATATTTCAATAACCTACGTTTGGTATTTCAATAATTCAATAATCGATTCTCATTTAATATACTTCACTCGTCTGCTTGATGCGTATTATTTTTGTTTAAATTGGAAATTAACGTGTCATCAATGCAGGGGGAGTAAGTAAATTTCATTTGAATTATTATTTTTGATTATTATTTATGTTGGTTTGTCATCACCAAAAAGGGGGAGAATGTTGGATATTGGACTCCCCGGATTTGGTTTTGGATGATGAACAAACATAAATATAATATGAACTAACACTTTGTGAGCGCAGTTATGGAGATCGTCGCCAAATTCACATGAATAACAATTACGACGTCTCAAGACTTCTCAAAGCATGTGATCGTATGCCTAAAGCTTCGTTGAAGCTTATGGACCTATATAGAAGTCATGAAGATTCGATTGAAGCTATTGAAGACGGTATCGTCAAGTTTAATTTTATAGTCTTTAAGCTTCTTTCGTAGAATGTTAAGCCTTGAGTAGGTCTTACGTTTTAAATCTTCATAACGCTCATATCTTAGCTCTAGGATCTTAGTAGAAGTCCATACAATTCTTCCCGAAGCATCGCGCTTCAATTCGGGACTTCTTGTGCATGTTAGTTGGTTCAAGAAGAAGAACTGACCGACTAGATGATGATCTAGTCGGTCGGCCAAGCTTCTTGGACCGACTAGTTCTTCTCAGTTAAATCATAGCTCTTTACTGTGAACTAGTCGGTCAGTGATGCTTCTGTGACCGACTAGTTGAGCTTTCCCTTTTCATGCACATTTGAGCTTGAGCTACTGTTTATCATTAGTCGGTCTGTGCTCATTGATCGACCGACAGTTGATGAACTAGTCGGTCAACTTTTCTTCTTAGACCGACTAGTTTTGTTTACTGTACATGCCAAATTTTTCACCATACTTACTGTTTATTGTTAGTCGGTCTATGTTCATTTGGTGACCGACTAGTTGGTGAATTAGTCGGTCAACATTTGTTCTTAGACCGACTAAGTCTATTTCTTCTCAGACTTCAGTTTTATCTGTTAGTCGGTCCATGTTGAGTAACCGACCGACTAGTTATGAAACTAGTCGGTCAGTGACTCTTCTTAGACCGACTAGTTCCTTGTGTCTGTGCTTTGATCTTTTCTCTGTTCACCCATTAGTCGGTTTACGTTAATTGACCGACCGACTAGTTGATGAACTAGTCGGTCGGTGATTGTTCTTTGACCGACTAGTTGGTTCAGAAAAGAGCCGTTGGAGCCCTAATTGAAACGTTTTTTTCTCTCTCTCTCTCTTCATTCCTATAAATACTTGTTGGGCTGCATTCATTGCTGCCAAGGCTGATATTAATGCAAGTTTAGAGTTCAAGAGAAATCAATCCAAGCTCATTCAAAGCTCATTCCCTCCATTCATTAATCTCTCCTAACTCTTCCAAAGAGAGATTGATTGAGTGTGAAGCCTTCCAAGCCAAGTGCTTGATTCTAGGTCACCAACATCCCCAAAGCTCTCCATCGCTGTTCTACATCTTGGAGCTAGGGTTTGGTGCCACTTCTACCCCAAAATCATCCTTGCCCTAATTCGTAAGCAATACTCAAGGCATAGGTATTTTGTTCGGTAAGAAGTTTTCTTATTTCATTTCATATTTGATTTGTAAGATTCACTCTCGGGTGTGAGAGTGTGGTTGTGATCCCGGGTTGTGGGAGTCACAAGTTACATTTTGTATGATTTGACTTGTGGAGGTTTTTTTCACAAGTATTTCATAGTGGAAATCTTGAGTTAGGGTTTCTAACTCAAGTATCCGGAGGGGATCCGGGTGGTTGGGACGTAGGATCACCGGGAACAAGTCGGGGAGACTTGGGTGGATCCGAACCCAGTAACATCTCTTGTTAGCGTTGTTAATTTTGTGTTTTCATTCAATTTAAGCTTCCGCAAATTGATTTGGTAGTTGTTTGCATTTAATTTGGAATTATACTCCTTATTATTTTAAAGTACTATTCACCCCCCCTCTAGTACTTGTGCAGTAGCTTGTAGGGCATTACAAATACTTGGAACTTGAGGGGTTTTTTTGGGAGGGCGTTATAGTTATTTTACCATATAGCATGCTTATCCTAGGTGGTTCTAGAGATAGATATTTTTTAGAACTCTCTCTTCTCTTCTTTAAGTTTCTACTCATTTCTTCTCTTTTCATCTTTGTTTTTTTCCTTTCTCCCATGCTCCCTTGGCCGAACTCCCCCCTCTCCTTTTCTTTTTCATTATAGCTCCAAAACCCTAATTTTATTTCCTAGAATCCAAGAAAACCCTTGGCTACTTCAAGGAGAAAGAAAGGTGAAAGGAAGACAAAGAGAAGAAAGGGAGAATGAAGCTCCATTGAGGTTGAAATTCTAACCTAGGTTGGGAATTTTTATTTAGGAATATGAGAATGTTAGGATGCTATTTATATTGTTTATGTTATGGATTTCATGTTTTATGTTTGTAATAGCCCAAAAGATTCAATCTCTCTTATTTTCCTAGCAAATCACTCTCTCTTGAAAAACAGAAATTCTGCATGTGTGTTTATACATCAATTCTGATTTCTCTAGTTATAATTTCTCTCTGAAAAAAATATGTAGTTGTAGATCTTGAAGTCCTACCCAAATTCATAAAAATTTGTCATATGTTGAATTCAATAAGTGGGAGTAAAAATTCATTGTTTGCAAGCTGTACACAATTTAGCAAAATGAGGACAATTACCATCACACTCTATGGATTTTGCTGATCTTGGTCTTGTTGGAAACTTAAGAAGTTTTTCTAAAAGTTCATCAGAGCGCTTATATGTCGAAATTCTGGCTCCAACCTACTTAAAATTTGCTTTTAATACAGCTCCAGAAATCTGTCTGAAAAACAGATTTGACACACTTTACTAAATAATTTACTATAAATCATATACTTCATATTTCTACATGAAATTTATGGGTGAACCCAGGACTATTATGTCTTCAACTTTCATTTTTTGAATTTTTTCAGATTCACAAGAGAAATTGGATAAAAATTCTGATTTTCTAGCTGTTCTTGCAATTTCAGTATGCTGGATAGTGTTGGGTGAAGTTGGAAATGTGTGAGAGCTAATTTTCCACTCCAAAATGCATGAATGATGTTGATGCATGCATGAAAGTTTGGATATGCTATTTGTTACTAAATTTGATGGTGTGACACTTTTCATTTACATGGCAAATGTCATATGTTCGATAAAATGCCCAAATGAATTAGAAATTGGAGAAACTTGGAAAATGGCCATTAAAAACGTTGTGCCATGTATTACATTTGTAAACTTGTGCATGGTCATTGAACATTATGACACATGACACGTTAACTGGGATGTCTCGATCTGCTCTAAGGCGGATGAACTTCCTAGTATTGTGATGTGGGAAGCTTGGTTATAACTTAACTATATGGGGCTGGACTGAGGATTTGGGGAAAGTAATATGTGATATGTGATATTATTCCCACTCGCCTTTACCGGGAGTGGAGGGGACATACGGAGGTAGTGTTAGTATGTGGAGAGCCTCACTCCTGCCAGGGAGGGGGGAGCTGAGAGGCCCGGCATACAGTGCCCGTGTCCACTGCGTCGTGTGCTATATTCACCCCAAATTTGGGGTGAAGTCCGGGCCCTTATCTTTAGGTGATACCCAGGCTTCCAAAAATCACCAACAACAACTAACTAATGAACCATATATGTGTTGTTGTTGTGGCACACTGGTGTGTTGTACTTTTTACCTTGATTGATTGTACTCCTATTGCCTTTACACTCATAACCCTAAATAATTTCCTACCATAGTTAATTTCTACTGGGCACGTTTGACGTGCTCATTTTACTTTTTAGGTCTTGAGCAGGTGACACCAGAGCAGAATCTCCCTCAGGAGATTTCTCAGACGTGAGTTTTGACTTGGGAGGGACACCACTCCTGTTGGGATGTGTTTTGTAGTGTGAGTTGGGTCGAGTGGTGAGCGAGTTGTCTTTTGTAGCTGTGATATATGTGGGTGGCTTGTTGTACTTCTTATGTAAACTTGATTTAGTTTCACTTTGTTTTTAATGCTAGTGTGTAGTATCTTCTATGGTTATGTAGTTATGTAGTTATGAACTCTCTGTGATGGCTGAATGTGATATTCTCCTTATGTATACATGTGATGTATGATTCCAGCATTTGCAGTGGCCTGCTTATTGTGTGTTTTCTCTGCACGCTTGGTGTAATACCGTGGCTTGTCAGGATCCATCCTCCCTTTCTCCCATGGTGTAGAGTGCCATATCAGGTATTTGTGAGAATGTGGCGTGACACTGGGCTGCAGGCCTCAGGCCCGCAAGCCATTAAAGAGAAGGAAAAAAAGAGGCATACGGGCGGAGATAAAATTGTTTATGTGGTGGTTTGTGGGCCTTACAAATTGAAAAAAGTATTGATAAAAGGGTGGTAAAATGGGGACCTTAGTGTGGGAATTTGGGGATTTATGGGGATCATTTGGGGTTAAAAAGGAACACTTACTTCCTTTACAATGAAGAAATAAATTTGGGCATTATTCAAATTTATTTGAATTAGCCCCTATTGCACATCGAATTACATATTTTTAATATATGATACCTGATCGATCCAAAATGTAACCCTAGAGAGACCTAGCTATGGCGCAATTACACGGAGATAAATCTCCGGCAACGGCGCCAAAAACTTGATCGCGTCCGAGTGTACACCCGAAAAACGACTTGTAGTTTTATCGCAAGCGCACGGTGTAGCGGCGAGCGGGTATCGAACTCAGGGAGGAACAAATGATTGTGTCTCTTTCCAATCACCTAGCTATCAAGAGAATCGAGAATAGTTTGGGATATAACAGTCACAATTGTTCAAATATCAAGAGAAATATCAATTTAATAAAACGTCTAGGGATAGGGAATCCCCACTACAGACCGTCTCTCATCCTTGTGATTCGTAAGTTTCATTGTTGCTAAGCTTAAATATAGGTGCACTAGTCGCAACTTAATGTAGAACCAAGCTCACCCTCTCGCGCTATTGCCAGTCTATAGCGAACCTATGATAGGGCCCACTCTCGTGCAAACCCTAGCCTAAGCCGCTAGCGTGAAGAACGACATCATTGTTCAATCGTATCCCGAGTCCACTCTCGTGCAAACTCGAGCTACGACCTATGTTATAATAGTTCCTATCCGTCCAATCTCTTGCAAACAGATATTAGTCTAGAATCACAATTAAAAATCCTAGCTTTGGCCCAATCTTTTGCAAACCAAACCTAGAGAAATCCAATTGTCAATTTAAATCGAATATCTAGGACTTCCTATTAATTGGGATCCAATCTCTTGCAAATCTCAATCGATATGAATTCATAGCTATCCGTAATAAATCGATTACAACCTAACCATAATCAATTCTAGCAACAATTCTACAAATTCATCTCAATTTAGAAATAGGGGTCCATAGGGTTCATCCCTACACCCTAGGATGACGGCACTACTCACTAGACATCATGCAAATCTCAAAAAAAATCAATAATAATCACGGAACAATTCATTGCAAAAGAGAAATAATGCATAAAAATCAAGTTTTTAATAGGAATAGACAAACCAATGTAATCACCGACGATCTCCAGCTGAGATTTCACAAAGAGTAGACGTCAAAATCCTCAAAGAAGTCCAAAAATTAATTGTTCAAAAAGCTCTCTAAACTAGGGCAAAAACTGGGGTTAAATACCCTCTAAAATCGTCCAAAAAATCGTGATTAAGCTGCCCCTGCGCAGCCCAGAAATCGCAACCCTAGCAGCAGGCGGAGCGGGTCACTCGACCGAGTGACCCTCGTCACTCGGCCGAGTGACAAACCCTGTAAAAAACACTAACTTCGGATGTTTCAGGGTCTGTCTTCGGGGGATGGCTCGGCCGAGTAGACTTATTCATTCGGCCGAGTAGCTAAGTTGTTCGGCCGAGTGGGGCTTCGTCAGGATCTCTAAAAATTCCAGTATCTCTGGCCTTTCTCTGGACAATTTCCCTGTACCACTCGGGCGAGTGAGATTTCTCACTCGGCCGAGTAGGCTTTCTTCGTTTGGCCGAGTATACACTGAAAACTCCGTGTGCGTATCCGTTCTGGTCGGCCGAGTGGGACTTCTTGTTCGACCGAGTGGCTGTTATACTCGGCCGAGTGATGTGCTGAAATTTCTGTTTCTTCTTCTTTTTGCTTCCTCGTTGCTCCTATTGATTTCCTTCTTCTTCCGCTCATCCTCCATCGCTGATAAGCCCTCAAATGAGCTGTAGGTAACACTCCTAAGCGCTTGCAAATCCCTTGATCTCAAATTCGCTCCAAATCGCTCCATATTTCCTGAAATACGACAAAAACAAGAAATAGTGAAAAGCATCGCAATATTATCGAATAATCATGAAAAACGCGAATTGGGCGATCAAAACGGCATGCAAACATGCAGAAAAAGGTATAAAATATGGAGTGTTCAAAATCCCCCAAGCTTACCTCTTACTCGTCCTCGAGGAAGATAAGTAAAAGGCAAACCCGACGGGAAAAATAATAAAAAGAATAAACGGAAGAGATAAAAAATAAAGAAAGAGAGCAAAGAGAGAGGTGCTAGATCATTTTCTCAGGACGTGGGCCTTGCTTACTCATATAGCATACGGCGAACATAAAACACATGCCAAAGATTTTTATCTCGATATCATGATATAAGGATGCATTCAAAATAGGAAACCCGAGAATAGCAAAATAGTATGAAATATGGAATCGTTATAGACTTAACATCGTCTGAAGCATCTAAAGCGGTATACATAATCATAGACCACACACTTTTCAATTGAATGCTTTCTATTTGGAGTATAAGAGATATCACACAATATGGATCAATAAGAATAGAAAGGTATGTTTTTCATGAAATGCATGCTAAGTCTCAATTCCTGGATTTCGTAAAACTTTTAGTAATCTCACCGAGTATAGAAAATTACCTAGCTTAGGTTTTCATGCACAGTCAAGTAGTCACTCTCTCACACATCATTGGATCCTCTCCCCCAAGCTTATCTATAAGCGTGGTGGCATAAGATAAATCAATAAGTACATTCCCCATTTTTGAAGCTCCAATAAAAATAAAAAACAAAAGAGGGAAGAAAGAGAGAAAGAGTGTGATATGGGATCATGTACAAGCTCCTTTTCTCTTTTCTTTTCTTTTCTCTTCTTTTTTTTTCAAAATATAGCATATATACATCTGAGATCCCAAATCAAAAGATAGAAAGATATTCATATATTTTTTTCTTTTTGGTTTTGGGGAATTGGAGCATGGAATTTAATAGCGGGGGAAATGACAATGATAGAATTGCTAAAGGGAGATTCACCAATGAATATAAGTATAGAAATAATGCTCAAGATATGTGGAGAAAGAAATAAATGTAACACTCGGTTCACTCTATAGGACGTGCACGACAACTTTCAGCAGAGTAATGTAATCTACTCAGTTTATTCTCAGAAAGTAAACTAGTCCAGTTATATCAGCCTAACACACTTTCATTCAACCTGAAAGTGAGGTGTACAATTTTCATGCAATAAGAAGCGATATAAGAAAGGAAAGCAGTACTCCAGATATAAGCAATCAATGCGTGAAGCTTGGTGTGTTTTCTACGAAGAGTATACATATAAATTATCAGATTCAGCTAATAAAAGGATTTCATCCATATTCATACATAAAAGTGCGGGTTACTATCTCAAATGCATAGCAAGACACAACATATGATATCTGAAATAAAAACTATGGCATGACAAAGTAATATGCAAAATAGAGATAAGCTAGGACCACGTCATCATCATCACATAAAATTCATCTCTAGCAAAAAGATGAAAGAAATAAGGATAAAAGAAAGTAAAAACTACTGTACATATTCAGCACACATAAAAGTAAGAAAAACGTGATGCATGGTAAAAACGAAAAAGCTGGTGAAAAAGGTGGAAAACGAAGAAAAGGTGGGAAAATAAAAATAAAAGGGGATAAAAAATAAAAAGTGCGTGAAAACTCACTCCCCCAAGCTAAAGTGCACAGTGTCCTCAATGTGCAAAGCGTGGCACACCGAGAGGCAGAAAGTGGGTGGGGTGGGTTAGGGTGCATGCATGATGGAAAAAAAAGAAAGTGATATGAGAATGCAGGTGATGTATGCAGAGATCAACATAATGCAGATATAAGTGCCTCCAAAAAGTACTCCCTCTCTCCCAAACAAATATATACAGATAGGACTATAAGGTGAACAAAACAGTGCGTGGAGGAGGGGGTGCAAAATCAGCAGGCTCACAAAAAGTATCCAGCGCATCGACAACAATAGTGTAGAAGGCATCCAGTGTGTGCCTAAGGGGGGTGGGGGTGCACCAGCACCGTCCTGTGGCGGAGGTGGTGGTGGGCGTGGTGGCTGCTGGGTGGGTGTAGGTGGTAGGGGCAGATGCACAAGAATCTGATTCAGGCAAGACTGAATACTAGGAAGTATGGCGATGCGGGTTTGGACTGCACTGACAGTAGCGGAGAGAGCCCTAAAGTCTCCTATGAGTCCACTAACTGCCCCCTCAAAAGCACGAATGCTCTGAACTAGGGTGTCGGGGGGAGGTGGAGCAGAGGGTCGAACAGGTGAAGAATGGGGCTGTCTCACACGGCCGCCGTAAAGGATGGATGCAGCTATGGGGTGGTGCTTCGGTGCTGTGCTCGCTAAGTGCCGCTCAGCCTCTGTGTGAGGCTGAGACACATGCAAGGTAGACGAGGAAGGGGCAGTAATAGAACCTGGAGTGAAAACAGACGACGAGGTGGGCAGAGTGGTCAGTGACACAGAAGTGGGGACAGACGTCACGACGCTCTCAGAGAAAACAGCGGCAGTGGGGACAGACGGGTCAACGGCTGGGGTGGCCGTGAACAAAAGTGAGGACAGGGCCACCACTGCGGCGGTAAAGGAGGTCTCGCCACTCTCTAAAATGGTAGTGGGACGCTCAGGGCTAGCAGCGGAAATGGGATCGACAGAAATGGGCACGGAGGTGGTGGCGGTGGTGGACGAGGACTCAGCAATAGTGCTCCCGACACCGACAGAAGTGTGGACAGAGGTGTCGGGAGGTGCAGACGGGTCATGTGCAGGCTGAGGGATCACGGGGTCCTCGGGTGGAATGAGGGGCTCCTGTTGAGCACCCTCGGGCTCTAGTACGTAAGGGGCAGGGATGAGGAGATCCATCGGTGGAATCCAATCTCTGCCCGCGGGTCCTATATGAGTCCGAGCAGGGCTCGAGAGAATCTTGTAATCAGCAGCGAAAGGACCGTGGAGCCACACCCAGTGCTGTCGACCATGATGACCCATCATCCTCATCCGGGCCATAACGTCTATCGAAAGTGAAGTGGGGCCCGGTGGTCGAAGCAAGTCAGCAGGTAGGTCGACTTCGCATAATAAAGCCAAGAGGGTAATCAGACCGCCACAGCAAATAGGCGTCCGAGAGTCGGTAGAAATAATGATGCAGTTGATGTACCAACTGGCGATATCAATCTCTACAGCGGGGACCAGAACGTCAGCTCCATCAAAAACTCTGGGACGTGTCATTGCATAGAGCATGTAGAGCTCTGGTGTCGACAACGTCCCGGGCTCGTACCTCGCAAGAAATATGGTCGCCATAAGGCACTGTGCAATGCGGAGGCATGGGTGGAGGATGGCAGAGGCGTTGGCCCTACTAGGATCAAAGGCAAGGGGTGATCCTGTAATCCGGGTCCAGAAAGCGTGGGTGTCAAACGACGGGGGTGGGATGTGCATGGGAGCGTAAGCGCGGTCTGGGTCAGGGACAGCGGGCCACTGGAAGAATGCTCGAAGCATGTCAAGAGTGACCTGGCACTCCTGATCCATCAGGTGAAATGAGCATCCTCCAGCGGTCCGCTTAATAGAGCTAAGGACCTCTAGTGTCGGGCGGATATAAGTGTCCGCCGACACCGACAAGAAATCACGCCACCCCACATTGTCGTACAACTGGAGTAGCCCCTCTAGAACCCCTAGGCGCTCAAAGTCGGCGAGGTGCGTGAACCTAGTGGGTACGATCGAGCGATGGGAGATACGCTCAAATCTGGCACACTGGGCGTCATCCCGAAGCGTAATCCCCATAGCATCGAACGCGGGGGTAGGCTGTGCAGGTGGTGGAATGGGATCGGCATGAGGTGGCTGAGTAGGTGGTGGTGGGCTAGGTGGAGGGGAGTCCGCCCTAGCAGAAGAGGAGCCAGGATCACCTGACTTCTTCCGCTTGGAAGCGGGCTCCCGTGTGCATGGTCTAAGGCGAGGCGGCATATGTGCTGCGAGACGTGCCCACTACCCAAGTAAAAATGCGAAGTGCTAGATGATGGAACGAGTATACCTGAGCACGACGCGAGAGCAAAATTTGATATGTGCAAAGAACGCCTCCTCTGCGAGGCTCCGAATGCGTCCAAAAGCTCCCCCAAGCTCCCCCAAGCTATCCTGAAACGTAAACAATAAAATCAGCGGTGTGTATCAACAAATATGGGGGGAGATGGGGGTAAAATAGATATATATATGAGTTGATTTGAGGTTGGGGTGCAATGGGCATACAAAATGGGAGAATGGAGGAGAAAATCGAAATTTGGGGCGAATTGGGGGTGAACAGCGGCGGGGGCGGCGGCTGAGGCGGCGTCGGTGGCGCTTCGGCGTCGGTGACGCTTCGGCGTCGGCGTCGGTCGGTGGTGAATGTTGGCCGGTGGCGGCGTTGGATCGGGCGAGGGAGTCGGCGATTCGGGCTGAGGGAGGTGAAGCGGCAGCAACGGGCTCGGGCGATTTGGGGAAAATGGCGTTTCGAAATTCGCGCATCCCGCTCAACGCTTATATAGGATAGTTACGACTCGGCCGAGTGACAGGTTCACTCGGCCAAGTGGGACGCGAAATAAAATTTCGAAAATATTTCCCACAAGTTATGACTCGGCCACGTGGCTTTTCCCACTCGGCCGAATAGATAAGTTCCATTCGGCCGAGTGACATAGCCACTCAGCAATTTTTTTGAGCGTGCATAGTATCTGATTCACTCGGTCGAGTGATAAGTCACTCGCTCGAGTGGCAAATTATACTATAAATCGCAAAAATAACAGAGAGTTGGTCCGAACGATCTTCCCTGATCTGTACTCCACTCGGCCGAATGTAGTCTTTGCTCGACCGAGTGACATATGTTACTCGACCGAGTGGCATCCTATTTTCTGCAACGGCTCTCTATTTTCGCTCTATTCTCTGTTTTTCTTCCTCCAGTCAGTCCCTGTCTTCTCCTGAGGCCTGAGTGCGTTTCTGAAGCACTCTCCCTTGCCTTAGTCATCCTCCATATGAATGATCTCTCTTTCTCCATCTATTGTCAATAAAAATAGAGCCCGTTGTCACGATTTTTATAGACACTAGACTCTAAACACTAAGAAAAAACCAAAATAAAAATGAAAATCAACTAAACATGATATGAAACCGTCGGGTTGCCTCCCGACAAGCGCTCGTTTAAGGTCATGAGCTCGACCCCTTATGATTTTCGTTTAGCGCGTGATATTGGGCGCATGCGAGATACGCCCGTTAAATTTGCCGGGAAGGCCACTTGGATTTGGTTGTTGGTGCTCGTTGGTCTTCCTGGGCGTCTCCTCATCATGGGTAGTGTTAGGAGATAAGTCCCCCAAGCTTGAGCTAGTACCAATCTTCTTCTTCACCGGTGACACCGGCCCTTTATCCGGCGGAGCTTTCTTTGAATTGTTGGCCGTTGAGAGCTTGCAAAGCTCCCTTATCATTGCGACATCAGTGTCGTCTTTATCATCGGCCGTGGAGCTATCCGGAGGGTCCTCCAACTTTTCTTCAATGCTAGAAGTTTGGCCTTCTTCAAGGCCATCATCATGGAGAGCGCCGATGGAGTGCGGAATGGCTTCGTCGATTACCTCATCAAGGAGGTCCACATAGTCCAACTCCTCTTGGTAGGACATATGCTTCATGGCTTTGGGTATGTGGAGCTCAACCTCGATGTTCCCGACATTCAAGGATAATGTACCTTCTCTCACGTCGACTATAACACCGGTGGTGGCTAAGAACGGGCGTCCAAGTATAAGTGAAGTGTCGCCCTCCTCCTTAATGTCCATAACGACAAAGTCGCAAGGCAAGCATATCCCTCCCGGAACTTAAAACGGAATGTCCTCCGCGATCCCCACCGGCCTAGTAACTCGACTATCCGATAGTTGTATTCTCATGTCGGCCGGCTTCAAGTCGGTCCCCGTATTCAATTTCCGGAACAGGCTAAGGGGCATTAGGCTCACACTTGCTCCCAAGTCAACTAAGGCCTTTTGCAATGGGACTCCTCCAAGTGTGCATGGTATGCGGAATCTTCTGGGATCCTTCTCCTTTTCCCACCGGGTGAACCAAGTTCCTTGTTCGGTAAGCATTATTTTCTCATTCCTCTTCTTTCCCGATATTAAGTCCTTCAAGAACTTTGCATACGCCGGGATCTCCACTATAGCATCCAAGAAAGGTATGTTGAGGCTTACTCCCCTCAAATATTCTAAGAACTTGGCGAGCCTCTTCTCTATTTTGGCTCTCGCCAACCGTTGTGGAAAGGGCACCGACGGCATGTATGTGCGCTCCTCATTAGGCTTCTTCATTTCAGAATTTCCAACTTCTTGCGGCTCTTTTGTGCTCTCCTCTTCAATAGCCGGCTCTTTGTCATTCAAAATCCCTTCCACGGGCTCCTTGGTTTGGACCATGGCGGGAGTGGTATCCTTCCCGCCCCTAGTTGTGACCGCTACTACCGCATTTATGTGACCGGTATTGCTTTGTGGATTGGGATCCGGTTGAGCCGCCAATTGTTGAGTGTTTTTATTTAGCAACGCAAGTTGCTCTCCAAGTTGCGCAACGACGGTATTTAGCGAATCTTGTTGCGCCGTCAACCTAGCATTGATTTTTCTTTGCTCCACCATGACTTCCTCCACCCTAGCTTCATGATTTGATCGTGGTTGAGCTTGTGGTGGGTTTGGAGCTCTCCAACCTTGGTTATAACCGGGCGGCCTATACGGTCCCGCTTGTTGCCTAGGCGGGTAACTTTGTTGCGGTGGCCCCCTCGGTTGGTATCGAGGTTGTGGAGGTAGAGGCTTAGCTTGAGTTTGTTACGGCGGTGGTGGGTTTAGAGCCCCTTCATTATTTGCATACGAAAATCCCGGATGGTTCCTTGCGTCCGTGTTGGCCCAATAACCGGAGTTCCCCGCAACATATTGCACTTGTTCCAAGGCTCCCTCTCCATGCTCTCCTCCTACGAACATGACTTGAGATTGGTCTTGCCAATCACTCATATTGCTCCCCGTCGTAGATGTGGAAGGAGCTCCATGCGGCTCGGTGATATACTTCTCCAATCTCTCCGCTACCTTGTGGAGAGAGTCGAACTTATTGGAAAGCTCTGCTACGGCCTTGGCCTCATATATACTCGTTGGCTTTAAGGAGGTAGAAGATTGCCGTCGCTAGTCACCCATTATTGATTATTAGAGGCCATCTCCTCTAATAGGGCCGTAGCTTCATCCGGTGTTTTGGAAAGAATGGCTCCGTTGGCGGTTGCATCTATGATTTGCTTAGTGCCCGGTTGGAGTCCATTATAAAAACTGTGAACTAGCTCCCATGCTTCTATGCTGTGATGGGGGCATTGATGCTGTAGATCCTTAAAGCGCTCCCATGCCTCGTATAGGATCTCTTGTGGTCCTTGCTTAAAGGACATGAGTGCGCTCCTAATCTTCACTCTCTTAGATGGCGGGTAGAATTTATCAACAAAAGCACTAGCCAACTCATCCCAAGCAGTGAATATCCCTTCAGCCTGTGTCCTCAACCAATATAGAGCCTTGTCCTGAGGGTGAAGGGGAAGAGTCTCAAACGGATCGCATCGGCGGAAATACCCGGCATTTGAAAGGTGGCGCACTTGGACAAGAATAGCTGGAGGTGATAATGTGGATTCTCATGGGAGTTCCCATGGAATGGGTCTTGTTGCATTAATACCACTAATCCTGTCTTGAGCTCAAAATTCTTATCCGCCGCCAACTCCGACATAGCGATGGAAGAAGTAGTGGAGGAAGTCTTAGGCCGAAGCCTATCTCTGATGGATATAATCCTCGCCATACGTGCCGCTAGTTCTTCCGGTGTCTCCGGGCAGTTCATATAATTATCCTCTATATTGAGTCTCTTCTCGGCTCTGATCCTCCTCTCAGTACGTTCGATCTCCGGATCAAATATTATATCCTCTGGATCCACCGTCGATCTCGTGTACATGCAAAGAAAAACAGAGTTTCGATGGAATTGTTATCACGATAGAGGGGTAAAATAAAAAATAATAAAACAAAAAGAAATAGCTAAGTAGAGAAAATAAAACACTGTCGCCTCCCCGGCAACGGCGTCAAAAACTTGATCGATCCAAAATGTAACCCTAGAGAGACCTAGCTATGGCACAAATTACACGGAGATAAATCCCTGGCAACGGCGCCAAAAACTTGATCGCGTCCGAGTGTACACCCGAAAAACGACTTGTAATTTTACCGCAAGCGCACGGTGTAACGGCGAGCAGGTATCGAACTCAGGGAGGAACAAATGAATGTGTCTCTTTCCAATCACCTAGATATCAAGAGAATTGAGAATAGTTTGGGGTATAACAGTCACAATTGTTCAAATATCAAGAGAAATATCAATTTAATAAAACGTCTAGGGATAGGGAATCCCCACTACGGACCGTCTCTCATCCTTGTGATTCGTAAGTATCATTGTAGCTAAGTTTGAATATAGGTGAATTAGTCGCAACTTAATATAGAACCAAGCTCTCGCTCTCGCGCTATTGCCGATCTATAGTGAACCTAGGATAAGGCCCACTCTCGTGCAAACCCTAGCCTAAGCCGCTAGCGTGAAGAACGACATCATTGTTCAATCGTATCCCGAGCCCACTCTCGTGCAAACTCGAGCTACAACCTAGGTTATAATAGTTCCTATCCATCCAATCTCTTGCAAACGGATATTAGTCTAGAATCACAATTAAAAATCCTAGCTTTGGTCCAATCTATTGCAAACCAAACCTAGAGAAATCCAATTGTCAATCTAAATCGAATATCTAGGACTTCCTATTAATTGGGATCCAATCTCTTGCAAATCCCAATCGATATGAATTCCTAGCTATCCATAATAAATCGATTACAACCTAACCATAATCAATTCTAGCAACAATTCTACAAATTTATCTCAATTTAGAAATAGGGGTCCATAGGGTTCATCCCTACGCCCTAGGACGACGGCACTACTTAGTAGACATCATTCAAATCTCAGAAAAATCAATAATAATCACGGCACAATTTATTGCAAAAGAGAAATAATGCATAAAAATCAAGTTTTTAATAGGAATAGACAAACCAATGTAATCGCCGACGATCTCCAGCTGAGATTTCACAAAGAGTAGCCGTCAAAATCCTCAAAGAAAGTCTAAAAATTAATTGTTCAAAAATCTCTCTAAACTAGGGCAAAAACTGGGTTTAAATACCCTCTAAAATCGTCCAAAAAATCGTGACCAAACTGCCCCTGCGCAGCCCAGAAATCACAACCCTAGCAGCAGGCGGAGCGGGTCACTCGGCCGAGTGACCCTCGTCACTCGGCCGAGTGACAAACCCTGTAAAAAAACAGTAACTTCGGATGTTTCAAGGTCTGTCTTCGGGGGATGGCTCGGCCGAGTAGACTTATTCATTCGGCCGAGTAGCTATATCGTTCGGCCGAGTGGGGCTTCGTCAGGATCTCTGAAAATTCCAGTATCTCTGGCCTTTCTCTGGACAATTTCCCTGTACCACTCGGGCGAGTGAGATTTCTCACTCGGCTGAGTAGGCTTTCTTCGTTCGGCTGAGTATACGCTGAAAACTCCGTGTGCGTATCCGTTCTGGTCGGCCGAGTGGGACTTCTTGTTCGGCTGAGTGGCTGTTATACTCGACCGAGTGATGTGCTGAAATTTCTGTTTCTTCTTCTTTTTGCCTCATCGTTGCTCCTATTGATTTTCTTCTTCTTCCGCTCATCCTCCATCGCTGATAAGCCCTCAAATGAGCCGTGGATAACACTCCTAAGCACTTGCAAATCCCTTGATCTCAAATTCGCTCCAAATCGCTCCATATTTCCTGAAATACGACAAAAATAAGAAATAGTGAAAAGCATCGCAATATTGTCGAATAATCATGAAAAACGCGAATTGGGCGATCAAAACGGCATGCAAACAAGCAGAAAAAAGGTATAAAATATGGAGTGATTAATACCCTCTTTTGGATCATATTTATATGCATTACATCATATTTTATGGCTCTTTTTCTTAAAAATAAACTTTTGATAAGTTGTACGACATTAACTTAATAATTTCAAAAATCCTGCGACCGCTCCGTTGTTAGTCACCTAACCTAACGGTGTATCTCTTCGCTCCGTGATCTGAATAATTATTAAGTATTTAAATTATTATGTTTATCCTATTCTGAATCTGTGATGCTTGTGATGGATTTTGAAAATGTTTAATGAGCACAATTATCTTATAAATCTAATTACATCAATAATTAATTATCATCACATAATAATTAAGATTTAATTTTAAAATTAGCAAATGATTTTAAAATTAAATCTAATTTTTGAAAACAATTTTCAAAAATATAAATATTGCACGGGAAAACGTCAATTTAATAGTTTAAACAAAACCTCCATCTAATGGAGAAACATGTTTTATCATATACATTTTATAATTGCAAAACATAGATCATGTAGAATGGCTCTACTGCCAATGTTGGTATTGTTGGATCTGGATCTAAGCTTAGAGGGGGGGGGGGGGTGAATAGACTAATAAAAATTCTTGCGAACACACATCAATCACAGGCCGTTGTTCAGCACATATAGTAATACACATGGTAAATAATACAATCATGGATATGCACGAGCAGATTTACCTTGGTTCGGACGTCCACACGACCTACTCTATCCCCCAAAGCAGATACTAGATTAATAATGTTACAGGTACAACCATAAAAAGCTAGAGCATTGTTCGGTCGTTCGGTGCTCGCGCAATCGGGATGGTGGTCGAATGTCGTCTTACCGCAAGCGCACGGTGTACACAGTGGCAAGTGGGGGTATCGTATCCACTGGGAGGCGGTTGGCATACTACCTATCGATCCTAGGCTGAGTTAGGCTTTGATGTCTTATTAGGTGGAGATGGATTATGGAGTGTCGTGATGGTGGTGGATGTGGAATGCGAGGGTGTCACGATGGGCAAGGCACATCTAGGCACAAAAGGAAACAAAAAGAACAAAGGAAAACAATTGTGCGAAGTATCACTAGGGTATCAGAAATCCCTGCTAGGACTTTCGGATTTGGACAACTGGTTAAAGGTCCCTTCGTTGGGCGATAGACGAGGGTAGGAGTGTTACATCCATAGATGGGAACGAGTATTTGACTTCCGTCGTCACGCCTATCTAATGCCTCCCTATGTGGAGACTTGCTTTTGCTATCCGCTACGCACGGGGACGCATGCATTACGCTCGACACTTGATCCCGCACCACAATCCGTATTCACTCGCGTGCTCTACGGAATGTGATACTACATTGCGGTTGGTTCTAGCAATCAGGCTACTCTCGTAATCACCGACTAGTGGATTTAGGATTAGTGGTCGCCCCCGGCTCTCGAGTCACTCTCGTGAACACGAGCCCCGAAAACGGCCACTAAAACCAAATCGGATTCGTGGGGATTATCCATAGGATATGGAGTTGCTTTCGCGATCCTCCGATTCTGAGGCTAATCCCCCAAAACCCTTTACCCTTTACTCAAACTACCGCATGGCAACCCTAGATTCATCCAACCAAGGTTAACCCATCATCCAAACCCTAGAATCCTAGGGTTCTTCCCTAATCCTAGCAATAGATCTACTCAATCAGGGCACAAGAGATAGAAACGATAGAAATCAACATCACAAGCATATAAAAGAGAAGCAATGAAAGATTCAAACCATAAAAACATATGAGAAAGATAACAAGGGAAATATACTTAGCTTAACAAAGGTCTAATACACAAATCAGTGAGGATGGGGCTAATGGCGTGGCCAGGCCTCCGAAAATGGTCTCAAACCCTAAAACCTTGCTCTCCCAACCAAAGAGGAGATGCCCCAATAATGGCTGCTCAATCCCTATATATAGCCCCCCAAAACCCCCAAAATAACCCGAAATTGAGTTGGACCCCTGCCTGCTACCTGGTAGCAGGGGCAAGCATCTGCTGTGTAAGAGGATATATGCCCATAAGGCGATTTATCCTAAGTGTACGTCTTGTTCATATTATATATGGTGTCCATTATCCTAAGTATGAAATCGTTTGAATAAATATACTTAGATAATGTCCATATATTTATAGTTAGGTCCTTATGTATCCAGATAAGATCTCGATTATGAGTAGTAAGCGACCGAATAGAAACTTAAGTCTTAAATAGTTCGTGGTCATAGATGTGTCGAGAACTGGAGGTCATAGATGTGTCGAGAACTGGATATCGGCTCATCGGATAGACCAATGTGTCTTTGTCTTACCTTAGGGTAATGATGATCTCATAGTCATTCGACTTGGTGAAGTCGGAGACGAGACACGGGTGCTCATTAAAGAATGATTTCACTGAACGACCAATTTAGAGTTATTAAATGGTTAACTTTAACTAAATTGTCTATAATAACTATAGGGTGATGATAGGTAAGCTGGTCCTTAAGACCTGAAGTCATTTGTATGAACCTGTGAGTGAACGGTGTAGCTTAGACCTATGATCTAGCTTCGACGCTAGGCCTGCTGAAAGATCTTATGTTGGGTTGCACCTGAAGCTCTCGAGGCGAGTAGATGACTAAGATGAGATTTATCACTTCCATTAAAGGGAAGTTAGTGTCACAGGCTTAGTACGGTCTTTGTGTTAATCCTCGGTCGGGGTACGTTGTAAGAAGTACAATGTGAATACAGCAAAGACCGCCGTATACTGACCAATGTTGTCTAATAAGGTTGACAGTAAACCATACCCTAGGCCAACAGGGACACAGTCTTGACGAATGGACTATAGCTAACGGTATTCATCGTTGACATAGCCAAAGTAAACCCAACGATGCTTTTATTAATGGGTCGATCACGTTATGATGATTCTGAAACATGGACGACAACTACTGCGCGTGGTGACCGTCGTCTAGGGGTTTCGAGCTCAAACCTGTATTAAGGTCAGGCTGTAGGGTCTTACACCGAGTAGCATTCGTGTCTTAGTAATATGAAGATTAATAAGAGAGATTCATTCGATGAAAAGGGATAGTTGAATTTCACAAGCTAGTTGTGAGTATAAGTCGTAGATGCAATAATGACAATGTTGCATTTGATGCAAACAAAGATTAAACATGTCGTAAATTGGTTACGATAATATTTGTAGGAACAAATACATTGGAAAGGTTACCTGACTGACGATATCGCCCCGACCTAAACACAGGTTCAAATCGCATCCAAATCGGAGCTCAAACGAGCTCAGAAACGCGAAAACAGTCTAAGGCAAAGTGGGTTAGACCCACTGGGCTAACAAGCCCATCCGCAAAGGCAAACGGGCGCGGCTCGCTGGCTGCAGCGGGCGAGCGCCAGCTGCACAGTGGGCGCGGCCTGCTGCTGCAACGGGCGCTGGCCCGCTGGCTGCAGCGGGCGCACTCGCTGCCCAGCGGGCCGGCGCGCCCGCCCTCCTTGCGTTGGGCGGGCGCGCCCGCAACTTAAGTCATAGGGTTTTTGAAACCCTTCTATGACGGCTACGAAAATTGATTTTTTCTCACCTTTGGGCAATTGTTTGAGGGGTCAAACGAAGTCGAAATTCATCGTCATTCGTTCATACGCGTTCACCATTCGAAGCCCTTCGGATTTATAGCTTGTTTGGTGTCTAAAGTTTAATGAGTAAAGAGAATTAATTCGTTGAAGTTGGCTTTTTTGAAAAGCTTTCTAAACTTCAATTAAGCTAAAATTAGCTTAATTTATTTCTCTTCAATTTGACTATTGTCCCACATTGCTCACAACGAAAAGAGAAGTGCTGACTCCCTATATAAATATGGGTGCACTCTCTTCGTTGAAAAATGCACCAAGTCCTCGATTGAGTAGCTCTGGATTTTAGAGCAAGCTCGATCTACGACTAAACTATTCTCTCTCTCTCTCTCTCCTCTTCCTATTCTCCTGACTAGTCCTAGCAAGACTATGAAGGGGGTTTGGATTCGGATCCAGATGTCTAAGACGCAGGTCTACTCAAGTGAAACTTTCTACCGCGTGTGATCGACTTGGAGGCGGGAGTCGGCTCGGGCAGATCGGTTCGAGGGTGCAAGGCGGCTCGGGTGGATCGAGTCAAGGCGATTTCACTACGAGGAGCATCAGAAGACGGTGCGGTACATCTTGCCCGCCCCATGGTCGAGATTCCGGATATGTGGTTAAGCAATTTTTAGTGTAGATTTAATTTTGTCGCTGTAGAATAGATCCCTCTTGGGGTGGTCAGATCCACCCCAAGTTGGCATAGATAGAGCTAGGTTCTGGCTCCCTCAGGGCCTAGCTAAATTGTTTAGCTAGCTTAGTTTTGATTTTCCGCTGCGCTTAATGTCCCTGTGGTCTGTCCGACTTAGAACGGACACAAATCCGAGCTCTGAGGGTCCGCCAAAACCCCAACTGTGGTATCAGAGCCACGGTTATGCTTGTAGATCTATTTGAACGATGATTTTAAATTCTTTAATTGCTTATTTTGAACATACGAACAATTTTAGCTTTATGTTAAAATTAGTTTAAAAATTGTTTTGTGTTTTTAAAAATTGTTTTGCAACACGAAAAGATTTTTGGGACGATTTAATTTTTATGCGATAAATTTAAATAGGTCTCTCATGTTTAAATGCCTTTAAAAATTTTTCTATGAGATATAATAATTTTTCCGAGCATTTAAAAGTTTTAATGTTTATGTAACTTTAAGGATATATTTTATTTTGGAAATTTAATTCTCTTAAGTTAAATAAAGGTTGGAAATTTTAAAAAACGTTATTTGAAAGCTTTTACAACAATTTCTAATGATTTTAAAAATGTTTTAAAAATTGCTTTAATAAATATGTAAATTAAAGAAATATTTTATTCTCATAAGATGAAATAATAAATTTGTTTATTTTAAATTACATATAGGTTTCAAGGTTATTTTATGCGATATCTTAATCTTAGAAATGTATCGTTAAAATTTTAAAGCTTAGGTTTTAAAATTATTTGATAATTTTATGAAACCTAGTTTATGTGATAAGAATGCTTTTGGCTTTAAATCTTAGATCTTTAAATTTAAAAGTTAAATTTTAGATTTGCAAGTTGTTTGATTATGTTACAGATAATTTTTAACTTGCAAGATTTCATTATATGTCACTATATGAACCTTTTATTTATGTGGTTAAATTACTTGGTTTATGTTTTAATGGACATGATGAATAATGTATTCATGAACCCTTTAGGTTAGCCATTAACTGACTAAAATTTTATAAGATGAAATTTTAATGACTAGTGACATGTTACGTTTTAATGAACAAAACAATATCGAAACCTAATACCAGATTAGGGTAGTCCCTTTTGATTGACAATCATTGTAATAAATCGTTTAAATGATGATTATCATAAAAAGACTATTTTGAAAGTTGTTATTGTCTTATTAAAATCCTAATTAGATTGGGGTAGCACGTTGAACGTATGAACCTTATAGTTGATAAGGACTCAATAAACATTGTTCAACCAATCCATAAAATTTCGAATTTTAGGATCCACTAGTTGATAATGATTAACTAGTTTTCTTAATTAAAAGCCATTTAATTGATGGACGAACATAGAAATGATGAAACTCCTTCAATGGATCATGATGTCGGTCAATGTGCTTGGCTAAGTTTGCTGGACCACCTTAGCTAGTCTAGGGGCCGAGTAGTCTTGGCTTAGTCAATTCACTGGCCGCGTCCGCTGGACCGCAAGGAGTCGAATCATGACTGTGTAAGTCCATTGACTATACCTAAGTCAAATACGATAATAATCTTGTTCAAGATAAATCGTAGCCCTCCTTGTTTTAGGAATTGGCAACTGTAAGACCAGTGTTGCGGTTGTTGAGCTACACTCAAGCTGTGACATGGCAATGTTATAGAAACTGATTTCTTGATAATATCTTGACTTGACCCAAACCATCGTCTCGTGCATTCGCCGAGCACCGGCATAAGTCTAACCAAGAATGTAGTCTAAGACCTGACCCAAACCGACGTGTCGTGCATACACCGAGCGACAGGGCAAGTCAGGCTAGACACGAAAACAAGAGTCCGACTAGGCTAGCCATTGTGATTCGGATGAGCACACTCATGATCACAAATGACTAGGGGTAAAATTGATAGGGAATCATAATTAATATGATTGACGACGAGTTCGTTTATCGACTGCAGAGTCGGACAACTTGTTGAGACACACCCAAGGTTGTCAGACTCAGGGTAGTCGGATCCCTCTCTCACAAATGTTATTTTATAATAAACTGTTTTTATTATGGATTTAATAAATTTAGTGGGAGAATATAGTTTTATTAAAAACCATTGAAACTATACAACGAACATATACTGACTAAAGTATCTATTGACGCCCCCCAGCGTTTGCGCGCGACAGGTGTGCGCAATATATAATTGGGGGGCGTGAGATTTAAATATTTATAACCGCAAGCGCACAGTGTTGTAGTGTGGCTTGGGGGTCGAACTCAGGGAGGCGTGGTTGTGCTTGTGTCAAGAAGGATCAGATTCACCCCATAGGCGAGCTAGCCCGAATCGGATGATGGGTTGTCACGGAAAATGGAATGCGAGGGATAAACAATATGAAGGGAAACCCAGGACTTCGGCTTCATTCTATCGTGCGATTCTTGCCGATAAGGCCTACGGGTAGGATAGCGATCGGAATTAGGGTCTAATGGTGAGACGTTGCCTCTAAGAGTGGTACCAGTGTCCCATGGGCCCGATATTCCAGTCGGTGCCCAGGATGATACGCCGGACTTCCCAGGTTCGGTCAGTGGGCATTCCCATGTCCATTAACACTGACCGACTCCGGGAGCACTAAGCTCGCAACGATAACTCCCAACGTCTCGTTCTGCCGCTCCCGCGCGCTAGGATTCGACGTCTACATCAAGGGCGTGAGCTATGGCTAGGGGGTCAACCGCCAAGTTTATTCCCCCTTGGCCCAACGGTCAAAGGCGGTCTTTTTCCTGCCGATGACAATAAAACACCCCGCGTAACTGGTAGATTCCTAATCCCTATCGATTTCCTAGTCCTATGGACGCATCGGGGAGAACCCACGAAGGGGTTTCCACCAAAATCCCAGATTTGGGAACTACTCACACATATTTACTAAAAAGCGATCTAAATCAAAATCGACCGTTAAAAACATGATCAAGCAATTGAAAAGCAGTAAGAGCAATGCTAATAACACTATATTAAAGTTTGGTAAAGATCGAAAAACTTACAAATATCTGAAAAATTACAGCCGTCAAGAGAGAGAAAAAACAACAAAAAATAACAACTCTCGTTTCTGGAAAACCTAGGGGTCATGTATATAGAATACGATATCACCCGATCGGTTGAAAAGTCAACCGATCGGGTGGCCTGCTTCGTTTTTTGGCAGCTCAGCATGGGACTTCACCTGGTCATACAGCACGGTCGGTTGAGGGTTGAAGCTGACCGGTTGGATCTTTGTGCCGTTGGGTGAACCGGTCGATTGATCTCTCCGTGTCTTGGCTTTGGAGAATAGGCTACAGATGAACCGATCGGGTGAAGGTCACCCGATCAGTTGGCATTCAGCATCAAATTCCAGAGAGTTGGGGCGTGTGAACCGGTCTCTGAACCGACCGGTTGACTTTCCGCCCGCTCCAGCTTGTGTCTGGGTGGTGCTCGCGTGCATCACCCGATCGGTTGGAAGTGACCAACCGGTCGGGTGAGGGGCTGAAAGATGCTATCTTCGTCGTTTGACCCCCTGGATCACGCGTGACTCCTCCCGTTGCTACGGGGACTCATGATATCTTCGTTATTTGTCCCCTACGCCGGTAAACTCCTGCAAAATATAAAAAACACGGAAAAGTGAAAGAAAACAAGAAAACATGAGAAAACGAATACAAGACAGCAGAAAATAGCAGAAAAACACAAAAGAAGATGTGCGTGAATATATGAAATATAAACGCACGTCAAAATCCCTCAAGCTGAACCCTTCCTCGTCCTCGAGGAAGACGAGTGAGAGTAGGAGCTCGGAGGGAGAAAATAGAGAGGAAGAGAGGAAAGGAGAAAAAAAATAATCCTAAATCGCCCGTCAGAGCCAGCAAAATCAAAAGCACACAGCAAGCTAACAAACGCCAAATCACGTCACTAAACCGAGGAATACGAGTCCAGACAAGTGCTGTGGGCCCACGCCGTGAAGCGCGAGTGAGTGTGGTCGTGTGCTAGCAAACGGTGTCATTATCTACATTGTGCAATAAGCTCCATATACACAAATCCAAGAAATGACCCAAATATTGATTCGATTTGAAATAAGCGATGAATATATGGCTCAAGCATGCAAGAGAAGAGTATGAGAATAGAAATGCATCATGTGTCATGGACTCCACAGCTAGGGGCTCGGACATCACCATACTATCACCTAGATAGTAGCTAGAAATTCCCTATTCCAAGTGTTTTCAAAAGCGACGGGGGTTGAGATGATGTGAGTAGAACACTCGGTGCAAATTCTCGCCTTCCCTTTATTCTCGGTAAGTAGGAAAATATTCACACTCATATATATTTTTTTGGTTTTGGATATATGTATTTTTTTGGCTTTTTGGCTATACAATTTTCTCTTTTCTTTTCTTTTCTCTTTCTTTTTTTTTTTGAATTTTTGGGTTTTTGGCTATACACATGTGTACTCTCCCAAGTGGGAGAACGGTACACGACGAGGGGATTTGCACCAAGTAAAACAAAAAAGAAGTCGGATTCTAGACATTTGGGCAAGGGAGATATTTCACTAATCAGAGCGTAGGCTAAATGGGTTATCCTGGTCCTAACTGTGGAATCCCGACACATGCGAATTGAAGCATACGATATCTATATTCATGCATACAGAAGCAGATATGAGAAGCAAATACCGCATATTCAAATTGAAACATGATAATCTAGGGGTCATTCCTGGACATGTATATAAAATAAATCACAAAGTAGAAGCACACTAAACAGCTAGTCACGACGCACGACTCACAAAAAAGCAAAATGGACCCACGATGCATGAAATGCAGGAGGACTCGACTTCCTAGGGTTAGTGAATGTGATTATCGATGCCATCCTAGGTGTGTGAGATTTTGTGGCAATTCATCATAGGGTTCATCACTAGGAGAAGGAGATGAAAAAGAAGAAAAGAAAAATAAAAACACGATGAAAAGGACTCAAAAAACGAAAAAGAAAGACTCAAATGACGCACAAAGTGCGACTCCCCCAAGCTGAAACTTGTATTGCCCTCAATGCAATAGAATTAAATATGGGAGGGCAATGAATACGGGGGGGGGGGGGGGGGGGGGGGAATACGCACAGACACAAAAAGACACGAAAGACAAGAAAATCACACAAACGAAACTGAAAATAAGAATAAAAAGTAAAAAATCACACCACACGACATATAAACAGAAAATAAAATAAATAAAAAAAAGAAAATCAAACGACACGACAAATAAACAAACACGCAAAGAAAAACGACACATGACAGCACACAAAAAGATTTGACTTTCCCCTAAACTCGACGTGACAGTGCTAGCGAAAAGATGTGATCATGAATATGCAGAGATATGCAAGGGGGAGGTCAATAAAAGAAAAGAATGGAAATAAAAATAGAAAAGAAGGGACCTGATGCGTGAATGGGTCCTCCCCCTAGCTGAGGTAAAGCAGGGCCCCGCGAAGACAGATGGGCACCAACAATTAGGGGAGGCAAAAACTGGATGGGAATATATTAAGCAGAGGCACCACCCTCTGGGGGTGGTGATGGGGCCTGTGCTGAGGACCAGTAGTGGGGGGGGGGGGGGTTGGGGGGGTGTGGGATGTCAAGCTCGGAAACATCGGGTGAGTCAGTGCGAATGTGATGAATGAGGCTTTGAAGGATGGGTAGGTCACGCTCGACTGACTGCTGAGTTGCCTGACCACCAACTCCTGCTAGGAGGAGCATGGACATGAACCTGTCAGCTTGTTCGTCGTCATGGAATGACACCTGGTATTCTGTATCGCCAATGTAAACGGGGTCAGAGGGGCGTGGGGTGGTGGATGATTTGGTGGCGGTGGTGGGTTTGGTGGGGGATTGTGTGCGACGAGCACGACGGGTGGGTCTAGGGTTGTACGTGCTGGCGTTGGTGGGTTTAGCACGGCGAGGAGGCATTGTGCAGGAGTCATGTGTGTGTGTGTGAGTGTATGCAAGATACGATGAATACACACTAACACGGTAATCGAGCAAAATGAAATTCTAGGGCAAAATATAAAATTGAGCTAAGGAGCGAAGTTACCCAATTGATATGAAGATCTTTGCTCGTAGATGCCCCAACGCAACGCAACCGGAACAAGTGTGAAGCCGCGGCGAATCCTTTCAGCAAATTTCAAAAATGGGGGGGGGGGGGGTGGGCGAAAATTAGGGCTTTGGGTGCGGGTGAAATCGAAGAGGAAGGGGGAGAGATCGATGGAGAGATGGAAAAGAAGAGGGGCAAGATCGATTGGGGGGTTTGGGTCGGCTGAGAGAAGGAGCGAGGTTAGGCGAGCGAGGAGAATTCGAAACGGCGATGGGAATTCGAAATCCGGCGAGGGGGGAATGAACGGGTGGAGGGCGGCTATATATAAGATTTTGTCGAACCGATTGGGTGAAATGTCACACGATCGGTTGATTTTTAAGTCGAAAAATTTGCCGAAAAGAGTCTACAGGCGACCCGATCGGTTGAGAACTCAACCGATCGGTTCGTCGCCTCACACTTTTTTCCCGAAAGTTTAGTACAGCTCACCCAGTCTATCAACCGGTCATGCTTCTCATCACCCGATCGGTTGACAAAATCTGAAAATTTCCCGAGACTTCAGCCCCAGTTCACCTGGTCTGCCAACTGGTCTCGCATATCTTCACCCGATCGGTTCGTTGAGTGACTGATACGGCCTTTAGCTGATACATCCCAACCGATCGGTTGAGTTATCAACCGATCTGTTGGGGCCTTGTTTTCTGCAAAAGTGCACAAATGGCCTAAGTCCCTCAATGGAAGTTCTTGCGGCTGGATTTACTTATTAAAATAGATAAAATAAAGTTAAAAATAGTCCTAAAATTGGAAACAAAGGTTTAGAGCATGGGTTGCCTCCCATGAAGCGCTTTTGTTTAACGTCGTTAGCTCGACGCCCGTAGATGATGTTCAAGATGGGCGATACGGGTGATGCCCAAAGTCTGGCATCGCTTCAGCTTCGGAGCTGGTATCTCTTGGTGTAGTTGGTGGCGACAAGAAAACTTGTTCGACGACTCTCCCTTTGTTGACGGGGTCCGGGGGCTTCTCCCTCATATTGGCGTCCACCGCCACTCGTTTAAGGATCCGGACCTCATCCCCGGTGAGCCCCATGGGCTCTTTGCCTTTTCTCCTCGTAGGAGGAGCCTTTAGGAATCCGGGAGGGATCGTATGTGCCGCATCCGTTATCCCAGCAACATCATTCTTCTTCGGGCCGATTGGTTCTTCTGAGTCCCCCAAGCTATCGGGGGGATTTCTTGAAAGAATTTCCTAGGAGCTTTCCTCTACAGCTCTCTCTGTTTCTAACTCCAGCACATTACATGTTGGATCATCTGGGGGATCGGGGTGCTTCATCGACAACCCCAAGTCAAACTCAACTTTTTCGCTGCCGACGTTAAGGGAAAGCTTCCCATTTTTCACATCTATCAGAACGCCGGCAGTGGCCATGAAAGGCCATCCAAGAATGATGGGGGTGTGTGCATCTTCAGGCATGTCCATGACAACGAAGTCCACAGGCACATGCACCCCTCTAACATTGACAGGGAGGTCATCTACAACCCCCACCGGATACTTTACCGAACGGTCTGTAAGCTGTAGGGTCATTCCGATGGGCTCCAAGTCGCCCATCCCTATCCTCTTATACAGCGATAGTGGCATCAAACTGACGCTCGCTCCAAGATCGACGAGCGCACGACGGATCTTTACCTCCCCGATCGCACAAGGGATAGAGAAGCTCCCTGGGTCTTTAAGCTTAGGGGGATTTGCTCATTGGATAAGAGCACTACATTCTGCCGTCAGAACGACCTTCTCCTTTCTAGAACCCTTTGTCACCACATCCTTGAGGAATTTCACGTAGGATGGTATCGTCTCTATAGCTTCAAGGAAGGGGATTTGCAAGCTTAAATCTTTGACCATGGCAAAGAATTTGCCATACTTCTCGTCTATTTTGGCTTGGGCTAACCGTTGCGGAAAAGGCACAACGGCCTTGAATACTCTGAGGTTCCCTTCCTCATCCTTTTTCTTCTCCTCTTCAGGAACTCCCTCTGGAGTTGTTGGCTTTGGCGACGAAGCACCGGTGTCATTCAATTTTTCAATCGGTCGCTCCACGACCAATGGTGCTTTCGGTTCCTTTGGGGGCACTCTTGTGGGGATTTGTGTTCCGCTCCTCAAGACGATAGTGGACACGTTTGCATGCTCGTACGTGAGTGCCAAGGTCTGATTTGCTCCCCTCGGGTTCACCTCCGGTTTTGTCGGCAATAAGTTTTGCGACCTTGAAAGGTTCGCTACTTGTAACCCCAGCTGGGTTACTTGGTCCGTGAGAGCCCGATGTCCCATTTCCAGCTTCAGATTTATCTTCTCCTGGTTGGATATATATTGAGTCAAAAGGGACTCAACCGGAGAGATGGCCATCTGTTGGCCATATTGCTGCTGCTGCTGAACGGGTTGCTGATTCCTAGGAGCATATTGCTGATATTATGGTGGAGGTTGCTGCTGCTGAAACTGCTGCTGCTGAGGCCTAGCCGGCAGATATATCTGTTGTTGCACTGCTGAGGCGACAGATATACTAGCTGTTGCTGCTGCTGCTGATACAGTGTCCGGCAGCTAAGGTTGGGGTGGTTCTGGTTGTTCGGAGAATAGGCCGGATTGGAGTTGGTTCGTGGTGGAAAAGGTGCATTTCCCGTAGGATTCTAAAATAACGCGCTCGCCTGGTCCACCGGGGTGAAATGTCACCTCCCTCGAAATCCCCCATGACTTCGGATTCCACCTCAGCAATCTGTTGTGCTCTGGCGCCACCGGTGCCTACCATCAAAGCAGAGATCTGGGTCGACAGCAAGTCAAACTTGTTGGATAATCTGTCGATGTCCTCGACCCTATGGATTCCCCCAGATCTTGGTGTTGCATGCTCGTCACACCACCGCTCATTGTTCGATGCCATGTTTTCCAGAATCTGTCCGGTATCTTCTTCACTTCTTGACATAAAGGACCCTCCAGCCGCGGCGTCCATGGAAGATTTCAAATCGTCCCTCAACCCATTATAGAACAGATTTATGATCTGCCACTTGGGGAGCTCATGGTGGGGACATCTTCGCTGCATTTCCTTATATCTCGTCCAAGCTTCTTGCAAGGACTCGTGGCTGGCCTGGGAGAAGGAGGAGATCTCACTCCTCAGCTTCATGGTCTTCCCCGGAGGAAAGAACTTCGTCAGAAAAGCGTTTGAAAGCTTCTCCCAAGTGTTGAACGTATTTGGGTCCTTCCCCCTAAGGCACAGCTTGGCCTTATCTCGCAGAGAGAAGGGGAATCGCTTCAGACGGATCGCCTCAGTTGTGACACCATTTATCCGGAAGGTGTCACATTTCTCCAAGAAGGAGTCCAAATGTTCGATGGGCTCTCCATGGGTGCCCCTGAGAATTGATCCTGCTGGATCCACGTCAGCAAAGATGGCTTAAGCTCAAAGCTTTGCGCCGTAATAGCAGGAGGACGGATGGCGGAGGTGGACTCGATGGATGGCATCGAGTAATCCAGCAGGGACTTGTGAGGTGGGGTGTTCTCCCCCATGGTTTTCGGCTCTTCTCTTCTTCGCTTCTATGCGGCAAGACGCCTTAGGGTGGCGTTTATCTCCGGATCAACGGGAATCAAGTTGTCAAGACTTCTTGAACTCATGCGCATTAAAAACAACAAACTCCCGTGAAGCGAAAAGTGGGAAAGAAACAGATAAAATAAAAAATAAAAATAAAAATAAGAAATAAAATAGAAATGGAAAAAGAAGAATGCGAAAATTATCGCGAGATGAGGATATGAGCTAGACTCAAGGGTTCATGAAATCCTAAAATAACAAGCACGTTGCCTCCCCGGCAACGGCGCCATAAGGCTTGACGCCCCCCCCGCGTTTGCGCACGATGGGTGTGCACAATATATAATTGGGGGCGTGAGATTTAAATATTTATAACCGCAAGCGCACGGTGTTGTAGTGTGGTTTGGGGGTCGAACTTAGGGAGGCGTGGTTGTGCTTGTGTCAAGAAGGATCGGATTCACCCCATGGGCGAGCTAGCCTGAATCGGATGATGGGTTGTCACGGAAAATGGAATGCGAGGGATAAACAATATGAAGGGAAACCCGGGACTTCGGTTTCCATCCTATCGTGTGATTCTCGCCGATACGGCCTACGGGTAGGATAGCGATCGGAATTAGGGTCTAATGGTGAGACGTTGCCTCTAAGAGTGGTACCAACATCCCATGGGCCCGATATTCCGGTCGGTGCCCAGGATGATACGCCGGACTTCCCGGGTTCGGTCAGTGGGCATTCCCATGTCCATTAACACTGACCGACTCCGGGAGCACTAAGCTCGCAACGATAACTCCCAACGTCTCGTCCTGCCGCTCCCGCGCGCTAGGATTCGACGTCTACGCTAAGGGCGTGAGCTATGGCTAGGGGGTCAACCGCCAAGTTTATTCCCCCTTGGCCCAATGGTCAAAGGCAGTCTTTTTCCCACCGATGACAATAAAACACCCCGCGTAACCGGTAGATTCCTAATCCCTATCGATTTCCTAGTCATATGGAAGCATCGGGGAGAACCCACGAAGGGGTTTCCACCAAAATCCCAGATTTGGGAACTACTCACACATATTTACTAAAAAGTGATCTAAATCAAAATCGACCATTAAAAACATGATCAAGCGATTGAAAAGCAGTAAGAGCAATGCTAATAACACTATATTAAAGTTTGGTAAAGATCAGAAAACTTACAAATATCTGAAAAATTACAGCCGTCAAGAGAGAGAAAAAACAGCAAAAAATAACAACTCTCGTTTCTGGAAAACCTATGGGTCATATATATAGAATACGATATCACCCGATCGGTTGAAAAGTCAACCGATCGGGTGGCCTGCTTCATTCTTCGGCAGCTCAGCATGGGACTTAACCCGGTCATACAGCACGGTCGGTTGAGGGTTGAAGCTGACCGGTTGGATCTTCGTGCCGTCGGGTGAATCGGTCGGTTGATCTCTCCGAGTCTTGGCTTCAGAGAATAGGCTACAGATGAACCGATCAGGTGAAGGTCACTCGATCAGTTGGCATTCAGCATCAAATTCCAGAGAGTTGGGGCGTGTGAACCGGTCTCTGAACCGACCGGTTGACTTTTCGCCCGCTCCAGCTTGTGTCTGGGTGGTGCACACGTGCATCACCCGATCGGTTGGAAGTGACCAACAGGTCGGGTGAGGGGTTGAAAGATGCTATCTTCATCGTTTGACCCCCTGGATCACGCGTGACTCCTCCCGTTGCTACGGGGACTCATGATATCTTCGTTATATATCCCCTACGCCGGTAAACTCCTGCAAAATACAAAAAACACAGAAAAGTCAAAGAAAACAAGAAAACACGAGAAAACGAATACAAGACGGCAAAAAATAGCGAAAAAAACACAAAAGAAGACGTGCGTGAATATATGAAATATAAACGCACGTCATCTACTAAATTGCAGAATGGATTCGGGTCTTAAGTATATGGTAGAGAAGAACGTGCTCGATGGAACAAACTATAAAGACTGGCTTAGGAACATTAAGTTAGTCCTTTCTCTAGCCAGGATTGGATACGTGATGTTCGAGGACGCTCCGGAGAAGCCTGATGAGATGCGACCTTCGAGGAAAAAGAAGCCTATAAGCTATACCAGAGGGATGCTGAGAAGGCCAGGTGCCTTACTTTGGCTTTGATGAATAACGTACTGTAGAGGAAGTATGGACATATGGATGTTCAAAGTATACTTCTGAATGCACAAGAGTTATATGGCAAGCGGTTTAGAGCTGCCAAGTTTGAAGCCACGAGCAACCTCTGGGGCACAAAGATAGAGACAGGGCCCGTACAAGATCATGTTATTAAGATGATTGGGTACGTAGAAGACGCCGCCTAGTTAGGTTTTGTCCTGGACAATGAGATGTCCATGGACATTATCCTTAAGTCTTTAACCCCGGACTTCAAGCCTTTCATTGCTGGTTTCATAATGAACAGTATTGAAACAGATCTTCTTGGTCTCCTCAATATGCTTAGGCAGTTTGAGGAGATTGAGAGGAAACCGACTGCATTGGTTATTGGCTCTGCTTCTTCAGACCAGCCGAAAGGCAAGGGTAAGAAGAGGCAGGTCCCACAACCTGCCAAGGATAAAAAGGGGAAGAAAAAGACCAAAGGGGCCCCGTCAAAATCTGAGTGCTTCCATTACCATCAGATGGGCCATTGGAAGAGGAACTGCAAGATTTATCTTGCAGAAAAGAAAAAGAGGCATACTGATGCCTCTACCTCAGGTACAACAAATTAAATTCAATGACGCATAATTATTTCCAATCACATAGTATGAGATACTAAGACATCTGTGTAATGTATACAGGTGGCTGATATGAAGCGAAGGTTGGAAGAAGTTCGGAGGACGGTCGACATCTGAGCAATCGTTGCTGTTGGGGCTGTGCAAAGACTTCAAAGAGACATGAAGAAGAAGGAGCTGATACTCAATTTTTTTTTGAATAAAATGTATCATTCCTTAAAAGTTAAAACAAAGTTTATTTGATAAGCATATTATGGTTCATCTTTATGAATCCGTGGTTTTAAATAAATGTCTCGGAAATTGTGCTTTCTGTTGAAATTGAGATTGATTGAGATTGGCTTAAATTTCTGTAAATGTGGCTTTCTGAGTTGGTTGCAAAAATTCTCGAACTATGATGCAGAGCTTCAGAAAATTTTGATTTTTTTGGAGCTGACTTAATGTTATAGTCAATCAATAGTTAAGTATAAATTCCAGGAGCGTATAAATTGTTATTAAGGTTAATTTTTAATAAACTACATTTAATTCTTAAAGAGTTAATATTAAATGTAGTTAAGGGAAAAAGTACAATATAGGAAGTTTGACTGAGTGAGTCAATGTCAAGATTCCTTAAACCGATCTTGACTTGACTCATTCGTCAAACCCAACCTGACACTAGTACGTTCTATCTAAAGCGCTTATCAAATGGTTATGCTGTTCAAATATATAGTCTAAATATGATTTAGATATAATATTGAAGTACTTAACCAGATAATTCTTAAAGTCAGTGGGAGCTAGCTCATATACTTAGTTCGGTTCCTCGGACAAAGTAAAAAGGTTTCCAACTTATTTGAATCATCTATATAACATATTGAATCAAAATCGTTTTGATTTAATCGAATATATAGAGACTTGGGGTGTCATACATGTACTTGACATGTTGACACAGAAAATTGGAATGAGTTGAGACTGACTTATAGAAATGTTAGACCCTACATCAAGATTGTAAGAGCTAATTGTTAGCAATACAAAGAAAGGAAAAATTGATCCAAATCATTTTTCAAAGGATCAACCTTGTGTGATCAAGAGATGTAATAAATAATCCATTAAAATGCATTATAGATACTCGTTAGTAAATCCACTCATAGGTTTGTCATATAAATGTCAAAGTGACTTATACGCTATAACGGTATGAGATACCGAGATAAATAGCCTAAGTGCAAGTAGGAGATGTAGGAGGATATATGCCCATAAGGCGATTTATCCTAAGTGTACGCCTTGTTCATATTATATATGGTGTCCATTATCCTAAGTATGAAATCGTTTGAATAAATATACTTAGATAATGTCCATAGATTTATAGTTAGGTCCTTACGTATCCAGATAAGATCTCGGTTATGAGTAGTAAGCAACCGAATAGAAACTTAAGTCTTAAACGGTTCGTGGTCACAGATGTGTCGAGAACTGGATATCGGCACATCGGATAGACCACTATGTCTTTGTCTTACCTTAGGGTAATGATGATCTCATAGTCATTCGACTAGGTGAAGTCGGAGACGAGACATAACTACTCATTATAGAATGAGTTCACTGAACGACCAACTTAGAGTTATTAAATGGTTAACTTTAATTAAACTGTTTATAATAACTCTAGGGTGTTGATAGGTAAGCTGGTCCTTAATACCTAAAGTCATTTGTATGAACCTGTGAGTGAACGGTGTAGCTTAGACCTATGATCTAGCTTCGAGGCTAGGCCTATTGAAAGATCTTAGGTTGGACTGCACTTGAAGCTCTCGAGGCGAGTAGATGACTAAGATGGGATTCGTCACTTCCGTTAAAGGGAAGTTAGTGTCACAGGCTCAGTACGGTCTTTGTGTTAATCCTCGGCCGAGGTACGTTGTTAGAAGTACAACGTGAATACAATAAAGACCACCAAGTACTGACCAATCTTGTCTAATAGGGTTGACAGTAAACCATACCCTAGGCCAACATGGACAAAGTCTTGACGAAGAGACTATAGCTAACAGTATTCATCGCTGGCACAGCCAAAGTAAACCCAACGATGCTTTTATCAATGGGTCGATCACGTTATGATGATTCTGAAACAGGGACGACAACTACTGCTCGTGGTGACCGTCGTCTAGGGGTTTCGAGCCCCAACCTGTAGTAAGGTCAGGCTGTAGGGTCTCACACCGAGTAGTGTTCGTGTCTTAGTAATAGAAAGATTAATAAAAGAGATTCATTCGATGAAAAGGGATAGTTGAAGTTCACAAGCTAGTTGTGAGTATAAGTCGTAGATGCAACAGGGACAATGTTGCATTTGATGCAAACAAAGATTAAACGTGTCGTAAATTGGTTACGACAATATTTGTAGGAACAAATACATTGGAAAGGGTTACATGGCTGACGGGATCGTCCCCGCCTAAACATATGTTCAAATCGCGTCCAAATCGGAGCTCAAACGAGTCTAGAAACGCGAAAATAGTCAAGGAAAAGTGGGTTAGACCCACTGGGCTAACAAGCCCATCCGCAAAGGCAAACGGGCGCGGCCCGCTGCAGCAGCGGGCGGAGCCCGCTTGGTGCAGAGGGTACTGGCCCGCTGGCTGCAGCGGGCGCACTCGCTGCCCAGCGGGCCGGCGTGCCCGCCCTCCTTGCCTTGGGCGGGAGCACCCGCTAAGCCTAGCAGGAGCGCCCGTAACTTAAGTCATAGGGGTTTTGAAACCCTTCTATGATGGCTACGAAAATTGATTTTTTGTCCACCTTTGGGCAATTGTTTGAGGGGTCAAACGAAGTCGAAATTCATCGTCGTGCGTTCCTACGCGTTCACCATTCGAAGCCCTTCGAATTGATAGCTTGTTTGGTGTCTAAAGTTTAATGAGTAAAGAGAATTAACTCGTTGAAGTTGGCTTTTATGAAAAGCTTTCTAAACTTCAATTAAGCTAAAATTAGGTTAATTAATTTCTCTTCAATTTGACTATTGTCTCACATTGCTCACAACGAAAAGAGAAGTGCCGACTCCCTATATAAATAGGGGTGCACTCTCTTTGTTGAAAAATGCACCAAGTCCTCGATTGAGTAGCTCCAGATTTTAGAGCAAGCTCGATCTACGACTAAACTATTCTCTCTCTCTATCCTCTTCCCATTCTCCCGACTAGTCCTAGCAAGACTATGAAGGGGGTTTGGGTTCGGATCCAGACGTCTAAGACGCGGGTCTACTCAAGTGAAACTTTCTACCGTGCGTGATCGGCGTGGAGGCGGGAGTCGGCTCAGGTAGATCGGTTCGAGGGTGCAAGGCGGCTCGGGTGGATCGAGTCAAGGCGGTTCGGCTACGAGGAGCATCAGAATACGGTGCGGTATATCTTTCCCACCACAGGGTCGAGATTCCGGGTATGTGGTTAAGCAATTTTTAGTGTAAATTTAATTTTGTCGCTGTAGAATAGATCCCTCTTAGGGTGGTTAGATCCACCCCAAGTTGGCAAAGATCGGGCTAGGTTCTGGCTCCCTCAGGGCCTAGTTAATTTGTTTAGCTAGCTTAGTTTTGATTTTCTGCTACGCTTTATGCCCCTGTGGTCCATCCGACTTAGGACGGACACAGATCCGAGCTCTGAGGGTCCGCTAAAACCCCAACATACTGGTCACTCGGCCG
The DNA here is from genome assembly GCA_030789695.1 of Scilla litardierei. NCBI lineage: Eukaryota > Viridiplantae > Streptophyta > Magnoliopsida > Asparagales > Asparagaceae > Scilla > Scilla litardierei. The sequence continues at coordinate 74,205,557 of CM061135.1, forward strand.
AACGCGGATACGTGTCTGCCCGAGCACAGATTCCAGCACATATTTGCCAACTTGTAGAAATTCCCTAGGGCTCATCCAACCACCGATTGGCACGTTCTTGGTGGCGTTGGAATCGTTATGAGTCTAATCTCTGTAAAAAATATGATAAAAATACTGTAAAATCCCTGGTCATAGCATAACTTGAAAGAGTGAAGGGCTTTCCTGAAATCTGCGCAATTCTACGCCGCTCGCCCTAGCGGCTTGGGTCGCTCACCCGAGCAAATTAAGCTCTGAAATTCCATAGAGTTGAGGGCACATTTTTGGGCTCTTCTGATAGCTGGCTCGGGCGAGTGACTTGGTCGCTCGGGCGAGAGAGCCAAGTTGCTCGCCCGAGCACCCCTTGAGCTCTTGGCCTCTCCTTCACTTCTTCTCTTCCTTCTCCTCTTTCTTTCTTCTCTTCCTTCTCTCCTTCATTGCTCTCCAGCGGCTTTGAGTCGTCAAATGCGGCGCCGTCGGTGCTCCAGCATCGGTGTTCGTACCCTCATCTCCAATATGCTCCGAATTTCTTGATATTCCCTTAAATGCAATTAAATGCTATTAAAGTCCAATAGTTCTAGTTATTAGCGTAAAAGCATATAAAATCGGGATTTAAGCAATCATTTTGACATGTAAACATATAGATGAAATGTGGAATATTACGACACATCAAAATCCCCCAAGCTTACCTCTTACTCGTCCTCGAGGAAGACTAGTAAGAAGCGAACTAGGGAGAGGAATACAATAGAGAGGTGAGGCGATGTCGTGTGATGCAGACAAGGGGCTCATTCTTAAAACTTAGTAAAATATGAACCCAAGAAATAGAAGATTATGTGAACACACATCAATATGTAAAAAGAACACACATACACACAAAATACTTAAGTCTCGCTTAAATGATCATATTGTGGATTTCAATATAAGTGATGGACTCGATAATAATGAAATGAGACAAGAGCAACATCATATCATAGTTTATCATGAAATAACTAAGTCCACAGAGATGAAACCAATGTCCATAACTCATTCTCTAGGCAGTATAAATATGTCATGAGCAAACATTTTCAAGCATGCGTGGTATTTTGTTATGCTTCACAGAATGAGTTTAGTGAATTCAATTAAGGTAAGGCGTCACCACACTACACCCGTTTCATGACTCCTAGAACCCATCAACTTTGCTAAATCTCTATTCTCTATAGAAAGTGGGGGTAAGGATATGGAATTTTTCTTTTTACAATTATTTTTGGCTATACAATTTTTTATATGCTTATTTTTATTTCTTAATATACATAAGATAACTCAATGTATACAAGAGGCAGCCTATGCATCCCAGACCAAACGATCTTAGGGCATTGGGTTACAAAGAACCCATATGGCCTTTTATTTAGGATATTTGTCTAGTTTTTGTATTATTGGGATTTTTTTTGCAAACTCGTGTAAACACGATGGAATGCAAAACATGATCAAAGATCATTTATTGTCTATTCACAAAAGAAAAAGAAAAATTATAGAATCTAGACATGGCTCGGTTTCAGGAATTCTAATCATCACTACTTTGGTTGTGATGTGGTTATCCTATCTCTTTTGAATTACTAAACATACATGAAGCAATAGAATTATCAATCAAATCACGCAAGAGTCAAATAATTTTCAGATTTGATTCATTCATTTTTAGCTTAACTGTTTCGAGAATATGGTTGTAAAACTATGGATTCTACTATGAAAAAGCATATTAACAATAATATTCTAATCAAGGAATCAAACTCTAATCTAACAGATATCAGAGTTCATGAAAAAAATAAATCCATAATATTTCATAAATGAAACATACGAGACATAAACATAGAAGTGAAAATGGTTCATATGAAATTTTAAAATGTGTTGCACGATGAAGCAAAGTGCGTGCACTGTGCACTCCCCCAAGCTTAAACGTCACATTGTCCTTAATGTGTGAATGATATAAATAGAGGACAACGGAAAAATAGAGGGCCACACAACAAAATAATCTCTCCCCCCAAGCTATAACAGAATGTGCCCGTTGTGGATAGATGGGCATAAAAAGGGGGAGAGAGGCAAAGTAAGCATTATAATGTAAGGGCGGGCAGCTAAATCATGGAATTGGGTGGGGTGCAAAAGATAATTGAGCAACCATCACATGAGGTGAATTTATTAAAATAGGAAAACATTAAAAATCCTATACGGTCCTCTCGCTGTCGAGAGGATTCGAGATTATTTAAAGCATAAAAATCTATACTTTATCTACACTACTGTATTGATACCACCTGTAGAAAAGGAGAATCCAGTATCTTTGCTGGTGCAGACAGTTGCTCTAACTGCACCTTCCGTGGCTCCGCCAGGTGCGTGTCTCCACGGACTCTATTAGATTCCAGCAATGCGACTCTTAGCATCTCTCCAAGGACTCCAATGTACCCTGAAAGAGATAAGCCGCATCAATCTGATGTGGATAATTCTTTCCCAAAATAAAAGTTTTCCAAAGAGAGTCATCAACTGAAATATGTAAGATAAAGAACGGTTGACGACACTTCCCTGAAAATGTATCTCTTCTCTCGTGTACCACGACAGGCAACTCCTCGTCGTTCGTTTTGGGTTCTTCAGGCAACCCTGGCTTATGAGTGTGGGTCTCATCAGGTGACTCCTCACTATGCTCCTCGATAGGTTCCCCAAGCAGTGGCACGTCCAAGCATGCCTCTGGTCGATAATCGTATGTGTACATCAAAGGTACGATGTGTCAAAAATATCTGAATCAAAATAAATGTCGAATGGAATGCAGGATTCAGAAATGGAATGGGTAAAAATATCTCCCTGAGTGGGAGTAGTAGGCTCTGATGGGTGGTCCTTGATCACTCCATATTTTACACCTTTTTTCTGCTTGTTTGCATGCCATTTCGATCGCCCATATCGCGTTTTTCACGATTATTCGACAATATTGCGATGCTTTTCACGATTTCTTGTTTTTGTCGTATTTCAGGAGTTTGGAGTGATTTGGAGTGATTCTGAGATGCACCCACTCCGGAGTGTCACCCGTGACTCTCTTGAGGGGAATTCTGTGATTGGAGAGGAGTGGAAGAAGAAAGAACGTCGTAGGAGCGACGAGGGAGCAAAAATACGAAGATTGGGCATTTTCAGCATGTTACTCGGCTGAGTGAAGGAGTCACTCGGCCGACCATCGAAAGCCCGCTCGGCCGGCCAGATCGGACACGCAACAGACTGAGTATCAGCGTGCACTCGGCCGACCGTCGCCAGCCCACTCGACCGAACCACGGAGACACCACTCGCTCGAGTGGCATCAAGACGACGGCAACCCAAAAGTCCTAACTTACTGTAATCTGTCAGTGCAGTCCTGAGTTCCGACTCGACCGAGTGAAGAAACCCCATCGGCCGAATTGAAGAAAGTCACTCGGCTGAGTGACTCCCGAGGAGCCGACCCCCAAAAGTCCAGACTTACTGGAACCCGTCAGGGTTTCTCACTCGGCCGAATGACATTTGTCACTCAGCCAAGTGAGCCGCGCTGCCTGTAGCGTAAATTGCGATTTTCAGGCTGCGCAGGGGCAATTTTGTCACAGTTTTTTGGGCGATTTTGGGGGGTATTTAACCCCAGTTTTTAACCTAGTTTAGAGGGATTTTTCAGAACTTTTTGCAGCCTTTTTAGATTTATTTTTAGGAGATTAGATTTAGTTCTTTTGGGAGAGAGAAAAAGTGTTGATTTGTTGGATGCTATTGGAACTTCATTGGTTTGTCTTTCTCTCTATCAAAAACCTCATTTTTATTGATATATTGTCTATTGCAATGAATTCCATTGATTTTATTATTGAATTTCTAATGATTTGCATTATGAATTGTGAGTAGTTTTATCGTCTTTGGGCATAGGGATGAGCCCTACGAACCCTATTTCTAATTTGTGACGAATTGGTGAAATACTTGTTAGGATTGATTAGGGTTAGTTTGGGATTGATTTAATACGAATAGCTAGGGATTCATACCGATTGGGATTTGCAAGAGATTGGATCCCAACTCGATAGGAAGTCCTAGAAATTCGAATTGGGTTACAATTGGATTTTTCTGGAATCGGTTTGCAAGAGATTGGACCGAAACTAGGGTTTTCGATTGCAATTCTATACCAATACCCGTTTGCAAGAGATTGGACGGGTAAGAACTATCCCAACCTAGGTCATAGCTCGAGTTTGCACGAGAGTGGGCTTGAGATACGATTGAACGATGATGTTGTTCTTCACGCTAGCTTGCCTAGGTTAAGGTTTGCAAGAGATTGGACCCTACCCTAGGTTTGCTATAGACCGGCAATAGTGCGAGAGCGTGAGCTTGGTTCTATATTTAGTTGCAACTAGTTCACCTAAATTTCAAGTCTAGCAATTGTGAAACCCACGAATCACAATGACGAGATACGATTTCTAGCGGGGATCCCCTACCCCTAGGCGTCTTTATTAATTTGATATTTCCTTTCTACAATTGAACGACTGTGACCGCTTTATTGCGAATATTTCTCGACTGTCCTTATAGCCAGGTGAATTGAAGAAGACACCGTCATTTGCCCTCCTCGTGTTCGATACCCGCTCGCCGCTACACCGTGCGCTTGCGGTAAGACTGGTTAGTCCCCCATCCCGAGTGTGTGTTCGGGGTGGGCGATGAAGTTTTTGGCGCCTTTGCCGAGGAGGTGTTTCCCGTTCGGTGCCAATTTGTCACAATTAGGTTGATTAGACTACGAAAAAAAAAATTTTTAAAAAGGAAATTTTCACCCCGCCACCATTACTACCATTTCTATATTCTTTTGTGCCACTGATATTTTTCTCCAAGTATTTATCTTTGTTTATCAGGCGTTATGGATGGTTTTATGTGGACCACAGATTTTGAGGAGGAAGCATTTCAGAACTTATTGGAGGGCCTCTTGGAGTCAGTGAGGTTCACCGGTTCAGAGAGCATTACAGCAGGTGATGCATTTGATCTACGATTTGCAGATTTTGTTATGAACCATGTTTCAGATGCAGGAACAATTTATGAGAACATCCATGTCAGTCTTGAGGGGGATAGACTATATTTTCGGATTGCTTGCGGGCATTCTCCTCCACATGATACATCCCCACAAGTTGACACACCTGAGCAGCCAGCATCACCATTCCAGAGGGAGCCAGAGCATGCTTTTGAGGAGGCCTTACACACAGAGCCAGAGCTTATCACCGAGGAGATCATGCATCAGGACGAGGACACAACCATTCATGAGGATCCCGAGCACTACCCTCCTCCATTAGAGCTTCCATAGCCACCTCATCCTTCCAGTGACGTCGAGGACTATCCCATAGAGCTTACTGCTCCCACTCAGGGAGATATTTTTACCCACTCCATTTCTGAATCATGCATTCCATTCGATATTTATTTTGATTCGGATATTTTTGACACGACATACCTTTTGCAGCACACATACGATTATGGACCAGAAGTATGCTTGGACGTGTCACAGTTTGACAAGCCTATCGAGGAGGTCCACACCTATGATCTAGATTTACCTGAGCAGCATAGAGATGACACCATGGAGACAGCTATCACGGCATGTGAGGATATTGGATTATTTCCAGGGAAGTATCGCCCACCATTATTTATTCCATATATTTCTATAGACGATCCTCTTTGGGATACTTTTATTACGAGGGTGAATTTTTGCAGCAAACTGATGCATCCTATTCTCTGTAGGGTACAGGTGGAGTCCTTGTGGGAATGCTGGAGGATGCATTACTGGAGTTCGTTGGTGTCCGTGGACATACGCATCTGGCAGAGCCATGGAAAGAGCAGTTGGAGCAATTGCCTGCACCGGCAAAGATACTGGATCCGCCTTTTGCTATAGGTGATATCAATCCAGTAGTGTAGAAATTTTTATGCTTTAAATAAACACGAATCCTCTCGACAGCAAGAGGACCGTATAGATTTGCTTGAATAAATATCACATCATATGATGGCAACAAAAATTATTACACCCCAAACCCATTATATATATTAATTGCCCTCTTCATATTTTGATGTGCAACATCTTTTTTGCTCATCACCCATCGAGCATTTCTTTCAAGTGAAACCTTACTTTCTTATTTGTTTGACTTGATCTCGCTTAATAAAGCCGTGATATTTTTGATCGAGTCATTTGAATAGGATTGTTTGGTATAAGCTTGGGGGAAGGCACTCTCAAGCATCATTGTATGTGCATGTAGTTGCATTAGGATTTCATGTCATTCATTTCATCATTTTTCATTCACCCCCTATTATTATCGTTGTTCCTCATATTCTTTCACTATGATCACATTGAGGACAATGTGAAGTTTAAGCTTGGGGGAGTGCATTTCCATGCCATTTAGATGCATTAGTTGCATTTTTACTTTATTTTACTGTTTTTAAAATTTTTCAAAATTTTTGCGTCATCTTTTTGATTTTTCCATCTTATTTTCCTTTTATGTGTGTTCATGCATCATATTGTGTGCTTGATTTTCTTTTCTTTCATCTCTTTTATTTTTCTTTCTTTATTTTCCTTTTTTTCTTCTTCCGCTATATGAATTTCGTATGGTGATATCTCTTATTGCTTTAGCAACCATCACGATGCTTATTATTCCTTGCCATGCTACTTAGAGTATTCCATAGTCTTGCTATTCACACATGCTTGCAAATCTATTTCTTTTGATGATTTCTCTACATGAATGCATGATATTAATTGAAACTGAATGCAGGGGTTAGTTTTTAGTATGCTTTTGTTGGAAATGCACCAAGATTCACGCATCATTAGTATATCTGAAGCATCAGTTTTATTGTCTTATTCACCTTCTGTTGCATGCCTGATATGGTTGTAAACTTTACTGCTTGACTTCACTATTTAGTGAAATGATTGAGAATATCCATGCTTACATATGAGTTTTAGTTGAGGTATTATTTTATTGAACCGTTCATGCACATCTTAGAGTGAACCGAGTGCTACATTATTTCTTTCTCCACATATATCTTTTTATTCTCTACATGTCACTTGAGTTCACCTCCTAAAGCTACTTATACCGCATTTATTTCCAAAAAATCACTACAAAAGAAAAAAGATTGCTCCAAAAAGTCCAAAAAGCCAAAAAGGAGCCAAAAACCAAAAAATACAAATCATATAGCTCCAACAAAAATCCTAGAAGAAAAATGAGAAACAAAGTCCAAAAGAAAAAAATATTTCTCTATCTCATTATCGGAGCCACAAAAATGCTTAGAAAAACCAAGACAAGAATACCATTTTCCACTATTATATTCCTTTGGATGTGACGCCTCAAGCTAAGCTTGGGGGGTGAATTCATTTGACCATATGAGTGAGTATGACATTAGAGTGGAGACGTGCATGAATGGGAATATTCGATAATGCTTCGACTTTGCAAAATATATTAGACATGAAGATTTTTCATGATTTGAAATATATATGTGAATGCCATAGCTCTTATTCTATTCTCTATTGCATGTTTGGTGTGTATCTTATATGCTTCATTTATAACTTTTGATTGAAAAGTGCATCGCCAACATTTGTATATTAGACTCTATGAAATGCGTGATGTGGATATAAATTGATTGTATGAATTTAGAGAGTCTCTTTTGTTGTTCTTTAAAGCTTGCAAGTATCATGTTTAAGTAAGATATGAAATCTTTATAGCATGCGATTCGTATTTTCTGAGTTATCGTGATGTGTAGCTTATGGCTTGAGATCTGAGAGAATAATCTAGCGACCCCTTCCACTTCGTATTCCTTTTTATTTCATTTCATTTCCTTTGTTTTCATCTCCCGAGTCTGTCTCTCTACTTATCTTCCTCGAGGACGAGTAAGCGGTAAGCTTGGGGGATTTTGATCGGTCCATATTTTACACCTTTTTTCTGCATATTTGCATGCCATTTTGATCTCCCATATCGCGTTTTTCATGATTATTCGACAATATTACGATGTTTTTCACTATTTCTTATTTTTGTCGTATTTCAGGAGATATGAAGCGATTTGGAGCGATCTTGAGATCAAGAGGATTTGCACCCACTTTGGAGTGTCGCCCACGGATCATTTGCAGACTTATCGGCGATGGAGGATGAGTGGAAGAAGAAAGAACTTCATAGGAGCGATGAGGAAGAGAAACTGAGAAGATTGGGCATTTACAGCATGCCACTCGGCCGATTGAAGCACACACTCGGCCGAGCAAGAAAGCCCACTCGGCCGACCAGAACGGATACGTGCATAATGTTTTTCAGCGTATACTCGGCCGAATGACAAAGTCCTACTCGGCCGAGTGAGGAAGCTCACTCACCCGAGTACGTCAGGGAAATTTTCCAGAGAAGAGGCCGAATCTACTGCGATTCCCAGAGACCCGTCGATGGCCTACTCGGCCGAGTACACATTACCACTCGGCCGAATGATGAAAGCTACTCAGCCGAGCCACCCCCGGAGACAGACCCCTGAGGACCTCAAAGTTACTATTTTTCTACAGGGTCTGTCACTTGGTCGAGTAAAGAAGTCCACTCGACCGAGTGAAGAATCCCACTCGGCCGAGTGACGCCGAGGACACGCAGCGCCTAGATTTTCAAATAGTCGTTCACTCTTTTGAAATCTACTATCATTCTAGCAATCAAATTATTTTTCTCATATTTTTTTTGGATAGTAGACTTCATGACGATTCCAACGTTGCCAAGAACGCGTCAATCGGAGGTCGGATAAAATCTGGGGAATTTCTGCAAGTTGATGCTGCAGTGCTGGAATTTCCACTCGGCCGAGTCACATGTTCCACTCGGCCGGGTCGGCGGCGGGCCCAGATTTAAGTTGCGGTTAGGGCTGTTTTTGGGCACGAATTTGAGGGGTTTTTAGGGTTATTTGCTAGGGTTTTGGGGAGACTATATAAGGGGTTTGTAGCCACCATTAGAGGAGGTTCCCAATATGTTTTCTTAGGGATTATTTTAGAGGTTAGGCCATGCCCTAGGCCCCCTCTTGGATCAAAAAGCTTGTATTTGGATTGAAGATCTTCATCAAAGCTAAGTATTTTGTTATTGTTATTTGAATCTTTGTTTTTCTATCTTTTTGTATGCAAGCAATGATTTTTATTGATTCTCATATCGTTATTGCTATGCTTGAGTAGATTTGTTGTTCTAGGGCATGTGGATGAACCCTATGGATCTAATTTCAGATTTGTGATGAATGAATTTCTAAATTGCTAGAATTGCTAGGAGGTTAGGTTGTGATTGATTTATTACGATAGCTAGGGATTTCCATCGATTGGGGTTTGCAAGAGATTGGATTCTAATCGATGGGAAGGCCTATATATTCGATTTAGGGTTATAATCGAGATTCTCTAGACTTGGTTTGCAAGAGATTGGACAAAGCTAGGATTTTTATTATAAATCTATACCCATATTCGTTTGCAAGAGATTGGACGAATACGAACTATCACAACCTAGGTCGTAACTCGCGTTTGCACGAGAGTGGGCTCGAGGGGTGATTGAACGATGATGTCGATCCTAATGCTAGTGGCTTAGGCTAGGGTTTGCAAGAGATTGTGCCCTATCCTAGGTTGCTATAGACCGGCAATAGCGCGAGAGCGTGAGCTTGGTTCTCTATTCAGTTACGACTAGTTCACCCCAACACAAGCCTAGTAATATCGAGTTTCACTATTTACAATGATGTATGACGATCCGTAGTGGGGATTCCCTAGATCTAGACTCTTTTATTGTATTAAATTTGAATCGATACTTTACCCGACTTCTTTATCACCGACACCGACATCCACCACTATTTCCATTATATCATTCCATAACCATCTCCACCAATAAAACATTCGTAGTCAAACCAACCTAGGATAAATTGGAGCCAACACCACCTCCTCGTGTTCGATACTCGCTCGCCACTTGACCGTGTGCTTGCGGTAAAACTACAATCGTTCTCCGGGTTTATATCCGGGGCCGATCAAGTTTTTGCTCTCCTCGTGTTCGATACCCGCTCGCCGCTCCACCGTGTGCTTGCGGTAAGACTGGTTAGTCTCCCGTCCCGGGTGTGTGTTCGGGGCGGGCAATCAAGTTTTTGGCACCGTTGCCGGGGAGAGTTTTTGACGGAGTTCGATTTCGATCACCCGTTTATTTTTCAATTTATTTATTTATTTATTTCTTCATTCTTTTCTAACTCTGTTTACAACCCAATTTGCACACTCTCCCAAAATTTTCCACAAGATCTTAACAGGTAACATGGGGGATGCAAAGCCAATGACTGAGTCTGGCCATGGAGATGATGAATCCTTTGCAGAGCTCCTTAAGGAACTTGTTGATGAGGTCCACGCCACTGGAGCTTTTGATATTAACATTGAGGACCCTGTCGAACAATTATTTGCATGCTTCGTGATGGATCAAGTCTCCCCGGATGGGACAATTGGGGGCGACATCAGAGTTGATGTGAGAGACGACAAGCTATATTTTGAAGACAGCAGAACATGCATCGAGAAGTGCTACATCCCCGAGGAATCCACTGGACATACCGATATTCAGGGAAGTGCACTCTATGACCCCCACTCCTGCATTTATGGATTAACTGACATATCTATTGGTCTCAGGAATGAACCGGAGCAAAGTGAAGGTCCTATCGATGCCAACGCGGAATTGTGCAGTGTCTATTCAGATGCACCGTCCTCACCAAGAAGCGAATCTGAACCTCCACTCGAGAGTGCACCACCCGAACATGAGCTAAACTCAGATGTTGAAGGAGAGGCCAAAGTTACACAAGCTGATGAAGCAGAGGGTACGACACCTCTTGAGGTAGAGCTTAAACAATTACCACCGAATCTAAGGTATGCTTTCTTGGGTAATAAATTGACCTTCCCGGTGATAGTTAACTCCCACCTCACTCATGATCAACTTGAGAGACTCATAGATGTTCTTAGGAGTTACAAGGATGTCCTTGGCTACACTATCTCTGACCTTAAGGGAATAAGCCCTAGGCTTTGCACGCATAGAATCCATTTGGAAAACACTGACGCCACCTCCATAGAGCCTCAAAGGCGGTTGAACCCCAACATGAAGGAGGTGGTCAAAAAGGAAATTCTGAAATTGCTTGAGGCCGGAATTATCTACCCTATATCTAACAGTAGATGGGTTAGCCCCGTTCACGTCGTCCCCAAGAAAGGGGGGATGACCGTTATAAAAAACGATAAAGGAGAGCCCATTTCTACACGCACTGTCACGGGATGGCGAATGTGCATTGATTATAGAAAACTAAATAAATCCACCCGAAAAGACCATTACCCATTACCCTTCATTGACCAAATGCTCGAACGCCTTGCTAAACATAAATACTTTTTTTATTTGGATGGGTATTCGAGTTTCTTCCAAATCCCTTTGCATGAAGACGACAAAGAAAAGACTACTTTCACTTGTCCCTATGGCACCTATGCTTACCGTAGAATGCCATTTGGTCTTTGTAATGCACCCGCCACCTTTCAGAGGTGCATGACTTCCATTTTTTCCGACTATATTGAAAATATTATGGAAGTTTTCATGGATGATTTCTCAGTTTATGGAAGTGAGTTTGATTCTTGTTTGGCTAACCTTACTAAAGTTCTTAAAAGATGCCAACAAAATAATCTTACTCTTAATTGGGAGAAATGTCACTTCATGGTCACCGAAGGGATAGTGCTTGGGCACCTTGTCTCCTCAAGAGGGTTGAGGTTGATAAGGCGAAGATCGAGGTAATCGAGAAACTCCCTCCTCCTATTAATGTTAAGGGCATTAGGGGCTTTCTTGGTCATGCGGGGTTTTACCACCACTTTATCAAGGATTTGACCTTGATTGCCCGGCCCCTTACCTCCTTGCTTGCTAAAGATGCTCCATTTGTTTTTTTCAGGAGAATGCTTGCGGGCGTTCAATACATTGAAGGAAGCACTAATTTCTGCACACATCATACAACCACCGGATTGGAGCCTTCCCTTTGAGCTCATGTGTGATGCAAGTGACCAAGCCATTGGAGCGGTGTTAGGACAAAGGAAAGACAGGAAGTTACATGCAATATTCTATGCAAGTAAAACGTTGGATGACGCGCAAAAGAATTATACAACTACTGAGAAATAGCTTCTAGCGGTCGTTTATTCCATTGAAAAGTTCCGCTCCTATCTCCTTGGATCAAAGGTAATTGTCCACACCGACCATGCGGCATTGAAGTATCTTCTAAACAAGAAAGAGGCCAAACCTAGGTTGATTAGGTGGATACTTCTATTGCAAGAGTTTGATTTGGAAATCAGAGATAAGAAGGGTACAGACAATGTTGTGGCAGATCATTTGTCTAGGCTTATTCGTGACAAGGAGGACGAGAGCTTGCCCATCGATGACACCTTTGTTGATGAGAGGCTATACGCCATAAGGCCCGTGGAAGTTCCTTGGTATGCGGACTTTGTCAATTACTTGGCTTGTGGGATTAAACCATGCGGGATGCCCACACAGCAAAAGAGGAGATTTATGCATGAAGTCCGTAGCTATTTCTGGGAAGATCCGTATCTCTTTAAGGTATGCAAGGATGTGGTTATCCGGAGATGTATTTCTAAGGATGAGACCACCTCCATCATCTTGCATTGCCATGGTATGCCATGCGGGGGACATCACGCCGCTTCTAAGACTACCGCTAAGATATTGCAGAGTGGATTCTTTTGGCCAACCATGTTCAGAGACATGCACGACTTCGTCAAGGGGTGCGATAGATGCCAACGGACCGGGAATATTTCCAAACGGAACGAGATGCCAATGAGGCCCATTCTAGAGATTGAGCTCTTTGATGTTGGAAACAGCATCCTAACCTATGTTTGATGATAACAAACCCTACTGAACTGTTCTAATATGTTTGTTGAGTGTGTCACAGGTCCCTATAGCCATGATTGCTCAGGTTACACATGTACGTACTCAAGTACGTAGAGATACAAGGGTGAAACTTCATTTGGATTTACACAAGCTGCCCAATCAAGAGAGTATAGCTATGAAACTCTACCCTAGAGTTACTCATAGGCTATAAATAGCATGGGATTTTTCTCAGGATTTATGGAGATTGTTTGAAGTCCAAATACGGGGAAATACAAGAAAATACTGAGTATACAAAGAAGAAACTTTTTCTACAAGAGGTGAAATGAGGTGAAAAAATTCTCACATGTCAATATAAAGCTATGGGATTTTTGAGAATTATTTCAGAATTTTTGGGATTTATTTGATACCCAAATACGCAAGAATACAGTGAAAATACTCATGAAATACGACATACGGCACTGTGCATTTAGCGGCGCCGTATCCTACGCTGAGCAGCCGTCGACGTGGCTGAATCTCCGCCGTTGGATCTCCATCCAACGGCCCAGGCGCTGCCGACTCCGAGTCAGCGCTGGCGGGCGGCTCACGTGGGTCCGGGTCGCGAAGGCGGGCGCGGCTGCGAGCGACGTGGCGCGATCGCAACCGTCGATCTGAGAACAGACGGCTACCGACATCGCGTGAATTACGGATGTGGGTCCCGCCGCATTAAAATCCGTCAAGCCGCCACGTTTCGGATCCCTTCGCACAGTGTCAAAACCCGTTAACTCAATCCTATATATACCCATGTACATCTCTTCACATTTTCATCAATAAGTGGAGTTCTAGAGATCCAAATTGAGTTCCGTAAGAAGCGTTGCGACCGTGACTTTATCCCCGATGCAGTGACAGCAAGTTGAGCAGCTAGTTCTTCCTGTGCAGCAAATGAGATCATTTTGAGTGAGGAACTTCTACCGACTACTTCCACGGGGACAGCGACTACTTCTTCTACAGACATCCGATCATCATTCCGTAAGAAGTGTTGCGAAGCTACTATGTGCTGAAAGACGACAACCAGAGAGATCTTCACAAATGAGCTTTCTAAACTCTTGATCTTATTTATTTGTGAAGTTATTAATGTTTTGATCAGCATTTCTGTAATATAATTTCTTCCGTTATTTGGGACTCTGGGAACCAAACTTGTTGGGGAAAGTTGGGTTGGGGAGTGATACTTGTATGTTTCTTTTTGGCTTTGGTGAGCTTGAGTTGGTCTGACAGGTTGGTGTTGGTGCACCAATCTAAGGGAGATTGTAACTTCTTAAAGAAACAGTATAAGTGATTGCTCATTGGGGTGGACGTAGGTCATGGGGACCGAACCACGTTAAATTCTGTGTCTTCTGTGAATGCTTTGATTGTCCGATTCCTAAACTGCATGCTGTAAACTAGGCTTAATTTTTATCTTGCGATAATTTGGTCAAAGGCCTATTCACCCCCCCTCTAGGCCTTATTTAGATCCTACAAGTGGTATCAGAGCGCCAGGCCTGGCCATTTGAGTCTAGTTCATAATGAATACATATGATTCAGCATTTGCTGAAGGACAGTCTACAGTTAGACCACCCAAATTTAATGGGACTGATTTTGCTTACTGGAAAGCTAGGATGAAAATTTTCCTAGTCTCTTCAGATCTTGAAATTTGGAAAATTGTTGCTAAAGGCTATCACCCACCTACAATCAAAATTGAAGATATTGATGTACCAAAACCAGAAGATAAATGGGATGATAACGATAACAAACTGTATGCTCTAAATGGTAAAGCTATAAATGCAATTATCTGTGCACTTGACAGAACTGAGTTTAACCGTATATCTCATTGTCTTACTGCGCAGGAAATCTGGAACACTCTCGAAGTCACTCACGAAGGAACCTCTCAGGTGAAGGAGTCCAGATTAGCGCTGATGAGCTCAGAGTACGATGGTTTCCATATGCTACCAGGAGAATCCATCAAGGACATGTACACTCGATTCACCGACATCGTATACAACTCAAAAGCCTTGGGAAAGTCTTACGACAGCATCGACCTCATTCGGAAAATTCTAAGAGCGCTTCCTAGTTCCTTCCGGCCTAAAGTGACGGCCATCCAAGAAGCGAGAGATCTCACTAAGCTGAAGCTGGATGATCTGATTGGGAATCTGTTATCCCATGAGCTGGAACTCAAAATCGTCGAGACAAGAGAGAAAGGTGAGGCTAAACCTTTAAAGACCATCGCTCTCAAAGCCGAAGAAAGTGACAAAGAAGATCTCGACGAGGAACATGCACTGATGGTCAGAGGATTCCGACGCTTCATCAGAACTCATGCCAGAAAATCTGAAATGGCAAAAAGGTTCAATCGTTTTAATAACTTTAATCCTTTGAATTCCTCGTCTGATCAGAATACTACTAAAAGTGTTCAATGTTTCAACTGTAAGAAATTTGGACATTTCATGAAAAACTGTCCAACAAAGAACGCGTCATCCAAAGCCAAAGGGAAATCATTTGCGGTAACATGGGACGATGACGATGAAGACGAACCACAAGACGAGGTAGCGCAATCATCACTTTGCCTAATAGGTGAAAGCGACACGAACAAGGTAAGAGATGAATTTTCTTTACCAGAATTAATGAACATTTGTGAAAACATGAATTCAGAAATTACTTCTCTTGAATCCTCTATAGAAAATTATAAAGAAATGAATTTCCAACTACAGCAGGAAAATTATAATGTTTTGCAAAATGAAATAAAATTGAAAAATGAAATTGCATCGCTCAAAATTACCATTGAAAAACTCAAAGGAAAATCTAGTATTACTGAAGCTATACCTTATCAGACTTGTGCTTCATTAAAGCTAGAAATTAAGAATGGTAATGAAAAGATTGTTGGCCAAAATAAAAGAATAGAAACTCTCGCTAAAAATGAAGATAATGTTAGAAAGAGTTTTATAAATAAAAGTGTCATGCTAGTAAATGAAAACATCTTTTTGAAATCCAAAGTTTCTGATTTAGAACTGAGTATCAGAAAATTTGGTGTAGGAATGAAATCACTAGACATCATTCTTGGATATCAGTCAATCAAAAACGATAAACAAGGACTAGGATTTGGAAATGTTTATAATGAAAACATGATAAAGAAAAATCATTACATCAAGAAAAAGAAACGGAACGCCAAATGTTATACATGTGGTTCTTTTGAGCATTTATATAGAAATTGTCGTTATAAGAACCAAAACATGAAGTTCAAACAAGTATGGGTTCCGAAAGGTACTATGACTAACCATTGTGGACCTATTTGGCTACCCAGGTCACACATACCTTGTTCTTCTTTTGTGTAGGGACTCAGCATGGCTAAGGAACAACTGTGTGAGTGGTATTTGGATTCAGGCTGATCAAGACACATGACAGGGAACATCGACAAGTTCCTTAGCCTCGTGAAGCAAGAAGGAGGAAGTGTTACATTAGGGGACAATGGCAAGTGCAAGGTAATGGGTAAAGGTATTGTTGGCAACAATACTTTTAAATTTCTGACGTCCTCTGGGTTGAAAATCTCAAACACAACATCATCTCCATAAGCCAACTCTGTGACAAAGGTATGAAAGTACTTTTTGATGAGAAAATTTGTAAAATTTATGACTCGGTCACAGGTAATACCCTCTTCATAGCCAATAGGAAAAATAATGTTTATACAATAATGATTGAAGAAATGACAATTACTAAATGTTTGATTGGCAGGGAGGAGGAGGCTATACTATGGCACCGGAGACTATCACATGCCAGCATGAAGTTGCTACATAAGCTGGAGAATAAAAACCTGGTCCAAGGCTTGCCACATCAACAGTACGAGAATGGTAAGTTGTGTGTTGCATGCACAAAAGGTAAGCAAACTAGATCCACTTTTACGGGAATTCGGGAAGTTACCACTTCACGAGTCCTAGAATTGATTCATATGGATTTGTTTGGGCCTACCGAAGTTGCTAGCCTCAATGGGAAGAGATTTTGTTTTGTTTTGATCGATGATTTTTCTAGATAGACATGGGTTTACTTCTTAGCCAAGAAATCGGATTCCTTTGAAAATTTCCAAAATTTTTGTAATCAAGTTTCAAATGAGAAAAATCTTTCAATTATGAAAATTAGAAGTGATCACGGTGGTGAATTTGAAAACTCTGTTTTTGAAAACTTCTGTTTGGAAAAAGGGATCTTACATGAATTTTCTTCTCCTAGAACACCTCAACAAAACGGAGTGGTCGAAAGAAAGAATCGAACTTTAAAAGAGATGGCAAGAAGCATGCTTAATGATTATTCTCTTCCTATGTATTTTTGGGCCGAAGCAGTGAATACAGCCTGCTATGTCTGCAACAGGGTTATGCTTAGACCTTTAATGAACAAAACATCCTATGAACTGTGGCATGGCAAGACTCTTAACATTTCATATTTCAGATTATTTGGATGCAGGTGTTTCATTTTAAACACAGGAGATCAGCTGGGAACATTTGAATCCAAATCAGACGAAGGAGTGTTCGTAGGATATTCATCAAGGAGCAAAGCATACAGGATCTACAATAAACGAACCTTAACTGTTGTTGAGTCAATTAATGTGAAATTTGATGAAGCTGAAATAGATCCTTTAAATTGCAGGGAAACTGAAGCTGGAGATGCAGACATGGAAACTACAGAGCCTGAAAACATAGCTGAACCATCTGAAGGCCAAAAGGAAGCTGAACCAGAAGTACCACAAGGAAATAGACTGGAAAGAGGAGAGCTCAGGTTCAATCCACATCATCCACCTGAGCTGATCATGGGGACTCCTATGGAAGGTATACGCACTCGATCCACTTTCAATAACTTGTGTACCTTATGCATTCATGGTGACTTCATTTCTGAAATTGAACCCAAGAATGTTGAAATCGCTTTAACTGATGAAAGTTGGGTTATGGCCATGCATGATGAGATTAATCAGTTTGATAGAAATAATGTTTGGACATTAGTGCCCCGACCTGATAATTACCCAATTGTTGGCACTAAATGGATTTTCAAAAACAAACTTGATGAATCAGGAAATGTAATCAGAAATAAGGCAAGATTAGTGGCCAAAGGATATAACCAGATTGAGGGAATTGATTGTGATGAAACTTTTGCACCCGTTGCTAGATTAGAAGCCATTAGAATATTGCTGGCTTTTGCAAGTTTTAAAGGTTTTAAATTGAAGCAAATGGATGTGAAAAGTGCATTTTTAAATGGTTATTTGAAAGAAGATGTTTTTGTTGAACAACCCCCTGGTTTTGAAAGTCATAGTTTTCCAAATCACATTTACAAGTTGCAAAAAGCTTTGTATGGTCTGAAGCAAGCTCCCAGAGCTTGGTACGACCGTCTCAGTTCATATCTTTTGGAAAATAACTTTAAAAAGGGTAGTGCAGACAACACTTTGTTTATCTTACATGAACAGGATCATTTTCTTATTGTTCAGATTTATGTGGACGATATTATTTACGGTGCTACTAATGATCTTTTATGCCAAAAGTTTGAAAAGGTTATGCAGGATCAATTTGAGATGAGTCTGGTTGGAGAGTTGAAATACTTTTTGGGCTTTCAAGTAAGACAAACTGGAGATGGCATATATGTTTCCCAAACCAAGTACATAAAAGAACTGTTGAAGAAATTTGGGATGGAAAATGCAAAGCCAATGCGAACTCCAATGAGTCCGACGACGAAGCTTGAAAAGGATGACAAAGGTATAGATGTGGACCAAAAGCTTTATCGAGGTATGATTGGGTCCTTACTCTATTTAACTGCATCTAGACCAGACATCATGTTTTCTGTCTGTTTGTGTGCACGATTTCAAGCCTGTCCAAAAGAATCACATTTGATAGCCATTAAGAGGATTTTTCGATATCTTATTCACACTCCTACACTTGGACTATGGTATCCCTCTTGTGGTAATCTTAATTTGGTTGGCTATGCTGATGCTGATTATGCTGGTAGCTTGGTTGATAGAAAGAGCACTAGTGGAACTTGCTTTCTTTTGGGACAATCCTTAGTTTCTTGGTCTAGCCGTAAGCAAAATAGTGTTGCGCTATCCACCACTGAGGCAGAGTATATTGCTCTTGGCAACTGCTGTGCCCAGGTACTGTGGATGATGCAAACCTTACTTGACTACGGATTAGAATTACGAAAAGTCCCTCTTCGTTGTGATAGCAAGAGTGCCATAGATCTTTCTAACAACCCTATCCATCACTCTCGTACAAAATACATAGACGTAAGACATCATTTTCTTAGAGATCATTTGGCAAAAGAGGATGTATCCATTGAATATATTTCTACTGATTTTCAGTTGGCAGATATCTTTACAAAACCTTTGCCAGAAGATCGCTTTTGTCGTCTACGTCTAGAATTGGGCATTATTGATCATATTTAAAGTGAAAATACTATTTGGTGTGCTTTTATTGTTTTTGTGTGGTGTGCTACAAAAAGAAAAAAAAATGAAAAAAAAAAACATAAAATAAAATAAAAAAAATATAAAAAGAAAGGGAAAGTGAATTGTCTATCTCCTCATTTTGCACTTTTCATCAGAAACAGCTTTAAATGCAAAACATATGTCTTATGGATTTTGAATATTATATTCTTAACAATGCTTGCATTCAAAGACTACATGCTTAATTAGGTCATATTCATTAATGAGTAACTAACGTTTTTCATCTTCCAATCACACTTACACAGATCAATATTTTTTTGATATGGATTTGAAATATTGAATAAGAAAAGTGGTTGTTGGTGGACTAATTTATGTTTTAATGGGATATGATTTTTCAAGGCATGGGTAAAAAGAAAAGCTCTCATCAAAATATACGTGTATAAAAAGAATAGCAAGACGAGTGTCTTCAAAATATATACACAGAGCTTCGTATGAAAAATGGATACGATCCATGTCCTTGATACTACCCTTGGACATCCAACTCATGCTATAAATGTCATTTTTAGCGTTGGTGTTAAGTCCGTCAAGCACTGCCATTTCACATTTAAAAATCCTTCTCGGTCATGTTTGGAATTGGTAACTTGAACTCATATTACATGAGAAGGGGAAACTCAATCTTTGATGTTCATATATTCAGTTGAAAAGTTGGTTATGACAGGCTGTATTCCTTATTACCTCTCCATATGTACTAAACATTTGATCATCACACTTGAGCACGGAGATGAATTATGGTAGTTATGACTTAGTGCTTAGTGCTTATTTATTCATTGTGGTCATTGATGTATTGCATGCTTGTTTTGCTTTATAATGTTCAATTTTCCATTCCTCATATGCTATTTCATACATTTTTTTTGATGAAAACAAATGGGGAGATAAATATTAAGATTGAGCAATGTCAGAGATAGGGGGAGCATGTCAATAGGGGGAGCATATCATTTTGCCATTCATGCTCATATTCATGCTTCACACACACACACTTCACACATTTTTGATGTAATCTTAATGTCTGGTTTGTTCTCATCAAAAGGGGGAGATTGTTGGAAACAGCATCATAACCTATGTTTGATGATAACAAACCCTACTGAACTGTTCTAATATGTTTGTTGAGTGTGTCACAGGTCCCTATAGCCATGATTGCTCAGGTTACACATGTACGTACTCAAGTACGTAGAGATACAAGGGTGAAACTTCATTTGGATTTACACAAGCTGCCCAATCAAGAGAGTATAGCTATGAAAATCTACCCTAGAGTTACTCATAGGCTATAAATAGCATGGGATTTTTCTCAGGATTTATGGAGATTGTTTGAAGTCCAAATACGGGGAAATACAAGAAAATACTGAGTATACAAAGAAGAAACTTTTTCTACAAGAGGTGAAATGAGGTGAACAAATTCTCACATGTCAATATAAAGCTATGGGATTTTTGAGAATTATTTCAGAATTTTTGGGATTTATTTGATGCCCAAATACGCAAGAATACAGTGAAAATACTCAGGAAATACGACATACGACACTGTGCATTTAGCGGCGCCGTATCCTACGCTGAGCAGCCGTCGACGTGGCTGAATCTTCGCCGTTGGATCTCCATCCAACGGCCCAGGCGCTACCGACTCTGAGTCAGCGCTGGCGGGCGGCTCACGTGGGTCCGGGTCGCGAAGGCGGGCGCGGCTGCGAGCGACGTGGCGCGATCGCAACCGTCGATCTGAGAACGGACAGCTACCGACATCGCGTGAATTACAGATGCGGGTCCCGCCGCATTAAAACCCGTCAAGCCGCCACGTTTCGGATCCCTTCGCACAGTGTCAAAACCCGTTAACTCAATCCTATATATACCCATGTACATCTCTTCACATTTTCATCAATAAGTGGAGTTCTAGAGATCCAAATTGAGTTCCGTAAGAAGCGTTGCGACCGTGACTTCATCCCCGACGCAGTGACAACAAGTTGAGCAGCTAGTTCTTCCTGTGCAACAAATGAGATCATTTTGAGTGAGGAACTTCTACCGACTACTTCCACGGGGACAGCGACTACTTCTTCTACAGACATCCGATCATCATTCCGTAAGAAGCGTTGCGAAGCTACTATGTGCTGTAAGACGACAACCAGAGAGATCTTCACAAATGAGCTTTCTAAACTCTTGATCTTATTTATTTGTGAAGTTATTAATGTTTTGATCAGCATTTCTGTAATATAATTTCTTCCGTTATTTGGGACTCTGGGAACCAAACCTGTTGGGGCAAGTTGGGTTGGGGAGTGATACTTGTATGTTTCTTTTTGGCTTTGGTGAGCTTGAGTTGGTCTGACAGGTTGGTGTTGGTGCACCAATCTAAGGGAGATTGTAACTTCTTAAAGAAACAGTATAAGTGATTGCTCATTGGGGTGGACGTAGGTCATGGGGACCGAACCACGTTAAATTCTGTGTCTTCTGTGAATGCTTTGATTGTCCGATTCCTAAACTGCATGCTGTAAACTAGGCTTAATTTTTATCTTGCGATAATTTGGTCAAAGGCCTATTCACCCCCCCTCTAGGCCTTATTTAGATCCTACATTTGATTGTTGGGGAGTGGACTTCATGGGACCATTTCTGTCAAGCAAGGGTAACAAGTATATCTTATTGGCCGTGGACTACGTCTCCAAATGGGTAGAAGCCATCGCCACCCCTACCAATGATGCGAGGGTTGTCTCCAAGTTTTTCAAGCAGAATATTTTCCCACGCTTTGGGGTGCCCCGTACTTTGATAAGCGACGGGGGAAGCCACTTTATAGAAAACAAATTTGAAGCCATGTTGAAAAAGTACGGGGTAAACCATAGAATTGGCATGGCCTACCACCCTCAGACGAGCGGATAAGTGGAAGTTTCAAATAGAGAAATCAAGCAAATTCTTGAAAAGACCGTAGATCGATCTAGAAAAGATTGGTCCATGAAGTTAAACGATGCTCTATGGGCATATCGCACGGCCTTTCGCACTCCCATTGGCACCACGCCGTTCCGACTTGTGTATGGGAAAGCTTGTCACTTATCGGTAGAGTTGGAGCACCGCGCATATTGGGCCATCAAGACCCTCAATTATGACTATAAGAGTGCGACGGTGAGGCGACTCTTAGACATAAATGAGCTTGACGAGATTAGAAGAGATGCATACGAGAGCTCAAGAATTTACAAAGAAAGGACCAAGATTCTCCACGACGCACGCATAACTGTCATGGACTTCGAGGTCGGAGACAAAGTCTTGCTATATAATTCCCGACTCCGACTATTCCCCGGAAAGCTGAGATCATGGTGGTCCGGACCTTTCACCATCAAGTACATACAACCGGGAGGAGCCTTTGAGTTGGAAGGCAAAGACGGAGCCACATTCAAAGTGAATGGACAAAGACTCAAGCGCTATTCCAAAGGAGTCCCTACGGGCAAAGTAAGTAGAATATATCTACTCAAGGGACGGCCGGACGATCTTTCATACCTCCTTGATGAGGTCATTGAAGAGGCTTTCCCCTACTCCATCGGTGCACTCCATGATGACGGCTTTGAAGAAAGCCAAGACTTGAGCGAAGAAGAGACATTGGAGGACTCTCCCAAAAGCTACATGGTGAATGATGATGGCGACGCTGATGTCGCGAGAATACGGGAGCTTTGCAAGCTCTCGACATTGAAGAATCCGAAGAAAGCTCCACTGATTCGAAGATTGGTGTCACCGGCGAAGCCAAGGACCAGAACAAGCTCAAGCTTAGGGGAGCCATCCCCCAACATTGCTCATGATGAAGAGGCGCTGAGGAAGGCCACGCACCACCATGATCCAAATCCGAGCGGTCTTCCCGGCAAGTTCGATGGGTGCATCTCATATGCACCCAACATCACGCGTTAATTGAAAATCCAAGGGGGTCGAGCTCAAGACCTTAAACGAGCACTTGTCGGGAGGCAACCCGACAGTTTTTGCATTATTTTTATTTGATTTTCATTTTTGGTTTAGACTTTTGTTAGTTTTTAGAGTCTTTTTGCCCATAAAAATCGTGACAACGGGTCTTAATTTCTATGACTGGAGAGGAGAAAAGGAGATCTCTCATATGGAGGAAGATAGAGGCAAGGAAGAGTGCTCCAGGAATGCGCTCAGGCCTTGGGAGGAGGAAGAAACCAACTGGAGGAAGAAAAACAGAGAGTAGAGCGAAAACGGAGCCCCGAAGCAGAAAACAGCATGCCACTCGGCCGAGTATCATATGCGACTCGGCCGAGCAAAGGACACCATTCGGCCGAGTGGGGCACCAACCAGGGAAGTCTGCGGAACCAACTCTCTGTCTTTTTTGTGCATTTTGTATTAACTGCCACTCGACTGAGTACGTTTAGTCACTCGGCCGAGGGAAACGGATACCCTCCTAGGGCGAGAATTGCCGAGTAGCTTGTGCCACTCGGCCGAAGGAGTTTTCTCCCTTCAGCCGAGTGAACAAAATCCACTCGACCGAGTCGTAAGTGGGAACGAGATTTTTTCGAAATTTATTTTCGTTTACGCACCCGGCCGAGTGACATTGTCACTCGGCCGAGTCGTAACAATTTATATATATGCTGAGGCGCAGGCGCGATTTTCTAAAACCCCAATTTCGCCCGATTACGCCTGAGCTTTCGCGTCTCTTCGTCTCCCCTCGCCCGCTGCAAGAGCTCCCGCACCCGAACCAACCCACCCCGACCGGCGACCGACCTCCCCTCCTCGCGCCGACCGTCGGCCGCCCTCCACCTCGCCGGCGCCGCATCGGTTTGCCCCCTATCACCTCGGTTTGCCCCAAAAATCCTATTTTCTCTTTGTTTCTCTCGATCCATAGACCCGTTGAGCCCAAAAATCAAATTAATTCTTTTATCTATCTATTATACCCCATCTCCCCCATGTATTTCGAATATTATCCGCTGATATCGTTGTTTGATTTGCAGGCTATCTTGGGGGAGCTTTGGGAAGCTTCATGACGCACTTTTAGCTTCGCGGAGGCGGCGCTCTTCGCACACACTTGCTGATTTGCTCTCGCAGCGTGTTCAGGTACACTCGTTCCTTTTATTGAACACGCCGCGTTATATTTTTGTTGGGTGAGCACTCGCGGCACACATGCCGCCCCGTACTAGGCCACGCACGCGGGGATCTGCCCCCAAGCGGAGGCGGACCGATGACCCCGGTCCCTCTCACGCTAGGGAGGACTCCCCTCCACCTAGCCCGCCACAGCCACCACCACCCACACAGCCTCTTCCCGCCGACCCCATCCATGCACAGCCACCACCGGCTCCCGCCGTCGGGCCGCTAAGGATCACGTTCAGAGACGACGCACAGCGCGTCCGATTTGAGCGTATCACCCAGCGCTCGATAGTGCCCTCTAGGTTCGCACACTTTAGCAGACCTTGATCGCCTAGGGGTACTAGAGGGGATGCTCATGTTGTACAACAACGTGGGTTGGTGCGACTTCTTGTCTGAGTCGGCGGACACCTACGTCCGTCCGACACTTGAGGTTCTTAGCTCGATAGCCCGGACCCCTGGAGGATGCACATTCCGCCTGATGGATCGAGAGTGCGAGGTCACTCTCGCCATGCTTCGTGCATTCTTCCAGTGGCCCGATGTCCCTGTCCCCAACCGAGCCTACGCACCCACTCACATCCCACCACCTTCGTTTGACACTTCCACATTCTAGACACGGATCACGGACTCCAACCATGGCTTTGACCCTAGTAGGGCCAAGGCCTCAGCCATCCTGCACCCCTGCCTCCGCATTGCCCAGCGCCTCATGGCGACCACTTTCTTGGCAATGTACGAGCCTGGGACGATGTCTACGCCTGAGCTCTACATGCTCTACGCGATGACTCGCCCCAGAGTTCTGGATAGGGGTAGCGACGACCTGGTCCTCACCGTTGAGATTGATATTGCTAGCTGGTTTTTAGACCGCATCATCATTTCGATGGGCGCTCGCTCACCTATTTGCTGCGGCGGTCTGATTACTCTGCTAGCCCTGATGACCGACGTGGACCTACCTGCTGACCTTCGACGAGCCCCGGGCCACACTGCACTATCGATAGACGTTATGGCCAGGATGAAGATGCTTCGTCCCCACGGCTAGCGGCATTGGGTGTGGTTGCACAGTCCTTTTAGTGCCGATTACATGATCCTCCCGAGCCCTGCTCAGACACATATAGGACCGGCCCACGAGGATTGGATCCCAGCGATGGATCTCATCATCCCAGCTACCTACGTACTTGAGGCTGAGGGTGCTGAGCAGGCACCCCCTGCACCCCCTGCACCTCCTGCTGACCCCGTGATCCCTCAACCCGAGCCTGCACTGTCTGCACCTCCTGTCACTTCTGTCCCCACTTCTGTCAGTGTCGGGAGTACCCTTGCTGAGTCGTCCACCACGTCCACCACCACCACCACTGCTGTGCCTATCTCGGTTGAGCCTATTTCCTCACTTCTTCCCAAGCGTCCACCCACTATCCTTGAGAGCGGTGAGCCTTCCTTCGCTGCCGTCGTGGGGATCCTGTCCGGTTTGATCTCCGCTGGGGTGTCACCTTTTGGGACCTACATTTCCTCCCCAGTGGTCGACCCTTCTGTCTCCACCACAGCCGTCCTATCCGAGAGTGTTGTGACGTCTGTCCTCACACCTATGTCACCGACCTCTCTTGCTGCCTTGTCGCCGATTTTGTCTTCCACCACTACTGCTGCTGCCTCCTCGTCCCAGCCTGCGTCCCAGCCTCGCACTGAGGCTGGGCATCCACTAGTGAGCACAGCACCCTACCCGCACTTTCCTGTTGGCCCCATACTCTACTCCACCCGTGTGCAGAAGCCCCATCCTTCACAGCTTAGACCTGTGCATCCCCCTGCTCCACCACCCCCGGACACTCTACTTCAGAGCCTCCGTGCTCTTGAGGGGGCGGTGAGTGGACTCAGAGGCGATTTTAGGGCTCTCTCTGCCACGGTCAGTTCCGTGGAGTCCCGTGTCGCCATGCTTCCCGATATTCAGGCTTGCCTGAATCAGATCCTGGTGCGACTCCCTCCACTACACCCACCCACCCAGCCGACACCTCGACCACCACCTCCACCACCACCTCCGCCACAGGACGGAGATGGTGCATCACCACCAGTTTAGGCACACCCTTGATGCCATTGATCTTTTTTGTCGTTATGCTGCCCATTTTCTGCTGGTCCTGGAGATTTTTGCCCCTACCCCCTCCCCTCACTATTTTGGTCCCTATCTTGCTCACATCATTTTATATCTTTCTTGGGAGAGAGGGAGAGTATTTTTGGTGACACATTACCTGCATCACTCTGATCTTTGCATGCATCATTCATATCCGCATCATATTTTCTGTTTATTTAACTTTTTTTATATCATGCATGCATCCTCACCCACCCCACCCATTTCACGTCTCTCGGTGTGCCACACTTTGCACATTGAGGACACTGTGCACTTTAGCTTGGGGGAGTGCGTTCTCACACTTTATGCTTTTATCACCTTTATTTTTAGTTTTTTCACCTTTTTTCCGCTTTTGCACCCATTTTTCATCACTTTTTCATTTTTTTTACCATGCATCACGTTTTTCTTATTTTCTTTGTGTGTTGCATTGTAAATAGTCTTGTTTTCCTTTATCTTTATTTCTTTCATCTTTTGCTAGAGATGATTTTTCTGTGATGACGATGACGTGGTGTTAGCTTTTCTCTATATGCATGCTAATTTTGTCATGTTATAGCTTTTGTTTCTGATATCATATGCTATGTTCTGCTTTGCATTTAGAAATAGTAACCCACTTCTTTTTCCATATGAAAATGGATGAAATTCTACTATTAGCTGATGTCCGATGATTCATATGTATGCTATCATAGAAAACACACCAAGGTTCTGTAATGCCCTACAAGCTACTGCACAAGTACTAGAGGGGGGGGGGGGTGAATAGTACTTTAAAAATAACGAGGAGTATAATTCCTAATTATCGTGCAAACAACTACCAAATCAATTTGCGGAAGCTTAAATTGAAGACAACAACAAAATTAACAATGCTAACAATAGATATTACTGGGTTCGGATCCACCCAAGTCTCTCCGACTTGTTCCCGGTGATCCTACGTCCCAACCACCCGGATCCCCTCCGGATACTTGAGTTAGAAACCCTAACTCAAGATTTCCACTATGATATCTTGTGAAAAACCTTCACAAGATCAAATCATACATGCAATGGCAATAGTGAATCCCACAACCCGGGATCACAACATTCTCTCACAACCGAGAGAATCAATAAGCAATATAAATGAGTTTATAATGAAATAAACAATCTTACCACAAAATCCTATACCTTGAGTTTTCTTACCAAATAGGTGCAAGGAGTGATTTGTGGAAGAGGAAGTCACCAAGACCTAGCACCACTGAAATGAGCAGCAATGGGTGCCTAGGAGTGATTTGGAGACTTGAATCAAGCTAGAGCTTGAAGGGCTCACCAAGAACAAACTTCTCTCAAGATGGATTCTAGATCTAGAAAGTGAGAGAATGGATTTCTTGTGAGGAAGAGAGCTTTGGAAATGAGTGAGAATCTCTATCTCTTTCAATCTCAATGAATCTTTTAATGGCAGCTCTAACCTTGAGAGAAATGACCAAGGTTCGTATTTATAGGGTCCCATAAAAACGAGTTAGGTCAAATCCCAACGGTTAGAAAACTGAAGC
Organism: Scilla litardierei; assembly: GCA_030789695.1. Lineage (NCBI taxonomy): Eukaryota > Viridiplantae > Streptophyta > Magnoliopsida > Asparagales > Asparagaceae > Scilla > Scilla litardierei. Next base: position 74,233,547 of record CM061135.1, read on the forward strand.
AACTAGTCGGTCAAAGAACAACCACTGACCGACTAGTTCATCAACTAGTCGGTCAGTCAAACAACATGGACCGACTAAGTGAAGAACATTGAAGAGATTGAATTTCAGACCTAGAAATCTAGTCGGTCCAAGAAGACTTTCTGACCGACTAGTTTCACAACTAGTCGGTCGGTCAGTGAACTTAGACCGACTAAGAGTCAAAAACAAATAGTCTGAATACAAATTGATTTAGTCGGTCCAAGAACAAATGTTGACCGACTAGATTATCAACTAGTCGGTCACCAAACGTTCTTAAACCAACTAACGATAAACAGTAACTTAGGAGAAAATTGGCATGTACAGTAAAGCACAACTAGTCGGTCAAAGAAGCATCACTGACCGACTAGTTCACAAACTAGTCGGTCGGTGAGTCAACGTAGACCGACTAACTGTAAACAGTACTGAGCAAGAAAAGATTAACTCAAACTAGTCGGTCCAAGAAGCTTTGCCGACCGACTAGATCACCATCTAGTCGGTCAGTACTTCTTCTTGAACCAACTAACATGCACGAAAAAGTCCGAATCGAGGCGCGATGCTTCGAGGAAGTTAGAATGGACTTCTACTAAGATCCTAGAGCTACGATATGAGCGTTATGAAGATAGAATTGTAAGATATACTCAAGGCTTAACATTCTATAGATCGAAGCTAAAAGACTATGAATAAAACCTTAAGGAACGGTCTTCGAGAGCTTCGATCAATTCTTCATGACTTCCAAAACGGTCCAAAAGCTTCAACAAAGCTTTAGGCAATGAATACGAGCTTTGAGAAGTCTTGAGATGTCGCTTTGATTGTTCTCGTGAATTTGGCGATGATCTCCAATACTGCGCTCACAAATTGTTAGTTCAGGAATTATTTATGTTTGCTCATCATCCAAAACCAAATCCGGGGAGTCTAATATTCAACATTCTCCCCCTTTTTGGTGATGACAAACCAACATAAATAATAATCAAAAATAATGATTCAAATGTAAAATACTTACTCCCCCTGCATTGATGACACGTTAATTCCAAAATGAATATATATAAATTGCATCAATGAGACGAGTAAGATATATAACGAGAATCGATTTTTGAAATATCGGATTTTGAAAATCCTTATATATATATCGTAACTCCCCCTGAATCTAACACGTCAAATTAGATTCTTGGAAATTGAGTTAAATTTTCATTTGCCCTATTTATTATCATTATATCTCCCCCTTTGGCATTATCCCAAAAATTGGGGGGGGGGGGGGGGGCATACAACGACAACAACTAGAATAAAGAAAATCCAACGTCGGGAGTTTTAGAGTATGACGATGGACCAAATTGACACCAAGGAAAAAGAGATGAAATCAAATCAAAGTGTGCCAAATTGACCATTATCGAAAAGCGAAAATTAAAAGCATCAAAATACCAAACATAAATTCATTTATTGAATAAAGTAACATTCCCTCCAATATTCAATATTCTTGGTTAAATTTGTGCATGGAAAACAATTCTATACAATCATAGAAATATAATCTATTTAACCAAGTTTTTAAGCGTCGAGCGACGATTTCACATATCATAGACATTGAATGAGTATTAAATGTGCACGACGAGGTAAAAGAGAACATCGATGTATATATATATGAATACAATGAGTACATCCAAAAACACATCGACTACATCATAAGAAGTGAAACATACCATCTATATCAATATCAAAAAGGTACAACATAATCATCGGGACACCATCATCAACATCCAAAATACATCAAAAAACACCGATATCCACCAAAGCAAAAGTACATGAAAACAACGCCAACACTCCATCCTAACCCAAAACACTCTCAATAAGATGCATCATCCAAAGATCATAGGAGAGGCCTCGAAACAGACGATCACGAGGAAGTGGCAGGATCAGCAGTCTCCGGGGGTCCAGTCGAGGGAGTGGACTCAGGCTCTGCTGCGAGGAGAGGCGTATGAACTGAAGGGATCGTCGGGGCAGGGGTGGAGACATCGACGACTGGCTCAACGGCAGGAGTATCAACAGGAACATCAGCATGCAAGACAGGATCAGGGACGACTGCAGGAGCAGCAGCAGCATCAGAAGTCTGATCCACTGGTGCAGAAGTCTCTGGAGCACCGGAAGAGGTGCCAGCTCCAGGAGCAGATGTGGTAGCAGCAGCAGCAGCAGTAGCAGTGGCCTCAACGCCATGAGCTAAGGAGGTGACAAGCTCATCAATATCCTCATCATCCATCTCCTCATCCTCAGAAACAACAGGAGGAAGGTGAATGCCCATCAAACTAGCCATACGGCAAACTACCTCCTCGGTACGAGCCAAACGAGACTTGTGACGACGAAGTAACCGAACGACATCATCAAGTGTGGTGGTAGGAAGAGGGGCAGCAGCAGCTGAAGGTGTGGCCTGGGATGCAGAAGGAGTCGACCGCTGCACGTGACAGAGTGCCGCAAGAGATTTCTTGACGGCCGTCGCGTTCAGGGGAGGACCCAGGGGACGCTCATCATCCGGAGGCAAAGGAACACCAAATCGACGGAAAACCAAGGTCAGAAGACAAGGATATGGGATGTGCACAGATTTAGTGGTCTTGCGAATACACTCGAAAGAGTCCATCTTGTCGAGTATAATGCGAGCCCAATTAATCTCGCTACCCATAAAAAGAGCGTATATCAACTTCAGAAAAGGCTGAGACGGAAGTGAGGAAGATCCATACATGGGCAGAAGGTAGGATTTCAAGATCAGGTTAATCACCCAAGCATTCGGCTTGAATGATTTGGAAGGGACGCCTATGAATGCAGGGGGGATAACCTGGAAGATTTTAGCGAGGGTCCGCTGATCAAGGGAGGAGATATCGTCTACAGAGATGTCAGATGGGAGGAGGCCACACAATGAGCAACCTATCAACTCCCCCAAGATCTCTGCCGTGAGGACTATCGGAGTCCCCAAAACAGAAGTCTCGATGGAGTGAGTCTCATCGTACTGACCCCGGGAACGATTGGCATAGAACAGCTTGACCAGGCGAGGATAGGGTCGAGGGTTCGCCTTAGGGTCAAATCTATGGTAGTCCAAAAGTCAACTATAGGATAAAAGATCCGCAAGGCCAATAAAAGCAGAAAACTGAACGTAATGCTCCAACAGCAGTGGGCAGTGCTCTATACGGTTGTAAGCTGCTAGACACTGAGGGTCGTCGCAACACAACGATATATCTACACCGCCTACTGGCATCAGGCCTTTACCCTTAGCCTTACGGGTCTTAAGAGGAGGTGGAGGAGGGGGTGGAGTAGGTGCCTTCTCGGGATGCTCAGGAGTGTATTCTTCCTCGGAATCATCCTCGGAGTCACTATCTGAACGCTCACCGGGAGGGGTAGGTGCACGGAACTTTTTGGGTTTAGCTTTGGGCTTGGAAGATTGGCCTGTAGGTTTGGGCTTGGATGTCCTCTTCCTCTTCAACGGTGTTGAAGACGAAGAGGGGGGACGAGTGGTCTTGGCCCTACGCTTAGGTGGGGTCGAAGCGGTCGCGGCCTCTATGGTCATGGGGGATGCCCCAGAGGAAGTAATCGGGATTCTCGTTCTTGCCATGATCGCGGCACAACGAGTTCATGCAAACGGCGTATGATAAGATCAAGCAAACCTAACCACACAAACCCTAAAGAGTGAAATCGAAACAAATCAAACCCTAGATATCAGATCAAAACCCTAAACCGAAGAGAATGAAGCCCTAGGAGATGAAATGAAACCCTAGAACTCGAAAACGACCTAGGAGGAGGAGATATACCTAGGGGAGGGTGATCGACAGCGGCGGATGGTCAGAAAAAGCGCCGGAGATCGACGGAAGTCGAAAGGTCACGAGCTGGGCTAGGGGTTTTCGAGTTTGAGAAACGAAGAAGACCGACTAAACTGAGAAACAATCGGATAAAATGAGAATAAGTCGGTCGAGATTGCGAAAAGACGTGACTGCCCTAGAGCACTTAGTCGGTCATAGTTCAAGCACTGACCGACTAGATTACGATCTAGTCGGTCAGTCAATGAGCTTAAACCGACTAAGTCAAAACAGAGGCAAAACGAAAAATCTAGGGCTAGAGTTAGTCGGTCACAGTTCAATAACTGACCGACTAGTTTTCAATCTAGTCGGTCGGTAAGTGAACTGTGACCGACTAAAAGAAGTCAATGACAAAGGAAAGTTCAAAGCTTGAACTAGTCGGTCTGAGTTCACTAGCTGACCGACTAGGTGTACATCTAGTCGGTTGGCTGATGAACTGAAACCGACTAGAAGAGTCTAAAAGTTGATAAATAAGATCTCTCCACAAAACACTTGCACGAAACATCTTAACCCTCTCATAAGTCATCTAAACTACCCCATAAAGCATCGAAATCTCAAATACGACATTCAAATACGAATTCGAGCAAAAATTCAAACATATCACATAAAATCCCGAAAAATTCAAGAAGTCTAGCATGACGAAATATTGCGAAATATAATAGCATGCAAGATAATTGAATGAAACATGAATCCTATATTTCGGATTCACCCATAATCCCCAATTCTCGACGCAACCGCACAAAGGAGTCCTCCTTTAGGGGTTTCGTGAAAATATCGGCGATTTGCTTTTGGGTTTCAACGTACACTAAAATGATGTCCTTTTTAGCAACATGATCATCTAAAAAATGGTGTCGGACATCTATGTGTTTAGATCGGGAATGGTGCACCGGATTCTTTGAAAGACAAATAGCACTTTGGTTATCCACCATGATAGGGCTAGTATCACAATGAATACCAAAATCCTTCATTGTGTGTATCATCCAAAGAACCTGGGCACAAGCGGCACCGGCGGCAATGTATTCCGCCTCGGTGGTTGAAAGTGATACCGAATTTTGCTTCTTGGAAAACCAAGAGACAAGGGAATTTCCTAGAAAATGGCAAGTGCCACTAGTACTCTTCCTGTCGGATTTGCATCCCGCATAATCAGCGTCACTATATGAGACTAACTCATATGTGCTAGATTTCGGATAAAGTAATCCAAAATCTAAAGTGTAACTTAGATAGCGAAAAATACGTTTAACCGCTACTAAGTGAGAATCCTTAGGTTGAGACTGATAACGAGCACAAATACAAACGGCAAACATAATATCGGGCCTACTTGCGGTAAGATAAAGTAAACTACCTATCATACCTCGATATAGACGAATGTCTACATCTTTTCCGCCCGTATCTTTATCAAGATGCGTTGTAGTGCTCATAGGAGTCTTTTTCCCGGAGGCATTCTCCATTCCAAATCGCTTTAGCAACTCCACCGTGTATTTCGTTTGGTGGATGAAGATTGCATCGTTCAATTGGCGAATTTGGAGACCTAAGAAATATTTGAGTTCGCCCATGTGGCTCATCTCAAATTGTTCCTTCATAACATTAGAAAACTCTTCGCAAAGAGTGAAGTTAGTAGCACCGAAAATGATATCATCAACATAAATTTGAACTAATAAAATATCATTATTCGCATGCTTAACAAAAAGTGTAGAATCAGCTTCGCCCATTTTAAAATTCAAATCCAAAAGAAAATTCTTTAGGCGATCATACCAAGCTCAAGGAGCTTGTCTCAAACCATAAAGAGCTTTCTTTAGTTTAAAAACATGATTTGGAAATTTTTCATTGATGAAGCCCGTAGGTTGAGAAACGTAAACTTCCTCAACGACATCTCCGTTTAAAAATGCACTTTTAACATCCATTTGAAATAATTTAAAATCCTTATGGCATGCAAAAGACAATAATATTCTAATTGATTCTAATCTAGCTACCGGAGCGAAGGATTCTTCGAAATCAATACCTTCCTCTTGTCGATAGCCTTGAGCAACTAACCGAGCTTTGTTCCGGACGACGACTTGGTTTTCGTCGGTTTTGTTCTTGAAGATCCACTTTGTCCCTATGACGGTGTGGTTCTTCGATGGCAATGGAACTAGCTCCCAAACTTCATTCCTTTCGAATTGAATGAGTTCCTCCTCCATGGCAAGGATCCAAGCACTATCTTCGCACGCTTCAACTATATTCTTTGGCTCTATCGATGAGGCAAATGCACAATTGGCGAAGTGGTGGACTTGCGATCTCGTCTTGACTCTATCATGAATATTGCCAATGACTTGCTCATGGGGATGGTCGCAAACGATATGAAGCCGCTTGGGAATACCTTGATCACTAGGCACATTCTCAACAACTTCATTAGTCGGGTTAGTATCTATAGAATCAATAGACTTAGAATTATCAAACGAATCACATAAAACATCCATAGAATCATCATCATTTGAAATTCTAGAAGTAGTAAAATTCTCATTAAAAGAGACATGTAGTGATTCCTCGATCGTAGAGGATCTTTTGTTGTATATCCGGTAGGCTTTGCTACGTGAGGAATACCCAACAAATATCCCCTCATCCAATCTCGGATCAAACTTGTCCAAATTATCATATGTGTTTTTAATAAAACATTTTGCGCCGAAAACACGAAAATGTTTAACTTGAGGCAATCTACCAAACAACAATTCATAGCAAGTTTGTTTGGTGTCGGGCCTCAAAAGTATTCTATTAAACACATAACAAGCGGTGTGTACCGCTTCCGCCCAAAATTGATAACCAAGTTGACTATCTTCGAGCATAGTGCGAGCACACTCCACAAGCGTTCTATTCTTCCTCTCAACAACACCATTTTGAGGAGGTGCGCGAGGGAAAGAAAACGTGTGAGTAATTCCAAGATCATCACAAAAATTTGAGAAAGACTCATTCTCAAATTCACCCCCATGATCACTACGAATAGTGACAATGGTGGTTCCGATTAGATTTTGTACTTTCTTCACAAATATTGTGAAGTTTTCAAAAGCTTCATTTTTATTACATAAGAAAAATACCCATGTAAATCTAGAATAATCATCTACGATGACAAGTCCATATCTTGCATTTCCTAAGGAAGCAACTCTAGTTGGACCAAATAAATCTAGATGTAATATCTCTAGTGGCCGTTTAGTAGAAATGCTTTTCTTAGGTTTAAATGAAGATTTAGGAAGCTTGCCACGTTGACAAGAATCACAAAAACTTTTCTTTTCAAAAACGAGCTTCGGAAAACCTTTAATGGAATTTAATTTTGAAAGCTTATAAAGTGTTCCAAAGTTCACATGTCCAAAGCGTCGATGCCATAAGTGTTGTTCACTTGTGTTGGCAACGAGACATTGTTCATATGACTTAGGAAGATACAAAATATAAATATCTTTATGGCGTGTGCCAGAAAATAATAAATCATTATTATCATTTGAAATATGACATAATCCTTTCGCAAAGCTAACTTTGTAACCTTTGTCACAAAGTTGGTTTATTGAAATAAGATTATGATTTAAACCATTAACTAGATAAACATCACTAATTAAGGGTTTAGATGGGTTACCCACTTTACCAACACCGACGATGGTTCCGCTCTCGTTGCCTCCAAATACGACGCGGTTTCCATTTGCAATGGGAACTACTCCGGAGAGCAATTGAGCGTCACCCGTCATGTGTTTTGAACACCCGCTATCGAGTATCCAATTCCCCTTGGAGCTAAATTTAAATTTGTTGCTCCTTTTCTTTTTCTTTTCCTTGAGTACCTAAAGATAGAAAATTTCATATCATGGTACCCAAGGTCATTGGGTCCTCAAAGGTTAGACCTTTGGAAGCCAAGTCCAATTGGACTTAGACTTCCCCACATAATTTCTACTATGCACAACATCTGAAAAATAAGCATTCATATACACTTGTTTTTCATCCATGCCTGTGTCCTTTGGGCTCCAAATAGTGAAAATCTTGGGAGCCCTCATCCTATTGGGTGCATGCATGCGTTGTTGGTTTCTACGTGATGCATGTCGTGGATAGGCATAAGGAACATGATGGAATGGTGCATGTGGATAATTATTCATATGATGTTGTGGGTGAACATATGCATGTGAGGGAACACGTGCGTGAGGGTGTCTCACATGGTGTGCACGTGCCCGAGAATGTGTTGCATAAAAACCATCATATGTGTGTGCCAGTGGAGTAGGACGTGTGTTCCTACGTGGCATGGTATTTGTGTACATATAAGCATGCCCCTTCTTTGGAGGTCCACCCAAAGTGGGTTTCTTTCCGAAAGAGGGTGTGGACGAGATGGAAGCACCATTGGTGGAAGAACTACCAATAGAGTGTTTGCTACCACTCGTAGAGTCACCGGAAGTTGGCCTAACAAAAGTAGTGGCCGATTTGGATGGACATCCCATCGTATACCCCAAGCCAATGTGCTGATTGGCCGGAAGTAAGTCACTTAGGATTTTATCCAAATGGTCCTTACCCTTATTGAATTTATTAATTCGGCCTAATGTGTTCTCATATTTCTCTTTGAGAGAACGCATAGAAGTATCCAAGTTGGATACTTGCGATGTGAGCACATAAACACGAGATTTAAGATTCTCATTCTCAATACTCAAAGTCGAGTTTTGAGAAGTTAAATCCGCTATCTTATGTTCTTCCGGATCTTCAATGCAAACATGTTCAAGTTTAGATTTGAGATTAACAATCTCATTTCTTAACTCTTCAACAACGGTGTCGTTGTTGGTGATGATAGTCTTAGGTGAGGTTTGAATGCTAGCTAGGTCATCTTTTACTTTAGTATATCTATTTACTAATTTTTTGTATTTAGACCATAATTGAGAGTTAGCATTCCTAAGATCATCCATAGTTATCTCATCGCCTTCGTCGTCACTATCATCGGAAGAGGAGGATTCTTGATCATGCTCCTCTCTTGCCATGAAGCACATGTGCGCTTGCTCCACTTTCTCATCGTCCGACTCTCCGCTTGAGGAATCCTCGGAGTCGGTGAATGTTGCTCCGACAAGTCCCTTTTTGTACCCCTTTTTGTACTTCTTGGATTTGTCGAACTTCGGCGCCTTCCACTTCTCCTTTTGCTTGTTTTGAGGACAATCCGCTTTGATGTGTCCTGGCTTATTGCATTTAAAGCACAAAGGTGGAGAGGCGTTAGTAGAAGTGAATTTAGATTTTTGTTTGAAGTTACCCTTTTGGAAGAATCGATTGAACTTCTTTGCCATGAGTGCAATGGATTCCATGTCCATTTCTTCTTCCGAGTCCTCATCATCGGTAGAGGTTGATGAAGCCGCCTTGAATGCAATCGCCTTTTTCTTAGGCACGTCTTGGTTCAAATAGGACTTCATCTTTTCTTGTAACTTCACCTTGCTATCTTTGCGTACCTCGTATGACATCAAAGTACCCATCAATTGAACTACGGTATACTTATTCATGTCATTACCTTCCTCGATGGCGAAGGTACGTTTTTCCCAAGAAGAAGGAAGTCCTTCGATAAGCTTCGAACACTTCTCCTTTTGGGTGTAGGATTTGCCGAGAGCCTCTAACTCGTTTATGATGTCGACGAAGCGAGCGTAATACTCCTTCATCTTCTCGCCCTGTTGCATATGAAACATTTCGTAATCTTTGTTAACAACTACGAGTTTAGAGTCTCTTACCCTACTCGTCCCTTCATGTAGTATGAGGAGGGAGTTCCAAATTTGATATGCACTCTTACATGTGCATATCTTATTGAAGTCCTCGGGCTCCAATGCACATTACAAGGCGTTCATTGCCTTGGCATTGCTTACCTCCGCGGCGACCTCCGCGGTTGTCCATTTCTCAAAGTCTTCTTCGGCGGGCTCGACGTATTCCTTCATCGTGGTCCTCCATAGAGATGCACTCCGGAGGAAGGTTTCCATCCGGCATTTCCAGTACCCTAGTTGGTACCGTTGAAGAATGGAGGCCTCGTAGAGGAATGTCCTTCCATCACCGAAGACGCTCCTTCACGGTTCCTGAAGGTGCCATAGTCGGAAGGTGGACACACAATCTCGTTGTCGTTGGCAGACATAGCTAAGTATCTGGCTCTGATACCAAATGTAATGCCCTACAAGCTACTGCACAAGTACTAGAGGGGGGGGGGGGGTGAATAGTACTTTAAAAATAACAAGGAGTATAATTCCTAATTATAGTGCAAACAACTACCAAATCAATTTACGGAAGCTTAAATTGACGACAACAATAAAATTAACAATGCTAACAAAAGATGTTACTGGGTTCGGATCCACCCAAGCCTCCCCGACTTGTTCCCGGTGATCCTACGTCCCAACCACCCGGATCCCCTCCGGATACTTGAGTTAGAAACCCTAACTCAAGATTTCCACTATGATATCTTGTGAAAAACCTTCACAAGATCAAATCATACATGCAATGGCAATAGTGAATCCTATAACCCGGGATCACAACCTTCTCTCACAACCGAGAGAATCAATAAGCAATATAAATGAGTTTATAATGAAATAAACAATCTTACCACAAAATCCTATACCTTGAGTTTTCTTACCAAATAGGTGCAAGGAGTGATTTGTGGAAGATGAAGTCACCAAGACCTAGCACCACTGAAATGAGCAGCAATGGGTGCCTAGGAGTGATATGGAGACTTGAATCAAGCTAGAGCTTGAAGGGCTCACCAAGAACAAACTTCTCTCAAGATGGATTCTAGATCTAGAAAGTGAGAGAATGGATTTCTTGTGAGGAAGAGAGCTTTGGAAATGAGTGAGAATCTCAATCTCTTTCAATCTCAATGAATCTCTTAATGGCAACTCTAACCTTGAGAGAAATGACCAAGGTTCGTATTTATAGGGTCCCATAAAAACGAGTTAGGTCAAATCCCAACGGTTAGAAAACTGAAGCAACTAGTCGGTCAAAGAACAACCACTGACCGACTAGTTCATCAACTAGTCGGTCAGTCAAACAACATGGACCGACTAAGTGAAGAACAGTGAAGAGATTGAATTTCAGACCTAGAAATCTAGTCGGTCCAAGAAGACTTTCTGACCGACTAGTTTCACAACTAGTCGGTCGGTCAGTGAACTTCGACCGACTAAGAGTCAAAAATAAATAGTCTGAATACAAATTGATTTAGTCGGTCCAAGAACAAATGTTGATCGACTAGATTATCAACTAGTCGGTCACCAAACGTTCTTAGACCGACTAACGATAAACAGTAGCTTAGGAGAAAATTGACATGTACAGTAAAGCACAACTAGTCGGTCAAAGGAGCATCACTAACCGACTAGTTCACAAACTAGTCGGTCGGTGAGTCAACGTAGACCGACTAACTGTAAACAGTACTGAGCAAGAAAAGATTAACTCAAACTAGTCGGTCCAAGAAGCTTTGCCGACCGACTAGATCACCATCTAGTCGGTCAGTACTTCTTCTTGAACCAACTAACATGCACGAAAAAGTCCGAATCGAGGCGCGATGCTTCGAGGAAGTTAGAATGGACTTCTACTAAGATCCTAGAGCTACGATATGAGCGTTATGAAGATAGAATTGTAAGATATACTCAAGGCTTAACATTCTATAGATCGAAGCTAAAAGACTATAAATAAAACCTTAAGGAACGGTCTTCGAGAGCTTCGATCAATTCTTCATGACTTCCAAAACGGTCCAAAAGCTTCAACGAAGCTTTAGGCAATGAATACGAGCTTTGAGAAGTCTTGAGATGTTGCTTTGATTGTTCTCGTGAATTTGGCGACGATCTCCAATACTGCGCTCACAAATTGTTAATTCAGGAATTATTTATGTTTGCTCATCATCCAAAACCAAATCCGGGGAGTCTAATATTCAACAGGTTCACGCATTGATTGCTTATATCTGGAGTACTGCTTTCTTTTCTCATATCACTTCTTATTGCATGATTTGTACGCTTCACTTCAGGTTGATTGAATGTTTGCTGGCATTGATATATCTGGACTAGTTTGCTTTTTGAGATTAAACTGAGTAGATTAAATTACCCTGCTGAAGTTGTCATGCACGTCCTATAGAGTGAACCGAGAGATGCATTTAATTATTTCTCCACATATCTTGAACATTATTTCTCTATTTTAAATTCATTGGTGAATCCCCCCTTAGCAATTCTATTATTGGCATTCCCCCCGTTATTATATCCCATGCTCCAAATTCCCCAAACCAAAAAGAAAAAAAATACTTGTATATCCTTCTCTTTTGATTTGGGATCATTTGTGTATATATATCATTTCAAAAAAAAGAAAAAAAAGAGAAAAAGAAAAAGATTTGAGAAAAAGAAAAGAAAAGAGAAAAGAAGTTCGAAAACGATCCATCCCATACCCTTTCTCTCTTTCTTCCCTCTTTTGCTTTTATTTTTATTTCTTTGACTTTTGGATCTTCGAAAGAAACGGGGGATGTAAATATAGTTTTGTTTATGCCACCACGCTTATGGATAAGCTTGGGGGAGAGGATCCTATGATGTGTGAGAGAGTGACTACTTGACGGTGCATGACAACCTAGGATAAGTAATATTTTATACTCGGTGAGATTGCTAAAAATTTCACGAAATCCAGAAATCTACGCTTAGCATTCATTTCATGAAAACCACACTTTTCTATTCGTACTACTCTATTGTGTGATATCTCTTATACTCCTCATAGAAAGCATTCAATTGAAAAGTGTGTGATCTACGATTTTGTATACCGCTTTAGATGCTTCAGACGATGTTAATTCTAGAATTATTCCATTTTTCATGCTATATTGATATTCTTGGGTTTTCTATTTCAAATGCACCATTATACTATGATATCGAGATAAAAGTCTTTGATATGTGTTTTATATTCGGTGCGTGCTATATGAGTAAGCAAAACCCACGTCCTGAGAAAAATGATCTAGCAGCTTCCTTCTTCGTTTTCTATTTTGTTTTTATTTTTATTTTATTTTCCACCTTTCCATCATTTCTATTATCTTTATCCACCGGGTTCGCTTTTTTACTCATCTTCCTCGAGGACGAGTAAGAGGTAAGCTTGGGGGATTTTGATCACTCCATATTTTACACCTTTTTTCTGCTTGTTTGCATGCCATTCGATCGCCCATATCGCATTTTTCACGATTATTCGACAATATTGCGATGCTTTTCACGATTTCTTGTTTTTGTCGTATTTCAGGAGATTTGGAGTGATTTGGAGTGATTCTGAGATGCACCCACTCCGGAGTGTCACCCGTGACTCTCTTGAGGGGAATTCTGCGATTGGAGAGGAGTGGAAGAAGAAAGAACGTCATAGGAGCGAAGAGGTAGCAAAAATACGAAGATTGGGAATTTTCAGCATGTCACTCGGCCGAGTGAAGGAGTCACTCGGCCGACCATCGAAAGCCCGCTTGGCCGGCCAGATCGGACACGCAACAGACTGAGTATCAGCGTGCACTCGGCCGACCGTCGCCAGCCCACTCGGCCGAACCACGGAGACACCACTCGCCCGAGTGGCATCAAGAAGACGGCTACCCAAAAGTCCCAACTTACTGTAATCTGTCAGTACAGTCCTGAGTTCCGACTCGGCCGAGTGAAGAAACCCCATCAGCCGAATTGAAGAAAGTCACTCGGCCGAGTGACTCCCGAGGAGCCGACCCCCAAAAGTCCAGACTTACTGGAATCCGTCAGGGTTTCTCACTCGGTCGAATGACATTTGTCACTCGGCCGAGTGAGCCGCGCTGCCTGTAGCGTAAATTGCGATTTTTAGGCTGCGCAAGGGCAATTTTGTCACAGTTTTTGGGCGATTTTGGGGGGTATTTAACCCCAGTTTTTAACCTAGTTTAGAGGGCTTTTTTAGAACTTTTTGCAGCCTTTTTAGATTACTTTTTAGGAGATTAGATTTAGTTCTTTTGGGAGAGAGAAAAAGTGTTGGTTTGTTGGATGCTATTGGAACTTTATTGGTTTGTCTTTCTCTCTATCAAAAACCTCATTTTTATTGATATATTGTCTATTGCAATGAATTCCATTGATTTTATTATTGAATTTCTAATGATTTGCATTATGAATTGTGAGTAGTTTTATCGTCTTAGGGCGTAGGGATGAACCCTACGAACCCTATTTCTAATTTGTGACGAATTGGTGAAATACTTGTTAGGATTGATTAGGGTTAGTTTGGGATTGATTTAATACGAATAGCTAGGGATTCATACCGATTGGGATTTGCAAGAGATTGGATCCCAAATCGATAGGAAGTCCTAGAAATTCGAATTGGGTTACAATTGGATTTTTCTGGAATCGGTTTGTAAGAGATTGGACCGAAACTAGGGTTTTCGATTGCAATTCTATACCAATACCCATTTGCAAGAGATTGGATGGGTAGGAACTATCCCAACCTAGGTCGTAGCTCGAGTTTGCACGAGAGTGGGCTCGAGATACGATTGAACGATGATGTTATTCTTCACGCTAGCTTGCCTAGGTTAGGGTTTGCAAGAGATTGGACCCTACCCTAGGTTTGCTATAGACCGGTAATAGCGAGAGAGCGTGAGCTTGGTTCTACATTTAGTTGCAACTAGTTCACCTGAATTTCAAGTCTAGCAATTGTGAAACCCACGAATCACAATGACGAGATACGGTTTGTAGCGGGGATCCCCTACACATAGGCGTCTTTATTAATTTGATATTTCATTTATACAATTGAACGACTGTGATCGCTTTATTGCGAATATTTCTCGACTGTCCTTATAGCCAGGTGAATTGAAGAAGACACAGTCATTTGCCCTCGTCGTGTTCGATACCCGCTCGTCGCTACACCGTGCGCTTACGGTAAGACTGGTTAGTCCCCCGTCCCGGGTGTGTGTTCGGGGCGGGCGATCAGTCCTCTGCCAGATGCTCAGCAATGGTGATGGAAGGGAAAGGTGGTAGAATCTTCTCTGTTGCCTCCTCCTGAACAGCAGCCCCTGGTTCTGCAGTGATACTCCCCGAGTGTCTCAATTCAGTTGCCTCATCAGAAGTAACTGCAATCGCACCAGGCACCACTGTCTCGTCAGAGGTGACATCTTTTGCCTCCTCGCAATGCACTGCTTCGGTCTCCTCCTCGGTAGGTGCAAATGTCGCTGTGGGCTCAGTTATCTCCTCCACGGTGTAGAAATGGGTCTTGTTACCCTCAATTAGAGCAAATACTTTGCCATCAATTCTACCTGCAGGAAATAGGTGATGACTAATAAAATCTTGAAATGAAAGCTCAAAAGGATCACCTGTCGTTATTGTCAGTGGACCGGTGTATTATACTACGTCCACGATGCTTCTCAATATGTCTCTATGTGTGTCCTCATTTTGCTCAGCCTGAGGGAATGGATCAAGAATGGGAGGCGGCTCGGGCACGACACCAGAAGCAATGTCGTTGTTGCCTACGCAGCTCTCATCCTTGATGTAATGATGCGAATTTTCTCCCCCAAGCTGAACACCATCATCACTCTCCATAACCAATGTGAGTTATTCGTGTGCTTGTGATGTCGGGTGCTCATGAGATGCAAGAGTCCTGCAGAGTTCATCGACCTCGTGTTGCAACTTAAGGGTCTCATTCTGCTGAGATCTACTAAATGCCATGCTCTCCTCAAACCGTGCGAATGCCAAATTAATGGGATGATCGGAACTCAAGAGGCAGACACGGCTTTCATAGGGCATGTTCTCTCCATGTCACAAGACTCGCAGTAGGTGTAGAACCCTGAGTAGTGGTCATATCCTTCCATCTGATAGTATGGGTCCTGCAGATAATATTCGTATTCTTCCATGGTGTTACGACCTTAAGATCGGCCCAGTCGATCTAGGCCCATATGGTCAAAACTCAAGTAATAGTCCGCCGAATCTCCGTGATAAGAACTAGCTCCGAGAAGAAGCTCGCCAAGATATAGAGAAGCTCGTCGAGGCTCAGGGTAGCCAGCACCTTCAGAGCGACAAACTTGTCAACCAAACCAAATAGAAGAGCCCTCCGGCTGATCGCACATGATCTACGCTAGCTCGCCCAAGAGGTAAATCACCATAAAGGTAGCTTGCCCTACTCTCCATCCAGAAGAAGTACACCCACAGATGGGCATGAGACGACGGGCTCGGGCGACGGGCTCGGCACAGGAGGAAGCCGACCCGCCATAAATATCACTGACAATCTCATAACAGATAAGTCTGACAAAAGCGCACCTGGCCGTTTCACCACCAGATAACCTGACAAAAGGAAGCCTGACATTTTCAGCTTTAACAGCCTGTCGAAAGCGCGACTGACACGTTCGGCCCTGACATCCTTGGCCGAACCCCTGACACCCTGACATCGCCAGCTCAGCTAAAGCAACCGACTCCAACATCCTATAAATACCCCCTCTCCTCCAACGAGAAAGGGGTTGGCTAATCTGTAAGAAACCCTAACACATCTATTTATATTCAAGGTCGAATATCCTCCATATATTCGTGCCTTCCACCCTTGTTCGCCACGTAAGGGCCAATCTACCTTCGAGGTCATCTGACGTGTCCGACATTCTCCAAATAGTCATCAACTGACTTAAGCATCGGAGAGGCTCTCGGTTAACAGTCAACCGATCCTTTCTGATGAGTTGTTCTTCTTGCAGGAAGCTCGCCCCAGCTATCAGCGGTAAAAGCAATCTGCGACAACCGTCACCATGACCTTCACCAACTTACGAGCAAACTTCACCAGATGAAGGGCGAACTTGAGACCTCTATCCTCAAAGCGCATTCAAATGCGTGATTATACTCGTCTCCCCCCAAACACTTGTGATCATTGTAACCGTGATTCCCATCTCAATATAAATTCAGTGTTAGCAGATTTTACCCCGCAACATTTGGCGCCGTATGTGGGAAGAAGGGTTATATCTCAGGCAGACCCCACACAAAGTCTACAGTCATCGTATTAGTAAACAACCAATACTCGAGGAGGCCCCCTCACCTAGGAGGTCCCCCCAAAGAGATGTGCCCCTTAAGGGGCTAGACGCTACCATCGAGGTCGCAGCCCGTGGCATCTATCAAAGCTTTGAGATCTTTGACAAAGTGATAAAGGACATGGTTGCGGCAAAATTTGCGAGGCAACCTCTAACATCAGGCCTCTCTAGACCTCTCAATGTGAGGCGAAACCTCCGCCCCGAATTCGATGAAGAAGCGGCTGCTCGAAGGAGGCATATCAATGAAGAGGAGTTAGCCGCTCTGCAGAGGCGTCTCGATGATGAAGAGGCGGCCGCCAGGCAGAGACGGTTCGACGAGGAGGAGGCCGCAATACAAAGACGGCTTGATGAAGAAGAAGCTGCCCGACAGCGATGTTACATCGCCGCTGCAAGGGAGAGGATCAAGCAGGGGAGCTTGGGAATCCGCTACACATTGATCGAGATAGTGAGGGAGCACATCCCGCAAGATCAAGCTGTGGAGAGCCACTCTCGCAGAAGACTGCCAAGCCCAAGGTATGAAGGGCGCCCCCATCAAGGCCGAAGCCCCCCTCGGGCTGAGCGTCTCTCTCTTAGGCGCGATGATCGACAGGGGCAAAGTCGCGAGCGAAGCCCGATCACCATGGCACATAGAAGGGACTCTCTTGAGCATCGAGGTGGCTCATCTGGGGGTTTCAACCATAGGCAAGAGCTCCGAGGCGGTCGGTATGTCGAATGAAGGTCGCCAGTACCACCCAAACATCCTGAAGAAGCCAACCCGTTGACCCGAAGGGTGATCTCAACCCCGATACCATGTAGGTTCAAGCTACCCCAACTTGAATTGTACGATGGATCGAGCGATCCACTTGAACACGTGCAACGCTACAAGGGGGTGATGGAGATCCAAGGATCGGACGACGAGCTCCTCTGCCGTGCCTTCCAGACAACTTTGAAGAAGTCCGCCGTGGAATGGTACAACGACTTGTCCGACGAATCGATTGACTCCTTTGGCGATCTGTCCCACAAGTTTCGTCTATAATTTTGGGCGGGGCGAAGGGGGGAGAAGGCCCCTAACTATCTGTTCATGGTGGTCCAAGAGGAAGAGGAGACCCTTCGAAGGTTCCAACGGTGCTTCAATGAAGAGTATCTTAGCATGATGGGCTGCAGAGATGAGCTCGCCATGACAGCCTTCAAGTAGGGGCTCACTAACTGCGGTCTACACAAATCCCTGCTCCACAACCTGCCAATGGACCTCAACGCTCTCTTCTCCAGAGTAGACAAGTTTATGCTAGTGAGGAGTCGTTGCGTGCAAAGAAAGTAGTTTCCCCAACCGAGCGTCCCAGAGCAGAACCCCTGCCTCCACCTAGGCCAAGGCAGGATGACCGCCCCCGAGGGCAAGATCAAGATTGCCCCCAAGGGTGCGACCAGGGAGCCCCCGAGGGTAGGATCGTCCCGGACCTCTGAGGCGGTTCCTTGCTCCAAGGAAGCCCGCTCCGAAGAACGGACCTGAAAGAGTGCTGGAGGAGGCGCATTATACAAGGCTCAATGTCCCACTAGCCGAAGTGATGGCAACAAACAAGACGGGTGTTCTTTTCAGAGATCCGCCGTCGGAGATGAGGACAAAGCCGAACACGCACAATGCACAGAAGTACTGTCGATACCACCGCGACCGCGGCCACGACACCGCAGATTGCTTTGTTCTGAAAAGGGACATAGAATGGCTAATGCAGGGCTGACATCTTCAGAGGTTCGTCGATCAAGGATGCCAGAGGCGAGAAGGGCGAACTCAAGCGGAACCTGTCCGGCAAGCCCAGGTCCAAAATGCCGAACAAGCTGCCCATCATATCACAGGTCCGATCATGCGCATAGATGTGATATGCGGTGGGTCGGCCTCGGGCGGAACCTTGGCGTCGCAAAGAAAGAGTTATGCTCGGTAGGTCATGATGGCAGGTTCTGGCATAGGGTCAAAGCAAAGAAGGGTAGCTCCACCCCCAATCTCCTTCTTTGATGACGACCTGGAGGGGATCGAGCTGCCATATAATGACGCCATCGTCATCGAAGGACTCAGCGGGCCGACAATTGGGAGCAGACTCTTGGTCGACACTGGCATCTCGTGTGATATACTGTTTTTGTCAACGATTCAGAAAATGGGATTGGGCGAGGCAGACTTAAAACCATGCTTGGGCCCGATTGTCTGCTTCACCGGCCATTCGGTGCCCATTGTCGGAACGATCGATCTGCCCGTCACCATGGGAAAGAGGCCGAGGATTGTCACGCGAATGACACAGTTCGTCATCGTTATTGTCCCATCGGCATATAACGGTATCATAGGGCGGCCTTACATGACCGCTGTAGAAGCTCTCCCTTCGCCGCTGCACCAAACGATAAAGTTTCAGACTCCGTATGGGGGTGGACAAGTGCGAGGAAGCTAGAGGCTCTCGCGAAGCTACTACATCGGCTCCACTAAGCACAAACGGTCCGAGCAAGCACGTCGATCGAACTCCTTGATGGACGGGAGAACTTTGCTCATCAACGACCAACTACGGTGGATGACATAGAGGATGTGCTATTGACAGAGGAAGCAGACAAGACTGTGTCGATTGGAATGAAATTGACCACGAAGCTGATGGCAGGGCTGATCGACCTCCTCAAGGTGAACGCTGATATCTTCGCATGGTTGCCCTCAGACATGCCTGGAGTCGATAAGGCGGTGATTGCCCATGAGTTAAACGTCGACCCTGAAGCTCACCCTGTGCGATAGAAGAAGCGGAGCGCCACGGGAGAGAAAGTGCGGGCAGCGAGTGAAGAGGTGGAGCGGCTCCTTGAAGCCGGATTCATTAGGGAGGTGAGCTATCCTGACTGGCTTGCCAATGTGGTGATGGTGAAGAAGCCCAGCGGCAAATGGCAAATGTGTGTGGTCTTCACCGACCTCAACAAAGTTTTCCCAAAAGATAGCTTCCCGCTGCCAAGGATCGACCACCTGGTGCACAATGCCTCATGGTATGAACTTCTAACTTTTATGGATGCCTTTTCAGGCTACAACCAAATACAGATGGCGACCCATGATGAGGAGAAGACCACGTTCATCACAAACCGGGGCACATTCTGCTACACCAAAATGTCGTTCGGACTCCAGAACGCCTGAGCGACCTACCAACGGATGGTCGACAAAATCTTCCATCCTCAAGTCGGCAAGAATCTGGAGGTCTACATCGATGATATATTGGTAAAATCAAAGAGGGCTGAAGATCACCTCACTGACCTGGAGGATAC
Source organism: Scilla litardierei (assembly GCA_030789695.1). Taxonomy (NCBI): domain Eukaryota; kingdom Viridiplantae; phylum Streptophyta; class Magnoliopsida; order Asparagales; family Asparagaceae; genus Scilla; species Scilla litardierei. The sequence continues at coordinate 74,253,587 of CM061135.1, forward strand.
ATTCCAAAAGGTGCAACGCTACAACATACGGCTCAACCCAGCCAAGTGTATATTCGGCGTCAAGTCGGAAAAGTTCTTTGGCTTCATGATCACAAAGTGAGGAATTGAGGCCAACCCCGAAAAAATTTCCGCCCTTACTAACATGACGGAGTCAAGGATGATCTGGGACCTGCAGAGGCTGAATGGATGGATCGCCATGCTGGGAAGATTCCTGTCGAAGTCTGCGGAGAGGTCTCTCCCATTCTTCAAGATTCTTCGAAAAGCCCTCGCAGAGAGGAAGGGTGCAAGGAAGGTGGTAGAGTGTGACGACTCCTGCGCAAAAGCTTTCGACAAGCTGAAGGCCTACCTGCAAAGCTTGTCACTGCTTGCAAAGCCCGAAGAAGGAGAGCAGCTCGGCCTCTACCTCGCCACTACTGAGGAAGCTGTAAGCTCGGTCCTAGTAAAGGAGAACGGGGGCATCCAGAGGCCGGTCTACTATGTCAGTCGAGTACTCTGAAACATGGAGACTCGCTATAACCCCATCAAGAAGATCACCTACTGCTTGGTTCTGACCGCAAGGAACCTTCGACCCTACTTCTAGGTGCACACCATTGTCGTCTACACCAACTCGCCACTTAAAAAGAACTTGAGGAGGCTAGGGAGATCATGCCTAATGCTGAACTAGAGTGTGAAGCTCGATGAGTTCGACATCATCTATAAACCAAGTGCATCAATTGTAGGGAATTGGGGGTTCCCTTAGGGCACAAAAACTCTAGTCCCGTCCTAAGTCGGACGGAACATAGACACAAAAAAACATTTGCAGCGGAAGAAAAACTTATGTTAATCTAATTAACATGCAGTTAAAACAATTTTCTAACTTAGCCCTAAGGTCCAAGACCCTATGCCAAGATCTATGCCGACTTGGGATGGATCTGACCATCCCAAGAAGGATCTAGCCTACTGCGATTAAACTAAACTAATGCTAATAAAATACTTTAACCACATACCCGGAATCTCAGCCCTGGAGCAGGCGAGATGTTCCGCGCCGTCTTCCGAGCTGCTCCCGTCCCACGCCGAGCCGCTCCTTTGAACCGCTCCCCGAACCGCTCCTCGAACCACTCCGCATCCCGAGGCGATCAATCCCCGTGCCGCCGAGCCAACCATGCGCCGAAGAAAGTTTCACGCGAGTGAAACCTCCGCCAAGATTTCGGATCCAGAATCCGAACTCCTTTGTGGCTTTGCTAGAGCCCGCAGGAGTAAGGCAGAAATTTAGGGAGAAGAGAAAATATTAATTTAAGCTTAGATCCGAGCGTGCTCCAACATTTACGAGAGCCGCTCAGATCTAGAGCTTGGGACGAGTTTTGAGAAAGGGGGGAGACCCCTATTTATATAGGCGGCGGACTCTCCCCTTTTCTCAAAATCCGATGTGGGACTAAACAATGAGTTAATTAAAATCAAGTTAGTTTGCACTTCACAAAGTGCAAACTTCCGTGAATTTTAACTCACTCACCGTTGAGCTTCAAGATTGATACAACCTATCAATACGACAAGCGTTCAACGGTGAACGCATAGGAAAAAACGGTTCGTCAATCGGAGTTCGTTTGACCCTCCAATTGAGTGTCCAAAGATCAGCCCTAGGCTAGTTTTTCACAAAAACGAGCCGTCAAAAAATGCCCATTAAAACTAGGGTTCCACACCCAAAGGTGGGACCCACAAATCTGACTGGGCGCCCAAACCCAGACTTGGGCACGGGCGCCCAAGTCTGGGCGTGGGCGCCCAGGCGCCAGCCTGGCGCCTGGCGCCTGGCGCCAGGTGCCCAGGCGGGCGCCTGGGCCGGGCCAGGCACCCGGCCCAGAACGCCTGGGCGCCCAGCGCCCAGGCGTCCTGGGCCGCCTGGGCCTGCGCGCCCAGGCGCCCGGGGCGCCCAGGCGCCCAGGCAGGCGGGTCTGGGCGCCCAGGCCCAGGCCGGCTTGGGCCTGACTGGGTCTGGCCAGCAGGCCAGACCAGGTTCAGACTGGGCTAGTCTGCCTGGTCTGGCCTGATCTGACCCTTTGGGCTGTTTTGGGCATAACTTGATCATCTGGTGTCCGATTTGGACGCCGTTCGAACCTGGGTCTAGACCGGGACATTCCCGTCTTACCCGTTAACTTTTCCTTGCGTTTATATTATTAAATATTGTATTAAACAATTTAATACACATTTAATCGTTTTTGCATCAAATGCAAAATAGTCCCTATCTAAGCTTAAATTATCATATTGCATCAAATGCAATTATTTCTTCTTTTGCACTAAATGCAAATATTCTCCCTAACTATTTTCTACCTATTACTAGACGAAGCGTTGCACTCTGTGTGAGACCCTACAGCCTGACCCTTACAACAGGTTGGGCTCGAAGCCCTATACGGCAGTGACCACGAGCAGTGGTTGCCGTCCCTGCTTCAGGAATCATCATTATGTGGTTAACTCATTGACACGAGTATTGTCGGGACCACCTGACTGTTTCCGTGATGAATTCCGCAGTTATAGTCTCTTCGTCTTAAATATGTCGTTCGGATCAAGTCTGGGGTACGGCCAAACTGTCAACCCCAATAACTTGACTCCGGTTAGTTTCTATCGATCTTTAGTCAACTAATGTTGGACTTCTTCCAACATACTCTGCGCAGAGTTTTTACTAAAGACCGAACTAACTCTACGACACTAACTCCCATTGACCGGGAGAGACGAATCCTCTCTTGGTCATTACTCGCCTCGTACGTTTCAAGTGACACCCAATCAAAAGACCTTTCGACAGGCCTTGCCTCGAAGCTAGGTCAGCTGATCTAAGTGGCACCGTTCACGCACAGGTCTGTCAAAATGACCTCAAGTCAAAAGACCAACTATCCTATCATCACTCAGAGTTATCACTGACAGATTGGTCAATATAACCATATGATAACTCTAGTGGATCGTTCAGTGAACTCATTCTAATGAGCACCTGTTGTCTCGTCTTCGACTTCGCCAAGTCAAGCGATCATGAGATCATCGTCACCGCTAAACGGTGAAGACTAAGACACAATGGTCTGTCCGATGTTTCGATATCCTTGTCTCGGAACATCTACGACCACGAACCATTTCAGACTTATGCTACAGACGGTCAAACGTTTCTCCATGATCGAGATACTCATCTCGATACCCGTTTGACCTTGCATAAAGTCTCAGGACTTTACCTAAGTTGATATCTAATGTTAACTACATTACAATATAACTTAGATAAATTATTACCAAACAGCTTACTGTTATTTCGAACAAGATGTTTGTGCTATTCACACAGGAATAAATGGCCTTGAGGGCATCATATTCCTACATCTCCCACTTGCACTCAGGCCCATTTATCTCGATATCTAATATCGTTTTTACACATAAGTTTTCCCGCCTTCATGTGGTAGAGCCTTCGTGAGTGGATCTGCTAAAACCGTCTACACTATAGACTTAAGGGGTTTCTATGTTTATGTTTAGACCAACCTTTTGAATCTCATTCAAATAATTCACTTGGTCTATCGGAATCTATAATACTTTATTTCCCTGGATCTTATCCAGTTCATCGTATCTTACGATAATAATTTCAAATTAGTTATTGGTCATTTCAAATGGTTCATATTCATTTCTGATAAATAATCAAACTCTTTGATTACTTAATCAAAATATATGGTCCATCTCTTTGATGTCTCGCATGTAATTTACACGCTCCCACTGACCTTGAAAATTCTCTGGCCAATTCATATAAGTTGGTCCGTCTAAATCATATTTAGAAAAACGAACTTATAAGTGAATGCTCAAATTTTCATGGTCAACATGAACGTTTTACATCGAGCTTGGTCCGAGTAGATCTGTACACATCTGCTGGCGAGACGGTTTCAACTAATCCGTTTTAAAGAAATTAGGATGAAAACCGTTCTCGTCCAACAAGATTGTACTTCACTATTTTTTTTCTGCACCAATCTTTCAACTTAAAGATTTACTTGCAAAAAGTGAGGAAACATTTTCCTTGGGCACGTAAACTAAATTCTCAAATTTATTTACGCACACGGACCTATTCTGATTGCATCAATTTTTAAATCGGAGTTACTATTCCGAATTTCATCCTAGAAGTTGATTAAGTCATCATCAGGTATGATGTCTTAACTCGACTTTTCGTCTCACGAAATTCGAGTAATAATACAACTTCCTTACGATTGATTTATTGAATATATTATTGACAATGTCCTCAAAGAACATTATCAAAACCTAGGCATTACTATTTGGGACTTAACCCAGAGGGAGGAGTTAACTCAGAGTCACTTATTTATGGATCACACTAAGTCTAATTAAGTGTGATTCATACCTTTTAACACTCCGATGTGTTAACAGACTTGATCTGAGAGAAAATCACATTTTCTTTTAATTACACAAGATTTTATTTAGCTAAGTATTTGACCATTCGATCTAATCGAATCAGTTTAAATACTTTAGTCATTTCGTTCTTTATTTTATCAGACTTGTGTTTCATCAAGAACACGTGTCTTAATAAAATATACGAATAACTTATTTTGTTAAAAATAGACTCAGGTACATCAGTATGTACGAGACTGAGTTCGACAACTCATTCTCCCACTGTCTCACAGATGGGTTTTGGCCATTGTATCTAAGAGGCTAAGACTCGCAAGTGTCCGTAGACTTCATAATGCGAGAGGTCAGACCCCTCTTTATGTGACTTGTGAAGCTTAATCTCTAGATACGGCCTAGTCTAATTTTACCATATAAGTTTGCTACTATCTTGTGTATTTTATATATTAACATTTAATATATATTTAGTTATTTACAAATTACTTAACGCAAAATATTACTTCAGAAGCAATGTGACGACATTCGTCAAAATGTGTTAAACGTCTTTTGTATAACAATTCATTCTGAAATCGTGACATCAAAATATGTCACATTTTCATTTCCTCCTACTTATGCCTGTACTAATGATAAATTAAACTAACTTTCTCAATTGACTTTCCGAAGTGCCTTCTTCCTTTTCTAAATCATATTTAGATATCAACATAAATAAATAGCTTTGCAAGCAACTTATGTATCCAAACGCTTGAGCTTTGCAATCTTGAGTGTAGCTCAAGAAGTTGCTAGTCTCAAGATCCGGTTGGGATACATAGTCTTGCACCGCTCATGCACTCGTATTCGAGTCAAACGGTTTGATCGAATTTTCGAACTTTGCGGATCAAAATTGTTTGTCCATACAACCTTGAGGGTAGCTCGACAAGTTGTAGGGAGAAACATACTTTGAATGTCCTATATGTTCAAGCTGCCTCATATAGAGACGAGTGACATGTAGCTTTTAATTTATTTGTTGGACCCAGAACTTAATGAAATCATATTTCTTAAGTCTGTTCTTTAGAAGGTCATTTAATGTCAATGAGAATATAGTTTTAATTCTATCAATTAGAATTTAACTCGATATTCAATTAATCAACTTATTGACCAATTAACTTATTAAAATATTATAGTTTAATTCCTACGATAAACATAGTCTTGCCCTAGTTTTAGCATATGTTCAATATTAAATATCAGGTAGATTGGCTTTTATCTATCTATACCCTCCCACTATTTTTACGATCGTTTTAAAGCTTAATAACGAACGATTTAATCGAATTAAAAATTAATGGGTAAGAGTTCCAATCACCTTGAGTCTAAACAACCTTGAGTGTAGCTCAACAAGTTGATTGACTCTGCGATCGGAAGATGACTCTTCATCGATCATATCGGATATGACTCTCTTAATCGGTTTTTGCCCCTAGCCATTCGTGATCATGAGTGTGCTCATCCAAATCACCATGTCTAGTCTAGTCGGACCCTTGTTTTCATGTCTAGCCTGACTTGCCCCTCAGCTCGGTGTATGCACGACACGTCGGTTTGGGTCAGGTCTTAGACTACATCTAGTCAGACTACATCGTTGACTTAACTTACGCCGGCGCTCGGGGTACGAGACGACGGTTAGGGTTAGTCAAGATTTCATCTTATGTATTTAAGGAGTTAGTTTCTACAGGGTTGCCGTGTCACAGCTTGAGTGTATCTCAACAACTATAACACGGGCCCTATAGTTGCTAACCCCTAAAACAAGGAGGGCTACGGCTAATCTTGAAAAAGATCATTAACGCATTTGACTTAGATATAGTCCAGGGTGTCATACAATCATGATTCGCGACATTGCGGTCCAGCGGAACTCAGCCAGGGAATTGACTAAGCCAGGATCACTACCCCTTGGACTAGCAAGGGTTGACCCAGAACTCTTAGCCAAGCACATTGACTGGATCATGGTCCATTGAATGAAGCTTCTCATTTTTGTATGTATGCCATAGACTAAACAGCTTTTATTAACAACTAATTAATCCTATCAACTAGTTGAATCCTTAAATTCAAAATTTTAGGATGTGTTTAATAACTTTTATTAAGTCCTTATCAACTATAAGGTTCACGTGCTACCCTAATCGTTATTAGGATTTTAATAAATTTTATTAACAACGCTAGAAGCGAAGTCCTTTAATGAAAATTAATTATAACAATTAGAATTTAAAATTCATTTAAAGGACTACCCTAATCAGGAATTAGGTCTTAATATTGTTGTTAATGATTTATTAAAACATAGCATGTCATTAAAATTCAAGTAATAAATTTTAATCATTTTTAATGGCTAACCTAAAGGGTTATCTTGTGTTATCAAATAAGGGACAAGATAAACAAGCCATTAAAATAAAGCTACACTAATTTTATCAACATAAAATGAAAGTGTATTTCTATTTAACAATTAAATAAACTAAGTTTATCGCATAAACAATTTTTGGACGGCATACATAAATTTAACATTTAAATTTAAAATATGATTTTAAAAATATTTTATTTTTATCTTATAAAAAAAAAACTAAATTTTAAAATCACTAACTTTGCATGCTATTTAAAAAAATTTATCGCATAAAAATTTTAATCTTTAAAATCAGTTTTAAAATTATCTCATAAAATTAAAACACTATTTTAAAGACTTTCATGCTTAAAAATTTATCAAATAAAAAATTTTAGGCATCCAAAATAAATTTAAACTTTTAAATATTTAAAATTAATTTTAAAATTATCACATAAATTTTAAAACGTTATTTTAAAATTTTCCATGTTCAAAAATATCAAAAAAGAATTTTGAACATCTAAAACATTTTTAAAATATTATCTCATAACTTTAAAAACATTTAAAAGTATTTAAAAGCATTAACACGTTTAATAAAATCGCAGTACCTAGATCGCTACGCAAACCTAGGCTCTGATACCACTGTAGGGAATTGGGGGTTCACTTAGGGCACAAAAACTCTAGTCCCGTCCTAAGTCGGACGGAACATAGACACAAAAAGAGTAGCAGCGGAAGAAAAAGTAGTTAATCTAAATTAACATGCAAGTTAAAACATTTTTAACTTGGCCCTAAGGTCCAAGACCCTATGCCAAGATCTATGCCGACTTGGGATGGATCTGACCATCCCAAGAAGGATCTAGCCTACTGCGATTAAACTAAACTAATGCTAATAAAATACTTTAACCACATACCCGGAATCTCAGCCCTGGAGCAGGCGAGATGTTCCGCGCCGTCTTCCGAGCTGCTCCCGTCCCACGCCGAGCCGCTCCTTTGAACCGCTCCCCGAACCGCTCCTCGAACCGCTCCGTATCCCGAGGCGATCAATCCCCGTGCCGCCGAGCCAACCACGCGCCGAAGAAAGTTTCACGCGAGTGAAACCTCCGCCAAGATTTCAGATCCAGAATCCGAACTCCTTTGTGGCTTTGCTAGAGCCCGCAGGAGTAAGGCAGAAATTTAGGGAGAAGAGAAAATATTAATTTAAGCTTAGATCCGAGCGTGCTCCAACATTTACGAGAGCCGCTCAGATCTAGAGCTTGGGATGAGTTTTGAGAAAGGGGGGAGACCCCTATTTATATAGGCGGCGGACTCTCCCCTTTTCTCAAAATCCGATGTGGGACTAAACAATGAGTTAATTAAAATCAAGTTAGTTTGCACTTCACAAAGTGCAAACTTCCGTGAATTTTAACTCACTCACCGTTGAGCTTCAAGATTGATACAACCTATCAATACGACAAGCGTTCAACGGTGAACGCATAGGAAAAAACGGTTCGTCAATCGGAGTTCGTTTGACCCTCCAATTGAGTGTCCAAAGATCAGCCCTAGGCTAGGTTTTCACAAAAACGAGCCGTCAAAAAATGCCCATTAAAACTAGGGTTCCACACCCAAAGGTGGGACCCACAAATCTGACTGGGCGCCCAAACCCAGACCTGGGCACGGGCGCCTAAGTCTGGGCGCGGGCGCCCAGGTGCCTGGCGCCTGGCGCGGGCGCCTAGCGCCTGGCGCGGGCGCCCAGGCGCCAGCCTGGCGCCAGGCGCCTGGCGCCAGGCGCCCAGGCGGGCGCCTGGGCCGGGCCAGGCGCCCGGCCCAGAACGCCTGGGCACCTAGCGCCCAGGCGTCCTGGGCCGCCTGGGCCTAGGCCCAGGCGCACAGCGCCTGGGCCTGCGCCCAGGCGCCCGGGGCCATGGCCTGGGCCGGGCGCCCAGGCCCAGGCGGGTCTGGGCGCCCAGGCCCAGGCCGGCTTGGGCTTGACTGGGTCTGGCCAGCAGGCCAGACCAGGTTCAGACTGGGCTAGTCTGCCTGGTCTGGCCTGATCTGACCCTTTGGGCTGTTTTGGGCATAACTTGATCATCTGGTGTCCGATTTGGACGCCGTTCGAACCTGTGTCTAGACCGGGACATTCCCGTCTTACCCGTTAACTTTTCCTTGCGTTTATATTATTAAATATTGTATTAAACAATTTAATACACATTTAATCGCTTTTGCATCAAATGCAAAATAGTCCCTATCTAAGCTTAAATTATCATATTGCATCAAATGCAATTATTTCTTCTTTTGCACTAAATGCAAATATTCTCCCTAACTATTTTCTACCTATTACTAGACGAAGCGTTGCACTCTGTGTGAGACCCTACAGCCTGACCCTTACAACAGGTTGTGCTCGAAGCCCTATACGGCAGTGACCACGAGCAGTGGTTGCCGTCCCTGCTTCAGGAATCATCATTATGTGGTTAAATCATTGTAACGGCCTGTTTTCTAGTTGCATTTTGATTGTTGTGTGCCTGTATTTTACCTTGCCGATTCTGTTATTTTCGTCAGAGTGGATATTCATCTGCACGTTGACGCGAGCGCGTCGTCGTTTTCAGTTTACCGTAGCGTGATTTTAAGCCGTAAATCGTAATTATTACTAAATTATTAATTACTTTTAATTAAGAATTAATCTCTAATTAATTTATTTCTAGTAATCGCTAATTACCAGTTAAATTATAATTAACTTATTGTTATTTTAACTAAGTCTTTTTACTAAATTACTTTCACTAAGTTATTTTACTATATTATCCTAACCCTACCTCAATGAAATCTCACCAGTATGTTGGTGAGATCCAACATCAGCCTTCAAGCCTCCCTCCACCTCCCAACCATCCCCTTAAACTTGTCTCCCCCGACCATCAACCAACCCTATTCAACCTGTCTTCCCATCCTCCCCTTCTTAAGCGAACTACAGAGAAAACAATCAGGAAATCCAAGCCAACAACCAACAACACATCCCTCCACCGTCAACAACCCCATCTCCATCAGCAACACCCCAACATCACCAACACCTCCTCCTCCACAAATCAGCCATCCAAATCCTTACAACCCAATCGAACAAAGCAGAAATCCAAAACAAAATCTGAAAACAAATCACAAACCCAACCCCAAATTGGATTGCAAACCAAACCCCCAAACAAATCAAACCCCCAGCATCACCCTCCTTCAGATTGCACGCGTCGACGCTCCGATCTCGTCGAAGCCGCACAGCCCCCTGGTGGCGTCGCTGTGACCCTCTCGAAGTCGCCGCCGCCGTTCCCAGAGCCCCCGCCCGTACGCCGCTCGACCCGCCGTCCCGATCGTCGACCCGACGCCCCAGGCCCCGATCCCGCAGCCTCGCCGTGCCCCGGATCGCGCCCGAAGCCTCCGCGAAGCGCGCCGCCGCCCGTCGCCTAGGGACCGCCGCCGCCCGATCTCGCCTGCGCTGCCCCTTGCCGCCGTGACCGTCGGAAGTCCGATCCGCCGTCGCCCCGCCTCCGATCCGACCGCCGTAAGCCCCTGCAGAGAACGAAAAAAAAAAGGAAAAAGAAAAACGAAGAAGAGGAAGAAGTCGAGAGAAAGGGAGAGGGAGAGAAGATAAAGGGGGGAGGGGGTTTTGTTATTTATTAATTATTATTATTATTATTATTAACAGTTTAAGTTTAAGTTTAAGTTTATAAAGTTATTAAGTATTATAACTTAAGTTAAGTAATAGATGTTACCTTGTTAATAAATTTATTTAAATAAGTTTAACTAAGTGGGTTAAGATTATTATAAATATTTAAGATTAAATTAATGCTAAATTAAGGTTAGTTCCTTTAAGTTAATGAAATATTTTAATTGGATCTTTAAACTGATACCACAATTCCACGATGCAGATAAAACGTGCCTCACGTCACCACCACCTGGACGCCCACACCCGCGTCAAGGCAAGTATTTTGAGTAAATGAACTGCAACCCTGACCGTTGAAACTTATTGCTAAATTTGTGGTGTTTGTCAAACTCTGGTAGTCAGATATCATATTCCACATTGCTTAATGTTTTTACTTAACTATACTGCCTCTACCATTCGCATGCTAACAAGATAAACAATTGGAAAAGATGGGTGTGTTACAAACACATATGAGATGACCATCGAATACAGATGGGGAGAAACCTAGTCGGTGACTAGACATACACTTTGGGTGGGGTTGGTTCTTGTAGTAGAGTCTGTAATTGTTGCTTGAACACCTTACGGCTACCTCCAAAACTACACTAACGGAGGCAAGCAGCTTGACCATATTCCAGGTTGGAATGGCAAGAAGCGTCACGGTAAGCCCCCGATGATAGGGTGTATCGAGAACATTACTTTCTCAGACATGGACTTATCACGAGCACAAAATACTCAATTTACAACTACTTTACTTTTAAAACTGCAAAACTCATGCATGCTTGTACTTTACTTTCTGCACTTATTATTCATAATTGTGTACTAACGCTTTTTGTCCCTTATAGTTGTTCTTCATTCATTGCTTTAAAATATCTTGCCGAGCTTATCGCTGACATATATTTCAACGTGTTTTGAAATATATGTTAGGTTTAGAGACAGAGTACCCAGAGGACACTATTCTTGAGGATCCCACCTTAGAGGTGGACCCCGCTGACCAGAGTTACGAGGACACTGAGATCATCCCCGCGGAAGACTAGAGCGGGACTTTTATATTTCAGTATTGTTGTATTTTATTTTCAGGTGTGTTTGCTTCAGCAGTTTGTACGGCCATGCTAGGCCTAAATTATCTGTGTGTTTGCTTTGGACGCTGGTATTGTAATGTAATGAATGATTGTGCTGCTTATGAAGATTCGCGTGCAGGGACCTGCCTTCGCTAAAATCACGCTTAGTGTGCTTAAGTCAAGGAAGAATGGAAAGAAAAAAAAAAGTACCTCTTCTTTGCTTTAAGCACATGCGGACCCGCTCACGTTCTCGCCCCAAGTATAATGGGAAGCGGGGCGTGACAGGTTTTAGTGGTGGCCCACGCAGGTCTCTGCTCTCCTTTCTGCGAAATACTTCAGAAGCAGTGTGAACATCATTACTGACCAGATGGTTTGAATAACTTTGTACAAAAATGTTTAACTTGTTTATCTTGCAGCATGGCAGGAAGACCGAACACTCGCAACGGGAATGGGACTAGCGGGAATGATACTCCCGACCTCCTTGGACTCATGAATATCATGAGAGGAATGTTGGAGACTCAACAACAACTGATTCGACAGGGTCAACAGCTTGCACCTCCTGCACCACCTGCACCACCCCCACCTCGAGCTGAGCCCGGAGCGAAGCAATTTCGGGAGCTTTTCCCGAAGAGCTTTTCTGGGAGAGAAGGCCCCTTAGCAGCAGAAGAATGGGCCCGAACTACCGCGGAAGACCTGAGTCTTGCCCGCATTGACCAGGCAGGCTGGGTAGAGATTGCCAAGAAACAGCTGACTGGAAATGCCCGGAACTGGTGGGACAATGAGGAAGCTCGTCTTATCAAGCCCATCAACTGGACCATGTTTCGAGAGCGTTTTGACGCTCAGTATTTTCCTCGATCAGCCAAGAGGGAACTGCAGCAACGTTTCGTCAACCTGGAACAAGGCAACATGACTGTTGACGAATACGAGGCAGAGTTTTCGATGCTTAGTCGATTTGCCCCAAATCTGGTGGAAGATCCCGAAGACTGTGCTTATCAGTTCTTCCAGGGGCTAGACCTGGACATTCAAGGATCAATGTCTTCGGTAAATCTGACTACACATCAGGAAGTGTTGGATGCTGCTAAGAAGCATGAAATTAATGTGAATCGCAAGAAGGCACTTCAGATTGGAGGAAGTAGGCGTCCACCGGAGCCACCCAGGGGAAACCTCCGACCTACTCAAACTGCACAGTTCAAGAGGCCTGCTGCCCCTACCAACAATCGACCCCAGCTGGTGTGCTTCCACTGCAAGCGCATGGGTCATGTCAAGAAAGACTGCAGAGAGCTGCTGAATCTATGCATGATATGTGGAGCATCTGCACATGCTACCAGAGACTGCCCTCGTCGCACCAACAAGCCAACGGCTGCTGGACCTTCAGGGACCGTTCAGCGTGGAGCTCCTGGACCTACTCTGCACGGACCACCTCTGACCCCACAACAGAAGGCTTTTGCACAGGCGAGGCAGAACCAGCCGAGACGTCAGATCTTCACCATGACAGCCGCGGAGGCTGAGACGGATGAGCAAGTGATATCAGGTATTACTTGAACTTTTCTTTTATAATGCTTATATTATATGCATGTGTTGCTTGTTTATCTTTTGCTAAGATATTTCCTATGCACTAGGTGTTATATTAATAGCCTCTCATCCGGCCCTATCCCTTTTTGATTCGGGAGCCACTCACTGCTTCATATCCCGAGGATTTGTAGAGAGACATTCTATTCATGTCGACCCTCTACCGAATCACTTGAGCATCACTACTGTGAGTGGAGTAGTGAGGACTTCTTCTGGCTGTCGATCTTGCTCTATTATGATTTGTGGACACGAGTTGTTCGCAGACTTTATGATAGTCGACATGTCCAACTTTGATGCGATATTCGGCATGGATTGGTTAGGAAATTTCTATGCTACTATCGATTGTCACAACAAGAAAGTAGTGTTTGAAATCCCTGATCATCCTGTGTTTGAATTCATGAGCGGAGACCGTTCACTTGGGCCTATCAAGTTTCGGGCCAAGCCGAACGAACTAATCATTGCATCGATGCAGGTTGAGCCTGAAAGACCTAGAGTGGTTCGAGACTTTGCAGACGTATTTCCTGAAGATATTTCAGGATTACCGCCTGATCGAGCTCTGGAATTTACTATCGACCTTATGCCGAACACACAACCTATTTCGAAGGCTCCTTATCGCATGGCTCCTGCTGAACTGGAGGAACTTCGGAAACAACTCGACGACTTGTTGCAGAAGGGATTGATTCATCCGAGCGTATCTCCTTGGGGTGCGCCAGTTCTTTTGGTCAAGAAGAAGGATGGTTCGAGAAGGATGTGCGTGGACTATAGAGAACTGAATAAGGTAACCATAAAGAACAAGTACCCGCTGCCGCGAATTGACGACATCTTTGATCAACTTGGCGGATCGCGAGTATTCTCGAAGCTGGATCTCCGAAGTGGTTATCATCAAGTGAAGGTCAGAAGCGGAGACATCCCGAAGACAGCATTCAGGACCAAGTATGGGCACTATGAATTTGTAGTCATGCCATTTGGTGTGACTAACGCCCCAGCAGTATTCATGAACCTCATGAACTTGATCTTCTATGAGTTCTTGGATAAGTTCGTGGTGATCTTCATCGATGACATCTTGGTCTACTCGAAGGATGAAGAAGCGCATGCCGAGCATCTGCGGATTGTACTGGAGACATTGCGACATCATCGGTTGTACGCCAAGTTCAGCAAGTGTGATTTCTGGCTAGACCGAGTCGCCTTTCTTGGGCATGTGGTATCAGGAGACGGTATCTCTGTTGATCCGGAGAAGGTCATTTCAGTCAGGAACTGGCCGACTCCTCGATCAGCTACCGACATCAGGAGTTTCTTAGGATTGGCGGGTTATTACCGTCGGTTCATCAAGGACTTCTCGAAAATTGCCGAGCCTATGACTCGCTTGACGAGGAAGGATGTCAAGTATGTATGGTCAGACTCTTGTGAACAGGCATTTGGAATATTGAAGGCCAAACTGACGACTGCACCAGTGTTAGCTATACCAGACAGGACTGGAGGATTTGAGGTCTTTTGTGACGCATCTGGCAAGGGACTTGGATGTGTCCTGCATCAGCATGGTCATGTGGTCGCCTATGCTTCTCGACAATTGAAGATTCACGAGAAGAATTATCCGACTCACGACCTGGAGTTGGCTGCTGTCATCTTTGCTCTGAAGATTTGGAGGCATTTTCTTTTGAGCGAGCAAGTCAAGATCTACACCGACCACAAGAGCCTGAAATATATTTTCTCTCAGAAGGAGCTCAATATGAGGCAACGCAGATGGTTAGAGCTTATGGCTGATTACGACATCGACCTCCAGTATCATCCAGGGAAGGTGAATGTCGTACCGGACGCATTGAGCAGATTACCAGCGATCATGACTCTTTCAGCTCAATGGAGACTTCAACAGGCTATCCGTGAGATGGAGGTTGAAGTTATTTTACCTGGGACTTCTGCATCATTGATGAATATGCAAGTTCAGTCTACTATTGTGGATCGAATCAAAGTTACTCAGACTGGAGATGCGAAGTTACGAAAGATCCGGGAGCAAGTCATTGCTGGACTGCGGACGGATTTTCTGATTCATGAGGATGGTTCCCTGAGATACGGCAGTAGGATCTGCGTACCTTCAGGTGATATCAGAGAGGAGTTGATGAAGGAAGCTCATAGCTCTTCCTACTCTATTCATCCTGGTGGCACCAAAATGTACAAAGATCTTCGTCTGAATTTTTGGTGGCATGGAATGAAGAGAAGCGTGGCTCGAAGTGTTGCTAAGTGCCTTGTGTGTCAGCAAGTGAAGGCTGAACATCATCGCATAGCTGGACTACTTCAACCCCTGCCGATTCCAGAGTGGAAATGGCAGCACATCACTATGGATTTCGTGACTGGACTACCTCGGAGTACTAAGCAGAATGATGCGATTTGGGTGATCGTTGACCGATTAACCAAATCAGCGCATTTCATACCCTTCCGAGTGGGACAATCTACGGAAATACTTGCTAAGAAGTATATGGAGGTAATGATCTATTCTCTACTTTTAACACTCCTTCTAGTATACGTTGTGATGTGATCGATAATCATGCAGGAGATTGTTCGATTGCATGGAGTTCCGGTAAGCATCGTCTCTGACCGGGACACTAGATTCACTTCCCAGTTTTGGAAGAGTCTGCAATCCAATTTGGGTACCAGTCTGAGTTTTAGCACTGCGTATCACCCGCAGACGGATGGCCAATCAGAGCGTACCATACAGATATTAGAGGACATGCTGCGAGCTTGTATGCTGGATTTCAAAGGTTCGTGGGAAGACCATCTACACCTGGTGGAGTTTTCCTACAACAATAGCTACCAAGCCAGCATTGGCATGGCCCCTTTCGCGGCACTCTACGGAAGGAAGTGTCGATCCCCGCTGAGTTGGGATGACATTGGTGATCGAGAATTATTGGGCCCGGAGATGATCGTTGAGACTGTGGGTGTAGTACGTAACATCCGAGATAAGTTACGTGTTGCGCAAGACCGGTACAAGCATTGGGCTGATGCCAAGCGTCGCCACTTGGAGTTTCAACCGGGAGATCATGTTTTCCTGAAGATATCCCCAAACCGAGGAGTTATACGCTTTGGGAGACGAGGCAAGCTTAGTCCAAGGTTCGTTGGACCCTTTGATGTGTTAGAGCGAGTTGGAGAAGTTGCTTATCGTCTAGCTCTACCACCATCATTGGAGGGAGTACATAATGTTTTTCATGTCTCCCAGCTGCGTCGTTATATCAGTGATCCTACTCATGTAGTCGATCATTCCGAGATCACGGTGCGACCAGACCTTACTTATGAGCAGCAGCCTGTTCAGATTCTTGATCGACGTCAGAAGGCGCTCAGGAATAAGGTCGTCGAACTTGTACGAGTGATGTGGCGACACGACTCGCCAGGAGAATCCACCTGGGAGCGAGAGGATGAGATGCGAGGACGTTACCCCTACATCTTCCCTGCTCTGTAGAGAATTCCGGGGACGGAATTATTCTAAGGAGGGTAGGATGTAACGGCCTGTTTTCTAGTTGCATTTTGATTGTTGTGTGCCTGTATTTTACCTTGCCGATTCTGTTATTTTCGTCAGAGTGGATATTCATCTGCACGTTGACGCGAGCGCGTCGTCGTTTTCAGTTTACCGTAGCGTGATTTTAAGCCGTAAATCGTAATTATTACTAAATTATTAATTACTTTTAATTAAGAATTAATCTCTAATTAATTTATTTCTAGTAATCGCTAATTACCAGTTAAATTATAATTAACTTATTGTTATTTTAACTAAGTCTTTTTACTAAATTACTTTCACTAAGTTATTTTACTATATTATCCTAACCCTACCTCAATGAAATCTCACCAGTATGTTGGTGAGATCCAACATCAGCCTTCAAGCCTCCCTCCACCTCCCAACCATCCCCTTAAACTTGTCTCCCCCGACCATCAACCAACCCTATTCAACCTGTCTTCCCATCCTCCCCTTCTTAAGCGAACTACAGAGAAAACAATCAGGAAATCCAAGCCAACAACCAACAACACATCCCTCCACCGTCAACAACCCCATCTCCATCAGCAACACCCCAACATCACCAACACCTCCTCCTCCACAAATCAGCCATCCAAATCCTTACAACCCAATCGAACAAAGCAGAAATCCAAAACAAAATCTGAAAACAAATCACAAACCCAACCCCAAATTGGATTGCAAACCAAACCCCCAAACAAATCAAACCCCCAGCATCACCCTCCTTCAGATTGCACGCGTCGACGCTCCGATCTCGTCGAAGCCGCACAGCCCCCTGGTGGCGTCGCTGTGACCCTCTCGAAGTCGCCGCCGCCGTTCCCAGAGCCCCCGCCCGTACGCCGCTCGACCCGCCGTCCCGATCGTCGACCCGACGCCCCAGGCCCCGATCCCGCAGCCTCGCCGTGCCCCGGATCGCGCCCGAAGCCTCCGCGAAGCGCGCCGCCGCCCGTCGCCTAGGGACCGCCGCCGCCCGATCTCGCCTGCGCTGCCCCTTGCCGCCGTGACCGTCGGAAGTCCGATCCGCCGTCGCCCCGCCTCCGATCCGACCGCCGTAAGCCCCTGCAGAGAACGAAAAAAAAAAAAGAAAAAGAAAAACGAAGAAGAGGAAGAAGTCGAGAGAAAGGGAGAGGGAGAGAAGATAAAGGGGGGAGGGGGTTTTGTTATTTATTAATTATTATTATTATTATTATTAACAGTTTAAGTTTAAGTTTAAGTTTATAAAGTTATTAAGTATTATAACTTAAGTTAAGTAATAGATGTTACCTTGTTAATAAATTTATTTAAATAAGTTTAACTAAGTGGGTTAAGATTATTATAAATATTTAAGATTAAATTAATGCTAAATTAAGGTTAGTTCCTTTAAGTTAATGAAATATTTTAATTGGATCTTTAAACTGATACCACAATTCCACGATGCAGATAAAACGTGCCTCACGTCACCACCACCTGGACGCCCACACCCGCGTCAAGGCAAGTATTTTGAGTAAATGAACTGCAACCCTGACCGTTGAAACTTATTGCTAAATTTGTGGTGTTTGTCAAACTCTGGTAGTCAGATATCATATTCCACATTGCTTAATGTTTTTACTTAACTATACTGCCTCTACCATTCGCATGCTAACAAGATAAACAATTGGAAAAGATGGGTGTGTTACAAACACATATGAGATGACCATCGAATACAGATGGGGAGAAACCTAGTCGGTGACTAGACATACACTTTGGGTGGGGTTGGTTCTTGTAGTAGAGTCTGTAATTGTTGCTTGAACACCTTACGGCTACCTCCAAAACTACACTAACGGAGGCAAGCAGCTTGACCATATTCCAGGTTGGAATGGCAAGAAGCGTCACGGTAAGCCCCCGATGATAGGGTGTATCGAGAACATTACTTTCTCAGACATGGACTTATCACGAGCACAAAATACTCAATTTACAACTACTTTACTTTTAAAACTGCAAAACTCATGCATGCTTGTACTTTACTTTCTGCACTTATTATTCATAATTGTGTACTAACGCTTTTTGTCCCTTATAGTTGTTCTTCATTCATTGCTTTAAAATATCTTGCCGAGCTTATCGCTGACATATATTTCAACGTGTTTTGAAATATATGTTAGGTTTAGAGACAGAGTACCCAGAGGACACTATTCTTGAGGATCCCACCTTAGAGGTGGACCCCGCTGACCAGAGTTACGAGGACACTGAGATCATCCCCGCGGAAGACTAGAGCGGGACTTTTATATTTCAGTATTGTTGTATTTTATTTTCAGGTGTGTTTGCTTCAGCAGTTTGTACGGCCATGCTAGGCCTAAATTATCTGTGTGTTTGCTTTGGACGCTGGTATTGTAATGTAATGAATGATTGTGCTGCTTATGAAGATTCGCGTGCAGGGACCTGCCTTCGCTAAAATCACGCTTAGTGTGCTTAAGTCAAGGAAGAATGGAAAGAAAAAAAAAAGTACCTCTTCTTTGCTTTAAGCACATGCGGACCCGCTCACGTTCTCGCCCCAAGTATAATGGGAAGCGGGGCGTGACAATCATTGACACGAGTATTGTCGGGACCACCTGACTGTTTCCGTGATGAATTCCGCAGTTATAGTCTCTTCGTCTTAAATATGTCGTTCGGATCAAGTCTGGGGTACGGTCAAACTGTCAACCCCAATAACTTGACTCCAGTTAGTTTCTATCGATCTTTAGTCAACTAATGTTGGACTTCTTCCAACATAC
The DNA here is from genome assembly GCA_030789695.1 of Scilla litardierei. Lineage (NCBI taxonomy): Eukaryota > Viridiplantae > Streptophyta > Magnoliopsida > Asparagales > Asparagaceae > Scilla > Scilla litardierei. The sequence continues at coordinate 74,272,764 of CM061135.1, forward strand.
TCTGCGCAGAGTTTTTACTAAAGACCGAACTAACTCTACGACACTAACTCCCATTGACCGGGAGAGACGAATCCTCTCTTGGTCATTACTGCCTCGTACGTTTCAAGTGACACCCAATCAAAAGACCTTTCGACAGGCCTTGCCTCGAAGCTAGGTCAGCTGATCTAAGTGGCACCGTTCACGCACAGGTCTGTCAAAATGACCTCAAGTCAAAAGACCAACTATCCTATCATCACTCAGAGTTATCACTGACAGATTGGTCAATATAACCATATGATAACTCTAGTGGATCGTTCAGTGAACTCATTCTAATGAGCACCTGTGTCTCGTCTTCGACTTCGCCAAGTCAAGCGATCATGAGATCATCGTCACCGCTAAACGGTGAAGACTAAGACACAATGGTCTGTCCGATGTTTCGATATCCTTGTCTCGGAACATCTACGACCACGAACCATTTCAGACTTATGCTACAGACGGTCAAACGTTTCTCCATGATCGAGATACTCATCTCGATACCCGTTTGACCTTGCATAAAGTCTCAGGACTTTACCTAAGTTGATATCTAATGTTAACTACATTACAATATAACTTAGATAAATTATTACCAAACAGCTTACTGTTATTTTGAACAAGATGTTTGTGCTATTCACACAGGAATAAATGGCCTTGAGGGCATCATATTCCTACATCAATCAAGGGGCAAGCATTGGCGAACTTCGTGTCGGAGTGCACTATGGAAGAGAACGGTGAAGCTTCGCCCAACGACCAATTGGATGTGGAACCGTAGCAGCTCGCCGACAAAAGTCCTACCTCTCCATCAACCCAGTTTGACGGTGAGCAATGGGTCATCCATGTCGATGGATTGGCCACAACGTCGGGAAATGGAGCCAGCATTGTAATAGAGCTCCGGAGGGGAGCCCATTTGAGTACGCCCTCCGCTTCAACTTCTTGACAACCAACAATGTGGAGGAGTACGAGGCCACACTCAATGGCCTAAAGCTCTGCTGGGCACTTGGAACGACAAATGTGCTACTGATTAGTGACTCGAGGTTGGTCGTTCAGCAAATTGAAGGAAGCTTCGAGGCAAGAAAGGAACTGATGAAGCGGTACCTGAAGTGCACCCGAGCCGAACTCCTCAAATTCAGGAAAGCGGCGGTCCAACATCTACCAAGGTCGAACAACCTCTGTGCCGATGCCCTCTCTAAGCTGGCTTCGTCATCTCTGGCAGAGATTGGAAAAGCCATCTACATTGAGAACTTACTGACACCCAGCATTGAGGAGGGTGAACTGATGTGCATCGACTAATGGCAATCGTGGATGAGCCTAATCATCGCCTACCTGAAGACCGAAGCCTTACTAGAAGATAGGCTGGAGGTGCAGAAGACAGAGAGACGGGCTTTGTCGTTCGTGATCTTCGGCGGCGTACTCTACCGAAAGCATCGCGGAAAGAACGAGTATTGCCCTATTTAAAGTGTCTTAGGCCAAGAAGAGCTGATGAAGTCATCCGTAAAATACATGAAGGATTCTGCGGGAATCATCATGGTGGCCACACCCTAGCACATAAGGCAGTCCGGCAGGGCTACTATTGGCCGATCATGCTGAAGGACGCGATCGACTTCGTCAAGCGGTGCGAGGAATGCCAGAAATTCCTCAAGCATACAAAGGCTCCTCCCACCGACATGATTCCAATTCTCAACCCGGTCCCATTTGCCAAGTGGGGCCTCAATATCCTCGGGCCGTTCTAAAATGGCAACCGAAAGAAGGAAGTTCCGAGTTGTCGCAGTCGATTACTTCACTAAGTGGATCGAAGCGGAGCCCCTAGCGCACATTACCTCAAAGGACATGAAGAAGTTCATCCGGAAGTCTATCATATGCCGCTTCGGGATACCCCGTTCCATTGTGACGGACAACGGGACGCAGTTCAACTCCACGGACTTCCGAGAACTCTGCTCAGACTAGGGCATCAACCTTCACTTTGCCTACGTGGCGCACCCGCAGTGCAATGGTATAGCCGAGGCAGCGAACAAATGCATCCTTGGTCCCTTGAAGAAGAAGGCCAAAAATGCCCTTGGATCTTGGCCAGACGAGCTACCCGGCATCCTTTGGTCATACCGCACTACCTACAAAGCTTCAACTGGCGAGAGCCCCTTCATGCTAGCCTATGGGGAGGAAGCCGTCATCCCAGTGGAGGTCAGCAAACAATCTCTCCGCCTCTAGTACTTTGACGAACAAGCAAATGAAAAAGGCCTTGACTCAACGCCAAACTCCTCAACGAGGTAAGGGATCGTGCACTAACATATCTTATTAAACACAGCCAAAGGATGTCGAGGTACTACAACTCTCGGGTGAGAAAGCGGAGCTTCAGAGTCGACGACCTTGTCCTCAGGGACGCAACCTTCGAACCTGAGATCGGCTGCCGTGGAAATCTCTCCGTCAAATGGGAAGGCCCCTACAACATAGCAGACATTGTGTGCCCCGTGGCCTACATTTTGGCAAACATGGAGGACGAAGAATTAGCTCACCCGTGGAATGCCCGACACTTAAGTACTATCAATAAAATTTGTGATTTTATGTTTGTACAAACAATGTGTTGTTTGAATGAAAGTTTCAGATCCCCTCCAAGATAGAAAGCGCCTCTATAAAGGTCGTCTTAATCATCTGTAGCGGGCTAACTCACTACAAGTAAAATCGTATGTTTTTGTTTGTACATACGTATTATGCGAATTGAAATTGCAGCCCGCCACACAAACCGGAGTGATAATGTGGGGTTGGCTACGACCCATCTATACCCGCACTCTCGAAGACCTCTGCGGTAGTTTTCCATCCAAACCGGAGTGAAAATGAGGGGTATGCGACAGCCCGATCCCGCCCGATTACAGAGGATGCAGGGTAGGCGATGGCCCAATACCCACCCTCTTAAAGACCTCCGGGGTAGTTCGCCATCCAAACCGGAGCGATAATGCAGGATCGGCTGTGGTCCATCTATACCCGCACTCTCAACGACCTTCGGGGCAGTTCGCCATCCAAACCGGAGTGAAAATGCGGGGTAGGTGATGGCCCAATACCCTTCCGATTACAGAGGATGCGGGGTAGGCGACGGCCCAATACCCGCTCTCTCAAAGACCTCTGGGGCAATTTGCCATACAAACCGGAGCGATAATGCGGGGTCGGCTACGGCCCATCTATACATGCACTCTCGAAGACCTCCGGGGCAGTTCACCATCCAAACCGGAGCGATAATGCGAGGTCGGCTACGGACCATCTATACCCGTCCACTCAAAGACCTCAGGGGCAGTTTGTCATCCAAACCAGAGTGATAATGCGGGGTAGACTACGGCCCATCCATACCTGCCCTCTCGAAGACCTCCGGGGCAGTTTTCCATCCAAGCCAGAGTGATAATGCGGGGTAGGCTACGACCCATCTATACCCGCCCTCTCAAAGACCTCCGGGGCAGTTTACCATCCAAACCAGAGAGAAAATACGGGGCGATGGCCTAATACATGCCCGATTACAGAGGATGCCGGGTAGGCGATAGCCAATACCCGCCCTCTCAAAGACTTTCAGGGCAGTTCGCCATCCAAACTGGAGTGATAATGCCAGGTCGGCTACGACCCATCTATACCCGCCCTCTCAAGGAAGTCCAGGGTAGGCCTCCGAAGCTGCGCCCCCGATAGGTGATGTGTCCATATTTTCTACCTTTTTCATATCATCACGACATCGCATTCCATGCCTTTTTCGCATCCAAATACCATATTTTCCTACAATATCGCATTTTTGACATTATATTCGAGTTTCATAGTGTTTTATGAGTTTTCAGGGATTTTGGAGCGATTTGGGACCCGACATGGGTATGTACACATCTGATACGCCAGTGAGCTTGTTGGCGAAGCTTTACAGGAGTTCGCCGTGTTTTTGGAGCCATGGGAGGAGTGGAGGAGAGAGCAAGAGGAGAGGAGGAGCTTCAGATGCTGCAGGAGAAAGTTTCCCAGGTGACTCGACTGAGCAGAGCAGCTGCTCGGTCGAGCAGATGCAAAAGAAGAAGAAGCAACAGATATGTAGGCTGCTCGGACCGAGCACTCATAGTGCTCGATCGAGCAGCTATTCATTCCGAAGCCCAACTAATTCTTGCACGGCTCGAGCAGTTCCTTCAGCGACTGAGTCAGCTATCTACTCGGATCGAGCAGAGCTGACTCGGCCCGTGCAGACAGAGTAAAGATTTTGGAGGATTGCGATTTTCTGTCGTGCTCGGTCGAGTAGTGCATCTGCTCGGACCGAGTGGATGACTGAGCAACACACTGCACGACCGAGTCATCCACTCGGTCGATGACGCTGAAGGCCATTTTTGGAAGGATTTTTGGGAGCAGCTGTTGAGCGATTTTGGGGAGTGAAGTCTGGGAGCTGCGACAGCGTTTAGGGGGAGAATTTCATTCTGAGTTTTTTGTTCAGTTTTTTGAGCAGAGATTAGAGAATAATTTTGTTAGATCTAGATTAAAAACTCTTGAATATTGTTGGATCGAAATTGATTGGAAGCTTATTTGTTCTTCTCGTGCTCTTAGAATCTCGGTATTTCTTTGGATCTATTAATCGCTATCTTTATTTATCTATTGCTGTAAGTTCTCAATCTTCATTTATCAATTTGTTATGATGTTTTCACCTCTAAAAATTGTATTTTTGTTCGTTAATATTGTCATGAGGTAGTAGTCTTTTCTAGGGTTGATGGGTTAGCCTTAAGATCCTAGGGGGAAGACGTAGATCTGGATCCCTATGTTGAATTAGGAATTTAGGGGAGTATTTCGGTCGATCCTACCGAATCCCTAGATAAACTATAATGAGATCATGCCCACGGTATGTGGAATTGATGTGCTTAAGGGGTATCCTTGGGATTAGTATAGGGAAATCGGTGGATTCAACCAAGGCTCGTGACCATGCCCGGCTCGTGCCTTGAGGGGATCCCGACGAACTATATCGCTACGTTGACGGCTACCGCTATTGCTTCAACAAGAGCCACCGAAATATCTCGCAATTCTAATCCACGAGAGTGGTATGAATTGGGAGATTAATCCCCTAACCCTAATGCAATGTAAGGATTCTATTCCAACATCGATCCCCAATGATCTTAGCGGTCATCCCTAACACCCTAGTCCTTTTTATTATTAAAACAACAACACAATAACCAATTCTCTCCACCCGATAGCTATCTCACATCGAGATATAGAAGTAAACTGAGAACCCAAATACACTGTCACCGTCCCTATGGGATTCGATATCTTTTATACTACAATTTGACACCGTCCGCTTGCGGATAGAGCCCGAAATTGACACCTAGGGGCCATACCACGCCTGGCGATTGTGACACCGCCAGGTGGAATCTAGGGGTAGGTTTCGGGTGCGTCAAGTTTTTGGTGCCGTTGCCGGGGACGGCAATAGTGTTATCTCAGTTTATTTTTATTTCGAGAAGTTTGCAAGAAAATCTTTCCATTTCTCACCTTTCCACACTTTTTATTCTCTTTCTATTTCTTTTCTGCCTTGCTACTAACATCTCCCTCCAGCTAGTGATTATTCCTGACTAATCTGACATAATGGAGATGGTGATGCGAGTACAGTGGACCTGTGAATCTGACAGTAACTCAGATGAGTTTAGCTTATCTCCTTATCATTTACATGGTCTTCAGGATTTGCGCACGGACGAATCCATGATTGAATGGGCAGCTAGGGAACTGATTGATGCAGTTCGGTTCATCGGCTCAGGAACTTATGTTGCAGGTAACACAAATCAGCAATTGGTCATGGATCATATAATGAACAATGTTTCTGATGCAGGTACCATTGAGGGCGACATTCGCATAAGCTTCGAAGAGGACGTGATATTCCTCCATACCATTGAGGCCTTACCTGTTGATGCAGGCTGGAGAGAGACTCGTCAATTGGAGCCACTGGACGATTCTCAGTTATTGGATAGAATAGAGAGCGTGGTAACTGATGTATGGGCCTATGGTCCAGTGGAATTCCATACAGATGACTTGGTTACACAAGAGCTCTCAGTCTTTATTGCGAATGCTTTCCACAATGCAGATGCCTTGGATGGTGTCCCCGTCGCTGATGGAATCTATGTGCAATACGAGGGAGACTGATCACTCCATATTTTACACCTTTTTTTCCGCATGATTGCATGCCATTTAGATCGCTCAAATCATGTTTTTCACGATTTATCGACAATATTGCGATACTTTTCACGATTTGTTGTTTTGTCGTATTTCAGGAGATTTGGAGCGATTTGGAGTGATTCCGAGATACACCTACTCCGGAGTGTCACCGAAGACTTCCCTGAGGGGTATTTTCAGATTGGAGAGGAGCGGAAGAAGAAAGAACGTCGTAGGAGCGACGAGGATGCAAAAACACTCAGAATGGGTATTTTTGGTGTCTCACTCGGTCGAGTGAAGAAGTCACTCGGCCGACCAGAAGACCCCGCTCGGCCGGCCAGATCGGACACGCTCCAAGTGTGCACTCGGCCGAGCATCGGAAGCCACATCGGTCGAGTGACGAAACCCCGTCTGCCCGAGTGGCACTCAGACGACGCCCATCAAAAACTCCCAACTTACTGTTTTTCGTCAGCCTGAGCATCAGAAGACCCACTCGGCCGAGTGGCAATTGCCGACCGCCCGAGTGAATAGAAGCCCATCGGCCGAGTGACGACAACTCACTCGGCCGAGCGACGCCCGAAGTGAAGACCCCCAAGACCCCAGAACTTACTGGAAATTCTCAGGGTCTCCCACTCGGCCGAGCGACTTTTGTCACTCGGCCGAGTGAGCCGCGCTGCCTGTAGCGTAAATTGCGATTTTCAGGCTGCGCATGGGCAATTTTGTCACAGTTTTTTGGGCGATTTTGGGGGGTATTTAACCCCAGTTTTTAACCTAGGTTAGAGAGCTTTTTCCTTACTTTTTGGCAGCCTTTTAGATTAAAATTTTTAGCTTTTGATTCTTGTGATTGGAGAGGAGAGAAAAGGTTATTTTTGTTGGATTCTTGGAGAACTAAATTGGTTTGTCTCCCTCTTCATTAAAAATCTAATTTTTATTTCTTATTTGAATATTGCCATGAATTCTATTGCTATTTCAATTGATTATTCTTGCATTTGTGATATGATTTGTGAGTAGTCCTTGCGTCTTGGGGCGTGGGGATGAACCCTACAAGCCCAATTTCCGATTTGTGATGATTTGGTAGAACTATCGCTAGAATTGCTATTAGGGTTAGTTTGGGATCGATATATTACGGATAGCTAGGTGTTCATATCGCTTGGGATTTGCAAGAGATTGGATCCCAATTCGATAGGAAACCCTAGAAATCTGAATTAGGTTGAAATTGAGTTTCCGTAGTATCGGTTTGCAAGATATTGGACCGATACTAGGGTTCTCGGTTGCAATTCCATACCGATACCCGTTTGCAAGAGATTGGACGGGTAGGAACTATCCCAACCTAGGGCGTAGCCCGAGTTTGCACGAGAGTGGGCTCGGGATGCGATTGAACAATGACGTTGATCCTAATGCTAGCTTGCCTAGGCTAGGGTTTGCAAGAGATTGGACCCGAACCTAGGTTAGCTATAGACCGACAACAGCGCGAGAGCGTGAGCTAGGTTTTACATTCAGTTGCAACTAGTTCATCCAAAATTCTACTCTAGCAATTGTGATACCAATGAATCACATTGACGAGATACGGTGAGTAGCGGGGATTCCCTATTCCCTAGGTGTCTTTATTTGATTTTATATCTCCATACTTTGTCTGACGATTGTGACAGGATCGCCGAAAGGCAAATTCCCTCTTTTCTGTCCCGATAGCCAGGTTGTTCATAGAAGGCACTGTCATAAGTCCTCCCTGTGTTCGATACCCGCTCGCCGCTACACCATGCGCTTGCGGTAAAACTACACGGTCGCTCTTTCGGGTGTACGCCCGGTGCCGATCAAGTTTTTGGCGCCGTTGCCGGGGAGGCCATTTTGACGGTGTTCGGCATCGACCACCCGGTTATTTTTCTTTCTTTCTTTACTTTCTTCTATATCCTGTTCTAACTCTGTTTGCAGCCCTATTTGCATATTCTCCCCGTATTTTGCATAAGATCTTAACAGGTAGAATGGAGGATGCAATGTCGACAATGGAACTCACTCAGGGAGATTATGACTCCTTCACAGACCTCCTTAAGGAGCTTGTCGATGAGGTCCACGCCACCGGAGCTTTTGCTATCGATATCAAGGACCCCGACGAACAACTGTTTGCTAGTTTTGTGATGGATCAAGTCTCCCCGGATGGGACTATCGGGGGCAATGTCAGAGTTGATGTGATAGACGACAAGTTATATTTCGAAGACGGTAGAACAAGTGTCGAAGAGCACTATACTCCCGAAGAATCTTTCGAGCAAACCAATGTTCAGGGAGTTACACTCTATGACACTCACTCTTGCTTTTATGAATCGTCTGATGTGTTTCTTGATTCCAGGAACGAACCGGAGAAGAGTGAAGTTTTTGAAGATGCTAGCACAGAATCGGAGAGCATCTATTTCGATGCATCGCCCTCACTAAGGAGTGAGTCTGAATCTTCACATGAGAGCACACCACCTGAACATGAGCTAAACTCGGATGTCGAAAGAGAAGCCAAACTCATGCGAGCGGATGAAGTAGAAGGGACGACACCTTTTGAGGTAGAACTTAAACAATTACCACTGAATCTAAGGTATGCCTTTTTGGGTAATAAATTAACTTTTCCGGTGATAGTTAACTCCCACCTCACGCATGATCAACTTGAGAGACTCCTAGACATTCTTAGGAGCCACAAAGATGTCCTTGGCTACACTATCTCCGATTTAAAAGGGATAAGCCCTAGGCTTTGCACACATAGGATCCATTTGGAGGATACCGACGCCACCTCCATAGAGCCTCAAAGGCGGTTAAACCCGAACATGAAAGAGGTGGTTAAAAAGGAAATCCTAAAATTTCTCGACGCCGGTATTATTTATCCTATCTCTGACAGTAGATGGGTTAGCCCCGTTCACGTCGTCCCTAAGAAAGGAGGGATGACAGTTATAAAAAATGATAAAGGTGAGCCCATTTCTACACGCACCGTCACAGGATGGCGAATGTGCATTGACTATAGGAAACTAAATAAAGCGACCCGAAAGGACCATTACCCATTGCCCTTCATTGATCAAATGCTTGAACGCCTAGCTAAACATAAATACTTTTGCTATTTAGATGGGTATTCGGGGTTCTTCCAAATCCCTTTGCACGAAGATGACCAAGAAAAGACCACTTTTACTTGTCCCTATGGTACCTATGCCTACCGTAGGATGCCGTTTGGTCTTTGTAATGCTCCCGCCACCTTTCAGAGGTGTATGACATCCATATTTTCTGATTACATTGAAAATATTATGGAAGTTTTTATGGATGATTTTTCGGTTTATGGAAGTGAGTTTGACTCTTGTTTGGCCAATCTTACTAAAGTCCTTAAAAGGTGCCAACAAAATAATCTCACTCTAAATTGGGAGAAATGTCACTTCATGGTCACGGAAGGTATAGTTCTCGGGCACCTTGTCTCCTCGAGAGGAATTGAGGTAGATAAAGCAAAGATTGAGGTAATCGAGAAACTCCCTCCTCCTATTAATGTCAAGGGCATTAGAGGCTTTCTTTGTCATGCGGGGTTTTACCGTCGCTTTATTAAGGATTTCGCCTCGATTACCCGACCGCTTACTTCCTTGCTGGCTAAAGATACTCCTTTTATTTTTTCAGGCGAATGCTTGCAAGCCTTCAATACCTTGAAGGAAGCACTAGTTTCCGCGCCCATCATACAACCACCGGATTGGAGCCTTCCCTTTGAGCTAATGTGTGACGCTAGCGACCAAGCCATTGGAGCGGTATTGGGACAAAGGAAAGATAGGAAGCTTCATGCGATATTCTATGCGAGCAACACATTGGATGACGCGCAGAAAAACTATACAACTACCGAAAAAGAGCTTCTAGCGGTCGTCTATTCCATCGAGAAGTTTCGCTCCTACCTCCTGGGTTCCAAGGTGATTGTCCACACCGACCATGCGGCGTTGAAGTATCTTTTAAACAAGAAGGAAGCCAATCCTCGGTTAATTAGGTGGATACTCTTGTTGCAAGAATTTGATTTGGAGATCAGAGACAAGAAAGGTACGGACAATGTCGTGGCGGATCATTTGTCTAGGCTTATTCGTGACAAGGAGGATGAGAGTTTACCTATCGACGACACATTCGTGGATGAGAGGCTATATGCCATAAAGCCTGGGGAAGTACCTTGGTACGCGGACTTCGTCAATTACTTGGCTTGTGGAATTAAACCGCATGGGATGCCCACGCATCAAAAGAGGAGATTTTTGCATGAGGTCCGTAGCTATTTTTGGGAAGATCCATACCTCTTCAAGATATGCAAAGATAGTGTTATTCGGAGGTGTGTTTCTAAAGAGGAGGCAACGTCTATCATTTTGCATTGCCACTGTATGCCATGCGGGGGACATCATGCCGCCTCTAAGACAACCGCTAAGATTTTGCAGAGCGGATTCTTCTGGCCAACTATCTTTAGAGACACCCACGACTTTGTAAAGGGGTGCGATAGATGCCAACGGACCGGGAATATCTCCAAACGTAATGAGATGCCAATGAGGCCCATCTAAGAAATTGAACTTTTTGATTGTTGGGGAGTGGACTTCATGGGACCATTTCCGTCGAGCAATGGTAACAAATACATCCTATTGGCGGTTGACTACGTCTCCAAATGGGTGGAAGCAATTGCTACCCCTACTAATGATGCAAGGGTCGTCTCTAAGTTCTTCAAGCAGAACATCTTCCCATGCTTCGGAGTGCCTCGTACTTTGATAAGCGACGGGGGGAGCCATTTCATAGAAAACAAGTTTGAAGCCATGCTGAAGAAGTACGGGATAAACCATAGGGTTGGCATGGCGTATCACCCCCAGACAAGCGGCCAAGTGGAGGTCTCAAATAGAGAGATCAAGCAAATTCTTAAGAAGACTGTGGATCGATCTAGAAAAGATTGGTCAATGAAGCTAAACGATGCTCTATGGGCATATCGCACGGCCTTTCGCACTCCCATCGGCACCACACCGTTCCGACTTGTTTATGGGAAAGCTTGCCACTTGCCGGTAGAGTTGGAACACCGTGCATATTGGGCCATCAAGACCCTTAATTATGATTACAAGAGTGCGGCGGTGAGGTGACTCTTGGACATCAACGAGCTTGATGAGATAAGGAGAGACGCCTACGAGAGCTCAAGAATTTACAAAGAAAGGACCAAGATTCTCCACGATGCGCGCATAACCGTTATAGACTTCAAAGTAGGAGACAAGGTCTTGCTATATAATTCCCGGCTTCGACTATTTCCCGGTAAGTTGAGGTCACGTTGGTCCGGACCTTTCACCATCAAGCACATACAACCGGGAGGAGCTTTCGAGTTGGAAAGCAAGGACGGAGCCACATTCAAAGTAAATGGTCAGAGGCTCAAGCATTATTCCGAGGGAGTCCCAATGGGAGAAATCAATAGAATATATCTGCTTAAGAGACGGCCGGATGATCTTTCATACCTCCTTGACGAGGTTATTGAGGAGGCGATCCCCCATTCCATCGGCGCTCTATTCAAGGAAGACTTTGAGGAAGGGCCGGACTTAGGCCAAGAAGAAAAGATGGAGCATTCCCCCGACCCCTCCATGGAAATTGATGAAGGCGACACTGATGTCACGAGAATACGAGAGCTCTGCAAGCTCTCAAAGATGAAGACTCCAAGGAAAGCCCCACCGATATGAAAATCGGTGTCACCGGTGAAGCCGAGGCCCGGAGCAAGCACTAGCTTGGGGGAGTCACCCCCCAACACTACCCGAGGCAAAGGAGCACCGAGGAAGAACACCCCGCCACAACATCCAAATTTAAGCGTTCTTCCCAATAAATTCGACGGGTGCATCTCATATGCACCCAATATCTCGCATTAAATTGAAAATCAAAGGGGGTCGAGCTCAAGACCTTAAACGAGCACTTGTCGGGAGGCAACCCGACGGTTATCGCTTTATTTTTACTTTTCCTTTATTTTTGTTTTAGAAATTATTAGTGTTTTGAGTCGTTTGCCTAAAAATTTCGTGATAACGGGTCCTATTTTTCTTTGACAGGAGAGGAGAAATGGATATCTATCATTAGGAGGTTGAACAAGGCGACGAGGAGCGCTCCAGGAATGAGCTCGATGCTTAGGAGGAAGATGAAATCAATTGGAGGAAGAAAAACAGAGTTTAGAGCCTAAACGAAGCCAAACAGCAGAAAACAGGGTTCACTCGGCTGAGTATACTAGTCACTCGGCCGAGCACATAAGTTCGTCCGCCCGAGCGGCTCACGAACGAGGGAAGTCTGCTGTACCCAACTCTCTGTTTCTTTTCTTGATTTCAGTATAATTTCCACTCGGCCGAGTATATATATTCACTCGGCCGAGTAAAACTGATACGCTCCTAGGGCGAGTAATGCCGAGTAGCTTGAGCCACTCGACCGAATGGACTAATTCCACTCGGCCGAGGGTGGCAAGGCCACTCGACCGAGTCGTAAGCGGGGAGGAATTTTCAAAAAAATATTTTTGTTACGTCACTCGGCCGAGTGACATAGTCACTCGGCCGAATCCTAACTTTCCCTATTTAAGCACGGCGGGCTCGGGCGCGAAATACGAAGCGTTATTTTCTCTCCAGCACCCGAGCCCGTGCCGCGAACTCCCCATCGTCGCGATCTCTCACGACCACTCGCCCGATCCGTCGCCCCGCCGCCGTGCTCGGCCACTCACCGCCGGCCGAGCCTGCCGCGCCTCTGCCCGAGTCGCCGCCGGCGACCTCCTTGCCGGTCGAGCTCCGGTACCTTTATTTTGCCTCTTTTCTCCTCTTTTGCGTATTTTTCGACGATCTGTGTGTTTAACGAACCCCAAATTCAAATTAACTTCATTATCTATCTATTATACACCTAACCCCCCATACATTTTGAATATTACTTGCTGATATCTTCGTTTGATGTGCAGGGTAAATTGGGGAGCTTAGGGGATCCCAGGGGAGCTTCCGGGGAGCGTTTTTGGCTTCATGGGTCCACTATATTGCTCTCGCGGCGTGTTACGGTATACTCGTTCCACTCATTTGCGCACGCCGCATTTTTTACGTTTTTGGTGAGCACCCGGGGCCCACATGCCGCCCCGGACACGGCCGCGGTCGAGGAGAGCTTCCGCCAAGCGGAAGCGGCCGGATGAGGCCGGCCCCTCCCACGAGGTGGAGGACTCTCCTCCGCCTACACCACCACACCCCGTTCACCCCGCACAGCCTGTAGACCCCGCACACCCCGCACAGCCTGCAGAGCCCGTTCACCCCGTACAGCCACTCCCTGCCAACCCACAGCCACCACCACCGCCGCCGGCTCCACTTGTCGGGCCGCTGGGGATTACGTTCCGAGACGACGCACACCGCGTCGTTTTTGAACGTATTTCCCAGCGCTTGATTGTACCCTCCAGGTTCGCACACCTTACAGACCTAGGACGCCTGGGGGTACTCGAGGGGATGCTCACGTTGTATGACAACGTGGGTTAGCGAGATTTTTTCCAAGTGTCGGCGGACACCTTCGTCCGTCCGACACTTGAGGTGCTTAGTTCTATCGCCCGGACCGACGAGGGATGCTCGTTTAGGTTCATGGACCGAGAGTGCCAGGTCACTCTCGGTATGATGAGAGCTTTCTTTTCGTGGCCTGATGTCCCCGGGGCCGACCGTGGTTACGCCCCCACTCACATTCCCCCACCTTCCTTCGACTCCGGCGCTTTCTGGGCCCAGATCACGGGTTTACCTGCTGACTTTGACCCTAGTAGGGCCAAGGCCTCGGCCATCGTCCACCCCTGCCTCCGCATAGCTCAGTGCCTTATGGCGACTACCTTTTTGGCGAGGTATGAGCCTGGGACGATGTCCACGCCGGAGCTTTATATGCTCTATGCGATGACGTGCCCCAGAGCTCTAGCTAGGGATAGTGACGAGTTGGTCCCCGTCGCCATGATTGATATCGCGAGCTGGTTTTTGGACCGCATCATCGTATCGATGAGCGCTCGCTCACCGATGTGTTGCGGCAGTCTGATCACCCAGCTCGCACTGATGACCGGTGAGGACTTTTCGGATGACCTGCGACGAGCCCCGGGCCCCACTTCACTGTCCATAGACGTCATGGCCCGGATGAAGATGCTACGTCCGTACGGTCAACGGCACTGGGTTTGGTTGCACGGTCCCTACGGTGCGGATTACATGATCCTTCCAAGCCCAGCTCGGACACAGATAGCACCAACACAGGTGGACTGGCTTCCGGCGATGGATCTCCTGATCCCCGTCGCCTACGTGCTTGAGGCCGAGGAGGCCGAGCAGGCTGAGCAGGCCCACGCTGCACACGCTGCACCCGCTGACCCAGTGGTCCCTTAGCAGCCTGATATTTCTGCTGCTCCCAACACCTCTATCCACACTTCTGCCGGTGTCAGGAGTACACTCGCTGAGCCCACCTCCACTACCTCCACGCCCACCACCACTCCCACCATAGCTGGCCCTCTGTCCGTTGAGCCCCTCTGCTCTGCACTTCCCGAGCGCCCACCTACTATAGTTGAGAGCGGAGAGCCCTCTTTTGCTGCCGTTGTGGAGACCGTGGTCGCCACCTCTGTCTCCACCGCAGCCGTTTTTTCTGAGAGTGTCGTGACGTCTGTTCCCATGTCTGTGTCACCGACCTCTCTGGCTGCCTCGTCGCCACTTTTATACTCCACTTCCGCTGCTGCTGCTTCCACCTCATACCACCCTGCGCCCCAGCCTCACACTGAGGCTAGGCCCACACTTGTGAGCACAGCACCTTTCCTCCACATGCCTACTGAGCCCATCCACTACACCACCCGAGTCCGCCAGCCCTGTCCTGCACAGCACAGACAGGTGCGTCCCTCTGCACCACCTCCCCCCCGACACTGTACTTCAGAGCATTCGTGCTCTCGAGGGGGCGGTGAGTGCCCTCAGAGGTGACCTTAGGACCATGTCTGCCACCGTCACAGCTATGGCCAGCCGCTTCGACCTACTTCCGGGCATTCACTATTGCCTCACTCAGATTCTCGAGCGGCTTCCTCGCGTACCCACACCCACCCAGCAGGTACCCACCCCCACTCCTACACATACCCAGCCTGCTTCCACACCCACACCCACACCCACACCCACCCAGCAGACTGTTCCCCAGCCACCACCACCACCACCACCGCCTCAGGACGGAGACGGCACAGCCCCACCCTCTTAGGCACCCTTGATGCCATTGATCTTTTTTGTCGTCATGCTGCCCGTCTCTGCTGGGTCCTGATGATTTTTGACCACCCCCTCCCCTCACTGTTTTTGGGCCACACATTTTGTTCATATCTTTCTGTATCATTTTTGGGAGAGAGGGAGAGTTTTTGGTGTCACACTTTTATATCTGATTCACTCCTATATCTGCATGCATCATGTCCGCATCATATTTTTCATTTCGTTATTTTTATTTTTATTTTCTTTTTCATCATGCATGCATCCTCACCTTCCCCTCACATTACACGTCTCTCGGTGTGCCACACTTTGCACATTGAGGACACTGTGCACTTTAGCGTGGGGGAGTGAGTTCTCACGTTCTTTTCGATTGACCACCTTCATTTTTAGTTTTTTTCACGTCATTTTCCGCTTTTGCACTCACTTTCATCATTTTTTCCTTTTTTTACCATGCATCACGTTTTTTCTCATTTTCTTCGTGTGCTGCATTGTAAATAGCTTTATTTTTCCTCTTTATCTTTATTTCTTTTTCATCTCATGCTAGAGATGACTTTTCTGTGATGATGATGATGTGGAGTTAGCTTTCTCTATATGCATGCTATATTTGTCATGTCTTAGATTTTATTTCTGATATCATATGCTGTGATTTGCCTTACATTTAGAGATAGTAACCCACACTTTTTCAGCATGAAAATGGATGAAATTTTATTATTAGCTGAGTCTGAATATTCATATGTATGCTATCGTAGAAAACACACCAAGATTCACGCATTGAACGCTCATATCTGGAGTACCGTTTTCTTTTCCTATATCACATCTATTTGCATGATTTGTACATTTCACTTCAGGATGATTGAATGATGTTAGCTATGATAAATCTGGATTAGTTTTGCTTTTTGTGATCGAAACCGAGTAGATTAGATTACCCTGCTGAAGTTGTCGTGCACGTCTTATAGAGTGAACTGAGAGACATATTTATTTCTTTCTCCACATATCTTGAACATCAATTCTCCATTTTAAAATCATTGGTGAATCTCCCCTTAGCGATTCTAGTATTTGGCATTTCCCCCGTTATTAAAATCCTAGCTCCAAATTTCCCAAAACCAAAGAAAGAAAAAGAAAAATTCTTGTATATCCTTATTTCTCTTTGATTTGGGATCATTGTGTATATGTGATATAAAAAAAAGAAGAGAAAAAAGAGAAAAAGAAAAGAAAAAGAAAAGAAAAGAGAGAAGAGTCTCAATAAACGATCCCATCTCATGTTCTCTCGTTCTTCCCTCTTTTTGTTTTTATCTTTATTACTTTTGGAGCTTCGTAAAAATGGGGATGTAAATATTGTTTTTGTGCCACCACGCTTAAAGATAAGCTTGGGGGAGGGAATCCAATGATGTGTGAGAGAGTGACTACTTGACGGTGCACGTCAACCTAGGCTAAGTAATATTCTATACTCGGTGAGATTGTTTTAGCTTCACGAAATCCAGAAATCTATGCCTAGCACTCATTTCATGAAATCCACGCTTTTCTATTCTTTCTATTCTATTGCGTGATATTCTTATACTCCTCATAGAAAGCATTCAATTGAAAAGTGTGTGATCTGCGATATTGTATACTGCTTTAAATGATTCAGACGATGTTAATTTTAGAATTATTCGGTTTTTCATAATATATCAATATTCTTGGGTTTTCTATTTCTATTTGCACCATTATACTATGATATCGAAATAAAAGTCTTTGACATGTGTTTTACATTCAGTGCATGCTATATGAGTAAGCAAAACCCACGTCCTGAGAAAAATGATCTAGCAGCTTCCCTCTTCGCTTTCTTCTTTCTTCTTCGTTTTTCGTTTTCCGTTTTTCGTTGTTTTCGTTTTCTGAATCCACCGGTTTCGCCTTTTACTTATCTTCCTCGAGGACGAGTAA
This sequence comes from Scilla litardierei, assembly GCA_030789695.1. NCBI lineage: Eukaryota > Viridiplantae > Streptophyta > Magnoliopsida > Asparagales > Asparagaceae > Scilla > Scilla litardierei. The sequence continues at coordinate 74,290,004 of CM061135.1, forward strand.
GAGGTAAGCTTGGGGGATTTTGATCACTCCATATTTTACACCTTTTTTTCCGCATGATTGCATGCCATTTAGATCGCTCAAATCACGTTTTTCACGATTTATCGACAATATTGCGATACTTTTCACGATTTGTTGTTTTTGTCGTATTTCAGGAGATTTGGAGCGATTTGGAGTGATTCCGAGATACACCTACTCCGGAGTGTCACTGAAGACTTCCCTGAGGGGTATTTTCAGATTGGAGAGGAGCGGAAGAAGAACGAACGTCGTAGGAGCGACGAGGAGGCAAAAACACTCAGAATGGGCATTTTTGGTGTCTCACTCGACCGAGTGAAGAAGTCACTCGGCCGACCAGAAGACCCCACTCAGCCGGCCAGATCGGACACGCTCCAAGTGTGCACTCGGCCGAGCATCGGAAGCCACATCGGCCGAGTGACGAAACCCCGTCCGCCCGAGTGGCACTCAGACGACTCCCATCAAAAACTCCCAACTTACTGTTTTTCGTCAGCCTGAGAATCAGAAGACCCACTCGGCCGAGTGGCAATTGCCGACCGCCCGAGTGAATAGAAGCCCATCGGCCGAGTGACGACAACTCACTCGGCCGAGCGACGCCCGAAGTGAAGACCCCCAAGACCCCAGACTTACTGGAAATTCTCAGGGTCTCCCACTCGGCCGAGCGACTTTTGTCACTCGGCCGAGTGAGCCGTGCTACCTGTAGCGTAAATTGCGATTTTCAGGCTGCGCAGGGGCAATTTTGTCACAGTTTTTTTGGGCGATTTTGGGGGGTATTTAACCCCAGTTTTTAACCTAGGTTAGAGAGCTTTTTCCTTACTTTTTGGCAGCCTTTTAGATTAAAATTTTTAGCTTTTGATTCTTGTGATTGGAGAGGAGAGAAAAGGTTATTTTTGTTGGATTCTTGGAGAACTAAATTGGTTTGTCTCCCTCTTCATTAAAAATCTCATTTTTATTTCTTATTTGAATATTGCCATGAATTCTATTGCTATTTCAATTGATTATTCTTGCATTTGTGATATGATTTGTGAGTAGTCCTTGCGTCTTGGGGCGTGGGGATGAACCCTACAAGCCCAATTTCCGATTTGTGATGATTTGGTAGAACTATCGCTAGAATTGCTATTAGGGTTAGTTTGGGATCGATATATTACAGATAGCTAGGTGTTCATATCGCTTGGGATTTGCAAGAGATTGGATCCCAATTCGATAGGAAACCCTAGAAATCCGAATTGGGTTGAAATTGAGTTTCTGTAGTATCGGTTTGCAAGAGATTGGACCGATACTAGGGTTCTCGGTTGTAATTCCATACCGATACCCGTTTGCAAGAGATTGGACGGGTAGGAACTATCCCAACCTAGGGCGTAGCCCGAGTTTGCACGAGAGTGGGCTCGGGATGCGGTTGAACAATGACGTTGATCCTAATGCTAGCTTGCCTAGGCTAGTGTTTGCAAGAGATTGGACCCGAACCTAGGTTAGCTATAGACCGGCAACATCACGAGAGCGTGAGCTAGGTTTTACATTCAGTTGCAACTAGTTCATCCGAAATTCTACTCTAGCAATTGTGATACCAATGAATCACATTGACGAGATACGGTGAGTAGCGGGGATTCCCTATTCCCTAGGCGTCTTTATTTGATTTTATATCTCCATACTTTGTCTGACGATTGTGACAGGATCGCCGAAAGGCAAATTCCCTCTTTTCTGTCCCTATAGCCAGGTTGTTCGGAGAAGGCACTATCATACGTCCTCCCTGTGTTCGATACCCGCTCGCCGCTACACCGTGCTCTTGCGGTAAAACTACACGGTCGCTCTTTCGGGTGTACGCCCGGGGCCGATCAGAGACACACTACGCTTCTACAACGATCTCCTCCTACAGATTTCAGCATGTGAAGAACGTGCTTGTGAGGAGTACACAGATCCCTCACTATTACAAAACGACATCGACCAGGGAAGTCCTTCAGATTCTATGTTTAATAGTGAATGCGTACCTGAACACCTTTCCTATGTTGACAAGTGCGCTATGGAAATGGAATCTGCAGACGTCTGCCATGACGTACCATCATCTCCCTGCTCTTCCTATGATTCTGCCAACGAAGAGTTTCCACCTTCTGAACCAGAAATTGAGGACGCATCTTTCTCACAGGTGAGAGATGACGAGGGTACATCGCCCCCTCAGGTAGAACTAAAACCTCTTCCTGCCAATTTGAAATATGCTTTCTTGGGGGAAAATTCCACATACCTCGTTATTGTCAATGCGGCTCTCACCGAGCTCCAGCTAGAAAGCCTCCTAAAAATCCTTAGATCCTACAGAAAAGTAATATGGTACAACATCGCTTACCTGAAGGGTATCAGCGAAACCATATGCACCCATAGGATTTATCTAGAGGATAAGGATGCTACCTCTATTAAGCCTCAAAGGTGACTGAATCCCAACATGAAGGAGGTAGTGAAAAAGGAGGTCTTGAAGCTTTTGGAGGCCGACATTATCTATCCCATTTTTGATAGCAAATGGGTCAGCCCTGTGCAGGTTGTCCCTAAGAAAGGGGGCATGACAGTCGTTAGGAACGAAAAAATGAGCTAATATCCACTAGGACTGTCACTGGTTGGCGCATGTGTATCGACTACATGAAACTCAATAAGGCCACCAGAAAAGACCATTTCCTCTACCCTTCATCGACCAAATGCTGGAGCGCCTAGCCAAACACAAATACTTCTATTACCTAGACAGATAATCTGGATTCTTCCAAATCCCGTTGCATCGGGAAGACCAAGAAAAGACGACGTTCACATGTCCATACGACATATTCGCCTATCGAAGAATGTCGTTTGGGCTATGTAATGCACCTGCCACATTTCAAAGGTGCATGACGTCTATTTTCTCAGACTTCATTGAGAATATTATGGAAGTCTTCATGGATGATTTTTCTGTTTATGGCACCGAGTTTGATGATTGCTTAGCAAATTTATCCAAGGTTCTAGAACGATGTCATGAAAATAATCTGACCCTGAATTGGGAAAAGTGTCATTTCATGGTGACAGAAGGGGTTGTGCTTGGCCACGTTATCACCTCCAAGGGAATTGAGGTTGATAAAGCCAAGGTCGAAGTTATTAAGAGTTTACCACCTCCCACTAACCTTAAGGGCATCAGTGGTTTCCTAGGGCACGCAGGTTTTTATCGTCGATTCATAAAGGATTTTTCTAATATTGCTCGCCCTTTCACAGAGCTCCTCGCCAAGGACGCTCCTTTTGTGTTTACTGACGCCTGTTTGCTAGCCTTTAACAGGTTAAAGGAAGCTCTCATCTCAGCACCGATTATACGGCTGCCAGATTGGAATCTGCCGTTTGAGCTTATGTGTGACGCTAGTGACCAAGCAGTGGGAGTTGTTCTTGGCCAAAGGAAGGAAAGCTTCATACTATATACTACGCTAGTAAGACCTTGGATGATGCTCAAAAGAACTAAACCACTACGGAGAAGGAGCTGCTAGCCGTGGTTTATTCTATTGAGAAGTTCAGGTCCTACCTCTTGGGGTCCAAGGTGATTATCCACACGGATCATGCGGCGTTGAAATACCTACTAAGCAAGAAGGATTCTAAACCACGTCTGATACGGTGGATCCTCCTGCTCCAAGAATTTGATATTGAGATCAAGGAAAAGAAGGGAGCAGAGAATGTAGTAGCAGACCACCTGTCGCGGTTAATCCAAAAGCACGGTGATGACAGCTTGCCGATTGACGATTCTTTCACCGGCGAACAATTATTTATGGTGAATTCCTCTGAAGCCCCTGGTACGCTGATATAGTGAATTACCTGGTGAGAGACATAGTCCCGCACGGATTGGTGACCTATTCGAGGAGGAAGTTCCTACACGATGCCAAGAGTTACTTCTGGGACGACCCGTACCTGTTCAGAACATGCACTGACGGGATCATCAGGCGATGTATCCCAAAGGAAGAAGCGAACTCCATCATATCGCATTACCACGATCAAACATATGGTGGACACGCAGCTGTCACCAAAACTACGATAAAAATCCTCCAAAGTGGTTTCTATTGGCCCACTATATTCAGAGATGCGAACGAATACATCAAGAAATGTGATAGATGCCAGAGGACGGGAAATATCACGAAGAAGAATGAAACACCCCTTCATGGCATCTTGGAGATAGAACTATTTAACTATTGGGGCGTTGATTTCATAGGACCTTTTCCATCGAGTAACAGCAATACATACATCTTGGTCGCCGTTGATTACGTCTCGATGTAGGTGGAAGCCATGGCCACCTCGACAAACGACGGGAGGATAGTAGCCAAGTTTTTCAAGAATATCATCTTTCCTCGTTTTGGAGTCCCCCGGACAATCATAAGTGATGGAGGGAGCCATTTCATCTAGAAGAAGTTCGAGACGATGCTGAAAAAAATATGGAGTTCATCACAAGGTCGCTCTTGCTTATCACCCTCAGACTAGTGGCCAAGTGGAGGTATCCAACAGGAAAATCAAAAGCATCCTGAAGAAAACAGTTAGCGCCTCAAAGAAGGATTGGTCACACAAGTTGGGCGACGCCCTTTGGGCATATCGCACCGCCTTCAAAGCTCCCATCGGTTCAACCCTCTATAGACTAGTGTATGGAAAAGCTTTCCACCTGCTGGTAGAGTTGGAACACAGAGTGTATTGGGCAATAAAGAAAATGAATTTTGACTACCAAAGCACCGCCACGAGACGGGCCTTACACAGCAATGAGTTGGACGAAATTCGGCTGCATGCTTATGAGAATGCAAAGATATATAAGGAGAGAACCAAGGCTTATCATGATAGGAACATCACGGTGGTTCGCCATGATGTTGGTGACTAGGTACTCCTCTACAATTCAAGATTACGCCTCTTCCCCGGGAAATTAAAGTCAAGGCGGTTCGGCCCTTACAAGATAGTAAGCTTATCTCCGGGAGGTGCCGTTGAGCTCGATGGAAAAAACGGAAACTTCAAAGTAAACGGCCAGAGGATTAAACCGTACAGAGTAGGAGAACTAATAGGACAAGAGGAGACATACTTCCTCGAGGGATCCCCCGTTGACTTTTGAAAAACTTGAGGGAGCCGAGATCATGACTCAAAACGAGCACTTATTGGGAGGCAACCCAATCTCTTATACCTTAAATTTTCTTTTTCAACTTCCTATTTCTTTTTACTCTATCTATCTAAGAAAACCGAATAAAAGGGATATTCATTCCTCTTGAAAACACCAAAATTTGATGAGTTCTCCCACTTTTCAGGTTGAACGTGAAGGGGCACGTAAATCGACATTTTAAACAGAAAGAAGCTGGAAGGGAGCAGCAGATTTGAAGAGAAAACGAAAGAAAAAGGAACAGAAATAAGACACATGTGACTTGACCGAGCAGCCACACTGCTCGGTCGAGCAGCACAGGCACTAGAAACACGAGCAAAAACAACACTCTGTCTGCACGGCCCGAGCAGCCGCATATCGGTCTGAGTAGATATCGACTCGACTGAGCAGCTACACTGCTCGGTCAAGCAAAACAAGGTCGCCCAATAAGAGAGAATCATCACTCTGTCTACACGACCAGGGCGGAATTTGTTCGGTCCGAGCAGACATTGACCTGACCGAGCATCCTACTACTTGGTTGAGTAGAACATGCTTATCAAAACTTGGACAAAATGACGTTCTGCCTACACGGTCCGAGCGACATCAACTCGGGCCGAGCAGTTTCCTGCTCGATCGAGTAACATCCTACTCAACCGAGCATGCTTAAGGGAGTATTTTTTTTATTTCTCGATTTATCTTGCTCGATTTATCTTTTAAAGGAGTATTTTATCTTGCAACTTGCTCGACCGAGCAATCATGTTGCTCGGTCCGAGTCGGCTATAGTTGATTTCGAGGCTTGTTCTTTCGGTCGGGTTCGAGCTGCTTATTTAACCTAAACTCGCCCTTGCCCTTAAAAGCCCTACCTAAATCACCCCCCGAGCTCCCCATCCGCTCGACCCGATCAGTTGATCAAGGCCGTCGCCACCGACCCCTCCTACTCCTAAACCGAGCAATACTAACGCCCAATATATCTCTTCACATTAATCTTCCTCGCTTGACATTACTTTCTTTCAATTCAGGTACGCAGGGTCCACATAATTGGAGCAGCTTAGGGGATACTCCAGATCAGCGGCAATCACGTCTTCGATCACAACGCCATCTCATTCTAGTCGGTACATTCGTTCTCCTATTTACTTTACATACTGCCGCACTCTTTTATACTGCTTGCACGATGCCGCCTCGCCGTGCTAGACCTACCAACACCAGCACAATAAACCCTAGGCCTACTCAGCGTACTCGTCGTATACGCTCACCCATTCAAACCAACACTGTTGGCGAATCATCCACCACTACCCCTCTGCCACCCACCACCCCACTCCCCCACTGAACCTCTTTATATCGGTGACGCTGCATATGACGTTACCTTCCGAGACACTGACCAGGGCGACCAGTTTGTCGCCATGCTCCTACTTTTAGGTCATAGGGGTGGCACCACTCAACAGTCCATCGAGCAGGACCTCCCCTTCTTTTGCAATCTTATTAGGCACTGGCGAGATGACCCACCAATTGAGCCCCAGCCAGATCCACCCACATTACCTGGTCCACAGCAGAGGGACCCATCACCACCCACAGAGGGTGGTGCCTCTGCTTGATGTTGTCCCTACCCGTTTTTGGCCTCCTTCATATTTTATTGTGCCCATCTGTCTGTTCGGGGCCCTGATCTTAGATAGCTTGGGGAAGGACCCACACATGCATCATTATTCATTCATCATTGCATCATGTCATGTTTTTACTATCTTTTTGCACAGTTCTTATTTTATATTCCCCTACCCACCCCACCCTATTTAGCATCATCTCCTGCTTACCAGCGTTTACTCAGCAGTGAGGACACTGCTGGGTTTAGCTTAGGGGATGAGCGCTACCGCTTTATTTTTCATTTTTTATTTTACATTTTCTTCCCTATTTCAGTTTTTATTTACTTTTTCACTACTTTTCCACTTTCTTATCTTTTTTCTCATTCTGCATCATGTTTTCCTGTTTTTGCCCAGCAAGCATCTCTTTTTCTTCATTTTCCTATTTTCCCTGCCTTTTTCACCTTTTATGCTAAGGATGTTTTGCATGATGATACTTCTCGTAGCCCTTAGTAGTTATTCACGATGCTTACTATCTGTTGACATGCTATTAGGGTAGTTTCAGTTTTACTATCTATATGCGTGCATATTCTTTTGCCGATCTATCTGATTTAATGCTTGAAATGAATTGAAAATCAAATGCATGAATTAGAATCTAGTATGCGCTATGTTGGGTAATTCCCCTAGGTTCACGCATCACTAGAACACTTGGAGCAACTGCTTTATATCTTATCCACTGCCGGTTGCATGCTTGATGTCATTATGCTTATTACTGCATGCTTTTTTAGTGTTCATTTAGATGAATGAAAATATCCATGCTATTTATGAGTTTAGTTAGAGTATTATTTTATTAATCTGTTGTGCACCTCTTATAAGTGAACCGAGAGATCCATTATCTTCCTTCTCCACATATCTCTATAGTTCTCTACATATCGGTTGGTTTCATCCCCACAGCTATCCTTACCGCATCTCACTTCCCAAACCCAAAAAGAAAAAGTATAGCTTCTAATTGAAGAAAAAAATGTGTATATATTTATATGTGAAAAAGAAAAGAAAAAAGAAAGAAAATGAATAAAAATTGTTTTGTATCCTTTCATTGGAAGCTATCACAGATACTGGGAAAAAGAAGAAACATTCCATATCCTATTCCTAGATGCGACGCCTCAAGCTAAGCTTGGGGGTGAACCAACTGATCACATAAGTGAGTGTGACATTAGAGTGGAGACGGTACATAACGGGGAGATTTGATAATACTTAAACTTTACGAAACACATGAGTTTTTGGAGAGTTTTCATGAATCGAAATGAATAATTGAATAGCATGATTCTTTCTATTCTCTATTGCATGCTATGTGATTTCTATATGCTCCATGTGTATCTGTGATTGAAAAGTGCATTGCCAACTCCTTTTATACTAGACTATGGACTGCATGAGATTGATATGAGTTGATAGAATTATTTCAGTAGATCCCTATCTTTTGTCTGTATTGCATGCTAGACATATGATCTGTAAAGCTTAAAAGTACAATTAGCATGTATTTTTACTATTTAGAGCATTGTGATATACTGCTTAGGCCTGAGATCTGACCGAACATCCTTAGCACCCTCCATCCACCTCCATTCTATTCTCTTCTTATTTTTATTTCTTATTTTTTTTGTTTTCCTCCCGACGTACCTAGTATTCGTCTTCCTCGAGGAAGAGTAAGAGGTAAGCTTGGGGGATTTTGATGTGTCCATATTTTCTACCTTTTTCATATCATCATGACACACATTGCATGCCATTTTCGCATCTAAATCCCATATTTTCCTACGATATCACATTTCTGACGTTATATTTGAGTTTCGTAGTATTTTATGTGTTTTCAAGGATTTTGGAGCGATTTGGGACCCGACATGAGTATGCTGACATGCCCGTGAGCTCGTTGGTGAAGCTCTACAGGAGTTCGCCATGTTTTGGAGCCATGGGAGGAGTGGAGGAGAGAGCAAGAGGAGAGGAGGAGCTTCAGATGCTACATGAGAAAGTTTCCCAGGTGACTCAACTGAGCAGGCTGCTCGATCGAGCAGATGCAAATGAAGAAGAAGCAACAGATACGTAGGCTGTCGGACCGAGCACTTATAGTGCTCGATCGGTGCTCGGTCGAGCAGCTATTCATTCCGAAGCCCGACTAATTCTTGCACGGCCCTTGCAGTTCCTTTAGCGACCGAGTCAGCTATCTGCTCGGACCGAGCAGGGCTGACTCGGCCCGTACAGACAGAGTAAAGATTTTGGAGGATTGCGATTTCCTATCGTGCTCGGTCGAGCAGTACATCTTTTCAGACCAGTGGACGATCGAGCAACACGCTGCTCGACCGACTCATACACTCGATCACTGAAGGCCATTTTTGGAAGGATTTTTGGGAGCGGCTGTTGCGCGATTTTGGGGAGTGAAGTCTGGGAGCTGCGACATCGTTTAGGGGACGAATTTCATTCTGAGTTTTTTGTTCAGTTTTTTGAGCAGAGATTAGAGAATAATTTTGTTAGATCTAGATTAAAATCTCTTGAATATTGTTGGATCGAAATTGATTGGAAGCTTATTTGCTCTTCTCGTGCTCTTGGAATCTCGGTTTTTCTTTGGATCTATTAATCGCTATTTTTCTTTATCTCTCGCTGTAAGTTCTCAATCTTCATTTGTCAATTTGTTATGATGTTTTCACCTCTAAAAATTGTATTTTTGTTCGGTAATATTGTCATGAGTGAGTAGTCTTTTCTAGGGTTGATGGGTTAGGCCTAAGATCCTAGGGGGAAGACGTAGATCTGGATCCCTATGTTGAATGAGGAATTTAGGGGAGTATTTCGGTCGATCCTACCGAATCCCTCGATAACCCGTACTGAGATCATGCCCACAGTCTGTGGAATTTGATGTGCTTAAGGGGTATCCTTGGGATTTGAATAGGGAAATCGGTGGATCCAACCAAGGCTCGTGACCATGCTCGGCTCGTGCCTTGAGGGGATCCCCAGACGAACTATATCGCTACGTTGACGGCTACTGCTATTGCGTCAACGAGAGCCACCGAAATACTCGCAATTCTAACCCACGAGAGTCGTATGAATTGGGTGATTAATCTCCTAACCCTAATGCAACGTAAGGATTCTATTCCAACGTCGATCCCCGATGATCTTAGCGGTGATCCCTATCACCCTAGTCCTTTTTATTATTAAAACAACAACAACACAATAACCAATTCTCTCCACCCGATAGCTATCTCACTTCGAGATATAGAAGTAAACTGAGAAACCAAATACACTGTCACCATCCCTGTGGGATTCGATATCTTTTATACTACAATTTGACACCGTCCGCTTGCGGATAGAGCCCGAAATTGACACCTAGGGGCCATACCACGCCTAGCGATCGTGACACCGCCAGGTGGAATCTAGGTGTAGGTTTCGGGTGCGTCAATAGGTCGTCAGGATTTGCGGATTTCCTTCAAAGCACCCTTATTCTGTGAAAGTCTGAGGCGGGAACCACGCCGATGCAATTTCACAATGAATGACTCAACAACATTCCGCTTCTCCTCACTCCTAGGTTCTCCCAAGAAGAAAGTTGGGGGCATACAAGCACAAACAAACACAAAGATAATTGAGGCGAACTACCTCTAAGGTGATATCTTTCATTAAATTAAAAATATTTACACTAAGTTTCTTTTAAAAAATATATACAAGTCCTAAGCATGGCCCCAAGATCGGCCCTACATATGCCCCCCCAACAACTAACTATGGCAACGCAACTCGGTCGCCGACCTCCTCCTACCCCTCCGCTTGTTTCTCCACCTCGCTCTTCATCGGTTCTGTCGATGCGACCTCCCCCTGGCCACCTACATCACCGGCCGCTTGATCGCCGGCCGATGGACCTTCTGCTTCCCTTATGTCCTCCTCTTCCTCGCCATCCGAATCCATCAATAACGAGCAGAAGTCGACCTCCAGCTCGGGATGCAGCCTCTTAAGTCTCTTCTTCGCCCTCCCAAGGCCTGCCTGTAGGCCCTCCTCCATGCTCTTGACCCGTACATCCTTCATAATGGGAAGGAGCTTGTCCATCTGATATTTGCAGATGGCCTCCGCCTTTAAGGCTTCCAGATCGACCTTCTTCAGCTCTGCCACCTGATGCTTGAGCTCGGTGATCTCCTTCACCTTTGCCTCCACTTCCGCAGCATGGGCGGTCATCGCAGCGACCCTTCGGGCCTCTGCGTCCTGAAGTCACCGTGCCAGCTCCTCCGAGATCCTATACTGCTTCTCCGTCTCCTCCTTCCGGGTCGCATTAAACCTGCAGACTTTGTCCAGCTTCTCCTCCCCGTTCTGCAGCCTCTTGGCGACCTTCTTGAGTTCGGCCTCCTTCTCCTGCAGCTTATCAGTGGCCGCTTTGAGCTCCATCTTCTTCCTCCCCAGGGTCGCCTTGAGCATGGCCACGTTAGTGTGGCGCTGCAAGGACGTCATCGCCACCACAGCCTACAAAAAAATACATAAGCCTGTACAAAGGAATGAAGAAAATTAGTATGAGCAGAGAGAACAACTAACCTGCATGCTGTGCCAAACCGCCGTGTCACAGAGGCACTCAGCTCAGATATCATACAGGAACTCCCGATCTCTCGACAGCAAATAGTTCTCTGCCAGACAGGCTGCAACCCTGGCGTCCTCGAACAGTGACTCCTGGGCACCTACCCTGAAGCTCGGCATGAAAATATCCACCTTGGGAATAGCGTGGGCCTTGGCTTTCTTCACCTTGAAGCTGGCGAGTGCTGCCTCGGTACTTGGATGCTCCGGCTTCCTCTGATCTGGCTCCCCCTGCTCCCAAGGGGGGCATCCATAGGGCCAACGCTGGGCCCATTTAGCCTTGCTGATCTGAACTCCGATTAGTGGCTCTTGAGGGAGGGCCGAGCGAATGGGAACTGCAATGGCGACCTGAGACGACCCACCCTGGGGCATGGCGGTCGTTAGATCGGCCATCGGCTCCTTGACTGTCGTCACTATAGACGATGTTGCCCCGTGCAAGCTCGCTTTCTCGATGGGTAGGAAAGGCGGCCGCAGACTTCTTTTTCATCCTCTTGCTTCGCTCCTCCTCCTCTGCCCGAGCGGTGGACGCGCCCTCCAGGCTCCGTTTCTACACAGTCTTCTTCAGCAAGCTCGGTGCCACCCCCGTACCTTTGACCTTGGCCGTTGGCTCCTCGGTCGACGGACCCCCCATGGACATCCTCATCAGCTCGTCTTAGGACAGACTCATGTTCGTACCTACAAGGAGAAAAGAGATCAGGGTGAACATATATGAAGACGGTCGCTTAGATCGCAGTACCTTCGGGCCAGATATGTAGGGCGATCTGGTCGTCCTTAACCAGCTCCGTATGTATTCGGAGCTCTTGGGGGATCTCCATCAAGATCTTGGAGTTCTCTAGATCCTGCCCATGCAGAGTAACCTCCTTGTTCGCTTAGGGATTCAACCTCCGACAGTTCGACCGCAGAGTCAAGTCCGATGGCATCAAGATGAAAACGAACCTCTCCTTCCAATCCCTCACTTTACTCGGCAACTCAAGGACGAGATGCAGACCCCTCCTCGAACTGACATAATAGTACATGCCTCTCCGCTTCGCCTCGAAGAAATACCGGAACAGCGGCAGTGTCAGACTTATGCCGCTGTCGAAGTAGAGAACAAGGAACCCAACCATGGCGCTGATCGAGTTCGGCATCAACTGGAAGAGCAGAAGCTCTAGGAAGTTCAGCATGTACAGGAGGAAGGGGTGGAGCGAAAACCGAAGTCCGAGCTCAAAGGTCAGATAATAGACCCCGACTTCGTTGTCCCCAGGTGAGCAGAATCTTTCATCGAGTGTGGGGAGGCAAACTGTATAGGGCAGCCGGATATACTTGGAGCGAATCTCGACGCGACTGATATGTTTTGTCTTGGGCAATATGGCCTGGATCTCCGCCGGGACTACCGTTGTGACTATGCCAAAGGTAGGCACTGTGCCCTTCTTTTTGGTTTTCTTGGGGACCGTCGACGTCGAGGGGACGGTGGGGTTTGTTTCCCACTCATTCGGCCAAGACTCCGTCACGTCCGCCGACACCGTCTGTTCCTCCGTCTCCTCGGTGCTAGCACCCTCAAACTCGTCGAAGTGCTTCTCTATGTGTTTATTAGAGGAAGAAGATTCGGATGTAGTCATCTAATATAGATCGAAGAAAGTACCAAAAAGAAGATCACCGGAGTTCCGACGAAGCGTCGACCGACAGCAAAAGCTCTCGAAAATGAAGAACGAAAAGAAGAAGAAGCTTTTGAAATTCGAACGTAGAAGCCCTCCGCTATTCCCCTTCTCTTTGTTTTATAGAGGGAGTCGACCGATCTTGACCGTTGAAGGTGGGCCACATGGCAAGATCCCAAGCGAAGCTGTCGACTCAACTTCTCCCCAGAGCTGTACGCGGTACGTGTCATGCTCTGAGTGGCAGGGCATCTCGATTTCCCATGCTGTCGAATCACCATAATGACTTTAGAGATTCAGTGGTCATCTCGCATTTAATGCCATAGCTGTCAGCCAGAAGAGAGTGGAGCGCGTCATCTGAGCCGAGCCGGACTTCCCATTTCGAACTCGAATGACGGGGGCAATTATTACGACCTTAAGATCGACCCCGTCGATCTAGGCCAGTATGGTCAAAGCTCAAGTAATAGTCAGCTGAATCTCCTTGATGAGAAATAGCTTCTAGAAGAAGCTCGCCAAGATATAGAGAAGCTCGCCAAGGCTCATGGCAGCCCGCACCTTCAGAGCGGCAAACTTGCCAACCGAACCAAAGAGAAGAGCCCTCCGACTGATCGCACATGATCTACGCTAGCTCACTGATTCGGGATATAAATTGTATGTTTTTACCCCCTAACTATCCCCATTTTGTGCTAAAGAGTAGGCTTAATTGTGCTCCTTTTGAGTATATTTTCATTTCATATCAATTTCGGAGCTTATTCTCATTCTTGACACAAAATACGGATTTTATCGTCGTTATTGGCTTCCTATTATTTTTCATATGCCCCTGGTATTATTGTGATTATATGGTCAATATTTGAGAATTATTGGAGCATTGGAATATTTTATATAGCTTATTGGGAGGTCAATATTGTGTTTTTAATAGTCATTATATTAATTTTCTAATCAAATGGACTAATTTCTCATTCTCCTATTTTTCAGGTACTCCTGGGAGTCTTGGGGATTTTTCAGAATTTTCTGGGATTTTTCAGAGATTTTTAGGTATTTTTTTGGAATTATTTGAAGAAGAAAAGGGGGTTTTAAATCCGAAAATGGAAAATCAATTTGGGCGCCACATGGCGCAATCCGGTCGCGCCACGTGGCGCAGATACCGCCGTCAGCCTAACTCTTTGGGCCGCCGCTTCTGTACATTATAAAAAAAAATTTTTTTTTAATAAAAAAAAGGGCCGAAGCCCGCTTCGAAATTTCGAAGCGGGCCGAAGCCCGCTCCGACTGCTCCCCGCGCGCGCATCATCATATTAAAAAAAAGGATATTGCGGGCCGGCCCAGCGGCCGGCCCGCCCAAGCAGCAGCGCGCGCAAAAGGCAAGCGGGGGCGGGCAGCGGGCGCCCGCCCCCGAGACCCGACCCGCATGGGCTTATTTTTCGCCCAGAGTGCGAAAATTGGAGGGGTTGCTGTTTTGTAATTTTTTTAGGGTTTTCTTGGGGGTTCTTCTTCCCCATTAGGATTAGGGCTAGGGAAGGAGGCCATTGGAGCTTGGGGAGCTTGGAGGAGGTGCCCAAGTGAGAGGGGAGCCTCATTTCTTGAGAAATTGGTGATCTCTTCCCACTTTTCTTGTGTATTTTTGATATCTCTTTATTGTAATGATTTTGGACGAATTTGTGAATGAAAATTCCATCGTTTGTTTCATGATGATAGAGTAGTATTGGATTGCTTGGGTTGTTGTTTATTGATGTTGGGTGTTAAATGTGGCCCTAATTTCCTCTTGCCCTATTTTGAATGTTAATGTTGGATGTTTAATTAGGGCACAATTTTATTGGCCAAGTCCCGAGAGGGCAAATTTGAGAAAATGTCATGCTCGTAATTTGATTAGTGTTCGATTATACGCCCATCCCTATTGCTAATTGTGATGTCCTTTATTGTTAAATTCTCTGATTGGGCTTCCTTAGCCGGATGACCAATTGAAGTATATGAGGGTAATTTGTGCTTAATGAACACCAACATTAGTGAATTCACAACCCATGCTCCTCGCCTTGCTACCCTAAAGTCCACTTTTGGTTCTCTAACCCTAGCCACTTAGGATATAGATTTTTATTTTCTCCACACGTTTTTCATCCATCCACCGTTAGCGAGGTGGTTGTAAAACACTTTAATTTTCTTTATCGATCAAATTTGTGAACGTAGAACGACTTGTCCCTGTGATCCGACCCGGTACTCACCGGTTATTTTTATATTGCATTGACACTCCTACGCTTCGGAGCGGAAGGCGTGCACTTGCGCGTTTTTCCGAGTCAACCAATTGGCGCCGTTGCCGGGGACAACGGTTTTTATTAGTAGCAATTTTTGATTGATTTTGAAATTTTTAGTGTGATACTTCTATCTCTTAGTGTTGTGTCTTTTCCTTTTATTTATTCTCCACTTATTGAGTCTTTTGGTTGTTTATTTTCATTTTCTTTGGATTTTTTTTTAAAAAAAAACAACATGGCATCACCTTCAAATTTTTCGGACGTTGATTTGGAGGATATCCCACTTCCGCCATACTTCCATGGCACGGAGTGGGAGAACCCTCATTTACATATTAAAAATTTTGAAGATTGGATGCATTCATGTCTTGGTGGGAATATCGATGATGATTGCATATATTTTAGATTCTTTCCCGATTCTTTACAGGATGATGCTAGACTTTGGTTTGATTCATTGTCTCTGGACTCACATTTTACTTGGTTGTCATTTCAGGCTGAATTTCTCCTAGTGTTTTTGCCTATCTTTTTGGAGCAGGTACATGGGCGGCAGGCCATGGAGCATGTATCGAGCTTTATCCAGGCTGAGTGGGAGGCCTACCATCAGGCTTGACAGAGGTTCACTGATTTGGTGCTTGCATGCCCACACCAGAGCTTTCACGAGGATCATCTTCTGCAGATCTTCTACACAGGGTTATCGCCATCTAGGCGAGATTTGGTGCAGATGAGCTGCGGTGGAGAGTTCTTTGATTATTCGACGGAGGATTCATGGTGTTACCTGAGAGACCTTGCAGAGTGGGAGCGGACTGAGCCATCTAGAGAGCAGTCACTTAGATATGAGGATGATGGCCAGTCCCAGTTTCCATTTCAGGATGCAGAGCTGCAGGCCCAGTGTCAGCTTGAGGAGCCACCTTTGGGCTCTTTTTCTTGCGACCCCATGGGATACAGAGTAGAGCAGGAGGATGGGTTGCATGAGAGCCAGGTAGATGACATTGACAGATTATATTTTGAGGAGTCGGAGGAGACAGATGATGGAGTGCGTGTCGACCACGACGGTGACACGATGCATTTTCATTTTGAGGTTGATGAAGAAGTGGATGTGCATGATGGCCGAGAGCAGATCGAGTACACCATGGAGCCTGAGCCACAGGCCACTTCAGAGTTAGCTTCACAGGTCGAGGCGGTTAAGTATTTTGGGAGGACGACTGAGATGAGCTATTTCTGGGATGGCGAGGATGATGCGTGCTTGGATTTGCCCGAGACGTGTCTACCTCCAGTCCTATCACAGATGTCACTTCCCTCGCCTCCGGATGCGCACTTGCCAGACATCGAGGAGGTTTGTGAGGAGCAGTTGTCAGATGTGGGGAGTGCCGCAGAGATCGTTGATGTTGATATGGATGTCAAGGAGGACGATAGCGACGGGGATTGCGAGATGGTATATATTGAGCCCGAGCTCCCTCTTACTCCAGTTTTCTCTCTGCAGCCACTTCCACCTCCTCCTGAGGCCGTGCATCATGCCACATCTAGCACCTATTTCAGGGAAGTTTCCACCATCTCATGCCTTGCATTTCTGAAGCCCAATTTGCACTTCCACATATTTTTGCTTCAGATTATCGTCCATTGCATTTAAATTGTTTTATTTGTTTTGACGACCCAATTTGGAATGCTTTTGCAGGGCATGAGGACATGACTTGGATTGATGCAGCTCGTCTCCCACGTGATCCATATTATCCAAAGGAGATGCTTGGAGTTGCATTGCTGGAATCCAAGGAGGCCGGTGGTGGCCTAGCTCCAAAGCAGCTGGCGGAGGAGCAAATGGATATGATCGAGCAGTTGCCACCACCGTTATACATTCGAGATCCGCCATTTGCCACGGTGTGTTCTTTCCATGTAGTGTAAATAAATAAAATTAAAAGTTAGTTTGCTTTTGCATTTTGCTTTCATATGTATTTCTTTTCTTTTTTAGGATCTTTTGCCAAGATCTAGTACTCTCCCAACATTGAGGACAATGCTGATTTTAAGTTGGGGGGAGAGTGTTAGAATCTTTAGGTTTGGTAGGATTTTGGTGTAAATTTTTTTTTTGAGATCCCTCCATCTTGCTCTCATCCATTGATTTTCATTGAATATTATATTTTGGCCTCCTTGTCCTTACGCCATTAGCTTTGTTTAGTCCCTAATTGCTTAATGCCATGCGATTTTTCGGATTATCATTTTGGTATCAAAATTTCGATGTTCGATTGGCACGTTTTCATTTCTTTTCCAATTTGGAGTCGATTGCTAATATGCCATGTATGAAACTACATTAGATGTTTTGATACTCTCTTTGAGATAATTTTGGAAAAGTTTGGTGTAAGCGATTTCATGTGTTGGGATGAATGGTGTAGTTTTTAATTGGATTGGGAGTGGCCAAATTGTGTTTGTTTTGTTTTCCTCTTAGGAGTGGGTGGATGAGTTGCTAATTCATGTTGGAATGAAAAAGAAAATTAGTATAAGTGAATGTTTCTTTCTAATCGAATCGAGTAGCCGGTGCCCCACGAAACATTGGGGAAGACGCCAAAGATGAGATTTAGAAGATCATTCCATCCATTTGCATATATAGCGTCATCGCGTGTATGCGAATGTGTCGGTGTTTGCATTTATAGCGTTATCGCGTGAATGCAAAACATAAACATCACAAAAAAAAGAAAAGAAAAGAAAAATGAATGAAAAAAATGAAAGAATAAGCCACATGAGGGATGCAATCTCATCTCCCACAACTTAGAGAAAAATTCTTTTGTTTTGGCCACTTTCATGAAAATTGGAAATTTTGACATCGTGATATCCCGATACGTGTGATACTTGGCTTATTTCCTTACTTTTCTTTGAATTGGATTGATGAGAGTATCATTTGTTGTTTACTTTCATATATTTGGTATATTGGCTTTGAAATCAATTGGAAATATCATTTTGGGGTGTGCCATGACGGTATCTTGAGTTTGGTGCATGTTTTTCAATTTAATCCGAATTTTTCGCATATTTTGCTAGGGACTAGCAAAAAGCTAGTTGGGGGGTGTGATTCGGGATATAAATTGTATGTTTTTACCCCCTAACTATCCCCATTTTGTGCTAAAGAGTAGGCTTAATTGTGCTCCTTTTGAGTATATTTTCATTTCATATCAATTTCGGAGCTTATTCTCATTCTTGACACAAAATACGGATTTTATCGTCGTTATTGGCTTCCTATTATTTTTCATATGCCCCTGGTATTATTGTGATTATATGGTCAATATTTGAGAATTATTGGAGAATTGGAATATTTTATATAGCTTATTGGGAGGTCAATATTGTGTTTTTAATAGTCATTATATTAATTTTCTAATCAAATGGACTAATTTCTCATTCTCCTATTTTTCAGGTACTCCTGGGAGTCTTGGGGATTTTTTAGAATTTTCTGGGATTTTTCTGAGATTTTTAGGTATTTTTTTGGAATTATTTGGAGAAGAAAAGGGGGTTTTAAATCCGAAAATGGAAAATCAATTTGGGCGCCACGTGGCGCAATCCGGTCGTGCCACGTGGCGCAGATCCCGTCGTCAGCCTAACTCTTTGGGCCGCCGCTTCTGTACATTATTAAAAAAAAAATTTTTTTTAATAAAAAAAAAGGGCCGAAGCCCGCTTCGAAATTTCGAAGCGGGCCGAAGCCCGCTCCGACTGCTCCCCGCGCGCGCATCATCATATTAAAAAAAAGGATATTGCGGGCCGGCCCAGCGGCCGGACCGCCCAAGCAGCAGCGCGCGCAAAAGGCAAGCGGGGTCGGGCAGCGGGCGCCCGCCCCCGAGACCCGACCCGCATGGGCTTATTTTTCGCCCAGAGTGCGAAAATTGGAGGGGTTGCTGTTTTGTAATTTTTTTAGGGTTTTCTTGGGGGTTCTTCTTCCCCATTAGGATTAGGGCTAGGGAAGGAGGCCATTGGAGCTTGGGGAGCTTGGAGGAGGTGCCCAAGTGAGAGGGGAGCCTCATTTCTTGAGAAATTGGTGATCTCTTCCCACTTTTCTTGTGTATTTTTGATATCTCTTTATTGTAATGATTTTGGACGAATTTGTGAATGAAAATTCCATCGTTTGTTTCATGATGATAGAGTAGTATTGGATTGCTTGGGTTGTTGTTTATTGATGTTGGGTGTTAAATGTGGCCCTAATTTCCTCTTGCCCTATTTTGAATGTTAATGTTGGATGTTTAATTAGGGCACAATTTTATTGGCCAAGTCCCGAGAGGGCAAATTTGAGAAAATGTCATGCTCGTAATTTGATTAGTGTTCGATTATACGCCCATCCCTATTGCTAATTGTGATGTCCTTTATTGTTAAATTCTCTGATTGGGCTTCCTTAGCCGGATGACCAATTGAAGTATATGAGGGTAATTTGTGCTTAATGAACACCAACATTAGTGAATTCACAACCCATGCTCCTCGCCTTGCTACCCTAAAGTCCACTTTTGGTTCTCTAACCCTAGCCACTTAGGATATAGATTTTTATTTTCTCCACATGTTTTTCATCCATCCACCGTTAGCGAGGTGGTTGTAAAACACTTTAATTTTCTTTATCGATCAAATTTGTGAACGTAGAACGACTTGTCCCTGTGATCCGACCCGGTACTCACCGGTTATTTTTATATTGCATTGACACTCCTACGCTTGGGAGCGGAAGGCGTGCACTTGCGCGTTTTTCCGAGTCAACCACTCACCCAAGAGGTAGATCGCCCCAAAGGTAGGTCGCCTACCTCTCCATCCAGAAGAAGTATGCACATGGATGGACATTAGACTACGGGCTCGGGCGACGAGCTCGGCACAGGAGGAAGGCGACCTGTAATACCCCGTATTCACTTGTACGGTATTATATACATATTCTTGATTGTATTTATACTAGTATTATTGTTATGTAATTTCAAGAATTTTTCCTTAAATTTTTAAATGGTAGACTTATTTTTAATAATTTTCAAAACTTTATTTGATTATAAAATACAATGTATTGGACTAAATACATAGTATGTGATGGGGTATATAATATTATAGGATGTATTTCTATTTTCCTTAGGTACTAAAAATCCAAAGTACCTATGGAAGACACCTAAGGCCAATAGGTGTCATGTTATTAAGCCACCTTAATCACACCATGCCACCTCCTATTTGAGGTGGCATAACCTCACTAAAGCCACACCTAACCATGCCACCTCCTAGACACATGGCTCAATTTGAAGGAGAGGGTTTGTGATGACAAGGATGAAGGTTTGACTTAGAGATTAAGGAAGAGAAAAATAAAAAGAGAAAGAAAGAAAAAAAAATAGAAAGGAGAAGAAGAGAACCAGCCTATCTCCTCTTCCATCTCATTTTCTAACCCACAATGGAACCCCAAAGCTCATCTCTCCTTCCTCACTCAAGCTATGAACCCAAACCCATCTCCTTAGGGCTTGAAAAAGATTGGAAGGGGAAATTTGAGAATCGTTGGGGTCTTCAAGGAGAAGAAGGGCTAGAGATTGATTGGAGGACTATTTCAGGTAGGAATCCCTCTCCATTTTCAATTGTTGCTTGCATGTAGTGTTGTTGCTTGCATAAAGTGTGGTGTTGAAATTCTGTTTCCTGAAATTCCTGCAGTCTGATAACAAATTCCGTCCTTCATATCTGCTGTCATGGGTTGAAATGAATTCTGCAAAAATTATATTTGTGTAGATTTTTAAATTCTACCCCATGTCAATATATAATATGCCATATGTTCAGTTCAGTAATTAGGAGTAACAATTCCATTTTTACAACATGTCTGGATTTCATTCAGTCTCGGCACACTTTGGAAAAATTGATCTCAGTCTCTGCACACTCTATGGAAATTAGTGTTCTTTGTCTCGTTGTAAAGTTAACAACCTGTTCTACAACTTTTCTTGAGTGCATGTTTTCGAGATTCTAACTGCAACATGTCTTTAAATAGCAATTGTTACAGTCATCATAATCTGTCTGAAAAACAGATTCGACGGGTCTCACCAAACAATTCACCATAAATCACCTAGTTTATATTTTTGCATGAAATTTCATATGTGAGTCCAGGACTATCATGTCTATAACTCTTAAGAGAAGAAAAATTGATGTTTAGTACAAATATTTGGAACATTATGCCTCTGTTTGGGACTGTCCTGTTATTTCCAGAGACTAGGTTGCATGAAAGTGATGTTTTATCTTCGATTATGGATTTCCATGTTTTGCGGCTTCAATATATGATTGTTACATAATATAAAGTAGCATGTTGTTAGTAGCATGTTGTTAAATTAGTGAGCTCTTGTTATAGCTATCTATTTATGTTTCATGTTTATGGCTATTCACATGTTAATCATGCTATTCACATATTGTTGATGTTGTTGTTGCGGTTCCCAATTATTGTTGTTACTAAAGATGTTGTTAAAGATGTTGTTTTGTTATGATATATGGATATGGAAAGGGAATGCACAAGGAGATGCATGCCCTAAGAATGCTGTGAAATGTGGAAAGGAAAGAATGGGAAGAAAGTCATATGGTCATGCCGACATGATGTTTCTTTCACATTGATGCATGTATGTTTTATAATTAAATGAATGACTTAGTCCTCTTAAAGGAGGGTGACTTGGGTTTGGGGGAACCAAAGTAGTCGGTGGACATGAGGGATGGAATGTTTGTAATTGCACTCTCGCAAGGGGGAGTGGCAGATATAAAGAGAAATAAAGAAGGGCTCCTTTGTTAACAGCATTGCATGCTTAGCTTAGTCCATAACATGTCTGGGAGAATTACAGATCCATCCAGTCCCAAAAGGGTCCTACCCACTACCTAGGTTCCAAAATGCTAACCAATGACTTGCTTGATTCACTCTTTTATGCCTTTAATTGTGTTCATACTTGTAGCTTAACTAGTTTACTTCCTCAACTTGCATTTATTGTTGTTACTGTTATTATCATAACCCCTCCCCCTGTACCTTCTCTTATGATTGTGTTTACCTTTAGCACCATGTTCATGCCATGTCATGCCATGTTGCAATGCATCATCCTCATGCACATGGTTTCATTTTGCATTATCTTACACGTAGTTGCAATTTAGGATGTGACTTTTGAGGTGGAGTTGGGAATTCTTAGTGGGTCACGCATTGACGTGCCCCATCGTTGACTTTTCAGGTATTCAGGTGTTGGTGTTGGTTAAGAGCTGGGCTTATGGAGTTGTAGGATGAGGTGGTGAGGGGTGAAGAGAGTGACTTGTACTCTTGGGAATTTTGATGTAAATGATGTATGAGAATTAGATGTTGTATATGTTGGGCATGATATATATATATATATATATATATATATATATATATATATATATATATATATATGGAGAATATGCTTGTACTTTATTGATACTAGAGAAAAATGTACATGGCTGAAGGGAGGAGGAAGGATGATTGCAAGTCAGAGCGAGGCACAGACGCCATCACCCCACCCTTAACAGCCACCTTCCGCTATCCCAAGAGCCAAGAGTAGAAAAGAATACAATATCCACAACCTAAGGGATCAACCCCCAATTTGAAGGGGGGATTCTCACCACCATGAAGCTCCCAGTCCACCTATCTCATGGCTACTCTAACATCCTCAGCAATATCCTCAAAAAGAGCCGTCTGTCTCTGATAATTACCTTCAAAGATTCTCCTGTTACGCTCCCTCCAAATGTGCCAGGTCATAACAGCAAGAACAGTTTTGGCCAATCTACCCAAGTTGTCCTTTGCATGGAAGTGAGAGAGAATCAAATCCCCAATACCTGCTAATGAGGACGGTAGAGGAGCAGAACACCCCATTTTTAGGAAACTCCTGCAAAGGAGGTAGTTAGAAAAGCTGCACTCAAAGAATATATGATCTATAGTTTCATGAACATTATCAGAACAAAGAACACAGTAGGGTGAAGTAGGCACTCCCCATTTCACGAGCTTATCACGGGTGAGCAGCTTCCCGTAAAAAGCTCGCAATAAAGAAATAGCCATCTTGGGGATGTGCCCCTGGAACCAGACAACCTTGTAGAAGGGAAACAATGGCTTTATAGCTCTAGTCCCAGATCAGATATCACACAAGGAAGGGGACTTGGAGACCCAGGTCCAGCAGTCATCACCAACCGATAGCGTTATATTTAGTATCAAGTGTCGCACATCAGTAAGAGATCTGGAGTCAACCCAACCCATATCCGTCCAGTAATCCCTAACCATAAACCCCTCCTCCCCAGCAGGGATCATATAAGCGTCATTAAGAGGACCACAAGGAAGACAATTATCAAACCAGAAAAGAGTAGAAGCTTCATCTTTAACAATACGCTTGGTAAGTTTCTTAGTGAACTCACGACAGTGCAAAATGAATTTCCAAGAACCAGATTGCATAGGATGTGCCTTAGCAAGAAAAAGGCCAGCTTTACCCAAATAGTGATTCCTCATGTAGGAAGCCCAGATTCCACCATGTGTAAGCATACGCCAAGACAACTTGACACCATATGCATTGTTCAACTCAGCAAAACTTCTAAGCCCCACCCCTCCTTCTTGCTTAGGGGAACAAATATCATCCCAAGCCCAGAGGTGATTTTTCCCCCAAATAAATTTCCTGCATATAGCTGTAAGAGTGCGCAGAACGGATTTGGGTATGCGAAAAGCCTGCATCCAGAACACCACCATCCCATAGATAACAGTTTTAACTAATTCAATACGGCCAGCAATGGATAATAGGGACGATGACCACCCCTGCAACCTGCTTTTGCACCTGTCAATCAACCGGCTGTACATGGGGGCCTTTGGGTATTTGGCAGAGAGCGGGAGACCCAGATATGTAGAAAGAGATTGCACCCTTTTAATGCCCAAGATTTCTGCAAGATCACTGGCCCCCCTAACCCCCTTACTGAAAATACCAGAACTTTTACTCCAATTAACCTCAAGCCCAGAAAAACGATTGAAGGTAGTGAGGAGATCTCTCAAACCTTTAAAAGAAGCCATATTTGCACGACAGAATACCAGCAAATCATCAGCAAAAAGAAGGTGGGTGATGGCACCAACTCTTTTCATAGGCCTGATACTGCACTCAGCATTAGCCTTAGCCATGAGCAATGAGAAGGCTTCCATGACAATCACAAATAGGTAAGGGGAGAGAGGATCCCCCTGTCTCAGCCCCCTATTAGATTGAAACATGCCGTAGGGAGAGCCATTAATCATAACAGAAAAGGAGGGGGTGGATATGCATTCACACAGCCAGCTGATGAATTTGTGCTTGAAGCCCATTTGATGGAGCATGAAGTAAACAAATTCTCTATTGACGCTGTCAAAAGCTTTCTTTAAATCAAGCTTGAGGCAGGCCCTGCTACCCATAGGACTATTAAAGTCCCTGATATGTTCGTGTGCAAGCAAGGCACAATCAGCAAGTAATCGGTCATGCAAAAAAGCAGCTTGATTAGGAGATATGAGCTCGACAACAGCTTTCTTCAGACGGTTGCAAAGAATTTTGCTGATAATTTTATACAAGACATTGCAGCAGGCGATGGGTCTATAATCACCAAGTTCGGTAGCGTTGGCATTCTTGGGAACAATGGTAAGAAAGGTATGATTGACTTGACGATACAGCTTCCCAGTCCTAAAGAAATTAAGAATAGCTGTGGTGACATCATTCCCAAAAATGTCCCAAGAGTTCTGATAAAAGAAACCATTGAAACCATCAGGGCCGGGGGCCTTATCTACCCCAATTTGGAATACAACATTTTTAACCTCCTCAGCTAAAACCGGCCTCTCAACCCAATCAGCAGCCGTATTGGTAAGGATTCTTTTAGTAGTAAGACGAGGAAAAACTCTCCAGTAATCATTTTGATTGTAAAGCTTGGAGTAAAATTCAGGGGCTTTGACTTTCAGATTTTCCAAAGAGTTGTTTCTAGTACCATCAGGGCCAATGAGATGGCTGAGATTGTTGAGACTCTGCCTGGTTCTCATAGCAGTATAGAAAAAATGGGAGTTGTGGTCCCCAAGACTAAGCCAATCTTGCCTGCTCTTCTGTCTAAGATTGGACTCATCAATATCAATAGCTTCAGCAAGCTGATTGATTAATATGTGCTCCCTTCTTTGCAACTCAACACAATTGCTAAGGTTAGGGTCACCCTGGATAGTAGCAAGCTCAGAACGTAATTTTGTCACATCATTGGCTTTTCTAAGACTCGCACCAAAAATCTTTAGACCCTTTTTTAGGTTTTTAAGTTTGGCAACCAGCTGTATCATAGGGCAGCCATTAACCCTAATATACCAGTGCTCCTTTACCACACTAGGGTACTCAGGGCAGCGCTGCCAGGCATTGAAGAATTTGAAAGGCTTAGGATCGGTACCCCCGGGCTGATGAGTACAGATAATAAGAGAGGCGTGATCACTGGTACCACCATCAACATATTCACAATAAGATGATGTGAGAGTGTTGATCCAACTACTATTGCAGAAGGACCAATCGAGAGTAGCAGAAATACGACGTTGCCTGATATTACGATTATTCCAACTCAAGATGTTACCAACAGTCTTGAGACCAATAAGAGCACTAGCATTGATACAATCATTGAACTCGTCAACCATAGTCCCCTTGACCGATCTACCACCAACCTTATTTATTGCATATCTGACGCAATTAAAATCACCCCCAATGATCCAAGGAGCATTCTTGAATTTATTAGCACTAGAGGTAATATCATCCCAGAGAATTCTACGCTCTTGGTATGAATTGGAGGCATAGACAATAGTGACAATCATAACAAACCCCGCAACGTTGCTACATCTTAGGGAAATGTGTTGAGCCTTCATATCTTCAATCCCACACTGCCAGATATCAGGATCATACATACTAATAATGCGACCATTCCGATGTAAGCTATGATTGGTGATAGATAGCCAATTCTTAGGGAAGCATTTAGCAATTCTAAGGAGATTATTTTCTGTAACCTTAGTTTCGATGATCCCAACAAGAGAAGGCACATATTTCTGCAACCGATCCTTGAGATCACGACGCCTAGCGACACTATTCAGCCCCCTAGTGTTCCAGATAAGGAGCGTCATTGATCAGGGTTGGAAGGCGGGAGGTTCTCTTCCTCCCTATTGATTCGTGAGCTCTTACGAGTACCCTTATTTGAGACCCCAACCCCCTTGTTATGGATTTGCTTCTTCTTACCCTTACCGCCTTTACTGTTTTGCTTTAGGAGCTCTTGCTCAATGAGCCAATCCTCATTGGCAACAGTCAATTCAGCAGGCTCATTATCAGAATCTACTTGATCCCCAGTCTCAAGAAGAGATCCCCCCCCAACGCGGCCCACCTAAGGCGCTAAAAGAGTTGCCGGTTTTAGTGTTGTTAGGTGGCATGATGCTGCTGGCTTTTGAGGGAGGCGTCAAGTGCTGCAGGCTCAGCGAGAGGTCCGAGCCCGTCCCCAAGCAGATCCCAGTCCCCCCCCCCCCGATATCATTATTGATCAGCTGTACAAATTCTGTGCTACTACATGGGCCTTCGCACGCCCCGCTACCGCTAGTCGCAGCTAGCATCATATTCTGTCTGTACATTCCAGCTTCCTGGATCTCCTTTGTATATACAAAATACTTCCCCTTCGCAGCGGTCAAAGCAGTGCCTACACAATCCCCGCTGCCAGCTGAAGAATAAAGGACCTCCTGATGCTGCTTGCTCTTGTCCCCGCTGCTAGCTCATGTGCCCCTATTACAGATCACATCGCAAGTAGCCTTAGCCCTCTCATTACATCCCTCTTCTCCCCCCGTGAGACAAAGGTCCCCAGTCCCGTTACAATCAGTTCTTCGCTCCCCGATACAATCCGCCTTATTACAATCAGGGAAAACATTTCCCTCAGCCCCTATACACATCTCACTACCCCTATCAGCATTTTCACAGTTACAATTCTCCGACAGAACATGGCCACTCCACGAAATCTCACTCGACACAGGGCCAACATATTCATAGTTCTCCAACAAAACAGACCCGCTCTCCTTAACCTCGCCCAACACAGGAGCGATACAAACACCTCCTCCCAG
Organism: Scilla litardierei; assembly: GCA_030789695.1. Lineage (NCBI taxonomy): Eukaryota > Viridiplantae > Streptophyta > Magnoliopsida > Asparagales > Asparagaceae > Scilla > Scilla litardierei. Next base: position 74,317,177 of record CM061135.1, read on the forward strand.
ACCGGCCATCTCCCCACATTCAGAAAGAGAGTTCCCCTTCCCACCAGAATTAGAAGCAGAGGTAGTCCGGCGGGGGAAAATAGAACTTACTATGTGATTGTCATTCTCCTGGGCAGGCGGATCCTTTAGCAACTCGTTTAGGGTCCCTGCTCCGTCGTTACTGGCCATGGTCTTCTCGCCCTTGCCCGCACCTGCCATCCCCGACTTCGATGTGCACTGAAGAACCAAATGCCCAAAACACTTGCAATTGCTGCACCGGGGCGGCATCCCCTCGTATCTAACATCAACTTCAAAGCATTTGCCATCTTCAACCTGAGCAATGACGACTTGCGGCAGCTCATGCTCAGTGGAGATCTCAACCAGACAGCGAGCGTACGACATCCTCTCCAAGGTGGCCGTGGCCCTGTCCAAGCAGATAGGGGAGCCCAAAACACTCGTGATAGCATTTAAAATTTTTAAAGACCAGAATTTAAGCGGGAGGTTGGGCAACTGAACCCAGATGGGAGCAGAGGACAGCATGTCTCTGTCGAAGGCCATGTCCGGCGCCCATCGCTGAAGCACAACCAGCCTGCCGTCGAACCACCATGGCCCCCCGTGTAGAACTCCATCGCAGTCAGCCCTCTCATTGAATCTGAAGAAGAAGAAACCATTCTCCCTTGAGAATATCGACATACCTTGCTTCTTCCAAGTCCTGATGGCCCACGCCTTCATTTGGCTGTAGAAGGGGACGTCTCCTAGGATGTAGGCAACCCGTGTGTTCTCCCATGAGCTAGCTGCTTCGTCTATGGCTTCCTGTGAAAGCAGAGCAATGGGGGATCCGGATTCATCGAGAGCAGGGGGAATAAAGCACATCTCCAAAGACTCCGATATCTTCCTCCTATTAGTGCACACTTCCAACCAAGAATGTTTCACAGCAAGAGGATTAATCTTGATGTCGAAGGCCGGTCTCAGCATCCTGCGCTCAAGCCTGCCTTTAGGACCTTCAGCCCCCTCCTGAAGGAGACCTCCGAGATTCGGTTGAGTTCCTTGAGATCGAGGCCGGAACTCAAATCTGGTTCCCTTCCCCTTGGATGCCACATTTGGGAACTTATTTTTGCTGATGGTACGCCAGTCTCCCAGAGGGATAGATGAGCTCGCTCCATCCGGTCGAGTAACGGGATCATCCATGCCAGACAAGGATATAGATCATACATGTACTCAGTGTAGAAAGGGGAATAAAGGGAGAAGTCGCTCACCGCCCGGATCGAGCACTCCGTCTGAGTACTCGATCCAAACCAATACGTTCGATCCTAATCGCTCCGACTCTGAACTAGCCGGTTCACAGAGATTCAGGTGGATCACCACAAAGCGATCGAGATGAGCTCACAGTCGCAGACCAAGAAAAATGAATAGAACCAAGAAAAATAGATCTAGGTTAGATCTACCAATAACTCTATGCACATCAGACGAATCGTAAAAAACGATGAGAAACTCACCGCCGGATCGGGATCTACAGAGATCCCGATCCAAACCAGACGCCGGAGCTATGTACACTGCCTCCTCGACCAAATTATCAGATCTGGATCACGCCTCAGATCTGAACATGGATCAAGAAGATCGCCTCACGCCTCGAGCATCACCAGAACTCGAGATCGATCAGCAAAAGATCGCCTCAGATCTGAGCTCGAATCTTGGAGGTCACCTCGCGCCTAAGATTAGTGCCAGATCGCCTCACGCCTCGAGGATCACCATAAGGAAGAACTCGAGATCGATCGACAGATCTGATCTCGAAACTTGGAGATCGCCTCGCGCCTAAGATCAGTGCCGCGAGGTCTGAAGGAGGATCAGAACCGTCTCGAACTCGCACCACCGATGGTGAAACGCCTGGCCGGCCGCGACGGCGGCCGGCGAACCCACGCCTTACTCGCAGGAGACGAGAGCTTCTCTCTCTAATAAATGAAGAGAGAGAACAATATGATAGCCATCGATTCTCCATATCCATATATATATACATATATATATATACATATATATATATACATATATATATATATACATATATATATATATAGTCATTGTTTCTCTTGTTGTCCTTGTGGATGTCTGATGTCTCTGTGATGCTTTGGGTTCTGTGTTTTGTATGTGGAAACATTACAGGTACAATCCCAGCAGTGCGCAGTGGACCTGCTTGAATTTTTCTGTATTTCCCTTCGTAACACTCACTGCTCTGGGATCACCTGGGACGGATTCGTACTTCTCGGGTATCCTGGGAAGTGGGGCGTTACATATGGTGGCCCATGGAGGTCACCGCACTGCGGCTGTGTATGGATAGTGCGTGTAGGGTTCCAGTGGTAGTTTAGTCTTAAGGTGGGTTGGAGTTCTGCCTTAAGGTAGAGCCCTGATATCAGAAGTTTGAGGTATAGAGCCCTGAGGGTAGACACTCGAGTGTTGATTGAGTAAGAATGTATGTATATATCTATGTGTGTATGTATGTGTAAATATACGTTTATAGCTCTATAAGTGTTGAACATGGCTTGTCGAGCATATTGAGATATATACTCATGTGCATATGACTATGGTATATGTACGAATAATTATATAGCTATGTGATTGTATTTAAAGTATATGTGTTAATACATTGTTGACTAATGAGTAGTGTGTAAAATTGAGTGTATAAATGTACTGTGTAGCGGCTAAATACTGTATGCGAGGAATGCACAGATAGATTGTACAGAGGCATGTGTGGTTCCTTGAGTACCACCAATGTTTGTGTGCATATGTCTTAATAGTATTAGCGTCGTGTGTTAATATATGTGATGAGTATATGATACATGTATGGCTGTAAGCTGGTATGCTTACACCTGTGTATGGATGAATATATTTTTGTATGCTTATCTATGTGTATTGATATTGATATAGTAGACCTTATGTGATGACACATCTGTGAATGTTGGACGGATACTAGGAGACATACCTGATTGTATATCTGAGTATATTGGTGCATGTGTATATATGTTAATATATAGTAATCTATGAGTAGTGTGTATCATAGAACTATATAGTTGATTGAGCTCTAAGTGATGTATAGATATGGTGTGCCATCTATATTTGTAGTATGTGGTATATATGTACCCGCTGATTGTGTAGATCCATGTGCAAATCCTTATGTCCCACCCAAGTATAATTGGGCATGCCCTATGTGTATTAGAGCTGTGTGTTTGATATATATCTGGAAGATGTATATAGTTGCATGTCTGATTGTAAGTGGATACACATACTGGGTATACCATTATCTGGATAGCTTGTATGTGTTGTTATTGAGGTCTAAAACTTTCTGTGATGACTATGTTTGTGTGATAGGTGTATTGTATGAATATGGTATAATTAAATATATGAAGTGATTTGATATAAGCATGTGTAAGAATAAATATAATACAGTTAGATATGGGTGTATTGTACTGATGTGAATATGATGTGATACCCTCTTTGGGATATGAGTGAACTTGTGTGTGATATTGCTTATGCCTGATGTGTTATGTATTGCATGTATGTGTTATTAATACTTGTATGTTTGTGTAATTCTATGAATTACTTGTATGAATTGTGGTGTATGAATGCTGGGGTGTATGTATATACTTGAGTGTTAAGTATGTACAATGTACATACGCGATGCATATAGATATGTGTGGTTAGAGTATATGTAGCAGTTATTAGTGTTTCGTGAGTAAGACGTCACTTAGATCTATTTCACCTTCGCTTAGACATTAACCTTAAGAAAGTCTGAGGGCGGACTTTATTTTTAAGGTGGGTAGAATGTAATACCCTGTATTCACTTGTACGGTATTATATACATGTTCTTGGTCGTATTTATACTAGTATTATTGTTATGTAATTTCAAGAATTTTTCCTTAAATTTTTAAATGGTAGAATTATTTTTAATAATTTCCAAAACTTTATTTGATTATAAAATACAATGTATTGGAGGGAATACATAGTATGTGATGGGGTATACAGTGTTATAGGATGTATTTCTATTTTCCTTAAATACTAAAAATCCAAATTACCTATGGAAGACACCTAAGGCCAATAGGTGTCATGTTATTAAGCCACCTTAATCACACCATGCCACCTCCTAGTTGAGGTGGCATAACCTCACTAGAGCCCCACTTAACCATGCCACCTCTACGCTTACCAGGCTCTCTGTACCGCACTCCCAAAGTGCTAAACAAAACTAATCCTAGTATAAACTTTCTATTGACTAGCCACAACTAGTGAAGTCCCTCTTATCTAGCCCCAACTAGACAAGACCCTAAAACATCACAAAGATGGTAAAGTTTCCCCTACAGAGATCACTACACCAATCACAAATATAATAAAGTAAAGAGTTTAGAATTGCTCAGATTGTGATGGCGTCGATGTCTCTGTATGTCAGCTCAGGTTATATCAAGTCTGACGATGATGTAATCCCCAACGTCACGTCCCACCTTGGATGAAACTTGTGGCCTTGGTTGTCTCCCCCCTTGAAACTTGCGGCCTTGTGTAGAGACCCTTGATGAGTTGCACAATGAAGATTGGAGGAGAGCCTTGATGACTTTCGCAATGAAGAAGTCCACCCTTGAACTTACAGCCTTGTGTAGAGAATCCCCCTTGGATGTTGCGGCCTTGTCAATGAAGCTTGATTCTTTGGGATGTTGTGCAATGGAGAAGCTCTTGGTTATGTTGCTTGCTTTTAAGGTTGTGCAAGGAGGAGGGGATGCTTTCTTCTTGTGTCTATGGAGTTGAAGATGTAGGAGCTCTTGGCTATGGAGCTTTGGCAAGGAGATGAAGTTTGCAATGTTGCGCAATATAGGAGGGATATGCTCCATGGGATGTTGTGGCCAAGGGGATGAATTTTTTTTGCAATATGGATTTCGGCAAAGGAGAGCTTGTTTTTTTTCTTGCGCAATGTAGAGATTGAGAGGCTTAGGGATGTTGCGTAAAGAGGGGCTTTGTGGAGATGATGGCCGCAACTTTCCTTGGTGTTTGCCTCCTTGGTTTGGTCTTCTTAGGAGATGTATTTATATAGGAGAGGAGGAGATCTCTTAGAATCAAATAGAATCCCATAATTGAAGGAGATTGGATGGAATCCTCATTTGAATATGATTTGGAGTAATCATTTGGAAGATCTCTTCAATCACTATTGGATATGGAGTTTGAATTTGTATGGCTATAGGATTTGAATTTGAATAGCTATAGGATTTGAATAGGATCTCATTTAAGATCTCATTTAATCTCTTATATTGATTTGCATGAGATTCTCCATATCTCTCCATCTTTGACCAAGTCTTCATTTGTGTAGGAGGGATTTGATTCATCCACTTTTGATATGAATGAGATCTCTCCATATCTCTCCATATTTGACCAAGTCCAAATTGCAAATGAATTGCAATTTCTCCATCAATTTGACTAAGTATTCCTTTAATTATTTACCAGATTGCCACTCTTGCAAACACTTGGCACACACATCAAATCGTTCACACACGTTTGTTATCATCAAATACGAAGTCATCGATCGTTGTATCCAACTACACGTTGTATCCAACAGGTATCGCTCTGATATCATTGCAACGCTGTTAAGGCCCATCATCCATGGCACCTTAGACCTGTCACAAGATCCCTCACGAACTTGTTTACGACATGCTTCTCGATAATGCCTAACCCATCAAAAGATCACCATCTTATCGGGACTTGGTACGGTAAGAGGGATTACTTCGGGTCAGCTCATAACCCGATAACCGATACTCAAGCTCAATAAGATCTGATACCAATGTTGGGTTTTCTTGGTCCTTAGGGCAATAGATTTGACGTCTGGCCTAAGTCGGTCGGACGATGAAAACAAATCAGCTGCGAAAAAACAGATTTAAAACTATTTTAAATCAAGCCCTAAAGATATTAACCATAGCCAAGATCTCTACTATCCAGGGGTTAGGTCTGACCAACCCCTAAGGATATATCTATCTAAACTTGCAATTATAAACACATGAATATTTGAACTACATACCTTTCACATCGTTTCTTCAGAATATGAAGCGTCGTTTCAGCAACATTTCTTTGGCACCATGCCACATCTCCCAAACCGAATCGCGACCCGAGCCACACCTCGTCCCGAGACGAACCGCTTCCCGAACCACACCGCTTCCCGAGGCAAGCAACACCCTTGTCGCCAAGCCAACCACACGCAGAAGAAGATTTCACCTTGAGTGGATCATCCGTCAAGACTTCGGATCCGATCCGAGCTCCTTCGTAGCTTTGCTAAAGCCCGATCAGGAGCAAGGAAGAATTAAGGAGAAAGAGAGAATATTTTATTTAAGCTCAGATCCGGGCTTGCTCACGCTTAATGGAGATACTCAGATTTGGAGCATGGGACGAGTTTCAATGAAGGGAGTAGGCTCCTATTGATATATGCGGCTGACCCCCCCTTTCACTCGATATCCGATGTGGGACTAAATTATTGGTGAGGATAAATTAAATTAGTTTGCCTTACACTAAGGCTAAACTTCAACTAATTTTTCCTCCATCACCATTGAACTTCGCAAGTGATACAACCTATCAAATCGAAGAGCACTGAACGGTGAACGCATAGGGAAAACATGGAATCATTCCGAGTTTGTTTTCCCCTGAAACGACATTCCAAAGTCAGCCAAAAAGTTGTTTTTCACAAAAAAAAATGCAGCTGTTACAAAACTGGGTTAAAAACCTAATATGTGGCCCACCACGTGGGCTCCACATTCCCAGCGCACAAGCGGGCATGAGCACCTGCCCGCCAGGCAGGCCTGGCGCCCGCCCGCACGGCAGGGTGCCCGTCCGCTATGCGGGCGGGCCTTGCGGGCGGGCCTTGGTACCCGCCCGCACAGCGGGGTGCCTCCCTGCATTGCGGGTGCAGGTCGGGCGCCCGCCTAGCGGGCGCCCAACCCACGATGCCCAAATGGGGCCATTGTGATTGTTTTGGCTCTATTTTGCACGTTTGGAGTCCGTTTTTGACGCGGTAGGAATCTGTGTTTAAACCGGGACGATCCTGTCGCTCAGGTAAACCTTTCCACGCGTTTATTATATTAAATATACACGTAAACATTTTACGACACATTTAATTACCTTTGCATCATATGCAAAATTCCTACATCTAATATATAAAAAACCATTTGCATCAAATACGAATGAACTGAGGGCATACATCCCTCAACATCTCCCACTTGCACTCAAGATCATTTATCCCGAGTCCGCAAGCTAACTGCAAATGCTTTTCAGTTTTCTGTCTATTGCATCAAATGCATTTTCTCCCTAATTTCTACCTATTACTTGACGAAGGTCTCACACTGTGTGAGACCCTACAGCCTGACCCTACTACATGTGGGGCTCGAAACCCCAGATGGTAGTGACCACAAACAGCAGGTGTCGTCCCTATTTCGGTATCATACTTATGTGGTTAACTCATCGACATGAGTATTTTTGGGACCACACTGATTGTGTCTGTGATGAATACCACCGTTTTAGTTTCCCATCAAAGCTATGCCACTTAGTCAAGCCTATGTTATGGTCAACTGTCAACCCTACTAGCTTGAACGTGGTTAGTCTCCATCGATCTTTAGTCAAATAATGTTGGACTTCTTCCAACACACTCTGGCCAGAGTTTTCACTAAATATCGAACTAACACTACAACACTAACTCCCCTTGAAAAGGAGAGACGAATCACATCTTGGTCATTACTCTCCTTGCACGTTTCAAATGTCACCAAACCAAAGACCTTTCAACGGGGCTTTCCCGAGGCTAGCTCAGTGATTTAAATGACACCGTTCACTCACAGGTTCATATAATGACCTCAAGTCAAAAGACCAACTTGCCTATCATCACTAAGAATTATCATTGACAGATTGGTCAATATTAACCATATGATAACTCTTGTTGGGTCGTTCAGTGAACTCATTATCCAATGAGCACATATGTCTCGTCTTCGACTTCGCCAAGTCAAACGATCATGAGATCATCGTCACCATTACCTGGTGAAGACTAAGACACAATGGTCTATCCGATGTGTCGATATCTATTTCTCGAAACATCTATGACCACGAACGATTTTAGACTTATGCTACTAACGGTCAAACAATTCTTCATGATCGAGATCCTCATTTTGATACTTGTTTAACCTTGCATTAAGTCTTAGGATATTAACTAAGTTCTAATGTTGACTACATTTTATTAACTTGGATAAATTCTTACCATACAGCTTACTGTAATTTTGAACAAGATGTTTGTGTACTTACAAAGAGATAAATTGCCTTGAGTTCGAGGGCATACCTATCTCTCAAAATCTTTCACTTGCACTCAGGCCCATTTATCCCGGTATCTCGTACTGTATTTACACATAAGTCTTTCTAGACTTTATGTGGTAGAGCCTTCGAGAGTGAATCTGCTAAACCTTCTTTAGTTTTAGACTTAAGGAGTTTCTATGTTCATGTTAGACCACACATTTGAATCTCATCCAAATAATTTCCTTGGTCTCTTGGAATCCATAATATTTATCTTGCCTGGATCTCATCGAGCTCATCGAGAGTAATCCAAATTAATTTACTGGTCATTAGACGGTTCATAATTATTTCTAATGAAGTGTCAAACTCTTTGACCACTTTGTTAAACCATATGTTCCGGCTCCTTGATGCCTCACATGCCTTTTATTCGCTCCCACGGACCTTGAAAACTCTATAAGTTTGTTCTTCTAAATCATATTTAGAAAACAAACGAATTCCAGTATTCATGGTCATCATGAGCATTTACATCGAGTCTGATCCGAATATATCTGCACACATCTACTAGCCAGAAAGTTACATCACCATCCATTTATAAGAGTTATGATGATAACCGTTCTCAACCAACATAAGTTGTACTTCGCTATTTTCCTTCTGCACCAATCTTCTAGACTCGAAGATTCACTTGCAGCGAAAGGAAACAATTTCCTTGGGCACGTAAACTAAAGTCCATACTTTATTTACGTGCACAGACCTTTTTTGGGTTGCATCAAGTTTTTAATCAGAGTTCCTACTCTGAATGGCATCCTGGAAGTTGACTAAGTCATCATCTACTATGATATCTTGCTTGACTTATTCGTCTCATGAGGCTCGAGGAATCCAGTAACTTCCTAACGATTGATTTAATGAATATCTTATTGATAAGGTCCTCATAGATCCTTATCAAGAACCTAGGCATTACAATCTGGGCTTAACGTAGAGGGAGGATTATAACTTAGAGTCACTTGCCATGCATCGCACCATGTCTAACAAAGTACAATTCATTCTCTCCAACATACCGATGTGTTAAGAGACTTGACTTGAGAGAAAATCACATTTTCTTTTAATTACGCAAGAATTATAATGCTAAGTATTCGACTGTTCGATCTGATCGAAGTAGTTCAAATACTTTTGTCATTGTGTTATCTATTTTATCAGATTTGCGTTTCAGCAAGAACACTGGCGTAATAAAATAAGAATAACTTATCCTGGCTAACTTAGACTTGGGTCCGGATTCATCCGTATGTATTGTAGGGTTTTACGGGTCCTTAGAGCAATAAAATCGATGTCCGGCCTAAGTCGGTCGGACGACGAGATCAAAATAGCAGCAGAAAAATCAACTTAAAACAGTTTTAAGTTTAAGCCCTAAAGATTTACATCCCTAGCCAAGATCTCTACTATCCCGGGGTTGGGTCCGACCAACCCATAAGGATAGATCTATCTAACAGTTGCAATTATAAACACATGTTTAATTTAAACTACATACCTTTCACTTCGTTTCCGTAAAATAAAGCGTCATTTTCAGCAACATTTCTTTGGCCCCGTGCCGCTTCTCCCGAGCCGAACCTCGTTCCGAGCCGCACCTTATCCCGAGCTGAACCGCTTCCCGAACTGTACCGCTTCTCGATGTGAGCAACACCCTTGTCGCTGAGCCAACCACACATCGAAAAAGATTTCATATTAAGTGGATCTCTTTCAAGACTTCGGATCCGATTCGAGCTCCTTCGTAGCTTTGCTAGAGCCCGAACATGAGCAAAGAAGAATTAGGGAGAAAGAGAATAATTAATTTAAGCTCAGATCCGGGCTTGCTCACGTTTAATGGAGCTACTCAGATCTGGAGCTTGGGACGAGTTTTAAGGAGGGGAGTAGGCCCCTATTTATGTAGGCGGTTGACTCCTCCCCTTCACTCCATATCAGATGTGGGACTAAAAATTTTGGAGGAAAAATTAATTAAAGTTTGCCTTTCACAAAGACCAAAATTTAGAGAATTTTTCTTCCCTCGTCGTTAATCTTCACAAGTGTACAACCTATCAAATAGAAGAGGGTTGAACGGTGGATGCGTAGGAAGAAAAAACACTACATTTCGAGTCTGTTTAACCCCTCAAACGAGCATCCAAAGTTGGCCAAAACCAAATTTTTTCGCAAAAAAAGAGCCGCTAGAAAAAGAGAAACCAGGGTTCGGAACCCTAAGCATGGGCCCACGTGGTGAGTCCCACGCGCCATCGCCCGCCCAGCCTAGCACGCGGGCCCTGCCCCCACCCGCTTAGCAGGTGCGGGCGACCACGTGTCACGCCCCGCTTCCCTAAAATGGAGGCGAGACGTGAGAAGGTCCGCTCAAGCGTGGAGCTGTGAAGTTGCACGCCTGATAAGCGTAAATTTAGAATAAGCAGGTCCCTGTAATTGCAAACGAAACAACAACAATAATAATAATAAGATGAGACGGATATGAAATACTAATCCCATAGTTTGTCCACAAAATGTTCAACATCACAGAAAAAGCCACCAGGCTAAAAGAAAGAGTCTAAAGGCCCAGAACAAGGCCAAACAAAACACAAACATAACAGAGTATCAAACTAGGTGCCACGCACCGACAACCTAAGCAATCTAACAAAACTAGACGTAGACACTAAGACTGATCTCCAGTGTCTACGAAGTCCTCGTCCAACACGGGCGCAAGCTCGGCGTCCGCAAACACCTCACCCTCAGCAAGTAACTCTGGCTCGGGGTCTAACATGTGTCACCCAAAAGAGAAAAGGGGCACATGTCAGCAAGTCAAAAGACTTGAGCAAGGAAACTGAAAGTAACTAACAACCTAGCACTTATAATATTAAACAATGACATGACAGTTTAGTTTGATGCAGTAGTTTAAAAGAGAGACAAGCACGCACGATGTAGCGAAAGCTACCAATTCACTAATCACTTATCACTCATCACTGTTTATCACTTAGTGCATAGAGAGTCCACCTGCTGGCCAGCTCGTGGCTCAGGCCGCTTATCTCTTATCACTATTAATCACTTGTGCACTAGAGATTTCGCCTGCTGGCCGGAGTGGCGGATCAGGCCAACTCGGGGCTCAGGTGGCCGCATATCTCTTACCCCACCCATATGTGTCGAGCGTTGGGTTTTCAACTACAGGGCTCGCTTCTGGAACACGAGCCAGGAAATCTAAGTACTGTAGCGTGTGCTACGCAATCACGACGACTAATCAATATGAAATTCCATGAACAGATATTTGTGTACCGTTAATTGAATTTAAACGTGACATACAAGCATGATGAAGGTGACGGACCAAGCTTCGTTGTCAAGCTAGGTCAAAGGCGTCTAAACGGCTATCCTTTCACCGTCTAATCTCTTTTACGCTAAAGCAAGGGAAATGGCCTTAGACATGGCTCAAAACAAGAGATGCAAGTTTCACTTGCCTGATACCGGGGTTGACGAGCAACGAAGATCGTCATAAGCTAACTACGGAATAGATCGCATGAAGAGGCAGAGGAGCGATGCCGAGCAACCACGACAATGGAAGAACGATCCGGCTCAGATCTGGAAATGAGGGAAAAATCTGGAGAAATAGGGTTGGATGTGGATTTTGGGGGTTTGTTGAAGGTTTGAGGAAGAGGAGAGGTGGGTTGTGACAAGGGAGGGTTTGGATGATAGAGGATGAGCTTGGAATGAAGGTTTGAGGATTTGGGGAAGATGGGGGCTCAATGGAGGAGAAATTAGGGTTTTAGGTCATGAGGAAGAAGAAGAAAACGTTTGGAGGGGTATTTATAGAGTTTGGTGGTGGCTAGGGCAAAACTAGGGTTTACAGCACTGGTTAGTCGGTCAAAGAACAACCACTGATCGACTAGTTTGGGAACTAGTCGGTCGGTTGACCAACGCAGACCGACTAAGTGTAAACAGTAACCCGACTGTACAGAAGAGCTAAGAATTAGTCGGTCTGAGTACAAAACTTAACCGACTAGTTTAACAACTAGTCGGTCGAAAGATGAACTTAGACCGACTAGGAATGAACAGTACTGATACCAAAAAAATAGTAAATGGGTTAGTCGGTTAAAGAAGCATTACAGACCGACTAGTTTGCAACCTAGTCGGTCAACCAACGTTCTTAGACCGACTAACGACAAACAGTAACTCCTGAACATTTAACAAAGCCCACTAGTCGGTTCAAGAAGGTTTTCCGACCGACTGGATCGTCATCTAGTCGGTCGGTGCTCCTTCTTAAACCGGCTAATGAGCACCAAAAGTTCCGAAATGGAGCGCGGAGCTCCGGGATGGTTTCCTAAGTCCCCTAGGCTCGTTCTAACTCTAAGATATCGACGTTATGAAGCCCGTCACGAATGACTCACTTCAAACACGTCGACCGACGGAAGAATCTAGAGAATCACGACGAAACGAATGAAAATGAAACTATGGAGACGGAAATGAAAGTCACAACAAGGGAAAGCGACCAAATATATAAATATTTATAATAAAATCCATACATGAAAACCAGTCGTTACATCCTCCCCAACTTAAGAAAAATTCCGTCCTCGGAATTCCCAACACTCACGTGTCCGGGAACAAAAGTGGGTAGCGCTCTCGCATCTCATCTTCTCTCTCCCAAGTAGACTCTCCCGGCGAACCGTGCCGCCACATCACTCTAACAAGATCGACGACCTTGTTCCGAAGTGACTTCTGACACCTGTCCAGAATCTGCACTGGATGCTGGTCATACGTCAAATCTGGGCGAACGGCGATCTCCGAGATATCTACGGCATGAGACGGATCGCTGATGTATCGACGAAGCTGCGACACATAGAAAACATCATGGACTCCTTCCAAGGATCGCGGCAAGGCTAAGCGGTAAGCCACTTCACCGACCCTCTCCAAAACATCAAACGGTCCAATGTATCGCGGGCTCAACTTCCCTCGCTTTCCAAAACGAATCACTCCACGATTCGGGGAAATCCTCAGAAACATATGATCACCCGGCTGAAACTCCAAAGGACGGTGTTTCGCATCCGCGCAATGCTTAAAACGGTCCTGGGCAATCCTCAGCCTCTCCCGAATGTTCCTGATGACCTCCACAGCCTCCACAATAATCTCAGGCCCCAACAGCTCCCGATCGCCAACGTCATCCCAACTCAATGGCGATCGACATTTCCTCCCATACAAAGCGGCGAAAGGCGCCATGCCAATAGACGCCTGGTAGCTGTTGTTGTAAGAGAACTCCACCAAGTGTAGATGGTCCTCCCACGAACCCTTGAAATCCAACATGCATGCTCTCAGCATGTCTTCCAAAATCTGAATCGTCCTCTCGGACTGGCCATCCGTCTGCAGATGGTACGCCGTGCTGAAACTCAGACCCGTACCCAAACTCTTCTGCAAACTCTGCCAGAACTGAGATGTGAACCTCGCGTCCCTGTCCGACACGATACTCACGGGGACTCCATGAAGTTGCATGATCTCCTGTATGATTCACGTTACATCACTATCTAAACTAGAAGAAGGAAATAGAAACAGAGGGTAAAGAAATTACCTCCATGTATCTCCTCGCTAGCGCCTCAGTGGACTGTCCTACTCGGAATGGAATAAAATGTGCAGACTTGGTCAATCGGTCTACGATCACCCAAATCACGTCATTCTGCTTCAGACTCCGAGGTAGTCCAGTCACGAAATCCATAGTGATGTGTTGCCATTTCCACTCCGGAATCGGAAGCGGTTGTAGCAACCCAGCCTTACGCTGATGTTCCGCCTTCACTTGTTGGCAAACCAAGCACTTGGCTACACTCCGAGCCACACTCCTCTTCATACCATGCCACCAATAGTTCAGATGAAGATCCTTGTACATCTTGGTCCCACCAGGATGCACAGAATACGGCGAACTGTGTGCCTCCACCATCAACTCCTCTCTGATATCCCCAGCTGGCACATATAACCTGGATCCAAACCTCAGCGAGCCATCCTCATGAATCAAAAAGTCAGTCCGCAGACCAGCTTCGACCTGCCCTCGAATCCTTACCAATTTCGGATCTCCGGCCTGACTCGCCTTAATCCGACCCACAATCGTTGACTGCACCTGCATGTACATCAACGAAGAAGCATCCCCAAGAAGAAAAATCTCCACTCCGGACTTGCAAAAATCCTGCTGCAATCTCCACTGCGAAGTCAAAACCATCACCACGGGAAGCCTACTCAAAGCATCTGGCACCACATTCACCTTGCCAGGGTGATACTGCAAATCAATCTCATAATCCGCCATGAGCTCCAACCATCGACGCTGGCGCATGTTGAGCTCTTCTGAGTAAAAATATACTTCAAGCTTTTGTGATCGGTGAAGATTTTCACTTTCTCACTCAGCAAGAAGTGCCTCCAAATCTTAAGAGCAAACACAACGGTAGCCAACTCCAAATCATGCGTCGGGTAATTCTTCTCATGAACCTTGAGCTGACGCGACGCATAAGCCACCACATGTCCATGCTGATACAAAACACAACCGAGACCCTTGCCAGAAGCATCGCAAAAGATCTCGAATCCTCCACTGCGGTCAGGCACAGCAAGGACAGGAGCAGACGTCAAATGCTCTCTCAGAACACCAAAGGCATGCTCACAGTCACCCGACCAAACATAAGGTATATCCTTCCGTGTCAACCTGGTCATTGGCTCGGCAATACGTGAAAAATCCTTAATGAAACGCCGATAATATCCCGCCAAACCAAGGAAACTCCGAATCTCAGAGGCCGACGACGGAACAGGCCACTCCCTGATGGCCCTAATCTTCTCGGGATCCACTGAAATACCATCTCCAGTCACCACATGCCCGAGAAAAGCAACACTGTCCAACCAGAACTCGCACTTTGAAAACTTGGCATACAACCGATGCTTCCTCAAAATCTCCAACACCATCCTCAAGTGCGAGGCATGCTCTTCCTCCGACTTCGAATAGATCAGAATGTCGTCAATAAAGATAACGACAAACTTATCCAAAAAGTCATAGAAAATCAGGTTCATCAGATTCATGAAAACTGCGGGTGCGTTAGTTACGCTGAAAGGCATAACCACAAACTCATAGTGTCCATACTTCGTCCTGAAAGCTGTCTTCGATACATCATCCTTCTTCACCTTCAACTGATGGTAACCACTCCTCAAATCCAACTTAGAAAACACCCTCGATCCTCCCAGCTGATCAAAGATATCATCGATGCGAGGTAACGGGTATTTGTTCTTGATGGTCACCGCATTCAACTCCCGATAGTCCACGCACATGCGACGCGAACCATCCTTCTTCTTCACCAGCAGCACCGGTGCTCCCCACGGAGACACGCTGGGATTAATGTAACCCTTCTGCATAAGCTCATCCAACTGCTTCCACAACTCTTCCAATTCTGCAGGCGCCATACGGTATGGTGCCTTTGAAATCGGCTGCGCACCTAGAATCAAATCAATAGAAAACTCTAAAGCTCGATCGGGTGGCAGTCCAGACATCTCCTCGGGGAAGACGTCATCAAAATCTCGCACCACAGCTGGCCTCTCCAACTCCACCTGCATAGCCATAACCTCCACCGGTCTGGCCCGAAATATGACAGGACCAAGCGAACTGCTGCCACGGCTGAACTCAAATACTGGGTGTCCGGAAATCTCGAACACCACCCTCTTCCGCCGACAGTCAATCGTAGCATAGAAGCTCGCAAGCCAATCCATCCCAAAGACCGCATCATAGTTGGTGATGTTGTGGACAATAAAATCAGCATAAAGCTCATGTCCACAAACCACCACAGAGCAAGGGCTGCACCCACGATGCACCGAGACTACTCCATTCCCTGTAACGATGTTCCAACTCTTGGAGAGATGGGACGTCGATAAGGAATGCTTCTCCATGAAGCTCTGAGCCAAAATGCACATCGACGCACCTGAGTCAAAGAGGACTCGGGCAGGGAATGTGCAAACCAAAACCACACCTAACAAACAGTCTAATCAATCAAATCTTACTCTAGCAACATTCATACACAAGCAACCAACATAATTTAACAATCAACTAATTAAGAAAGGAACAACTAGATTGAAAGTTACCCGCAATGACCTCATCCATGGCCAAAATCTCCTCCTCGGTCATCAGAAATGCCTGCCTCCTCGGCGGAACAGCCTGCCGAAAGGCATGCCCTTGTGGAACAAGGGGTACCCCACGACCAGCGGGCACCGGGGCTCTCTGCTGCAACGGCGGGGCAGCAATAGGTGCCCTCCAAGGCTGCTTCAACCTCGGGCACTCCCTGAGAGCATGAGCGGGATCTCCACAGGCAATACATTGCCCCAAGAACCCCCTACACGATTCCTTGATATGGCCCTCCTTGCCACAGAAATGGCAAGTCTTCTGAACAGGCCCTCCTGGCCTCTTAAACTGAACAGGCTGGTTCGGCCTGAATCCAGGTCTAACCACAGCTCTCGCCTGTTCCATAGGCCTCTTCCCAGCACCAACAATAGACCCTCTCCTCCGGTTCACGAGCAGCTCCTGCCTCTTGGCTGCTACTAGAACCTTCTGATAAGATTCCCGGTCAGAAGAGGTCACAAAACTCTGGAGCTCCGAAGCAAGTCCATGCAGTAACCTCTGAGCTCTCTCCTCAGCGTCCTGCACCATCTTCGGTGTAAACCGACTCAGCCTCATGAACTCTTGGTGATACCGGTCCACCGGCGAGCTTCCTTGCTTCAGATCGATAAAACGCTGTAGCATCTCTTCCCTGGCAGCTTTTGGGAAGAACTCACCATCAAATCTGGCCTTGAAGGTAGCCCAGACGATCGGCTCCTCCAACATCTTCTCTTCAGCATCCCACCAATTTCTGGCGTTATCCCTCAGCTGGCGCTTCGCCAAGTCAACCCAACTAACTTCGTTGACATTGGACATCTTTAGATTGTCCTCGATATTCCTCATCCATTCATCAGCAGCTAGTGGACCTTCGGTTCCATCAAAATATGCAGGACCCAGCTCCCTGAACTGCTTTGCCCCAGGCTCAGGGCGAGGGGCTTCAACCACCCGAGCAGCTCGAGCCACCGGAGCATTCTGTACCTGTAGAAGCACACCCTGCTGAACTTGCATCATCTGCATCATCATCCGCATCATCTCTCCGTTAGTGGGCTCCCGCTCAGGCTTCTCGTCATGAGGGGGCGCACCACTACCACCACCACGGGTGATTCGCCTTCCTGCCATCTAATGACACAGAAAACGAAACAATTAGACTCATAGCTTAGAGCTCAGATGTCGAACTTATTTGTTGGACAGTCTTATATTATTATCGTTATCCCGATAATTGCAGTTTCAGAAAGGACCTGCATGGGCCACCACTAAAACCTGTCATGCCCCGCTTCCCTAAAATGGAGGCGAGACGTGAGAAGGTCCGCTCAAGCGTGGAGCTGTGAAGCTGCACGCCTGATAAGCGTAAATTTAGTATAAGCAGGTCCCTGTAATTGCAAACGAAACAACAACAATAATAATAATAAGATGAGACGGATATGAAATACCAATCCCACAGTTTGTCCACAAAATGTTCAACATCACAGAAAAAGCCACCAGGCTAAAAGAAAGAGTCTAAAGGCCCAGAACAAGGCCAAACAAATACAAACATAACAGAGAATCAAACTAGGTGCCACGCACCGACAACCTAAGCAATCTAACAAAACTAGACGTAGACACTAAGACTGATCTCCAGTGTCTACGAAGTCCTCGTCCAACACGGGCGCAAGCTCGGCGTCCGCAAACACCTCACCCTCAGCAAGTAACTCTGGCTCGGGGTCTAACATGTGTCACCCAATAGAGAAAAGGGGCACATGTCAACAAGTCAAAAGACTTGAGCAAGGAAACTGAAAGTAAGGAAACTGAAAGTAACTAACAACCTAGCACTTATAATATTAAACAATGACATGACAGTTTAGTTTGATGCAGCAGTTTAAAAGAGAGACAAGCACGCACGATGTAGCGAAAGCTACCAATTCACTAATCACTAATCACTCATCACTGTTTATCACTTAGTGCATAGAGAGTCCACCTGCTGGCCAGCTCGTGGCTCAGGCCACTTATCTCTTATCACTATTAATCACTTGTGCACTAGAGATTTCGCCTGCTGGCCGGAGTGGCGGATCAGGCCAACTCGGGGCTCAGGTGGCCGCATATCTCTTACCCCACCCATATGTGTCGAGCGTTGGGTTTCCAACTACAGGGCTCGCTTCTGGAACACGAGCCAGGAAATCTAAGTATTGTAGCGTGTGCTACGCAATCACGACGACTAATCAATATGCAATGCCATGAACAGATATTTGCGTACCGTTAATTGAATTTAAACGTGACATACAAGCATGATGAAGGTGACGGACCAAGCTTCGTTGTCAAGCTAGGTCAAAGGCGTCTAGACGGCTATCCTTTCACCGTCTAGTCTCTTTTACGCTAAAGCAAGGGAAATGGCCTAAGACATGGCTCAAAACAAGAGATGCAAGTTTCACTTGCCTGATACCGGGGTTGACGAGCAACGAAGATCGTCACAAGCTAACTACGGAATAGATCGCGTGAAGAGGCGGAGGAGCGATGCCGAGCAACCACGGCAACGGAAGAACGATCCGGCTCAGATCTGGAAATGAGGGAAAAATCTGGAGAAATTGGTTTGGATGTGGATTTTGGGGGTTTGTTGAAGGTTTGAGGAAGAGGAGAGGTGGGTTGTGACAAGGGAGTGTTTGGATGATGGAGGATGAGCTTGGAATGAAGCTTTGAGGATTTGGGGAAGATGGGGGCTCAATGGGGGAGAAATTAGGGTTTAAGGTCATGAGGAAGAAGAAGAAAACGTTTGGAGGGGTATTTATAGAGTTTGGTGGCGGCTAGGGCAAAACTAGGGGTTACAGCACTGGTTAGTCGGTCAAAGAACAACCACTGACCGACTAGTTTGGGAACTAGTCGGTCAGTTGACCAACGCAGACCTACTAAGTGTAAACAGTAACCCGACTGTACAGAAGAACTAAGAATTAGTCGGTCTGAGTACAAAACTTAACCGACTAGTTTAACAACTAGTCGGTCGAAAGATGAACTTAGACCGACTAAGAATGAACAGTACTGATACCAAAAAAATAGTAAATGGGTTAGTCGGTTAAAGAAGCATTACAGACCGACTAGTTTGCAACCTAGTCGGTCAACCAACGTTCTTAGACCGACTAACGACAAACAGTAACTCCTGAACATTTAACAAAGCCCACTAGTCGGTTCAAGAAGGTTTTCCGACCGACTGGATCGTCATCTAGTCGGTCGGTGCTCCTTCTTATACTGGCTAATGAGCACCAAAAGTTACGAAATGGAGCGCGGAGCTCCGGGATAGTTTCCTAAGTCCCCTAGGCTCGTTCTAACTCTAAGATATCGACGTTATGAAGCCCGTCACGAATGACTCACTTCAAACACGTCGATCGACGGAAGAATCTAGAGAATCACGACGAAACGAACGAAAATGAAACTACGGAGACGGAAATAAAAGTCACAACAAGGGAAAGCGACCAAATATATAAATATTTATAATAAAATCCATACATGAAAACCAGTCGTTACACCACGACCGCCTTGCAGGTGCGAGACCGCCCGCCTTGCTGGTGCAGGCCCGCTGGCCTTGCGGGCGCGTGCCCCCTTGTTAGTGCCTACCTTTCTAGGCGGGTTGGGTGTCCGCCTAGCGGGCGCCCGACCTGCAATGCCCAAAAGGGCACATTTCCTTGTTTTGGCTCTATCTTGTGTGTTTGGTGTTTGTTTTGGACGCTGTTCGAACCTACGTTTACATCGGAACGATCCCGTCCAGCAGGTAACCTTTTCCACATGTTTATTATATTAAATATGCACGTAAAAATTTTACAACACATTTAATTTCCTTTGCATCATATGCAAAATTTCTACATCTCTTATTTAAAAACCATTTGCATCAAATACAAATGAACTGAGGGCATACATCCCTCAACATCTCCCACTTCTACTCAGGATCATTTATCCCGAGTTTGCAAGCTAACTGCAAACTCTTTGCAGTTTTCTTTCCCTGACATCAAATGAATTTTCTCCTTAATTTCTACCTATTACTTGACGAAGGTCTCACTCTGTGTGAGACCCTACAGCCTGATCCTACTACATGTGAGGCTCGAAACCCCAGACGGCAGAGATCACGAGCAGCAGGTGCCGTCCCTATTTCGGTATCATACTTATGTGGTTTACTCATTGACATAAGTATTGCCAGGACCACCCTGACTGTGTCCGTGACGAACACCGCAGTTTTAGTCTCTTCGTCAAAACTATGCCGAATAGTCAAGCCTAGGGTATGGTCAACTGTCAATCCTACCAGATTGAACTTTGTTAGTCTCCATCGATCTTTAGTCAAATAATGTTAGACTTCTTCCAATATACTCTGACTAGAGTTTTCACTAAAATATCGAACTAACTCTGCGATACAAACTCCCCTTGACCGAGAGAGACGAATCCTATCTTGGTCATTACTCTCCCCACACGCTTCAAATGTCACCCAACCAAAACCTTTCAATGGAGCTTGCCTCGAGGCTAGATCAGTGATCTAATTGACACCGTTCACGTAAAGGTTCGTACAATGACCTCAAGTCAAAAGACCAACTTGCCTATCATCACTAAGAGTTATCATTGACATATAGGTCAATATGAACCTTATGACAACTCTTGTTGGGTTATTCATTGAACTCATTCTCCAATGAGCACCTGTGTCTCGTCTCCGACTTCGCCAAGTCGAACAACCATAAGATCATCATCACCACTACATGGTAAAGACTAAGACACAATGGTCTATCCAATGTGTCGATTTCCATTTCTCGAAACATCTACGACCACGAACGTTTCAAGTCCTATGCTACAATTGGTCAAACACTTCTCTATGATCGAGATCTCCATCTTGATACATATTTTACCTCGCATTAAGTCTCAGGACTATACCTAAGTTGTAATGAAGACTACATTATTGTTAACTTAGGTAAATTCTTACCAAATAGCTTACTGTTATTTTGAACAAGACGTTTGTACATATACATCAAGATAAATTTGCCTCGAGGGAAAACCCATCTCGCTACATGTACGAGACCACGAGTTCACGAACTCATTCTTTCACTATCTTACAAATGGAATTTCGGCCATCATACCTTTGATACAAGATTCACAAGTGTCTATTGACTCATAATACGAGTGGTCAGACCTCTCCTAATGTGACTTGTGAAGCTTAGTCTCTTCAGTACGGCCTAGTCTATTTGCCATATAAGTTTTGCTACTATCTTGCGTATTCATGTATTAACATTTAATACATTATCGTCATACAAATTACTCATTGCTTCATAAGCAAGGTGACGACATTCACCAAAAATGTTAGACGTCATCTATGGTCCAAGAAACTACAATTGCTCCTTTTTCCAACACGTAAGACAATCTATTCCCTATTGTATAATGATTATCTTGAAGCCGTGACATCAAATATGCCACATTTTCAGTTCCTCCTGTAGGAATCGTCTAACCCTTGCAATACTAACAATACACACTAGAGGGGGGGGGTGAATAGTGTAATGGTAATAAAATTGTCCAATTAAAATTTAACTTGCAAATGCGGAATTATAAATGCAAGAGGAATTAAAAGGCACAATCAATCCAAACGCAAACACAAAGTTTTACACCGGTTCCCCAAACATGGGTACATCAAGCCACACCAATATTCACTATATTCCCACACAGAGAAGTGAATACAAATCTCGCAAGGAGATACCTCACAAAGAGGATTTATGCCCCCACACAAGGACCCAACCAATCCTACACAAGGATCAAGACTCCCACACAGAGAATCATTAACTCCCACTCAGGGAATTAGGGTTAGCCCTACACTAGGACACTAAACTCATACAAAGAGAGTTAATTCCCACAAAGAGAATTCCCTAGTCCCACAAAGAGACAACCTCCCACAAAGAGAGAAACTCCCATAAAGAGAGTATCCTAATCACACAAAAAGAAATAGGAAGACAAATTACACCAAGTAAAGTAAATACTCTTACCTATGCCTTGAGATGCTTACTCATGAATGAATGCAAGGCATGGAAGAGGATTTCCAAGTGTTGAATATGCTTGAAAGCACTTGGATGATTTCCCTTGAGCTGAACTTCAATGCATGAAGAAAGATGAGTGCTCAATAGAGGGAAATGTGGGAGCTTGAGAATAGCTTATTGATCTGTTGAGATTTTCTATAGAGTCAAGAGTTATCAAGTGTTGTCAAGAGTTCTCAAGTGATGACAGCACACTCATATATATAGGAATCCTATATCAAGCCCAAAAAACCAAAGAACAGCCAAATGAACAAATCTGCAACAGCTAGAAACTGGGTGAAAACGACAGTCGACTGATGATCAAAAGACAGTCGACTGATCAACGGCTAGAAAATATCCAACGGCTATAATCTGAGCCAGGACAGTCGACTGATGAAGTCAATACAAGCGACTGGCAAACAGGACAGGCACCTGTAAAACCTTCAGCAGACGACTGCTTCAGGGGATGGAACGAAACAGAGAGCTGCACTCTTTCTCCAATTCTTCGCACATGCGACTGATGTTAATACTACCGTCATCTTTCAAATAGTCAGGCGACTGTACATTATACATCAGTCGACTACTGTAAAATATGGAGAGAAGACAGAGAGATGCAGTGATTTCACTTACGCTATATAGGCGACTGATGACCAATCTCCAGGCGGCTGTGAAAATACAGGTGACTGTATACTGATTGACGGATGACTGTGCGTAAAGCTCAAGTTTAAGTCAATTGAAATGTTGACTTGAGCTGTGCATGTCAGGCGACTGTAGAAGGATCTACAGGCGACTGGAAATCACCCAGTCGATTGTGTTTCCTTAAGCAGGTGACCGACGGAAAGCCAGAGACTCCATATGAGTCTTTGGACAGAGTGAACCTATTGGGTGGGATTCTATGATAATCCTAAGGTTCACTAAGATGGTTAAATGCATATGCATGAATGAGTAAACCATCTAACAAGGCATTACATTAACCCTAGACTCAAAAGAGAGAGAAAGTAATAAAGTAAATTACATGGATTACAATGCTTCTTAAAGAGTCTAAGTCTTCAATCTTAATGCCTTGATTGCTCTCCACCATCTTCAAGCTTTGGCACTCCTTGAGTCCAAACATTGGCTCTTCTCCACATGATGTCCATCCTTACACCAAGTGATTAGTCTCCAAGAAAGATATCCTTGAAATAAATTGAGAGACTAAAACATGAGATTCATTAGCAACAACATAATGTTTTGATCATAATCAAAATAAGATTGGTATTAAACACCAATACTCAACAATCTCACCCCTTTTGATGATGACACACATTATGTAAATCATAAAGAATTAAAGCAAAATGCTAATGATCTCCCCTTACTTATATGCACCAATTACATAATGAGCTACACAAAAGGTAAATACTCATAATGCCAATAGAAAACATGGTGACATATAATAGGCATGGATTACATAAACCAATTGCAAAGAATAAAAGCATGCAAACATGAATGGTTTATCTAATTCCATATATCTCTTCCTATAGAGATATCTCTCCCATATGCATATGTATATATCTCTCACCCTATAGATATGATCACATAATGCATATATCTCTCACCCTTGACATCGTCAAAAAGGTGGACATCAAAAATATCCCCCTTTGTCATCTTAACCAAGATGTGACAATATGCAAGAAAAGAAAGATATGTATGATACCAAATTTACAAAATTAGTGGGTATCAATTCACTATCCCATGCTCCCCCTAGATCATAGAAATGGTCAACTTTTGACTTCTAGGATCTAATACCATAATTAATGGAGCCATGTGCCTAAAGTGTATCAAAGCAATAGATATGGAAAAATCAAGCTTCAATGATACATAAGGATATTGCCAAAAACAATGAAACATGAAACATGTTGGCAATAGACAAGAGGTTTGGTTTGAGACCCAAAATAACCAAATGTAAATAATGCTCTCAAATAACATCCAAAATGAGAGTTAAAATATGTCTTAAAATAATTTAAACACATAATATATTAACTCCCCATTGACATACACATGGATCAAAAATGCATGCATGTCAATAAACCCCAAGGTCCCCATTTTCATGAAAAGAAATAATTTTGAAAATATTTTCAAAATCATGAAACACACACAATCTATGGGTATGCTTAAAATAAACATAGAAGCACAATACCCATGCAATATGTATATGTGTGAGAAACCTAAACATTAGGTAACCAAATCCAAGAGGAGTTTGATTTCCTAACGTAATCACACGAGGTGATCACATCCCTAACTAGAGAGTTGATGTAACTATCTCTCTCTTGCACACTAACTTTAGTGGGAATCCATAATCTCAAGGATTTCCTAGGCAAGGGTTTTGCCTTTGCAAGAGGGAAGGATGTGGCATGCTTAGGTGTAGAAACAAATTTCTTAGCATGCAAAGAATGAGGATTTTGCTTCTTAGCAAAAAATGAAGATTTTTCATTTTCCTCATTACCTCGTAATCTACATGCTTCTTGTTGGTGTTCTTGTTGTACATGAAAGCATGGTGATTCTTCTTAGGTGCTTTAGCAAAATTTCTTGTATTTGCACCAAAAGAGGAATTAAAGGTGGGTCTGGGAACCACATTTTGAATATAACCCAAACCTCCTCTATGATTTGCCGGATGTTGTTTTTCCAACAAATCGTGGAGTGAATCCCTAGAATACACAAAGCTTATGAGCTTACGGGATTCCTCTTCACATTTCAACGTAAGTTGTTGAATGTGAGCATCTAAGCTAAGGTTTTGAGCAATGAGTTTTTCATTAGAAAGGCTCAATTCCTTAACTTGAGAGAGAAGTGTCTCTCTCACACAAGTGTCATACACATGCCTTTCATCAAGAATTACACTAGAAGATTCTAAATCATCCACCCTACTCATAGCATTGTCAAGTTTAGATTTCATTTTCTCATATGAGTCGATGCACTTACTTGCCAAATTGGAGGCCACATTTAGGCGGTTTTCAAGCTCCTCATAGGATGGCTTTTCCTCCTCGGCTTCCTCATCACTTTCATCCTCGCTTGAGCTTGACGAAGACTCTTCCTCATTAGCCTTGAAGCAACTTTCTTCTTTGGAGTTGAGCCAAGTCTTTATCTCTTCATCGCTTGAGTTAGATAAAGTTGATGAAGAGTCATCAAAGGCAATTAAACACCTTTGATCATGCTCCTTGTCATCATCTTCTTCATCATTAGATGTGTCTCCATTGGAATCAACAAATGTGCCAATAAGTCCCTTCTTTTGGTTCTTGGACTTGGACTTGGCTTTCCAATGTTTCTTCCCCTTACCCTTATAGGTATCTATGTTGGGTTTGGAAGGACATTCGGTAGCCACATGACCTATTCCACTGCAGCTGAAACAAACCAACTTGTTAGACTGTGAGGCAAACTTTGATGAAGACATACCTTGATTATCCTTGAGGAATGCCTTGAAATTCTTGAATTGCATGGCAAGCTCGATGTAGTCATCGTCGCTAAGATCTTCTTCATCTTCACTTGGAGCTTCTTGTTGGAACTGCTCTTTCCATTTGAAAGACTCCTTCTCATCATGAAGAGCAATGCCCTTTTTCTTCTCAGGCTTGGTTGACTGAAACTCTTCCTTGTGTTGAAGTAACACTTCATGAGAGATCTCCAATGTGTGCCAAATACTATTGGCCTATTTGCACATGGAGATACGATCGAACTCATCCGGAGTGACGGCGCAATGGAGAACACACATAGCCCTAGCATTGACTTTGATCACGTCCTTCTCCGCTTTAGTTCTCAAGGCCGCGGGTGAAGTAGGCTCCTCGAAAGGTGACTTTGTTATGTCCCAAAGGTCATGACTCTTCAAGTAGACCATCATCCTGATTTTCCAACTCGGGTAGTTGGTTCCGTTGAAGAGCGGTGGTCGAACGGTTGAGTGACCTTCTTCATGAGACGCGAATAAGGCGTTGAATGCCATTGTTGCAGTATGCTATAATCTCGCTCTGATACCAATTGTAGGGATCGTCTAGCCCTTGCAATACTAACAACACACACTAGAGGCGGGGGGGGGGGTGAATAGTGTAATGGCAATAAAATTGTCCAATTAAATTTAACTTGCAAATGCGGAATTATAAATGCAAGAGGAATTAAAAGGCACAATCAATCCAAACGCAAACACAAAGTTTTACCCTGGTTCCCCAAACTTGGGTACATCCAGCCACACCAATATTCACTATATTCCCACACAGAGAAGTGAATACAAATCTCACAAGGAGATACCCCACAAAGAGGATTTATGCCCTACACAAGAACCCAACCAATCCTACATGAGGATCAAGACTCCCACACAGAGAATCACTAACTGCCACTCAGAGAATTAGGGTTAGCCCTACACAAGGACACTAAACTCCCACAAAGAGAGTTAATTCCCACAAAGAGAATTTCCTAGTCCCACAAAGAGACAACCTCCCACAAAGAGAGAAACTCCCACAAAGAGAGTATCCTAATCACACAAAGAGAAATAGGAAGACAAATTACACCAAGTAAAGTAAATACTCTTACCAATGCCTTGAGATGCTTACTCATGAATGAATGCAAGGCATGGAAGAGGATCTCCAAGTGTTGGAATATGCTTGAAAGCACTTGGATGATTTCCCTTGAGCTGGACTTCAATGCATGAAGAAAGATGAGTGCTCATTAGAGGGAAATGTGGGAGCTTGAGAGTAGCTTATTGATCTCTTGAGATTTTCTATAGAGTCAAGAGTTCTCAAGTGTTGTCAAGAGTTCTCAAGTGATGGCAGCACACTCATATATATAGGAATCCTATATCAAGCCCAAAAACCCAAAGAACAGCCAAATGAACAAATCTGCAACGGCTAGAAACTGGGTGAAAACGATAGGAATAGTCGACTGATGATCAAAAGACAATCGACTGATCAACGGCTAGAAAATATCCAACGGCTATAATCTGAGCCAGGACAGTCGACTGATGAAGTCAATACAAGCGACTGACAAACAGGACAGGCACCTGTAAAACCTTCAACAGACGACTGCTTCAGGGGATGGAACGAAACAGAGAGCTGCACTCTTTCTCCAATTCTTCGCACATGTGACTTATGTTAATACTACAGTCCTCTGTCAAATAGTCAGGCGACTGTACATTATACATCAGTCGACTACTATAAAATATGGAGAGAAGACAGAGAGATGCAGTGATTGCACTTATGCTATACAGGCGACTGATGACCAATCTCCAGGCGACTGTGAAAATACATGCGACTGTAAACTGATTGACAGACGACTGTGCGTAATGATCAAGTTTGAGTCAATTGAAATGTTGACTTGAGATGTGCATGTCAGGGGACTGTAGAAGGATCTACAGGCGACTGGAAATCACCCAGTCGACTGTGTTTCCTTAAGCAGGTGACCGACTAAAAGCCAAAGACTCCATATGAGTCTTTGGACAGAGTGAACCTATTGGGTGGGATTCTATGATAATCCTAAGGTTCACTAAGATGGTTAAATGAATATGCATGAATGAGTAAACCATCTAACAAGGCATTACATTAACCCTAGTCTCAAAAGAGAGAGAAAGCAATAAAGTAAATTACATGGATTACAATGCTTCTCAAAGAGTCTAAGTCTTCAATCTTGATGCTTTGATTGCTCTCCACCATCTCCAAGCTCTGGCACTCCTTAAGTCCAAACATTGGCTCTTCTCCACATGATGTCCATCCTTACACCAAGTGATTAGTCTCCAAGAAAGATATCTTTGAAATAAACTGAGAGACTAAAACATGGGATTCATTAGCAACAACATAATGTTGTGATCATCATCAAAATAAGATTGGTATTAAACACCAATACTCAACACCTCCTACTTGTGCCTTTACTAATGATAGATAAAACTTTCTTTCTCAATTGACTTTCCTTAATGCCTTCTTCCTTTACTAAATCTCATTTAGATATTACGCATCTCAACACAAATAATATCCGTGCAAACATCTCATGTATCCAAACGCTTGAGCTTTGCAACCTTGAAGGTGCTCAACAAGTTGCTCGTCTCAAGATCTGGATAGTCTTGCACCGCTCATGCACCCATCTTCGATTCAAACAATTTGATCGAAGTTTCGAACTTTGTATATCGAAACCGTTTTGCATACAACCTTGAGTTGACTCAACAAATTTTATGGAGAAACATGCTTTGAACATCAGTATGTTCAAACTGCCCCTCATAGAGGCGAGTGATAGGTAGCGTGCATTTATTTTGTTGGACCCAGAGCTCAAGGAAATCATTGTCCTTATGCCTGTGCTAAGAAGGTCATTTTTAATGTCAGTGAGAACATAGTTTAGTCCATTGATTAGAATTTTAACTTATCTTCCTTTAACCAACCATTTTAACCAGTTAACTTTTCTCTTAGGATATTATGTTTTGGATTCTATTGGTAAACATAGAACTAGCCTAGTTTCGCATATGTTCAATTTTAAATATAGATAGAATGACTTTTATCTAACTATATCCTCCCACTATTTTTGCGATCATTTTTAGCCATAATAACGAACAAATTAATAAAATTTAAATTTAATGGGAAAGAGATCCAACCACCATGAGCTTCACAACCTTGAGTGTGCTCAACAAATTGCTTGACTCTGCGATTGGTAGATGACTCTTCATCAATCATATCATATATGATTCCCTTATTGGTTTTTACCCCTAGCCACTTACGATCATGAGTGTGCTCATCCAAATCATAATGACTAGTCTAGTCGGACCCTTGTTTTCGTGTCTTTACGTCGACGCTCGGTGTATGTGCACAACGCGAAGGTTTGGGTTATGTCTAGAATACATCTCATGTAATGAGATGTTGGTTTCCATAAAGTATCTATGACATAGCTTGAGTGTCAACAACTATAACAAAGAACCTATAGTTCCTCTAAAATAAGGAGGGTTACGGCTAATCTAGAAGAAGATTTTTAACGTAATTGACTAGATGTTATTGACTGTGTCACATAATCATAATTCGCATCCTTGCGGTCCAGCAGTACACGGGAAGGGATTTGGCTAGGCCATGATCACTATCCCCAGTCGAGCTAGGGTGATCCACAATACTAGTCAAAAAACACTAGACCAGATCATGGTCCTTTGAAGGAAACTTATTATTCATATGTGTGCCATTGATTAGAATTGGCTTCATTAAAACTAGTTAATCCTATTAACTAGTTGAATCCTAAAAATTCGAAATTATTAGGATTGGTTAATAACTTTTATTAATGTCCTTATCAACTATAAGGATGTATAGGGTGCTATCCTAATCATGTATTAGGCATTTAAACAACTTTAAATCAAAGCATGTCCAAAAATTATCTTATAATTTTCTGGAAGGTTTTAATGGCTATCCTAATAGTTTTTCTTGAATTAACACATAATTAATAAGAAACTAATATAACCATTATCAACTAAACAATTTAGCTAAGCAGGCAACTTAAAATTATCTCATAAACCTAAGTTACATCAATAATTAATTATCATCATATAATAATTAAGATCTAAATTTAAAATTATCAAATGATTTTAAAATTAAATCTAATTTTCAAAAATAATTTTCAAAAATAAAAACATTACATTGGAAACTGACAATTTAATAGTTTAAACAAGACCTCCATCTGATGGAGAAATATACTATATCATATACATTTTATAATTGCAAAATATAAATCAAGTAGACTGGCTCTGTTACCAATGTTGGTATCACTCTGATATCATTGCAACACTGTTAAGGTCCATCATCGATGACATCTTAGACCCGTCACAAGATCCCTCACGAACTTGTTTTACGTCATGCCTCTCGACAAAGCCCAACCCATCAAAAGATCATCAAAAGATCCCCATCTTATCGGGACTTCGTACGGTAAAAGCGATTACTTCGGGTCAGCTCATAACCCGAGAACCCATACTCAAGCTCAACAAGCTCTGATACCAATGTTGAGTTTTCTTGGTCCTAAGGGCAATAGATTCGACATCCGACCTAAGTCGGATGGACGACAAAAACAAATCAGCAGCGAAAAACGGATTTAAAACTATTTTAATTCAATCCCTAAAGATATTAACCCTAGCCAAGATCTCTACTATCCTGGGGTTGGGTCCGACCAACCCTTAAGGATAGATCTATCTAACAGTTGCAACTATAAACGCATGAATATTAAACTACTTCTTTCACTTCGTTTCCGCAGAATACGAAGCGTCATTTTCAGCAACATTTCTTTGGCCCCACGCCGCTTTTCCCAAACCGAACCACGACCCGAGCCGTACCTCGTCCTGAGCCGAATTGATTCTCAAATCACACCACATCCCGAGGCAAGCAACATCCTTGTCGCTGAGCCAACTACATGCCGAAGAAGATTTCACCCTGAGTGGATCCTCCGTCAAGATTTTGGATCTGATCCGAGCTCCTTCTTTGCTAAAGCCCGACTAGGAGCAATGGAGAATTAGGGCATAAGAGAGAATATTTTATTTAAGCTCAGATCCGGGCTTGCTCACGTTTAATGGAGCTACTCATATTTGGAGCTTGGGACGAGTTTCAAGGAAGGGAGTAGGGCCTGATTTATATAGGCGGCTGACCCCTCCCTTTCACTCCATATCCGATGTGCGACTAAATTATTGGAGAGGAAAAATTAAATTAGTTTGCCTTACACTAAGGCTAAACTTCAACTAATTTTCCTCCCTCACCATTGAGCTTCGCAAGTGATACAACATATCAAATCGAAGAGCACTGAACGGTGAACGCGTAGGAAAAAACGGGGACCCATTCCAAGTTCATTTGACCCCCCTCAAATGATGCTCCAAAGTCAGCCAAAAAGTTGTTTTTTGCAAAAACTACGGCCATCACAAAACTGGGTTAAAAACCATACTGTGGGGACCACTACGTGGGCCCCACGATTCCCAGCCCACAAGCGGGCACGGGTGCTCGCCTGCTAGGCAGGCTTGGGCGCCCGCCCGCACAGCGTGGCGCTCACCCACACCGCGGACAGGCTGGGGCGCTCGGCCCGCACTGCTCACACTGCGGGCGGGCAGGGGTGCCCGACCTGCAATGCCCAAAAGGGGCTATTGTGATTGTTTTGGCTCTATTTTGCACGTTTGGAGTCCGTTTTCGATGCGAGTTGAACCTGCGTTTAGACCAGGATGATCCTGTCATCCAGGTAAACCTTTCCACACGTTTATTATATTAAATATGCGTGTAAACAATTTATGACACGTTTAATTACCTTTGCATCATATGCAAAATTCACACATCTTATATATAAAAAACCATTTGCATCAAATACAAATGAACTGAGGGCATACATCCCTCAACACCTGGCACTGCCCCCTCCCAGAAGGTCACAATGCATCTCCTTCTAAAAAGAAGAAAGATAATAAAAGGAAAGTAAGACCACAGAGGGGGGACCGAATAAAAAGGCAAGATGTCAAGTCCAACAGCGAAGAAATGAAGGGAGGCAGAAGTTCACTTGGGGTATAAATGATAACAATTATGATGCACCCCCACGTAGACAGAACGGGAAGACAGGTGCCATAGTCGTGGCATGAAAGGACACTGGTCTAGGTGTGCAGAACTCCGCAACACCTACAAGATTTGTACAAATAAGGCTTAAGGCAGAAATCTGAAACAAGTCTGGCGACCACCAATGCTCCAGCCCAGTTCAATGCTGATGACTTTGAAAAAAGACGACTTGTTTGATTAGCCATTTTTATCTTTGTTTTGAAAAATAACGCTATGAGAGCTATCTGAATGATTGAATGAAGTATGAATAAATGTGAAAATATTTTTCTGAAAGCATATGTGATTATATGATTCATCTTTTTATAGATGAACTGCTCTCATGACTGCGTAGTAGACAGTAACGCATATGATCCTTCAATACAAATGCTATTTTCATAGCATATGAAAGCCCAATAAATATTAGGGCCATCAAATATTATTGAAGGTTCTAGGAACGCAACTCTTTAGCTCCCAAATGACACATAAATTAATAACAAAGAATGCATTATTCTCTCCGAATTCAAAAAGAAACTTACTAATTTTCAAGGACATCCATTTAAATGGATTTCACTTATAAATGCATATGTGAATTAATAATAAATATCTGTATGTAACGTCTCAAGAAAAAAGGAGTAAAATACATACTTGAATGTTTTGAGAGTCTTTCATCAGGCCTCTATATACAATGTTTTAGAGAGAGGAAGCAAATTTGATGGAGCATTTGAAGTGTCCAAAACCAGCCAAGTTTCTACTTTGGCATGACAAATTTGGCCACTCTAGATCGGTTATGATGCACCACATCTTATCCCCATCATATGGGCATGCCATGAAGAACCAGAAGATTCTTCAGAAGGGAGAAATCCCTTGCATTCCTTAAGGGAAAACTAATTACAAGGCCATCTCTACTAAATGTTGACAAAAGAAATCTCCATGCTTCCTTGAAAGAATACAAGGAGATATATGTGGACAAACCACCACACCAAGTGTGCAATTTTGGTACTTTATGGTACGGATAAATGCATCCTCAAAATATTCATATGTGCTACTATCGACTAACAACCTAACTATTGGAACAAATAATAATGTTACGGGCGCATTTTCTAGACAATCAAATAAAGTAAATACGTCTGGTTAATGCTGGGGAATTTATCTCCTGGTCATTTCAAGAATACTGCCTAGCAACTGGGATAGAAATTGAACATCATGCGCCACGTGTTCATACCCAAAATGGGTTGAAAGTGTCATTAATAAAAAGACTCCAGTGGATTACGCGTCCATGAAATCCCAATTGCCGGTGAATGCATGTGGACATGCTGCATTGTTAATAAAAATAAGACCCTCTGGATGTCTGAGTCTCTGTCCAATGCATGGGGACATGCTGCATTTTTAATAAAAATAAGACCATCTGGAGGTCAGAGTCTCTCTCCAATGCTACTTGCATATGGAATACCACCGAACACCTTTCACATGATAATTTTCGGTCGCGCAGTTTATATCCCCATAGCACCATCGCAGAGGACAAAAATGGGTCCTTAATGTCGTTTAGATATCCATGGAGGTTTTGACTCGCCCTCAAGATACCTAGAACCCCAAACAGGGGACACATTCAAGGCACGTCTTGAAGACTGTGAATTTGGTGAGACGAATTTCCCCAAATTGGGCCCAGATAATGAAAAATCGGGAACTACACAAATAATATCATGGGATATAGAATTATTACCACACTATGATGTAATAACAAAGAAATGTGAAGATGAGATCCTGAAGATCATACAAATAACAGTTACCAAAACCATTCACCGATAACTAGAAGATTGTCAGATCACACATCCCTGCTGTAAATACTCCAGCTAGGATTGATATCCCCGAGAATGAATGCAATCCACTAACAGCAAAAGTGGTTGTTCCTCAATAAGAAAAGAGGCCGATCATCAGGCTCCAAGGACAAAAATCGAAGAAAAGAAAAAAAGAAAAACTCCTGGAGACCTTGAGACAATACTACCATAGAACAATGAGCTCATATCCATACACTCACCCTTCCCGGAATCCACTGCAGATGAAATGCTGGAAAAAACTGAAATGAAAGTAAATGTTGTACATATTTGGGAGGTGTTAGACAGAAAGAACACAATTGTCGACAATATATTCACGTATCATATAGCGACATATATCACAAAAGCAATGATAATTATATAATATCATTCATACTCCGTTGCTAAAATGCAAACGTAGACATTGTCCAAATATGGAACGAGGCAATAAAAGATGAGCTGGACTCGCTTATGAAATGTGAAGTGTTCGAACCTGAAGTCTTGACACCAAAAGGTGTCAAACCTATGGGCAAAATAAGTATTGCACAAATAAGAATAAATAAGAAAAATATCGTATGCTATAAAGTACTACCTATAGCTCAAGGATATTTTCGCTAAAACTGTGGAATAAACAAATTAAAATGAGCATAACTCATAAACAATTCATCAGATTCCCTAAGTTATACACTGCGAATACCTTACGATTTGGCAAAGGAAATTTTGGATATGCTGCTATTGGATGTTGTGATGGCATACCTCTATGGATATCTTGATAAAGATAAATTCCACATTTCCTTAAAATTCCCGAATAAACTGCGGGACGTCTATTCTATTGATGAAGAAGAATAATAAGAACGATAAATATTGTACAACCAAGAGAATCACTTGACAAGGCAAGGATTCCTACTAAGGGCTGTCTTTGCATCTTTATAAAAAGCAAAGGACACGATTTGAGATCATAGTTGTAAACAACTTAGATATCATCGGATCTCCTGAAGAGAAATCCGAAATATCTGTTCAAACCTGACTATCAAACAAGAAATGAAAGACCTAGGCAAAATAAAGATTAGTCATGGCTCACAGATTTATCTAAAAAGATAAAATCCTGTTACATTTAAATTCATACGACCTAAGTGTGTTGAAGAAATTACAAGGACCAATGTCATCCATTAAGTACACCTATGGTTGTACGCTCAATGGATGTACAAAAAGACCCCCTTCCGTTCACATGAAGAGGGGGATGATATACTTGGTCCTGAAGTCCCTTGTCTAAGTGCAATCAGTGCACTCCTGGTTAACTGCACGCAACCCAATATAGCAGTTGCAGTAAATTCTCTAGCAGAGACAGTTAGGCACCTAAAAGTTCCATTAGACCGGAGTTAAGCATCTTCAGTGCTTCCTCCATGGGTCGATAGATTTGGTCTTACATTATAAAGAATTATCATCCATACTTATGCAAATGCAGGTTACAAGTCTGATCCCTATAATGAGAAATCACAGACTGGGTGCCCACAGTGGGACATACATTACTGTAAATCTGCAAAGCAAACTATGAAGGCAACATCATGCTATTATTCTGAGATCATCGCCATTCTAGAAACAAACCAATAGTGTATTTGAGCGAGCCTGGTGGTACATCACATCCCAGTAACAACTGGGACAAAGACTGATCATTTAGAGCTGACCACATAATCTGAAAACCATGTCACATGCTTACTTCACTTTTGAGGAGACCACATCAGAGGCGACGAAACAAAACACAACTCTCCAGTGTTTTTGTTTTCAGCAGCTGCTTAATAATGGTGATATTTGTAATCTGTGTATATTTTCAGAATGTTGTAAATAAGAGTGATGAAAAATGCCTAAGAGATCTAAAAGCTAAGTGCTTGTACAGATTAGGGGGTTTAGAGGGAATTTGTACTCTTTTTCCTTAACTATGGTTTTTCCCACAGGTTTTTCCATAGCCAAAGGTTTTAACGAGGCAAATCCCATTAACCCAGGATATTGAAGTATCCACCCCTCTGTGAGACTCATAAGAAGCTCAAAATCCCAGAGCATTCATGGGCAGAGTGCACACTAATGGCTGGATAAGAGGGAGTGTTGTAAACGGATAAGATGGGAATTGTATTGGGGATTGTATCTTATCTATAGGATAAGATCATATCATTGTATCTCATCCATGTACGGCTCATCCCTCTTCTTTAAATAAAGGATTGTGGTCTTCCCCTAGAGCTGATGCTTTACAACAAAAAGGATGTTTTAGGGCATACTAAATATGGAAAAGTTGGGATTAATATGGGGATTTATGAAGGGGCTAATGGGGATTTATTGGGATTTATAGGGGGCATAAAAAGGAAACTTTGTTCTGAATAGGCATTGTGACCTTTCGTATTAGGACCTTTGGTATCCATATATATATATATATATATATATATATATATATATATATATATATATATATATATATATATATATATATATATATATATATATATATGGAGAATATGCTTTGCATCTTTATTGAATCAAGAAAAGAATACAAGACTCTAGGGAGGAAGAGGGAAACTTGAGAGCCGGGGTAAGAGCACAGGCGCCATCACCCCCAACCCAGACAAGCACTTGTCCGCTATCCCAAGGGCCACAAATATACAATTATTACAAAACCTAAGAAATCAGGCCCCAATTTGAGAGGGGGGGGGGGGACAACACCGCTGTCAATGTCCCACTCCACATCTCTCATGGCAATTCCAATGTCCTCAGCAATATCATCAAACAAGGCAGTCTGCCTCTGACTACTACCTTCAAATATTCTCATATTCCTCTCTCTCCAAATGTGCCAGGTCATCGTAGCAAGAACAGTCTTGGCAAGTCTCCCAGTGTTATCTTTCTTATGGTAGCGTGAGAGAATCAAATCCCCCATACCAGCAAGAGAGGATGGCATGTCAGATGTAACCCCCATTTTAAGGAGACTCCTGCAAAGGATATAGTTAGAATAACTACACTAAAAAAATATGTGATCCAAGCTTTCATGAATGTTATTAGTGCATAACACACAAAAAGGTGAAGAAGGCACTCCCCATTGTACGAGCTTATCACGGGTAAGGAGTTTCCCGTGGAAAGCTCGCAATAACGTGATAGCCATCTTAGGGATGTGCCCCTGATACCAGACCACCTTGTAGAAGGGAAATAATGGCTTAATAGCTCTAGTTCCAGACCAGGCATTTTGCAGAGAAGGAGACTTAGAGACCCAAGACCAAGAATCATCGCCAGAAGTTAAAGAAACCAGATCAATCAAGTGCCGCACAGAATTAATGGAGCTTGAGTTCACCCATCCCTCACCAGTCCAATAATCTCTAACCATATACATCTCTTCCCCAGAAGGCACCTCAAAAGAATCATTCAGGGGACCACACGGAAGCCAATTATCATACCAGAAGAAGGTAGAAGACCCATCTCTGATAAGACGTTGGGTGAGTTTCTTTGTAAATTCACGACAATGCAGGATGAATTTCCAGGTACCAGATTGCATAGGATGTGCCTTAGCCCGGAAGAGGCCCGTGTTGCTCATATATTGTTTCCTCATATAGGAAGCCCAGATACCCTTATGAGTGAGCATACGCCAAGCCAACTTAACGCCATATGCGTTATTCAAATCAGTGAAACTTCTAAGCCCCACTCAACCTTCTTGCTTAGGAACACAAATATCATCCCAAGCCCAAAGGTGGTTCTTCCCCCAAATGAAACCTCTGCAAATAGATGTGAGAGTGCGCAAAACAGACTTGGGAATGCGAAAGGCTTGCATCCAGAACACAACCATGCCATAGATAACAGTTTTGACAAGCTCAATACGGCCATCAATAGATAACAAAGATGAAGTCCACCCCTGTAACCTGCTCTTGCATCTATCAATCAGGCGGCTATACATAGCAGCGTTAGGATACTTAGAGGAGAGCGGCAAGCCCAAGTATATAGCAAGAGATTGCACCTTTTTAATTCCCAAAATATCAGCCAGAGCACCGGCCCCCCTGACCCCCTTACTGAAAATCCCAGCACTTTTACTCCAATTAACTTCAAGCCCCGTATAGGATTTGAAAACAGAAAGCAGATCTCTCAAACCCATAAACGAGTCCTCCCTAGCACGACAGAAAACCAGCAGGTCATCAGCAAACAACAGGTGAGTAACAGCTCCCACTCTCTTCATAGGCTTAATACTGTTGGTAGCAGTGGCTCTAGCCATAAGTAAGGAGAAAGCTTCCATAACAATCACAAAGAGATAGGGGGAGAGGGGATCTCCCTGCCTCAGCCCTCTATTAGATTGAAACATGCCATAAGGGGACCCATTAATCATGACAGAGAAAGAGGGGGTTGAAATACATTCACATATCCAACTAATAAACTTGTGCTTGAAACCCATCCGATGGAGCATGAAATATACGAATTCCCTGTTAACACAGTCAAATGCTTTCTTCAAGTATAATTTGAGACAGGCCCGCCCGCCCATGGGGTTATTGAAATCCCTAATATGCTCATGTGCAAGCAGAGCACAATCAGCAAGTAAGCGGTCTTGCAAAAAAGCGGCTTGGTTAGGAGATATGAGCTCAATAACCGCTTTTTTCAAACGGTTGCACAGAATTTTGCTGATGACCTTGTACAAAACATTACAACATGCAATGGGCCTGTAATCACCCAGCTCAGAGGCATTAGCGTTCTTAGGCACAAGCGTTAAGAATGTATGATTGATTTGGCGAAAAATTTTCCCAGACGTGAAGAAATTTGTAATAGCAGCAATAACATCGTTACCAATAGTATCCCAATAGTTCTGAAAGAAAAAACCATTGAACCCATCGGGGCCAGGGGCCTTGTCCACTCCAATTTGAAAAACGACATTTTTGACTTCATCAGCCGAAACCGGCCTTTCAACCCAGTCAGCAGCCGTAGTAGTAAGGACTCTTTTAGTAGTGAGGCAAGGGAAAACAGTCCAATAGTCATTTTGATTATACAGATTAGAATAAAACGCATGGGCTTCAACTTTAAGGCCGTCAATGGAGCTGTTTCGAGAACCGTCAGAACTAATGAGGTGACCAAGGTTATTACGACTTTGTCTAGTCCTCATGGCAGTATAAAAAAACCGGGAGTTTCTATCCCCTAACCCCAGCCAATCTTGTCTACTTTTTTGTCTAAGAGAGGATT
This sequence comes from Scilla litardierei, assembly GCA_030789695.1. Lineage (NCBI taxonomy): Eukaryota > Viridiplantae > Streptophyta > Magnoliopsida > Asparagales > Asparagaceae > Scilla > Scilla litardierei. The sequence goes on from CM061135.1 coordinate 74,356,058, forward strand.
CCTCAATATCAATGGCCTCAGCAAGAAGATTGATAAGAGAACGTTCTTTTCTCTGCAACTCAGCACAAGAACCCAGATCAGGGTTGTTCTGTATGCAAGCAAGCTCAGCCCGATATTTGGAGACATTATTAGCCTCTCTGAAGGCAGCCCCAAACTTCTTAAGGCCCATCTTCAGGTTCTTAATCTTAGCGACCAAGCGAATCATAGGGCATCCATTGACTCTAATAAACCAATGATCCCTCAGAGTACTAGGGTAATCAGGGCTACGGAGCCAGGCGTTAAAGAATTTGAAAGGCTTAGGATCCGTGCCGCCAGACAGATGAGTGCGAATAATAAGAGTAGAGTGGTCACTAGTACCACCATCAATGTATTCACAATAGGAGGAAGTGAGAGTGTTCATCCAGATACTGTTGCAAAAAGCCCTATCCAGCGTAGCAGTGATACGGCGCTGCCCGATATTTCGATTATTCCAACTTAGAGTATTGAAATTTTAGCCTGTAAGGATCAAATACATTAGAGGGGGGGTGAATAGTGTATATTAAAAAATGTTGCAAATAAGATGTTAGTAATATTTGCAAAGATGGCAATGAAAATAAAATGACAAGTGCGGAAAATTAAATCAATCGCAAACACAGAGATTTATCCTGGTTCGGATCCTTGTGATCCTACTCCAGTCCTCTACCCCGTAGAGATTTTCAATCCACTATAACCACTTGCCCCGCAAGCGCAAACTTACAAAAATGGCGACACTCCCCGTGTCCCAAACTTTGTACAATCTCTAACAGAGATTCAAAACCTGTTAAATAAGAAATAGAAAAACACCTATAGCCTTGTTATGAATTTAGAATGAAATTCAAGGATGGTGTTAGAAGATGAACTTCAAGATATAAAAGATATGTTATGAAGAACAATACTTGAAGTTCTCTGGTTCATAAAAGAAGAGAGAGATCAATCGATATCTTCTTACAATTATGAACACAAACAACTTTCTAAATTGATGTTGAAAAAGATCAAAATTGCTCCAAGGAAGAAAACTTCAATTTCTAAAAGATCTATGATTAAGAATCTTGAAGTTCTTCCGTTCTTATAAGAAGAGAGAAATCTATGGATTTCTTCTTGCAAATAAGAAAAGAGCAACTAAGGCAAGATTGCTTAGAATCAACAATTCTAGTAAGAAAGAGAGAAGAAAGTTGTGTGAAGAAAAGAGAGGGTATGCCCACTTATTTATAGTATTTTTGGACAGTTATTCTGAGGGAAAATGGGGGGAAAAGGAGTTTCCTACCGTTCAGAAAAGGTCTGGAAAGTTTCGAAAAAAACGGACACAAAATTTCATTAGTTGACTAAAGAAGGTTTAGTCGACTAAAAGTCAAACTTTGGAATTTTTGACTGAAATTTTAACGGTAACTTTCTGATGTTGACTGAAGACTACTCAGAAATTTTCAGGTCAAAATTCGAAGAAAAAGTTTTTAGTCGACTAATGAATTTCTTAGTCGACCAGGACAGAAAAACGTGAATTTTGACTTTTCTGAAAAGGGATGTTTAGGATATGTTATTAGGAACCTAGGACTTAGATGAATTTCATATTCAAGGCTCTGAAATCTATAAATATAAAAAAAAACATCAGTCCGTAGATTTCCGTAGATATGTATGATGAGCTTCATGTGAGTATTTGAAATGCCTTTGTGCAGGGTTCCATATCAAGTGATTATTGTCCAAGCGTGGATATATTAGGAAACTGCACATCTGCATAGATAGAGTGAGTAGCAATAATAATAGTTGTCACATCAAAATCATATGGAATAGAATAGGAAAGTGAACATGGGATTATGAAATCCCAACATTCTTCCCCTTTTTGATGATGACAAATATTTATAAAAAAATTGAAGTGTCATATTCAGGTATATGCAGATATCATATCATATGTCATAAAAAGTGAAGTGTCATACTCAATTCTATGAACTTAGTTTATGAACTTAGGTTATGGTGACAAATATGTATGCTCCCCCTTAAAATTTGCCTAAATATTCTCCCCCTTTGTCATTGACAAAAAGATGGGGTAAAAATTATGTTAGTCGATTAGAGAACTTGTTAGTCGACTCAGAGAAATAATAACACAGAAAAGAACAGACAACGGAACAAAGGTGTCACAAAACATAACCAAACACATTTTACTAAACAGAACATATATAGGAAGGATACAAAGGGACTAGCAAACATACATTCCCACATACCTAGTACTAAGGCCCTACGGCCTAAAAACAACTACGACTGAGAACCATCACACAGATTGTTGCCAAAACCCATCACTAAAAGCCCGAAGGCCTACAACCCAAAAACAAAACACCAAAACAGCAAAACACTGACGACTAACAAACAGCAACCACAACAAATGACAAGGTCTAACGGCCGGAAGGAGAACCATAGTCCTGAGAATTGCGACGTGATTTACGACGGGGTGTTTCCTCTGGAGCAACCACATTCAAAGCCTCAAGTGCAGAAACAAGCTTGCTCTGGTTGAGTTCGCCCATATGACTCATTTCAAATTCCTTCTGCATAATCTTAGAAAATTCTAAACAAAGAGTTTCATTAGTAGAACCGAATATAATATCGTCAACATATATTTGAATAATAATGATGTCAGATTTTATATTTTTAATAAACAAAGTTGAGTCAATTTTACTAATAGAATAACCAGAATTTAAAAGATAACTTTTAAGTCTTTCATACCAAGCACGAGGTGCTTGTTTAAGACCATATAAAGCTTTCTTCAATTTAAAAACATGATTTTCTAAATTTTCATGAATAAAACCAGGAGGTTGTTCAACATAAACTTCCTCCTTAAGAAAACCATTTAAAAAAGCACTTTTGACATCCATTTGAAATAGTTTAAAATCTTTAAAACATGCAAATGATAAAAGCATCCTAATAGATTCAAGACAAGCAACTGGTGCATAGGTTTCATCATAATCAATACCTTCTTCTTGATTATAACCTTGTGCAACCAATCGTGCCTTGTTCCTAATTACCTGACCAGATTCATCCAATTTATTTTTGAATACCCATTTGGTACCAATAATTGAATGATCTGTTGGTCTGGGAACTAATTCCCAAACATCATTTCTCTGAAATTGATTGAGTTCTTCCTGCATAGCAATGATCCAAGAACTGTCTTTGCATGCTTCATTGATGTTCTTTGGTTCAATGGATGAGAGGAAAGCACAATGAGCCATTTGTTCTATTTGACGTCGAGTTCTTACTCCATCTGTAATATCTCCAATGATCAAATCTGATGGATGGTTTGGAACTTGTGCAAATGCCTTAGGAAGATCTGCATTATCTGAAATAGACTCAACAGAGGGTTTCGTAGCATCAATTTTATCAAGATTAATATTATCTAAAGAATTAGATAAAGGTAATATGTTCTCTTCATCGTCAATGATGATGGGAGAATTAGATGAAGGATTTTCATCAAATGTGACATGTAATGATTCTTCAACTGTTGAAGTTCTTTTGTTAAATACTCTGTAGGCATTGCTACGTGTTGAGTACCCAACAAAAATACCTTCATCAGATTTTGAATCAAATTTATCAAGAGCATCTTTAGTATTTAGAATGAAACATTTACATCCAAAAACGTTAAAATACGATACACGAGGAATGCGATCAAAGAATAATTCAAAACAAGTTTTATTTAGCAATGGCCTTATAAGAACTTTATTCATAATGTAACAAGCAGTTGCAACAGCTTCTGCCCAAAAATATTTTGGTAGATTACTGTCACAAAGCATTGTTTTAGCACATTCTTGTACAGTTCTATTTTTCCTTTCAACTACTCCATTTTGTTGAGGGGTACGAGGAAAAGAAAAATTGTGTGTAATGCCATTTTCATTACAAAACTTGGTAAAAGAATCATTTTCAAATTCTCCCCCATGATCACTACGAATAGTAACAATGTTAGATGATTTGATCTTTTGTATCTTTTTACAAAATATTGAAAATTCTTCAAAAGCATCATTCTTATTTTGTAAGAATATAACCCAAGTATATCTAGAATAATCATCAACAATGACAAATGCATATCTACTTCTATTCAAAGAGGCTACTCTTGAAGGACCAAACAAATCTAGGTGTAGAAGTTCTAATGGTCTCTTTGTTGAGATAATACCCTTTGATTTAAAAGAAGATTTATGCATTTTTCCTTGTTGACAAGCATCACAAAAATATTTTTGTTTGAAAGAAATATTTGGCATTCCATTTACTAAATTGTGTTTTGAAATATGTGCAAGATTTTTGAAATTTGTGTGTCCAAAACGTTTATGCCAAAGTAATGTTTCATCAGAAGTAATCATTAAACAGTGATTGTGAATAGTAATAGACATGCATAAGATATAAATGTTATTCTTACGCTTACCACGGAATAAAACGAATGACATATCAGAATTGTAAATGATGCAATCATTTTGTTCAAAAACTAATTTGTAATTTTTATCGCATAATTGACTAATGGAAAGTAAGTTGTGTTTCAAACCGTCAACCAGGTGAACATTCTCAATGATAGGCTGATTTGCATTACCAACTGTTCCAGTGCCTATGATTTTGCCCTTTTTGTTGTCACCAAAGGTAACGGTGCCTCCATCTTTATATATAATGTTAGAAAGCAAGTTGATATTTCCCGTCATATGTTTTGAACATCCACTGTCCAAAATCCATCTTTCCTTTTTTGGTACCTGAAAGATAAAACAGTAAGCATTGGTACCCCTTTTTGAGGGTCCTTGGGATTAGATTTTTGGAAGCCAAACCCAAGTGGAATTTGGCTTTCTAATATAATCATTGGAATGAACAATAGAATGCATGTAAGTAGAAATATAATTATTCCTATCTTTTAAGCAAGAATCCTTAGGAACCCATATACTAATTGTAGTAGGTTTCCTAGGAATTGTTTTTGAAATGTTAGTAACATTTCTTTGTGTAGAAGAAGTAGAAGTGTTTACTTTCTTCGTGTAAATGAATGCGTGATTCTTCTTTTGTGGTTTAACAAAAGTTGTTTTTCCACAAGAGGAAGAAGTGATACAAGACTTGGGTGCATCCTTATGAGAATATCCCAATCCTTGTCTATGATTTGCTGGATATTGAATTTTAAGCAAATCATCGAGATTTGTCTTTCCTTTGTTAAATTTATTAACATTGGAAGACATCTTATCGTATTTCATCTTTAGTGATGAAATATTTTTATCCATTTCGGATATTTGTGTATGCAATTCAACATTCTTAGTTTTGAGAATTTCATTCTCTTTACTAAGATCCAAAACTTGACAAGATGTATTCTCAATATGTATGGAATTTGGTGTAGTGTTCTTAGAAGAAGATAATTCATGATATTTAATAAGGAGATTATCATTATTCTGTTTCAAAGATTTATGTTGATTATTCAACTTTTTGAAACGAGAATAAAGATCTTTTAATTCTTCTAATAATTCTTCATTATTAAAGGAACTTACCTCTTCTTCTTCATCTTGTGCCATAAAACATATATTAGCATTTTCATTATTGTCATCTTCTTCATCTGAAGATTCATCCCAAGTTGCTACAAATGCTTTCTTCATCTTATCAAACCTCCTTTCTCTTCTGGATTGATCGTTGTTGGAAGTTTTGAACTTTGCTTTGAGAAGTGGACAATCTTTCTTCATATGTCCTGGCTTATTACAATTAAAGCAAAGAGAAGAATTAGTATTTTTAAACTTATTATTATACTTACCTTTTTGGAAGAACTTTCTGAAGTTCTTTGCAAAGAATGCCATGTCATCATCTGAATCTTCATTATCAGATGTTGTGTTGAAGGCAAGTACTTTCTTCTTCTGATTTGATTCTTCTTTTTCATCTTGAAGTGTGACTTCATGAGCCATTAGGTTACCAATAAGATCTTCCACTGTTAATGTGGAAAGATCATTGGCTTCCTCAATAGCAGTGATCTTTGGTCGCCATTATGGAGAGAGTACCTTGAGAATCTTGCGTACCTGGTCAAGAGAAGAATAAACTTTTCCAAGAGCATTAAGAGAATTAATAATGTTAGTGAACCTGGTGTTCATTTCTCCAATCGTCTCTTTGTCTTGCATCTTGAACAACTCATACTTATGAACCAAAGAGGCAATCTTGGTTTCCTTCACTTTATTGGTTCCTTCATGAGTTACCTCGAGTATATGCCAAATCTCTTTAGCACTTTTAGCCTGAGATACTCGATTAAACTCATGTTTATCCATGGCACAAAATAAAGCATTCATGGCCTTTGAATTGTTGGTCTTTGCAGTTTTGTCGTTGTTGGTCCAATCAGCAACAGGTGTTTCTGGCTTTGTGTATCCTGTCTCTACGATGTCCCAAATCTCATAATTCATACTTTGGAGATGAATCTCCATTCGTATTTTCCAATATGAGTAATTTGAACCATCAAATAGAGGAGGACGAGTTTGAGAGTGCCCTTCAGGATGCTGATTGTAGTTGTGTGGAACGACGTTCATGTTTGATGTTGAGGAACTTGCTGCCATCTTAGCCTTGCTCTGATACCAAATGAAATTCTAGCCTGTAAGGATCAAATACACTAGAGGGGGGGTGAATAGTGTATATTAAAAAATGTTGCAAATAAGATGTTAGTAATATTTGCAAAGATGGCAATGAAAATAAAATGACAAGTGCGGAAAATTAAATCAATCGCAAACACAGAGATTTATCCTGGTTCGGATCCTTGTGATCCTACTCTAGTCCTCTACCCCGTAGAGATTTTCAATCCACTATAACCACTTGCCCCGCAAGCGCAAACTTACAAAAATGGCGACACTCCCCATGTCCCAAACTTTGTACAATCTCTAACAGAGATTCAAAACCTGTTAAATAAGAAAATAGAAAAACACCTATAGCCTTGTTATGAATTTAGAATGAAATTCAAGGATGGTGTTAGAAGATGAACTTCAAGATATAAAAGATATGTTATGAAGAACAATACTTGAAGTTCTCTGGTTCATAAAAGAAGAGAGAGATCAATCGATATCTTCTTACAATTATGAACACAAACAACTTTCTAAATTGATGTTGAAAAAGATCAAAATTGCTCCAAGGAAGAAAACCTCAATTTCCAAAAGATCTATGATTAAGAATCTTGAAGTTCTTCCGTTCTTATAAGAAGAGAGAAATCTATGGATTTCTTCTTGCAAATAAGAAAAGAGCAACTAAGGCAAGATTGCTTAGAATCAACAATTCTAGTAAGAAAGAGAGAAGAAAGTTGTGTGAAGAAAAGAGAGGGTATGCCCACTTATTTATAGTATTTTTGGACAGTTATTCTGAGGGAAAATGGGGGGAAAAGGAGTTTCCTACCGTTCAGAAACGGTCTGGAGAGTTTCAAAAAAAACGGACACAAAATTTCATTAGTCGACTAAAGAAGGTTTAGTCGACTAAAAGTCAAACTTTGGAATTTTTGACTGAAATTTTAACGGTAAGTTTCTGATGTTGACTGAAGACTACTCAGAAATTTTCAGGTCAAAATTCGAAGAAAAAGTTTTTAGTCGACTAATGAATGTCTTAGTCGACCAGGACAGAAAAACGTGAATTTTGACTTTTCTGAAAAGGGATGTTTAGGATATGTTATTAGGAACCTAGGACTTAGATGAATTTCATATTCAAGGCTCTGAATCTATAAATATAAAAAAATACATCAGTCCGTAGATTTCCGTAGATATGTATGATGAGCTTCATGTGAGTATTTGAAATGCCTTTGTGCAGGGTTCCATATCAAGTGATTATTGTCCAAGCGTGGATATATTAGGAAACTGCACATCTGCATAGATAGAGTGAGTAGCAATAATAATAGTTGTCACATCAAAGTCATATGGAATAGAATAGGAAAGTGAACATGGGATTATGAAATCCCAACAAGTATTACCCACAGTCTTAAGCTCCATGAGAGCACTATCATTAATGCAATCATTAAACTCATCAACCATGGAGCCCTTAACCATTCTGCCTCCAATCTTATCCGTGGAATATCTAACACAATTGAAATCTCCCCCGATGATCCAGGGGGAATTTTTGAATTTGCTAGCACAGGAGACAATATTATCCCAAAGAGTCCTACGATCTTTGTAGAAATTTGAAGTATAGACAATGGTAACGACCATTACAAATCCCGCCACGTTGCTGCAAATCAAGGAGATGTGTTGATCGGTCATACCATCAACCACACATTTCCAAATATCGGGATCAAATAACATGATACTGCGGCCATTGCGATGAAATACCCAATTGTTGATAGAAACCCACTTCTCCGGAAAGCATTTGGTAATTCTACTGCCATTAATCTCAGAAACCTTAGTCTCAATAAGCCCAACCAGAGAAGGCGCATATTTCTGGAGCCGAACCTTAAGCTCACGGCGTCTAACAACGCTATTGAGACCCCGGGTGTTCCAAATGAACAAAGTCATTGATCGGATTTTGCGGGAGGGGGTCGCTCACCCTCCCTATTGATTCTTGAACTCTTACGGGTGCCTTTAAAGGAGATGTCTTCCCCACCCTTATTTTGATTATGTTTTTTCTGTCCCTTGCTATTGTTTTTTAATAGATCCTGTTCAACAAGCCAAGCATTGTTAACCATGGACATCTCACTAGGCTCGCTATCCGGATCCATACCCTCCCCATTATCAAGCAACGAACCCCCTAGCCGATTACGAAGGAAAGGATTAGCAGCGGTAATGTTTACTGGCTGCCCTCCTAACTTTTCCCCAGCGGTAGGCGAGAGGGGGGACGGCATAGAGTCCGCCGTCCCCAAGCAGTCCCCAATCCCATCCCCCCCCAATTTTATTAGGAGACTGATCGTACAGTTCACTGTCGCTACACAGGCCTACAAAAGCCCCACACACGCTAGGCGCAGCTAGCTCTTCCTTCTTCTCATACATCTGGGAGGCCTTTTTGTTCACCGTCCCCACACCCTCACCTACTGACGCAGCAGCAGCTTTACAATGTTGGGAATTCCCAGCCACCCCTTCATCCCATTTTTCCTCAGCGCTGGCCCTTAGCTGGAAGCTCGCAGCTACAGCTTTATCCTGCCCATTACAAGCCCCCATCCCGCTACTTTTATTACAAACATTCTCCAAGAAACCCCCCTCATCTTCATGGTCCCCAACACTAGAGGCCATGTTACAATCGACCCCCTTCTCCAGATTACAAAGCTCATTTTCCCGCCCCCCTATACAGCTTTCACCAATATCCCTAGCTCCTCCTCCGGCAACCCGAGTAACATTACAATTTTCAGTTCCCCCCTTCCCTTTACAACCCCCCTCATCCCCCAACATGGGGCTATTACAACCATCAACAACAAGGCCTTCCGCCTTCTTACAGTACGCCCTTCCATCATTCACCATCCCACCAACAGGCGAAGAAGAGAACGTGGTTAAGGGGGCCAGTCTAGAGGTACCTATAGGAGCAGCTGCTGCCTCCTTCTGCTTGTCGCCTCCCAGCCGCTTGATAACATTTGAAGCCTCCTCCCTCAGGGCGATAGTCTGCTCCTCTCCATCTCTGGCAACATCAGCCTTAGTCGAACATTGCTTGGCCAGGTGGCCGAAACATCTGCAAATTGAGCACCTAGGCGGCTTCCCTTCATACCGGACTTCAAGCTCGAAGCATTCACCACCTTCAACCTGAGCTGTAACAGATAGCGGAAGCTCCTTCTCAGCAGAAACCTCAACCAAACACCGAGCAAACATCATCCTCTCCATTGAGGCGGTGGCTCTATCTAAGCAAATAGGATTCCCCAAGACGCTTGTTATCACATTCAATATCTTAATCGACCAGAATTTTAGAGGAAGATTAGGAAGTTGAATCCAAATAGGGGCAGAGGATAACATATCTCGATCATAGACCAAGTCCGGATCCCACCGCTGGATCACCACGAGCCTGCCGTCGAACATCCACGGCCCCCCGAATAAAACTCCATCACAGTCAGCTTTCTCCTTGAAGCGAAAGAAGAAGAACCCGTTGTCCCTGGAGAAAACAGACATACCTTGCTTCTTCCAAGATCGGATCTCCCACGCCTTCATTTGACTATAGAAGGGGACATCTCCAAGAACGTAAGCTACCAACGTGTTCTCCCAAGAGCAGGCAGCTTCATCAATGGCTTCCTGAGACAACACAGCAACAGGATCTCCCATTTCATCAACACCCGGAGGAATATAAGCCATCTCCAAGGAGTCCGAAATCTTCCTCTTATTTGTGCAAACTTCAAGCCAAGAATGCTTCACAGTGAGGGGGTTGATTTTGATCTCAAACGAGGGCCTCATCATCCTCCTCTCCTGTATTTTCATAGTACCTGAGGGACCTGACCCAGCCTTTGAGCCCGCTCCCTCATTCGCTTGAGCACGTGGTCGAAACTCCCTTCTGAATCCTTTCCCCTTATTTGCATCAACATATTGCCTCCTTCTGTTCACCGTATGCCAGCCACCAGCTAGATCCGCAGCCGCTCCATCAGGACGAGATTGAGATTCAGCCATGACAAACAAGCAGAGGTAAGGCCAAGCCCAGAGTATGAAAGCAGATCCAAGGCACGTGAAAGCAACACTCACCACCGGATCGAGAGCTCCGCCTGAGCTTCCGATCCGACCAGCAGAGATCGCCTTCTGGACGAGACACCAGAACAGGAACCGATCGAAGCAAAGAGCGCCGATCGTAGCCACAGAGGCGTCAAAAGAGATCGGATCAACCAAAACTCCGCAAAGATCCGATTCAAAAGAGATCCAAACAAATAGATCTAGGTTAACCAGTAGAAAGATCAAGTAGAACTGAAAACAAAGGCTCAAGCACTCACCGCCGATCGGGATCCACAGCGAGATCCCGATCCGAACAGAGAGATGATGTCTCCAACCTACAGATCTGACTCCACCAGATCGAATCACCCTGAGGATGCTTCAGCTCTACTCCAGGACTATACGAAGACGCCTCGGGTCTACTCGATAACGCGACTCGAAAGAGGCCACGAATCGGAACAAAGAAGCCACGAAGCTCCTCAGGCTAGCAAGATCAAGTCACAGCTAGAGCGCCGCAGCAAAACAATCGGAGGAGCCACGGAGGCGTCAAAAGAGATCGGAACAACCAAAATCACCTCCGCAAAAATCCGATTCAAAAGAGATCCAAACGAATAGATCTAGGTTAAACAGCAGCAAGATCAAGTAGAACTGAAAACAAAGGCTCCAAAGCACTCACCGCCGATCGGGATCCATGGCGAGATCCCAATCCGAACAGAGAGATGAAGTCTCCAGCCTACAGATCTGACTCCACCAGATCGGATCACCCTGATGATGCTTCAGATCTACTCCAAAACTATACGAAGACGCCTCAGATCTACTCGATAACGGGACTCGAAAGAGGCCACGAATCGGAACAAAGAAGCCTCGGAGCTCCTCAGGCTAGCAAGATCAAGTCACAGCTAGAGCGCCGCAGCAAAACGATCGGAGGAGCCACATCCAGCCACGGATGCGGCCGGCGGCGAACCCCGAGCTACCTCAACCCCCGGAGCTTCTCTCTCTAAACGAAACGAGGAGAGAGGAACGAAAAAACACTCATATATATATATATATATATATATATATATATATATATAAATAAAATAAAAGAGGGATGTTATCAAGAGAAATTGGATAAGAGATATTGGACAAGAGAAATTGGACAAGAGATATCTATATTATAACAGAGGGAGAGAAATTGGTTAAGAGATATTGGACAAGAGAAATTGGACAAGAGATATCTATATTATAAAAGAGGGATGTTATCAAGAGAAATTGGATAAGAGATATTGGACAAGAGAAATTGGACAAGAGATATCTATATTATAAAAGAGGGATGTTATCAATAGAAATTGGATAAGAGATATCGGACAAGAGAAATTGGACAAGAGATATCTATATTATAACAGAGGGATGTTATCAAGAGAAATTGGATAAGAGATATTTATAATATTATCAAGAGAAATTGGAAAAGAGATATTGGACAAGAGAAATTGGATAAGAGATATCTATATTATAAAAGAGGATGGATGTTATCAAGAGAAATTGGATAAGAGATATTGGACAAGAGAAATTGGATAAGAGATATCTATATTATAAAAGAGGAGGGATGTTATCAAGAGAAATTGGACAAGAGATATTGGACAAGAGAAATTGGATAAGAGATATCTATATTATAAAAGAGGAGGGATGTTATCAAGAGAAATTGGACAAGAGATATTGGACAAGAGAAATTGGATAAGAGATACCTATATTATAAAAGAGGGATGTTATCAAGAGAAATTGGACAAGAGATATTGGACAAGAGATATTGGATAAGAGATATCTATATTATAAAAGAGTGATGTTTTCAAGAGATATCTATATTATAAAAGAGGGATGTAATCAAGAGAAATTGGATAAGAGATATTGGACAAGAGAAATTGGATAAGAGATATCTATATTATAAAAGAGAGATGTTATCAAGAGAAATTGGACAAGGGATATTGGACAAGAGAAATTGGATAAGAGATATCTATATTATAAAAGAGGGATGTTATGAAGAGAAATTGGACAAGAGATATTGGACAAGAGATATCTATATTATAAAAGAGGGATTTTATCAAGAGAAATTGGATAAGAAATATTGGACAAGAGAAATTGAACAATAGATATCTATATTATAAAAGAGGGATGTTATCAAGAGAAATTGGATAAGAGATATTGGACAAGAGATATCTATATTATAAAAGAGGGATGTTATCAAGAGAAATTGGATAAGAGATATTGGACAAGAGAAATTGGATAAGAGATATCTATGTTACAAAAGATGGATGTTATCAAGAGAAATTGGATAAGAGATATTGGACAAGAGAAATTGGACAAGAGATATCTAAATTATAAACGAGGGATGTTATCAAGAGAAATTGGATAAGAGATATTGGACAAGAGAAATTGGACAAGAGATATCTATATTATAAAAGAGGGATGTTATCAAGAGAAATTGGATAAGAGATATTGGACAAGAGAAATTGGACAAGCGATATCTATATTATAACAGAGGGATGTTATCAAGAGAAATTGGATAAGAGATATCTATAATATAAAATATGGATGTTATAAAGAGAAATTGCATAAGAGATATTGGACAAGAGAAATTGGATAAGAGATATCTATATTATAAAAGAGGGATGTTATCAAGAGAAATTGGATAAGAGAAATTGGACAAGAGAAATTGGATAAGAGATATCTATATTATAAAATAGGAGGTATGTTATCAAGAGAAATTGGACAAGAGAAATTGGATAAGAGATATCTATATTATAAAAGAGGGATGTTATCAAGAGAAATTGGACAAGAGATATTGGACAAGAGAAATTGGATAAGAGATATATATATTATAAAAGAGGGATGTTATCAAGAGAAATTGGACAAGAGATATTGGATAAGAGATATCTATATTATAAAAGAGGGATGTTATCAAGAGATATATATATTATAAAAGAGGGATGTTATCAAGAGAAATTGGACAAGAGAAATTGGATAAGAGATATCTATATTATAAAAGAGGGATGTTATCAAGAGAAATTGGAAAAGAGATATTGGACAAGAGAAATTGGATAAGAGATATCTATATTATAAAAGAGGAGGGATGTTATCAAGAGAAATTGGACAAGAGATATTGGACAAGAGAAATTGGATAAGAGATACCTATATTATAAAAGAGGGATGTTATCAAGAGAAATTGGACAAGAGATATTGGACAAGAGAAATTGGATAAGAGATATCTATATTATAAAAGAGTGATGTTTTCAAGAGATATCTATATTATAAAAGAGGGATGTTATCAAGAGAAATTGGATAAGAGATATTGGACAAGAGAAATTGGATAAGAGATATCTATATTATAAAAGAGAGATGTTATCAAGAGAAATTGGACAAGGGATATTGGACAAGAGAAATTGGATAAGAGATATCTATATTATAAAAGAGGGATGTTATGAAGAGAAATTGGACAAGAGAAATTGGACAAGAGATATCTATATTATAAAAGAGGGATTTTATCAAGAGAAATTGGATAAGAAATATTGGACAAGAGAAATTGAACAATAGATATCTATATTATAAAAGAGGGATGTTATCAAGAGATATATATATTATAAAAGAGGGATGTTATCAAGAGAAATTGGACAAGAGATATTCGACAAGAGAAATTGGATAAGAGATATCTATATTATAAAAGAGGGATGTTATCAAGAGAAATTGGATAAGAGATATTGGACAAGAGAAATTCGATAAGAGATATCTATATTATAAAAGAGGGATGTTATCAAGAGAAATTGGAGAAGAGATATTGGACAAGAGAAATTGGATAAGAGATATCTATATTATAAAAGAGAGATGTTATCAAGAGAAATTGGAGAAGAGATATTGGACAAGAGAAATTGGATAAGAGATATCTATATTATAAAAGAGGGATGTTATCAAGAGAAATTGGACAAGAGATATTGGACAAGAGATATCTATATTATAAAAGAGGGATGTTATCAAGAGAAATTGGATAAGAGATATTGGACAAGAGAAATTGGATAAGATATATCTATATTATAAAAGAGGAGGTATGTTATCAAGAGAAATTGGACAAGAGATATTGGACAAGAGAAATTGGATAAGAGATATCTATATTATAAAAGAGGGATGTTATCAAGAGAAATTGGACTAGAGATATTGGACAAGAGAAATTGGATAAGAGATATCTATATTATAAAAGAGGGATGTTATCAAGAGAAATTGGACAAGAGATATTGGATAAGAGATATCTATATTATAAAAGAGGGATTTTATCAAGAGATATATATATTATAAAAGAGGGATGTTATCAAGAGAAATTGGACAAGAGATATTCGACAAGAGAAATTGGATAAGAGATATCTATATTATAAAAGAGGGATGTTATCAAGAGAAATTGGATAAGAGATATTGGACAAGAGAAATTGGATAAGAGATATCTATATTATAAAAGAGGGATGTTATCAAGAGAAATTGGAGAAGAGATATTGGACAAGAGAAATTGGATAAGAGATATCTATATTATAAAAGAGGGATGTTATCAAGAGAAATTGGAGAAGAGATATTGGACAAGAGAAATTGGATAAGAGATATCTATATTCTAAAACAGGGATGTTATCATGGGTTTTTGGATAAGAGAAATCGGATAATAGATATTGGTTATGTGTATATTTGTAAGTGGATATGTGTATTGTTGTATGTATATAAGAGATTTTGGTTAAGAGATAATGGATAAGAGATATTGGTTAAGAGATATTGGTTATGTGTAATTGGGTGTGTTGTTTGTAGAGATTGGGTT
The DNA here is from genome assembly GCA_030789695.1 of Scilla litardierei. NCBI lineage: Eukaryota > Viridiplantae > Streptophyta > Magnoliopsida > Asparagales > Asparagaceae > Scilla > Scilla litardierei. The sequence goes on from CM061135.1 coordinate 74,371,439, forward strand.
ATGTGTAATTGGGTTTGAGAAAATGAGATATGAGAAATTGGGAAATTGAGTTATGTGTAAATTGGTTTTAAAATTTTACTCCCATCACCTCTGCTCGAAATGGGAGGGAAAATTTTTAATCCCATCACGATTGAGAGGGAAAACTTTTAATCACATCACGGCTTGAGAATTTATCTTCTCTTCTATGCGCGCCAAATGAAAGCAGTGCATTTTGATCTTAAGCCCCCTCTTCTACCTCCACGCCATCATCTTCTACCTCAGCTCAAGCCCCCTCTTCTACCTCAGCTCCTCCAGCTCAACGTATCTTAAGCACTTCACGGGTTGGCCCTCTCTTCTACCTCAGCTCCACAACACATCACGGTATGAGCTCACTCAACGCATCTTTTCTTTTACTCTTTTCTTTTAATTTAGTTCACACCAAATTTTTTAATTTATCCTCTTATTTCAGCTTTGTGAGCTTTGTGAGGTTGAGAGCTTCATCACGTCATCTGCACAAAGCTCTTCATAATTGGTAAGATTCCAAGAGCTGTTGGGTTTGAGTTAATTTTTGAATGACTGTTGGGTTTAGTTAATTTTTGAATGTTGGGGTTGAGTGACAGGATTGGTGAGAATGTTGGGTGTGAATGTTGGGTTTGAATGTTGGGTTATGGTGAGAATTATCAGTACTGTGACTGCATTTGTAATTGTGAATAATGTGCTGAATTTGTGGCTGCAAACAGGAAAACAGGAAAATGTTAAGAGATATTCCAAATCAATAAACAGGAAAATGTTTATAGGAAGTGACTAAGGATTTTATTGGAAATGTTAAGAGATATTAAATAATGTCCTGAATTTGAATTGGAATGGAAGTGACTAAGGATTTGGAATGGAAGTGAATAATTCATTGGAATGGATGTCACCAATCAAATTCACTTCAATAATGTCAGATTTTTCAATAATTCATAGGATGCACTGATTTGGAATGGAAGTGTGTTGTTTGTAGTCACATTTTTCAAATCCCTCTGGAAGTGTGTTTTTGATGTCATAGGATATTACAAATCACTTCAATTATCACATTTTTCATTTCCATTTCAATTTTTCATTTCCAAATCCATTCTTCATTTTTCATTTCCAAATCCAAATTTTTATAGGTATCACTAATGTGACTGCAAACAGGATTTGGAAATGAATGGATGACTAAGTGAATTTTAATTTGGTGACATGAAAAATGTGACATCCATTCCAAATCCTTATTGAAAATCCTATGACTTATTGAACTGTGACTGCAATTTGCAAACTTGACTGCATATGGATGTTTGGATGTTTGCAATATGGAATGGATTTTCATGTGGGGGTTTGAGATGACATCCACTTGACTTGGAATGGATTTGCAATATGGATGTTTGGATGTCATGTCATATTTGGATGTCATATTGCAGTCACTTGACTGCATATGGATGTTTGGATGTCATCTCAATGTGGGGGCTTGAGATGTTTGGATGTCATAGGATTTAAAGTGACTGCAATTTGCAAACTTGACTTTAAAGTGACTGCAATATGACATGAAAATCAATACTGTGACTGCAATTTGTAATAGAGATATTCATTAGCATTGGTGAGAATGTTGGGTGTGAATGTTGGGTTTGAATGTTGGGTTTCAGTGAGAATTCAGTAGCATTGGTGAGAATTATCAGTAGGATAATTGAAAAATGTGATAATGTGAGAATTCCTTAGTCATCCATTCCAAATCAATATTGTGACTGCAAACAGGAAAATGTTTATAGGAATGGAATGGATGACTAAGGATTAACCAACAGCAATTTCAATAATGTCCTGAATTTGAATTGGAATGGAAGTGACTAAGGATTTGCTGATACTTTTGACAGGATAATTTTAAAGTTAACATTGTCCTGTGAATTGTAAACTTGCTATCACAGGATATGCTGATACTTTTGACAGGATAATTTTAGGAGTACTTATTCACAGGACAATTTAAACTTGAATTTTAAACTTAGCATTGTCCTGTGAGATTTATCATGTGAGAATTATCAAGTTTAAAATTTTAAAGTTAGCATTATCCTGTGAGAATTTAAAGTTAGCATTGTCCTGTTAGAATTTTAGGAGTACTTATTCACAGGACAATTTAGTATTTTATGAGTACTTATTCAGGAGTAATGAATATCAAGTTAGCATTCTCAACAGGATAATTTTAAATTCATTTTGATAAATTCATTTACATCAGCTTCATATGCAAATTGTTTTTATATTCTTAAAGATTGAGCTTGATGAAAAAATGAGATTGCCGAAATCTTGAGTTTGCACTTGAGTGTGAAATTGCTGACAGAATATTAAAAGGCCAATGTTTGCAATTGAGAGAATTGAGTTTGAGAGAGTTTGCAACTGTGAATCTTGTGAATCAATTTTTGTATTGTCCATGTTTTTTTGAACTGAAATTTGAGTGATATTGAGGATGATGTTTGTATTGAACATCTATTGCATTAGATGTTTGCAATAGAGATATTCTGTGTAGATGTTTACCATTGAACTTGAATTTGCAATTGATGTTCAATAAAAATTTAACAATTTTGATTTACATAGAGTTTTTGTATAGTTTTTGTAAACATCCAAACATCCAAACAGTTTTTGATGTTTGGATGTTTGCAAAAACAATTGCAAACATCCAAAAATGATAGTTCTTCATTCATCTATTGTTTTTGTTTGTAATAGTTTTTGCATCCAAACAGGATATCACCAATAATTATTCCAAACTCAGATTTGGAAACAATTGAACTATTAGAATAGATCTTCATATTTGGAGTTTGGAAACATGAAGAACATGTTTGGAGTTTGTAAACAATTGAACTATTAAAATGATAGTTCTTCATGTTTGTGATATCCTGTTTGGATGTTTGGATGTTTGTGTAGTTATTCCAAACAATCAACAATTCTTCATGTTTGGATGTTTTGCAATAGATGAATGAAGGACAATAAAAAATCACATCCAAAAATGTTCAATACATCACTTCTATCACAAAGTTCATCAGAATAGTTCTTCATTCATCTATTCTATAGTTTTTGTTTGTAATAGTTTTTGATGTTTGGATGTTTGCAAAAACAATTTGAGTATGATAGTTTTTGATGTTTGGATGTTTGGATTGATCATTCATCAATTTGATGTTTTGATGTTCTGCATATCCAAATTCTGAATTTAAAGTGATAGCTTCTCACCTCAGTTTTTGATGTTTGAACTATTGCAAACATCCAACTATTTTGAATTTAAAGTCAAAGCTATCAAATTCTGCATATGGATGTTTGGATGTTTGCAAAAACAATTGAACTATTGCAAACATCCAACTATTTTGAATTTAAAGTCAAAGCTATCAAATTCTGCATAAGGATGTTTGGATGTTTGCAAAAACAATTGAACTGTTATTTTGATTTGCAAATTTGCAAATTGAAATTTGGATTGATGAATGAAGAACTATTGTGGTAACTGTCCTGATTTTTTATTGTCCTGATTTTTTATTGATCATATAAGAGATTTTTTTTATCTCACATAGAAGGAGATTTGTGATAAACTTTGATCTCAAGGAGCATATAGATTTTTTATTGTCCTGATTTTTTATTGATCTCAAGTAGCATATGTGATTTTTTATTGATCTCAAGTAGCATATTTTATCTCAAGTAGCATATGTGATAACTAAGATTTACATATGTGATCATATGCTGATGTGAGAAATTGATCATATAACATATATTGGATGTGAGTTCTTATGCTGATGTGAGAAATTTCAAGTAGCATATAGCATATATTATATGATCATATGCTGATGTGAGAAATTGATCATATAACATATATTGGATATAGCATAACAGATTTACATTATCTCAAGTAGCCTAAATTTCAAGTAGCATATATTGGATGTGATTTATTATATGATATAACAGCATATATTACAGCATATTTGATTCATATCACCTTTCAAATATGCTGGATCTCTTATTTGATCTCAGTTTAGTTTGTGATAAACTTTGATCTCAGTTTAGATTTTTTATCTCAGTTTAGATATGTTGGATTTGATTCATATCTCAGTTTATTATTGATCATATAACAGATTTACAAACATGAAGAATTGTGAAACAATTGAACTATTTGAATAGATCTTCATGTTTGGAGTTTGGAAACATGTTTAGAATAGATCTTCACCAATAATTATTCCAAACTCCAAACATCCAAACATGAAGAACTATACAAACATCTAAAAACTATTAGAATAGACCAATGCAAACATCCAAACATCAAAAACTATTCCAAACTCAGATTTACATATGTGATTTTTTATTATCCTGATTTTTTATTGTCAGATTTACATAGAAGTGATGTTGATATCCTGTTAATTTAGATTGTCCTGTGAGTTGTGATGTTGAAGGATGTTGTGATTTACATAGAGTTAGATGTTTGATAAATTTATAAATGATCAACTCAGAGTTAGATCAACATCACAGCTCAGATTTCCTTCAAAAATGTTGATATCCTGTTAATTTCAACTCATATGTAAATCTGAGTTATCACATATGCTGAAAATGTCCTGTGAATAATGTCCTGTGAATTAGAGTGAATGTTGATAATATGTAAATCTGAGTGAATGTGATAATGTCAATGTGTGATATGTGATAGCATATGTGATAGCATATAGCATATGTGAATTAGAGTGAATGTGATAGCATATGTGATAATGTCAAGTAGCATATTAGAGTGAATGTCAAAAAAATTGGTTATCTTGTCAATTCAAACATTGGTTATCCTGAAATGTCTTGCAAAATTGGTGCAAAAATTGGTCAATTGGTTTGACATATGCAATAAAATTGGTTTATCAATTGGTGCATTTTTGACATATGTTTGACATATGCAATAAAATTTTCGTACCAAAAATTGCATATATAAATTGCACCAAAAATTTTGGTAAACAATTGACAGGTAAACATATTGCATATATCAATTGGTTTATCAATTCCTTTGGATAACATTACAAAAGTTGGTGCATTTTGCAAAAATTTTTGACAGGATAACCTGGTTTATCAAAAATTGGTTTATCATTCTATGTCTTGCAAAATTGACATATGAGATATCCTGTCAATATGCTTGATGTTAATGTGAATTTCAGGATAACCAATAACCGATTGACTATCCAATTCCTGATAAGCTTCATTCCTGATAACCTCTTATCAATAACCAATTTTTCAGTTTGAACTTAAACCATGCATTTGAATTTGAATTGATATGCATACCATGGCAAGCTCACCTCATATAATTTTCAGTCCATTTTCAAAATTTTGAATACTTGCTAATTAAATTTGGGTATTCAAATGTCTTTAGCTCACCTCATAAACTATGAATTTTGCTAATTAAAACTGAATATGCCATAACCACTATAATATGCCAAATTAAATATAATTAAATATGACAAATTAAATATATCCATGTCAACATTCTCAACTTGCAAAATACTGAAAATTTGAGAAAATTTGGTTTATATTTCAACTTTGATCATTTACATCACAACATGTTGGATCTCATTTATAAATTTACATATGTTGGATATCACATTAGAGGGAAACTTTGATGTAAATCTCATTTGTAAATCTAACTGTCAATGAATGCATATCCTGTCAATGGATAGGCTTGGATAGGCTTGGATATCCTGTCAATTAAAGACTTACATTATTCATTTAACTGGGAGGACTTAACTTAAACCATGATAAGCTCACCTCATATAGTTGAATTGATATGCATTCATTCTCAAATTTTGAATACTTGCATATTTCAGAACTGAAGTATTCAAATTTTCAGTTTGAACTTTAACCATGCATTTGAATTTGAATTGATATGCATACCATGACAAGCTCACCTCATATAATTTTCAGTCCATTTTCAAAATTTTGAATACTTGCTAATTAAATTTGGGTATTCAAATGTCTTTAGCTCACCTCATAAATTATGAATTTTGCTAATTAAAACTGAATATGCCATAACCACTATAATATGCCAAATTAAATGTAATTAAATATGACAAATTAAATATATCCATGTCAACATTCTCAACTTGCAAAATACTGAAAATTTGAGAAAATTTGGTTTATTCATAAACCAATTTACATTCTCAACATGAATTGGATAAACCAATTTATCCATTCATGCATAAACTAATGAATTGGTTTATTAGATAATGAATTAGGATATGCATTCTCAGAAAATGTTGAGAATGAATGCATATCAATTTATCCAGTCATGCATAAACCAACTGGATGAATGCATATCCATTAGATAATGCTTTAAATTGGTTTATTCATGTTGAGAATGTAAGTCCATTCATTGGTGTATGCATTCATTCATTTTTTTGAACTTACATTTGGTTTATTCATTAGAAAACTGTGAATTATGAATTGTATGCTTGACATACTTGATTTCATAAGCTTATTGAATTTTGTCCTGTGCAGATTTCAAATTCCAGCATTATGTATTCTGTTGATTATACTTGAAATGAAATTGGATGGGAGCTAGCTGATAAGATTTTTCATTTTGATAAGCTCTTGGTGAGCTTTGTGGGTTTGAGGGCTTCATCACATCCTTTGTGAATTGGTGAGCTTTGTGAACTTTGCCTTATTTCATTGCTATAAACAAATTTTTGCTATGGTGATGAAGCTCTATCCAATTTGAAAGACAGGACATATATTAAATTTTGAATGTTGGGTTTGAGTGACAGGACAAAGCTTGAGTTTGAAATTTAGGAAAGCTTGAGTTTGAATTTGAGTTTGAAATTAAGTTTGCAATTGACAGAATATTTCAGTCAATACACCCAATATAAATTGAATTTTATATTCAAAATGAGTTTGCAACTGCAATTGAAAGAATATTTTAAGAAATGAGTTTGCAAATGAAAGCTTGAGTATTGTTTTTTTCATATTCAAAAATTTATCACATTTTTGAGATATTATCCTTAGTCATTCAATTCCTATGAGTTAATTCTCAAACATACTCAATTTCATTTTTGCAGGACAATACTCAATTTTTTTGGAGATATTTTTTATGATGTATGAAGATTGAATCTTGATAATTACTGATATTTTTTATTATCAGTAGCATATGTGATAACTGAGTGATTGAAGATTGAAAATTGTTTTTTATGATGTATGAAGATTGAAAATTGTTTTTATACTTGGTGAAGCTTGAGTATGTTCACATTATACAGGAACATTTCACATTATATAGGAATATCCTGTAAATAGGAATTGAGTATGTTCACTTGGTGAAGATTGAAAATTGGTGAAGTAAATAGGAATATCCTGTAAATAGGAATTGAGTATGTTCATATTATATAGGAATATCATGTAAATAGGAATCAAGTATGTTCACCAAGTGAGTTGTTCACATTACCAAGTGAATATTCTGTTTTCTATTCACATTATATAGGAATTGAAGTCATGATGTATCAAAATATCAAAATACATCAGGATATGTCTTTGATATGTCAATAAAAAAATACACTGAAAGTTTTAAGATAAACCAATTCATGGCAGTTGCATTAGAATGAAACTTGACTGAAAGTGCAACTGCTATAAACCAAATCAAAAACTTGACTATTGGCATTGTTTTTCTCAGTTTATATTGGCATTGTCCAGGATTCAAAAATGGATATTGGCATTAATATCAGTTTATTCATTATTCTCAGTTAATGAATATTGGCATTATTTGGGGTTAGTCCAGTTTATATTCTCAGATTGTGTATGAGATTTCTGTGATTTATATTGGCATAGTCTAGGATTAATATTGGCATATTCTAGATTTTTGTGATTTTTCTTAAGTTAGCTATATCACATAAATATTGGCATAGTCTAGGATTCAAAAATGATTTTGATGAATATTGGCAGATTTATGTTGTGTATAATGCCAATATACACAAATCTCATGCACAAATCAGATTTATGTTGTGGGTATTGGCATTATACACAAATCTCATATATATGCAATGCTTAACTTGATATCCTGTTAATTATGTTGTGAGTTTGATATTTTGATACCATTCAAAGTGTCCTGAGGATCATAGAAGCAATGCTAGAATGCAAAAATTCTCAAGTGATCCTAATCAAATATTCAGATATATGTGTCCTGAGGATTGAGATAATTCAGATATATTCAAAAATTCTCAGGACACATAGAAGTAGCAAAAATTCAAAGATTCTAATGAATGTGTAATTTTTTAATGCTAAACTTGATATCATGTTAATTTTGTATTATCATGTACCCAATTGAATTTCAAAATGTTAATTTCAAAAATGAAGAGCTTGATTATGTAAATGGGAGTATTTTAATTGAACATATACCATATTCTCAAAATGAACATCTAATATACGCTAATAATGTATTTTAATTGTAATTAGTTTGGGCTTAATTTGGATAGGGCTTTAGCTCAACGCAGTAGGATAGAACGAGAACGTGAACAAGAACAACGTAACATATCTCACGCTCTGCCTTCTGACGGTGTACTTGATATACCTCACATAACACCTTCCATGACAACTTCTCCGGTTGAACAAGAAGATGATGTCTCGGCCTCGCGTAACGATATGATTTCCAGACAAGTTCCTGGACCATCTGTCAGGTCATTATCAACCCGACTGTACATAAAACCTTTTCACCAAGCCATGTATTTTAGTAGTGTTTTTTTGTGTGTTTAAATTTTGATAGGGCTTTAGCTCAACGCAAAAGGAGAGAACGAGAACATGAACAACGAAACATATCTCACGCTCTGCCTTCTGACGGTGTCCTTGATATACCTCACATAACACCAGCCGTGACAACTTCTCCGGTTGAACAAGAAGATGCTGTCTCGGCCTCGCGTAATGCTATGATTTCCGGGCAAGTTCCTGGACCATCTGTCAGGTAATTATCAACCTGACTGTACATAAAACCTTTTCACCAAGCCATGTATTTTAGTAGTGTTTATTTTTGTGTTTAAATTTGTATAGGGCTTTAGCTCAACGCAAAAGGAGAGAACGAGAACAGGAAGAACGAAACATATCTCACGCTCTGCCTTCTGACGGTGTCCTTGATATACCTCACATAACACCAGCCGTGACAACTTCTCCGGTTGAACAAGAACATGCTGTGTCGGCCTCACGTAACGATATGATTTCTGGGGAAGTTCTTGGACCATCTGTCAGGTCATTATCAACCCGACTGTACATAAAACCTTTTCACCAAGCCATGTATTTTAGTTGTGTTTATTTTTCTGTTTAAATTTGTATAGGGCTTTAGCTCAACGCAAAAGGAGAGAACGAGAACAGGAACAACGAAACATATCTCATGCTCTGCCTTCTGACGGTGTCCTTGATATACCTCACATAACACCAGCCGTGACAACTTCTCCGGTTGAACAAGAAGATGCTGTCTCGGCCTCGCGTAACGATATGATTTTCGGGCAAGTTCCTGGACCATCTGTCAGGTCATTATCAACCCGACTGTACATAAAACCTTTTCACCAAGCCATGTATTTTAGTAGTGTTTATTTTTCTGTTTAAATTTGTAAAGGGCTTTAGCTCAACGCAAAAGGAGAGAACGAGAACATGAACAACGAAACATATCTCATGCTCTGCCTTCTGACGGTGTCCTTGATATACCTCACATAACACCAGCCATGACAACTTCTCCGGTTGAACAAGAAGATGATGTCTCGGCCTCGCGTAACGCTATGATCTCCGGGCAAGTTCCTGGACCATCTGTCATGTCATTATCAACCCGACTGTACATAAAACCTTTTCACCATGCCATGTATTTTAGTTGTGTTTATTTTTCTATTTAAATTTGTATAGGGCTTTAGCTCAACGCAAAAGGAGAGAACGAGAACAAATACAAGCAAACACATCTCGATATATGACTCCTACCAGTGTACTCGACATGCCTCAAAGCACATATGCAGTACCAACTTCTCCCGTTGAACATGTAGATGAGGTCTCAGCCTCGCACAACGCTACGATATGTGCTGAAGATGATGAACCATTTGCCAGGTTATTATTCATAAGAGCTCCTCTTCTTTAATGTAAATTAATTTTATTTAATTATTATGGTTTTATTTTGGCTAGGTGTTTAGCTCAATGTCACAGGAGAGAACGAGAAAAAGCTCAACGAAACATATCTCGCTATATGACTCATATGTGTATACCTCAAATAACACTTGGATTAACAACTTCTCCAGTTGAACAAGAAGACGCTGGCTCATCCTCGATCTTCCGATGTCGGTCAACTCAGCATGGCTCTGGTCCACCAACTCAGGTTGATTTTGGTCGGCACCATCTTGGATTAATGAACATTCCATGCCCTCATTGTTCAGCCTTACACTGGTTGGATGAACAGTTGTCGAAGTCAACTTTGAGAACACATCTTTTTGGAACATGTTGTTTGCAAGGAAAAGTAAAATTGCCGAAACTTAATGAACCCCCTCCAGCACTTAGAGAATTATATGATGGTGACAGTGAGGCATCAAAATCATTTCGAATGTATACTCGGGAGTATAATGCAGCTAATGCATTTACCAGCCTTGGTGTGACAATGGATCAAAGATTGATTGCTGGCAGAGGCCCGAACATATTTACTATTCATGGGGAATTACGCCATCGAACAGGATCACTTCTACCCCAACCGGATCAAACAGCAAGTTATTGTCAACTTTACATATATGATCCGGATTCTGCTATGGAGTTCCGAAGTAATAGAAATCCACATTTGAGCAAGGATGTCTTACAAATTATTCAAAATTGTTTATCGGGCATAAATCCATTCATCAAACTATATTGTCAGGCGTATTCTGTTTTATCTCAAGCAGATTCATGTGTGTAACGACCACTTTTCGTTGTACGTTGTTCGTGCACGTGCTTTTGATCGAGCACGTGTACGTTTTAGACTTTGTTTGTTTGTGAACACTTTTGTGTGATATGCCGTTGTGAACGTCTCTGAGAGTATTAAATAGTGGCACTAAATTGGAACGACGTTTCTCGAGTCGTTTTCCCACAATTTAAACTTATTCGACGAGACGTGTCGATTTTCACTTTTGACGGGAGACGTTTCTATTTTTAGTTTCGTCGTCCGACGTCAAAATTGAGATCCGTCTTCTTAGCTAGCTCACTTTCGACAACCCGATCACCCCGATATTTATTTTATAATTTTTGGAGTTCATTTGACCACTTTTATATTTTTAATAAGTTTTATATTATTTTTAATAATTAATTTTTATATTAAATTCGGCCAAAGAAAATTTATTTGAGTTTTAAAACGTTTTAAATAATTTTTGAAGCCAACTTCCAGCTCATTTGGACCCAAGTCAAATCCTTGGGTGAGTTGGAGAAGTTGAATTTCAAATTTTAAATTATTTTAAACTTCTAATCCTATTAGATTTAGCCCTAGACCAAGTCAACCCATCTATACTATATAAGCAACCCCTAGGAAGACCTATTTTCGCAAGAAATTAGCCCTAGCCTCTTCCAAAACTCAGATTTGACGTTGCGACGATTCGTCGCAACGTTGCGACGTTCTGCCACCGCATCGACCGAGAGAACAGCCCCCGTTCCCCCCGCTCCGACCGAAGCCCCTCCCCGCATCCTAGCCGCTCCGCATCGCAGCACAGCGCATCGCTCCGCACCACTCCGTTCCCTCGGTCTGACCGAGGGATTGGCCCGCATCCCGCTCCGCATCAGCCCGCACAGCGCTCCGCATCGTCGCCCCGCTCCGCACCCCGCACGACCGACGCTGTCCCCCGCACCGACCGAAGGCTGCAACATTGCAACGGTTGCAACGTTGCAACGACCCGCCTAGCGCTGTGACCGAGCCGCCCCAAGCGTGCGCGCCGACCGACAAACCCCTCCGCACCAAGGCCCGCACCGATCCCAAGCGCTGCACCAAGCCCGTTCCCCCGCAGCGACCGATGGAGATCCCCGCATTTGGCTGAGTACGACCGAGAGCAAACGTCGCAACCCCGCATCCGTCGCACCACTTGCCTCCGTGGGCCCCCCAAGTTCTCCAGAGGTATTGTGGGTCCCCCAAAGGTCCCTAGGACTACTGTGGGCCCCACCTAGGTGCGTTCTCTTCGACGACTTGCCGCGTACGACGTCGTCGCACGTCGTAGCCCGTCGTCGCACGTGCGAGCTTTGGAATCTGGAATCGTCACCCGAGTTGATTGCTCTGAAATTTCCAGCGAGGAATCTAATTGGAATCTGGACTTGGAGCGCGATCTTTTATTCCAACCCCCGGTTGTCGCTACCCGATGCCGGTGTAGCTTTCGCGTCGTGTTGAGGTAACGCTTTGCACCCCCAACCCAATTGCATGCTAATCAAGACTAAAATCAGTATTTTTAAAGTATTTTAAATGTTTTAAAATTCACTAATCAAGATTAATAAAACGGATGTAGGCCGGTGGACTTGTGCACGTAGGGTAATTGTGACTTTGGACTCGTTGGACGTATTGCTCAGACGTGATACTTGTAGGCAAGTGAAACTTGCCAACTCTTGTGTAGGGCCATGTTTTTAGGCCACTTCCTTGTTCCTAGCGTAAAAGAGACTAGTCAGTGAAATGATAGCTGGCTAGACGCCTACTTGATCTAGTTTGACAACGAAACTAAATCCATCACCTAATTGATCTAGCTTGACAACGAAGCTAGATCCAACCCTTTAAACCTGTTGTTCATGCATACTAAACTGTCACGTTTACTTTCCTTACCTGTACGCACTTTTAACTGCCATGCATTGCATCTTACATGTCATCCATGCATTGAATGTCGCATTCGTAGCACACGCTACAATACTTGTACTTGTACTCCTTGTCCGGCTAGGGTGCACCCCTATGCCATACTTGTTAAAAACACTTCCTGGCTCGTGATCCAGAAGGGAGCATTCCCGTTCGGGGGTAAGGCCCTGGCTCGACACACGTGGAGGGGTAGGGATAAACATTCGCTTGAGCTTAGGAGTGGCCTGATCAGCCCTCTAGCCAAAAGACGGAATCTCTGTGCACGAGGTGCTTACTTTTCTTGTCTTGTACTTGTCTTGTGAATGATTCATGTAATACTTGTCATCCATGCCATGTTTAAATGCCATGCTCGTACTTTACTTTACTTTACTTGTTGCACTCATACTTTAAACTGCCATGTCATTGCATTCATGCTAGAACTGCTAGGTTGTTTTACCTACTTTCAGTTTCCTTGCACAAGTCTCCTGTAGACTTGCTGACATGTGCCCCTTACTCTTTTGGGTGTCACATGTTAGATCTTGAGCCAGAGACCGTTGCTGTGTACGTGATGTGTTGCTGACGCTGAGACTGAGTCCATGGTTGCACAGGAGGATTTTGGTGGACACCGGTGACCATTCTTTGAGTCTTTGTTGAGCTTTATTTTGTTTTAGGCCTTTTGTTAGTTGTTGGTGCGTAGCACCGTTGTTTTTGTACTTTGTACTTTCGTTGGCCATGTTTGGGCCTAGTGTCTCTTTTCTTTTAGCCTGGTGGTTTTTTTCTGTGATGTTGAAACTTATTTTATGGATATTCTGAGATATCTCTTTTGTCTCATTTCAATATTATTATCTTTGTTTCGTTCGCATTGCAAGGGCCTGCAGTTTTAAATTTGATCGACGCTTATCGGACTTGCAGCTTTGTAGCTTCAAGTCTGAGCGGACCTTCTCACGCTTCGCCTCCATATTTTTGGGAAGCGGGGCGTGACAGGTTTTGTTGGTGGCCCATGCAGGTCCAGTCTTGCAATTGCGAATTAACGAAACAACGATAATAACGAAATGTCCATTAAATAAATTGCAACATCCGAGTCATAAGCCCTAAGTCTAGTCGTTTTCTTACGACACTAGGTGGTAAGAAGACTTAGTTAGACGTCTGTTCTTGCTAGTTAGAGGTCATGATTGTAGTTAGACTCCCTTTTAGCAATTGATTAGAACGTCATAGGAGTTACCTTAGTGGTTCATGTCTACCCCTGACCATATTAGACCTCTAGAATTTCCTTTTGTCGTTCGCTTGGGTTCATCGATTTCGGACCAAGCTGAACGCATTTCTTTACCGTCTAACCTTTAGAAGTCTTAGCGCTTAGTTTTAACCTTTAGCTGGTCGACCGTAGGAGTTTCCGTAGACTTTCCTGACTCATATCCTAGGTGTATGTATGTTTTGATCATCCGACCAATTTCCTTGCCTCGACTCACGAGATCGCCTCGTGACGATCGTCGTCAATTTTCAAACATCGCCATTGCAAAACTTGAACCTTCTGAAAGTTTTTTCAATCTTCTCTTCCACTAAATTTAACTTTGTTCAAAATTTTAATATACTTATACTTCATACTCCTTCATTGATTTAAATTTTAAAAACGTTTGTCGGAATTTTTGAATACTAGCTTATAGTATTTTCCCAGCCTATGTTTTTCGTACTTATGCAAATGCGTCGTCCCTTCATATATTAATTTTATTCTGAATCGTACTTTTTTTCAACCTGTAATTTTCCCGCCTAATTTATGCCAGTCATATGCTTTTCAAGACACATGGAATTTCAGATTTCAGCAAGTTGGCTTTGCTCGTCGTTTTCGCTACTTCAGATTTTTTCAAAATTACTAGTTTCATAACCACTTCCTGATTTAGACCCTCCATGATTTGATTTTAAAGACTTGCCATCCGATTTCGATAATTCTACTACTAAGTGATATTATTTTTCCATGCACCATATATACTTTCAACTACTTTTATATCCGTGCCAGACTTGTTGTGCTCGTATATCGAGAACCTTATGTAAATCAGTTTCTCATTTCAGGCAAACCCCTGGTTCTCTAAAAAGTAGTTTCAATGTTAGTTATTTTAAATTTTCCATAGCCTAAAAGTTTTGAAAGCATTTAACATGAGTTTAAATTCTTCCGTTACTTGATTTCATTCTTGACTTTCCAAAACTTTTGACAACATTATATTAAATTACTGACGGAAAGAATTATCTAAAACCACGTCATTAATATTCGTGTAAATGATTTTTGCTTCCTTTTAAAATTTATTTTTTTGCCAATAAAACATTTTCTCTTACTACGAATGTTTGACTCAAATTTATTTTGAACAACTCGTTTTATCGATCTCCAAATATTTATTTTCAGACTGGGATTTCAACTTTTGAAGAACGACAGTTTTCAAAATCCACGTATTTTAGCTTATGCTATTTACCCTATTCTCTTTTCTGTGTTCTATTTAAGCATCACTACATGCTCCTTTTCCTTCAACCTAAACATCACCATTGAGCCAATGTTTTCCCTAACCAAGCCGTCTCCTTGTATTCGTCCTATCTGAACTAGTGCTTATCGATCCTTCCCCTCGTCCCGCTCTCGACCTCTCTTTATTGCTTAGACCTTAGGGTCCGTCAATGTCTGTGTCAACTCTAAGTTGTTAGTAGACCCTTGGACCTTTGTGAGGTGTCGTTGTGCACGTACCTAACTTGTGTACGTGGGCTTGAATGAGTGTACCCCCATAGTATATTGATGCTTGCCTATTGTGTGGTATACATATATATATATACTCGGAGTTATTTGTGATATTATGAAGTTGTTGGTGTGTTAGTGTTTATAGATTTGTGTGTGGCTAGCTATACCATACTAGGGGTGCCTGTGTATATAAGAGTTAGCGTTGGAATGTCTAATGGAGTGTATGTAATTAGAGATACTTGGAATGGTTGAAATAAAATGATTGGTAAAGCTATGTGTATGTTAGGTTGTGATAATAATAGGTGGATGAATAGTTAAGTGAGTAGGCCTATTATATGACCTATATATTAGTACGTATGTGTATGGGCTCGTATGTAGGTATGTATTATGCTTAGACGTAAGTATTTATGTTTTGTTGCATGAGTATATAGGTGATATACATATGGTAGTAAGGTTATAATTTTGATTGGTATTGTTTTCTTTTCAGGATGTTGCATGCGTGCATACCGTGAGGTATACACGACTATTGCACATCTTAATTATGTATGTATAGGTGTATTAGTATACTAATTATAGGTAGTAGGCTATGGTGTGAATATATATATATAAGTTACATGTGTGTGTGACTATACGATGAATACGTATGCATGTATTAGGGAGTGTATTATAAATATATGGGTGCCGATGTCTGCATTACTATTATTACGGTATATAAATTGATTTAACTATGTGGGTGTTACCTGACTAAATATTAAGTGTGATTGACTTATGGTATGCATATGGTTGTATTGGTAGACATATATATAAATATTGGAGTGGGTATTAGTATAGGTATGAATGCAGTGTTACGTATATAGAATATTCTAATATATGTATTGAGTCTCACTCAAGCTTGAGTGGGTATACTCTAAGTATATTGAATGTATGTTTGTAGTTTGAATATAGCAATGTTTGATGTATGTATAGTGATAGAAGTGTTTGTGCCTGGTTGTGTTACGCACATGATTGTGGGTCGCTATACCAGTATATAGTTATAGGGTTGGTCTTGTGGTATAGCTATTTATTAGGACTTGTTGTGTGAACATATGTATACTAGCTAAACTAGGTGCATAGATGTGCTAGTATATAGTGGGCTGATTGGTATGAATGAAATGTTAGCGTGTATGGGTGTGCACCATGCACGGGTAAGTATGTGCTTAGTTATAGTTATTGGTGACTATAGTATATGTGGCGTGTCGTAAATACAGTTATAGGACCGTATGTGATGTGAATATATGGTGAACTATTTGCATGTATTTGAATGACTATACATTGTGAGAATATGGTAGTAGTGAATATATATTAGATATAGTGAAACTTGAATAATAATGGTATGGTGTGACTATATGTGCTGAGATGTTTGGTATTGGATGAATATTAGAGGGTAGTATACTCTTGATGTTTGTGCATAGGTAGCTATCTATACGTAGAGCAATGATTGTATTTGCTAGTATGAGATCATACCTATATAAGTATTTGAACTATTGTTTTGTGAGTAGCAGATTATATAAGGGATGTAAGTTTATATACCTGATTGAAATACATGTATGAAGTTGACTGACTATAATAGGTATAAGTGTATACGTATGTGAATGTATATATATACGTGTTGGTAGTGTTAATGTTTGACTACCTAGTGCGTATATGAGCACCTGTAATGACTATACCTGGTTTGAAATATAATGTGACTTGATCTGGGGTAGTTACTAGAGCGATTAGATACGTTAGAAAGTCTGAGGACGGACTTTATTCTAAGGTGGGGAGGATGTAACGACCACTTTTCGTTGTACGTTGTTCGTGCACGTGCTTTTGATCGAGCACGTGTACGTTTTAGACTTTGTTTGTTTGTGAACACTTTTGTGTGATATGCCGTTGTGAACATCTCTGAGAGTATTAAATAGTGGCACTAAATTGGAATGACGTTTCTCGAGTCTTTTTCCCACAATTTAAACTTATTCGACGAGACGTGTCGATTTTCACTTTTGACGGGAGACATTTCTATTTTTAGTTTCGTCGTCCGATGTCGAAATTGAGATCCGTCTTCTTAGCTAGCTCACTTTCGACAACCCGATCACCCCCGATATTTATTTTATAATTTTTGGAGTTCATTTGACCACTTTTATATTTTTAACAAGTTTTATATTATTTTTAATAATTAATTTTTATATTAAATTCGGCCAAAGAAAATTTATTTGAGTTTAAAACGTTTTAAATAATTTTTGAGCCAACTTCCAGCTCATTTGGACCAAGTCAAATCCTTGGGTGAGTTGGAGAAGTTGAATTTCAAATTTTAAATTATTTTAAACTTCTAATCCTATTAGATTTAGCCCTAGACCAAGTCAACCCATCTATACTATATAAGCAACCCCTAGGAAGACCTATTTTCGCAAGAAATTAGCCCTAGCCTCTTCCAAAACTCAGATTTGACGTTTGCGACGTTCTGCCACGCACCGACCGAGAGAACAGCCCCCGTTCCCCCGCTCCGACCGAAGCCCCTCCCCGCATCCTAGCCGCTCCGCATCGCAGCACAGCGCATCGCTCCGCATCCCTCCGTTCCCTCGGTCTGACCGAGGGATTGGCCCGCATCCCGCTCCGCATCAGCCCGCACAGCGCTCCGCATCGTCGCCCGCTTGTCACCCCGCTCCGCACCCCGCACGACCGACGCTGTCCCCCGCAACCGACCGAAGGCTGCAACGTTTGCAACGACCCCGCCTAGCGCTGTGACCGAGCCGCCCCAAGCGCGCCGACCGACAAACCCCTCCGCACCAAGGCCCGCACCGACCCCAAGCGCTGCACCAAGCCCGTTCCCTTGCAGCGACCGATGGAGATCCCCGCATTTGGCTGAGTACGACCGAGAGCAAACGTCGCAACCCCGCATCCGTCGCACCACTTGCCTCCGTGGGCCCCCCCAAGTTCTCCAGAGGTATTGTGGGTCCCCCAAAGGTCCCTAGGACTACTGTGGGCCCCACCTAGGTGCGTTCTCTTCGACGACTTGCCGCGTACGATGTCGTCACACGTCGTAGCCCGTCGTCGCACGTGTGAGCTTTGGAATCTGGAATCGTCGCCCAGGTTGATTGCTCTGAAATTTCCAGCAAGGAATCTAATTGGAATCTGGACTTGGAGCGCGATCTTTTATTCCAACCCCCGGTGTCGCTACCCGATGCCGGTGTAGCTTTCACGTCGTGTTGAGGTAACGCTTTGCACCCCTAGGACCCCCAACCCAATTGCATGCTAATCAAGACTAAAATCAGTATTTTTAAAGTATTTTAAATGTTTTAAAATTCACTAATCAAGATTAATAAAACGGATGTAGGCCGGTGGACTTGTGCACGTAGGGTAATTGTGACTTTGGACTCGTTGGACGTGTTGCTCAGACGTGATACTTGCAGGCAAGTGAAACTTGCCAACTCTTGTGTAGGGCCATGTTTTTAGGCCACTTCCTTGTTCCTAGCGTAAAAGAGACTAGTCAGTGAAATGATAGCTGGCTAAGACGCCTACTTGATCTAGTTTGACAACGAAACTAGATCCGTCATCTAATTGATCTAGCTTGACAACGAAGCTAGATCCAACCCTTTAAACCTGTTGTTCATGCATACTAAACTGTCACGTTTACTTTCCTTACCTGTACGCACTTTTAACTGCCATGCATTGCATCTTACATGTCATCCATGCATTGAATGTCGCATTCGTAGCACACGCTACAATACTTATACTTGTACTCCTTGTCCGGCTAGGTGCACCCCTATGCCATACTTGTTAAAAAACACTTCCTAGCTCGTGATCCAGAAGCGAGCATTCCCGTTCGGGGGTAAGGCCCTGGCTCGACACACGTGGAGGGGTAGGGATAAACGTTCGCTTGAGCTTAGGAGTGGCCTGATCAGCCCTCTAGCCAAAAGACGGAATCTCTGTGCACGAGGTGCTTACTTTTCTTGTCTTGTACTTGTCTTGTGAATGATTCATGTAATACTTGTCATCCATGCCATGTTTAAATGCCATGCTCGTACTTTACTTTACTTTACTTGTTGCACTCATACTTTAAACTGCCATGTCATTGCATTCATGCTAGAACTGCTAGGTTGTTTTACCTACTTTCAGTTTCCTTGCACAAGTCTCTTGTAGACTTGCTGACATGTGCCCCTTGCTCTTTTGGGTGTCACATGTTAGATCTTGAGCCAGAGACCGTTGCTGTGTACGTGATGTGTTGCTGACGCTGAGACTGAGTCCATGATTGCACATGAGGATTTTGGTGGACACCGGTGACCATTCTTTGAGTCTTTGTTGAGATTTATTTTGTTTTAGGCCTTTTGTTATTGTCAGGCGTATTCTGTTTTATCTCAAGCAGATTCATGTGGTCATGATCTTCCTGTATATCTGCATTACAATTCAAACAAGGATCGTCTCCGTTATAACCTCCCAACCGTAGATGAGATTACGGTTATTTTACCTGGCGATGGCTATCGACCTTCCGGGATGCGAGATATAGTTTTACATCTTCGAGGAAATCATCAATTAATGCAAATCAATGAGACTCATCCTGCATACTTACCATTACACTACGTCTTATTATTTCCTGATGGTCAGCTTGGATGGGAACCTGAGTTGAAGCAGTGGGATCCAGTTCAAAACATAGCATCAAGTAGACGCCTGACCATGTGTGAGTTTTATAGCTACCGTCTGTTTGAAAGACAGAACGAGTATTCTTCAATTTTGAGAGCGGGAAAGTTATTCCAGGAGTTCATAGTTGATGCTTGGGCAGCAATTGAGCAACATCGTTTGACATTCATCAAACTTAATCAACGAAAACTCCGCTCAGAGCTCTATCAGGGTCTTGCAGATATCGATGCATATGCCAGATGCGACCAAATTGGACAGCGCATGATACTTCCTTCATCTTTCACTGGCAGTGCACGTCACATGTTTGAAATATTTCAAGACTCGATGGCTATCACACGTTATAACCAGCACCCGGATATTTTTCTTACCATGACCGCAAATCCAAAGTGGCCAGAAATTACTTCGGCTCTACTGCCCAATCAAAAGGCTACCGACCGTCCAGATTTAGTCGCACGTGTATTTGAGTTAAAAAGAAAGGCTTTGATGAAGGAGATTGATG
The DNA here is from genome assembly GCA_030789695.1 of Scilla litardierei. Taxonomy (NCBI): domain Eukaryota; kingdom Viridiplantae; phylum Streptophyta; class Magnoliopsida; order Asparagales; family Asparagaceae; genus Scilla; species Scilla litardierei. The sequence goes on from CM061135.1 coordinate 74,392,055, forward strand.
GCAATAATGTATTTGGAAAGAAAGTAGCACATGTATTTACAATTGAATTTCAGAAACGGGGTCTTCCACATATGCATGCTCTTTTCTTTCTTCGTGGACCCGATAAGATTCATACATGTGATCAAGTGGATAGAATTGTATGTGCTGAATTTCTTGATCCTGCTCAAGATCCTGCATTATTCGATACTGTGTCAAAATGTATGGTACATGGACCATGTGGTGCTCGGAATCCAAATGCCTCATGCATGGAAAATGGTAAGTGTACTAAGAAATACCCTCGAAATTATGCAGAAGCAACAACCTTGGATCGTGATGGATATCCTATTTACCGTCGTCGTAGTAATGGGCATCTATATACTATAAGGGGGCATCAGGTTGATAACCGAGATGTTGTGCTGCACAACAGGTATCTCTCAAGGCGCTTTAACTGCCACATTAATGTCGAAGTTTGTGCCGGGGTAAGATGTGTGAAGTAAATTCATAAGTATATTTATAAAGGTCATGATCGGACCACGATGGTATTGGGCGCAGTAAATGAGATCCAACAATACCTTGATGCAAGATATATTGGACCACCTGAGGCTGCCTGGCGAATATTCGAGCATCCTTTGCATCAAGAGATTCCGTCAGTTCAAAGATTGATACTTCATTTACCAGGGCAACACCGTGTTATTTTTGATCCAGATGAAGATGTAGATGCAATAAGGTCTAGGGCTGAAAATGATAAGACAACTTTGACTGAATTTTTTACATGTTGCGCTTTACATGAGTCTGCGCATGATCTCACATATCAAGAATTTCCCCAAAAGTTTGTGTGGCATTCGTCAACAAAGGTCTGGACTCTAAGACAATCTGGATATGCCATTGGCAGAATGTATTTTGCCTCCCCTAATTCTGGTGAGAGATTTTATCTACGGTTGCTACTAACAGTTGTAAAAGGGCCAACATCGTGGGAAAATTTACGCACATTCAATTCGATCGAGTACCCTACATTCAAAGCAACATGTATTGCAAGAGGTCTTCTTGAAGATGATTCCGAGTGGAGACAATGTCTTGCCGAGGCTTCAATTATGAAAACAGGATATCAATTACGAAGACTATTTTGTATTATTCTTATCGAATGTGTGCCGATCGACCCCCTTGCATTATGGAATGAATTTTCAATGCACATTTGCGATGATCTTCCACATAAATTGCAAACTTTATTTGCAATTTCTACCCCAACTCAAGGCCAACTTGAAGATTATGGATTATTCCTTATCAATGAATTGCTTGAGGAGTACGGTAAGTGTCTATCCGACTTTCCACCAATGCCACTTTCTGCTAGAGATTGGAATGAAATTGTTGGCAATAGATTGTTGCATGAACATCAGGAACTTATAAATAAAGCGAAACAATTGGATGCACAAAAATACATTGATTGCCTCAATGATGCACAACGCAATGCTTATTCAGCAATTACTTCATCAGTATTTGAAAATAAAGGTACTACATTCTTCTTGAGCGGTGGTGCTGGAACTGGAAAGACTTTTTTGTACAATGCAATAGCAACAATGTTGCGTAGTCTTGGAAATATAGTTATCACCGTCGCGTCTTCCGGTATTGCATCATTGCTACTTAGCGGAGGTCGGACTGCTCATTCCATATTTCGTATCCCGTTAGATGTGCATGATACTTCAATTTGTAATTTTAGCAAGCAATCCATGCAAGCTCAATTATTCAGAAAAGCAAAACTTATAATATGGGATGAAGTACCTATGCAACATCGGCACTGTGTTGAGGCAGTGGATCGATCGTTACAAGATATGTGTGATAACCCCAGAGCATTTGGTGGTATTACTGTTGTTCTTGGTGGGGATTTCCGACAAATCTTGCCCGTCATACCAAAGGGGGTTCGAGAAGAAATTGTTGGTGCCTCATTGAGACGATCTGTATTATGGTGCTCTGTACAAGTTTTGATCTTGGATCAAAATATGCGGTTAAATAACTCATCGGTTGAGAATGCAAATTTTGCAAAATTTATTTTGGAGGTATTTTATTTCATGACTAATTTAATTTTACTTACTATTTTTATCTTAGCCATTCCTTCACTAAAATTATATCTATATGTATTAGGTTGGGACAAATCCTACAGAAGTGGTAGAACTTCCTTCTAACATATTCAGGTGCAAGGTTTTAAACGAGTTAATACTTCGAATTTATCCGCAGCTTGATATTGAGGGTGCCGTGACTCCGGCATACCTTACTGAACGAATAATTCTTTCTGCACGGAATGATGATGTTACTTTTATAAATGCTGCTGCATTAAACATTTTTCCGGGACAGAAGATTACGTATCAAGCTGCAGACAGTTTTTCTGAAAATGATGAAACCGATCCAACCATTATGAATAGATATCCAACTGAGTACATAAACTCTTTGGATCCTCCTGGGTTGCCACAATTTACACTTGAGCTTAAGGTTGGTTGTCCTATTATTTTATTACGAAATATTGCACCAAAAGACGGGCTCTGCAATGGCACTCGATTGATGGTTGTCAGATGTGCATCACGTGTCATTGAAGCTCAAATTTTAAATGGGGATAAAGCCGGTTGTTTTGTGTTTATTCCAAGAATATCTTTGTCACCATCGGTTACAGAATTACCTTTTCATATGACAAGAAGGCAGTTTCCTGTCCGTGTGACATATGCTATAACGATTAATAAAGCCCAAGGACAATCTGTAAAATTCGTTGGAGTTGATTTGCGGACCCCAGTTTTCAGTCATGGACATCTTTATGTTGCACTTTCAAGGTGCACATCTTTTGATCGTGTATGTGTCCTTCTTCAGCCCAACATAAATAACACAGTAAACATCGTTTTCCCAGAAGTTCTGCTATGATTTCCAATGTATGATAAAAATTGTATGTAAGTTTTTTAACTCTCTTTCTTTACATTGTTTTATTTATATTATTTGTTTAAATGATGTTTTAAAAAATTATTATCGATTGTTGTCTAACATGCAGGTATAGCATTATCATACGTTACCAAGCTTTAAAATGTGGACCCACATTACCATATATGGCAGGGTAAGAAATTTTTTCCTTTACTACATTTCATTGCATGACTTAATAGTTTTCGGTAGGCATTGTTTGATAAAATATTGGTTTGTATTTTTATATAGATAGATGATGATGCAGATTTGGCAAAAACTGTAAGTTTCTTATCATAATTCTACATTATATTTTTAATCTACTATGTTTGCATTAACATTTTTCTTCTCACAGGTTCTGTTACTTCAAAACAATCACATAAATGTCAGGCTACGGGGTTATATCGGATTTTGTTTTGATAAGGTATGCATACCGTTACAAACATTCCCATTTTGAAATTAAAAATTAGTGACTGTTTATTATTATTATTATTATTTCCAGCAAATTGCTAAAAGAACTTTACAAGCAACGGCGACGAGTCACATTGAAGACAAAGCAATCTTCTTTTCCGAGGTAATATAAAAATCTTAGATTTTGTTTTTCAAAAATATCCTCTTCATTGACCATCCAAATACCTTTTTTGTTATAGAAGTGGAAGATGGTTCTTGCCGAGCTTGCTTGGTTCCAGAAAGCACGACATCCACCACTCCAACGAAAAAAGGTAAATAAATGTATAATTTTACAATTTTCCATATTTTCAAATATATATTAATTTTTCTAGGAATTTTATGTTCTTAATTTATCTAGGTTATTGCTTATCCCATTAACTCTCCACTTTGGATTGAGCTTGACACGTCATCTTTTTATAATGTGATGATGAAAAGGTTTTCTGCTTAAACATGATGAAGGTAATAAAAGTGAGTTGTACAAAGTAATTAGATATATCTTCGTTTCTAATTTTCCTATTCTAATCTATGATTTTATTTTTAATTTTCAGGACACACGGCCCTAGCGTCATATGTAAATTTTGTTGGATTTAAATGCCGGTGTGAGAGATGGTGTTTTTGAAATTGGACTGCATGGTTGTTCAATCCAAAATGTATTTTTGTGTATATTTGTTCATAGTTGAGGGTTTTTTCTTTTGGCATATAGTTTAGGTTGTATGATATTATTATAAGTCGATGTAAAAATATGTTGTCTTAAGTACTATTTTGGTTGAAACTATGATTTGGGAAAAACTCCCTTCAAAATATCCATGCAAAAAGTTTGTGCGGTCTTTTGGATTTTTATTTCCTTCTTTGATTCATTTGGGAAGTTATGCCGATCTAATTTTTGTGGATTTTAGTGTCCGTATTTTTTGTTGGTTTTGTTGGTTCATTTGCAGGTTTACAAGGAGACTTTGTGAATTTTATTTGAGTTGTTGGGTTTTCCCATGCGAGGTCCCCCGAGCCGTTGGGTTTTCCCATGCGAGGTCCCCCGAGCCCTTGGGTTTCTTCATTTGCAGGTTTATAAGGAGACTTTGTGAATTTTATTCAATTTGTAATTTTTTGGTTCCAAATATTCACAGATACATCAACCCATACATTGATATGATTAGCATTTTGATAATGATATCATGTTATTATCCATTAAGTCACAGATACACATATGGATTATCCAGTAATTCACATATCCATGTTGTAGCAACATTTTGCGTTTTATCAATCATCTTCCTCACTTGGTTGTTTCAGATTTTTGCAAGGTGGCAAGGTGTGCTCTTCAATCGTTCAAGTTGGTGATTTGAACAGTTAACTGGGATATTCAACAGGTGAGAGATATTAATCAAGATTTTGTGTTTCACCCATAGTCATGAGAGATATGTGAACTTGAGTGTAACAGTGTTATATGTGAACTTTTGAATGAAGACAGAAATTTGTTATTTATCATTCACTTTTGTTATTTAACAGTGTTATATGTTATATGTGAACATCTTGAGTTTTATCATGTACTGGGATATTCAACAGTGTTATATGTGAACATCTTGAGTTTTATCATTCACTTTTGTTATTTAAATGAGGTGTTAACACATATGGGTTTTGAAACAGGATCCTCTCCCATATCCTGTGAAACAAAATTGAACTCATTTTGTTATTTAAATGAGGTGTTAACACATATGGATATCATTCAATTTTAAGACAGGTTATCCTCTGAAAAATTTTGTTATTTAAATGAGATATGGGTGAAACAAAAGTGAATGTGTATCTGTCTTCATTTTGAACTCAAAAATGAGATATCTGTCTTCATTTTGTTATTTAAATGAGATATCCTCTGAAAACTTTTGTTATTCAATTTTGAACTCACTTTTGTTTCACACATATCTCATTTTTGTTATTTAACACTTTTGAGATACGCATAAATTTCTGAGGATATCTCATTTAAATTTTTGTTATGAATTGAATAACATTCACTTTAAATAAGGAAGACAGAATATCCTCATTTAAAATGTTGAGATATCTCATGACAGAGGATATCTCATTTTTGTGTATCTCATTTTAAATTTTGAGATAAGGAACACATTTATGTGTATCTCATGACAGAGGATATCTCATTTTTAACACTTTTGTTATGAATTTTGAGATATCCTTACTTAAATTTTTGTTATTTCTGATTTTTGAGGATATTCTCATTTTTGTTATTGGTCATGAGGATATCCTGTAAATTTCTGTCTTCATTTATCTCAAAAATTTCTTTCTTGATTTCCTATAAATCATGAATGTTAAATTTTTAATGATGAACTGAATTTTGATATTCTATCTCAAATTTTTGAATGATGAATGATGAATGTTAAATTTTGATATTCTGTCTCAAGAGTGTTAACACATATCCTGAAATACTTACATCTACATCAATGTTCAGTAATACTTACATCTACTTTCACAATTCAAGCATAAATGATTATGATGGTAGCTTTATCATATACATAAAAAATCCATATGTAAGTACCTATCTATCACATTGGAACTTGGTTAGTTGGTCTTTTGGCCACGTCTAAGCCATTAGCATTAGCTATTGCAAGGAAAATGTAGCAGATCATTCAAAATTTGCTATATTAACATGATTGAATTTTACCACAGTAATGAGAAATCAAAATTAAATCTATGTTCATTGCACCAATGTTAGATTCAATTCATATAATTTATGCATATGATCCTGTTATCGGTTATTGACAAACATGCACATGTATGAGAAGCTATGTGGATTCAGAACCAACTCAAGGAGAAACAACGTTCAAATAGTGGGAAGGTTATAGGATATCATGATATGACATGGGAAGGTAGGCCAAATGACATTATTCACTTGGCAATGTTTTAGTTGAGCAGTGAATATTTCTGCTCAATAAATATAACAAAGTATCAAATCATTAAGCAAAGTTCCAGTTTATTGTTTATTGTTGAGCATATATCTATGTTATTGGAGTTTTAGTTGAGCATATATCTTTCTTATTGTAGTTTTAGTTGAGCATATATCCATTCATACTCAATGTTTCAGCTTCATCATGGATTTGAGTTATTGATATGGAAAACAGGGATCATTTGATAATTTGATAATTTGATAATTTGAATGCCCATGAGTTCATTTGCAATTGAAATGATAATTTGATAATTTGAGATTTTCAAATTTTTGCCAATGATTTGAATACTCAGGTCAGAAATTTCTCATGAGTTGATGTGATAATTTGAGAAATCAAGTAGGCATGATTATCAAAATTTGAGAAATCAACTTTGAGGGTTCAATTTGACTGCCAATGATTTTTGCCAAATTATCACAAGTTGAGGGTTCAAAATTTGAATGCCTATGATTTTTGCCAATGGGAGTCTGATAATCATGAGAAATTTGATAATTTGAATACTCAAGTCTGAAAATGCCAATGATTGAGAAATTTAATTTGACTGCCATTCTTTCCATTAGCCCAAATGTGATGTTTATATTTTTGTCCAAATTAGTTCAAATTAGTCAGGGTTCAACTTAGTTCAATTTTTGTCCATGTGATGTTTATATTTTTGAGTTTATATTTTTGAATATTTTTAAATTGAACCCTGCCTGTTGATGTTTATATTTTTGATGTTTATATTTCAGTCAGGCTGCATGAAGTGATATTGGAATCATTGTTAACCTGAAGTGGAATTGTTTAACAGTATTTTTGAATATTTCATATGCTTCAATTTTAGTCCATGTGATGTTTATATTTTTGAGTTTTCAAACTATAATTTAACTGTTGGGTGTAATTTTCAGAGTAGTTGGGTGTAATTTCATTAAGCTTTCATGTTTAATATTTTGCATGTTTTGTTTTGAATTTTTTTCCTGAAGTTGATAACAGTCATATAACTTTCAATATGGCATGAAAACCAACATTCATATAACATTCATATAATTGTCTATTAGTTTTATGAATAGGTGGTTATGAATGATTTTGGTGGTTATTTTGCATATCCTGTGAATTGCTCCTCATACTTTTGTCCCCTCTACCTCCATCTTTTAAGAAATGAGATGTTTGCAAAATATGAATGGTTATATGACTGTTAATCAAAATGTGACTGTTAATCAACAACTTCATATTTTAAGAAATGGTTATGTGAATACACCCAATACACCCAATATAAACTGATTGTCAATTTGTGAATACACCCATATGAGCAAGCATGGAAACAGTGCAGTATTCAACTTGGTTATGTGAATACACCCATATCTTGCAGTCAACTTTCATTATGAGGAACATGTTAGTCAATTTGTGAATTTGCAACATGAAAACAGTATATAGAATTGGTTATATGTGCAACAATTCTATATGTCCTGATAACAAGGATATATGTCCTGATAACAATGAGCAACCGTTTATTTGATAATTTGGCCATGTTTAGCAAAAGGATATATGTCCTGATAGCAAATGAACTGAGCAACAATGAATTAAATGAAATTGTTGGCCATGTTTTTTATAACATTCCTGTTGCTCATATTCAGAATGTTGGTTTGCAAAAAAACATGGCCACCAATTTCTTTTTATATAAACAGATATGCTCATTTCCAAATAACATGGCCAAAAATATTCACATGACATATTACTTGATGAAATTGAGTGATAATAGTTGCAAGTTTTCAGTCAATTCAGTATTCATTTCTCTCAATTCTCAATGTTCAATTATGTATTATGTGAATTATGTATCAGTATTCAATTCTCCTCATACTTCATTCGCATTCATTCACTGAGTTTTGCATTATGTATTTAAACTATTCTCTTACTTCTCTCAATTTGATGCAAGACTTTAATTTGATGCATATGAGAAGACTTTAATTTGATGCATGCTATGATAAAGGCAGATTTTTAGTTTCCAATTGGGAGATTTAAATAGTTTCAGTTTTTTTAAATGACCTAAATCTTTAACCCATAAATAGTTTCAGCTTTTTTATCCTATTAACAAGTTTTTTGGGTATGTCAATTAGAAACTCTAATCTTTAATTTTTGTTCATGGGTATGTTCATGTTCTAAATTTTCTAATTGCAATGTTTGTACCAGCAGTTAGCCTGTGATTGTAGGTATTCATTTTGAATAATTGTTGGTACAATAGGATAAGTGCTGGTATTCATGTTTGTACCCATGAACAAATTCAAATTGCTGATAGAAGCAATTGTTTGGATAACTGCAAAATAGGATAATTGTTCATGAAGCAATTGTTTGGGTAACTGCAAACATGTTTGTATCCATGTTTGTATCATTTAAATTGTTGGTATCCAAATTGCTTCATTTTGAATAGGATAATTGTTTGGTATCCAAAATGATAACTGCTTCAAATTTGAATTGCTTCATTTTGGTATCCAAATTGTTTGGTATCAGCAGAATAGGATAAGTGCTGGTACAAACAATTGTTTGGTATCCAAATTGTTTGGTATCCAATTTGAATTCATTTTGAATAGGATAATTGCTTCATTTTAAATTGTTGGTATCCAAAATGAAGCAATTTGATAGGATAATTGTTTGGATAACTGCAAACATGAATAACTGCAAACATGAATAACTATAAACATGAAGCAATTGTTTGGATAACTGCAAAATAGGATAATTGTTCAAACATGTTTGTATCCTATTGTACCAGCACTTATCCTATTCAAACTGCTGATAGAAGCAATTATTCTAAAAAATAGGATAAGTGATGGTACATAATGAAGCAATACCAACAATGTTTTTACCAGCAGTTGCCTTCAAGCAGTTAGCAATTTGTTCATGGGTATGTTCATGTCCTATTCATGTGTGTTTTTTTTTTCACTTTTTATGTCCCAAAAATTTCTGCCAAAATTTTAATTTCATGAATTTAGATTTATAGAAGAAGAAGGTGGAGTGTGTGTGTTTTGATCAACCTGTGTATTTTGATCAATCTATATTATTGTGTCTATATTACATGTTTTATGTTCTCTCTTTTTTCAACCTGTGTATTTTGATCTTTGCTAGAAGTGGAGTGTGTGTGAAAATATTGAGGGAGTAGCTACCTGGCGTTTACCTAATTTATTCAACCCATGGTCTCCCATCTTTTTTGTTTGATGTACTTCATCTTTTGACATATATTTTGAGATATAGTCAACGTTCTATCTGCACTCATTTATACCTAAACCTTTGACATGTATCACAATAATTGGCATTACTTTTATGCACCGTTATAATATAGTGTAGCCTTTAATGAGCATATTTATGTTAGTTATTAGACTTTACTTAATTAAAGCATTAAGATTGTATGCTAAGGGTTCTTAAAATGACATCGCATGTCACTAACTCATTATTTCCTTTTCATGATGTTATCACATTTACCTTTCTATTACACTCACAATACTGCTGACAACTGATGTCCATCGATCCTTCAGATACCCCTCAGCGGGCTTCCATGTAGAGGAGGATCTCATGATTTCCCACATAGAAGACCGCTCACTGAAGTGCAATGTTTTGGAACAAAGGAGACAAGTTACAGAGACAAATGAGGATGGGGAGTCAGATGTGACTGACACTGAAGCTACAGAGACAAACTCAAGGCCTTAAGTGGTTCAATCTCAGCTTGGGCCTCAAGTAGTTCAAGTTCAGACATTGACCATGTAGACGTATAAAGGAGTGGATTTTATAATTCTGGAGTGATGACCCTGACTGTATCTTTATTCTGAGGCATGAGAATGAAAACTATTTCTCTTTTGGTTTATTATGTAATAATTCTTGCTGATACATTTTGAAACGAGTAGTCCCCCTGTGTGGATCTTATTTTTTCAGTTTTTTGAGAGTTTCTTTTCTTCGTCCCTCTTTGTCTTCTTGAGCATTGAAATGAAATGTTTTCTTGAGTATTCAAAATGTTGATCAATAAAATGTTGAGCCATACTGAGTTGAGCTCAATCTTGACCACATTATCATAATCCTTTACATTTTCTCTGTTAAAAAAGAACATCAAGTTCATCTACGGCATCAGTTGTCAACATTTTCCCAACCATTAGAAGGCAGATTGCGTAGAATCACAAGCCAAGTCAAATAATCTGCACCGAAGGCGTCCGCGCCGAATTTGTTCTTCCGCGCTGAAGGTGCATGCGCCGATTTCATTGTTCCACGCCGAATGCGTCCGGGTCGCTAAATATTTTTACGCTAATTTGTTGTTCCGCGCAATTTTGACCGTGGAAATAATTTTTTGGGGAACATAGATTTTGCGGGGGAAAATCTTAATTGAACCGTGCCCGCGGGCACGGGGTATGACTAGTCTATATTATAAAAGAGGGATGTTATCAAGAGAAATTGGACAAGAGATATTGGACAAGAGATATCTATATTATAAAAGAGGGATGTTATCAAGAGAAATTGGATAAGAGATATTGGACAAGAGAAATTGGATAAGAGATATCTATATTATAAAAGAGGGATGTTATCAAGAGAAATTGGATAAGAGATATTGGACAAGAGAAATTGGATAAGAGATATCTATATTATAAAAGAGGGGTGTTATCAAGAGAAATTGGATAAGAGATATTGAACAAGAGAAATTGGATAAGAGATATCTATATACAAAAGAGGGATGTTATCAAGTGAAATTGGATAAGAAAAATTGGACAAGAGAAATTGGACAAGAGAAATTGGACAAGAGATGAGATTTTGAGTGATATCTATTATATAATGCATGACCTTTGTCCTAGATGGCAGTTTTGACCTACGTGTCTCAATTTTGACCTACGTGTCTCCAAAAGTATGACTAGGATAATCTACTCACACACAATTATTTAAAACTGAGTTTTGAAAAAAAACGGTTCTAACTTTGGATCCTACGACTGTTTTGAAAAGGAACGGTTCTAAAAAATAAAAACCTATTGTCTTCAATTCCCGTGCCCTCATTTACAAGTTCTCAACAATTCCCAACAACAACCTGTTGTCTTCAATTCCCACTAACAAACTGTTCTCTTCATCCTTCAACCTTCATCCCACAAACGTAACTCATCTGCGACGTCCTCGATTCAAGACGTCCTCTGGTACTCTCCTCTCTGTCTCTCTCTCTCTCACTCACAATTTCATTCATTAATTTCTGATCCCTAGGGTTTCGGTTAATTTTTGACATTTTTTGGTTAATTTTTGACATTTGAAATCAATGTTTGGCATTTGTTTTTCATGTTCGAAATCAACGCTTTTTTAAAGTAACTGACGTTTTGAGTGTTTGGGTTTCATTTTTTGGCATTTGTCTCTTTAGGTGAATTACTCTACATTTTTTTGGGTAAAGGAAATGTCATTTTTATGTAGTTCCCCAGTAGTTCCCCAGTTAATTTCATTCTTAAAGTTACTGACCTTATTTAGGACCTTGCCAATGAATTATTTGAAACTTTTTACCAGTTTAGCATTAATTTAATAAGCACCAGTTCATCATTAATTAATTTAATAATCACTTTATTTATGATGGCTCCTCAGCATTAATTTAATTATTTGAATCATTTATGATGGTCCTCATTGAATTATTCACTGTGTTGATTTGCATGGTCCTCATTTAATAATGCTAATGAAAAGTGCCCATTGATTACCAGTTTAGCATTATTCGTTTAGGACCGTGCAAATGAACACGATCCAATTATTTTTTAGGATTAGCCCAGGTGAACACGGTCTAATTTGTTAAACAGTTTAGCATTAGCATTAGCATTATCATTATAATAAACTGTTTAGGATTAGCAGCTTACCATTATCATTAGCATTATGATTGTGCATGGGTTACCCTATCTAAAGTACACAGACTTCGACAAATTGAGTTTCAATAGGCAAATTGAGTTTCAAATTTTTGATGATTGAGTTCCAAAGGCCACTTTTCATTTAACTGATTGAGTTCCAACTAATTTTGTTCCAAAGTGAACTGTTCCAAAGGGATTAAAATCAACTAAACATAAAAAATTTCCATTTCATGTCAACTAAACATAAAAATGCGACAAAAAACTTCTTGCTGGAGGTTATTTTTAATTGATAGAGATTGTGACAGACTGCTCACACTTATATCCAGATTAGACATGCAACCAAGAACAAAGATAATTCAACAAGCTTGATGCCAAAGAGGACACAATTCTTTCCAATTCTAATTGGGAGTTGTGAGTGGGGACATCGCTCAATTTTTTTAATTGTGAGTTGTGCGTGGGGATTTCACATTATTCTAATTCTAATTGATGCCAAACATGCCACGATTTGATATCACTCAATTAAGAGGACACACGCTTAATTGATATAATTTCTTTCCAATCCTGTTTTAATGGTAGTTTACAGTAAATGTTGGGCGGAAACATACAGATAGTAACACAATTCCCTAAGGTTAGATTTTCTTTGATATGGTTGTATAGGAAAGATACCAAGCTACCTTTCTGAGTGCCAAAAATAATGATCTCCCATTTGAAAAAAAATGTCTTAATTGGAGGAATAAAAATGCATTTGGGAGATGATTATCATGTCACCATTTCACCCGTGCACTGACTGTCTTCCTCGGTTTCGCACTCGGGAGACGACCTTCGTCGTGCCCTATGGGCACAGGTTAGGTCGTGCCCTATGGGCACAGGTTATGACTAGTATATATATGTATATATATATATATATATATATATATGTATATGTATATATATATATGTATATGTATATATATATATGTATATATATATATGTGTGTGTATATATATATATATATATATATGTGTGTATATATATGATCTATGGCCTCCACCATAGAGATTGATTCTCAACACGTTATCAACACGATTACGCTCGTAGAGAAGGAAAAGATGCTGTGAAGCTTTGACGAATTTTCGCGACGTCTCGATAGAGAAATCGATGCGCAGTAAAAGATTCGTAGCACACACACGATCTAGAGGTGTTTCTAGATTTGTGCAAAAATTCCAATTTTTCAATTATTCATGATCATGATTTCCTAGATCTAATTTTATTTTTAGATCACAAAATAGCATTTTCTTTTATGCCTATAGATCTACAAACATATTTTTCACTGATCTAGAGATCTAATCCAGAGATCTAAAGAACTTTTTAGATATAATATTTGATCAATTGTGCAAAAACTGTTTAGTTGCCTTTGAAATTCACAATAAAATTTAAAAATCCCCATCGGATCTGACCTGAAGCCATGATCTGCCTTTTGGCCTGAAGCCACGCATGACCTGAAGCCGTCTTGATTCTGATGTCGAGCGAAGGCCAGCAAAGACATCGCTATGAATCCGCACCACCAAAACCCTAAGCTTTTAGGACCCGGCCTGAAGCCCTCGAATCTGGTCAGATCCGGCCGGAAAACGACCGGACAAAAAAGGCTGGAACATTTAAAAACATTATGCCGAACGGCCAGACGCCGGCCAGCCCGTGTCCGCCCCCCCATGTCAGCCACGAGGGGCTGTAGCCAAGGGCACCGCCAGGGCTGCCACCGCTGGCGACAACATGGGCCTCCACCGCCGGTGGCCTCCTGACCGGCGCCCCGTTTACGGTATGGGCGCGGTGTCGTTTTACCGCAAGTGCACGGTTAGTGTAGGGTGCGGGTTTATCGAACTCAGGGAGGTGGATGGCTTGAGTGGCTACTAGCCTCGCCTAGGTCGTGTGCTAGCTACGCGGATGATGTGGGTGGAAGTGTAGAAATAAAGAGAAGAAATGAAAAAGACACGAAATGAATCCCCGCTAACACGGGCTAGAGCACTCATGACACTTGGCATTTGACTTGACCCAGGGTGAGACATTGCCCCAAAAGGTGGTACCTAGCGTCCATGGCCCGATATTCCGGTCGGTGCCAAGTACGCTAGGCCTACTCGGTTCCGGACGGTGGGCACTCCCGTGTCCATTAACACCTTCCGCAACCGGGAGCATTAAGGCCACAATGATAACTCCCAACATTTTGTCCAAGCCGTTCCCACGCGCGAGGACTCGATGTCTATGCTCGGGGCGTGAGCTATGGCTAGGGAGTCAACCGCCAAGTTTATTCTCCCTTGGCCCAACGGTCAGAGGCGGTCTTTCTCCCGCCAATGACAATGAAACGCCCCCGCGTAACCCTAATGGCCAAATAGGTCGAATGTGATTTCTAGCAATACATCGAAGCAGATCTTGACAGGACAAGCACCGGACCCCAATCCCCAACACAACTAGTGTGTTGCCATACGAATTGGACTCAGATTGCTAGAAATCCCCATTGACGCATTTCATCGAACACATGCCATGCAACCAAGCCAAATGTAAATTTCCAAGCATCAATCCTACCCTAACCCGTATTAGGGTTCATCAAACTACTCAACGATGAAAAACATATAAACAACCAACACAAAAGACATACAAACATTCATCGTTGAACAAAATGAAAACAACACAATACAATAGAAAATGAGAGAAGAAAAAATACTTATCTTGATTCGAATCCAACAATCCGGTACAAGATTTATTGAGCAAAGACCTAATCTAATCTACCCTAAGCCCCCTAGCAAAGGGGCTGAAAAAGCCCTAAAAACTCAAGAAGAACCCCTCCAAGTCGTGCCCCCAATCCCTATTTATAAACCCCTCAAAACCCCTCTTGGGTCGGGTTCAGAACTGTCAAAAAGGCCCACCCGATCGGGTGGAAACTCACCCGATCGGGTGGAATAAACAGAGAGCTCAGATTCGCAGAAACAGACCTCACCCGGTCGGTTGACAAGTCAACCGATCGGTTGAAGTGAAATTTCAGACAGCAGCAAGTTTCAGCACATAGCTGCGCTCAAAAAATTCCAGAAAAAATATAGAGAAATCGGATTTAAGCATGCGACCTATCGTTGGAAAGCTAACGACGATGCCGACGCTAGAAAAATAAGAGATCACCCAAAATCCTTCTGGAATGATAGCAGATCTTCAATAAATGAGCAGCGGTGCGTGAAGGGAGACGAAAAGGCCACCCGATCGGTTGAAATGTCAACCGATCGGGTGAGCGGCTTGTTGCTTCGGCCGTCGCCTTCGGGAGCATCAACCGGGCGCAGAGGAGAGCGGGTGGTGTGATCGGGTCTTCCTTCGGAGGAATTGGCTACAGATGAACCGATCGGGTGAAGGTCACCCGATCGGTTGGAATTCAGCTCCATTTTCCCGAGAACTCTGTTGGGATGAACCGGTCGGTTGCCTTTGCACCTCGCTCCAACTTCAGTCCGGGTCGTGCACGCGTGCATCACCCGATCGGTTGGCTGTGTCCAACCGATCGGGTGGGGGATGAAAAGTGGCAATCTTGGTCATTTGACCCCCTGGATCACGCGTGACTCCTCCCGTTGCTCCGGGGACTCATAATATCGTCGTTTTGTGTCCCAAATGCTAGAAATTCCTGCAAAATACCAAAAACACAGAAAATTGAAAGAAAACAAGAAAACACGAGAAAACTAATACAAGACGACGGTAAATAACGGAAAAACACGGAAGAAAACGTGCGCAAATATATGAAATATAAACGCACGTCAAAATCCCCCAAGCTGAACTCTTCCTCGTCCTCGAGGAAGACGAGCGAGAGTAGGAGCTCGGAGAGGAAAAATAGAGAGAAAGAGAGAAAAAAGAGAACTCAATATCCTAGATCGCCCGTCAGGGTTAACAAAATCAAAATCGACACACCAAGCAAGCAAACACCAAATCACATCACTAAACCAAGAAGTACGAGTCCAGACAAGTGCCGTGGGCCCACGCGGTGAAGCGCGAGTGAGTGCGGTCGTGTTCTAGCAGACGGTGTCACTATCTACGATGTGCAATAAAGCTCCATATACACGTACCCAAAGAAAGACCCAAATATCGATTCGATTCGAATAAAGCGGTGAATATATAGCTCAAGCATGCATGAGAATAGAGCAAGAATCGAAACATATCATGCGTCATGGACTCCACAACTAGGGTTAAGGAAATCACCACACTATAGCCTAGATAATAGCCAAAAAGTTCCTAAGCCAAGTGTTTTCGAAAACGATGGTGGTTGAGATGATGTGGAGTAGAACACTCGGTGCAAATTCTCGCCTTCCCTTTATTCTCGGCAAGTAGGAAAAAAAATATTCACACAGGAATTTTTTTGGGTTTTGGGTACTTGTATTTTTTTTTGGATTTTTGGAAATACATATTTTTTTTTCTCTTTTCTTTTTTTGGGTTTTTCTTTTATCTCTTTTTTTTGGATTTTTG
Source organism: Scilla litardierei (assembly GCA_030789695.1). Classification (NCBI taxonomy): domain Eukaryota; kingdom Viridiplantae; phylum Streptophyta; class Magnoliopsida; order Asparagales; family Asparagaceae; genus Scilla; species Scilla litardierei. The sequence goes on from CM061135.1 coordinate 74,408,629, forward strand.
GGTATTGTGATATTTACATGTGTACTCTCCCAAGTGGGATAACGGTACACGACGGGGGGATTTGCACCATGTAAAATAAAAAAGAAATCGAAATCTAAACACTTGGGAAAAGGAAATATTTCTCGCTAATCAGAGCATAGGCTAAATGGGTTATCCTAATCCTTGTTTGTGGAATCCCGACACATGCGAATTAAAATATACGATATAAATATAGCATGCGTATAGAAGCAAATAGTAGAAGCAAATACCGCATATTCAAATCGAAGCATGATAATCTAGGGATAAACCAAGGATAGGTATATAAAACATAATCACAAGGTAGAAGCACACCAAATGCTAGTCACGACACACGACTCTCAAGAAAGCTAAGTGGACCCACGATGCATGAAATGCAAGAGGACTCGATAACCTAGGGTTAGTGAGTGTGATTATCGATGCCATGCTAGGCGTGTGTGTGATTTTGTGGCAATTCATCATATGGGGTCATCTCTAGGAGAGAGAGAGAGATAGAGAACAAAAGATGAGAAGAAAAAGAAAAACATGATGGAAAATGACTCAAAAACGAAGAAAAACGACACAAATGATGCACGAAGTGCGACTCCCCCAAAGCTGAAACTTGCATTGTCCTCAATGCAATCGTAGTGAATATGGGAGGGCAATGAAAATGGGGGGGGGTGCGCACCGACACAAAAAATGAAAAACACGAAAAACACATGAGCAAAACTAAAAAATAAAGAAAAAGAAACACTCAAATAAAAGATATAAAACACGACGTAGAACAAACACACGACAACGACACGCGAAAACATGCACACAAATCGATTTCCCCCAAGCTGAACATGACAATGCCAGCGAAACGATATGATCAATGTGATGCAGAAATATGCAAGGGGAAGATCGGAAAAGAAAAGAAAGAAATCAAAATGCAGGAGAGACGGTGTGCTCATTCTCCTCGGAAGAGGATGAGGGTGAAATGATAGAAGGGCACGACATGAAGGGTTATTAAGATGCAAAAGCAAACCCTAGATACGCTCCCCTCGCTAATGAGAGGAGACGAGATTATTCAAATCTAAACTAGAAAGCTGTAAATTTTTACACTACTGGATTAGGATACACATGAGCATATGTGGATCCAAGATCTGAAGTGGGGCAGGTAGCTGCTCTAACTGCTCCTTCTGTGGCTCCGCCAGAAGCGCTGTGCCACGTGTGCCAATGGACCCAAGCAATGCACCTCCAAGCATCCCTCGTAGGTGTCCACCTGTGACCTGCAAAGGACGAGGTGCATTAGTCCATGGCAAGAAATTATTTCCCGAAATAAATGTATCCCAGAGATAGTCACCGGTAAATGATGATAAAATATATGAACGGGTGGCGAACACTCCCTGGAAATGGTATGCTATCCTCTGTGCTAGCGACGATCGAATCCCCGCTCTCCATGTGAAGTTGCTCTCCAGGTGGTGACACACCGCGGCATACCTCAAGGGAAGTAGATCATGTGTCCTGCGAGAGATATGCTATGTCAAATATATACGAGTCTAAAGAGATAGGAAGTGAAAAGCGAGACTCAAAAGTGGAGTGAGAGTGAGTATGAAAATCTCCCTGAATAGGGGCAATATGCTCAAGTAGATGCTCAGCCGCAGAAGAAGTGGAGCGTGACGGTAGAGGTAGATGTGGCTCGGGCTCCATGAAGTGGATGATCGTATCCAAGCCCTCATGCACATCATCCTCGACGATATGCTCATGCTCCTCCATCTGCCCGATGTCCTGAATGACATCCTCATGGTTGACCACCGACCAAGGAGGAAGCTGTGACAGAGATGGCTGTGGAGGTGGATGTGGAGCGGACCCCTCGTATGTGGTCGTGGTGTCCTCGTCCTCACGCACATCCTCCTCGTCGGTATGCATAATCTCTGTAAACTCCTCAGTGCTCTCATAGGACTCATGTGGGGTATCCAAAGCAAGACAAGAAATCTCTCCCACAGATCCTAGATAAATCTCCCCATCCTCACTATCATCATCAAAAAATGCTTCGTCATCCAAGTGGTAGTGATGGAAAAATGGGGTATCGGCTTGAGATGTGTCTATGGTGGCCGATGGCATGGTGGTCTCAACCATGAAAGTGGGTATATCCTCTCCTTCATCCCCTCTCCTCGGTGTCGGCTCGGTGATTGGTACCATTAAGTTTTGTAATATTTGGCCTTGGTTAAACATGGCACTTTCAAGGAGAGACACGAGGCTTGATTCTTCTTGTGTTTGTGGAGGGGTATAAGGTTGAGGAAATGGATGGGAGGTGTTTGGGATAAGGTTGTGGAAAAATTTTTGGACTTGGAGTGGGGGGAGGCTCTCAAGCGTAAATGGGCAATCATAATACACGTGCCCCGCCATCCCACAAGTCTCACAAATCACAACTTGATAAGGATCGTATCCTCCCATCTGAGCATCGAAATTTGATCTCCACATGGTAATATCAAAGATACCTGGACAACAAAAATAAGAAAACTAGAGAGGAGCGTCAATAGTACAAGAGAATAACAAAAAGATAATATAATGGTGGGGGAAAAATTTCTTGGTTATTGAATATTTTTTTAAAAAAAAATAATAAAAAGAAAAAGAAATTTTTTTGTGTTTTTATGCGTAGTCTAACGAACCCAAGCTAAGGTAATATCAAACCGAACGCCTCCCCGGCAACGGCGCCAAAAACTTGACCGGCGCCCCGTTTACGGTATGGGCGCGGTGTCGTTTTACCATAAGCGCACGGTTAGTGTAGGGTGCGGGTTTATCGAACTCAGGGAGGTGGATGGCTTGAGTGGCTACTAGCCTCGCCTAGGTCGTGTGCTAGCTACGCGGATAATGTGGGTGGAAGTGTAGAAATAAAGAGAAGAAATGAAAAAGACACGAAATGAATCCCCGCTAACACGGGCTAGAGCACTCATGACACTTGGCATTTGACTTGACCCAGGGTGAGACATTGCCCCAAAAGGTGGTACCTAGCGTCCATGGCCCGATATTCCGGTCGGTGCCAAGTACGCTAGGCCTACTCGGTTCCGGACGGTGGGCACTCCCGTGTCCATTAACACCTTCCGCAACCGGGAGCATTAAGGCCACAATGATAACTCCCAACATTTTGTCCAAGCCGTTCCCACGCGCGAGGACTCGATGTCTACGCTCGGGGCGTGAGCTATGGCTAGGGAGTCAACTGCCAAGTTTATTCTCCCTTGGCCCGACGGTCAGAGGCGGTCTTTCTCCCGCCAATGACAATGAAACGCCCCCGCGTAACCCTAATGGCCAAATAGGTCGAATGTGATTTCTAGCAATACATCGAAGCGGATCTTGACAGGACAAGCACCGGACCCCAATCCCCAACACAACTAGTGTGTTGCCATACGAATTGGACTCAGATTGCTAGAAATCCCCATTGACGCATTTCATCGAACGTATGCCATGCAACCAAGCCAAATGTAAATTTCCAAGCATCAATCCTACCCTAACCCGTATTAGAGTTCATCAAACTACTCAACGATGAAAAACATATAAACAACCAACACAAAAGACATACAAACATTCATCGTTGAACAAAATGAAAACAACACAATACAATAGAAAATGAGAGAAGAAAAAATACTTATCTTGATTCGAATCCAACAATCCGGTACAAGATTTATTGAGCAAAGACCTAATATAATCTACCCTAAGCCCCCTAGCAAAGGGGCTGAAAAAGCCCTAAAAACTCAAGAAGAACCTCTCCAAGTCGTACCCCCAATCCCTATTTATAAACCCCTCAAAACCCCTCTTGGGTCGGGTTCAGAAATGTCAAAAAAGGCCCACCCGATCGGGTGGAAACTCACCCGATCGGGTGGAATAAACAGAGAGCTCAGATTCGCAGAAACAGACCTCACCCGGTCGGTTGACAAGTCAACCGATCGGTTGAAGTGAAATTTCAGACAGCAACAAGTTTCAGCACATAGCTGCGCTCAAAAAATTCCAGAAAAATCTAGAAAAATCGGATTTGGGCATGCGACCTATCGTTGGAAAGTTAACGACGATGCCGACGCTAGAAAAATAAGAGATCACCCAAAATCCTTCTGGAATGATAGCAGAGCTTCAATGAATGAGCAGCGGTGAACGAAGGGAGACGAAAAGGCCACCCGATCGGTTGAAATGTCAACCGATCGGGTGAGCGGCTTGTTGCTTCGGCCGTCGCCTTCGGGAGCATCAACCGGGCGCAGAGGAGAGCGGGTGGTGTGATCGGGTCGTCCTTCGGAGGAATCGGCTACAGATGAACCGATCGGGTGAAGGTCACCCGATCGGTTGGAATTCAGCTCCATTTTCCCGAGAACTCTGTTGGGATGAACCGGTCGGCGAACCAGTCGGTTGACTTTGCTCCTCGCTCCAACTTCAGTCCGGGTCGTGCACGCGTGCATCACCCGATCGGTTGGCTGTGTCCAACCGATCGGGTGGGGGCTGAAAAGTGGCAATCTTGGTCATTTGACCCCCTGGATCACGCGTGACTCCTCCCGTTGCTCCGGGGACTCATAATATCGTCGTTTTGTGTCCCAAATGCTAGAAATTCCTGCAAAATACCAAAAATACGGAAAAGTGAAAGAAAACAAGAAAACACGAGAAAAGTAATACAAGACGACGGTAAATAACGGAAAAACACGGAAGAAAACGTGCGCAAATATATGAAATATAAACGCACGTCACCTCCCCCCAACCCTAGGGTTAGGGTTTGGGGGGCAGCCCCTCCCCAGACGGGCCTTGGCCCATTCTAAAAAAATTGATTCTTTTTTGGGCAGGCTGACCAGAAGCCCACAGCGAACCAGTGGGCCTCGGGCCCACAGGCCTTAATATTTATTTAAATATTAAAAAAATTGAGAAATTAATTTTTAATGTTTTGGCTGACGGGCCTAAAGCCCGTGGCCAGCCCACGGGCCTCAGGCCCGCATGTCTTAATTCTTTTTTAAAAATTTATAAAATAAATACATAAATTTATTTATGTTTTAATATATATATAATAATTCATAAAAATGCCCATAAATTCCTAAAAATTTCAGAAAAATCTCAAAACAATTCTGGAAAAATTTAGGAAAATTCCAGAAAAATCAGGGAATAAAATGGGAGGGGATAGATACCATAATAAATGCTTTTGGGTTATAAACCTTGCTTGGGGAAATTAATAAAAGATGTTTTCGGGCACATTTTTAAATTTTTCCTGAACATGACCCGATTGACCAGGTGCATATCGCGGGCGGCCCGAAGCCTTCGTTTCTACCACATACATCATGAAAGTTTTCATGTTGGGTTAAAAGTGCCATGAAATTTTTATTGACGGGTCATATAATTCAAGGCATCTTATGAACAAAAGATTTATGCATAATTGATTTTAAATATTATCTGAATATATTACTTAGGTTAAATTCATGAATATAATTGTTTTATAATCTTCAAATGAATTACCTACTTAAATGCTCTATAATCTGCATGAAATATTTTTTGTATATAATTCATGCATTTATACTCACATTAATAAATTGTGATTATGACACATGATTATAATTTTCAAAAGTTTAAAAATCATATCTATATAAGATAATTGAACCTGAATTTCAAATTTAAATGTCAACACCCTTTTGCTCAACATAAAATAAAAATGACCAAATACGAGGGATTATGCGAAAACTTTTTATGCCATTTTCTTAAAGATGCGCACTTCACGGTAAATAGATCTCATAGATCTATGGTCTATATAGACCAATATGGACACCGCAAGACTGTCATAATACCGCTAAACTCTTTGAGAGTAATCTCACTTTATAAGGATTGATTTCTAAATTTAGCCTTGAATTTAGCATACGTCTGTAGTCGTAGCTTAATAGATAAGTGAGAAATATTTTCGCACTCACGTATTTATTCCCCTTAAACATGTTGCTTTACCCACATAAAAGCTGAATGACTCAAGAAAATAATGGCATGTAGACCATACTTGATCATTCAAATTGACTTTCAAAAGTCCCACATAAATATGAAATGTGGTATAGAAACAAGTTCACTCTCCTGTGTATGTCTCCTTAATAAGACTAATATTCATTCTTCCTTATAAATAACAATATGGAAGACTTAAAACAAGGGAAGCCCAAGACCAACTATGTTCTGATATACAAAGAGAAAGGGAAGATATGATATCCTCGACGTGGAATAAGCAATGACAAACCAAGATGAGACCCAAAAGTTCTGATAAGACACATACTACTTTTTGCAATATGAAAGATCATTAATTTATGCCATATCAAAATATATACAAATATAGTCTAAATACGAAAGTCGATCTTGCTATTGTATACTTAGCTATTCCTCGAGAAAACATAGACTTTTGAAAACAAATTTAATATGTTGCCATAACATAATTCTTAGTATTTTTCAAACATAATTGTAGACGTATGCTTTCAAAAGCATTTCATCCCAATAATAGTCCAATAAAAAAATATTTTAGGACGGCTGACTTGAGATTCAGGCTTGTCAAGCCTGAATACTCTATATGAGGATGCTCATTGCTCTCTGAGAAAAGAAACTTACAAAGTTTCAATGGATATTGTTGAGTATTGGTGTTTCATACCAATCTTATTTTAATGATGATCACAACATTATGTTGTTGCTAATGAATCTCATGTCTTAGTCTCTCAGTTTATTTCAAGGATATCTTTCTTGGAGACTAATCACTTGGTGTAAGGATGGATATCATATGAAGAAGGGCCAAAGTTTGGACTCAAGGAGTGCCAAAGCTTGGAGATGATGGAGAGCTTTCAAGGCATCAAGATTGAAGACTTAGACTCTTAAGAAAGCATTGTAATCCATGTAATTTACTTTATTGCTTTCATTCTCTTTTGAGTCTAGGGTTGATGTAATGCCTTGCTAGATGGTTTGGTCATTCATGCACATGCATTTAACCATCTTATTGAACCTTAGGATTATCATAGAATCAAACCCAATAGGTTCACTCTTTCCGTCAGTCGCCTGTTGAGGGAAACACAGCCGACTGGGTGATTTCCAGTTGCCTGTAGTTCCTTCTACAGTCGCCTGATATGCACTGCTCAAGTCAACATTTCTATTGACTCAAACTTGAGCTTTACACACAGTCGTCTGTCGATCGGTTTTCAGTCGCATGTATACTTACAGTCACCTGGATATTGACCAACAGTCGCCTGTTTAGCGTAAGTGCAATCTCTGCATCTCTCTGTCTTCTCTCCATACTTTACAGTAGTCGACAGATGAAGAATGTACAGTAGCCTGACTATTTGACAGTCGACTGTAGTATTAACATCAGTCACCTGTGCGAAGAATTGGAGAAAGAGTACAGCTCTCTGTTTCGATCCATCCCTTGCAGCAGTCGTCTGCTGAAGGATTAACATGCACCTGTCCTGTTTATCAGTCGACTGTATTGACTTCGTCAGTCGACTGTCCTAGCTCAGATTATAGCCGTTGGATATTTTCTAGCCGTTGATCAGTCGACTATTTCTTGATCATCAGTCGACTGTTCTTGTCATTTTCACCCAGTTTCTAGCCGTGGCAGATTTGATTATTTGGCTGTTTCTTTGGGTTATTGGGCTTGATATAGGATTCATATATATATGAGTGTGCTGCCATCATTTGAGAACTCTTGTCAACATTTGATAAACTCTTGACTCTATAGAAAATCTCAAGAGATCATTAAGCCACTCTCAAGCTCCCTCATTTCCCTCTATTGAGCATTCATCTTCCTTCATGCATTGAAGTCCAGCTCACGGGAAATCATCCAAGTGCTCTCAAGCATATTCCAACACTTGGAGATCCTCTTCTATGCCTTGCATTCATTCATGAGTAAGCATCTCAAGGCATATGTAAGAGTATTTACTTTACTTGGTGTAATTTGTCTTCTTATTTCTCTTTGTGGGATTAGGATACTCTCTTTGTAGGAGTTTCTCTCTTTGTGGGAGGTCGTCTCTTTGTGGGACTAGGGAATTCTCTTTGTGGGAATTAACTCTCTTTGTGGGAGTTCGAGTGTCCTAGTGTAGGGCTAACCCCAATTCTCTGAGTGGGAGTTAGTGATTCTCTGTGTGGTAGTCTTGATCCTTGTGTAGGATTGGTTGGGTCCTTGTGTAGGGCATAAATCCTCTTTGTGGGGTATCTCCTTGTGAGATTTGTATTCACTTCTCTGTGTGGGAATATAGTGAATATTGGTGTGGCTGGATGTACCCATGTTTGGGGAACCAGGGTAAATCTTTGTGTTTGCGTTTGGATTGATTGTGTCATTTAATTCCTCTTGCATTTATTATTCCGCATTTGCAAGTTAAATTTTATTTGGTCAATTTTATTGCCATTACTCTATTTACCCCCTCTAGTGTGTGTTGTTAGTATTGCAAGGGTTAGACGATCCCTACAGATATTCGTCAAAACGAAATCCTTGATGAATGACTCAATATTATAGTGGCCTAAAGACCATACATGAGCATTCCAATTGTCTTTCTCCAGCCCGATATAAATTCTAAAAGAGGAATTACTTGGAACACCTAAAGTGTCCAGAATCGTCTAATTTTTAACTTTGTAACGATATTATATGCCACCCTGGATTAATGATGTAAGACATCATTAACCAATCCTATAAATCCGAAGAACACGAAGTTTCTTCAGAAGGGTGCATTTTCATTATTCCATTTAACGGGAAAATGATTACGAGATCATATCCACTACACATGGACATTGACTCTCTTCGCTTCCTCAAAAGAATTTAAAATGCTATATTTACTATCATTAGTAAAATAATAAGACCTTTGGTTCTTTTGAGAGTATTTGAGGGATAAAAGTGGAATTATCCACTTTCTACATATGGTTGATGATGTACCTTAGTATACTCATCAATATATCTTCTAAAAATGGTCATAATCAAACCTATTATACAACTGCAGTTAAGCTTTTTCACAGCATATAGGACACATTACTAAATGGTGGGAACATTGGATAACGATGGAAAATCAAACACTATTTACAATTGGTTAAAGTCGAACACCTTGAAGTTTGTGTTCAAACCCAAAAATGAGTTATATGAATAAATCATTAACATGATTTAAACAGATTAGTCATCCGTTAAAAATTCAGTCGATGTTGACTGCATGGAGACATGCAATTACACTTCAGACAATCAAAATGCCTCCTTAGAACCTATTTATATGGGCCGATCACCCCATATAAATAGTTACCAAGAACTCCTAATAGGGAAAGCATTTAGAGCACATCTTATAGATTGTGTCATGATGTGTCCACATCCCCATAGCACCAACTATAAACCATCATAATGCCATCTTAGATCTATTTATCGAGCCTAATTATCCCAAATAAATAGATTCCGAGCACTGAAAATGGGGGAAGCATTTAGAGCACATCTCAAAGATTGTGGCTTGATGGGTCTTATTTAGAGAATCGATAGTGAAGATTAGATCTTGCAGATCCTTTACACTCAGATCTCTTTATATTCCCAGTATTAGGTTCAACATGGATATTACAATCATCCATGAGCTTAAAGCTCAGTTGACCATTTCAAATATCATGAATAGTGATGTGATCCTGAAGATCCACACTAATGAAACTGTCAAACAGTTTTCAGACAAATTAACTGACAAACCGAATATTGTCAAAATCACACATCCCTGCTGCTAAAAATCCAGCTAGGATTGACGTACCAAAAATAATGGATGCAATCCACTAGCAGCAGAAGTGGATGTCCTCAATGAATTAGAGGACATAGCACGAGGCTCCAAGGAGAGGAAAACTCCTGGAGAGCTTTAAACAATACCAACGCAGGAAAGTCATCTCCATATCCTCTCTGTTAGGTAATGGTTCCTTAGACCAATATTGTTGTGATGATGATCACAACATTATGTTGTTGCTAATGACTCTCATATTTTAGTCTCATATTTAATCAAATGAAGAATATCATTTTTGGAGACTAATAGGCTGGTGCAAGGATGGACATCAAGGGGAGCATTGCCAAAGCTTGGATCTTGATGAAGGGAAGCTCATCAAGAGATACCAAAGCTTGGAAGATGATGTGGAACATCAAGGCATCAAGAGCTTGAAGATTAGACTCTAAGGGAAGCAATTGTAATCCATGTATTATTTCATTTAATTGATGTTCTCTTTTTGATTCATAGAATATTGTAATGCCTTGATAGATGGTCTACTCATTCATGCATATGCATATAACCATCTTAGTGAGCCTTAGGATTATCATAGAATCCAACCCAATATGGTCCTCATGCCATAAACTCCAATTGGAGTCCATGGCTTTCCAAAAGCCGACTGCTGAAGGCAGGACATGTGAGCCTTCTACAAGCGACTGTTGTGCACAGCTCAAGTCAATAATTCTTGACTCTTTCTTAAGCTTTTGGTGCAGGCGACTAAAGTACATTTTACTGGCACCTGTCTTCCTTTAGGCGCCTGTACATTGTACTACAGTCGTCTGTATGCCAATGTGTGTAACCTATCATTTCTTGGCATCACTACATCTTGTGGGGGCAGTCGACTGATGTAGAGATTACAGTCGCATGTCATTATTCAGGCGCCTGGAATTTGCTCTTCAGTCATCTGAATGCACAAGTGCGTAAGTTGCATTTTCTCAGCTCCAGTCCATCCCATGTGGCGGTCGCCTGACGAAGTCTTTACAGGCGTCTGCACATTGTACATGTGCATGTGTGGTCTTCTACAGTCGCCTGTCATGGCTCAGATTATAGCCGTTGGGAATAATCTAGCCATTGATCAGTCGACTGTCGATCCTTATATAGTCGCATGTCCAAGTCGTAAGTTGCCAAAATCTAGCTGTTGCAGATTTTCTCATTTGGCCTTTTTGCTTGGTTTTGAGGGGTTTTAGTGGCTTCCTATATATAGGAGCTGGCTTAGATCATTTAGAACTTCTTGGTTAACATTGAATATCTTAGAGATTCATTAAGCCACTCTTAATCTCTCATTTCTCCCATTAGAGCTCTAATCCTCTTCATGCTTTGAAGCTAGCTCAAGGGAAATCCTCCAAGTGCATTTAAGCACATCTCAACACTTGGAGATCCTCTTCCATGCATTTATCTTCACATTGAGTAAGTTCATCTCAAGGCATAGGTAAGAGTAATTTGTTTCATTTGTTTTCTTAACCCTAGCTTTCCTTGTGAGAGTTAGTTTCTCTCTTTGTGAGAGGTTAACCCTTCTGTAGGGTTGGTTGATTACTCTCTGTATGAGAGTTAGGTTCTTTCTGTGTGAGAGAACACATACTCTATGTGAGGTATCTCTGTGTGAGATTATATTCACTACCTTGTGTAAGATTATAGTGAATATTTGGTGTGGCTGGATGTACCCAAGTTGGTGAACCAGGGTAAAATCTGTATGTTAGAGTTTGCTTGATTGTGTTGTTTAAATTCCTATTGCACTTATAATTTCGCTTTTACAAGTTTAATTTTTAATTACACGATTATTGCCATTACTTTATTCACCCACCCTCTAGTGTGTTTGTTGTTAGTATTGCAAGACATAGACGGTCCTTACAATTGGTATCAGAATGAGGTTGACGCATACAACAACGATGGCATTCTACGCTTCATCTGCATCTCATGAAGAAGGTCTATCAACCGTTCAACCACCACTCTTCAACAGAACCAACTACCCAAGTTGGAAGATCAGGATGATGATATACTTGGAGGGTCAAAACCTATGGAACATCACAGAGTCGCCCTTTAAGAAGCCTACTACACCCGCGGCCTTAAGGACAAAGGTGGAGAAGGACTCAATTAAATACAATACGACGACTATGAATGCATTCTATTGCCCTCACTCGAAATGAGTTCAACTGCATCTCCATATGCAAATCGGCCAACGAAATTTGGCATATCTTGGAGATTACTTATGAAGGGACGTCCAAGGTAAAGAAATCTAAACAAAGTGTGTTTAGTTCTAAATATGAAATGTTTAAGATGTAGGAAGGAGAAAGCATCTTGGAAATGTTCACAATGTTCACAGACATCGTGAACGCTTTGGAAGGACGTGGGAAGGTGATTTTCCAATAGGATCGTATGAAGAAGATCCTTGACTCTCTTACACCCCAATAGGAGTCAAAGGTCAACTGTAATTTGGAATCAAATGACATGTCCAAATATACCGTTGAGGAGTGTATTGGGAATCTCATGGCGTATGAAGTCAAGCTTCAACATAAGAAGGAGATTCAACCAACCAAGCCCGAGAAGCCGGAAAAGCAAAAGGGGGTTGCATTCCATGCCAAGGAGCCAATCAAATGAAGGAAGAAATTGTTGGATCTGGATCTAATCCTAGAGGGGGGAGGGGGTGAATAGGCTTATAAAATTATTTGTGCAACCCACACGAAATCTCAGGCAGTTATAGCACAATCAATCAGACGCAGAGTATAGTAAAGCAGTCACAGCATGTGATACACCCTGGTTCGATCGTCCCAACAACCTATGTCTAGCCCCAAAAGAAATACTAGATTATTAAAGTTAACCGGTACAACCTGTAGCTAGAGCACCAACACTACACTCACCTGACTCTCAATACCTGCACTCACCAAAGTGCCCAAACAATAACAATCCTAGTAAGGCTCTCTATTGGCTAGTCCCAACTAGCCAAATTCCTAATAAGATAATAAAATAGTTCTACAAAGATCACAACACCAAATCACACATAAAATAATGTTTAGAGTTTAGAATCGCTTAGTTGTGACGACGTTGGTGTTTTTGTCGTTCAGTACGTGGTCAAAATCAATCTGACAGGTAGTAGTCTTTGAAGTCGCGACAATGTAGGATGCTCCTCTATGACAACTCACGGCCTGCTCTTCAACACAAACTCGCGGCCTGCTCTAGTTTTCATTGAGGGATTTTTGCTTTGCGGCTCTTGAAGATTTCGACAATGGGTTGGAGTTTTATTTTGGCCGGCTCTATGACAACTCCACTCATTTTTACTTTTCTTTTGGGTTGGAGATTTATCCTCAAAAGTGGAAGCCTGCAAAGATAAAATTGAATCAAATTTACATGCAAGCAAAAAACAACAAAAAACAAAATGAGTGGAGGATTAAAAAACAAAATAAGTGATAATTGAATCTCCCTGCACACGTGGATCCTTGTGCTTCACTTCTAGTTGATTGAAGGTGGCCTTGTAATCAGAGACCCAAAAAAAACTTGCGGCCTTTAGTGGTTTTATTGTTAAAAATAGAGGCTGCCTTTTGGAATTTTTCAATGAAGAGCTCTTGTGCTTCCTCAAGACGTGCGGCTCTTTCAAAGGGTTTTGTTGCAGTAATGAGGCACCCAAAATTTTGGCTCGGAGTGGGTGTTTGAGGGTCAACAAATTCGGTTGGCTTTGGGATTTGCAAGAAAGAGATGCGCCTGCTCTCTTGGAAATTTTTGCATTAGGAAAAAAATGAGGCAGCTTTGATTATTGGTTCTTGGAAACTTTTCGGCTGATTTGTTGGTTGACTTGTGGGAAGATTACGACTTGCTTGGTTCTTGTTAATTTCGGTCTACCCCTGAGACTCCTCTTGATTGCTTGCTTATATATGGTAGTGTATAGGGTTTTGTGCGGCAATGGGAGATCAATGGCTAGGATTAATTAGGCTATAGGAAATCCTAGTGATAGGGGGATTTGCAATGGGTATGGAGTTTGGAATTGATATGGAGTAGGATTTGGGTTTGAGTCCACTAGATATGAGTCAATTCAAACAAGGTTCTCCCCCTTTCTCCTTTGCACATTGACCAAGTCTCTCCGTGAATTAATCACAAGTTCTCCATTCCTGAAACACTTAACACACATGTTAAAATGTTCACACACATTTGTTATCAACAAACACGAAGTTCATAGATCGTTGCTACCAAAAATCTGTAGGAATATGATGCCCTCAAGACCATTTATTCCTGTGTGAATAGCACAAACATCTTGTTCGAAATAACAGTAAGCTGTTTGGTAATAATTTATCTAAGTTATATTGTAATGTAGTTAACATTAGATATCAACTTAGGTAAAGTCCTGAGACTTTATGCAAGGTCAAACGGGTATCGAGATGAGTATCTCGATCATGGAGAAACGTTTGACCGTCTGTATCATAAGTCTGAAATGGTTCGTGGTCGTAGATGTTTCGAGACAAGGATATCGAAACATCGGACAGACCATTGTGTCTTAGTCTTCACCGTTTAGCGGTGGCGATGATCTCATGATCGCTTGACTTGGCGAAGTCGAAGACGAGACGTAGGTGCTCATTAGAATGAGTTCACTGAACGATCCACTAGAGTTATCATATGGTTATATTGACCAATCTGTCAGTGATAACTCTGAGTGATGATAGGATAGTTGGTATTTTGACTTGAGGTCATTTTGACAAACCTGTGCGTGAACGGTGCCACTTATACCAACTGACCTAGCTTCGAGGCAATGCCTGTCGAAAGGTCTTTTGATTGGGTGTCACTTGAAACATACGAGGCGAGTAATGACCACGAGAGGATTCGTCTCTCCCGGTCAATGGGAGTTAGTGTCGTAGAGTTAGTTCGGTCTTTAGTAAAAACTCTGCGCAGAGTATGTTGGAAGAAGTCCAACATTAGTTGACTAAAGATCGATAGAAACTAACCAGAGTCAAGTTATTGGGGTTGACAGTTTGACCGTACCCCAGACTTGATCTACACGACATATTTAAGACGAAGAGACTATAACTGCGGAATTCATCACGGAAACAGTCAGGTGGTCCCGACAATACTCATGTCAATGAGTCAACCACATAATGATGATTCCTGAAGCAGGGACGGCAACCACTGCTCGTGGTCACTGCCGTATAGGGCTTCGAGCCCAACCTGTTGTAAGGGTCAGGCTGTAGGGTCTCACACAGAGTGCAACGCTTCGTCTAGTAATAGGTAGAAATTAGTTAGGGAGAATAATTGCATTTTTGATGCAAGGGATGGAATAATTGCATTTGATGCAATATGATACTTTAAGCCTAGATATGGACTATTTTGCATTTGATGCAAAAGCGATTAAATGTGTATTAAATTGTTTAATACAATGTTTAATAAAATAAACGCAAGGAAAAGTTCACAAGTAAGACGGGAATGTCCCGGTCTAGACCCAGGTTCGAACGACGTCCAAATCGGACGCCAAACATAAAAGTTATGGCCAAAACAGTGTAAACCCCATCAGCCCATCAGCCCAAGGGGGCTGATTAAATTAAAAGGCCCAGAAGCCCAAGGCCCGGCCAAATGGCCGGGCAAATCAATGTCAGCCCGCGCGCGCCCACGTGGGTACTGGGCCCAAGCGGGCACGTGCTTTGCACGCGCCCGCGTGGGGCGCCAGCGCCCACGCGGGGCTCGTGCCCTGCACGCGCCCGCTGGGCGCGTGCAGGGCACGCGCCCCTGCAGGGCGCGCTGCGCGCGCTGAGGCGCGTGCGCTGCATGCGCCTCGAGGCGCGTGTAGCGCACGGGCCTGGCACAGTGGGCCCCGCACGCAGCCCTAGGGCTGCGTGCTGCGTGCTTCCTGCGACGGCTGGGTTTGTTCATTTGGGTGGGGGTTTTTGGCACACTTTGACACTCAATTGGAGGGTCAAACGAACTCCGATTGACGAACGGTTTTTTCATATGCGTTCACCGTTGAACGCTTGTCGTATTGATAGGTTGTATCAATCTTGAAGCTCAACGGTGAGTGAGTTAAAATTCACGGAAGTTTGTACTTTGTGAAGTGCAAACTAACTTGATTTTAATTAACCCATTATTTAGTCCCACATCGGATTTTGAGAAAAGGGGAGAGTCTGCCGCCTATATAAATAGGGGTCTCCCCCCTTTCTCAAAACTTGTCCCAAGCTCTAGATCCGAGCGGCTCTCGTAAATGTTGGAGCACGCTCGGATCTAGGCTTAAATAAATATTTCTCTATCTCCCTAAATTTCTTCCTTACTCCTGCGGGCTCTAGCAAAGCCACAAAGGAGTTCGGATTCTGGATCCGAAATCTTGGCGGAGGTTTCACTCGCGTGAAACTTTCTTCGGCGCGTGGTTGGCTCGGCGGCACGGGGATTGATCGCCTCGGGATGCGGAGCGGTTCGAGGAGCGGTTCGGGGAGCGGTTCAAGGAGCGGCTCGGCGTGGGACGGGAGCAGCTCGGAAGACGGCGCGGAACATCTCGCCTGCTCCAGGGCTGAGATTCCGGGTATGTGGTTAAAGTATTTTTAGCATTAGTTTAGTTTAATCGCAGTAGGCTAGATCCTTCTTGGGATGGTCAGATCCATCCCAAGTCGGCATAGATCTTGGCATAGGGTCTTGGACCTTAGGGCTAAGTTAAAAATGTTTTAACTGCATGTTAATTTAGATTAACTAGTTTTTCTTCCGCTGCTATTGTTTTTCTGTCTATGTTCCGTCCGACTTAGGACGGGACTAGAGCTTTTGTGCCCTAAGGGACCGCCAATTCCCCAACAGTGGTATCAGAGCATAGGTTTGTGTAGTCGATCTAGCCTGCGATTAATTTTAAACTTAAGAATGTTTTTAAATACTTTTTAAAATGTTTTTAAAGTTATGAGATAAATTTTAAAAAATGTTTTAGATGTTCAAAAAAAAAAAATTTTTCATAAATTTTTTAAGCATGAAAGTTTTTTTTAATTTATGAGATATTTTAAAACTGTTTTAAAAGTTAAAAATTTTTATGCGATAAATTTTTTAAAGTAGTATGCAAATTAGTGATTTTAAAATTAAGTTTTTTTTATGAGATAAAAATAAAATAATTTTAAAATCATATTTTAAATTTAAATGTTAAATTTATGTATGCATGCTAAAAAAAATTGTTTATGCGATAAACTTAGTATATTTAAATGTTAAATAGTTGTGCACTATCTTTATGCGATAAATTAGTGTAGAGTTATTTCAATGGCTTGTTTATCTTGTCCCTTATTTGATAACACAAGACAACCTTTTAGGTTAGCCATTAAAAATGATTAAAATTTATTACTTGAATTTTAATGACATGCTATGTTTTAATAAATCATTAATAACAATATAAGACCTAATTCCTGATTAGGGTAGTCCTTTAAATGATTTTTCAATTCTAATTGTTATAATTAATTTTCATTAAAGGACTTCGCTTGTAGCGTTATTAATAAAATTTATTAAAATCCTAATAACGATTAGGGTAGCACGTGAACCTTATAGTTGATAAGGACTTAATAAAAGTTATTAAACACATCCTAAAAATTTTGAATTTAAGGATTCAACTAGTTGATAGGATTAATTAGTTGTTAATAAAAGCTGTTTAGTCTATGGCATACATACAAAAATGACAAGCTTCATTCAATGGACCATGATCCAGTCAATGTGCTTGGCTAAGAGTTCTGGGTCAACCCTTGCTAGTCCAAGGGGTAGTGATCCTGGCTTAGTCAATTCCCTGGCTGAGTTCCGCTGGACCGCAATGTCGCGAATCATGATTGTATGACACCCTGGACTATATCTAAGTCAAATACGTTAATGATCTTTTTTAAGATTAGCCGTAGCCCTCCTTGTTTTAGGGGTTAGCAACTATAGGGCCCGTGTTACAGTTGTTGAGATACACTCAAGCTGTGACATGGCAACCTTGTAGAAACCAACTTCTTAAATACATAAGATGACATCTTGACTTGACCCAAACCGACGTTGTCGTGAATACACCGAGCGGCGGCGCAAGTTTAGTCAAGGATGTGGTCTGCCTAGATGTAGTCTAAGACCTGACCCAAACCGACGTGTCGTGCATACACCGAGCTGAGGGGCAAGTCAGGCTAGACATGAAAACAAGGGTCCAACTAGACTAGACATTGTGATTTGGATGAGCACACTCATGATCACGAATGGCTAGGGGCAAAAACCGATTAAGAGAGTCATATCCGATATGATCGATGAAGAGTCATCTTCCGATCACAGAGTCACTCAACTTGTTGAGCTACACTCAAGGTTGTTTAGACTCAAGGTGATTGGAACTCTTACCCATTAATTTTAATTCGATTACATCGTTCGTTATTAAGCTTTAAAACGTTCGTAAAAATAGTGGGAGGGTATAGATAGATAAAAGCCAATCTACCTATATTTAATTTTGAACATATGCTAAAACTAGGGCAAGACTATGTTTACCGTAGGAATTAAAATATAATATTTTAATTAGTTAACTAGTCAAAAAGTTGATTAATTGAATAATCAAGTTAAATTCTAATTGATATAATTAAATTATATTCTCATTGACATTAAATGACCTTCTAAAGAACAGACTTAAGAAATATGATTTCATTAAGTTCTGGGTCCAATAAATAAATTAAAGCTACATGTCACTCGTCTCTATATGAGGCAGCTTGAACATATAGGACATTCAAAGTATGTTTCTCCGTACAACTTGTCGAGCTACCCTCAAGGTTGTATGGATAAACAATTTTGATCTGCAAAGTTTGAGAATTCGATTAAACCGTTTGAGTCGAATACAAGTGCATGAGCGATGCAAGACTATGTATCCCAACCGGATCTTGAGACAAGCAACTTCTTGAGCTACACTCAAGATTGCAAAGCTCAAGCGTTTGGATACATAAGTTGCTTGCATATCTATTTATTTATGTTGATATCTAAATGTGATTTAGAAAAGGAAGAAGGCACTTCGGAAAGTCAATTGAGAAAGTTAGTTTAATTTATCATTAGTAAAGGCATAAGTAGGAGGAAATGAAAACGTGACATATTTTGATGTCACATTTCAGAATAAGTTGTTATACAAAAGACGTTTAACACATTTTGACGAATGTCGTCACATTGCTTCTGAAGTAATGTTTTGTGTTAAGTAATTTGTAAATAACTATATATATATATTAAATGTTAATACACAAGATAGTAGCAAACTTATATGGTAAAATTAGACTAGGCCGTATCAAGAGATTAAGCTTCACAAGTCACATAAAGAGGGGTCTGACCTCTTGTATTATGAAGTCTACGGACACTTGTGAGTCTTAGCATCTTAGATACAATGGCCGAAACCCATCTGTGAGACAGTGGGAGAATGAGTTGTCGAACTCAGTCTAGTACATACTGATGTACCCGAGTCTACTTTTAACAAAATAAGTTATTCGTATATTTTATTAAGACACGTGTTCTTGATGAAACACAAGTCTGATAAAATAAAGAACGAAATGCCTAAAGTATTTAAACTGATTCGATTAGATCGAATGGTCAAATACTTAGCTACAGAAAATCTTGAGTAATCAAAAGAAAATGTGATTTTCTCTCAGGTCAAGTCTGTTAACACATCAGTGTGTTAAAATGTATGAATCACACTTAGTTAGACTTGGTGCGATCCATAACAGGTGACTCTGAGTTAAGTCCTCCCTCTGGGTTAAGTCCCAGGTAGTAATGCCTAGGTTTTGATAAAGTTCTATGAGAACATTATCAATAAGATATTCATTAAATCAATCATGAGGAAGTTGTATATTTACTCGAATTTCGTAAGACGAAAAGTCGAGTTAAGACATCATAACTGATAATGACTTAGTTAACTTCCGGGATGAAATTCAGAGTAGTAACTCCGATTTAAAACTTGATGCAGGTCCGTGTGCGTAAATAAATTGAGAATTGAGTTTACGTACCCAAGGAAAATGTTTCCTCACTTTCTGCAAGTAAATCTTTAAGTTGAAAGGTTGGTGCAGAAAAAAATAGTGAAGTACAATAATGTTGGACGGGAACGGTTTTTCATCCTAATTTCTTTAAAACGGATTATGATGAAACCGGTTTCACCAACAGATGTGTACAGAACTACTCGGACCAAAGCCGATGTAAAACGCTTAAATTGACCACGAAAATTGGAGCATTCACTTGTAAGTTCGTTTTTCTAAATATGATTTAGACGGACCAACTTGTATGAATTAGCCAGACAGTTTTCAAGGTCAGTGGGAGCGTGTAAATTACATGCGAGACATCAAATAGATGGAACATATATTTTGATTAAGTAATCAAAGAGTTTGATACTTTATCAGAAATGGATATGAACCATTTAAAATGACCAATAACTAATTTGAAATTATTATCGTAAGGTACGATGAACTGGATAAGATCCAGGGAAATAAAATATTATAGATTCCGATAGACCAAGTGAATTATTTGAATAAGATTCAAAAGGTTGGTCTAATATAAACATAGAAACCCCTTAAGTCTATAGTGTAGACGGTTTTAGCAGATCCACTCATGAAGGCTCTACCACATGAAGTCGGGAAAACTTATGTGTAAAAACGGTATAAGATACCGAGATAAATGGGCCTGAGTGCAAGTGGGAGATGTAGGAATATGATGCCCTCAAGACCATTTATTCCTGTGTGAATAGCACAAACATCTTGTTCGAAATAACAGTAAGCTGTTTGGTAATAATTTATCTAAGTTATATTGTAATGTAGTTAACATTAGATATCAACTTAGGTAAAGTCCTAAGACTTTATGCAAGGTCAAACGGGTATCGAGATGAGTATCTCGATCATGGAGAAACGTTTGACCGTCTGTAGCATAAGTCTGAAATGGTTCGTGGTCGTAGATGTTTTGAGACAAGGATATCGAAACATCGGACAGACCATTGTGTCTTAGTCTTCACCGTTTAGCGATGGCGATGATCTCATGATCGCTTGACTTGGCGAAGTCGAAGACGAGACACAGGTGCTCATTAGAATGAGTTCACTGAACGATCCACTAGAGTTATCATATGGTTATATTGACCAATCTGTCAGTGATAACTCTGAGTGATGATAGGATAGTTGGTCTTTTGACTTGAGGTCATTTTGACAAACCTGTGCGTGAACGGTGCCACTTATACCAACTGACCTAGCTTTGAGGCAATGCCTGTCGAAAGGTCTTTTGATTGGGTGTCACTTGAAACATACGAGGCGAGTAATGACCACGAGAGGATTCGTCTCTCCCGATCAATGGGAGTTAGTGTCGTAGAGTTAGTTCGGTCTTTAGTAAAAACTCTGCGCAGAGTATGTTGGAAGAAGTCCAACATTAGTTGACTAAAGATCGATAGAAACTAACCGGAGTCAAGTTATTGGGGTTGACAGTTTGACCGTACCCCAGACTTGATCTACACGACATATTTAAGACGAAGAGACTATAACTGCGGAATTCATCACGGAAACAGTCAGGTGGTCCCGACAATACTCATGTCAATGAGTCAACCACATAATGATGATTCCTGAAGCAGGGACGGCAACCACTGCTCGTGGTCACTGCCGTATAGGGCTTCGAGCCCAACCTGTTGTAAGGGTCAGGCTGTAGGGTCTCACACAGAGTGCAACGCTTCGTCTAGTAATAGGTAGAAATTAGTTAGGGAGAATAATTGCATTTTTGATGCAAGGGATGGAATAATTGCATTTGATGCAATATGATAATTTAAGCCTAGATAGGGACTATTTTGCATTTGATGCAAAAGCGATTAAATGTGTATTAAATTTTTTAATACAATGTTTAATAAAATAAACGCAAGGAAAAGTTCACGGGTAAGACGGGAATGTCCCGGTCTAGACCCAGGTTCGAACGGCGTCCAAATCGGACGCCAAACATAAAAGTTATGGCCAAAACAGTGTAAACCCCATCAGCCCATCAGCCCAAGGGGGCTGATTAAATGAAAAGGCCCAGAAGCCCAAGGCCCGGCCAAATGGCCGGGCAAATCAATGTCAGCCCGCGCGCGCCCACGTGGGCACTGGGCCCACGCGGGCGCCAGCGCCCACGCGGGGCGCGTGCCCTGCACGCGCCCGCTGGGCGCGTGCAGGGCACGCCCCCCTGCAGGGCGCGCTGCGCGCGCGCTGAGGCGCGTGCGCTGCACGGGCCTGGCGCAGTGGGCCCCGCACGCAGCCCTAGGGCTGCGTGCTGCGTGCTTCCTGCGACGGCTGGGTTTGTTCATTTGGGTGGGGTTTTTGGCACACTTTGACACTCAATTGGAGGGTCAAACGAACTACGATTGACGAACGGTTTTTTCCTATGCTTTCACCGTTGAACGCTTGTCGTATTGATAGGTTGTATCAATCTTGAAGCTCAACGGTGAGTGAGTTAAAATTCACGGAAGTTTGTACTTTGTGAAGTGCAAACTAACTTGATTTTAATTAACCCATTATTTAGTCCCACATCGGATTTTGAGAAAAGGGGAGAGTCTGCCGCCTATATAAATAGGGGTCTCCCCCCTTTCTCAAAACTCGTCCCAAGCTCTAGATCTGAGCGGCTCTCGTAAATGTTGGAGCACGCTCGGATCTAGGCTTAAATAAATATTTCTCTATCTCCCTAAATTTCTTCCTTACTCCTGCGGGCTCTAGCAAAGCCACAAAGGAGTTCGGATTCTGGATCCGAAATCTTGGCGGAGGTTTCACTCGTGTGAAACTTTCTTCGGCGCGTGGTTGGCTCGGTGGCACGGGGATTGATCGCCTCGGGATGCGGAGCGGTTCGAGGAGCGGTTCGGGGAGCGGTTCAAGGAGCGGCTCGGCGTGGGACGGGAGCAGCTCGGAAGACGGCGCGGAACATCTCGCCTGCTCCAGGGCTGAGATTCCGGGTATGTGGTTAAAGTATTTTAAGCATTAGTTTAGTTTAATCGCAGTAGGCTAGATCCTTCTTGGGATGGTCAGATTCATCCCAAGTCGGCATAGATCTTGGCATATGGTCTTGGACCTTAGGGCTAAGTTAAAAATGTTTTAACTGCATGTTAATTTAGATTAACTAGTTTTTCTTCCGCTGCTATTGTTTTTCTGTCTATGTTCCGTCCGACTTAGGACGGGACTAGAGCTTTTGTGCCCTAAGGGACCGCCAATTCCCCAACAAAATCTCCCCCTTTTGATGACGACAAACTAAGTATAAGATTTAAGCATTAAATTTCCAAATAATGTGTGTGAAAGTGTGACGATAGAGGGTGACAAGCAATAATATATAATGATGTGCAAACAATAGCATGTAAAGTTAACAATATGCTTGCTCCTGCTATATTCATGCTCCCCCTTAATCAAACATTCAAATTTTCATGAGCATTAATACCAAATACCAATTCACATGCTACCAAGTGCCTTAATCATACCAAGTAGTACCGAATATCAAATCTTTCCCAAAAGTTTCTCCCTCGTTGTTATCATCAAAAGTTGAAACACGAAGTCAATAACATATAGCATGCAAAAAGAGAGCATTATAAGCCAATACCAACAATTGCAAGCGTACTATCATTGAATAATCAAGGCATAATCCAATGAAATTAAACAACGAAGAATGCAACACCAACGTGTACGTGTGATGATTAAAATTGATGCACATAAGGAGAATCATTTAGGAAAGTCAACCAAAACCAATCCTCATTTTCCATATAACATTCTATCACCTAGGATTGATTTTCCCCGTCTCTTTAAAAATGAGTTCAAGCTACCATACCCCAAGACATAGCCTATAAGGACTCTTAGATGTGGAGGTGGCATTGCTTGACGAGTAAATACACCAACGCTAAAGTTTACCCATAAAGCTTAAGTTGGATACTCGTGGGTAATACCATTGCCAAGGATTGTATCCATTCTTCATACGGAGCAATTAACCTTCTTTTTCGTTTTTATACTTGTAGTATCTTTTTTTATATGCTCAATTTTTATCCATGGCAAGGTATATCATATCATTTAGATTTTCAGTTAAGTTGTCCTCCTACATTCACTTTCCATACTTCATAAACGATATCTCTAAATGTGCAACAATAATAATACATGTGGAAGTGAAATAGTAGGTGTAGAAATCAAGTTATTTTCAGTCATTGAACATGCCATGAATATTTAGAAAGATGAACATGCACATGTATCAAAAGCAATAATATACAAATTTCTACATAGATATGAAAATCATTCATGAAGACTTCTTTTAATGAATCAACGAGAAATATACACATTTAATACCATTTTTTTATTATTTTTATTTTTTTATTTTTTTATTTTTTATTTTTTATTTTTTATTTTTTATTTTTATTTATTTTTATTTTTATGCTTGAAGTACTAAAGCAAACATGAGATGTTATCACACAAAACAAAGAAAATCATGCACACATAACAATGCAACTACTAGCACACAAACAAGAAAAAGTTCTAGCGCACAAACAAGAAAAATTTCAATAATACCAATAATACCAAGAAAGCATGAAATCTCGTACTAATTTTTATCAATAATACCAAGCTCAAGACGAAGACGACAAAAGCGAGCCTCAACTAAAGGTTTGGTGAATATGTCTGCAAGTTGTGATTCTGTGGGAATAAACTCAACATACACATCCTCTTTAGTGAGGTGATCTCTAAGAAAATGGTGTCTTACGTCAATATATTTAGTACGAGAGTGGTGTATGAGATTATTAGAAAGATCTATGGCACTCTTGCTATCACATCTAAGAGGAACTCTTTTAAGAGCTAGTCCGTAGTCAGATAATGTTTGTATCATCCATAATACTTGAGCACAACAATTGCCAAAGGCAATGTACTCTGCTTCAGTAATGGATAATGAAACACTATTTTGCTTACGGCTAGACCATGAAACTAAAGAGTGTCCTAGCATAAAACAAGTGCCACTAGTGCTCTTTCTATCAGTTAAACTTCCCGCATAATCAGCATCAGAATAACCAACAAATCAAAATTACCTCCAGAAACCAAAGGCCTAAAGTAGGTGTACTAATTAGGTACCTAAAGATCCTTTTAATGGCTTTTAAATGAGACTCTTTTGGGTTCGCTTGAAAGCGTGCACACAAGCATACATCAAACATTATATCAAGCATAGAAGCAGTCAAGTACAACAAGGAACTAATCATACCTCGATATAGCTTTTGGTCCACTGCGACTCCTTGTTCATCGTTTTCCATTTTTGTATTGGGACACATCGGCGTTCCAATTCCTTTAGACTTCTCCATCCCAAACTTTTTCATAAGCTCCTTGATGTATTTGGTTTGAGATAGAAAGATGCCTTCCTTTCCTTGCTTTACTTGGAACCCAAGAAAAATATTTCAGCTCGCCCACAAGGCTCATTTCAAACTGATCCTGCATGACTTTCTCAAACTTTTGACATAGAATATCATTAGTAGCACCATAAATAATATCATCAACATATATTTGCACAATGAGAAAATCATCAGAATCATGCAACAAGAATAATGTATTGTCAGCACTCCCCTTTTAAAATCATTTTCCATCAAATATGTGCTTAGATGGTCATACTAAGCTCGTGGAGCTTGCTTAAGACCATACAAAGCTTTTTCTAATTTATAAACATGGTTTGGAAAATTATAGCTTTCAAAACCTGGGTGTTGCTCAACAAATACCTCTTCT
Organism: Scilla litardierei; assembly: GCA_030789695.1. Classification (NCBI taxonomy): domain Eukaryota; kingdom Viridiplantae; phylum Streptophyta; class Magnoliopsida; order Asparagales; family Asparagaceae; genus Scilla; species Scilla litardierei. The sequence goes on from CM061135.1 coordinate 74,433,959, forward strand.
TTTAGGTAGCCATTAAGAAAAGCACTTTTTACATCCATTTGTTTCAGTTTGAGCCCTTTATAGCTTTTTAAAGCTAGCAAGATTCTAATGGACTCAAACCTAGCAACTTTTTACATCCATTTGCTTAAGACCATACAAAGCTTTTTCTAATTTATAAACATGGTTTGGAAAATTATAGCTTTCAAAACCTGGGTGTTGCTCAACAAATACCTCTTCTTTTAGGTAGCCATTAAGAAAAGCACTTTTTACATCCATTTGTTTCAGTTTGAGCCCTTTATAACTTGTTAAAGCTAGCAAGATTCTAATGGACTCAAACCTAGCAACTGGTGCAAAAGTCTCAACCACATCAATTCCTTCAATTTGATTATAACCTTTAGCTACCAACCTAGCCTTGTTTCTAATAACATTACCAGATTTATCATGCTTATTTTTAAACACCCATTTAGTACCAACTACAGGTTAATCAGTGGGTCTTGGCACAAGTTTTCAAACATAATTTCTAACAAATTGATTCAATTCATCTTGCATGGCCAAAACCCAACTTTTCTCTTCTAAAGCAGTTTCAATGTTTTTAGGCTCTATTTCAGAAATAAAATCACCATAAATACATAGAGTGCATAGATTTCTAAAAGAGGAACGTGTGCGAATACCTGCCGTAGGCTCACCTAGAATCAAGTCTGATTGGTGGTTTGGATTGAATCTCAGCTCTTCTCGGGTAACTGCTTCATCTTGTATTTCAGCTGTGCCAGTTCCAGTTTCCTCTTCTCTTTCAGGTTGCTCCTCATTATTCCTTGGAATGCTTTGTTGTTCTACATTTTCCTCTTCATCGTTCTGCTTGCAATCCAAAGAATTTATATCAGATTCATCAAATTTAACATTTATAGATTCAATAATAGCAAATGGTGCGTTTATTATAAATCCTGTATGCTCTGCTCCTTGCTGAATATCCCACGAACACCCCCTCATCTGATTTGGATTCAAATGTGCCATGCTGATCTACAGTATTTAGTATATAGCACCTGCATCCAAAAACTCTAAAGTAAGAAACTTTCGGGGTGTTGCCATGCCATAGTTCATAAGAAGTTTTATTTAGTATAGGTCTAAGCATAACTCTATTGCATACATGGCATGCAGTATTAATGGCCACAGCCCAAACAGACATAGGCAAACTATATTCATTTAACATACTCCTAGCCATCTCTTTTAATGTTTGATTCACTCTTTTGGCCACCCCATTTTGTTGAGGCATTCTAGGAGAATAGAATTCATGTAAAATTCCTTTTTTAAGACAAATTTTTTCAAAAATAGCATTTTCAAACTCACCTCTATGATCGCTTCTAATTTTTACAATGGAAGAATTTTTCTCATTAGAAACTTGTATGCAAAAGTTATGAAAATTGTCAAATGAGTCTGATTTTTTGGCTAGGAAGTAAACCCATGTATATATAGAGAAATCATTAACCAATATTAAACAATACTTTTTACCTCCTGGGCTAGCAATGTCTGTGGGACCAAATAAATCCATGTGCACTAATTCCAATATGCGTGTGGTGGCAACTTCATTAATGCTAGAGAAAGTAGATCTAGTTTGCTTACCTTTGGTGCATGCCACGCACAACTTGCCATTCTCATATGTCTGATGCGGTAGTCCTCTTACCAGATTTTTGTTTTCCAGCTTCTTTATCATTCCCATGATTGCATGTGCTAATCGTCTATGCCATAGTGAGGCCTCTTCTTGACCTACAAGCAAGCATTTAGAAACAGTTAGTTCTTCAATCATAAGAGTGTAAACATTATTCTTTCTATTTGCAGTTATAATAGTGTCACCTGTGGAACTATTGATTCTACAAAGTTTTGCATCAAATTCAACTTTCATACCTTTGTCGCACAGCTGACTGATAGAAATGAGGTTATATTTAAGATTTTCAACCAATAGGACATCTGTAAGCTGAAAGGTGTCGTTACCTACAACACCTTTACCAATTACCTTGCATTTTCCATTGTCCCCTAAAGTAACACTTCCTCCTTTATGCTTTGCAAGGCTAAGGAACTTTTTGCTATAACCTGTCATGTGTCTTGAGCAGCCAGAGTCTAAGTACCACTCACACCGTTGTCCCTTAGTAGTGCCATGAACCTACACATAAGAAGAGCATGATACATGTGACCTAGGAATCCAAATAGGTCTACTAGTATTGGTCACTTTACTTATTGGAACCAAAATTTGCTTAAATTTGATGTTGGTGTTCCTATACTTGCAATTATAATAAGCATGACCAACACTACCACATGTATACCATTTAGCAAACATACTTCTTCCTACACCAGTTTCTTTTTGATACTTTCTATTAATTCTAGGCCTTTCATCAATTTTATTTCCATAGCCCAAACCACGCCTATTATTTCCATGTACCTGATGTCCTAGAATAATGTCTAATGAATGCTTTCCAACACCAAATTTTTTAGATAAGATATTTTAGACTTTTAAGAACGTCTTCTCATTAATATTCATGGTACATTTACTAATAAAGGCCTTTTTGTTCTCTTCTTCACTCTTTTTCAGATTAACCATCTTCTTTTCTAGCTCTTTGTTTTCATTGATTAGCATGCAAATTTTCTCATTTAGCAATTCATTTTCAACTTCTAGCTTAATTATATTTTGTTTAAACATGCTAATATCTTTAAGCAGAGTAGAGCAATTAAGACATTCAGTTTCAGCATGCATGCTAGATTTTACTTTTTTTCAATGAATAAATTGTGGAATTACATTCAGCAAGCTTTTCTGTTATTTCATCAACTTCTAATGACATGTTATAGTTGTCTTGCTGCAGTTCAAAGTTAGCATTTTTAAACTTCTCTACATGGGATTCAAGTAACTCAACAGTTGATTTCAAGCTTTGAATTTCATCTTGCATTTCTTTAAAAGTAGTCACAAGTTGAGCTTTGGTTAGAGATTTTACCGCATCTAGTTCTCCTATCAGGCAAAGGGAGGAGTGCATAACTTCCTCTTGAGATTCATCCTCGCTGTCCATATACCATGTTAGCACTAGAGATTTCCCTTTTTGATCCACAATGTTGTTCTTTGATTGAGGGCATTGCTTCATGAAGTGTCCATGCTTTTTACATTTAAAACATATAATATGATTAGTAGTAGTCTACTCAGAAAATTTATTTGCAGAATTAAACTTGTTAGAGAGATTAAACCTTTTTAGCATCTCTGATCTCCCATTGCCTGTTCTGATATATTTCACGAAGCTTCTCACCAAAAAAGCATCATCTTCATCTCCATCTTCATCCTCCTTAGCCTGAAGGGCTAGTGCCTTTGAAGTCTTGATTTCATCTTTCTCTCTAAGTTCAATGCTCTGCAGCTCCAGCTCATGGGACATCAGGTTCCCTATCAGGTCTTCCACTTTCATCTCTGATAAATCCTTCGCTTCCTGAATAGCTGTAATCTTGAGGCGGAAGGAACTAGGCAACGCTCTCAAGATCTTTCTGATTTGCTCCAGACTCGAGTACGGCTTTCCAAGAGAGGTAGATTTGTAGACGATGTCTGAACCTCGCAAATATCTCCTTAATTGACTATGATGGAAGCATGCAGAAGCTTTCATATTCAGTGCTGAGCAATGCAAGCATGGACTCCTTCACCTGTAATGTACCCTCATGAGTCACCTCCAGGGTATGCCAAATTTCCTACGCAGTTTGACATTGAGATATACGATTAAACTCAGCTTTATCTAAATAACAAAGCAGAGCATTCATCACTTTATTATTTAAAGAAAAAAGTTCCTTATCATGATCATCCTACTTATCTTCTGGTTTTAACATTTCATTATCGTCAATTTTAATAGTGGTATGTTTATAGCCTTTTTCTACGATGCTCCACACATCATAATCAACAACAGCTAAGTATATCATCATCCTAGTTTTCCAATAAGCAAAAGCAACATCGTTAAACTTAAGGGGACGAGAAAGAGACTGACCCTCAGTAAAAGAAGAATCAGATATATTCATAGACATGGTCAACTAGGCTAGATCCTCTAAACTGGCTCTGATAGCACTTGTTGGATTTGGATCTAAGCCAAAGGGGTGGTTAATAGGTTTATAAAATTATTCGTGCAACCCACACGAAATCTCAGGTAGTTATAGCACAATCAATCAGATGCAGAGTATAGTAAAGAAGTCATAGTATGCACATGCAATATACACTGGTTCGGTCGTTCCAACGACCTACATCCAGCCCTAAAAGCAATACTAGATTATCAAAGTTAACTGGTACAATCTGTAGCTAGAGCACCAACTCTACACTCACCTGGCTCTCAATACATGCACTCACCAAAGTGACCAAACAATAACAATCCTAGTAAGGCTCGCTCTTGGCTAGTCCCAACTAGCCAATTCCCCAAAAAGATAATAAAATAGTTCTACAAAGATCACAACACCAAATCACACATAAAATAAAGTTTAGAGTTTAGAATCGCTCAGTTGTGACGGCGTTGTTGTCTCTGTCGTTCAGCATGTGGTTAGAATCAATCTGACAGGTAGTAGTCTCTGAAGTTGCGGCAATGTAGGATGCTCCTCTATGACAACTCACTGCCTGCTCTTCAACACAAACTCGCGACCTGCTCTAGTTTTCGTTGAGGGATTTTTTCTTTGCGGCTTTTGAAGATTTCGGCAACGGGTTGGAGTTTTATTTTGGCCGGCTTGCTTTTATTTTGGGTTGGAGATTTATACTCACTCTTCAAACGTGGAAACCCACAAAGATAAAATTGAATCAAATTTTACATGCAAGTAAAAAACAACCAACAACAAAATGAGTGGAGGAATAAGAAAACAAAACAAGTTATAATTGAATCTCCCTGCACACGTGGATCCTTATGCTCCACTTCTAGTTGATTGAAGGTGGCCTTGCAATCAGAGACCCAAAAAAAACTTGCGGCCTTTAGTGGGTTTGTTATTTAAAAAAAGAGGATGCCTTTTGGAATTTTTCAATGAAGAGCTCTTGTGCTTCCTCAAGACGTGCGGCTCTTTCAAAGGGTTTTGTTGTAGCAATGAGGCACCCGAAATTTTGGCTGGGAGTGGGTGTTTGAAGGTCAACAAACTCAGCTGGCTTTGGGATTTGCAAAGAAAGAGATGCGCCTTCCCTCTTGGAAATTTTTGCACTAGGAAAAAATGAGGCAGCTTTGATGATTGATTCTTGGAAAATTTTCGGTTGCGTTGTGGGTTGACTTTTGGGAAGATTGTGCCTTGCTTGGTTCTTGTTAATTTTGGCTAACCCCTGAGACTCCTCTTGATTTCTTGCTTATATGGGGTAGGGTATAGGGTTTTGTGCGGCAATGGGAGATCAATGGTTAGGATTAATTAGGCTATAGGGAATCCTAGTGATAGTGGGATTTGCAATGGGTATGGAGTTTGGAATTGATATGGAGTAGGATTTGGGTTTGACTCCACTAGATATGAGTCAATTCAAACAAGGTTCTCCCCCTTTCTCCTTTGCACATTGACTAACTCTCGCCGTGAATTAATCATAAGTTCACCATTCTTGAAACACTTAACACACACGTTAAAACGTTCACACAAGTTTGTTATCATCAAATACGAAGTTCATAGATCGTTGCTACCAAAAGAAATTCCATCAAGAAGCTTCAAGTGAGGATGATGGAGAACATGAGGCTAGTGATGATGATTTCATGGAGCTTGCCAAGTAATTCAAAGTCTTCCTCAAGACCAAGCAAGGTAATTCATTATCAAAGTTTGCCTCTAAGTCTAACAAGACTACTTAATTCAATTGCAGAGATAAAGGTCATATTTCTACCGAGTGCCCTTCCAAACCCTCCAATGATTCTTACAAAGGAAAATTGAAAAAAGTTTGGAAAGGGAAGTCCGAATACAAGAACCAAAAGAAGTGTCTTGTCGGCACATTTGATGACTCCGATGCGGACACATCTAGTGAAGAAGATGATGATGATAAGGAGGTAGCTCACGTGTGCTTCACGACATTTGATGATTCTTCATCAATCTCTTCAAGCTCAAGCGATGAAGAGGTGGAGACGTGGCTCAATCCTAATGAAGAAGTGTGCTTCATGACAAAAGTGAAAGAGTCTTCGTTAAGCTCTAGCGAGGAGGAAAGAGATGATGAAGATGAGGAGGAGCCAAAGTTATCGAATGCGGAGCTCGAATACTGCTTCAATGTGGTCTCCAACGGGGAAAGTAAGTGCATCGACTCTTATCCTAAATTGAAAGAAAAATTTAAAGATGCTATAAGTAGGTTGCATGTACTAGAATCTACTAGTGTAAATGTGAATGGTGTGCATGTTTGTGACACTAGTGAGAGAGACACTCTTCTCTCTCAAGTTAAAGATTTGAGCATAGCAAATGATAAATTAGTAGCTCAAAACCTTAATTTAGAATAACGCATTAAACAACTTACGTTGAAATACGAAGAGGGATCCCAAAAGCTCAAAAGCTTTGTTATTCTAGGGATTCACTTCACAATTTGTTGGAAAAACAACATCCGACAAATCATAGAGGAGGATTGTGTTATATTCTAAATTGTTAGGTATTGAATTTCATACCAATATTATTTTGATAATGTTCACAACATTTTGTTGTTGCTAATGTATCTCATGTTTTAGTCTCATAGTTAACAAATGAAGAATATCACTTTTGGAGACTATATGCTTGGTGCAAGGATGGACATCAATAGGAGCAATGCCAAAGCTTGGACTCAAGGGGTGCCAAAGCTTGGATATGATTTGGAGCATCAAGGCATCAAGGATTGAAGGCATTGACTCTAAGGGAAGCAATGTAATCAAAGTGATATCTTTTATTACTTGCATTTCTCTTTTTGAGTCTAGGATTATTGTAATGCCTTGATAGATGGTCATATTCTCATGCATATGCATTTCACCATCTTAGTGAGTATTAGTATTATCATAGAAACCATCACATTAGGTTCACCATGCCTTAAACTCTTACTGGAGTTTCTGGCTCTCCCACAGTCAACTGATAAAGGCACGGCATGCGACTGGATGAACTCCAGATGCCTGACTAGCCTTCTACAGCCGACTGGTATGCACAGCTCAAGTCCACCTAATTCTTGACTCTTACTTGAGCTTTTGAAACAGTCGACGGAAGTTCAATTTACAGTCGCATGTCTACCATCAGACACCTGGGAATTGTTCTACAGTTGTCTGTGTGCCGAAGTGCGTAACTTGCATTTTCTGGGTTTCATCCCACTTTACAAGTCAGTCGACTGATGAAGTATTTACAGTCGCCTGTATAATTACATGCGCATACAAAATAGTCATCTATCAACTGAAGGCATTAAAGTGAAAGTTGCACTTTCCAGGTTAGTTTCCATCTCTTGTGACAGTCGCCTTCTGAAGGATATCTAGGCACATGCTTATTTACAGGTGCGTGTGTAGTCTTCTACAGTCGCCTGTCCTGGCTCAGATTATAGCCGTTGGTATTTTTATAGCCGTTAACCAGTCGACTGTCAGTTGTTCATCAATCGACTGTCTGTGTCGTAAACTTCCAAAATCCAGTCGTTGCAGATTTTCTCTTTTGGCATTTTTACTTAGGTTTGAGGGTTCCTTTAGGCTTCATATATATTGGAGAGGGCTAAGTTCATTAGAACTTGTTGGAACTATTGAAGATCATTTGAGAATCATTAAGGCACTCTCAAACTCTCTCATTTACCTCTCATGAGCATTTCTCTCTTCATGCATTGAAGTTTAGCTCAAGGGAAATCATCCAAGTGCAATCAAGCTAAATCTCAAGCAATTGGTTATCCTCTTCCATGCCTTCATCTTCATATGACTAAGTTCATCTCAAGGCATATGTAAGAGTCTTTTGTTTCAATCGTTTTCTTGAAACCATAATTTTCTTTGTGGGAATTAGATACTCTCTTTGTGGGAGTTAGTCTCTTTGTGGGAGTTTGGTGTCCTAGTGTAGGACTAACCCTAATTCGATGTGTAGGAGTTAGTAATTCTCTGTGTGTGAGTTTGACCCTGGTGTAGGGTTGGTTTGGTTCTTGTGTATGACAAAATCCTCTGTGTGAGGTGACGTCCCCGTGTTGTTGTGCATGCAATGTGTAATAAAATGTGATTGGGGGCGTGAGATTTAAATATTTGTAACCGCAAGCGCACGGTGTTGTAGTGTGGCTTGGGGGTCGAACTCAGGGAGGCGTGGTTGTGCTTGTGTCAGAAATGGCCGAATTCACCCTATGGGGTGAGCTAGCCCAAATCGATGAATGGGTTGTCACGGAAAGTAAATACGAGGGATAAATTATATAAAAGGAAACCTGGGACTTTGGTTTCCACCCTATCGTATGATTCTCGCTAATACAACCGGCGGATAGGATAACGATCGGAATTAGGGTCTAATGGTGAGACGTTGCCTCTAAGAGTGATACCAGCGTCCCATGGGCCCGATATTTTGGTCGATGCCCAGGATGATACGCCGGACTACCCGGGTTCGGTCAGTGGGCATTCCCATGTCCATTAACACTGACAAACTTCGGGAGCACTAAGCTCGCAACGATAACTCCCAACATCTCGTCTTGCCGTTCACACGTGCTAGGATTTGATGTCTACGCTAAGGGCGTGAGCTATGGCTAGGGAGTCAACCGCCACGTTTATTCCCCCTTGGCCCAACGGTCAAGGCGGTCTTTTTTCCGCCGATGACAATGAAACACCCAGTGTAACCAATAGATTCCTAATCCCTATCAATTTCCTAGTCCCATGGACGCATCAGGGAGAACCCACAAAGGGGTTTCCACCAAAATCCCAGATTTGGGAACTACTCACACATTTTAGGTAAAAAGCAATCTAAATAAAAATCGACCGTTAAAAACATAATCAGACGATTGAAATGCAAAATAGCAATGCAATTAAGATAATATCAAAGTTTGATAAAGATCAAAACACTTACAAATGACTAGAAAATTACAGCCGTCACAAGAGAGAAAAACAGTAAGAAAATACAACAGCCCCGTTTCTGGAAACCTAGGGTTTATATATATAGAAAACGACGTCACCCGATCGGGTGAAGAATCAACCGATCAGGTGACCTGCTGCGATCTTCGGAAGCATCTTTAGAAGCTTCACCCGGTCAGCCGGCACGGTCGGTTGGCGGAAGTAGCTCGTCGTTTGGATCTTAAGCTCATCGGGTGAACCGATCGGGTGAGATCTTCTGGTCGTGTCTTTGAGGAAACGGCTACAGATGAACCGATCGCGTGAATATCACCCGATCGGTTGGATTTCAGCTCCAATTTTCTGAGAAGTTCATCGGGTTGAACCGGTCATCGAACCGATCGGTTGATGCTCTCGTAGCTTCAGCTGCTGTCCGGGTGGTGCACGCGTGCATCACCCGATCGGTTGACTGTGTCCAACCGATCGGTTGGGGGCTGAAAGATGGCGATCTTCGTCGTTTTACCCCCGGGATCATGCGTGACTCCTCCCGTTGCTCTGGGGACTTACGATATCTTCGTTATGTGTCCCCTATGCTGGCAAACTCCGCAAACATACAAAAACACGGAAAAGTGAAAGAAAACAAGAAAACACGAGAAAATGGATACGAGACGGCAGAAAATAATGGAAAAACACAAAGAAGACGTGCGTGGATATATAAAATATACACACACGTCAAAATCCCCCAAGCTAAACCCTTCCTCATCCTCGAGGAAGACGAGTGAGAGCGGGAGCTCGGAGGGAGAAAATAGAGAGAAAGAGAGAAAAAGAAAACTCTAAATCCTAAATCGCCCGTCAGGGCCAACAAAATCAAAAAACGCCACACCAAGCGAGCAAATGACAAATCACCACACTAAACCAAGGAATACAAGTCCAGACAAGTGTCGTGGGCCCACACGGTGAAGCGCGAGTGAGTGTGGTCGTGTGCTAGCATACTGTGTCACTATCTACATTGTGTAATAAGCTCCATATACACAAATCCAAGACAAGACCCAAACATCGACTCGATTTGAAATAAGCGGTGAATATATAGCTCAAGCATGCATGCGAGGAAAGAGAGAATCGAAATGTATCATGTGTCACAGACTCCACAGCTAGGGACTAGGACATCACCACACTATCGTCTAGATAATAGCTAGAAATTCCCTATTCCAAGTGTTTTCGAAAGCGATGGGGGTTGAGATGATGTGGAGTAGAACACTCGGTGCAAATTCTCGCCTTCCCTTTATTCTCGGCAGGTAGGAAAATATATACACACAATTTTTTTTGGGTTTTGGATATATGTATTTTTTTGGATTTTTTTTTGAAAGGTTAGAAATTCTATATAAATAATGTACAAAATACAATTAGGAACCCAATTACGGAAGAGAGGGGAGAGGACACAAGCGTCATCACCCTCTACTTACATACTCAGGCCCTACCAAGAGAATATAGTACAAGTCACACACCAACGACCCTACGCCTAACAATACATTCGGCCCAAGCCTCAGCCAGTATCACGGATCTCCCAGTTTTCGAAAGCATCTGCAGCTTCTTCCTCAGGGTCATTGCAATTGCGGAGGGCTATTCTAACATCAGCGGCAATATCATCAAATAACACAGTTTTGATTCTTTTAGAGCTGTTGAAGATGCGCTTATTATGCTCGCGCCAAATGTGCCATACTCCTGCCGCTAAAGCCGTCTTAGCTAGCTGTCCCAGGCTCCCTTTTTTCCCAAAATGCTCAAGGAAATACATACCCACCTCTTCAATGGAGTCACCTGTAGGGCCGGCCTTTCCCAATTTTAGCATCATCATGTTCAAGACATACTTGGTGTATGGGCATGAAAAAAATAGGTGGTTGATTGTTTCCTCCCCGTCCCCGCATAAAACACAATTTGTCGATGTATTGACCCCCCATTTACTGAGCATGTCTCTAGTTAGTAGCTTACCCTTAAAGGCACGGAGCAGAGTGAGGGACCACTTCGGGATGCAGTTGGAATACCAAATAAGTTTTAAAAAGGGAAATAAGCTACCTTTAGCTCTAGCACTTTCCCAAGCATCTCTAAAATGGAAGCTAGGCCCAGGTTTCCACACCCATTGATCAGGTCCCGTGGCAAGATTGATGTGTTAAAGCAATGGTCTTATGTCCTGAATTGACTGGTCATCAATCTAGGAAGACCCATCCCAGTAATCCCGCACCTTCTTACTATTAGCTCCTGCAGGAACCTGATACAGATCTTTAAGGGGCCCGCAAGGGAGCCAACTATCATACCAAAAAAGGGTGTCAGTTCCATCCCTCACTTTCCTCATTCTCAACTTCTCCGAAAATTTCCTGCAGTTTAGAATAAACTTCCACGTACCAGACTGAGTTGGCGAACTTTTAGCTTCATAGAATGACCCAACATCCGTATACTTACTTCTCATATACTCAGGCCAAAGCCCCTTTGCCTGTAACAATCTCCAAGTTAATTTAATACCGGAAGCCACATTTATTTCTGAGAGCAGCCTGAGCCCAACACCCCCTTCTGGTTTTGGTTTGCAAGAGTCATTCCATGCCCAAACAGTAGACGATCCCCAGATGAATCTTCTGCACATCGATGTAAGAGACCGAGTAATAGATGTAGGAATTTTGTAAACTTGAGACCAGAAGGATATCATGCCATAGATCACAGTTCGCACCAGCTCAATCCGATCCGCTATTGATAGCATAGAAGAAGTCCAACCACCGAGCCTTCTTTTGCACTTGTCTAGTAGCCTGTTGTACATAATAGATTTTGGGTATTTTGTAGATAGAGGCAGACCTAAGTAGGTTGAGAAACTTGTTGCCTGCTTTACTCCAATATGGTTTGCAAGAGCCCCTGAATTTTTAACCCCTTTACTAAAAACAGCAACACTTTTCTCCCAGTTGATGGTGAGGCCAGTAAAGTTAGCAAATTCCTTCAGTACAGATTCCAGCCCATCCATAGATTTATAGGTGGCTCGGCAGAACAGCAGTAAGTCATCAGCAAATAATAAGTGGGTGATAGTACCAATACGACGCATAGGCTGAATAAACCCTCTAGTAATGGATTTGTCAAGTAGCAGGGAAAAAGCTTCCATAATGATGACGAATAAGTAAGGGGAGAGAGGATCACCTTGCCTGAGCCCTCTATTGCCCTTGAAGTAGCCAGCAGGAGAGCCGTTCACCATCACAGAGTAAGTAGGGGAAGAAATACATTCCTGAATCCATGTGATGAAGGTACTACCAAAACCCATCTGATGCAACATGTAGTATACGAATTCCCTGTTCACACTATCGAAGGCCTTCCTAAGATCCAGCTTCAGACAAGCTCTAGATCCCATTGGGTTACTGAAATCTCTAATCTGCTCATGGGCCAACAGGGCGCTATCAGAGAGTAACCTTCCCTTGAGAAAAGCTGATTGGTTTGGGGAAACAAACTCATGCACAACCATCCTCAACCTGTTACATATGATCTTGCTAATGATCTTATAAAAGACATTGCAGCAGGCAATTGGCCTGTAGTCCCCAAGGTTGGAGGCATTTGCAGTTTTAGGCACTAAAGTTAGGAAAGTGTGGTTCACCTGACTTAATGAGGCTCCAGAATGGAAGAATGATTTAACAGCTGATGTTACCTCTCTTCCAATAAGATTCCAGTGATGCTGATAGAAGAACCCATTGAAACCATCCGGGCCAGGCGATTTAGTAGACCCAATTTGAAATACTGCCTCTTTGATGTCATCATTTGCAATCCTTCTCTAAAGCCAGGAAGCAGCCTCATTAATAATTTTCCTCCTGGGGACAAGTTTAGGAAAAACTCTCCAATAGGTACTTTGTGTATAAAGGTCCTCAAAATATCTGGCTGCCTCAGCTTTAAGTTCATCAGGGGACTTGCTTTAGATTCCATTTGCATCAACAAGGTGCAATAAATTATTGTGACATTGCCTAGCTCTCATCGCAGTGTAGAAAAATTTTGTGTTTCTATCACCCAAGTTCAGCCAATCTTGTCTGCTCTTCTGACGATACATCTCCTCCTCAAGATCCAAGAGCATTGCCAATTCTTGAGATAATTCATGTTCTTGCTGCTGCATTTCTAAATTGAAATGTAAAGAGTTTTCAGTTCGGGTACCTTGCAATAGGTTACGGCAGTGGATAATCCGGTCTTTGCAATGATGCTCCCGCGCCCAGATTTTAAAGTGTGTCTTAAGGAGCCACAGTTTCTTTGTGAGGCAAGGAATATTAGCACAACCCGTCTGTAATTTCCATGTAGCATCAACCAATTCGCTGTATCCATGGAGCTTAATCCAGTGATTAAAATATTTAAAGGGCTTTGGAGAATTTGATACCAGAGAGTGAAGTCTAACAACAATAGGTGCATGATCACTAGTACGAGGGTCCAAGAATTGAGCGAAAGAATCTGGGAGTTTCCCAATCCATCCCACATTGCACATCACCCTGTCAAGTTGTGCAGAAATACGGTCCGCTCCTATACGCTTGTTGCTCCAACTGAAGCGGTTGCCTGAATATTTAAGATCCTGAAGATTACAGTTTCTAACACAGATGCTAAGGTCATTAAGCATGGCCTCCTCTAATCTACGCCCGCCAATCTTGTCTCTAGTATATAAAGACCAGTTAAAATCTCCTCCGACCAACCACGCCTCATTCCGATAATTTCCAGCCTCACCATTAAGAGTACTCCACAGTTCTCTCATCTCCAAGCCTTTATTAGAGCCGTATATACCTGTTAGAATGAAGGAGAAACCGCCAATGTTGACACACCTCACAGAAATATGCTGCGCAGATTGAGCAATTAAACTGGATTGCCAAACTTGGGGATCAAACCCCATCAAGACCCGCCCTCCTCTGTGCATGCTAAAGTTATCAATGGTTACCCACTTCTTTGGGATGCAAGATTTTGCAAAAATGGATTCATACCTTAGTTTTGTTTCCAAAAACACCACCGCAGACGGCTTAATATCCCTTTGTAGTGCATTCAGATCCCTACGCCTCACAGAGTTATTTAATCCCCTTGTATTCCAAAATAAAATAGTCATTGATAACCAATATTGTTATAAGCTGCAGCCAAGTTAGGCCGCCCCCTTCAACCTGCTACTCTTGCGGGTAGTAACAACAGATTTGACAGCATGCTCGTCCTGCTTAGTGTGCTTTGAGGATTCTAGCTCGAGGAGAATATCAGCATGTTCGGTCTCCCACTCTGGATTATCATAGACAACATTTTCAGGAATATCATCTATCTTTTATGGAATTTCATCAGTCGTTTCTGCAATGTCTTCAACCCCATTCAGGTCATCCTCTAACAGAGATGGAAGCGGGGGAATTATGCCCGTAATGTTGGACTCAAGAGAAACTACATTATTATCAAATCCAGGGTGAACACCAATATCACCATCCAGCGTGCTGGCTTGAAGAATATCCGGCCCCAGGTTGCATAAACTAGTGGGATTATCAACAACATTCACAGTTTTTAATGATGAGACTATTTTAAGAAATAGAACCACCCTTTTATTTTTTTTGGATTTTTGGCTATACATTTATATATATATTTTTTCTTTTCTCTTTTCTCCTTTTTTGGGTTTTTTATTTTCTCTTTTTTTTGGATATTGGGGTATATACACGTGTGTACTCTCCCAAGTGGGAGAACAGTACACGACGAGGGGATTTGCACCAAGTAAAATAAAAGAGAAATCGGGTTCTAAACACTTGGGCAAAGGAGATTTTTTGCTAATCAGAGCGTAGGCCAAAATGGGTTATCCTAGTCCTAACTGTGGAATCCCGACACATGCGAAATGAAGCATACGATATATATATATATATATATATATATATATATATATATATATATATATATATATATATATATATATTCATGCATACAGAAGCAGATAAGAGAGGCAAATACCGCATATTCAAATCGAAGCATGATAATCTAGGGGTCATTCCTGGACAGGTATATAAAACACAATCACAAAGTAGAAGCACACCAAACAGCTAGGCACGACACATGACTCTCAAAAAGCTAAGTGGACCCACGATGCATGAAATGCAAGAGGACTCGGCTTCCTAGGGTTAGTGAATGCGATTATCGAAGCCATGCTAGGTGTGTGTGTGTGTGATTTTTGTGGCAATTCATCATATGGTTCATCATATAGCTTATTGGCCTTGATCGGCCATGGCCCTTTGGCCATGGCCGGTCTCCCCCCTTGCATGGGGTGGCCGCATGCACTCCTCCCCTTGATGGGGTGGTCACGGTGGTTTTCGTCGTTATTGGCCGTAGCCAACCCCCTCCGCATGGGGAGGGGGGATGCATTGCCTCCATTGCCCATATGGCCATAGATTTCATGCCCCAAAAGTCATCTTCCCCGATGGGAATAACCACCATCTTCTTCTCCGGTGAAGCACCCGTTCATCGAGAAAGTAGTTATCCTCCAATGGCCGTGTGCCAAAAAAACATACTTCAAAAACTCGTAAACTACGCTCTCCACATGAAGAGAGGGCCCATTCCCTATGAATGGAGACTCAGCATCCATGAAGAGAGCGAGTTTGATGATATGAACGGTCGGTTCTTCCCGTCACGGAGAGTTCCTGCCATATCCGTAATGGTAGGAGACCCTAACGTGAAAAGAACAACCACCGCGTTCTCTCCATCACGAAGAGTTCCTACCATATCCATAATGGTAGGATACCCATTCGTGAAAAAGACAACGACTCGTTCATAGTTTCGACGGGGCGATGGTCTGACCGGAGCGAATTCGTATGGCTCTGATACCAATGTAGGATCCTGTCAAAACAGCGTTGTTAGGATCGAAATAAAGTAGAGACTTACGTTTGCGTACGCGGCACCGTAGTCTTTGAACTTTGCCCTCGTATTCGCCACAACGGTCGGTACTTCGTCACAGAGGATCGAAGCAGAGTTTCACCGCCTAAATCTCTAACTAGAAGAGGATTTTAATGGAAGGGAGAATAAGAACATAAGGATGCCTTATGCAAACTTATGGCATGGAAAGTGTGAATGGATGCCTTACCCTTGGGTCCTATTTATAGGCTTTATGGGTAGTTATTGTAGGAAATAACTAAATATAAGCTTATTAGCCTATATTAGCACATTCATTTATCTTCTTCTTTATCCACTTATCAAGTGCCATTTTGCACTTATAAAGTGGCTTTTTCCACTTATCGAGCGGCTTTTTCCACTTATCGAGTGGTCCTTTTCACACGAGAAAAGGTTCCATTCGCGCATGCCTTCGTGCACGTGACATCTGAGGTCCGTATACCCTCATACATCCCCTCATGGGTGTATTTATGTCGTCCATATCCAACAGATGTCACCACCCTCGAAGTCCCCCATGACTTCTGCTTCCACCGCCGCAATATGTTGTGTACCGGCACCACCGACACCTACCATGAGTGCTGAGATCTGGGTCAACAGCAAGTCAAACTTGTTGGATAATTTGTCTATGTCCTCGACCTTATGGATACCCCCAGATCTAGGTGTGGCTCTCTCGTCACACCACCGCTCATTGTTCGATGCCATGTTTTCTACTATGTTCCCGACATCTTCTTCACTTCTAGATATGAAGGACCCCCCAGCCGCGGCGTCCATCGAAGATTTCAAGTCATCCCTCAATCCCTTGTAGAACAGATTAATTATCTGCAACTTGGGAAGCTCGTGATGAGGGAATCTTTGCTGCATCTCTTTAAATCTCGTCCAAGCTTCATGCAGGGAATCATGGCTGGCTTGGGAGAAGGAGGAGATCTCACTCCTCAGCTTCATGGTCTTCCCCGGAGGAAAGAACTTTGTCAGGAAGGCATTTGAGAGCTTCTCCCAAGTGTTGAACGTGTTAGGGTCCTTTCCCCTAAGCCACATCTTGGCCTTATCCCGCAGAGAGAAGGGGAATAACTTCAGATGGATTGCTTCAGCCTTGACACCATTTATTCGGAAGGTGTCACATTTCTCGAGGAAGGAGTCCAGATGTTCGATGGGGTCTCCATGGGTGCCCCAGAGAATTGATCCTGTTGGATCCACGTCACCAAAGATGGCTTAAGCTCGAAGCTTTGCGCTGTAATAGCAGGAGGACGGATGGCGGAGGTGGACTCAATGGATGGCATCGAGTATTCCAGTAGGGACTTGTGAGGTGGGGTGTTCTTCCCCATGGTTTCAGGCTCTTCTCTTCTTCTCTTCTCAGCGGCCAGATGCCTTAGGGTGGCGTTTATGTCAGGATCAATAGGAATCAAGTCGTCAAGACTCCTTGTGTTCCTGCACATTAAAAAACAACAAACACCCGTGAAGCGACAAGTGGGAAAGAAACAGATAAAATAGAAAATAAAAATAAGAAAATAAAAATGAAAAATTAAAAAGAAGAATGCGAAAATTATCGTGAGATAGAGATATAAGCTAGGCTCAAGGGTTCAAAAGATCTAAAAATAACAAGCACGTTGCCTCCCCGGCAACGGCGCAATAAAGCTTGACGTACCCGCGTTATTGTGCATGCAATGTGCAAGAAAATGTGATTGGGGGCATGAGATTTAAATATTTTTTACTGCAAGCGCACAGTGTTGTAGTGTGGCTTGGGGGTCGAACTCAGGGAGGCACGGTTGTGCTTGTGTCAGAAAGGACCGAATTTACCCTATGGGGTGAGCTAGCCCGAATCGATGGATGGGTTGTCACAGAAAGTAAATACGAGGGATAAACAATATAAAGGGAAACCTGTGACTTCAGTTTTCCACCCTATCGTATGATTCTCGCTAATACGACCGACAGATAGGATAACGATCGGAATTAGGGTCTAATGGTGAGACGTTGCCTCTAAGAGTGATACCAGCGTCCTATGGGCCCGATATTCTGGTCGGTGCCCAGGATGATACGTCGAACTACCCGGGTTCGATCAGTGTGCATTCCCATGTCCATTAACACTTACCGACTCCGGGAGCACTAAGCTCGCAACGATAACTCCCAACATCTCGGCCTGCCGTTCCCACGCGCTAGGATTCGATGTCACGCTAAGGGCGTGAGCTATGGCTAGGGAGTCAACCGCCAATTTTATTCCCCCTTGGCCCAACGGTTAAAGGCGGTCTTTTTCCCGCCGATGATAATGAAACACCCAACGTAACCAATAGATTCCTAATCCATATCGATTTCCTAGTCCTATGGACGCATCAGGGAGAACCAACGAAGGGGTTTCCACCAAAATCCCAGATTTGGGAACTACTCACACATTTTAGGTAAAAAGCAATCTAAATGAAAATCGACCATTAAAAACATAATCAGGCCATTGAAATGCAATAATAGCAATGCAATTAAGATAATATCAAAGTTTGGTAAAGATCGGAACACTTACAAATGACTTGAAAATTACAGCCGTCACAAGAGAGAAAACAGTAAGAAAATACAACAGCCCCGTTTCTGGAAACCTAGGGTTTATATATATAGAAAACGACGTCACCCGATCGGGTGACCTGTTGCGATCTTCGGTAACGTCTTCAGAAGCTTCACCCGGTCAGGCGGCACGGTCGGTTGGCAGAAGCAGCTTGTCGTTTGGATCTTAAGCTCATCGGGTGAACCGATCAGCTGATATCTCTGGGTCGTGTCTTTGAGGAAATGGCTACAGATGAACCGATCGGGTGAATATCACCTGATCGGTTGGATTTCAGCTCCAATTTCCCGAGAAGTTTGTCGGGTTGAACCGGTCATCGAACCGGTCGGTTGATAATCTCGTAGCTTCAGTTGCTGTCTGGGTGGTGCATGAGTGCATCACCCGATCGGTTGACTGTGTCCAACCAATTGGGTGGTGTCTGAAAGATGGCGATCTTCGTCGTTTGACCCCCTGGATTACGCGTGACTCCTCCCATTGCTCCGGGGACTTACGATATCTTTGTTATATGTCCCCTATGCTGGCAAACTCCTGCAAACACACAAAAACACGGAAAAGTGAAAGAAAACAAGAAAACACGAGAAAATGGATACGAGACGGCGTAAAATAATGGAAAAACACAAAGAAGACGTGCGTGGATATATAAAATATACACACACGTCAAAATGTATCTCTTTGTGGGATTGTATTCACTACCTTGTGTATTATATTGCATATTTGGTGTGGCTAGACGTACCCAAGTTTGGGGAACCAGGGTTATATCTTGTGTTTGCATTTGGATTTTTGTGGTGTTTAAATTTCTCTTCATTTATAATTCCGCATTTGCAAGTTTAAATTTTAAATATGCAATTTGTGCCATTACACTATTCACCCCCTCTAGTTTGTTGTTGTTAGTATTGCAAGGGTAAGACGATCCTTACATAAATGTGGTATCCAAACACACCTCTAATTTTTTTTGTATGGTGCAAATTCAAAAAATATTGCTAAAACACATAAGAAGAATCACAATGCCTTCTTGTATAACAATAACACCTACAAGAAGCATGTAAATCACAAGGTGGTGAGAAAAAAAAACGAAAATTCTTCATTTTTTTGCTAAGAAACAAAATTCTCATTCTATGCATGCTAAGAATTTCTTTTCTACACATATGTATGCCACATCCACCCCTCTTGCAAAGACAAAACCATTGCCTAGGAAATTATTGAGTCTTTGGATTCCCACTAAGTTTAGTATGCAAAAGAGGAATATTTACATCAACTTATTAGTTACAAATGTGATCACTTCATGCGATTACATTAGAAAATCAAACTCCTCTTGGGTTTGATTCCCTAATGTTTAGATCCCTCACACATGTGCATATTGCATGGGTATTGTGCTTATTTCTAAATCTTAGCATACACATTGATTGTGTGTGATGTTTCATGATTTTGAAATCATTTTAAAATTATTTTTATAAAAATGGGACTTTGGGGATTTCATTGTCATATATTCATTTGTATATCCATGTGTATGACAATGTGGAGTTAATATGTGAAGTATGTTTAAAATTATTTAAAATATAATTTAACTCTGATTTTGGGTTATTTTTAGGTGTCTTTTTACCATTACTTATTAAGGTCTCAAACTCAACCCATTGATGTTGTCAACATGTTTCATGTTATATTTTCTCTTAGCAATGTCATTTGTATCAATGATGCTTGATTTTTCTATATCCATGCATTGATACAATTTAGGCACATGGCTCCAAGTATTATTATTTTTAATAGATAAAGATTTCCTTTCTTTTACAAATGGTATAGATCCATAGAAGTCAACTATGTGACCCTTTCTATGATCTAGGGGGAGCATGGGATAGTGATTAATATCCACTTTAAATTTACAATTAGGTATCATACATCTCTTTATATCTTGGTTATTTGTCACATTTTTAAAAGGGAGTCAATGACAAGAGTCACTTCTTGTATGTTTGATGTCCACTTTTTTGACAATGACAATGGGGAGAGTGATATGGATTATGTAAATCATATATATGCATTTATGGGGAGAGGGTTTCTCATTCATGTGGAGATTGATTTATTACATTTGGTTTATGTAATCCATGCTTATTATATGTCACTATTGATCATAATCTTAGTTTATTTGCAATTGGTATAATGAGTATTTTCAATTGGCTATCTATGTTCAATTGGTGCATGTAAGTAGGGGGAGCTCATTAGCATTGTGCTTTATTTCTTTATGTTTTACATAATATGTGTCATCATAAAAAGGTGGAGATTGTTAGGTATTGGTGTCTTAGACCAATATTGTTTTGATGATGATCACAACATTATGTTGTTGCTAACGACTCTCATGTTTTAGTCTCAAGTTTAATCAAATGAAGAATATCATTTCTGGAGACTAATAGCTTGGTGCAAGGATGGACATCAAGGAGAGCATTGCCAAAGCTTGGATATTGATGAAGGGAAGCTCATCTAGAGGTACCAAAGCTTGGAAGATGATGGGGAGCATCAAGGCATCAAGAGCTTGACGATTAGACTCTAAGGGAAGAAATTGTAATCTAGGTATTATTTCATTTAATTTCTTTTCTCTTTTTGAGTCATAGGATATTGTAATGCCTTGATAGATGGTCTACTCATTTATGCATATACATATAACCATCTTAGTGAGCCTTAGGATTATCATAGAATCCAACTCAATAGGTTCCTCATGCCATGAACTCCAATTGGAGTCTCTGGCTTTCCAACAGCCAACTGCTGAAGGTAGGAAATGCAACTGGTGATCACCAGGTGCCTGGCCAACCTTCTACATGTGACTGTTATGCACACTTTGGCATAAAGACGACTTTAGAACAATGTCCAAGCGACTGAAGGAAGACATGCACCTGTAAAATGTACTTCAGTCACATGCACCAAAAGCACAAGATAGAGTCAAGGAATATTGACTTGAGCTGTTATGCACAGCTCAAGTCAATAATTTTTGACTCTTTCTTGATCTTTTGGTGCATGCGACTGAAGTACATTTTACATGTGCCTGTTTCCTTCAGGCGCCTGGACACTATTTTACAGTCGTCTATATGCCAAAGTGCGTAACATGTCATTTCTTGGCATCACTTCATCTTATGGTTAGTCGACTGATGTAGAGAATACAGTCTCATGTCATTCTTCAGGCACCTGGACTTTGCTCTTCAGTCGTCTGAATGCATAATTGCGTAAGTTGCATTTTCTCAGCTTCAGTCCATCCCAAGTGACAGTCGCCTAACGAAGTCTTTACAGGCGCTTGAACATTATACATGCGCCTATGTGGTCTTCTACAGTCGCCTGTCCTGGCTCAAATTATAGCTGTTGGGAAGAATCTAGTCGTTGATTAGTCGACCGTCGATCCTTATACAGTCACTGTCCTTTCTGCTTGGTTTTGAGGGGGTTTAGTGGCTTCCTATATATAGGAGCTGGCTTAGTTCATTTAGAACTTCTTGGTTAACTTTGAAAATCTTAGAGATTCATTAAGCCACTCTTAATATCTCATTTCCCTCATTAGAACTTTAATCCTCTTCATGCTTTGAAGCTAGTTCAAGGGAAATCATCCAAGTGCATTCAAGCACATCTCAACACTTGGAGATCCTCTTCCATGCCTTCATCTTCATACTGAGTAGTTCATCTCAAGGCAAAGGTAAGTGTAATTTGCTTCATTTGTTTTCTTGAATCCCTAGCTTTCTTTGTGAGAGCTAGTTCCTCTCTTTGTGAGAGGTTAACCCTTGTGTAGGGTTGGTTGATTACTCTCTGTGTGAGAGTTAGGTTCTTTCTGTGTGAGAAAACAAATCCTTTGTGTGAGCTGTCTCTGTGTGAGATTGTATTCACTTCCTTGTGTAGGATTATAATGAATTTTTGGTGTGACTGGATGTACCCAAGTTGGTGAACCAGGGTAAAATCTGTGTGTTAGCATTTGCTTGATTGTGTTGTTTAAATTCCTCTTGCACTTATAATTCCGCATTTGCAAGTTTAATTTTTAATACACGATTATTGACATTACTCTATTCACCCCCTCTAGAGTGTTTGTTGTTAGAATTGCAAGGCATAGACGATCCTTACACTCTCCTTTTCCAGAACCTCTAGAAGGGATGAATCTGGAATAAATTGAATTATTACTTATAATGTATGTACATGGGGAGGTGTTTGGATAAAAACACACTTGTCGACAACTTATTAACGTTTCATTTTGCCACTAAATGTGATAATTATGAATAACATTCCACATTCCGTTGCCTGAAGCAAACGTTGAGATTAGCCAAAATGTGGAACAAGGCAATAATAAGCTGACCGGACTCGCTTATGAAACGTGAAGTGTTTGGACCGGAAGTCCCGTTATCAAAAGATATCAAACCTGTGGGCATAATGAGTATTGAATAAACACAAATATAAATAAATAAAATTGTATGCTATAAGCAATATATCATAGCTTAGAGGTTCATTTCGCTGAAACCATGAATTAATCAAGTAAGATGAGCTTGACTTACTTACAAATAATACTGATCCAGGTTCTCTGGTTATGTTTGCGAAAACCTGCGATTGGCAACAGAAAATTTTGGGTTTTTTCTGCTATGGATGTTGTGAAAGCATACCCTTATGTATTTATTCCTAATTTCCTTACTTGTCTGAATAGACTTTGAGAGGTCTATTCTATGAAATATATAAAATTCAACCAATAAAGTTCCTTATCAATATAAGGACTGACGTGCGTTTATATTTTATATGTTCACGAACGTCTTTTCCATCGTTTTCTGTCGCTTTCTGTTATTTCGTATCCTTTTCTTTGTGTTTTTAGTTTCTTT
Organism: Scilla litardierei; assembly: GCA_030789695.1. NCBI lineage: Eukaryota > Viridiplantae > Streptophyta > Magnoliopsida > Asparagales > Asparagaceae > Scilla > Scilla litardierei. The sequence continues at coordinate 74,457,118 of CM061135.1, forward strand.
TCACTTTCGTTGAGTTTATGTGCATTTGCAGGACATTGGTAGTGCAGGGGACATATATGGCCGACATCATGAGTCTCCGGAGCAACGGAAAGTGTCGCACGAGATCCCGAGAGCCATGCATCAAAGATGACTATGTATCAGCTCTCAACCAATCGGGTGGAACAGCCACCGGATCGGGTCATGCAGTCTGTGTCAGTGCTGAAGAAGAGAACGTTCCACCCGATCGGTTCAGTGATCGGGTGGATGTATGACAGAATGTAGTTTTGAAGGCCAAAGCTCACCCGGTCGGTTGACTTGTCAACCGATCGGGTCATGTATTGTGATCCGATCGGGTCGGCACTTTCAACCGATCGGGTCACCTGTAGCTGCTTCCCAAGCTCAAGAAATCCAAGACTCACCCGATCAATTCAGTGATCGGGTGAGATTTACCAGAGCTGAAGACATATTTTTCCGTCGTTTCACCCGATCGGGAGAAGTATCATCCGATCGGGTGAGTGACTGTTTTTGTCTTCTGTGGAAATATTCCCTGGCATCTTGCCCACTTGTATAAATAATGCTAGGTTTTCCCAGAAATGCAATCCCCACTTTTTATGCTGTTTCAGCTGCTTCAATTAAACTCTTATTGTAAGCTCTTTGATCGCTTTCATATTTTGATATTATGATTATGCTTCTATTTGCTACGGTGAACAATTTCTTGATTTCAATTCTTATGGCTATATCTTCTGTTTGCATTTGCTACCATGTTTTGTGAGTAGTTCTTCAATCTAGGACATTGGTGGAAGCCCCTTCGTGGGTTCTTCCTCGAATCGGCCATAGGTCTAGGGATCCGATTGGATCTAGGGATTTTGATGGTTACGTCGGGGCGTTTCATTGTCATCGGCGGAAAAAAGACCGTCTTTAACCGTTGGGTCAAGAGGAAATAAAACGGGAGTTGATTCTCTAGCCATAGCTTACCCCCTAGCGTTGACATTGAGTCTTGCACGTGGAAACGACTTGGTCAAAAATGTTGGGAGCGATCATTGCGAACTTAGTGCTCCCGGTGTCGGATGGTGTTGGACATGGAAATGCCCACCATCCGAAGCCGGGGAGACCTAGCGTATCATTCTGGGCATCGACCGGAATATCGGGTCCATGGGATGCTAGGTACCACTTTTAGAGGCAACGTCTCATCGCCAAACCCTAGCATTCGGTCATATTCCTATCCTTCGGCCATAATAGTGAGAATCCATGATTAGGACGAAAGCCAAAGTCCTAGGTTACCTTTTTACCTTTTACACCTTTTCCATTAGTTTAAAATCGTGATAACCAATCGAGAATAGGCTGGCTCATCCACCGGGTGATTTGGTTTCTGAATGTTTGCAAGTACAACACACGCCTCCCCGTGATCGACCCCCAAGCCACACTTTGACACCGTGTGCTTGGAGTTTATAAATTCTAATTCTAGTATCCCCGCCCCGGTTTGCGTGTCAAACGGGCAGCCGGTCAAGCTTTATGGCGCCGTTGCTGGGGAGGCAAAGTGCTTGTTATATTTAGGACCTTGTTATCCTTGTGACTAGCTCACATCCTCACCCCGTGATTATTTTCACATTCTACATTTTTACTTTTATTTGTTTTTATTTCGTATCATACCATACGTGATTCACTGTATATCTTAATTTTACATGCGCAGAAACTAAAGGAGTCTCGACGATTTAGTTCCTTTGGATCCTGAGATCAACGCTACTGTGAGGCATTTGAACGTATAAAGAAGAAGAAGAGAAGAATTTGCCGCCATGGCAGCAAACGTCACACCTCCAAAGTATTTACTCGAATACTCGATGCCGTCTATTGGGTCTACATCCAGCATTCAACCTCTGGCCATTACGACTGGAAATTTGAGTTGAAGCCATCACTTGTGGCTTGGATCTAACAAGACCAATTTTCTGGAGCTCCCATGGAGAATCCCATCGAGCACTTAGACTTTTCTTGGTGAAGTGTGAGACATTTAAGATTAATGGCGTATTAACCGAGGCTATTCGGTTAAGGTTATTCTCATTCTCTCTACGGGATAAAGCGAAGCAATGGCTAAGGGGCAAGGACCCCACCATATTCTTTACTTGGGAGCAGCTTTCGAACGTATTCATGAAGAAGTTCTTTCCTCTGGGGAAGACGATGAAGCCGATGAGTATATCTCCTCTTTCTCCCAAGCTATCCATGAGTCGCTATATGAAGCGTGGGTGAGGTACAAAGAAATGCAAAGGAAGTGTCCTCACCACGAGCTCCCCCATTGGCAGATCATCAACCTATTCTATAATGGACTGAGGGACGATTGAAGTCCTCTATGGATGCCACAGCGGGTGGATCTTTCATGTCGAGAAACGAAGTGGATGCCAAAATTATCTTGGAAAACATGGCATCCAACAACGAGAGGTGGAGTGATGAGCATGCGACACCAAAAGCCGGTGGCATGCATCAGATTGAGGAAGTGGACAAGCTATCAAGAAAATTCGATTTGCTTTCCACTCAAATTTCAGTGTTTATGGTTGGAGCCGGTGCCACTAGCCCACAACAAGTAGCGGTCGTGGAAACTGAAGTGATTGGAGACTTCGGTGTTGGAGAGATTTTGATGCACGTGGATCAAGCAAGTGCCCTATTCTATAATACTACAAGCCATATCCACCAAGAACAAGTTCTAACCCTGGATATTCTCCCAACAATCGGAATCATCCGAATTTTAGCTACAAGGCACCCTACCAACAATTTCAGCAACCTCCTCAACAACAACAATACCAACCTCCTCCGCCTTAACAAATGTATCAACAACTTCCTCCTCAACAATAACAACCTTTGCTCCAACAACAACAACAACGAGTGATCTCTCCGATTGAGAACCTTCTAGCTCAATACATTTCAAATCAGGAGAAGATCACTCAACAACTACAACTTGGGCAGAAATCCTTGGCCGACCAAGTAACCCAATTGGGTTTACAAGTAGCCAACCTCCAAAAGGCGCAAGGACAATTACCGGGTCAATCGGAGGTGAATCCTAGAGCACGAAGCCAAACCTTAGCCTTGGCATCTAGTCAAGCGAATGTTTCCGCTATTGTTTTGAGGAGTGGAAAAGAGATTCCGGCACGGGAGGCCGAGAAAGATAAGGAAGCGCCCATTATCATTGTGCAACCGAAGATGGAGATGAACGACAACGGAGCTTCAACATCAAGTCACATCACTCCGGAGGAAGATTCTGAGAAAAGGAAGAAGATCGAAGGTGAAGACTTGAGAGTTTTCAAGCCTTCGGTCACATTTCCGCAAAGGCTCGCCAAGCCAAGATCGACGAAAAATATGGCAGGTTCTCTGAAATGGTGAAAGACCTAAGTCTTCATATCCCGTTCCTTGAATCAATTGAAACTATACCTTTGTACGCAAAATTTCTCAAAGATCTAGTGACGAACGGAACAAGGAAAGAAAAGGTGGTTCTTACAGTGAAGCGTAGCGCCCTGATTCAACAAGCCGAACCGCCAAAGCTTAAGGACCCGGGAAGTTTTTCGATTCCATGCTCTATAGGAGAAGTCTCTATCAAGAGAGCACTTGTTGATTTAGGAGCAAGTGTGAGTCTGATGCCCCTTTCACTCTACAGAAGAATCAACATGGGAGATCTGGAACCTACTGGGATGACTTTGCAGCTAGCGGATCGGTCCGTTAAATATCCCGTGGGAGTCGTTAACGACCTACTAGTTAATGTCCGCGGCGTACATGTGCCGGTGGACTTTGTAGTGATGGATATGTCTGAGGATAATCACACTTCGATTATTCTCGGAAGACATTTTATAGCGACCGCCGGTGTGCTTATCAACGTGGAGAAAGGAAAGTTGTCTTTGAACGTCGGTGATCAAACGGTGGAATTCCACTTAGCAGCATCTATGAAGCTACCGCCCGAGGAATCGAATTGCAATCTTCTGGAGATTGGAGAAGAGAAAGTCTATGAAGCTGGAGCATTGGAAATCCTTTTTAGACACCCTCTTGAAGAATTGGATAGTGTAGAGGAGCACTCTGGGCTAGACGAAAAGGAAATTTCTGAGCCAAAATGTGTCTCCCAACCAACTTCCCCTGGATTTGAAAAGAATGCTCAAATGGCGAGAAAGGACAAGGAGCCTTTGGTGCTCACCACCGACAAAGTGTGAGTCTTGAAGAGAGTGGCGTATGTCGCCAACACTAAGGAGAAGCCCCCAGATATTACCAATGGGGGAGTGATTGAGACCGTCCACTTGTCGCTACCGTCAACAACCGAAACTTTTGTCAAAACTGCTGAGAGGACGCCAACCGTCGAGCGTCACCCATTCAAGCCACCTTGAACATCGTATCGGGAGTCGAACGAACGACTATAAAAAATAGCTCTTCATGGGAGGCAACCCATGTCCTAAACTTCTGCTGGCTTTTAATAAGATTATTCTATTATTAATTTTAGTGTATAAATGCTGCAGTGGAGATCATTTGTTGGGAAACTTAGAGAATTTGAATTTTTTTTGCAGGAATTGCCTCACCCGATCAGGTTATACACCACCCGATCGGGTGGATTTTTTCAGTATGTGGCCATTCTTCAGTCGAAGAATCAACCGAACGGGTGATACAGTCGGCCATCGGGTGACCGATCGGGTGAATTAAAACAGAGACTTCGAAAGTTTTTCAAAGAGCAGTCAACCGATCGGGTGAGTTCTCACCCGATCGGGTGACCTGTAGCTGCTAATCCAAGAGATTTTTTTTGAAAATTGATCCAACCGATCGGGTGGATTTCCACCCGATTGGGTCTTCAAAACCCTTTATAACCCCGCCCCCGCCCGACTGCCATTTCATGCGACTTCGAAAACCTATTTCTAGCCGATCGTTTGGATTTCTTTCCACACGATCTTCTCCATCACTCCTTACTGTTACTAATCATCCTCCTCCACTTCCTCCACTAATTCTCCACCATCAAAGCCCCTCCATTAACCCCATTCAAGCCGCAAATCCCATCAAACCCTAGCCCTAACCAACTTTCCCCCAATTTTCAAAAAACTTTATTTTCTTTGGATTGGTGTGCGGTGGCTCTCTGGATCACTTCCTCACGCATTGTGGGAGCTTTTGGAGCTAGGAGCCGCATCGATTGATGGGTAAACTCGTTCCGCATCTTAGTTATTATATTGCCCAGAAATTTCATTTTGTTGCTTTGTCATTTGTTGTGTGCACTCATCTATCATCTTGCATATTATATCCAATCACCACAATATCATGGCTAAGGACAAAGATAAGGGTAATCGACCTATGGTGGATGAGGAGCCGTCTCACAAGAGACAACGATCCACACGTCCTACACGTAGACGCGCTCCTCAAACACCGCCTACCCAACCACCACCCCCACCTATCGTACCAATGAGAGACCCACTACTTGGACCTCAGGGTGTTCGCTATTTGAGCCACGACCACAAAGATTTTTTCTCTCACCTCGAGCAACATCCTCACCTTGCTAACAAGTTTGCACACGACCAAACCTTATTCGATCTCAGATTTTTCTCCGAAGTTGAATCCTTGTTTGCAAACTTGGGATGGCTTAGCTTCCTCCACACCAATGCTCATTCATACTCCATGCTCACACTAGAATTCCTTTCCATGATCAAAATCGAGCCGGGGTCAAACATCGTTTTTTGCCTTCGGAACCGAAATTTCTGTGTTTCTTTGACCACTATCAATGATATCTTCGGGTTCACTAATCTTGAAGGCATCTCCCTTGCCAACGAATTTCATGCCGACTTTGACGTCGACTTCTTTTGGAAGCATCTCATCTTGCACGATCAATATCCTAGGGCCAAGGCCAAGGCCTCTTCGATTATTAACCCATTCTTCTGCCTAGCCCATTGCATTATTTCCAGTACTTTCTTTCATGGGATGAGTCCGGTACCGTGACCATACCGGATCTTTTCATCTTATGGGTGATGACTTTTCCCTTTATTCCTGGTGTTGACGGGATTTCTTTTGAGGCACCACGCAGTCGCATCAATGCCGCCTCGTGGCTAATTCAAAAACTAATTGACATTAGTCGCATGAATAAGGGCAAATATTGTTGCGATGGCCTCATCACAATCATTGCCCAACATCCACATCTCAACATCGAGATCCCACCCGATTTGGTTCGTGCCCCAGGATCTACCCATATTGACATTGATGTCCTGCAGCACACTCACATGATCAAGCCGCTCGGCGGCGGTCGATTCGCTTTTCACTATGGCCATCCCCCTACACCTTATACCATTCTGTCGAACCCTGATCGTGTCACTATTGAGCTTTCAGCAGATTGTTCATTCCCACCTGACCCTGATTTTGTGGGGGGACTGCACCTTCAGTTCGTTCTTCTTGACGCTCCGTGATCACCTTCCCCTGCCGCCCATTTTGGCGAGCAGGAAATCCTGAGTTCCGAGGAGACCTTGGGGCTGGACCCAGTATCACCACCCCGACTGCTTCTGCTGTTTCTTTCGAGGCTCTGACTACGGCCCTACTTGTCCTAGCCTCTCGTGTCGGTACGACCACTACCGCTGGCACCCGCTCTGCTGTGCGCTGTGCCACTTCTGCTCACCTCACTCTCGAGGTCGAGATTGCTGCTTTGCATGTTGGTGCATCCTCCTCTGCCCCCTTGGATCCATCTACCTCTTTTCTATCACATCCCCGTTTCCTCGCTCTCGAGCGAAACGTAGCCACCATTCTCCATCTTCTGACCCATATCTATGGCACTCCACCACCATCATCACCCCCATCACCTCCTCCGTCGCCTCCTAGATGATCGTCCCCTCCACCTATTCCTCCAGTGTCCGATACCACCACTATTTTCCTTTCCATCACTTCTTTACCCACCACCACCACTACCGACCCACCACTTCCATCCCATATTGATGATCTTCTACAACCTTTCACCTCTATCACCACCGCCTACTCTCATTGCAAGAAACAAGTCGTTGTGCGAGCAAAATCATTACCCCCACCCTCTTCATCAGTTACTGTATCCCTACCACCCTCCGTTACCACCGACACGCCACCCATCATTCACATCCCCACCGAGCCCACCCATGCACGATCTCGATCTCTTTCTTCAGTTCTGTGCACACCCGTCACCTCTCCTGCACATTCTCCAGACCACACCCCTCAACTCTCTTCCGAGGAGGATGAGGAGCCTTCTGCTCCTGCATCGTGATTTCCTTTTTTTCTGATTTTCCCCTAGCCAGTTTTCCTGATTCATCATGATCATATCTTTTTCAGGCATTGCTGCGATCAGCTTGGGAGTGATCTATATTTTGTGTTTGTGGTCGTGTTATGTGTGTTTCCCATGTTCTTGTCTTTTATGTGCTTGTGTGCTTGTGTGTGTCTTTTGTTTAGTCCGTGTCGGTCTTTATTATCTTTATTTTTCTACGTCTCGTTTTCTGTGTTTTTTTTCATGTTTTTCCATTTCTTTTCCGTGCGTACTTCCCTCCCATCATTCGTTACCCTCTCGCACTTCATCCTATTGCATTGAGGGCAATGCAATGTTCAGCTTGGGAGAGTCGCACTATGTGCGTCAGTCGTGTCTTTTTCACCGTTTTGAGTTTTTTTTGTCGTGTTTTTCTTTTTTTCCTTCCTTTTATTCTCCCTCTCCTAGAGATGACCCCGTATAATGAAACTTCCACTAAACCACACACACTTAGCTAAGCAAAGATAACTATCTTCGCTAACCATAGGAAGCCGAGTTCTGTTGCATTTTATGCTCCGTGGGTTCACTTTGCCTTTTGTGTTGAGTTGTGTGTTGTGCCTAGCTAGTTGGTGTGCTTCTAGGTCGTGTTTTTGTTTTATATGCCTATCTATGGATGACCCCTAGACTATCATGCTTCAATTTTGAATATGCGATATATTGCTTCTACTTTCTGTTTCATTATGCATGAATCATACCATATATGTACGCTTCAAATCGCATGTGTCGGGACTCTACCAATAGGACTAGGATAACCCATGTTGCTTACGCTCTGATCTGCGAAAAATGTCTTTTGCCAAGTGTTTAGAATTCAAATTCTTTTTTGTTTTACTTGGTGCAAATCCCCTCGTCGTGTACTTTACTTTCACTTGGGAGAGTACACAATTTTGCCACTTACTATCACATCGTTCTCCCGCTTTTGGAGAATACGCATTTTCCTACGTCTACTAAAAAAATCAAAAAAAATCAAAAAAAAAAATCAAAAAATCCAAAAACAAAAACGGGGAGAAAATAAAGATTAAGTATAGCCAAAATCCATATATATATATATATATATATATATATATATATATATATATATATGGGTAAAGTGTTCCTAGGGTGCATCCTTAGATTCAATCTAAGGAGTCGCCCCCATTTCCCCCCATCTCCCACGTTTTTTTTTCGGATTTTTTTCATGGGGTTGTTGTTCACCTCGTGGATGATCAACATACCAAATTTCAAGAGATTCCAATACTTTTAGAGCCCCCATATACCCATTGCAACTTCGTGGATTTTTCAGCACGTTTTAGACCGTTGAAATTGCAAGGGGTATATGAAGGCTCTAAAAGAATTGAAATGACTTGAGTTTTGGTATGTTGACCATCCATGATGTGAACAACAACCTCATTAAAAATTAAATCCAATAAAAATGTGGGATATGAGTGAAACTGGGGTCGACTCCTTAGATTCAATCTAAGGAATCGCCCGAGGAACACTTTACCATATATATATATATATATATATATATATATATATATATATATATATATATATATATATATATATATACAAAAATCCAAAACCCAAAAAATTTTGTTGTAAATATCACACCAACTGCCGTGAATAAAGGGAAGGCGAGAATTTGTACCATGTACTCTCCTCCAAACCTACTCAACCCATTTTGTTTTCGAACACACTTGGCATAGGAGCTTTCTAGCAATCATCTCGGCAATCGTGCGGCGATTTCCTAGTTTCTAGCGGTAGAGTCTCGAACATATGACATGTTTCTATTCTTACTCTATTCTCATGCATGCTTGAACTATTATTCACCGCAAACTCGAATTGATTAGATATTTGGGTCATCCCATGGATATGTGTATTTGGAGCTTCATCGCATGATTTAGATAGTTACACCGTTGGCTAGCTCACAGCCACACTCACTCGCTTTTCACTGCGTGAACCCATAACATTAGTAGGAACTCGTATTCCTGGGCTTAGTGTTATGCTTCTCGCGTGCTTGCTTAGTGTGTTGTGTTTGTTTCTGTTGACTCTGACCGGTAATCTAGGATTTCTTTTTCTTCTTCTGTTTCTCTCTTTCTATTTTCTCTCGCCGGGCTCCTAATCTCACTCGTCTTCCCCGAGGACGAGGAAGAGTTCATCTTGGGGGATTTTGATGTGCGTTTATATTTTATATGTTCATGCACGTCTTCTCCGTCGTTTTCCGTCGCTTTTCGTTACTTCGTATCCATTTCTTTGTGTTTTTAGTTTCTTTTCACTTTCGTTGAGTTTATGTGCATTTGCAGGACATTGCTAGCGCATGGGACATATATGGCCAACATCATGAGTCCCTGAAGAAACGGGTAGTGTCGCATGACATCCCGAGAGCCATGCGTCAAAGATGACTATGTATCAGCTCTCAACTGATCGGGTGGAACAGCCACCCGATTGGGTCATGCAGTCTGTGTCAGTGCTGAAGAAGAGACCGTTCCACCCGATCGGTTCAATGATCGGGTGGATGTATGACAGAGTGCGGTTTTGAAGGCCAAAGCTCACCCGGTCGGTTGAGTTGTCTACCGATCGGGTCAGGTATTGTGATCCGATCGGGTCGGCACTTTCAACCGATCAGGTCACCCGTAGCTGCTTCCCAAGCTCAAGAAATCCAAGACTCACCCGATCGGTTCAGTGATCGGGTGAGATTTACCAGAGCTGAAGACATATTTTTCTATCGTTTCACCCGATCGGGTGAAGTCTCATCCGATTGGGTGAGTGTCTGTTTTTGTCTTTTTGTGGGAATATTCCCTGGCATCTTGCCCACTTGTATAAATAGTGCTAGGTTTTCCCAGAAATGCAATCCCCACTTTTAAAGCTGTTTAAAGGAATTTTTCAGCTGCTTCAATTAAACTCGTATTGTAAGTTCTTTGATCTCTTTCATATTTTGATATTGTGTTTATGTTTCTATTTGCTATGACGAACAATTGCTTGATTCAATTCTTATGGTTATATCTTCTGTTTTTGCATTTGCTACCATGTTTTGTGAGTAGTTCTTCAATCTAGGACATTGGTGGAAGCCCCTTCATGGGTTCTTCCTCAAATCAGCCATAGGTCTAGGGATCCGATTGGATCTATGGATTTTGATAGTTACGCGGGGGCATTTCATTGTCATCATCGGGAAAAAGACCGTCTTTGACCGTTGGGTCAAGAGGAAATAAAACGAGAGTTTGATTCTCTAGCCATACCTCACCCCTTAGCGTTGACATTGAGTCCTTGCACGTGGAAACGAATTGGACAAAATGTTGGGAGCGATCGTTGCGAACTTAGTGCTCCCGGAGTCTGATGGTGTTGGACATGGGAATGCCCACCATCCGAAGCCGGGTAGACCTAGCGTATCATCCTGGGCATAGACCGAAATATCAGGCCCATGGGACGCTAGGTACCACTTTTAGAGGCAACGTCTCACCGCCAAACCCTAGCATTCGGTCATATTCCTATCCTTCGGCCGTAATAGTGAGAATCCGTGATTAGGGCGGTAGCCAAAGTCCTAGGTTACCTTTTTACCTTTTACACCTTTTCCATTAGTTTAAAATCATGACAACCAACCAAGAATAGGCTGGCTCATCCACTGGGTGATTTGGTTCCTGAATGTTTGCAAGTACAACACACGCCTTCCCGTGATCGACCCCAAAGCCATACTTCGACACTGTGCGCTTACGGTTTATAAATTATAATTCTAGTATCCCCGCCCAGGTTTGCGTGTCAAACGGGTGGCCGGTCAAGGACTCGTACTAAAGGTTGTCTTTGCATCTATAAAAGAGCAAATAAACTGATTTGGGATTTTATTTTCAAATAACTCAAATCTCATCAGATCTCCTGAAGGGAAAACCGAAATATCTGTTTAAGCCTCTATCGGATATAATATGAAAGACCTAGGCAGAAATTTTGGCTTACAGACATATCATCCAGAAGATGAACACATCATCCAGAAGATGAAACACGCATCCAGAAGATGAAGACATTATCCAGAAGATGAAAATATCATCCAGAAGATGAAAATATCATCCAGAAGATGAAAATCATGTGACACTTAACTTCATACTCCCGAAGTTGATGAAGATACATGGATAATTGTAATACACTAAATACACCAATTGGTTGTATGTATTTACATAAAGACCACGTCCGTTCGCTGGAAGAGGGAAAGGATATCCTAGGTCCTACTTGAGTGTCTTTGAACACTCCTTTATCTGGCCAACTGCATGCTTCTCTATATAGCATCGACAATAAATTTGTTTAACCAGATGTAGTGCAGCGCCTGTAGCACGTCATTAGACCGGAGCTATGCATCTTCTGCGCTACCTCCAAGGGTCACTACTATAAAGGATTATCCTCCATGTTAAATGTATTTGTAGATGCAGGTAATAAAACATCGCGATGACCACCTTGAAGGACATGCCACGTCTTGGAAATCTGCAAAGCATGCGACTAAGGTAAACATCATCCTACCCTTCCGAGAAGCTCATCATCCAAGAAGCAAATCAAGAGTATGCATAGCTACACCCTGAAGTAACTCACAAACACAGTGACGACTGGATCAGAGACTAGAGACGTGGAGCAATCTACCGAGTCTACTGACCATGCCACTTCCCTAGCTCATCCTTGGGAAGTCTACATTAAAGGCGATGAAACAGAGCACACATCTTCAGTTGAACTCCCTTGGATTCAGTATCTGCCATATACGAGCGATACTAGTATAAATGAGCGATGCTTGTATGTTGTATTTTTTTCTCGAAACGTTGTAGATGAGAAGATGTTTAGATGCATAGGAGATCTGCAAGCCTGAAGCTTGTACAGATCAGAGATAGTTAAATGTAGAGTTGTCTCTTTTTTCTTAGCTATGGTTTTTCCCACTGGGTTTTCCATAGCCAATGGTTTTAACAAGGCAACCACATTAACTCTGGATTCAGAAGTATCCACCCCTAGTGATATCCATAGAATAGTGGAAGTTAAAGAGACTTGTAGTCTCTAAATCAGGATCCAGAAGTATCCACCCCTTGTGATATTCATATGCACTATAAATCCTGAAGTATTTATATGTCGAGTTTACAATGATAGATGGATAAGGGGAAGTGTTATGAATATGCATTGTGCCCTTTGGTATTAGGACCTTTGGTATCCACCATGATTGTAAAAGACCTTGGGTATCCATCTTAATCTATATATATGATCTATGGCCTCCACCACAGAGATTGATTCTCAACAAATTTTTCCTTTTACAAAACAAAATATTTGATGGCACTATTCAATTTTATTTGAATTGATCCATATACACACAACAGATTTATAGCATATTATTATATATGATTCATGTTTAGGATCATATTTTATGCTTTGCATCACATATTACTGCCACATTTTCTAGGATAATTTATGATATGTTGTGCGAGTATTAGCTTAATTATTATGAAGATCCTGCGACTGCTCTACTGTTAGATATATAACCTAATGGTGTATGACATCGCTACGTGATCTAAATAATTATTAAGCATTAAATTTGAAGTATTTATCATATTATGAATCTGGATGCATGTGATGCGTTATAAACATGTTTTATAAGCACAAATTTTGCATGACTGGCTAATTGTGTTTTTGGATCGACTGTTTAGTCCCACATTTTACTTTTCCTGCATTTTTCTTTTCCTTTTGAGAGAAATTATAGTAAGAAAAAATATGTAATGCCCAAAACTGATGACCATTTTAATGGAGGCGGAGGCCACTCTTAAAGATGAAGATTTTCAATGGGACCCATGTGGTTTTCATAGTTGTAATTTTCTCTTTCATTTGTGTAAAATGGACTGTAATATGGAACTTTGGGACATTATATTTTTTATGTGGTGATTGGATGATCCACACAATTAGCCTATTCATTATAATTGCCTCTGCATGATATAATTTAAAGTTTATACAATTCATAGAATTGTGCTTATAAATAATTATGCATAATGGCCTATGTCATAATTATTATTTTCAAATCTCTGAATAAATACTATTGGCGATTGGACCCGAAGTTCAACTAAAAATGCCAATACCCTTCTTCCCTTATAAACAAATAAATGAACGAAAAGGGATGCAGAAGTCATTGTTGCCATCTTCTAGACACATGTCTTAAAAGATGAGCACCCCACGGTTACTAGATCCTATAAGATATATGGTCTAACTACAGACCAATATGGATAACAAAAGGATGACATATCACCACTAAGTGATTTCACCTCACGGGACATGATTCTTATATCTAGCCCTAAGTAATAATTCTGTCATAAAAAATAAATAATAAAATCACGCCTGAAGTCGTGACTTGACAGATTAAGGGAGAAACATATAATGAATAAGTATCACACCCTTGCATGTGCCCCCGAGTTATATTTCTTCTTCCATGACTGAAAAAAAGAAGAAGAAATCGGGGAAGCTCACATCTTAATAAATGTGTCTCCCTAGTGAGACCAATGCTTTTTCTTCCAGAAAATGTATAAAAATTGGAAGAAATAAATAGGAAGAGCTTACATCCTCCTAAGTAAGGCTAATGCTTCCTCTCTCCAAGAAAATTATAAATGTGGAGATATAGAAACATGAGGAGCATAGAAATTACAAGGAACATAAACAAAAGGGGGAATGGAAAAGGTATAGCTCGAAAAATAGCAATGGCTAACTAAGTCTAGTAAAGAGCGGCAAAAACTATATATGTCATTAATGTATGCCAAAACAATTGCAAGATTTATATAAAGGCAGTCTAAAGACGAAAGCTGACATAAATCTAGCTATTGTATACTTAGCTATTTTTCGAGCACGTAAAAATTTCGAAAAAAATATTTTGCTTGACTAGCTGCCAAAATTGTCAGTAGTATTGCAATTAAATACCTATACTTTTATGCATTGAAATAAATTGTATGCAAAGTTTTTCTTACATACCATAGTTTGACATAAATGGTTATGTTTTACATAGAAGTATTATTTTGCAATAATTATACTTGCTACAAGTTTGATTTATTGAAATTGTCAAACAAATTGTGGACAAACCATCTACACGATCACTCATGACACATCCTGTAACAAGAATTCCACTCTAACGATAGTCCTGAAGTACTATCTTGGGACGTCTAAATTGAGGATCAAATATTGCAAGTATGTAAACTCCTGAACAAAATGTGAGGATGTCCAGTACTCACAGAAAATATGAAAAAAGAAGAAGTTTCAAGGATATTCTTCAATACAAAATCCATATTGAAACTAATGAAATAAATAAATACCGAATATTCATATACAATGACTAAATGTAATGGCATGAAGACCATAGTTAAGCATTTGAATGTACCTTCAAACGGTCCATACAATATGATATTCAAAGAATGGGAAAAGGAAAAGTTTCAAGGATATTTGTCAATATGAAATCCATATTAAAACTAATGAAATAAATAAATACCAAATATTCGTATACAACGACTCAATTTAATGGCCTGAAGACCATATGTGAGTGTTTGTATGTACCATCAAATGGTCCATACAATACAAGAATGGAGAAAGAAAAAAACAAAGCACATATATGTGCCCGAAATCGTATAAGTTTATACTTTAACACGAGTGGTTTAGACACATAGGATCGGTGATAATGCACTCCATCAGATCACACTCCCATAAAATAATCTGCAGAACACGAAGATTCTTTAGAAGGGTGAATCTCCATTTTATGGAAAGAAAACCAATCTATATTAAAAATAAAATAAGATTTTTTTCCTTGAGAGTACTTGAGCGATTTTTATCCACTCATCGTGAAGGGCCGATAAAGTACTTTACCATACTTATCATCCTCTAAATGGTCATCAGTAGGCCTATTATACGACCGCAGTCCAGCTTTTCTAAAGCTATTAGGACAAATTATCAAAATTCCAAGCACAATGAATAAACCTGTGACATAAATAAAATAATTTGCAACTGGAATAAAAGTTGAACACCCTGAAGTATGTGTTCATACCCAAAATAGATTTGAAAAGTCGATTATTAAAAACGACTTCAATAGATTACACATCCTTTGATTCCATTTGCTGGTGATTGCATGGGGACATGCAATCTTGCATGATGCTTCATAAATAAAAACTCAGACATTATATGAATCAGAGTTATTCTTCGATGCAACTAGCATATGGAACACCACCAAATATCTCTCATTTGAGGATTTTGGGTATGCACTATACATCCCCACAGCACCACAGAGAATAAAATGATGACTTCAACACCGTCTTTGAATCCATTTAGGGTTTTGATGCACCCTAGATACATTGCACCCAAAACGGGAGAGGCGTTAATAGCACATCTTGAAGACTATGCATTGATATGTCCACATTCCCAGTGCTAGGCTCAACTCGTTTGATGCATAAAACCCTACTGACCATTCAAAATAGATAAACAAAAATCTATGATCCGAAAAATATAAAATGTGATAATGAGATCCTGAAGATCCATCATAATCAAGAAAATTGTTCAATAGTTATCGGACGTAGTTACTGACAACAAGAGAATTTGTCAGATCACACATCTCTTCTGCTAATAATCCAGCTAGGATTGACATCACCGAGTGTAACGACTGCTTTTCATGTATCTGGATTTATTATAATATAATATATGTTTTGTTGGATTTTCTCCTCTTGTGTGGTTTTCGACTCCGTAGCTTTCATTTTCGATCGATTCGTCGTATTTTCTCGTTTCTTCCTTAGGATTGTCGATTTCGAAGTATGTCATTCGTGATGGACTTCACAACGGTCGTATCTTACTATTAGATCAAGCCTAGGAGTCTTAGGAATCGATCCCGGGGCCCCGCGCTCCGTATCGGAACTTTTTGTGCTCATTAGCCGGTATAAGAAGGGGCACCGACCGACTAGATGACGATCCAGTCGGTCGGCAATCCTTCTTGGACCGACTAGTTGGCTTTCTAAATTTCTCAGGAGTTACTGTTTATCGTTAGTCGGTCTAAGAACGTTGGTTGACCGACTAGGTTGCAAACTAGTCGGTCGGCAATGCTTCTTTAACCGACTAACACATCATCTAAATTTTAGTATCAGTACTGTTCACTCTTAGTCGGTCTAAGAACGTTCATCGACCGACTAGATGTAAAACTAGTCGGTCAGTATTTGTTCATGGACCGACTAATTCTAAATCATATTTTCGTTCAGGAGTTACTGTTTGCACTTAGTCGGTCTGCGTTGGTCGACCGACCGACTAGTTGCCAAACTAGTCGGTCAGTGGTTGCTCTTTGACCGACTAACCTGTGTTAAAACCCTAATTTCTGGGCAGCCGCCAGCCCATCCTTTTTAAACCTAACCCAAACGTTTTCTTCTTCCTCAACACGACCCAAAACCCTAAAATCTTCCCCTTTGAGCCCCCATCTTCCTCCAAGCTTCAATCCTTCATTCCAAGCCCTAAATCCATCATCCAAACCATCCATTCACTCTATCTACCTCTCATCTACCCCAAAATCTCACCAAATCCATCAAAATCCCCAAATCCCCCAAAACCCTAGTTTCCCCAAACTTCTCCAATCTTTTCCAGATCTGATCCTAGGGTTCTCCGGAGTGTTTCTTCCGCCTCCTCTCGGTAAGAAATCGATCTGCCGTTGTTTTCATAACCTATTTATATTTTTATGAAACCCTAATATAATTTCATGTTGTTTGTTGATTGTTCCCCCATAACAACGATTTCCCCGTAGATTGGCATCCGTGTGACGAAGTGGTCGTCATCCCCGGTGCTAGGCAAGTGAAACTTGCCACTTAGGGTTTAGGCCATGTTTTAGGCCATTTGCTTGTTGTAGGCGTAAAAGAGGCTAGGCGACGAAATGATACTCGCCTAGGCGCAAATTTGGGGAACTAGCTTGACAACTAAGCTAGTTCCGACATATAGCATGTTGCACAATTACCATGTCATGTTTACTTCCCATTAACGGTACGCGAATAAATTGTCATGTCATTGCATTCCTTAAGTGTTGCTGTGATTGCGTAGCTCCGCTACAATATTTGTGTTCCTGGCTCGTGTTCCAGAAGCGAGCCCTGTAGTTGCTAACCCCAACGCTCGATATTGAATTGTGAACTAAGAAACAAGCTCCCGTGCGGGGCAACCCTGGCTCACTTGCTGGGCTCATGTGCAGGGACCCTGGCTTGTTTACGTGTGGGATGGGGTAAGGGTTAAGCGGTCATTCAACTGGGGGTCTGCCTGATCAGCAACTACAGTTGTAAGACGTAAACTCTGGGGTGGGGTAGTGTTTAGTGCCGATCGGTGTGAATGATGAACCATTCAGCTGAAGGGCGTAAACATCTACAAACAACAGTGAAACGTGAATTGTGTTTAGTGTCGATCGGTGTGAATGATGTACCATTCAGCTGAAGGGCGTAAACACTTATAAAACAATGTGAATTGATTGCGATTGTTAGTAGCTTGGCTACTCTTGTCTTGTCCCGATGATTGTTCTCTTGTACAAATTGTCTTGCCATGTCTTGATCGTGCACTCATGTTATAACTGCCATGTCATGCATACTATAACTGCTAGGTTGCTAGTTGCCTTACTTTCAGTTTCCTTGCCCAAGTCTTTTAGACTTGCTGACATGTGCCCCTTTACTCTTTTGGGTGACACATGTTAGATCCTGAGCCTGAGTACCTTGTTGAGGACGAGGTGTTTGCTGACGCCGAGCCCGAGCTTGTGTTTGATGGGGAGTACGTGGACACTGGGGACCAGTCCTAGTGTCTTCGTTGTGTTTTACTTTTTTTTTTGACAGTTGTTTTGTTATCGGTGCGTAGCACCTATACTTTGTTGTCGTTTCTTTTGTTGGCCTTGTTCTGGGCCTTTAGACTCTTTCTTTTAGCCTGGTGGCTTTTCTGGATGTTGGACTTATTTTCATGTTGGACAATATTTCAGATGTGAGATTTTATTTCAGTCTCTCCTTGTATTATTATTGTTGTTCCGTTGTGGTTACATGGACCTGCTTATGTTTTATTGACGCTTATCGAGTTTGGGGCCTCACAGCTCCACTCTCGTGCAGACCTTTTCACGTCTCGCCTCCATTTTAGGGAAGCGGGTCGTGACAGGTTTTAGTGGTGGCCCATGCAGGTCCCTCTGTAACTACGATGTTTGGAATAGCGATAATAATATTAGAATGTCCAATAAACTAAGTTCGACGTCTGATGTCATAAGCTATGAGTCTAATCTGATTCGTTCTCTGTGTCATTAGATGGCAGGAAGGCGTTTCACCCGTGGTGGGGGCAGTGGTGCGCTCCCTCATGATGAGGAGCCTGAGCGGGAACCCACCAGCGGTGAGATGATGCGGATGATGCTCCAGATGATGCAAGTGCAGCAGGGCGTGCTTCTGCAAGTCCAGAATGCTCCACTTGCTTGAGCTGCCCTGGCTCTTCCGGATGCCCCTCGCTCTGAGCCAGGAGCGAAGCAATTTCGGGAGCTGGGTCCCGCATATTTTGATGGTTCTGAGGGTCCTCTGGCTGCCAATGAGTGGATTCGGAACATCGAGGACAATCTGAAGATGGCCAAGATCACCCCTGCTGGATGGGTTGATTTGGCGAAGAGGCAACTCAAGGATAATGCTCGGAATTGGTGGGATGCGGAAGAGAAGATGTTGGTGGAGCCGATAGCTTGGGCTACCTTCAAGGCCAGATTTGAGGGTGAGTTCTTTCCGAAAGCTGCCAGGGAAGAGATGCTGCAGCGTTTTATCGATTTGAAGCAGGGGAGCTCGTCGGTGGACATGTATCACCAAGAGTTCATGAGGCTGAGTCGTTTTGCACCAAAGATGGTGCAGGACGCTGAGGAGAGAGCTCAGAGGTTCCTGCAGGGTTTTGCTTCGGAGCTCCAGAGTTTTGTGACCTCTTCTGACCGGGAATCTTATCAGAAGGTTCTAGTAGCAGCCAAGAGGCAGGAGCTGCTCGTGAACTAGAGGAGGGGGTCTATTGTTGGTGCTGGCAAGAGGCCTGTGGAACATGCGAGAGCTGTGGTTAGACCTGGATTCAGGCCTAATCAGTCTGCTCAGTTTAAGAGGCTAGGAGGGCCTATTCTGAAGACTTGCCATTTCTGCGGCTAGCCTAGCCACATCAAGGATCAGTGTCGGAAGTTTTTGGGCCAGTGTCTGGTTTGCGGTGATGCTTCCCATGTCGCGAAGGATTGTCGACATGCGGATCCACTGCGGAGGGCACCTGTTGCAGCTCATCCGTTGCAGCAGCGAGCGTCTGTTCCTGCTGGTCGTGGAGCAGCTCTTGTTCCGCAGAGGCAGGCTTTTCAGCAGGCTGTTCCGTCGAGGAGGCAGGCTTTTCTGATGACCGCTGCGGAGAGCGAGGCTGTGGATGAGGTTATCGCAGGTAAACCTCAATCTAGCTGTACTTTCCTAGCTGGTTTTGATTGTTAGATTGTGTTATTTGCTTGAACATGGTTGTTTGCTAGACTAGGGTTTGATTGTAAATTGCTTGATTAGGTGTGGTTTTGGTTTGCACATTTCCTGCACGAGTCCTCTTTGACTCTGGTGCATCGATGTGCATCATTTCTCGGAGCTTCGTGGAGAGGCATTCCTTGTCGACGTCCCCTCTTTCCAAGAGTTGGAATATCGTTACAGGGAATGGCATGGTCTCGGTGCATCGTGGTTGCAATTCTTGCCCGTTGGTGGTCTGTGGACATGAGCTTTTCGCTGATTTCATTGTCCACGACATCATCAACTATGATGCAGTTCTTGGGATGGACTGGCTTGCGAGCTTCTATGCTACGATCTACTGTCGGAGGAAGAAGGTGTTGTTCGAGATTCCCGGACATCCAGTATTTGAGTTCTGTCGTGGTAGCAGTTCGCTTGGTCCTGTCAGATTTCGGGCCAGGCCGGTGGAGGCTGTGGCTATGCAGATGGAGTTGGAGTGGCCAGCTGTGGTGCGAGATTTTGGTGACGTCTTCCCCGAGGAGATGTTTGGTTTGCCACCTGATCGGGCTTTGGAATTTTCTATCGATCTTGTTCCGGGTGCGCAGCCGATTTCGAAGGCGCCGTATCGTATGGCACCTGCAGAGTTGGAAGAGTTGCGGAAGCAGTTGGATGAGCTTTCGTAGAAGGGTTATATTAATCCTAGCATGTCTCCGTAGGGAGCGCCGGTGTTGCTGGTTAAGAAGAAGGATGGTTCGCGTCGCATGTGCGTGGACTATCTGGAGTTGAATGCGGTGACCATCAAGAATAAATACCCGTTGCCTCGCATCGATGATATTTTTGATCAGCTTGGAGGTTCGAGGGTGTTTTCTAAATTGGATTTGAGAAGTGGTTACCATCAGTTGAAGGTGAAGAAGGATGATGTTCCGAAGACAGCGTTCAGGACGAAGTATGGACACTATGAGTTCGTGGTTATGCCTTTCGGCGTAACTAACGCGCCCGCAGTTTTCATGAATCTGATGAACCTGATTTTCTACGACTTTTTGGATAAGTTTGTCGTTATCTTTATTGACGACATTCTGATCTATTCGAAGTCGGAGGAAGAGCATGCCTCGCACTTAAGGACGGTGTTGGAGATTTTGAGGAAGCATCGGTTGTATGCTAAGTTTTCGAAGTGCGAGTTTTGGCTGGATAGAGTTGCTTTTCTCGGGCATGTGGTGACTGGAGATGGTATTTCAGTGGATCCCGAGAAGATTCGGGCCATCAGGGAGTGGCCTGTTCCGTCGTCTGCATCTGAGATTCGGAGTTTCCTTGGACTTGCTGGTTATTATCGGCGATTCATTAAGGATTTTTCTCGTATTGCTGAGCCGATGACCAGGTTGACGCGGAAGGATGTTGCTTTTGTTTGGTCGGGTGATTGTGAGAATGCTTTTGGTATTCTGAAGGAGAGGTTGACGACTGCCCCTATTCTTGTTGTGCGTGATCGCAGCGGTGGATTTGAGATCTTTTGCGATGCTTCTGGCAAGGGTCTCGGTTGTGTGTTGCATCAGCACGGGCACGTTGTGGCGTATGCGTCTCGTCAGCTTAAGGTTCATGAGAAGAATTACCCGACGCATGATTTGGAGCTGGCTGCCGTTGTGTTTGCTCTTAAGATTTGGAGGCACTTCCTGCTGAGTGAGAAAGTGAAGATTTTCACCGATCACAAAAGCTTGAAGTATATTTTCACTCAGAAGGAGCTCAACATGCGACAGCGTCGATGGTTGGAGCTTATGGCGGATTATGAGATTGATTTGCAGTTTCACCCTGGCAAGGTGAATGTGGTTCCGGATGCCTTGAGTAGGCTTCCCGCGGTGATGATTTTGACCTCACAGTGGAGATTGCAGCAGGATTTTTGCGAGTCTGGTGTCGAGATTGTTCTTCCTGGGGAGGCTTCGTCGTTGATGTACATGCAGGTACAGTCGACGATCGTGGATCGGATTAAGGCTGGCCAGGCTGAGGATCCAAAGCTGATGAAGATTCAGGAGCAGGTGGAAGCCGGTCTGCGGACTGACTTTTTGATTCATGAGGATGGCTCGCTGAGGTTCGGAGCCAGGTTGTGTGTGCCAGCTGGGGATATCAGAGAGGAGCTGATGGTGGAGGCACACAGTTCGCCGTATTCTGTGCATCCTGGTGGCACCAAGATGTACCAGGATCTTCGTCTGAATTATTGGTGGCATGGTATGAAGAGAAGCGTGGCTCGAAGTGTAGCCAAGTGCTTGGTTTGCCAGCAAGTGAAGGCGGAGCATCAGCGTACGGCCGGGTTGCTACAACCGCTTCCGATTCCGGAGTGGAAATGGCAACACATCACTATGGATTTCGTGACTGGACTACCTCGGAGTCCGAAGCAGAATGACGCGATTTGGGTGATCGTAGATCGATTGACCAAATCCGCGCACTTTATTCCGTTCCGAGTGGGACAGTCCACTGAGGCTCTAGCAAGGAGATATATGGAGGTAAAATTCTTTTACTCTCCGTTTTTATTTTCTTTTCCTAGTTTGGATAGTGATGTAACGTGAATCGTGCAGGAGGTTGTGCGACTTCATGGAGTCCCCGTGAGTATCGTGTCTGACAGAGACACGAGGTTCACATCTCAGTTCTGGCAGAGTTTGTAGAAGGGTTTGGGTACGCGTCTGAGTTTCAGCACGGCGTACCATCCGCAGACGGATGGCCAGTCCGAGAGGATGATTCAGATTTTGGAAGACAAGCTGAGGGCGTGCATGTTGGATTTCAAGGGTTCGTGGGAGGACCATCTGCATTTGGTGGAGTTTTCCTACAACAACAGCTTCCAGGCGAGTATTGGCATGGCGCCTTTCGCCGCTCTTTATGGGAGGAAATGTCGATCGCCATTGAGTTGGGATGACGTTGGTGATCGGGAGTTGTTGGGACCTGAGATGATCGTGGAGGCCGTGGATATCGTCAGGAATATTCGGGAGAGGTTGAGGATTGCTCAGGACCGTTTTAAGCATTGGGCGGATGCTAAACGTCGTCCTTTGGAGTTTCAGCCGGGCGACCATGTGTTCTTGAAGATTTTCTCGAATCGTGGTGTGATTCGTTTCGGGAAGCGTGGGAAGTTAAGCCCGCGATACATTGGACCGTTTGACATTTTGGAGAGGGTTGGCGAGGTAGCTTATCGCTTGGCCTTGCCGCCATCTTTGGAAGGAGTTCACAATGTTTTCCATGTGTCACAGCTTCGTCGATACATTAGTGATCCATCTCATGCGGTGGATTTTTCGGAGATTACCGTTCGCCCCGATATGACGTATGACCAGCATCCAGTGCAGATTCTGGACAGGCGTCAGAAATCGCTTCGGAACAAGATTGTCAATCTTGTGAGGGTGATGTGGCGACACGGCTCACCTGGAGAGTCTACTTGGGAGAATGAGGATGAGATGCGAGAGCGTTTCCCACTTTTGTTTCTGGACTCGTGAGTATTTGGAAATTCCGAGGACGGAATTTTTCTTAAGTTGGGGAGGATGTAACGACTGCTTTTCATGTATTTGGATTTATTATAATATAATATATGTTTTGGTGGATTTTCTCCTCTTGTGTGGTTTTCGACTACGTAGCTTTCATTTTCGATCGATTCGTCGTATTTTCTCGTTTCTTCCTTAGGATTGTCGATTTCGAAGTATGTCATTCGTGACGGACTTCACAACGGTCGTATCTTACTATTAGATCAAGCCTAGGAGTCTTAGGAATCGATCCTGGGGCCCCGCGCTCCGTATCGGAACTTTTTGTGCTCATTATCCGGTATAAGAAGGGGCACCGACCGACTAGATGACGATCCAGTCGGTCGGCAATCCTTCTTGGACCGACTAGTTGGCTTTCTAAATTTCTCAGGAGTTACTGTTTATCGTTAGTCGGTCTAAGAACGTTGGTTGACCGACTAGGTTGCAAACTAGTCGGTCGGCAATGCTTCTTTAACCGACTAACACATCATCTAAATTTTAGTATCTGTACTGTTCACTCTTAGTCGGTCTAAGAACGTTCATCGACCGACTAGATGCAAAACTAGTCGGTCAGTATTTGTTCATGGACCGACTAATTCTAAATCATATTTTCGTTCAGGAGTTACTGTTTGCACTTAGTCGGTCTGCGTTGGTCGACCGACCGAT
Source organism: Scilla litardierei (assembly GCA_030789695.1). NCBI lineage: Eukaryota > Viridiplantae > Streptophyta > Magnoliopsida > Asparagales > Asparagaceae > Scilla > Scilla litardierei. The sequence goes on from CM061135.1 coordinate 74,480,916, forward strand.
TAGTTGCCAAACTAGTCGGTCAGTGGTTGCTCTTTGACCGACTAACCTGTGTTAAAACCCTAATTTCTGGGCAGCCGCCAGCCCATCCTTTTTAAACCCAACCCAAACGTTTTCTTCTTCCTCAACACGACCCAAAACCCTAAAATCTTCCCCTTTGAGCCCCCATCTTCCTCCAAGCTTCAATCCTTCATTCCAAGCCCTAAATCCATCATCCAAACCATCCATCCACTCTATCTACCTCTCATCTTCCCCAAAATCTCACCAAATCCATCAAAATCCCCTAATCCCCCAAAACCCTAGTTTCCCCAAACTTCTCCAATCTTTTCCAGATCTGATCCTAGGGTTCTCCGGAGTGTTTCTTCCGCCTCCTCTCGGTAAGAAATCGATCTACCGTTGTTTTCATAACCTATTTATATTTTTATGAAACCCTAATATAATTTCATGTTGTTTGTTGATTGTTCCCCCATAACAGCGATTTCCCCGTAGATTGGCATCCGTGTGACGAAGTGGTCGTCATCCCCGGTGCTAGGCACGTGAAACTTGCCACTTAGGGGTTAGGCCATGTTTTAGGCCATTTGCTTGTTGTAGGCGTAAAAGAGGCTAGGCGACGAAATGATACTCGCCTAGGCGCAAATTTGGGGAACTAGCTTGACAACGAAGCTAGTTCCGACATATAGCATGTTGCACAATTACCATGTCATGTTTACTTCCCATTAACGGTACGCGAATAAATTGTCATGTCATTGCATTCCTTAAGTGTTGCTGTGATTGCGTAGCTCCGCTACAATGTTTGTGTTCCTGGCTCGTGTTCCAGAAGCGAGCCCTGTAGTTGCTAACCCCAACGCTCGATATTGAATTGTGAACTAAGAAACAAGCTCCCGTGCAGGGCAACCCTGGCTCACTTGCTGGGCTCATGTGCAGGGACCCTGGCTTGTTTACGTGTGGGATGGGGTAAGGGTTAAGCGGTCATTCAACTGGGGGTCTTCCTGATCAGCAACTACAGTTGTAAGACATAAACTCTGGGGTGGGGTAGTGTTTAGTGCAGATCGGTGTGAATGATGAACCATTCAGCTGAAGGGCGTAAACATCTACAAACAACAGTGAAACGTGAATTGTGTTTAGTGCCGATCGGTGTGAATGATGTACCATTCAGCTGAAGGGCGTAAACACCTATAAAACAATGTGAATTGATTGCGATTGTTAGTAGCTTGGCTACTCTTGTCTTGTCCCGATGATTGTTCTCTTGTACAAATTGTCTTGCCATGTCTTGATCGTGCACTCATGTTATAACTGCCATGTCATGCATATTATAACTGCTAGGTTGCTAGTTGCCTTACTTTCAGTTTCCTTGTCCAAGTCTTTTAGACTTGCTGACATGTGCCCCTTTACTCTTTTGGGTGACACATGTTAGATCCTGAGCCTGAGTACCCTGTTGAGGACGAGGTGTTTGCTGACGCCGAGCCCGAGCTTGTGTTTGACAGGGAGTACGTGGACACTGGGGACCAGTCCTAGTGTCTTCGTTGTGTTTTACTTTTGTTTAGACAGTTGTTTTGTTATCGGTGCGTAGCACCTATACTTTGTTGTCGTTTCTTTTGTTGGACTTGTTCTGGGCCTTTAGACTCTTTCTTTTAGCCTGGTGGCTTTTCTGGATGTTAGACTTATTTTCATGTTGGACAATATTTGAGATGTGAGATTTTATTTCAGTCTCTACTTGTATTATTATTGTTGTTCCGTTGTGGTTACAGGGACCTGCTTATGTTTTATTGACGCTTATCGGGTTTGGGGCCTCACAGCTCAACTCTCGTGCGGACCTTTTCACGTCTCGCCTCCATTTTAGGGAAGCGGGTCGTGACACCGAGAATGGATGAATTCACCAGCAGTAGAAACGGTTATTCCTCAAAGAGGCATACCACCATGCTCTAAGGGTAAAATTCCCAAAAAGAGGAAAACACATGAATACCTTAAGTCAATACTACCACAGGAGAATGAGCTTATATCCATATCCTCACCCCTACTAGAATCCCCTAAGGAGGAAAATCTAGGAGAAACTAAAATGAAATTAAATGTTTTATGTACATACTAGGAAGGTTTTGGACAGAAAGAACACAATTGTCGATAATATATTCATGTATCATATTACCACTTACATCGCAAAAGCAATGATAATTATATTAATATCGTTCCACACTCTGTTACGAAAATACAAACATAGAGATTGGCCAAATGTGGAACGATGCAATAAAAGATGATCTGGACCCACTTATGAAACGTGAAGTGTTCGGACCAGCAGTCCAGACACCAAAAGGTGTCAAACCTATGGGCATAATAAGTATAACATAAATAAAAATATAAGTGCAAAATTGTGTGCTATGAGGTACAACCTATAGCTCAAGGATTTTTTCCTAAAACTGCGGAATAAACAAGTGAAATGAGCTTGCCTCACTTATACAAATGATGCATCAGACTCCCCAGTTATTTGTTGCGAATGCCTTATGATTTGTCAAAGGAAATTTTGGATATGCTGCTATTGGATGTTGTGACAGCATATCCCTATGTGTATCTTGATAAAGATAAATTTCATATTTCATTAAATTGCCTGAATGGACTTCCGGACATCTATTCTATTAAATAATAAGAATAATAATATAAAATATTGTACAAATAAGTAAATCACTTGGCAAAGAAAGGATTCCTACTAAGGGTTGTATTTGCTTCTTTATAAAGAGTAAATAACATGGTTTAAGATCATAGTTGTAAACAACTTAAATCTCATCGGATCTCCTGAAGAGAAAACCGAAATACCTGTTCAAGACTGACTATCAAATATGATATGAAAGACCAAGGTAAAAATAAAATAAGTCATGGCTTACAGATTTATCTAAACAGATAAAATCATGTTGATTAAAATTTATACATCCAGAGTGATTTGAAGAAATTACAACAAGGACCAATGTCATCCATTAAGTGCACCTAAGGTAGTACGCTCCTTGGATGCACATAAAGACCCCTTCCATCCGCAGGAAGAGTAGGAGGATATACTTGGTCCTGAAGTCCCTTATATGAGTGCTATTGGAGCACTTATATATCTAGCCAACTGCACACGTCCCGATATAGCGTTCCCAGTAAATTTACTAGCCAGATACAGTACGGTGCCCACAGAGCACCACTGGACTGGAGTTAAGCATCTTCTGCGATACCTCCAAATGTCAGTAGATTTGGACTTACATTATAAAGAATTACCCTCCATGCTTATTCGGCTGCATGTTACATATCTGATCCCCAGAATGAAAAGTCACAAAATGGGTACCCACAGTGGGACAACCATCTACGACAGATCTGCAAAGCAAACTATGAAAGCAACATCATCCTGTCATTTCTGATATCCTCACCATTCCAGAAACAAGCCAAGAGTGTGTTTGGGTGCGCCTAGTGGAACATCACATCCCAATGACGACTGGCTAAAAGGTTGGCATTTTGGAGCTGACCAGATAGTCTGAAAACCAAGCCACATGCTTACCCCACTTTTGAGGAGACCATATCAGAGGTGACAAAACAAAGCACACATCTCCAGAGTTTTTAGATTCTGCAACTGCTTAATGGTGGCGATATTTGCAATTTGTATATATCTTCAGAATGTTGTAAATATAAATGATGAAAAGCGCCTAAGAGATCTGAAAGCCTAAGAGCTTGTACAAATCAGGGGAGTTAGAGGGTATTTGTACGCTTTTCCCTTAGCTATGGGTTTCCCACTTGGTTTTCCATAGCCAAAGGTTTTAACGAGGAAAATCCCATTAACTCAGGATCCTTAAGTATCCACCCCTAGTGATACTCATATGATGCTCAGAATCTCGAAGAATTCATGTGCAGAGTTCACACTTATGTCTGGATAAGGGGAAGCATTGTAAATAGATAATGATGTGCGCGTGGATAAGATTGTATCTATTTGAGAGTTTGTATCTTATCCATGTATGCAGTCTCTCATCCCCAATAAATAAAGGCTTGGGGTCTCCCACAGAGGCTACGCTTCATAACATTTTTATTATTAATTGTTTTATTCCTTTTATTTTATTTTCATTTTGGTGTTTTAGCTAATGGGTTTTGGAATTTCTACAGAGTCGAATTCAAATATGATTCAGATCCGATTCATGTAACAACTCTTTCTACCTCCATGTTTCTCCCCTTCCAATCGGACATAAAAAAATAAATATAAATATAACCAGAATCATATGTAAACGAGAATTCTTACTAAGCGAAGGATAATGTAGCTGACTTCAACTAAAAGACTATTAACCCACTGACCATTATCAATTCTAATCAAATTCTTATATCTGCACATACATCGCAATCCCCCCCAAACACAAACACAAACACAAACACACAGGTGCAATCTAACATAAACTCTAATCTAACACAACTATCATCCAACATATACATGTACATATTTGAACCACATAAATTAATTCATATTCCTATATTACTAAGCTATCATATCTCTTCTCCTTCTATTCTCTCATTAATCCTTCTCCATCCCCTTCGTTCTTCAACCCAGGCATACCTCCTTTTGTTTTCTCGTCACGACATCCTAACGGTGTTTTCACCAAAATCTATCTACTAAGGTGACCTTCGCGTCATCATTTCGACGAACCTACAAGCAAGTTATCTGCATCCTAAATTTGACTTTATTTTTATTATTTTTATTACAATAATTTTATGATTGTTGAAATTTAAATTAAATTTAGATATTTTTAATATTGAGTATTTATATAAATTTTCTTATTTCTCGACTTGAATTTTTTTAATTCTTTCTTATCATCATTATATAAATGTTCTATTATAAGTGGTTTCTTGCGCTTATGCTTATACTTGGCCAATACTTAAATTTTCTCATAACATGATTTTAATATGATGTGTGTCAGTTTTTTCAAATATTGTTTTTACTATCATTATTGTTCATTGTATTTATTTTTAACAATATTCATTAGATAATTAAGTTTTTTTTCCAACTTTTGTTGACTGCGGCTCTATTGGGTTATAACTGGTTGAGTTTGTTTTCATGAAAAGTCTCTTTAGTTTATTAGGATAAAAGACATGGAATTGCTAGCTAATTAAACATGGATCTGATATTTATTTTGTTAGAAGTATGTGGACTGTCTGCTAAGTAAGTTATGAAGTTCTTCATCTCATGGCTTCAAAGAAAATAACATTTAATTAACTTTGTAGCAAAGGACATGATAAGCTTGATTTATATCAACTGAATATAAGAATATATACAATCATGTTGACATTTTGAGAACATATAAAACTATATCATATGATTCTTGATATGATGACAAGTCAACATAGTTGACATGACATCACGGGGTTTGGGAAAAGTCAAGCCTCAAAGGACGTGCACTACAGGAAAACCGACTGTTACTGACGACAAAAGCCATCAGTAAAAGTCAAATTGCCATCAGTGAAAATATTCGTTGACTACATCTTTCCATCGCACTTCTATCAGTGGGTGGTGGTAAGTAATACAATTACTGACAGACGCCGTCAGTGAGAATGCCCTGACGATGACTATTCACCGTCAGGGATATTGTCTTAATGCTGGTTGCCGTCAGCGTATATTGTTATATCGCTGACGGACCCATCAAGGATAATTGTGATATCACTAACAGCTACCCTCAGCGATATCTTCCTTATTGCTTACGGGCATGTCAGCAATAATTTTTATATCGCTGATGGTAACCGTTAGAGATAATTCTATTACCACTGACGGATACCGTTCATGATATCTGTTGGCCTAAGTTAGCTGATTAACTAATATCAAAATGTAATTTTGATGATGCCAAACAAGTCAATGGCTCTAATAAGTCTATCTAGTGAGTTTTCGATCAAAAGGAGATCAAACGGAGCTAAAATGGGCAAAACATAGATTGGCACAACCATGCAGAAACCAACACGATGTGCGGGTGTATCAGATGTATCCGACACGCAAGTGCCAAAGTGACATGGCCGTACGGACGTATCAGATGTATCAATCGTGCAAGTTTCAAAGTGACACAACGGTGCGTGCGTATCAGATGTATCAGACATGCAAGTGTCAAAGTGACACGCCGTGCGGGAGCCAACACGGCCGTGCAAATGAAATAATAACCTTGATAATTTCCTGCAGAAGCCAACACGGCCATACAGATTGACACACGGTCATGTTACATGATGCGAAAACCCTGAACAAGCTACTGTTCACTTGGCACGACCGTGTGACTTGCAACTCGGTGGTGCCATGCATGCTGAAATCCAGATTGGCCTAACTTTTAAGAATTTGACCAGTCAAATGCCCAAATTTGACTTCATATGATGGTTAGGAGTTCATATTAATGAATAAGACTAATTTGTTGGATAATTTCCAATTAGCACAATATTTTTTTGATGATGATCACATCATTATATAGGTGCTAATGACTCTACTTATTTTGTCTCAGATTTACATTTGATTATCTTGATTGGAGACAATACAATAGGTGATGGGTTGATGATTCAAGGCTATGGAGTAAATCATTGCATGAAGCCTGAAGAATTCAAGTGTATTTTCATTTTATTCTTCATGTAAATTTTCTTTTCTTACATAGAATATTTGTAGCCTTGAATAGATGTGCACACACTCTTATATGCATCATTTCCATCATAATCTATCTTAGAAATCATCTATAACCCATACCATTTGGTCCCATGCTAATAACACTCATTATAGTGTATTTTGGAGCAGGAGAGATGCTTGGTGAAGGGTCACCAGATGTCTGCCATGTCAACTTTTGGCTAACTTGACATGTCTATGACTTAGTCGTCTGAAGTTCTATGACCAGCGTCTAAACAGTTCATCAGACGTGTGGGCCATGAATTCCAGTCGACTTAACATTGTGAGGTTTTTCTTTTGAATTTTCTATTTTTCTCAGCCCTATTTTTCAGTCGTCTGAAGTAGGCTTGCCAGACAACTAAACTATTGATCAGCCGTCTGGCAAGTGTGCTACAGACGATTGGTTGCTTGGAGATTGGACTTTATATTTTTCTTCTATCATCTTTATGCCAGACGTCTGATTTTATGTTTCCAGATGTCTGAGCAGTTGATCATACATATGGAAACACTTCACCAGACATTTGCTGGCTTGAAATTCTGCCCGTTTATAGCTGTTGGGTGTACTTTTTGATGTTGGTTTCTCTCGGGTTTTGAGCCGATTTGAGAGGGTATTTATGTTCGGTTTTGAGGGTGATTTTGGCAACTATAGATCGTTGAATAGAACTCATTCTTAGAGCCAAAATCCAAGAGTATATTTCTTTCTCTCATTTTCTCTTTCCCTTGGCTAAAATGTTCATGCATTGATCATGCATCTAGAGAGCGAGTTTTCCACGTACATGAACTTCTTCATCAGACACTTGGTGATTTCAATCTTTCATGCCTCCACACACACACATTGGTAAGATCTATTCAAGGCATCGTTAAGATTGTATTTCTCATTTTGTTTCTTTTTGTTACGACACCTAGTTCTTGGGTTGTGAGAACATTGTGGGGGGTGTACTCCATTTGGAGGGCTTACCCCATCACCTTGGGGGATTACTCCTTGGTATCCTGGTTTAGGGATTGTACTTGTGAAGAGTTTTCATGCCCCGGTTTTTGGAGCATTAGTGGAAATCGGCCACTCAGTTTTGCGAGGGTTGGACTGGAGTAGGATCGTCGATGTAGAGATCCGAACCAAGATAAAATTCTGTGTTTGTGATTGCATTCTCTAATTGTTCGTTTTGTTTTTGCAATTATTATTCCATATTTCTTAATTATTTTTAATTAGCATTTTAATTGCCAATTTTTAATTAGCATTTTAATTGCCAATACACTAATCAACCCCGTCACTGTTGCTTAATGTACAAGAATCATCTACATAATTTCCTTATGGTTTCCAATTAAAGGAATTCATCCAAATAAAAGAGCAATCAAGATGATTTAAATTGAAGATTTAGAGCTTGACTTGAAGATTAGGGATTTTAATTGAAGAGGAATTCTAATCTTCTATAAAAGCAAGAGACCCCTCCATTGGAGATGCATCCATCTAGTCAAAATCTTCAGAGACCAATCATCCTCCTTGCTAGTCGGAAAACATCTCATCCATCCAAGCTTCAAAGAGTTCATCAAGTTAAAGGAAGAAGGAGTTCTACGGATGACGCTGAAAAGTGCATAACTTTCTCCACAGAGCTTAGATTGACGAACCATTTTTGCCAAGACGATAAAAAATTTGCGCTATACGCTACTAATCACTCCATATTTTACACCTTTTTTCTGCATGTTTACATGCCGTTTTGATCGCCTATGTCGCGTTTTCATGATTATTCGACAATATTGCGATGCTTTTCACTATTTCTTGTTTTTGTCGTATTTCAGGAAATATGGAGCGATTTGGAGCGAATTTGAGATCAAGGGATTTGCAAGTGCTTAGGAGTGTCACTCACGGCTCATTTGGGGGCTTATCAGTGATGGAGGATGATCAGAAGAGGAAGGAAATCAATAGGAGCGACGAGGTGGTAAAAAGAAGAAGAAACAGGCATTTCAGCACATCACTCGGCCGAGCATAACAGCCACTCGACCGAACAAGAAGACCCACTTGGCCGACCAGAACGGATGCACGCACAGATTTTTTCAGCGTATACTTGGCCGACCGAAGAAAGCCTACTCGGCCGAGTGAGAAAGAGTGGTACAGGGAATTCGTCCAGAGCAGAGGCCGAAGTTACTGTAATTTTCAGAGATCCTTTGGAGGCCTATTCGGCCGAGTACGAATGCTCACTCGGCCGAATGATGAAAGCCACTCGACCGAGCCACCCCCCGAAGGCAGACCCTGAAACATCCGAAGTTACTGAATTTTTACAGGGTTTGTCACTCGGCCGAGTGACAAGGTCACTCGGCCGAGTGAACCGCTTCGCCTGCTGCTAGGGTTGCGATTTCTGGGCTGCACAGGGGCAGTTTGGTCACGATTTTTTGGGCGATTTTAGAGGGTATTTAAACCCAGTTTTTGCCCTAGTTTGGAGAGCTTTTGAACAATTAATTTTTAGACTTTCTTTTAGGAATTTGACGGCTACTCTTTGGTGAATTCTCAGCTGGAAATCATTGGCATCTACATTGGTTTGTTTATTCCTATTAAAAACTTGATTTTTATGCTTTATTTCTCTTTTGCAATGAATTGTGCCGATATTATTATTGGTTTTTCTAAGATTTGCATGATGTCTAGTGAGTAGTGCTGTCGTCCTAGGGCGTAGGGATGAACCCTATGACCCTATTTCTAAATTGTGATGAATTTGTGGAATTGTTGCTAAAATTGATTAGGGTTAGGTTGTAATTGATTAATTACAGATAGCTAGGAATTCATATCGATTGGGATTTGCAAGAGATTGGATCCCAATTGATAGGAAGTCCTAGATATTCGATTTAGATTGACAATTGGATTTCTCTAGATTTGGTTTACAAGAGATTGGACCAAAGCTAGGATTTTTTTAATTGTGAATCTACACCAATATTCATTTGCAAGAGATTGGACGGATAGGAACTATTATAACCGAGGTCATAGCTTGAGCGTGCACGAGAGTGGGCTCGGGATACGATTGAACAATGATGTCATTCTTCACGCTAGCGGCTTAGGCTATGGTTTGCATGAGAGTGGGCCCTATCCTAGGTTTGCTATAGACCGGTAATAGCGCGAGAGCGTGAGCTTGGTTCTACGTTAAGTTGCGATTAGTTCACCTATATTCAAGCTTAGCAACAATGAAACTTATGCATCATAAGGATGAGAGAAGGTCCGTAGTGGGGATTCCCTATCCCTAGACGTTTTATTAAATTGATATTTCTCTTGATATTTGAACAATTGTGACGGTTATACCCAGAAATATTCTCGATTCTCTTGATAGCTAGGTGATTGGAAAGAGACACGGTCATTTGTCCTCCCTGAGTTCGATACCCGCTTGCCGCTACACGGTGAAGTTGCGGTAAAACTACAAGTTGTTTTTCGGGTGTACACTCGGACGCGATCAGCTACTGTCATATATCACCACACACTGTTGTATGCTCCATCACGCGCTCCTTGCATAGTGCCTTGCTACAAGCATCACCACTATAACTCCATAGCAGCACACCCTTTTCCCTTCATTCTTCTTTATTGTGCTACTACTAAACATGGCCATCAACTCCACTTGATCCAATCTATCTACAACTGAACACCATTAACGTTGATATCGCGTGTTGGGGGATCATCACCCCTGACCTTCTGATCATGAAATGCAAAGCATAAACATAAGAATATGAACATCTAAATTACCATTATAGCTCCATGGTAGTACACCCTTTTCCCCTCATTCTTCTTTATTGTGCTACTGCTAAACATGTCAATCAACCCCACTTGATCCAATCTATCTACAACTGAACACCATTAACATTAATATCGCGTGTTGGGGGATCATCACCCCTGACCTTCTGATCATGAAATGCAAAGAATAAACATAAGAATATGAACATCTAAATTACCACTATAGCTCCATGGTAGTACACCCTTTTCCCCTCATTCTTCTTTATTGTGCTACTGCTAAACATGTCCATCAACCCCACTTGATCCAATCTATCTACAACTGAACACCATTAACGTTGATATCGCATGTTGGGGGATCCTTATCCCTGACCTTCTGAGCATGAAATGCAAAGCATAAACATAAGAATATGAACATCTAAATTACCACTATAGCTCCATGGTAGTACACCCTTTCCCCCTCATTCTTCTTTATTGTGCTACTGCTAAACATGTCCATCAACCCCACTTGATCCAATCTATCTACAACTGAACACCATCAACATTAATGTTGTGTGTTGGGGATTATCACCCCTGACCTTTTGAGCATTCAATGCAAAGCACAAACATAAGAAGAGAAACATCTAAATTTACATGGTTCAGTTGTCCAACCTCGGCCTAAATATACAGGGCACACCATAATAAAATCCACTATGGCTAAAGAATATACATGATCATATGATATTTGCTCCTATCCGTTCTTAATTGCTCTTCCTCTCCCCTCAAACTATCCTATTGAGTCCCATCTTTTGCTTTTGCAAAAGAGGCTATATTGAAGAAATAAAATCCCAACACCATCTCTTCTTTCCAATGAGAGAGTTATTTATAATATGATCAGAGACCTATCTTAGCACCACTCTATTAAATTATTTACTTATAGCCCACAAGACTAAATAACACTGGGTCACTTGACTCTTGTGGTTTCACTAACCATAGCATGTCATAATTTTGCTTTTGGATGTTAGGCCAGATGCAAAACACGGCCAACATATGATTCTCTTAAATTATTAAAAAAGATAATGTAGCAATAACTACATAAAACATAGGAGAACAACTCTCTTTGCCGACCTGAACACAAGCACATAAAATTAGAAAACCCAACATATAATTCATGTATCAAAGGACTATCCGCTCAATGATACGAACCATCTTTCTAAGTGTATGCATATGTTACAGGCACTACTACATCATTGCGTGCATGGTGCTTAATGGACACATGAGTTTGCATTCTTTAGAAGATTCTCAAGGATCCTATTGTAAATAAGCTCTAGAATGTTCCCGTATATTCCAGTAATCTCGTATAAGAAGAGTCTAATATAGATATTTATAGAGAAGATTCTAGAGACTCATCGTATATCATTGGATAACAGAAGTTTCTAGAAGCCAAATCTCCATCATCCAATATATGAGAGCCTTAACTATAATTTGGGTGCATGTGGAGATGATTTGTATACAAAAGAACCAACAAGCAAGCAAGCTAGTGAAGGCTATATAAGCTCTCCAATTCCTTGTTTTTTTCTTGAGTTCTTGAGTGTCTTGTAAGTGCAAGAATTAGAGGGAAGGCTTACTTAACCATTCTAACAGAGGAAAAGTGAGCAAAGTGTCACACATGATTAGAGAGGTCAAGTAGCCAAATAATCCATTCGTGACACATCACTGCCCAAATATTTGAGTATCACCTTATTGAAAGTATGTAATTCACAGTGAACTTTTCAAAGTGGAAGAATGTTCTTATTTTTCCACTTTTAATCTTTTATTTTCTTTCCCTTTTTCACTCTTTTTGTCCTTCGAGGGCAAATTGATTGAAGGTAAGACTGGTAGTAGATATCCAAAATATTCAAATCATCTTCATATTCATATCTATTTATACAAAGGGAATCATGTAGATCAGGTGCAAGACACAAAAGGGTGGGCACATAGAAAGTACAAGCCCATGTGTGGCTTGTACTTTCCAACTTTATGTTTCTTGGCACCTGATCTATTAGATCAGGTGCCACCTTTTCTACATTATTCTATTATACAAATAAAGATAGCAATGATTTGTATTCAACTATGTAAATTATTCATTTGTGTGTTACCTGATTTAAGCAAAATCGATCGGTTATTATGGCATTCGCTCGGTTTAATATCCTTTTCACATTCAGTTAATATATATTATTTATATATGTTTAATATTCACAAAATTACTATTACTTTTGCATTATATCATTACTATATATTTATAAAACAATATTTAAATATTTTTTTTGTCATTGATAAATTTTATTGCACAACCAACATGCCAAAGCCCTCGAAGAGAAAAGTACAGAGAACGGTTACTGCAAAAAAGTAGCACAAAAGAAACAACAAACTACAAACTTAGAAGGAAAGAGCACAAAATGAATGAAACTACTTAATCGTCCCAAAAGTTTCTTAAAAAGTTGTAAGCTTGAACCAAACCTTCCTTTCTCCTTTGCATTATTGTAACTTAACGCACATGAAGCCAGAAAAGCTCTACCAAGCTGCTTGAGGACAAGTATTTCTCTCGGAAGGTTTGTTGATTATGTTCCCCCCAGATGAAGTTAGTATATGTTATGAATCCAATTTTCAGAAGCTCGCCAGCCATTCTATTCTCCTTGACAAATTTTAGAAGCCAATCAACTTCATCATAGTAAGTGGAAAATCTGTGTTGCAAGTTTCATTTCTTTGTAGAAATATTCCAAAAATTCCTTAAGCAAACACACTCAAACAAAATGTGATCATCCTCTCCTTTGTATAGCCATAAAAACAACACGAATTGGTCAAATGATGACCCTTCCTCTTCAAAACATTCAACGTGAGGAGACCCTCATTGAAATCCATCCAATCAATAAAAGAGTATCTTTTTATTTGAGATTTAAGACACACTAGAGCCATCCACTTGACTTTATCATTAGGGGATCTTAGAGCATTCCATGATCTTCTAAAGTTGAATTTATTAGTTGCGGAGTCTCAACCATGTGAATCACCACATCAAGTGAAATGGTGATAATAATTGTTAAGAAAACTCATTGCATGCAGAGTACGTGATGACATGGTTTCATGCAAATTCCACCTCCCATGAGTGTAAAAGTTGCATACTATATCATTTAAATTTCCTATAGCTCTGAAATTGCTCGGTTGCCAACTTTACAAACAAGGGGTTGTAAACCCAAGGATCCTACCAAGTAACAATATCTGTCCACAAGCCTACAACACATATACAATGTAGGCTCATAAAGTCCCTTAAGTCAAGCATTCTTCACCAACAATATGAGTAGACATGATAAGAAGATGTCCAGATATATTATAGCTCCCCGTAAATATACCCCTTGAACCCAACGGCACCAAAGAGACTCTTTGAGAGTAATCAATCGCCAAAAGAGTTTCACCATTGCAACTAAATTGATTTCTTTCATTAATCGTATATCCACAACTCCTTTAGAAAGAGGTTTACAAATTTTCTTCCAAGAAATATTGTATCATATCGATTGGGAAGACCCTTTCCAAAGAAAATTTGCTAGCATACTTTTCACTTTGTAGACACCCTTTTATGATGTTTAAAACAAGAAATCCAAAATATATTCAGCTCCCTTATAAATATTTTAATAAGCCCAACATTCAATTCTAATCTTGATTTTGTCAATTAAATTGTGACGCACTACATAAGTAATATGACGGGAAGACATATGAATGTCTAAATATCTTATTAGGAGAGCTCCAATGGAGTACCCCAAATGCATGAATTTTCTTCCACAAAAGGACTACCTGTCGAGAAAAAATTAATATTGTTGATGTTTGCCTCTGAGCCAGAAATGGACCCAAAATGTGTAATTATATGCTTGATATGCTCCGCTGAATGGAGATCCACATTAGAGAAAATCAAGACATCATTTGCAAAGAGTAAATAAGACACCATAGGTCCTCCATGAAGAGGAAGGGAAATAAGGCCTATAAGCACATTTCCATTCATTATAAAGGAAAAAAACTTTCATGCATAAATTGAACATCAAAGGAGATAAGGGGCACCCCTGCCAGATACCACCTTGGCTCTTAAAATATCCATAATTTGAACAATTGATCATAACACTTAAGGAATGCGTTGACAAGCATTCATGGAGATAACTTTTTCAAACCAAAACACACAAGAAGATGAATGATGAAGTCCCATCGCAATCTAGCATAGGATTTTCTGAGATCAACTTTAACACAAAATCGCTTAGGACCCCTTGATAGATGCATAGTGTGAACTAATTCATGGGCAAGTAATGTTCTCCCCAATTATCTACCCTTAACAAAGGCGGATTGGTTATGATTAACGAGCTCTGGTAAAACCTTGGATAACCTATTCACACGACTTTTTTGAGATCAACTTTAACAGAAACCCACTTAGGACCCCTTGATAAATGCATATTATGAACTAATTCATGGGCAAGTAAGATGTTCTCCCTAATTATCTCACCCTTAACAAAGGCAGATTGGTTTATGACTAATGAGCCCTGGTAAAACCATAGATAACTGATTCGCACAGATTTTAGAGATGATTTTGTAAAAAAAAAGTTACACAAAGAAATCGGGGAGTTAAAAACCACCCCTTTGATCTCCCTGGATGAAATGTCATCAATTAAGAAAGAATTTTTCCAGTGAAGTTAAAATAGGGGGCTCGATCAGTTGAGGATGGAGTAAACAAAGCTGAAAAATAGTCATCTGATAGGTTCCCAATTTCCTTGGTGCTCTTAACAATGTTGACATGGTCATCTTGAATCTAATGAATTGAATTAATGGCAGAATGGGATGCGACGGATGCATGAAAATACTTGGTGCATTTATCCCCATCTTTTAACCAATCTACTATAGATCTTTAGCGATAAATACTTTTAAGAATTTAATCCTCCAATGCCACTTCCATTCTGGCGGACTTCTCTTGCATTTGAAAGTCATGATCTAAATGATTTTTCTAAAACTCATTTGAATATCATGTAATTTCATCAACACTTCCTTATATCTCTTCCTAACATCATCAAACTGCGTTTTGTTCCACTCTTTGGGAGCACTTTTGACCGCTTGTAATTTTTAAAAAGGACAAACATAGGTTGGCTTTCAATACTAACATCCTAAGCTTTTTTAACCACCGCTCTGATGCTTTCATCTTGGAGCCCCATGGTGAATAATTTAGAAGGTTTGGGTCCATTTGGAACCGACGGATGGAGATCAAACACAAGAGGACAATGATCCGAAACCTTGGGCAGATAGGGAAATTAAAGGAAGCATTATGGAACTGTAAGAAACACTCCATATTTCTAAATCCTTTATCGATCTTACTCGTAATAATGTTTCACATCCTGATGGTTGTCCCAAGTGAATTAGACTGGGCGATAAATTTCTTGAATACATGCATCTAGTACACAATCATTAAATCTTCCAATGTCAGTGAGAGAAGTCGGGGTGCTTCCCGATTTTTTCATCCAGTCATTTGATGGCATTAAAATCTATAACCCCATGTTTTGATTTACAATGTATTATATTAGGCATTCCAATCGCATATAATACTTGTATTTTTCTAAATTTTTGGGGAATTTTCCATAATTTTTAAAAGATTATAATAATACTAAAACTTATTTTAATACATTTTCAACTATATTCTAAATAAACATACTATGTATTATGTGTGTATACTACATGATAAACTACATGGTATTATATGTAAATATATGTATTAATATTTTTATAAAAGGGAAAGTCCTAATTTTTCCTAACATGCCACATCATCATACATGTGTCATTTGCTCCATACTTCATTTACCTATTTTTAAAACCTATTTTTTTAGGATGACACCTACCCCTACACTAATCCATCCTAAGGATGGGTCATTATACACATGTCATACTCTTCTTGATTTCAACGGGATTAGGAGGGAAGAGAAATATAAACGAGAAAAAGAAAGGAAAATAGAAGAAAAAGGAAAAAAAATCAAAGATTAACTCTCTTTCTCTCTCTTTCTCTACTCTCTTTCCCTCCTTCATGTCCAAACCCACCATCGCCTTTCTCTCAAGTAGTGTAACACCAAACCGATGAAGAAAGATTAGAAGAAGGGGATCACCTCTCTCACTCTCTACAATTTACACAAGGTATGGATTCACAACTTGAATGTATGAGTACTATACTTAGATTGTTTAATCCAAGTTGTCATTTGTAGCATGCTGCTTAATGTTAGTTTTCTTGCATGTGGCCATGTTAATGTTAGATTTGTTATGTTAATATTTGTAATACAACATGTTACCATGTTGAAATTAGAAATTTAGCAAGTGTACATAATTAGATTATGTTGTTTACCATGTCATATACTATGTTTAGACCATGTTATTATTCACCATGTTTTTGGTGTTGGACTATGTTGTTTATTATATTTAAAATTCACAACTTGGAGTTTGAATGCTAATAATCACCATGTTGCCTATTATGTTGGTTACTAATCTGCATGCTACTAGTCACAATGTTTATGATATTTCATTTAATGTTATGTCATATTTTATGTCATGTTTAGAATGTTTCATTTATGCCATGAAACTATGCTTTATACCTTGAAACTATGCTTATGTTCTAAAGATGCCATGGCACCATACTTATGTTCTACATATGCCATGACACTACACTTATGTTTCTACATATGACATGACACTATGCTTATGGTCCTTTATGCCATGTATGTTTCTTTATGCCATGCCAAAATATCATGATGGTGTCCAATTTCCTTATGCCATGCCATTATGTATACATTCTACCTCAAGATCATGATGTTTCCTTTACGTATATGATATTTTTGTGGTGTTGCCATGATTAAAATGTTTGACTAATAGCATGAAGATTATGTTCTACTTATGATGCTTATGTTGTATATCATGTTGAGCCTGTGCTACTTCCCTTATGCATATGATGACACCATGACAAGGATGTTCCATTTCATGCCAAGACCATGATGCGTATATGTCAGGATACTGTGATAAATTCTACTCTCGTGATTGTGAGAATGTGTTGTCTTTTACTTCATGCATAGATACGGAGTAATGGGTTAAACTCAGGGTTAGGGGGTGCATGAGCGACAATACCATCATGTTGTTCATACCTCTCCAAGAGTTGAGGCTTTGGAGTAGGCTTTCTACCCCACGGTGGGGTGGGGGCGTGTGTTCTTCGTACCACACAGGTGGCGTTCTCCTCCTGTAATGAGGGTGTTATCATTTTACATACCACTTCAGGGTGGCATTCTCCTCCCGTAAGGGGGAGTGTGTTTATTATTGGGATGGATGGATCTCACTGCATATTGCACTCTTTGACCAAGAGTTTGTACGATCAATTTGAGTGTGCTTTTCTTTACTAGAGTAGGTTCACGTGCTAACATTAGACTCCGTCTAGACGATGGCATAGATTTGACATCGATAGAGTTGTTAGGTCACTCATACAGGGACACATTTAATTTACCAAATTTATTTTTGTCATTACTACTAGCTGTAGATTCCTTTCAGTATTCATCTTATGCTATTTTATTTTTGTCATTGAGGCTCATCACATGTCGTCATTCATGCATAGAAATATTATTTATTAAAAGTGCTCCTTTATTACCCACATGATGCTTGATGCCATAGTTGTATAAAACAATCTTAAATATAGTATTTCACACTTCAGATTGTGTTTTCCTTACTGGACGCGTGTCGACGTGTCCATCAGCCCTTTTCCCTATGACGTGAATATGAGAATACAGAGCATGTCTTTCCCCAGGAGACTATCCATGACCTTGAGTTTAAGGTCGAGCCCTCAGAGGGAGATTTATTTGAGTTGACCACCGGGGCTAGAGTGGTCCTCCCAATGTTTTTTTGTATGGCATGATTTGTACATTTTTGGGTGTAGATTTCATTTGGGGCCTGGACTTCTTATATATTTTGTTACTGGGCTTTCT
Organism: Scilla litardierei; assembly: GCA_030789695.1. Classification (NCBI taxonomy): domain Eukaryota; kingdom Viridiplantae; phylum Streptophyta; class Magnoliopsida; order Asparagales; family Asparagaceae; genus Scilla; species Scilla litardierei. The sequence continues at coordinate 74,499,226 of CM061135.1, forward strand.
AATGAACTTTTGTGTTTTCATCGAATGTACTTCTTATATATATTTGACTCTGTGATCTCTGTGTTGGAGCATGTATATTTATTGTTTTATTATCTATTGTCTGTCCCAACATTCACAGTGGCCAACAATAATGTATGATATCATAATCATGATGGGTGTGCTTAGACCTAATGTGTCAAACCCTTAGATCTGAATATTATCGCGACCTTGTCACTTTCCATTAACTAGATGGTCTTGGAAAAGTTTGTATTTCCCAAGTATTTTAGATAACGGGGTGTGACAAAATCCCCCAGAATAATCCAAGTCTCTTGAATTGCAGTAGACATAGCAATCATATTCGACCATAATAAGCATCTCTTTGAAGTATTGTTAAATCCATAAACATCAATGAGATAAAAAGGAGTACCTGATCACACACTAGAAACATAACCATGAATAAGCTAAGCAGTTTCCTCCTGATAGGCTCATATTTTACACCTTTTTCAGTATATTTGCATGCCATTTTGATTGCTCATATCGCGATTTTCATGATTATTTGACGATGTTTCGATACTTTTCGCTATTTCTTGTTTTTCGTCTGATTTCAGGAGATATGTAGCTATCGGGTGCAATTTGGAGCCTAGAGGAATTGCATGCATGCCAGAGAGTCGCTCATGATCATATCAGAGAGTTAACGGCACTGTAGGATGAGTGGAAGAAGAAGGGCGTCGAAGGAATGGACGAGGAAGCGAAAAGGAGAAGAAATGAGCTCTTAAACATGCCATTCGGTCGAGCAAGGCAGTTCACTCGGCCGAGTGACGTAGCCTACTCGACCGAGCAAGACTGACACGACGACATCTGCCAGCCTGAGTAGCACGATGTACTCGATCGAGTGGTGAATTCAACTCGGCCGAGTAAGAACTCCACTCGCCCGAGTGGAGGCCAAAATTTCGAAGAGAGCCAAGCTGACTTCTCTATTTTTCTGGATGATCTGTAGACTGACGTACTCGGCCGAGTCATAACTCTTACTCAGCCGAGTGATATTTCCACTCGGCCGAGTGGCACAGACGCCCATTCAGGAAAATTAGGGTTTCTGGCGGCGCAAGGGCAGTTTGGTCTGTATTTTTTGGTTATTTTGGGCATGTATTTAAGCCCGGTTTTGTCTCCAGCCCCAGGGAAGACTAGATAGACTTCTTAGAACTATTTTTTCTTAGTTTTTAATCATAGTTAAGCTTTTATATTGGTGAGAGATTGAAGATTGGATCTTAATTTTCTATTGAAAGCTTCTTTGGCGACGTTGGTTTGTCAAAATCTCTTGTAAGCTTTGATTTTTATACTATATCTCTTCTAGAATCTTGATTGCATGATGAATTCCATTGTTGATCTTGTTTTCCTATCGATTTCTAATATGATTTGTGAGTAGTTTCTTTGCTCTAGGGCAAAGGGATGAACCCTATGGATCTAATGTTTGAATTGTGAAATCTATTGAATTACTATGCCATTAGGCTTGATTGAAAGGTTAGATCTTGATTGATTTACTATGGATAGATAGCGATTTCTCTTGGATCTCGTGAGCTCGACAGAGGATCTTAATCCAAGGAAAGCCCCAGATATTAGGTTTACAATCGAAATTCCCTAGATTTGGTGCACGACAGCGACCAAAGTTAGCATTTTTATTGTTCTCTTATAATTATATTCGTTGCACGACAGTGAATGGATACGAACTATCAAGATCTCGATCCGAATTCAAGTTGTGCGATAGCGAGCTTGAGTTTGGATTATACAAGATTGCCGATCTTAATGCTAGTAGTCTAGACTAGGCTTGCACGAAGCGAGGCTCTAGTTTAGAGTGCTATAGACCTAAAATAGCGCAACAGCATGAGTTGGTTCTCCAATTAGTTGCGGCAAGTTCACCTTGACTTGAGTTTGATTGCATGGTATTTCGTAACTCACATCGATGACTTGAAAATCCATAGTGGGGATTCCCTAGCCCTAGACATCTTTATTATATTGAATTTGCATAGTTACTCAAACGATTGTTACACCATCCATTCTCAAACAACTTTTCCACCAAATAGCTTAGTAACCAAAATAGAGTACTGTCATTAGTCCTCCCTGTGATTCGATGCCCGCTTGCCACTTAACCTTGCACTTGCGGTAAAGCTACATTATTTTTCGGGTGTATATCTGGGAGCGATCCAGTTTTTGGCGTCGTTGCCCGGGAGGTGACTGTATTTTATTTTTCTTAATAAGCACTCACGCAGTTACTGACATTGTTTTCCATACTTTTCCTTTAGTATTTGACAGATTATCTGGAAGACGCAAGGATGAGCGCAGGTCTAGCCCATGATACGCCGATACTTTTACACCCCTTCTGGAGGAACTCGTGGACGAGGTTAAAGCCATATGACCCATTGCAATCAGTTTGGAAGACCAACTTGATCAACTATTTGCTACCTTCATCATTGATCAAATCTCCACGGAAGGAACGATCAAGGGCGGTATAAGGATCGATGCTAGAGATGATAAGCTATACCTCGAAGATGACATGGTTCCTCAGCCTACAATGAATGAAGGGATCGAAGCATGCATCGAGAAGACCAACGCTTATGAATAACTACTCTGGGATACTGACGTTAAGGGAAGTACGCTTGACGAAACCTTTCGTGACGTGGGTTTATACACTGACTTACCGATTGATGACATGTATGAACAAGAATAGAGCATTGGTTACACCGACTCGGGAGCAGAGTTACCCATCGCATACTCGAAAGCTCCATCCTCACTGAGCAGTGACTTTGAGTCGGCATGTGAAAGCTTATATTCTGAAGAGAAAGTGGATGAAGATGAGGCCGAGGACGCCATGCTTTTACAAGAAAAAGAATTGGGGGGTACAACACCCCTTGAGTTAGAACTGAACCAATTGCCTCCTAATTTAAGGTACACATTTTTGGGTGATAAATTGACCTATCCTGTAATTGTTAATGCTAGTCTCAACCACCATCAACTTGAGAGTCTTGTTAATATCCTGAGAAGCCATAAGGATGTCCTTGGCTATAGCATTTTCGACCTCAAGGGGATTAGTCCTAGGCTATGTACCCATAGGATCCATCTTGAAAACACTGAAGCCACCTCCATAGAGCCTCAAAGGCGGTTAAAACCTAATATGAAGGAGGTGGTTAAAAAGGAGATCCTTAGACTGCTTGAAGCCGATATCATTTATCCTATTTCTGACAGCAGATGGGTTAGCCCGGTTCATGTCGTCGCTAAGAAGGGAGGAATGACTGTAATAAAAAACGATAAGGATGAATCTATATCGACACAGACCGTCACAGCTTGGCGTATGTGCATCGATTACAAAAAATTGAATAAGGCTACCTGGAAGGACCACTACCCATTACCCTTTATTGACCAAATGCTAGAACGTCTCGCTAAGCATAAATATTTTTGCTATTTGGATGGGTATTCAGGATTCTTTTAGATTCCCCTCCACGAGGATGACCAGGAGAAGACCACCTTCACGTGCCCCTATGGCACTCATGCTTACCGTAGGATGCCCTTTGGTCTTTGCAACGCCCCCGCCACTTTTCAAAGGTGCATGACATCCATTTTTTCTGATTACATTGAAGACATCATGGAAGTATTTATGGATGACTTTTCTGTGTATGGTAGTGAATTCGACTCATGTTTGGCTAATCTAACTAAATTTTTAAAAAGATGCCAACAAAATAATCTTACACTTAATTGGAAAAAATGCCATTTCATGGTTACCGAGGGAATAGTCCTTGGGCATCTTGTCTCCTCGAGGGGAATTGAAGTTGACAAAGCTAAAATTAAGGTAATAGAAAAGCTACCCCCTCCTATTAATGTCAAGGGCATTAGAGGATTCCATGGTCATGCAAGGTTTTGCCGCCGTTTTATCACGGATTTTGCTCAAATTGCCCGACCACTTACAGCTTTACTTGCTAAAGATGTACCCATTGTTTTTTTAGATGATTTCTTCAAAGCGTTTAATACGCTAAAGGAGGCACCCATCTCTGCTCCAATAATACAACCGCCGGATTGGAGTCTTCCTTTCGAGCTAATGTGTGATGCTAGTGACCAAGCGGTTGGAGCGATGTTGGGACAAAGAAATGATAAAAAGATTCATGCAATATACTATGCAAGCAAGAATTTGGACGAGGCGTAAAAGAATTACACAACCACCGAAAAGGAGCTTTTGGCAGTTGTTTGCTATATGGAGAAGTTCCGGTCCTATCTTCTTGGGTCAAAGGTGAGTGTGCATATGGATCACGCGGTGTTAAAGAACCTATTGAGCAAAAAATATGCCAAGCCGAGACTAATAAGATGGATTCTACTTTTGCAAGAGTTTGACTTGGAGATCCGGGACAAAAAGGGCACGGACAATCTTGTGGCAGACCACTTATCAAGACTAATCTGTGACGGGAAAGACGAAAGCCTACCTATTGATGAGACATTTGTCGGCGAGAAGCTCTTCGCCTTCCGACCCATGGAGGTACCTTGTTATGCGGATTTCGTGAATTACTTAGCATGCGGCATTAAACCACACGGCATGGCCATGCAACAAAAGAGGATATTCATGCATGAAGTCTGACACTATTTTTGGGTGGACCCGTATCTCTTCAAAGTATGCAAGGATGGGATTATACGGAGGTGCGTTTCAAAAGAAGAGGCTACTTCCATCATCTCACATTACCATGACATGCCATGAAGAGGAAACGCGGTGTCACGCCTCGCTTCCCAAAACAGCGGAGGCGAAGCATGACGAGGCCCGCTTAGGCCAGAGCTAAGGAGCCCTGACCCAATAAGCGTCTGTGTGGTACCAAGACGAAGGTACAGGTCCCTGCATGTTAGTACAGAACAATAAAAGTACAAGAAGGAAAGAACATCACAAATTTTATTCCAACATATCCATAGTACCAAGTCTCAACGCCCGAAGGGCTACAACAGCGGAAAAGTAAATCTAATGGTGCAAGCACCCAACCTAAACAAAGAAACATAAAAGGTGCTACGCACCCAACAAAGATAATAACGCCTCTGGAATCTGCTACTAAAAGTCTCTAGCTCTGATCCTCCTCAGGGTCGTACTCGGGATCAACGCTCTCTGGCTCCACATCGGCTGGCAAGTCAGTCTCCTCCACGTACTCTGGCTCAATCCCTGACGTACAGCACCAAAAGAAGGAACTGTACGTCAGGCAAGGTCTACAAGAAAAGATTAGACCAGGCTACAAGTGTACCATTTACTTACAATGTTTTACTGGTTGATTAACATGCTGAGGTTTTTAACAACAGAAAGAAACATAACGGACAAGTAAACAAGACAAGTAGTAGTCACAGCGAGTGCTATAGACTACGGGACTAGCCTACAGGTGTCAAGACAAGACGGAACACGGGAAGCCAGACACGACAAGACAAGACAAGACACGAAAGGGTTCACACCTGTTCGATTCGAGGGGGATCAATCCCTCTTGCCGCTTGCACACTCAACCCTACCCCATAACCCCAAGAATCGTGACAAGACATGGGATCACTTGCTCTAGCTTGACAAGTGCCCAATTGCTCTCTGAGTTGTGTATCGGTACATGGGATCACCTGCTCTATCTTGACAGGTGCCCAATTGCCCATCGGGATGTGAACTAGTACACGGGATCACTCGCTCTAGCTTGGCGAGTGCCCTATTGCCCAGCGGGCTGTGCAGACAGAAAGGAACAAGACACGACAAAATAGGAGGGGTTGTACTAGGGTGTCCACAACTCATTGACACGCATGTCAATCCTATGATGTCAGTAATTTGTTGTTGTTGGACTCAGATTTCGTTGTCAAATCTGAGCGATCAAGGGCGTCCCGGACGCTATCATTTCACGTCCGGTTCTCATGGTTCAACATGTCTAATCTAACCAGACTAAGGCCTAAGCATGGCCAAGTACGCAAGTGGTACACTTGCCTGTGGTGGCGAGTGCGTCGTCTCCCTGGTACGCCTCGTCCAATCGTCTCGTCAGCGGAAAAGTGTCTGAAAATCGTGACACGGCGACGGTGTCAGATCCCGATTCATTAATTCCTATTAGGGTTATGTCTAGGTTATCGGGACTATCCTATCCAGTTAAAAATTACATTTTAATGAATTGACTTAATCGACGATCTATCCTATGTGTGCATGCATAATGTCCATTCGTCGATTTCTACGGTTGTACAACGTTTTAAAGATCCGCGGAAAATAAATTTAGTTTGATTAGGTTGCTGATTTTAATTAGGGTTCGATCATTTATCGTGTGGGTTGCTACGAATTTAGGGCACCAACCTGAAATTTACGATTGCACGAAGTTCTGGCGTCAAATCTGAAAAGGGTGGAAGTTTTGCGTCGTCCGGAAATTCCCAAGCCGCGGGTAGCGTAGCGAGGAATTGTTGATCGCCGGTGGTGGTGAAGATTTCAGCGTCTCCCAGTGTCGTTGCTGCTGGATCTGAGATGGGAACACCGTGCTAGGGTAAAAGAAAGAAAAATGAGAGAAGAGGGGGGAAAGCTTTGGGGAAGATGGAGGCGCAAGGATGGAGGAACGAGCAAGGGAAGGACGTGGGAGGTAGGGGAGTAGGATTTGGGGAAGATGGAGACTGAAAATAATCAGGAGAAATGAAAGAGAAAGCCCCGTTTAAATAAGAAAATGAAACGGCGGCTAGGTTAGAAATTAGGGTTTCGGGGTCAACTAGTCGGTCAGAGAAGGGTGGTTGACCGACTAGTTCGAGAACTAGTCGGTCGGTCGCCTAACTGTGACCGACTAAAACTCAAACAGTGAACATGGTTGTTGTAGGATTCATAGAGTTAGTCGGTCTGTGAAGGCTCGTCGACCGACTAGTTTGCAACCTAGTCGGTCAGCCAGTGTTCATAGACCGAATAAAGGGTGAAAATGGTCGATAAGATATTTTGAAGATTAGTCGGTCAGAGAAGGATACTTAACCGACTAGTTCATCAACTAGTCGGTCGGTTTTCATTCTTTGACAGACTAACAGTAAACAGTAACCTGATGCGAAAAATGATCTCTGTACTTATCGGTCTGCGAAGAAGTGTTGACCGACTGTTCGATAACTAGTCGGTCGATGGTTGAACTTAGACCGACTAAGTTTAAACAGTAACTCAAGGGAAAAAGCCTGACAAAAACTAGTCGGTCCATGAGGAGTTGTTGACCGATTAGATGGACATCTAGTCGGTCGGTTCCTCAACATGAACCGGCTAACTTGCACAGGAAGTCGTAAAATGAAGCGGGAAGCTTCGGGATGATCTAATGAGTTCCAAGAGTGATCCTATACTAAGATGTGAGCGCGGAGAAGTAAAGAAAGAAGACGAACAATTGCATATATATATAAATAATATTCATCATACAAAAACCAGCCGTTACATCCTACCCACCTTAAGAAAATTCCGCCCTCGGAATTTCTTTCAGAATAGGTGAGGGTAACGCTCTCTCATCTCATCCTCTCTCTCCCACGTGGACTCTCCAGGTGATCCGTGACACCACATCACTCTCACCAGGTCGACTACCTTATTCCTCAGCTGCTTCTGTCGACGGTCCAAAATCTGCACGGGTTGCTGGTCGTAGGTCAGGTCCGGACGGACCGTGATCTCCGAGAAATCCACCGTGTGTGACGGATCACTGACGTACCGACGTAGCTGTGATACGTGAAATACATCGTAAATCCCCACCAAAGATGGTGGCAGAGCAAGTCGGTAGGCCACTGCTCCCACACGCTCCAGCACATCGAAAGGTCCAATAAACCTCGGGCTCAGCTTCCCCTTCTTCCCAAAACGAATAACTCCGTGGTTCGGAGAAATCTTCAAGAAAACGTGATCTCCAGGCTGAAGCTCCAACGGTCTCCTCTTGGCATCAGCCCAATGCTTAAAGCAATCCTGCGTAACTCTGAGCTTCTCTCTGATGTCTCTCACGACATCCACAGCTTCAACAATCATCTCTGGACCCAACAGCTCCCGATCTCCAACGTCATCCCAGCTCAGTGGCGATCGACATTTCCTCCCATATAAGGCAGCAAACGGCGCCATGCCAATGCTCGCCTGGTAGCTGTTGTTATAAGAAAACTCCACCAAATGGAGATGGTCCTCCCAAGATCCCTTCTAGTCAAGTGTGCAAGCTTGCAGCATATCCTCCAGAATCTGTATAGTCCTCTCGGACTGGCCATCGGTCTGCGGGTGGTACACCGTGCTGAAACTCAGACTCGTACCCAAATGCTCCTGCAGACTTCTCCAGAACTGAGATGTGAATCTCATATCTCTGTCAGACACGACGCTCACGGGGACCCCGTGTAAGCGTACAATCTCCTGCACGTACACGGCCTACGTCACAACTAATCAAGAAGGAAAATTAAAGAGAAGTAGAAACGAAATTTTACCTCAAGATATTTCCTCGCCAAGGCTTCCGTAGACTGGCCTACTCGAAAAGGAATAAAATGCGCAGACTTGGTCAACCGATCTACGATCACCCAGACTGCGTCGTTTTGCCTCGGGGTCCGAGGTAAACCAGTCACGAAATCCATCGTAATGTGTTACCACTTCCACTCCGGAAAAGGAAGCGGTTGCAGCAACCCAGCAGTACGATGATGCTCGGCCTTCACCTGCTGGCATACCAAACACTTGGCAACGCTCGGTGCCACACTCCTCTTCATGCCAATCCACCAGTAATTCTATCGGAGATCCTTATACATCTTGGTGCCACCAGGATGTATAGAATAAGGCGAGCTATGAGCCTCACTCAATAGCTCCTCACGAACATCTCCCGCAGGTATGCAGAGTCTGCTGCCGTACCGTAGCGAACCATCCTCATGAATCACGAACTCTGCTCGCAGTCCAGCCTCAACCTGCCTCCTGATCCTCTGCAACTTCGGATCTCCCGCCTGTGCTGCCTTGATCCGATCCACAATCGTGGACTGAATCTGCAAATTCATGAAATTATAAACCACACCAGGTAGGACAACCTCCAAATCCATCTCCTTCAGCTCCTGCTGAATCCTCCAGTCAGCAGTATGCATCATAGCAGTGGGGAGTCTACTCAAAGCGTCCGGCAAAAAGTTCACCTTCCCTGGATGATACTGCAAATCTATCTCGTAGTCAGCCATGAGCTCCAACCATCGTCTCTGACGCATGTTGAGCTCCTTCTGGGTGAATATGTATTTCAAGCTCTTATGATCTGTAAAATCTTCACACACTCACCCAGCAAGAAATGCCTCCAAATCTTCAGCGCAAAGATCGCTGCTGCCAACTCCAGATCATGCGTCGGCTAATTCTTCTCGTGAATCCTTAATTGACGAGAAGCATACGCGACCACGTGGCCATGTTGATGTAGAACGCATCCCAGGCCCTTCCCCGATGCATCACAATAAACTTCAAAGCCTCCGCTCCGATCCGGTACCGTCAAAACTGGTGCCGTGGTCAACCTCGCCTTCAAGATACTGAAAGCCTCCTCACAAGCATCAGACCACAGAAACTCCTCATCCTTCCTTGTCAGCTTCGTCATCGGCTCCGCAATCCTCGAGAAATCTTTGATGAACCACCGATAATAGCCTCCTAGACCAAGAAAACTCCTGATGTCGGATGCTGACTTCGGAGTCGGCCAATCTCTGACTGCTCTGACCTTCTCCGGATCCACAGATATGCCATCACCAGACACCACGTGTCCCAGGAACGTGACTCTGTCCAGCCAAAACTCGCACTTGCTATACTTGGCATACAACTTGTGTCGCCTCAGCGTCTCCAACACTGTCCTCAGATGACAGCTGTGCTCCTCCTCAGACTTCGAATAAATAAGAATGTCGTCGATGAAGATCACAACAAACTTATCCAAGAAGTCGTAGAAAATCAAGTTCATAAGATTCATGAACACAGCTGGAGCATTGGTCACGCCGAATGGCATCACCACAAACTCATAGTGCCCGTACTTCGTCCGGAAAGCTGTCTTCGGGACGTCATCCTTCTTAACTTTTAACTGATGGTAACCGCTACTCAAGTCCAACTTCGAGAAAACTCTCGAACCTCCCAGCTGATCAAATATGTCGTCGATGCACGGCAGCGGATACTTATTCTTCACGGTAACATCATTCAATCCTCGATAATCTAAGCACATCCTGCGGGACCCATCCTTCTTCTTCACGAGCAACACTGGTGCACCCCACGGTGACACACTAGGGTGGATGAAACCCTTCTGTAAAAACTCATCCAACTGCTTCCGCAGCTCCTCAAGCTCTGCGGGAGCCATCCGATACGGTGCCTTCGATATCGGTTGCGCACCCGGCATCAGATCGATGCCGAACTCCAAAGCTCTGTCGGGTGGCAGACCCGAGATATCCTCCGGAAAGACGTCGTCAAAGTCTCTGACAACCGCTGGTCGGTCAATCTCCATGTCCATCTACATGGCTGCAATGATCGGCACCTTCGGCTTGGCCCGAAATCTGATGGGCCTAAGCGACTCGTCTCTGCTGCGGAACTCGAACTCCGGATGACCTGGAATCCGGAACACCACCCTTTTGCTGTGACAGTCGATCGAGGCGTGGAAATCTCCCAACCAATCGATGCCAAGAACTACATCGAAATGTGGCAGATCGTGGACAATGAAATCTGCAAAGAGCTCGTGTCCACTGACCACCAAAGAAATCGATCGACATCCCGAATTCAATGTCACCACTCCGTTCCCTGTGGTAATGTCCCAACACTTAGGGAGTGTATGGGTGGGGATAGAGTGCTTTGTTACAAACCTCCGGGATAAGATGCACATAGATGCACCGGAGTCAAACAAAGCCAAAGCGGGGTGAGAGAACACAAGAATGGTGCCTAAGAAAACAGGGGTCTAAGGTCAAACACTACTCTAACAATCAAACAAACAGACAACATTAACTAGACTAGTAATTCAATATAATTATAAAATGAAAAGACTAGGTCAAGATATTACCTGCAATCACTCCATCCAGCTCCTCGGTCTCTGCAGCAGTCATAGTATAGGCCGGCCTCGGAGGCTGCACTGCTCGCTGGTATAGCTGCCTCTGTGGCACCAAGGGTGGTCCACGAACGGTAGGTCCTCTCTGAACAGGAGCAGGTGCCCTCATCTGTAACGGTGCTGGCACTCCAACAACAGCAGTGCGGGCTCTAGGACAGTCCTTCGCAGCATGCGAAGCATCTCCACAAAGTAGGCACAGTCCCAGCTTCCTCCGACAGTTGGTCTGAACATGTCCGGGCTTGCCGCAGAAATGGCACGGACCCTTGCTCTGCTGCTGCACTGGTACTCCAGGCCTCTTAAATGGCACAGTCTGGACTGGCCTCATCATCGGCCTAGCAAGTGGCCGGTACTGCTCCATAGGGCGCTTTCCTCTGTCCTCTAGAGTGTCAGGCAGGTGCGAAATCGTCTCATGGTTCTTCGCAGCATCTAACACCTCCCTCATAGTCGAGAAACTAGCAGAGGACATGGAAGCCTGGACCTTCGGACGAAGTCCCTGACGGAACCGCTCAGCTCGGTTCTCCTCCTTCTTCACCATGTGCGGGGAAAATCGGCTCAGCATCTCAAATTCAGCCTCATACTCATCGATCGTCATGTCCTTCTGCTTCAGATCCACAAATCTGCCCATCAGCTCTCTCCTAGCTGCCTTGGTGAAGTACTTCTCCTTGAACATGTGGCAAAAAGTCTTCCACTCCACAGGCTTCTGCAGACGCCTCTCCTCAATACGCCACCAGTTTTGGGCAATCTCAGTCAGCTGCATCTTCGCGATCTCCACTCGAGTGTCGTCAGGAATCTTGGCAGCAACCAACTTCTCCTCAATGCTCTGGATCCACTCATCGGCACCCAGAGGTCCTTCCTTCCCAGAGAAAGTCTTCGGCTGAAGCTCGTTGAACTGCTTCACTACTGGAGTAGCTCACGGAGCAGGCGGAGGTGGAGATGGTACAACAGGTGGGGCCCGGGCAGCCCGGGTGGTCTGCTGCACCAGCTGATGCTGCACCTCAAGCATCTCACGCATCATGCCAAGGAACTTACGGAACTCTCCGCCCTGGTCTTCCTGAATCCCATCTCCAGCGCTCCCCGATCGGGTATTACGTCGCCCTGCCATCCTATTGACAGAAAGACGTAGGTTAGACTCGTACAATGTTTGAATATCAAAAGTGAATGTCCTTACTCTTACTGTTCCGTACTTGCAGAAAGATGGGACGTGGACCTGCATGGGCCACCACTAAAACCTGTCACGCCCCGCTTCCCAAAACAGCGGAGGCGAAGCGTGACGAGTCCCGCTTAGGCCAGAGCTAAGGAGCCCTGACCCAATAAGCGTCTGTGTGGTACCAAGACGAAGGTACAGGTCCCTGCATGTTAGTACAGAACAATAAAAGTACAAGAAGGAATGAACATCACAAATTTTTTCCAACATATCAATAGTACCTAGTCTCAACGCCCGAAGGGCTACAACATCGGAAAAGTAAATCTAATGGTGCAAGCACCCAACCTAAACAAAGAAACATAAAAGGTGCTACGCACCCAACAAAGATAATAACGCCTCTGGAATCTGCTACTAAAAGTCTCTAGCTCTGATCCTCCTCAGGGTCGTACTCGGGATCAACGCTCTCTGGCTCCACGTCGGCTGACAAGTCAGTCTCCTCCACGTACTCTGGCTCAATCCCTGATGTACATCACCAAAAGAAGGAACTGTACGTCAGGAAAGGTCTACAAGAAAAGATTAGACCAGGCTACAAGTGTACCATTTACTGACAACATTTTACTGGTTGATTAACATGCTGAGGTTTTTAACAACAGAAAGAAACATAACGGACAAGTAAACAAGACAAGTAGTAGTCACAGCGAGTGCTATAGACTACGGGACTAGCCTACAGGTGTCAAGACAAGACGAAACATGGGAAGCCAGACACGACAAGACAAGACAAGACACGAAAGGGTTCACGCCTGTTCGGTTCGAGGGGGATCAATCCCTCTTGCCGCTTGCACGCTCAACCCTACCCTATAACCCCAAGAATTGTGACAAGACATGGGATCACTTGATCTAGCTTGACAAGTGCCCAATTGCTCTCTGAGCTGTGTATCGGTACATGGGATCACCTGCTCTAGCTTGACAGGTGCCCAATTGCCCATCGGGCTGTGAACTAGTACAAGGGATCACTCGCTCTGGCTTGGCGAGTGCCCTATTGCCCAGCGGGCTGTACAAACAGAAAGGAACTAGACACGACAAAACAGGAGGAGTTGTACTAGGGTTTCCACAACTCACGCACACGCACGTCAATCCTATGATGTCAGTAATTTTTGTTGTTGGACTCAGATTTCGTTGTCAAATCTGAGCCATCAAGGGCGTCCCGGATGCTATCATTTCACGTCCGGTTCTCATGGTTCAACATGTCTAATCTAACAAGATGCAGGGTTTTCTAGGACCCTTAGGGCACAAAAACTCTAGTCACGTCCTAAGTCGGACAGAACATAGACATAAATGCAGCGGAAAAATTTTATGTTAATCTAATTAACATGCAACCCTAAGGAATCAGACCCTATTAACCAGGAACTCTGCCAACTGGGGGTGGATCTGACCACCCCAAGAGGGATCTAACTACTGCGAATAATTAAATGAAAACTTAAACACATACCCGGAATCTCAGCCCTGGGGCAGGCGAGATGTTCCGCGCCGTCTTCCGAGCTGCTCCCGTCTCACGCCAAGCCGCTCCTTGAACCGCTCCCCGCACCGCTCCTAGAACCGCTCCGCATCCCGAGGCGATCAATCCCCGTGTCGCCGAGCCATCCACCGCCGAAGAAAGTTTCACGCGAGTGAAACCTCCGCCTAGATTTCGGATCTGAATCCGAACTCCTTTGCGGCTTTGCTAGAGCCCTCAGGAGCAAAGCAGAAATTTATAGGGAGAGGAGAATATTAATTTAGCTTAGATCCGAGCGTGCTCCAACATTTACGAGAGCCGCTCAGATCTAGAGCTTGGGACGAGTTTGAGGAGGAGAGCAGACCCCTATTTATTTAGGCGGCTGACTACTCCCCTTTCTCAAAATCCGATGTGGGACTATTAATTGGATTAATTAAAATCAAGTTAGTTTGCACTTCACAAAGTGCAAACTTCCGTGAATTTTAACTCCCTCACCGTTGAGCTTCAATGTTGGTACAACCTACCAAATCGAAGAGGGTTCAACGGTGAACACGTAGGAAAAAACGGCTCGTCAATCCGAGTCCGTTTGACCCTTCAAACAATTGTCCAAAGTTAGCCAAAAGTCATGCTTCTCTTAGAAACGTAGCCGTCAAGAAAATCCCAGGTTTTAAAAAACCCTAACCAAAAAATTCGGGCTTGGTGGGCCTCCATTTTCGCTGGTTTCAGCCCAACAGTTTGGGCTGACTTGTTTTGGCTATAACTTGTGCATTTGGACTCCGTTTTTGACGCGGTTTGAACCTGCGTTTAGAGCGGGACGATCCCGTCATCTACGTAACCTTTTCAACACGTTTATTTAATTAAATATCGTCTTAAACAATTTAAGACACATTTAATCTCTTTTGCATCATATGCAAATTAGTCCATATCTAAGCTTAAATTATCATTTGCATCAAATACAAATGATCAGAGGGCATATTCCTCTACATCTCCCACTTGCACCCAGGATCATTTATTCCGTATGCTGGAGATAATTGCAAACATCTTTTGCAATATTTTATCCCTTGCATCAAATGCAAATTATTCTCCCTAACTTATTTCTACCTATTACTAGACGAAAGATCGCACTCTGTGTGAGACCCTACAACCTGACCCTTACAACAAGTTGGGCTCGAAGCCCTATACGACAGTGACCACGAGCAGTGGCTGCCGTCCCTGCTTCAGGAATCATCATTATGTGGTTAACTCATTGACATGAGTATTGTCGGGACCACCCTGACTGTTTCCGTTATGAATTCCGCAGTTATAGTCTCTTCGTCTAAACTATGTCGTGTAGATCAAGTCTAGGGTACGGTCAAACTGTCAACCCCAATAACTTGACTCCGGTTAGTTTCTATCGATCTTTTAGTCAAAAATGTTGGACTTCTTCCAACATACTCTGGCCAGAGTTTTTACTAAAGACCGAACTAACCCTACGACACTAACTCCCATTGACCGGGAGAGACGAATCATCTCTTGGTCATTACTCTCCTCATACGCTTCAAGTGTCACCCAATCAAAGACCTTTCGACAGGCCTTGCCTCGAAGCTAGGTCATTTGATCTAAGTGGCACCGTTCACGCACAGGTTCGTCAAAATGACCTCAAGTCAAAAGACCAACTAGCCTATCATCACTCAGAGTCATCATTGACAGATTGGTCAATATAACCATATGATAACTCTTGTGGATCGTTCAGTGAACTCATTCTCTAATGAGCACCTGTGTCTCATCTACGACTTCGCCAAGTCAAGCGATCATGAGATCATCGCCACCGCTAAACGGTGAAGACTAAGACACAATGGTCTATCCGATGTTTCGATATCCTTGTCTCGAAACATCTACGACCACGAACCCTTTTAGACTTATGCTACAGACGGTCAAACATTTCTACATGATCGAGATACTCATCTCGATACCTGTTTGACCTTGCATAAAGTCTCAGGACTTTACCTAAGTTAATGTCTAATGTTAACTACATTATAAAATAACTTAGATAAATTATTACCAAACAGCTTACTGTTATTTTGAACAAGATGTTTGTGCTATTCACACACAGAGATAGATTTCCTCGAAGGTATCTTCTCTCAACATCTCCCACTTGCACTCAGGCCCATTTATCTCGGTATCTAATACCGTTTTTACACATAAGTTTTCCCAACTTCATGTGGTAGAGCCTTCGTGAGTGGATCTGCTAAAACCGTCTACCCTATAGACTTAAGGGGTTTCTATGTTCATGTTAGACCAACCATTTGAATCTCATTCAAATAATTCATTTGGTCTTCCGGAATCCATAATAATTTTATTTCCTTGGATCTCATCCAGTTCATCGTACTTGACGATAATCATTTAAATTTGTTACTGGTCATTTCAAATGGCTCATATTTATTTCTGATAAAGTATCAAACTCTTTTGATCACTTTGTCAAAAAATATGTTCCATCCCTTTGATGCCTCGTATGTAATTTATACGCTCCCACTGACCTTGAAAACCTTCTGGTTAATTCATATAAGTTGGTCTGTCTAAATCATATTTAGAAAAACGAACTTATAAGTGAATGTCCCAATTTTCATGGTCAACTTTGAGCGTTTTACATTGAGCTTGGTCCGAGTAGATCTGTGCACATCTGCTGGCAAGACAGTTTCAACATAATCTGTTTTATAGGAATTAGGATGAAAACCGTTCTCGACTAACATGATTGCACTTCACTATTTTCCTTTCTGCACAAATCTTTCAACTTAAAGATTTACTTGTAGAAAGTGGGGAAACCTTTTCCTTGGGCACGTAAGCTAAATTCCAAAATTTATTTACGCACAAGGACCTATTCTGATTGCATCAAATTTTTAAATCGGAGTTACTATTCCGAATTTTCATCCTAGAAGTTGGATAAGTCATCATCAATTATGATGTCTAACTCGACTCTTCGTCTTACGAGATTCGAGTAATTATACAACTTCTTAATGATTGATTTTATGAATATCTTATTGATAATTTTCTCACAGAACATTATCAAAACCTAGGCATTACTATCTGGGACTTAACCCAGAAGGAGGACTCAACTCAGTGTCACTTGTTATGGATCGCACCAAGTCTAACTTAGTGTGATTCATACCTTTAACAAACCGATGTGTTAACAGACTTGACCTGAGAGAAAATCACATTTTCTATTAATTACGCAAGATTTAATGTAGCTAAGTATTTGACCATTCGATCTAATCGAATCACTTTAAATACTTTAGTCATTTCGTTCTTTATTTTATCAGACTAGTGTTTCATCAAGAACATGTGTCTTAATAAAATATACGAATAACTTATTTTGGTTAATCTAGACTCGGGTACATCAGTATGTACCAGACTGAGTTTGACAACTCATTCTCCCACTGTCTTACAGCTGGGTTTCGGCCATTTTATCTAAGAGGATAAGACTCACAAGTGTCCGTAGACTTCATAATACGAGAGGTCAGACCCCTCTTTATGTGACTTGTGAAGCTTAGTCTCTCGATACGGCCTAGTCTATCTTGCCATATAAGTTTGCTACTATCTTGTGTATTTATATATATTAACATTTAATACATATATTATCATTATACAATTTACTCATTGCTTCAAAAGCAATGTGACGACATTCGTCAAAATGTGTTACACTTCTGTATAACAATAATCATGAAATCGTGACCTCAGAGTATGTCACATTTTTATTTCCTCCTACTTATGCCTTTACTAATGATAAATTAAACTATTTAACTCGATTGACTTTCCGGTGTGCCTTCTTCCTTTTCTAAATCACATTTAGATATTTAAATGGCCCAACATAAATGAATAGCTATGCAAGCGACTCATGTATCCAAACGCTTGAGAGTTGCAATCTTGAGTGTAGCTCAAGAAGTTGCTTGTCTCAAGATCCGGTTGAGATACATAGTCTTGCACTACTCCTGCACTCGTATTCGACTCAAATGGTTTGATCGAATTCTCGAACTTTGCGGATCAGAATTGTTTGTCCATACAACCTTGAGGGTAGCTCGACAAGTTGTAGGGAGAAACATACTTCGAATATCCTATATGTTCAAGCTGCCTTATATAGAGACGAGTGACATATTGCGTGAATTTATTTGTTGGACCCAGAACTTATGAAATCATATTTCTTAAGTCAGTTCTTTAGAAGGTCATTTTAATGTCAACGAGAGTATAGTTTAATCTTATCAATTAGAATTTAACTTGATATTCAATTAATCAACCTATTTGACCAATTAACTAATTCCATTAAAAAAATATATATTTTGATTCCTTCGGTAAACATAGTCTTGCCCTAGTTTTTGCATATGTTCAATATTAAATATAGGTATATTGGCTTTCATCTATCTATATCCTCCCACTATTTTTACGAGCGTTTTAAAGCTTAATAACGAACGATTTAATCGAATTTAAAAATTAGTGAAAGAGGGATCCAATCATCCCGAACCTCACAACCTTGAGGAGACTCAACAAGTTGATTGGTTCCATGACTGGTGGACTAACTCTTGGTCAATCACATCACTTGTGATTCCCTGTCGATTTTTACCCACAGTCACTTATGATCTTGAGGAGACTCAACAAATCATAATGACTGGTCTAGTCAGACCCTTGATTTTGTGTCCAGATTTGACTTAGATCGATACTCTAGGAGACCCGACGCATCGATTTGGGTCAAGTCTAGACTACATCACATGTATGTTGTAGTTTGTTCCTTAAAGAAAAACAAATCACAGCTTGAGGAGACTCAACAACTATAATTGTCTTCTTTGAGTTACCAAGCTCCAAAATCAAGGAGGGAGACGAATTAATCTTTAATAAGCTTTATAACGCATTGACTAGATATAGTCCAGGGTGTCATACAATCATGATTCGCGACATTGCGGTACAGCGGAACACAGCCAGGGAATTGACTAAGCCAGGATCACTGCCCCTTGTACTAGCAAGGGTTGACCCAGAACTCTTAGCCAAGCACATTGACTGGATCATGGTCCATTGAATGAAGCTTGTCATTTTTGTATGTGTGCCATAGACTAAACAGCTTTTATTAACAACTAATTAATCCTATCAACTAGTTGCATCCTTAAATTCAGAATTTTAGGATTTGTTTAATAACTTTTATTAAGTCCTTATCAACTATAAGGTTCACGTGCTATCCTAATCGTTATTAGGATTTTAATAAATTATTAACCAACGCTAAAAGCGAAGTCCTTTAATGATTTAATAATAACAATTAAAATTAAAATTCATTAAAAGGACTACCCTAATCAGGAATTAGGTCTTGAAGCATTGTTAATGTTTTATTAAAACATAGCATGTCATTAAAATTCAATTAGTAAATTTTAATCATTACTTAATGGCTAACCTAAAGGGTTGTCTTGTGTTATCAAATTAGGGACAAGAAGACATAGCCATTAAAATTACACTAATTTTATCGCATAAAAAGTGTACAACTATTTAACAATTAAATAAACTAAAGGTTATCGCATAAACAATTTTAGCATGCATACATAAATTTAACATTTAAATTTAAAAATACGATTTTTAAAACATTTTATTTTATCTCATAAAGTAAAAGCTTGTTTAAAAATCATAACATTTGCATGCTACTTTAAAATATTTATCGCATAAAAATTTTAAACTTTTTAAAATCAGTTTTTAAAATATCTTATAAATTTAAAACATCATTTAAAAAATTCCATGTTTAAAATTTATCACATAAAATTTTAAACAACATTTTAAATTTATCGCATAAAGTTTTAAAGCTTTAAAACAAATTTAAAATTTATCACATAAATTTAAAATTTTCATTTTAAAACTTACATGTTTAAAATTTATCATATAAAATTTTTAAACAAAAAAAAATTAAATTTATCGCATAAATTTAAAGAAAAATTTTTTCTGTAAAAGCATTCAAATAATAAATTCGCAGTCCAAGATCAGCATATAGAGATGGCTCTGATACCAATGCAGGGTTTTCTAGGACCCTTAGGGCACAAAAACTCTAGTCACGTCCTAAGTCGGACGGAACATAGACAGAAATGCAGTGGAAAATTTTTATGTTAATCTAATTAACATGCAACCCTAAGGAATCAGACCCTATTAACTAGGAACTCTGCCAACTTGGGGTGGATCTGACCACCCCAAGAGGGATCTAACTACTGCGAATAATTAAATGAAAACTTAAACACATACCCGGAATCTCAGCCCTGGGGCAGGCGAGATGTTCCGCGCCGTCTTCCGAGCTGCTCCCGTCTCACGCCAAGCCGCTCCTTGAACCGCTCCCCGCACCGCTCCTAGAACCGCTCCGCATCCCGAGGCGATCAATCCCCGTGTCGCCGAGCCACCCACCGCCGAAGAAAGTTTCACGCGAGTGAAACCTCCGCCTAGATTTCGGATCTGAATCCGAACTCCTTTGCGGCTTTGCTAGAGCCCTCAGGAGCAAAGCAGAAATTTATAGGGAGAGGAGAATATTAATTTAGCTTAGATCCGAGCGTGCTCCAACATTTACGAGAGCCGCTCAGATCTAGAGCTTGGGACGAGTTTTGAGGAGGAGAGCAGACCCCTATTTATTTAGGCGGCTGACTACTCCCCTTTCTCAAAATCCGATGTGGGACTATTAATTGGATTAATTAAAATCAAGTTAGTTTGCACTTCACAAAGTGCAAACTTCCGTGAATTTTAACTCCCTCACCGTTGAGCTTCAATGTTGGTACAACCTACCAAATCGAAGAGGGTTCAACGGTGAACGCGTAGGAAAAAACGGCTCGTCAATCCGAGTCCGTTTGACCCTTCAAACAATTGTCCAAAGTTAGCCAAAAGTCATGCTTCTCTTAGAAACGTAGCCATCAAGAAAATCCCAGGTTTCAAAAAACCCTAACCAAAAAATTCGGGCTTGGTGGGCCTCCATTTTCGCTGGTTTCAGCCCAACAGTTTGGGCTGACTTGTTTTGGCTATAACTTGTGCATTTGGACTCCGTTTTTGAAGCGGTTTGAACCTGCGTTTAGAGCGGGACGATCCCGTCATCTACATAACCTTTTCAACACGTTTATTTAATTAAATATAGTCTTAAACAATTTAAGACACATTTAATCTCTTTTGCATCATATGCAAATTAGTCCCTATCTAAGCTTAAATTATCATTTGCATCAAATACAAATGATCCGAGGGCATATTCCTCTACAGACTAAGGCCTAAGCATGGCCAAGTACGCAAGTGGTACACTTGCCTATGGTGGCGAGTGCGTCGTCTCCCTGGTACGCCTCGTCCAATCGTCTCGTCGGCGGAAAAGTGTCTGAAAATCGTGACACGGCGACGGTGTCAGATCCCGATTCATTAATCCCTATTAGGGTTGTGTCTAGGTTATCGGGACTATCCTATCCACTTAAAAATCACATTTTTAATGAATTGGCTTAATCGACGATCTATCCTATGTGTGCATGCATAATGTCCATTCGTCGATTTCTACGGTTGTACAACGTTTTAAAGATCCGCGGAAAATAAATTTAGTTTGATTAGGTTGCTGATTTTAATTAGGGTTCGATCATTTATCGTGTGGGTTGCTACGAATTTAGGGCACCAACCTGAAATTTACGATTGCACGAAGATCCGACGTCAAATCTGAAAAGGGTGGAAGCTTTGCGTCGTCCGGAAATTCCCAAGCCGCGGGTAGCGCAGCGAGGAATTGTTGATCGTCGGTGTTGGTAAAGATTGCAGCGTCTCCTGGCATCGTTGCTGCTAGATTTGAGATGGGAACACCGTGCTAGGGCAAAAGAAAGAGAAATGAGAGAAGAGGGGGAAAGCTTTGGGGAAGATGGAGGCGCAAGGATGGAGGAACGAGCAAGGGAAGGACGTGGGAGGTAGGGGAGTAGGATTTGGGAAAGATGGAGACTGAAAATAATCAGGAGAAATGAAAGAGAAAGCCCCGTTTAAATAAGAAAATGAAACGGCGGCTAGGTCAGAAATTAGGGTTTCGGGGTCAACTAGTCGATCAGAGAAGGGTGGTTGACCGACTAGTTCGAGAACTAGTCGGTCGGTCGCCTAACTGTGACCGACTAAAACCCAAACAGTGAACAGGGTTGTTGTAGGATTCACAGAGTTAGTCGGTCTGTGAAGGCTCGTCGACCGACTAGTTTGCAACCTAGTCGGTCGGCCAGTGTTCATAGACCGAATAAAGGGTAAAAATGGTCAATAAGATATTTTGAAGATTAGTCGGTCAGAGAAGGATACTTAACCGACTAGTTCTTCAACTAGTCGGTCGGTTTTCGTTCTTTGACCGACTAACGGTAAACAGTAACCTGATGCGAAAAATGATCTCTGTACTTAGTCGGTCTGCGAAGAAGTGTTGACCGACTAGTTCGATAACTAGTCGGTCGGTGGTTGAACTTAGACCAAATAGTGTAAACAGTAACTCAAGGGAAAAAGCCTGACAAAAACTAGTCGGTCCATGAGGAGTTGTTGACCGACTAGATGGACATCTAGTCGGTCGGTTCCTCAACGTGAACCGGCTAACTTGCACAGGAAGTTGCAAAATGAAGTGGGAAGCTTCGGGATGATTCTAATGAGTTTCAAGAGTGATCCTATACTAAGATGTGAGCGTGGAGAAGTAAAGAAAGAAGAAGAACAATTGCATATATATGTAAATAATATTCATCATACAAAAACCAGCCGTTACACGTGGCCGCTTCTAAAACCACTGCAAAAATATTGCTATGCGGATTCTTTTGGCCCACTATGTTCAAGGACACACATGAGTTCGTTAAAAGTGTGATAGATGTTAACGGTCGGGAAATATATCAAAGCGGAACGAGATGCCAATGAAACCTATCTTGGAAATTGAGTTATTTAATTGTTGGGAAGTAGCTTTCATGGGACCTTTTCCAATCTAGCTAAGGGAACACATATATCTTATTAGCCGTTGACTATGTTTCGAAATGGGTGGAAGCTATTTCCTCTCCAACAAATGATGCAAGAGTGGTCTCCAAATTCTTCAAGCAAAACATATTTCCCCGCTTTGGGGTACCGAGAATACTGATAAGCGATGGAGTTAGCCATTTCATAGAAAGCAAGTTCGAAGCTATGCTAAAGAAGTACGGAGTACATCATAGAGTTGGTTTGGCCTATCACACTCAAACAAGTGGGCAACTGGAAGTGTCGAATAGGGAAATCAAACAAATCCTGGAAAAGAAGGTGGATATGTCAAGAAAGGATTGGTCCATGAAGTTGAATGAAACATTATGGGCATACCGTACAGCTTTTCGAACTCACATCAGCACTACCCCATACCAGCTAATATACAAAAAGGCTTGCCACTTGTCTGTGGAGTTGGAGCACCGCGCATATTGGGCTATCAAAACCCTAAATTATTATTATAAGAGCACATCGGTGCATCGTCTTCTTGACATAAATGAGCTCGATGAGATTAGGAGGGACGCCTATGAAAGCTCTAGAATCTATAAAGAAAGAACCAAACTCTACCACGACGCCCACATTATCGTGAGACAATTCAAGGTCGGACATAAGGTCTTGCTATACAACTCAAGGCTCCGACTTTTTCCTGGGAAGATGAGATCATGGTGGTCGGGACCATTCACCCTCCGCTACATCCATCCGGGAGGAGCTTTTGAGATAGAAGGAAACGACGGAGGACCATTCAAGGTTAACGGTCAAAGACTCAAGCACTACTCCACGGGCGATCCTATCGATGAAGTGCAAAGTATCTATCTAGGAAAGGCTCCGACTCAAAGTTTGTCACACCTTCTTGACAAGGTAATAGATGAAGCCATGCCTTATGCCGTTGGATCCTTGCACACGGATTGCCTTGATGAAGCCCTAAATACCGGGGATGGCATCCCAAATGGAGAACCACCGGACCCTCCCATTGAAGAATTGATCACACTCACCGATGAAGAGAAGAACGACGCTGATGTCATGAGGATTAGAGAGATCTGCAAGCTCTCTACGGTGAAGCAAAGGGAGAAGGCACTGCTGGCAAAAACACCTCAATCACCGGGAAAGAGGAAAGATACTAAGAACACAAGCTTGGGGGAGTCATCCCTCAACACCATTAAAGAGGAGACACACACTAGGGAGACCAAGGAAGAACTAGCGTCGCACTTGAACCCTCAAGGCCTCCCTGTAAAATTTGAAATGCGCATCTCCTATGCGCCGAATATCATGCGCTAAACATCATATCTTAAGGGGTCGAGCTCAAGACCATAAACAGATGCTTGTCGGGAGGCAACCCGACGGTTCTATCTTAGTTTTTAGTTGAATTTTACTTTCATTTTTGTTTTAGATCTTTATTAGTATATAGAGTAAGGAGTTTAGGAATAATCTGACAAAAGGCTACAGTTTTTATTTCAGGAAAAAGATGATAGGAGACCAAATGAACGGAGGACAGCCATGGCAATGGAGAGCACTCCAAGGGCATGCTCAAACGCCAAAGGAAGGAAGAAACTGACAGGAGAGAAGAAAACAGAAAGTGTCGCAAATACAGAGAGTCTGGAGATGAAAACATCAGCCCACTCGGCCGAGTGACTTGTCCACTCGGCCGAGTGAAGATCCTACTCGGTCGAGTATGGTACTGTACAGGGAAGTCTCGAAAACCCATCTCTCGAAATTATAAGCCACTCGGCTGAGTGAATTTGTCACTCGACTGAGTGAATCTGACACTATTAGATCTTAAAATGCTCTGATCGGCCTATCTACTCGGTCGAGTAACTTTGCCTACTCGATCGAGTGATAGTGCCTACTTGGCCGAGTCGGAGATTGACGCAAATCTTTAAAAATAGCATAATTAGTTGCGACTCGGCCAAGTAACATTTCCACTCGGCCGAGTGACTTGATCGACTTAACAGTATTTAAATCGAAAGTCGTGACCGCTCACAATTCCCAAATTCCTCCCTCGAACGCCCCTCTCACTCGCCCGAACGCCCATCTCACTCGCCCGAGCCGCTGTCGACTCACCCAAGTGGCGCGACCCCGCAGTCGCCACCACCCACTCCGCGTCGCCTACTTGTCACCGGCCGGTGATCGGCAACCCTCCAATGCCCAAATTCGCCCCTTTCTCTTATTTCCCATTTCGTAAGCCCAAATCCACCCCGAAGCCAAATTAAACCCTATTTGTGCCTATTTCTCTTGATCTACCCCTTGATTATCTGATATTCATTGCTAATCCTTTGTTTTTGTGCTTCCGGATTGTTTGGGGAAGATCAAGCGCTGATTTGGAGCTGCAGGGGAGGCGTTCTTCGGTTCACTTACGAGGAGTCACATAGTGCTTGGTACACTCATTCCCTATTTTATTTTTGGCACATTGTGATTGTATGCACACTTCACAGCATCACGATGCCCCCACGCACTAGGTCTCATGTGCAGGAGCCAGCTGCCAAGCGGAAGAAGACCGGTGACCCCGGTCCTTCTTTCACTAGAGCGGACTCCCCGCCTCCTAGCGATCCACCACCCACACTTTCGCCTCCCACTTCACACATTCCATCCCACCAACACAGCTCGGCACGACCATCGGCACGATGTGGATCACTTCAAGAGATGACGCACACCGCGCCAGATTCGAGAGGCTCTCCCATCGTTTGATAGTCCCCTCTAGGTGTGTGCACATAGCTGACTTTGAGCACCTAGGAGTATTTCAGGGGCTACTCCAGTTGTACAACAACGTGGGGTGGCATGATTTTCTTTTGGTGTCGGCAGACACCTACGTCCGTCCAACCCTCGAGGTCTTGAGTTCTATTCGTAGGACTTCCAGGGGGTGCACTTTTCGCCTGATGGATCGGGAGTGTGGGACTACTCTCAATATGCTCTGTGCCTTTTTCCACTGGCCCCTGTCCCCGACCCTGATCGTGCTTTTGGTCCCACGCACCACACCCCTCCTTCTTTTGATGCACACGCATTCTGGACTATGATCACGTGATCGACACTTGCCTTTAACCCTAGCCAGGCCAAGGCCTCCTCCATCGTCCACCCTTGCCTTTGTATTGCACAGTACCTTATGGCGACCACCATTCTTGTGAGGTATGAGCCTAGGACGATGTCTACACATGAGCTCTATATGCTCTATGCGACGACGAGAGAGAGAGAGCCTTCAAGGGCGACATGGACGTCTTAGTCCCTGCCATTCAGATTGATATTGCTAGCTGGTATCTTGACCGCATCATTTCCTCAGTCATCTCCAGGACGGTGATTTATTGTGGCGGTCTGATCACCTTTCTCGCTCCTATGTGCGAGATTTAGCTCCCTGTCGTCTTGCTCCGACCAACGGGCCCCACTTCCCTTTCTATAGATGTTATGGCTCGTATAAGGATGCTGCGTCCTCATGGTCAGCCCCACTGGGTTTGGCTACATGGTCCACTTTCAGCAGATTATATGGTTCTTCTGAGCCCTGCTCTGACCCACATTGGACCCACAGGTGGGGAGTGGAGACCAGAGATGGAGCTCCTCATCCCAGCTGTATGTGTACTCGAGCTCGAGAACGCCCAACAGGAGCCCCTTCTCGACCCTCTTGCCCCAGAGATCCCTATCCCACAGCCTGCACCTGATCTGATTCCAGCCCATGGTACTTCTGTCCACACTTCTGCCAGTGTCGGGAGCACGATTGTTGTGTCTGTCACCACCACCACCATAACCACCACTATGCCGTTGAGTGTTGATCCCATTTCTTACATGAGCACTGAGAGCGCCACCCCTGCTGCATTTAAGAGAGGCGTGCCTTCCCTAGTTTCGACGGCCGAGACCCTATCCTCACCTGATTTCTCGACCCCTGGGGAGTCATTTTTTGTTGCTTTCACGACCTCCCCATTCATCGACCCTTCTGTCTCCGCTGCTGCTATTTTCACCGAGAGTGTCATGACGTCTGTCCCCACTTCTGTGTCCATGACCTCTCTGCCTGTCTCGTCCTCAGTACTGCCTCATCCTCTTTTACCGTTGCTCCCACTTCTGTGAGCATTCATGCATCTCAGCCTCCCACAGAGGCTGCGCATCTTTTAGCGAGCATCGCCCCTCACCCACACCCACTAGTGGCCCCACTCGTTTACGGTGGCCGTTCGCGTCAGCCCCGACCTCCTCCTGTGCGACCCTCTGCTCCCGCTCCCGATGCTCTTGCCCATCATCTTCGTGCTGTCGAAGGGGCCGTAAGTGGGCTCGGAGCAGATTTTTGGGCTCTCACCGTTAATGTTAGCTCTGTACATGCACACGTCACCATTCTTCCTGGTATTCAGCTCACGCTGAACCAGATCCTTGCATGACTGCCTCAGCCTCCACCACCAGCCCTCCGGCCCATCCCTCAGCAGCTTGCACCACCACCACCACCTTTTCCACCACAGGGAGGTGCTGGCGCTCCACCACCAGTCTAGGCACACACACCAGATGCCTACCATGATATTATTGATGCACCTCTTGCCCCATCATTTTGCCACCATTTTGCTTGCCGGCACGTTTTGATCACTTTTTGCTTGGCAGTATTCTATATATCAGTCTGGGAGAGAGCCTACACTTCGGGCTCACATTTTTGTGCCCATTTTGCATTGTCCATTCATCATTTGCATGCCTGCTGCATCCATCATTTGCATATATCATGTCATATTTTACTTTCTATATTTTTCCTTTTACCATGCATGCATCCATACCCATCCTCCCCTATCTTATGCGTCCTCGTGCCACACTTAGCACATTGGGGATAATGTGATTTTAGCTTGGGGGAGTGTGTTCATACACACATTTTTATTTCCTTCATTTTTTTACCTTTATTTGTCATTTTTTTAATTTTTTCACTCATTTTCACTCACTTTTTCATTTTCTTACCATGCATCACGTCTTCTTACTTTTGGAGTGACTTGCATACGTATAGTTAGTTCCTTTTATTTTGTTATTTACTTCTCCTACTTTCTTTGCTAGAGATGAATTCCCTATGATGACTACATCTTGGTGTTTGCTTTACTCATATGCACGTACTTTCTTGCCATGCTATCGTTTTCATTTCTGATATCATATGCGTTACATTGATATGTATTTGAGAAAAAGAACTTACATCGCTCATTATATGAATTTGGATGAAATTTTAGCGTTAATTGAGTCTGGGAACTATTATTATATACCCTTCGTAGAAAACACACTAGGCTTCACGCATTGATTACCTATACTTGGAGTACTGCTTTGTCTTTCTATTATCACTTCTTTTTGCATGAAATGTGCTCTGAACTTCCAGGTTGAATGAATGATTGCCATTTGATATGGTTGAATTAGTTTACTTTTTTGTTATCAAACTGAGTAGATTAAATTACCATGCTGAAGTTGTTGTGCACATACAAAGAGTGAACCAAGCGTTATGTGTATTTCTTTCTCCACATATCTTGAACATCATTTCTATACTTATAGTTTTTGGTGAATCTCCCCCTAGTGAATCTTATATTTGCATCTTCTCCATGCTAAAAAGAATAAGCTCCATGAATCCCAAAAAGAAAAAAAATATTCATATCCTTTTATCTTAGTTGGGATTGTTCTTGTGTATAAAAAAAGAGAAAAGGAAAAAAAGAAAAAAAAATGGAAGTTCTAATGTACATACTCAATCCCATCTTTCCTCTTTTTGTTCTTCTTATTCTTCTTTGGAGCAACAAAAATTTGGGAAAAAGATGTATTTACATATTTGATGTCACCACGCGTATAGAAAAGTCTGGGGGAGGGGATCCAATGATGTGTGTGAGAGTGACTACCTTTATGTGCATAACAACCTAAGCTAAGTAATCTTTGATACTTAAGGAGACTACTTAGAGTATAACGATGTCCATGAATTGAATGTTGGCATGAAATTCATGAAAACCATCTTTTTCTATTCTTATTGATTTGAAATGTGTGATATCTCTTATACTCCAAATAGAAGCAATCAATTGAAAACTGTGTGATCTATGATTGTGTATATTGTTTTACATGCCCTTGATGATGTTGATTGTAAAAATGATTTCATCTTTCATATGATTTTCGATGTTCTTAGTTCTTATATCAAAAGCACCCACATGAAATGGTATCAAAGTGAAAAGCTTTAGCATGTTTATATTCATTTGTCGTGCTATTTGAGTGTGCAACTCCAAGTTTTGAGAGAATGATCTAGCATCTTCACCTCTTCATCTTCTTTTTTGTTCATCCCTTTTTCTTTTTTTTATTCGCCAAGTTTGCCTTTCTACTCATCTTCCTCGAGGACGAGTAAGAGGTAAGCTTGGGGGATTTTGATAGGCTCATATTTTACACCTTTTTTCTGCATATTTGCATGCCACTTCGATTGCTCATATCGTGATTTTCATTATTATTTGACGATGGTTCGATACTTTTCACTATTTCTTGTTTTTCGTCTGATTTCAGGAGATATGTAGCAATCGGGTGCCATTTGGAGACTAGAGGACTTGCACGTGTACTGAAGTATCGCTCATGATCATATCAGAGAGTTAACGGCACTGGAGGATGAGTGGAAGAAGAAGGACGTCGATGGAATCGACGAGGAAGCAAAAAGGATAAGAAATGAGCTCTGAAACATGCCACTCGGCCGAGCAAGGCAGTTCACTCGGCCGAGTGACACAGCCTACTCGGCCGAGCAAGACTGACACGATGACATCTGCCAGCCTGAGTACCATGATATACTCGGCTGGGTGGTGAATTCCACTCGGCCGAGTAAGAACTCTACTCGCCCGAGTGGAGGCCAAAATTTCGAAGAGAGCCAATCTGACTTCTCTATTTTTTTGGACGATCTGCAGACTGACACACTCGGTCGAGGCATAAATCTCACTCGGCCGAGTGTATTTCCACTCGGCCGAGTGGCGCAGACGCCTAGTCGTAAAAACTAGGGTTTTTGGCGGCGCAAGGGCAGTTTGGTCTGTATTTTTTGGTTCTTTTGGGCATGTATTTAAGCCCTGTTTTGTCTCTAGCCCCAGGGGAGACCAGATAGACATCTTAGAACCATTTTTCCTAAGTTTCTAATCATATTTAAGCTTTTATATTAGCGAGAGATTGAATATTGGATCTTAATTTTCTATTGAAAGCTTCTTTGGCGACGTTGGTTTGTCTAAATCTCTTGCAAGCTTTGATTTTTATGCTATATCTCTTATTGAATCTTAATTGCATGATGAATTCCATTGTTGATCTTGTTTTCCTATCGATTTCTAATATGATTTGTGAGTAGTTCCTTTGCTCTAGGGCAAAGGGATGAACCCTATGGATCTAATGTTTGAATTGTGAAATCTATTGAAATACTATGCCATTAGGCTTGATTGAAAGGTTAGATCTTGATTGATTTACTATGGATAGATAGGGATTTCTCTTGGATCTCGTGAGCTCGACAGAGGATCTTGATCCAAGGAAAGCCCTAGATATTCTGTTTAGGTTTACAATCGAAATTCCCTAGATTTGGTGCACGACGGCGACCAAAGCTAGCATGTTTATTGTTCTCCTATACTCATATTCGTTGCACGAAAGTGAATGGATACAAACTATCAAGATCTAGATCCGAATTCAAGTTGCACGACAGTGAGCTTGAGTTTGGATTGTACGAGATTGCTAATCTTAATGCAAGTAGTCTAGACTAGGCTTGCGCGACAGCGAGGCTCCAGTTTAGAGTGCTATAGACCTAGAATAGCACGACAGCATGAGTTGGTTCTCCACTTAGTTGCGGCAAGTTCAGCTTGACTCGAGTTTGATTGCGTGGTATTTCATAACTTACATCGATGACATGAAAATCCATATTGGGGATTCCCTAGCCCTAGACATCATAATTATATTGAATTTGCATTGTTACTCAAACGATTATTACACCATCCATTCTCAAATGACTTTTCCACCAAATAGCTTAGTAATCAAAATAGAGTACTGTCATTAGTCCTCCTTGTGATTCGATACCTGCTTGCCACTTAACCGTGCACTTGCGGTAAAGCTACATTGTTTTTCGGGTGTATATCCGGGAGTGATCACCTCCACCTTTTGAACTTTGAAAGTTATGGGGTTTCATGGCACAATAATTATCCCCGATGGGTCAGAAATAAAAAATTATTGTGTGACACCTATCCTCGTACAATATTGAATTTTGCACATTCAAATTGAGGTTGTTTCACATTTGTTTCATTCATGCAGATAAGACCAATATTCTTCTAGCTACCAAGATCTGCTACCATGGTTCGATTAAACCCATAGCCCAGACCACGGGTGTTCTAGCTACAGAGAGACATTAATATTTCTTGGGTTAGCCTCGCCCTTCTTCTTCTTATTGTCTGAGCTAGAATTATTTTGCTTGTTATGATCTACTTCCTTATCTCGCCTTGTTGGAGGCACCTTGGCAAAGGCAAAGGAAGGCATGAATGTGGCTTCATAAATTTCTTCATCTTCTTTATGGAGGGATTTGAAACTGTTATGAATTGTTGTGGGAGGTTGAGGAGAGGCTATTGAATGCAACCCCTTGGGGCTAGGCATTCCAAACCGTGATGACATTGAGCTTACGAAATACCGATAGTTGAGACACCAACTTCTTCTAGTAAAGACCTGCCCATATTCACTGGATTTTGTAGATAGGATGGAGACGACCCAATTAGCGAGCTAGACCCATGTTGATCACTCGACCCCAATGTTGGGTCAATTTGTTTTAAATTACCCGTACTGGGGTCACCAATTAGCCTAGGTACTCTTAAAGCCCATCCTATATCAAGAATCTTTGAAGATACAATCACACCATTAGGACACAATAAATTAGTAGAAGATTCCCGACTCAAAATAGCATCTCCGACACATGCAAAACAGCAGGCATTTTTCACATGCGACTAGATTTTCAAGAAATCCAGGACTGATTTTGGGGAGTAATAATGGGAAAAACATCTCTATTTAATGGCGAGAAATCCTCTTCCAAAATTGAAGTAGTTGCACCATTTGGACAGCTAGATGACCACTTACTCAAAAAAAATTCCATTTAATGTCATGGTGGGCCCATATGCCACCTCATCATCTTCTTCGTTCGGAACTGTATGGGATGTAATAGCCATGGCGGGAACTTGAACTTTTCGCCATATTTCTCGAGTTGTACATGTATGAAGATATATGCCATCGAGGCAATTTATCCTAGAATACATATTGTTCAAATGTAAATGGTACTAATTATCCTAATAAGGTGAATATATTTGTTAAATACTTGGATATTTCCTTAGGCAATTTGACTGTTTTGTCGAAGCGGATGTTCCAACTTATTGAAGCTTGCTTAAGCCCATAGATGGACCTATGTAGCTTACACACTTTTCCTTCACTCCCACTAACTTCAAAGCCTTCTGGCTGAGTCATGTAAATCTGCTCCTCTAAATCACCATTTAGGAAAGCAATCTTCACATCCATTTGCCAGATTTCGTAGTCGTAGTGGGCAGCAATAGCAAGTACGATTCGAATAGACTTGTGCATGGCCACTGGTGAGAAGGTTTCATCATAATCAATTCCTAGAATCTGACGATATCCTTTTGCAACCAGCCTAGCCTTGTACATTTCTACTTTTCCATCTGCACCAATCTTCTTCTTAAAGATCCATTTGTAGCCTATGGGAACATTTCCCTTGGGCACGTCTTCTACGGTCCATACCTTATTCACGTGCATGGAATCTATTTCGGACTTCATTGCATCTAGCCATTTGTTAGAGTCTATACTCTTTATGGCTTCCTGGAAGCTAATAGGGTCATCATCTAATATGATGCTATCCTCAATCCCACAGTCTACGAGAAAACCGTAGTACCTTTCGGGGACTCAAGGAACCCTATTGGACTTCCTACTGACTGGTTTGGAGATGTCAAGTTCTGACTCTCCAACTGGTTCCGACACTTGTTCCTGTGTAAGTACTTCCTCCGAGCATTCATCCAGATCAATTACCTTGCCAGTGGATTCCTTCACAAGGAATTCCTTTTCCAGAAAAGTGGCATGTCTAGAGACAACAATCTTTTGTTGTTCTGGATGGTAAAAGACATAACCTAATGAATGTCTCAGGTACCCTATGAATTTACACAGTATAGATCTGCTTCCAGTTTGTCTGGATTTTGCCTTTTGACATATGCAGGACAACCCCATACCTTCAAGTGATTAAGGCTGGGTTTCTTGCCGGTCCATATCTGAAATGGTGTCATATGCATAGATCTTGACGGAACTTTATTTAGAATGTATATAGCAGTTTCCAGGGCATGGCCCCAGAGGAAAGTAGTTAACTCAGCTTCACTTATCATGGATCGCACCATGTCTAACAGGGTGCGGTTCCTCCTCTCTGATCGAAGGATCTTAATACTTTTTCCAGTCTGGTTTTCGACTTCTGTACGGTACTCTTTGAATCACTCAAAGGTTTCGTATTTATGTTTCATCAAGAACACATGTCCAAACCTTGAGTGATCATCAGTAAACGTGACGAGATATGAAAATCCACCTTTGGTAATGTAAACTTGGGTCCACATACATCGGAATGACTAGACCCAAGAGTTCGATAACTCTCTTCCCTTGACTTGCAAAAGAATTTTTGGCCATCTTACCTTTGAGGCAAGACTCGCAAGTGTCGAATGACTCATAATTCGATAGGCCCAAGAGCCCCTCTTTATGTAACTTGCCGAGTCTCTTCTCTCCGATATAGCCTAGTCTACAATGCCAAAGATAGGTTTCATTAAAACTAGACTCCTTTCGTTTTCTTGTATTAACGTTTAATAAAACCTTATTGCTTAAGTGTATACACATTATTAAGTGTCCCAAAACCTAGCAACTTTCCATCAAAAGAAATGTTCATGACATTTCCGTTGATAGTAAAATTATAACCATCTCTAGCCAAAGCGGAGACGGATATAATATTGCACAAGAAGTTTGGGATGTAGTAACATTGCTTCAAAAGCAAGTTAGCACCACCAGCTAATGTGTGTTTAAGATCTCCCACGGCTACAACATCAACATTTGCTGTGTTTTCGACTTGGAGAATGATCTCATTCTTTTCGAGTTTTCTAATGATTCTCATTCCTTGTAACTGATTACAGATA
Source organism: Scilla litardierei (assembly GCA_030789695.1). Taxonomy (NCBI): domain Eukaryota; kingdom Viridiplantae; phylum Streptophyta; class Magnoliopsida; order Asparagales; family Asparagaceae; genus Scilla; species Scilla litardierei. The sequence continues at coordinate 74,532,913 of CM061135.1, forward strand.
TGAGAACCTACACCGGTGTCTAACACCCATGCATTAGAATTAACCAAAAGAACTACACTTTGCATTTTAGAAGTTAAGGCATAAACTCGCCCTTCCTTCATTTGTTCCCTTTCTGTTATAGATTTCTTTGACCAGTCATTATTTTTATTATAACCAGTTAATAAGTTCTTATCTCGGATATTATTTATCTTACTCGTCATGCTGCAAAGATTAGAGCTCCTAATTAGCATGTATTCAAAATATTTTAGAATATAATTAGAATGGTTTTTATCCAATTATACTCTCCCATTAATTTAAAGATCGTTTACTCCAAAACATGATTAATATTAAATGGGAGCATGAATCCAACAACCTTGAGTCGCCCGACCTTGAGTGTAGCTCAACAAGTCGTTCGTGTCACGCCCCGCTTCCCATTATACTTGGGAGCGAGGACGTGAGCGGGCCCGCTTGGGCTGGAGGGGTGAAACTCCAACCCAATAAGCGTCTGTGGGTAAACCGTAAACAGGTTCTTGCATTTCAAACTCAGAACAAAAGGAAATTTCATTATTATTACACTGATGTCCAGATTTACAAGTACACAAATAAGGCCAACTTGGCCATTAGATACAGAAACGCAAACAGAATTATACTTGAATATAAATACAACAAATATTAATCTTAAGCATCGTTGCGAAGGCACGTTGTTCTCCAGCGGCAGATCTCAGAGTCTGGGCACCCTGGTCAAGCTGCTCAGTCCCAGGGCTTGCTCCTCTTCAAATCTGTCTAATACCTGACGTATATTTCATAAGACAAGAAATATACGTCAGCGAGGGTCGCTCGGCAAGATTTAAAAACGTTAGTAATAAATGACCCTCGGCAAGGTGATAATATAATTTTCAAAACTTTAGAAATGAAAGACACAATATGTTTCCAAAAAGATGAAACATGGCAGCATGAAGCAACATGGGAACATAACATCGTGTAGTGAGTAAAGTAGTGAGCAAGCGGAGTGTGGTGCGTAAAGTAGCGGGCACAACAAGGTGTAGTGTGTAAGGTAACCAGCATGGCAAGTGTAGTGTATACAATAATAGTCTTGACGGTGTAGTGTGTACAGCAATATGTGTGGCAAGTGTGGTGTGTACAGTAAAAGTAGTGTCAAGCGTAGTGCGTACAGCAATATGTATGGACAAGTGTGATGTGCACAACAATAGTCAATCGTGACAGTAATTTTAGCAGTCTACTCTATAGCATCAGCAGAGGTAAAGCGAATGGTGCATCAATCAACCTTAAGAAAAATTCTGTCCTTGGAATTTCTTAAGTTAGATAAGAATCGAAGGAGCACTAGATAGACGAAGGGTGAAGGTGATATCCTAGTATTAAGGAAGCAAAAGACATATAGAGGGATGAAAACTGTTGGACAGAAAAAGTCTAAGATAGGAACGATTGCAATCAAACGACACCCAGGACAAGACAAGGTCAAGATAGGCACATTCATGATAGGAATCATCGAATGTGAAGATATGATAGAACTCAGACGTTACCGTACGTCGCCAGCTCGTCGTCTCTAACTTGCTCGACGACCATAGAGAACTTCCGTTGGCTCCATCTACGTTTCGAGCGTGTGGCCTACCTGCCATTCTGCAAAACAAACAAGATAAATACTTGCGTACAAGGTCTATCTAGACAATCTGGCTAATAATGACATCCCTATTGTTCCGAGTAATTTGTAGAATGCAGGACCTGCATGTGCCACCACTAAAACCTGTCACGCCCCGCTTCCCATTAAACTTGGGAGCGAGGACGTGAGCGGGCCCGCTTGGGCTGGAGGGGTGAAACTCCAACCCAATAAGCGTCTGTGGGTAAACCGTAAACAGGTTCTTGCATTTCAAACTCAGAACAAAAGGAAATTTCATTATTATTACACTGATGTCCAGATTTACAAGTACTCAAATAAGGCCAACTTGGCCATTAGATACAGAAACGCAAACAGAATTATACTTGAATATAAATACAACAAATATTAATCTTAAGCAGCGTTGCGAAGGCACGTTGTTCTCCAGCGACAGATCTCAGCGTCTGGGCACCCTGGTCAAGCTGCTCAGTCCCAGGGCTTGCTCCTCTTCAAATCTGTCTAATACTTGACGTATATTTCAAAAGACAAGAAATATACGTCAGCGAGGGTCGCTCGGCAAGATTTAAAAACGTTAGTAATAAATGACCCTCGGCAAGGTGATAATATAATTTTCAAAACTTTAGAAATGAAAGACACAATATGTTTCCAAAAAGATGAAACATGGCAGCATGAAGCAACATGGGAACATAACATCGTGTAGTGAGTAAAGTAGTGAGCAAGCGGAGTGTGGTGCGTAAATTAGCGGGCACAACAAGGTGTAGTGTGTAAGGTAACCAGCATGGCAAGTGTAGTGTATACAATAATAGTCGTGACGGTGTAGTGTGTACAACAATATGTGTGGCAAGTGTGGTGTGTACAGCAAAAGTAGTGTCAAGCGTAGTGCGTACATCAATATGTATGGACAAGTGTGATGTGCACAACAATAGTCAATCATGACAATAATTTTAGCAGTCTACTCCATAGCATCAGCAGAGGTAAAGCGAATGGTGCATCAATCAACCAATCAATCAATCTCCTATCTAGTGACAAGCCCAGTGTCTGAGGGAGAGGTGACCAGCATCACACCCAAGTCGATGGAGCTACCCGTGACTCTATACTCACCGACCCGGCCAGGTGTCGGTCAAGTTCACCACTAGAGTGTAATCCAGCTTTCCAGCCTCTACTACACTAGACTACCCCACCCAAGTGTTCTTGCTGGAACACGAGCCAGCCTAATCCATATTACAAGCACGCCCGAGTTTGTCAACTTGCATGACATCACGATTTCACGATTTCGCCTCTTGGGCGCACGATTCATAATTTCACGATTTTTCTCAAGTTATGTCATTCCGTAATTGCCCGAAGGCCCAATGATCCGTAAATTGTCCGAAGACCCAAATATCTGTAATTGCCCCGAGGGCTCGGTTTTCACAATTCGATAGTGTGCACAGCACATGATAAATCGAATGACAAGAAAGAATAGCATTTCATGTGTATCGTTTAAGTGCTAAAACAACCAATGCATTAAAAGGATTCATTAAAGACTTTTCCGAATATGAAAGTTGCTTACTAGGCAGTACCAAAGATGTGCGTTACTTTTTAAGTTTAGTACACGATAAAATACTTGCGTCTTTGGAAAAAGTCTGAAGAAAGTAATATACTTGCGCCATCAAAAGTTGTAGGAAAGAAACCATATATTTGCAGGTTGTATATACTTGCAAGGGGTAATTACGCCTTTGAAAACTGGTAGAAGGTAAAATACTTGCAAGGGGTAAGTACTTTCCTGATGGTCATGGTTTCGGGTGTCCAGGGGATCCCAGCAGAAGGGTAGTTAAATCTGCGATAACAGACCATACGATTATAACCTATTAACCGTAATAATTTTCATACACTGATCCTGGATACTGCAACTAAACTTAAATAATATAACACCTAAGGACTAACATGTAAGCTCGTAATAACTACCATACTAAAATATTGATTACTGTGTATAACCTATATTATAACTAACATATGATAATAACTAGCTTCATAACAATCAATTTATTAATCTTACCTCGTAACCCCCACCCCCATTCCTTCTTCTCCTCCCCTTATTTTTCTTTTGCAGCAAGATTCCTAGCAGCAAGGGGGAATGGCTCGGTGGCTTGAGGGAGTGTGGTCGTCGACGGGTCCGGGTTCCTCAGGCGGCCACACGTGTGGTCAGGTGGAGCGGCGGCGGGCGGCGGCAGCTCTCCGAGCGGTACAGCGGTAGGGTAGCTGAGAGGGGAGGGGGCGGGTTTCGCAGATCGGGGCTCATGGGGGTCCGACAGGCGAACGGAGAAGTGAGGATCGGCGGTTAACGGCGACGTCGACCGGAGCTGATGGCTGGAGGAACCCGCGGTGGCGTTCCCAGTCGACGACTTCCAGATCTGGGCGTGCGGAGAGATGGGTGCTGCTTCGGTGACGGGCGATCGAGGCGACGGCTTCGGCGATGGGCGGTCTGCTGTGAGGCGGAGGGCGGAGGGCGGAGGCGACTCCGTGCGGGCTCGGAGGGGCTGGAGAGAGAGGGGGGTTGCAGATCGGCGTGGCGGGCGGGGTTGCTGTCCTCTGTTCCGAACAGAGGAAAGGGGGCGGAACAGGGGAGAGCGGATCGGGGAAGGAGGGAGGTGTCGATGGGTTGCGGGGATCCATGGTTACCGGAGCTGGGTGTTGGTTGAAGGGCGTCGGGCTTGAGGGCGAGGTGGTCGGGGCTTGGATGGTGATGAGGGCGCTTCGGGTGATGGCGAGGAGAACGGTGGGAGGAGGAAGTGGCGGCTTGCGGCGTAGCAAGGCATCCGGCGGAGCGAGAGGGAGCTGTGGTCGAGGTCGCCGACGGTCTGGGTGCAGGGTGGCGCCTCGTCGGGGTGGTGTCGGGCTCTCGAAGGAGAAAGGGGAGGAGCAAGTCGGGAATGTGGGCGGTGACCCGTCGACGATGGCTAGAGGGTGGCCAGGGCGATGCGGCAGCGCGCCGACGATGACTCGCGACCGTCGGGATCTGGGTTTGGCGAGGATGAGGGGGAAGGGACATCGGAGCAACGAGGAGACGGGGCTCTCGGGTCTCGAATGGAGGTTGCAACTTGGGGAGCGGGGTGGTTCGAAGGTTGACGGAGAGGATGAAATCGACGGGGTGCGATCGTGAGCACTTGATGGAAGATGGAGGAGAAGAGCCATTGGTTTGAGGGGTGCTTTTGTAGAGGAAGAAAGGAGGGATGGGGCAATGGCTGCTGAGCTTGGCCTAGGGGTTTAGAATATAGTGGAGAAGCATGGGGTGGCTGTGCGTGTCTTATTGGTTTAGGGTTAGAGGAAAGTTTAGAAATCGAATTTACTAGGAAAGAAAAAGGAAATGAGTTAAAAAGGAAAGTGTTTAATAGGAAATTATTAGGGAAAATTAATAAGGAAGTTTTCTTTTTGAATTTAAAAAGATTTGTTTTAATGATAATTATTAGGGAATTAAGAGCAAGTATTAATAGGAAAGTTTTCGTTTTAAATACGATTGGTTTAAGAAATTAATAGAAAAGGAGAGTTTGAAAATTTGAATTAATAGAGAGGGTTAATTGGTTTTAAATGAGAGAAAACTTCCAAATTAGCTATAATTTAATCAGGGTATAAAAAGGGAAACTATTTGAATTTCGATTTGAAATGAAGACTAAAAGCATTTTAAAAACATGTATAATAAGGGTTTATATAAGGGAACGGTTTGAAATCCTATTAATAGTATTAGTAGTAAATGAGTCTAATTATTTAAATTTTGAAATTTGAATTCGGAAAAAAATTTAAACTAATTATAAAGATATTTCCAAAATAATTATAGGAAGGATTTTATTCTAGTAGTTTAAAATAAACATGATAATAACAAGTATGAAAAGTATAAGTGGATACAGGTACGTGGACAAAACGTCTAACAACAGATATGGGACATAAAGGAAAAAAATACGGCAGAAATGCAGATAATAGAAATATTAAAACCGGTCGTTACAGTTCGACTCGGCTATAGGTAGACGAACTCTTTGTCAATCATATCGAATATGACTCCCTATTTGATTTTTACCCCTAGCCATTTGTGATCATGAGTGTGCTCATCCAAATCACAACGACTAGTCTAGTCAGACCCTTGTTTTCGTGTCAAGCTTGACTTGCCCCGACGCTTGGTGTATTCACGACGCGTCAGTTTGGGTCAAGTCTTAGACTACTTTGTTGGCCTAACTTACACCGGCGCTCGGTGTATTCGCGATGCGTCGGTTTGGGTTAGGACACATGTATAAAGAAATTGGTTTCTGTAAGGTTGCCATGTCACAGCTTAATTGTAGCTCAACAACTGTAACACGGATCCTACAGATTCCAACGTCTAAAACAAAGAGAGCTACGAATTATCTTGTAAAAGATTTATTAACGTATTTGACTAGATATAGTTGACATCGTTGCATAATAATGATTCGTGTCCATGTGCTCCAGCGGACACGGCCAGGGAATTGACTAAGCCAGGACCACTTGGCCCCTAGACTAGCTAGAGTGGTTCAGCAAACTTAGCCAAGCACATTGACCGGTATCATGGTCCATTGAAGGTTGCTAGTCATTTATATGCGTACCGTCAACTAAAAGCTTTTATTAACTCTAGTTAATCATTATCAACTAGTGGATCCTTAAAATTCGTAACTTTATGGATTTGTTTGACGATTTTTATGAGGTCCTTATCAACTATAAGGATTTAATAAATGTGCTGCTACCCTAATCGTCCAATAGGCATTTTTAAACAATTTAAAAACATAGCAGAGTCTCAAAAATTATCTCATAAAAATTTGAGGAATTTTTTAATGGCTATCCTAATCGTCCATTAGGCAATTTTAAACAATTTAAAATTATAGCATGGTGTTAAAAATTATCTTATAAAATTTGAGGATTCATTAATGGCTAACCTAGTAAGTTCCTCTTGTGTTATCAAATAAACAAGAATATGCCATTAATCTAATTATCACATAATTAAAACATGCAGTTCATAAAGAAGCAGTATAAGCACAGAGTAGATCTGGCTTTGATACCAATGCAGGGATTTTCAAGGTCCCTTAGGGCTAATTTAAACATATTCGTCCTAAGTCGGACGAACAAAATTAAATAAGCAGCGGAAATACGATTATTAAACTATTTAATAATTACTGTCCTAAGGAAAAATTCCCGAAGCCAGGAATATATACTGACTCGAGTTGGGTCTGACCAACTCGAGAAAGTTCTAACTACAACTTCAAATGAAATGCATATATATATATATATATATATATATATATATATATATATATATATATATATAGGAAAATTTTCAAATGAGAACATTTCGCACCGTGCAAAAATGTTTTTAGTTTTTTTTTGAAATTTTTTTTTTCAAAAATTCTTTTTTCCACCCTCATTATATGTTGTTATACCCCCCTCAAAAAATAATCATTGAGAAATAATGTCATTTGGCCTTCGATCAAGGCATTTCATCAAATTCGCACGTTTTGAGACCGTTAAATTTGTAACGGGTGGATGGGTGCTCTAATGCCCAACGGGTTCACCCATTATTTTCCCTGGGGTATATATTTGTATGGATTAAACATCAAAAAAAGAATTTTTGAAAAAAAAAATTTCAAAAAAAAAAAATTGTTTTCGCACCGTGCGAAAACCCCTTTTTTCGCAACCGAAGATCACTATATATATATATATATATATATATATATATATATATATATATATATATATATATATATATATATATATATATATATATATATGAGGGAAATGTGCCTAAGAATGACCTCGGGTAGAGATACCTGAGCACACCCCCGCTGTTCGGGGTTTGTGAGAATTTGTTTTTGAAATTTTTTTTTGCAGTAGGTAGATATACTTGTTATGTAGCTCCCCACAAAATTTCAGGTCGATCCGACACCGTTTGAGCCTCCGTTCATCGATTTCAAAAACGTTGCGCAAAACTGTCCAGAATTTGGACAGTTTTGCGCAACGTTTTTGAAATCGATGAACGGAGGCTCAAACGGTGTCGGATCGACCTGAAATTTTGTGGGGAGCTACATAACAAGTATATCTACCTACTGCAAAAAAAAATTTCAAAAAATAATTCTCACAAACCCCGAACAGCGGGGGGTGTGCTCAGGTATCTCTACCCGAGGTCATTCTTAGGCACATTTTTTGCTATATATATATATATATATATATATATATATATATATATATATATATATATATATAATGGCTATGATACGCCATATGAAGCATTGCCTCATATTTTCTCTCATATAAAGCAACTAAGTACTGTTGGATCTGGATCTAAGCCTAGAGGGGGGGGTGAATAGGCTTATAAAAAATTCTCGTGCAACCCACGAGAAATCACACGCAGTTATAGCACAATCAACCAGATGCAGAGTATAGAAAAACAGTCACAGCATGCACAGGCGATATACCCTGGTTCGGTCGCACCCACGACCTACATCCATCCCCAAAAGCAATACTAGATTATTAGAGTTAACTGGTACAACCTGTAGCTAGGACACCAACCCTACGCTCACCTGGCTCTTAGCACCTGCACTCACCAAAGTGCCCAAACAATAACAATACTAGTAAAGCCTCTCTCTCTTGGCTAGCCCCAACTAGCCAAGTTCCCAAACAAATACTAAAATAGTTTCACAGAGATCACAACACCAAATCATAAAATAAAATAAGGTTCAAAGTTTAGAATCACTCAGTCGTGACGGCGTTGGTGTCTCTGTCATTCAGCGCGTGATCAGAAATAATCTGACAAGTAGTAGTCCCTCGTCTCTATTCCCGAATCCTTGGGTAATGATCTGAAAGTGTCGACCTCTGATGTTGATGTTGCGGCGTGTATCATTAATTCCAAGTTGTGGCTTGCTGCATGCACACCAAAACAAGCTCCAGGTTGCGGCTCTGTATAAATTTTTGACTGTGGTTCTTTTCAAAATGAAGCTTGTGTCATGTGTTTCATGAGATCCTCAAAGGAAAAACAACAAGAAAATCCATATCTTTGAGATTTGCACAGTAGATGAAGATGTACCCTGTGTTTCAAGAATTTCAAAGAGAAGAACACATTATTTTGACCTGTCCTCTCCGAAATTTGCCAAGGAGAAGCAAGAAAAGAAATTCGGCAGCTTTTTTGGAAAGATTGGGATCTTGGAGATTTTTTAATGAGAATCTTGAAAGGCAAGAAAAAAACGGCCAGATCTCTAGAAAATTAAGTTTCAGCTCCCATTCAAAATTTGTGCACCTGAAGGATTTCCTTTTGATTCGTAATGAAGAGCTCTGGGAATTTTCGGCTTGCCCTTGTAAAACAAAAACGAGTGGCCTGAGGGATTTTTTATTTGGAGAGGTTTTTAATCAGGGGCTATCTCAAAGAAAAGATGCACTCAGATAATTTTTTGGAGGAAGAAGAGCCAAGCCCTTGATTTTTTTGATTCACTGTTGAACAAAAATTGCGGCTCCTGTATATTCTATCCTCTCTCTCTCGGCCACTAGGGTTTTTTTCGTTTTTTTTGTGTGGGCTTTTTTTAAAAATCGGCCTGAGTCTCTTTTAGCTATATGAAATTAGGTCACAGGGTATATGAAGGGTACGACCTATATGAAGGGTTCTCTAAAACAATTAAACCAAGCCTATATGAAGGTTACGGCTCCTTTGGGCTCCCTTAAAAAACGCCTACTCTCTGTACTTGATTTCCTTTGGTACATTTGTCTTCGTACCTATCTTCCCACTATATGGTAGATATGTGCTCTAATAGATATGAACCAAACCAAGTAGAGTATCACCTTCTCCCCATCATATTGGTCACGTCTCACACTGAGTCTCTTCAAGCTTTGCCTTTCCTGAAACACTTAACACACACGTTAAAAACGTTCACACACGTTTGCTATCATCAAACACGAAGTTCATAGATCGTTGATACCAACAATCTCCCCCTTTTGATGATGACAAACCAAGTATAAGATTTGAGCAATGAAATTCCAAATAGTGTGTGTGACAGTGTGGCAGTAGTGGATGACATGCAGTGAGATGAAATAATGTGCAAACAATGATGTATAACGTATATCAATAAGCATGCTCCCCCTACTTTTGTGCTTCCCCAATATTCATTAATGCTCCCCCTTAATCAAACAATCATATATTTGCGAGCATTACAAAGATAATACCAGATGCCAAATACCAAGCACACTGCCAAATACCAGACACACTAAGTAGATACCAAATCTTCACAATTCTTCACCAATTGAATACCAAATCTTCCCAAATTTTTCTCCCCCTTTGTTATCATCAAAAGCCATCATACGAAGTCAAAATCATATATTGAGCAAGAAGAGAGTATTATTAACCATTACCAGCAATTGCATGAATACACTCATAGAATAATCAATTCAAAATCCAATGAAATTAAACAACGAAGACTTCAACACCAACGTGTACGTGCGATGATTAAAATTGAAGCACATGAGGAGAATCATTAAGAAAATCAACCAAAAACAATCCACTTTTTCCAAATAACATTCTATCACCTAGGATTGATTTTTCCCACCTCAGTAAAAATGAGTTCAAGGTACCGCACCCCAAAATACATAGCCTATAAGGACTCTTAGATGTGGGGGTGGCATAGCTTGACGAGTAAATACACCAACGCTAAAGTTTACCCATAAAGCTTATGTTGGATACTCGTGGGTAATACCGTTGCCAAGGGTTGTATCCATTTTTCATACGGAGCATGTATTTTCTTTTTCAATTTTTATACTTGTAGTAACATTTTTTTAATGCTCAATTTTTATCCATAGCAAGGTATATCATATCCCATAGATTTTTCAGTTAAGTTTTCCTCCTACATTCACATTTCCAATTTTAAAAACGATATCCCCAAATGTGCAACAATATTAATGTATGTGGAGGTGAAGTAGGTGGTGTAGAAATCAAGTTATTTTCAGTCATTGAACATGCCATGAATATTTAGAAAGATGGACATGCGCATGTAGCAAAATAAATAATACAACAATTTCTACACAGATATGAAAATCATTCATGAATACCCTTTTTTTAATGAAACAAAGAGAAAGATACACATTGAAGCTCCATTTTTTTGTTTTTTTTTGTTTCTGTTTTTTTTGTTTTTATAAATGCATGAGATATTAAAGCAAACATGAGATGCAATCACACAAATAAAACAAATCATGCACACATAACAATGCAACTACTAGCACACAAACAAGAAAATGTTCAAGCATACAAAAAACATGGAGTCTCGTACTAAGTTTTAACAATAATACCAAGCTCAAGACGAAGACGACAAAAGCGAGCCTCAACCAAAGGTTTGGTGAATATGTCTGCAAGTTGAGATTCTGTAGGAACTAACTCCACAGACACATCCTCTTTAGTGATGTGATCTCTAAGAAAATGGTGTCTTACGTCAATATGTTTAGTACGAGAGTGGTGTACGGGATTATTAGAAAGATCTATGGCACTCTTGCTATCACATCGAAGAGGAACTCTTTTAAGAGCTAGTCCGTAGTCAGATAATGTTTGCATCATCCACAGTACTTGAGCACAGCAACTGCCGAGGGCAATATACTCTGCTTCAGTAGTGGATAATGCAACACTATTTTGCTTACGACTAGACCATGAAACCAAAGAGTGTCCTAGCATAAAACAAGTGCCACTAGTGCTCTTTCTATCAGTTAAACTACCCGCATAATCAGCATCAGAATAACCCACCAAATCAAAGTTACCACTAGAAGGATACCAAAGGCCTAAAGTAGGTGTACTGATTAGGTACCTAAAGATCCTTTTAATGGCTTTCAAATGAGATTCTTTTGGGTTTGATTGAAAGCGTGCACACAAACATACAGCAAACATTATATCCGGCCTAGATGCAGTCAAGTACAATAAAGAACCAATCATACCTCGATATATCTTTTGGTCCACTGCAACTCCTTGTTCATCCCTGTCCATTTTCGTGTTGGGACACATCGGCGTTCCAATTCCTTTAGACTTCTCCATCCCAAACTTTTTCAAAAGCTCCTTGATGTATTTGGTTTGAGATAGAAAGATGCCTTCCTTTCCTTGCTTTACTTGGAACCCCAGAAAATATTTCAGCTCTCCCACAAGGCTCATCTCAAACTGATCCTGCATGACTTTCTCAAACTTTTGACATAGAAGATCGTTAGTAGCACCATAAATAATGTCATCAACATAAATTTGCACAATGAGAAAATCTTCAGATTCATGCATCAAAAATAGTGTATTGTCAGCACTCCCCTTTTTAAAATTATTTTCCAACAAATATGTGCTTAGACGGTCATACCAAGCTCGTGGAGCTTGCTTAAGACCATACAAAGCTTTTTCCAATTTATAAACATGGTTTGGAAAATTATGGCTTTCAAAACCGGGGGGTTGCTCAACAAATACCTCTTCTTTTAGGTAGCCATTAAGAAAAGCGCTTTTTACATCCATTTGTTTTAGTTTGAGCCCTTTATAACTTGCAAAAGCTAGCAAGATTCTAATGGACTCAAGCCTAGCAACTGGTGCAAAAGTCTCATCCACATCAATCCCTTCAATTTGATTATACCCTTTAGCTACCAACCTAGCCTTGTTTCTAATAACATTACCAGATTCATCATGCTTATTCTTAAACACCCATTTAGTACCAACTACAGGATAATCAGTGGGTCTAGGTACTAGTTTACAGACATTATTCCTAACAAATTGATTTAATTCCTCTTGCATGGCCAAAACCCAACTTTCCTCTTCTAAAGCAATATCTATAGTCTTAGGCTCTATTACAGAAATAAAGTCACCATAAATACATAGAGCGCAAAGATCTCTAAAAGAGGAACGTGTGCGAATACCTGCCGTAGGCTCACCTAGGATTAAGTCTGGTGGGTGGTTTGGAGTGAATCTCAACTCTCCTCTGGGAACTGCTTCATCTTGTATTTCTGTTGGATCAGTTTCAGCTTCTTTCTGTATTTCAGGTTGCTCCTCATTAACTTTTGGAATGCCTTGTTGTTCTACATTTTCCTCTTCAATGTTCTGCCTGCAATCCAAAGTATTTATATCAGCTTCATCAAACTTTACATTTATAGATTCAACAATTGCAAGTGTGCGTTTATTATAAATCCTGTAAGCTCTGCTCCTTGCTGAATATCCTACGAACACTCCCTCATCTGATTTTGATTCAAAGGTGCCAAGCTGATCTGCATTATTTAATATAAAGCATCTGCATCCAAAAACTCTAAAGTAAGAAACTTTCGGGGTGTTGCCATGCCATAGTTCATAAGATGTTTTATTTAGTTTAGGTCTAAGCATAACTCTGTTGCATACATGGCATGCCGTATTAATGGCCTCAGCCCAAAAAGACATAGGCAAGCTATATTCATTTAACATACTCCTAGCCATCTCTTTTAATGTGCGATTCTTTCTCTTGACCACCCCATTTTGTTGAGGTGTTCTAGGAGAAGAGAATTCATGTAAAATTCCTTTTTCAAAGCAAAATTTTTCAAAAATAGCATTTTCAAACTCACCTCCATGATCGCTTCTAATTTTTACAATGGAAGAATTTTTCTCATTAGAAACTTGTATGCAAAAGTTTTGAAAATGGTCAAATGAGTCTGATTTTTTGGCTAGGAAGTTTACCCATGTATATCTAGAGAAGTCATCCACCAATACTAAACAATACTTTTTACCTCCTAGGCTAGCAATGTCTGTTGGACCAAATAAATCCATGTGCACTAATTCCAATATACGTGTGGTGGCAATTTCATTGATGCTAGAGAAAGTAGATCTAGTTTGCTTACCTTTGGTGCATGCCACGAACAACTTACCATTCTCATATGTCTGATGCAGTATTCCTCTTACCAAATTTTTACTTTCGAGCTTCTTTATCAATCTCATGCTTGCATGTGCTAATCGTCTATGCCATAGTGTGGCCTCTTCTTCACCTACAAGCAAGCATTTAGAAACAGTTAGTTCTTCAATCATAAGAGTATACACATTATTCTTTCTATTTGCAGTAGTAATAATGTCACCTGTGGATCTATCAATGATTCTACAAAGTATTTCATCAAATTCAACTTTCATACCTTTGTCACACAGCTGACTGATAGAAATGAGGTTATGTTTCAACTTTTCAACTAATAGGACATCTGTAAGCCGAAAGGTGTCGTTACCTACAACACCTTTACCAATTACCTTGCATTTTCCATTGTCCCCTAAAGTAACACTTCCTCCTTCATGCTTTGTAAGGCTAAGGAACTTTTCTCTTTCACCTGTCATGTGTCTTGAGCAGCCAGAGTCTAAGTACCACTCACACTTTTGTTCCTTAGTCGTGCCATGTACCTACACATAAGAAGAGCATGATATGTGTGACCTAGGAATCCAAATAGGTCCACTAGTGTTAGTCACTTTATTTTTTGGAACCCAAATTTGCTTAAATTTGATGTTGGTATTCCTATACTTACAATTATAATAAGCATGACCAACACCACCACATGTATAACATTTAGCAAACACACTTCTTCCTATACAAGTTTCTTTTTGATGCTTTCTATTAATTCTAGGCCTCTCATCAATTTTATTTCCATATCCCAAGCCACGCCTGTTATTTCCTTGTATCTGATTACCTAGAATAATGTCTAGTGAATGCTTTCAAACACCAAATTTTTTAATAGACAATTCAAGATCAGATATTTTAGACTTTAAAAACGTGTTCTCATTAACAAGCATGGTACATTTACTAATGAAGGCCTTTTTGTTCTCTTCCTCACTCTTTTTCAGATTAGCCATCTTCTCCTCTAGCTCTTTGTTCTCATTTATTAGCATGCAAATCTTCTCATTTAGTGATTCATTTTCCACTTCCAGCTTAATCGAATTTAGTTTAAACATGCTAATATCTTTAAGTAACGTAGAGCAATTCAGACACTCAGTTTCAGTAGGCATGCAAGATTTTCCTTTTTTCAACGAGCTAATAGTAGAATTACATGCTACAAGTTTCTCTTTAAATTCATCAACTTCTAATGACATATTATAATTGTCTTGTTGCAATTCAAAATTAGCATTTTTAAACTTCTCTACATGAGATTCAAGTAACTCAACGGTTGATTCTAACCTTTCAATTTCATCTTGCATTTCTTTAAAAGTAGTCACGAGTTGAGCTTTGGTTAGATATTTTACCTCATCTAGTTCTCCCATCAAGCAAAGAGAGGAATGTGCAACTTCTTCTTGAGATTCATCCTCGCTGTCCATATCCCATGTGTGCATCAAAGATTTTCCCTTTTGTTCCGCAGCGTTGTTCTTTCCTTGAGGGCATTGCTTCATAAAATGTCCCTGATTTTTACATTTAAAACATGTAACTGGATCAGTAGTATTCTGCTCAAAATGTTTATTATTAGAATTAAATTTAGAGCGATTAAACCTTTTCAGCATCTCTGATCTCCCGTTGCCAGTTCTGATATATTTTTTGAAGCTTCTCACCAAAAAGGTCTCCTCTTCATCTCCATCTTCATCCTCCTTAGCCTGAAGGGATATTGCCTTTGAAGTCTTCAATTCATCTTTCTCTCTCAGTTCAATGCTCTGCAGCTCTAGCTCGTGGGACATCAGGTTCCCTATTAGATCCTCCACTTTCATCTGTGATAAATCCCTTGCTTCCTGAATAGCTGTGATTTTAGGACGGATGGTACTAGGCAATGCTCTTAAGATTTTTCTGATCTGCTCCAGACTCGAGTACGGCTTTCCAAGAGAGGTAGATTTGTAAACGATGTCTGTGAACCTCGCAAAAATCTCTTTAATTGATTCTGATGGAAGCATGCGGAAGCTTTCATATTCAGTGCTGAGTAGCGCAAGTCTGGACTCCTTAACCTGCGATGTAACTTCATGAGTCACCTCCAGAGTATGCCAAATTTCCTGCGCAGTTTGACATTGAGATATACGGTTAAACTCAGCTTTATCTAAAGCACAGATCAATGCATTCATAGCTTTGTTATTCAATGAAAAACGCTTCTTATCAAAGTCATCCCACTTATCTTCTGGTTTTATCATTTCATTATTAGCAACATTAATGGTGGGAGGTTTATAGCCTTTTTCTACAATGCTCCATACATCATAATCAACACCAGCTAAATAAATCATCATCCTAGTTATCCAATAAGCAAAATCAACACCATTAAACTTGGGGGACGGGAAATAGACTGTCCCTCAGCAAAAGCACTATCAGACATATTCATAGACATGATCAACTAGGCTAGATCCTCTAAACTGGCTCTGATACCAGTTGTTGGATCTGGATCTAAGCCTAAGGGGGGGTGAATAGGCTTATAAAAAATTCTCGTGCAACCCACGAGAAATCACACGCAGTTATAGCACAATCAACCAGATGCAGAGTATAGAAAAACAGTCACAGCATGCACATGCGATATACCCTGGTTCGGTCGCACCCACGACCTACATCCAGCCCCAAAAGCAATACTAGATTATTAGAGTTAACTGGTACAACCTGTAGCTAGGGCACCAACCCTACACTCACCTGGCTCTCAGCACCTGCACTCACCAAAGTGCCCAAACAATAACAATACTAGTAAAGCCTCTCTCTCTTGGCTAGCCCCAACTAGCCAAGTCCCCAAACAAATACTAAAATAGTTTCACAGAGATCACAACACCAAATCACAAAATAAAATAAGGTTCAGAGTTTAGAATCGCTCAGTCGTGACGGCATTGGTGTCTCTGTCATTCAGCGCGTGATCAGAAATAATCTGACAAGTAGTAGTCCCTCGTCTATATTCCCGAATCCTTGGGTAATGATCTGAAAGTGTCGACCTCTGATGTTGATGTTGCGGCGTGTACCATTAATTCCAAGTTGTGGCTTGCTGCATGCACACCAAAACAAGCTCCAGGTTGCGGCTCTGTATAAATTTTTGACTGTGGTTCTTTTCAAAATGAAGCTTGCGTCATGTGTTTCATGAGATCCTCAAAGGAAAAACAACAAGAAAATCCATATCTTTGAGATTTGCACAGTAGATGAAGATGTACCCTGTGTTTCAAGAATTTCAAAGAGAAGAACACATTATTTTGACCTGTCCTCTCCGAAATTTGCCAAGGAGAAGCAAGAAAAGAAATTCGGCAGCTTTTTTGGAAAGATTGGGATCTTGGAGATTTTTTAATGAGAATCTTGAAGGGCAAGAAAAAAACGGCCTGATCTCTAGAAAATTAAGTTTCAGCTCCCATTCAAAATTTGTGCACCTGAAGGATTTCCTTTTGATTTTTAATGAAGAGCTCTGGGAATTTTCGGCTTGCCCTTGTAAAACAAAAACGAGTGGCCTGAGGGATTTTTTATTTGGAGAGGTTTTTAATCAGGGGCTATCTCAAAGAAAAGATGCACTCAGATAATTTTTTGGAGGAAGAAGAGCCAAGCCCTTGATTTTTTTGATTCACTGTTGAACAAAAATTGCGGCTCCTGTATATTCTATCCTCTCTCTCTCGGCCACTCGGGTTTTTTTCGTTTTTTTGTGTGGGCTTTTTTTAAAAATCGGCTTGAGTCTCTTTTAGCTATATGAAATTAGGTCACAGGCTATATGAAGGGTACGACCTATATGAAGGGTTCTCTAAAACAATTAAACCAAGCCTATATGAAGGTTACGGCTCCTTTGGGCTCCCTTAAAAAACGCCTACTCACTGTACTTGATTTCCTTTGGTACATTTGTCTTCGTACCTATCTTCCCACTATATGGTAGATATGTGCTCTAATAAATATGAACCAAACCAAGTAGAGTATCACCTTCTCCCCATCATATTGGTCACGTCTCACACTGAGTCTCTTCAAGCTTTGCCTTTCCTGAAACACTTAACACACACGTTAAAAACGTTCACACACGTTTGTTATCATCAAACACGAAGTTCATAGATCGTTGATACCAACAAGTACAACCAAGTACAAGCCAATGTGGGCTTGTACTTGGTTGCTTTATGTGAGAGGGAATATGAGGCAAGGCCTCATATGGCGTATGATACCCATTAATCCCATCCATATATATATATATATATATATATATATAAATATATATAAAATAAGAGAGGGATGTTATCAAGAGAAATTGGATAAGAGATATTGGAAAAGAGAAATTGGATAAGAGATATCTATATTATAAGAGAGGGATGTTATCAAGAGATATTGGATAAGAGATATTGGAAAAGAGAAATTGGATAAGAGATATCTATATTATAAGAGAGGGATGTTATCAAGAGAAATTGGATAAGAGATATTGGAAAAGAGAAATTGGATAAGAGATATCTATATTATAAGAGAGGGTTGTTATCAAGAGAAATTGGATAAGAGATATTGGACAAGAGAAATTGGATAAGAGATATCTTTATTATAAGAGATGGATGTTATCAAGAGAAATTGGATAAGAGATATTTATATTATAAAAGAGGGATGTTATCAAGAGAAATTGGATAAGCGATATTGGAAAAGAGAAATTGGATAAGAGATATCTATATTATAAAAGAGGGATGTTATCAAGAGAAATTGGATAAGAGATATTGAAAAAGATAAATTGGATAAGAGATATCTATATTATAAAAGAGGGATGTTATCAATAGAAATTGGATAAGAGATATTGGACATGAGAAATTGGATAAAAGATATCTATATTATAAAAGAGGGATGTTATCAAGAGAAATTGGATAAGAGATATTGGACAAGAGAAATTGGATAAGAGATATCTATATTATAAGAGAGGGATGTTATCAAGAGAGATTGGATAAGAGATATCTATATTATAAAAGAGGGATGTTATCAAGATAAATTGGATAAGAGATATTGGACATGAGAAATTGGATAAGAGATATCTATATTATAAAAGAGGGATGTTATCAAGAGAAATTGGATAAGAGATATCTATATTATAAAAGAGGGATGTTATCAAGAGAAATTGGATAAGAGATATTGCACAAGAGAAATTGGATAAGAGATATCTATATTATAAGAGAGGGATGTTATCAAGAGAGATTGGATAAGAGATATCTATATTATAAAAGATGGATGTTATCAAGAGAAATTGGATAAGAGATATTGGACATGAGAAATTGGATAAGAGATATCTATATTATAAAAGAGGGATGTTATCAAGAGAAATTGGATTAGAGATATTGGACAAGATAAATTGGATAAGAGATATTTATATTATAAAAGAGGGATGTTATCAAGAGAAATTGAATAAGAGATATTGGACAATAGAAATTGGATAAGAGTGATGTTATCAAGAGAAATTGGATAAGAGATATCTATATTACAAACGAGAGATGTTATCAAGAGAAATTGGATAAGAGATATTGGACAAGAGAAATTGGATAAGTGATATCTATTATATAAAGACGGATGTTATCAAGAGAAATTGATAAGGGAATTTGGACTTGAGAAATTGGATAAGAGAATTTGGATATCTATTATATAAAACAGGGAAATTGAATAAGAGAAAATATATGAGATGAGATTTTGAGGGATAAAAGAGGAGGTGGGAATTTTGCACATACAACCCCGGTTTTTGTATTTTTGCCTATGGACCCTCCCCACACACACACCCACACTTTTTATTCTCACCCCTTCCGGCCATTTTTTTTCCAGTTCTATGAAGATTTTGAATCTTATCCTACTAGGAAAAAGCTTTGTCCTACGTGACAAGTTTGTCCTTGGTGGTAATGACAATTTTGGGGGGACTTAAATTTTGGGGGAAAACTTAAATTTGGGGGGAAACTTGAAATTTTTTGGGAAAACTTGAAATTTGGGGGAACTTGAAATTTGTGGGGGAGAAAACCTCCGCCATTAAATAAACCGTGCCCTATGGGCACGGGTAATGACTAGTATGTATATATATATATATATATATATATATATATATATATATATATATATATATAAATACGAGCATAAAAAGCGGAGATAGGGCGATTGGCGATCCGGATGACCCCGGCGGCGGCGGCCCCTTGCTCACAGGGGAAGTCGAGAAGCGGCCATTAACTGAAGCTATTCGGGGTTTAGGATCTCATTTGGGATCTAGGCCTTCTGATGTCGTTGGTGAAAAGATGACTTCGGCTGGGGGAATTCATCATGGAGATGTTAACGGGAGGAATCAGGGAGATGTTAATGGGAGGACTTTGGTTGGGAGTTCGAATCAGGATTCAAGGTGGATTTTGGTTGACCACCGTAAGAATAAGAAGGGGAATTCTGATGTAGGGACTAATTTTCCCAGAGCAGGAACGGGTAATTATTTCCATGGTGGTCGAAAATTCTCGAGTCGTCCACCTACTGATGGTAGAGTCCGTCGTGCGGGTGGCCCTCAGAGAGCTTATACATCGGGCCAAGGCGATGCATATAAGGTGTTTGTGAAATTGAATGTTAGGCCTTTGACATCCATCCGCATAAATTCTGATGCTGGGATGCGTTCTTGGGTTCATATTTGCTCCTCACGGTGTAAATATGCAGACCCAATGGTTGTCACTGGTCCCCCCCCCCCCCCCCCCCCCCCCCCCCCCCCATATTGGCGACGATGGTACTGTTATGGCGTGTGTCCCAACCTCTCTTGTCAAAACTGGAGCTGCTCGTTGGAGTAATACTCTTGTGGGGTATGTACTAGGGGATATTCCCTACTACGGGCAAATTAAGGCATGGGTTGAGCGCCTTTGGAAGCTGAAGGGATGGTATTCGGATTTTCTCCAAAGTAAAATGGGTTTTTTTATTTTCGTTTTGAAAAAAGTGAGGACTGTGAGATGATATTGCATGGGGGCCTTGGTTATTTGATGGAAGACTTGTTGTCCTCCAACAATGGAGCCAATCTTTAAAACACGATCGTGATATTCTATCTGAGTCCCGGTTTGGATACAGCTACACAACCTTCCCTTGCATCTGTGGACCCTCGATATCTTGAATATTGTCGCAAGCGTAGTGGGGACTCCTATCTGCCTTGACCGTGCTACGGCTAATCTGGATAGGATCTTGTATGCCCGTTGCCTTGTTGAAGTGAAAGCTATGGCTCCCTTAACGCGATCTGTTCTAGTTGCGTTAGAGGATGGATCTAAGATCTCTGTGGAAGTTAAGTATCAAGGGGAGCCGCCACGTTGCAGTTTATGCCCTTGCTTTGGCCATACTGACTCTCAGTGTTCATTGACTACTTCCGAGCCTAGGGAGCCCACTTCAATCCAAAAACTTGTGTCAAAACCTGTTGATTCATCAAGTGTGCATGATGTTAACCAAGGGACAATGGGTAAGTCTGGGGATACTTCCATAAATGAAGGTACAGGGGGGGTTAAAAATGATGTTGGAAACGTTGAAAAGGAAACAGTTGATGCAACTATAGCTACTGAGCCTGTTTCGGTGGAGGAGAGTCAAACTAAAAATTTGAAGCTGTCACACTCTATTGTTCACACAGTAGCAAGTAGCTGTGCTAAAAGTCCAATGCTTTCTGACGTGCCACATAATGGGACTGGTCGGAGGAAGAGTTTTTTTATTGAAGGGGAGAGTAGTAACGCTGGTTCAACAGTGATGCAGTGCGGCAATGAGGCTCTAAATGACGTACGCCTCCAATATCCCGACCTTACGGGACCCGGGCCATTGACGGTAGTGGGGGGTAGCGACTATCCTTTAACAGGGAAGAAGACTATTGCTCAGCATAAGGAACAAAATTCAACTACTCTTGAAGGGCTAGAGGAGCCTTTACCGCCCCCTTTGTAATTAAACAGGGGCCGCTCGCTTCCATCACTCTTGCTCGATTCAGATGATGCTGACGCGCCTGAATCCTGTACTTTGCCTAATCCCAGATGGGAGGCCCATCATGACGCTTTGAAAGACTTGGCCTGCAAAAATAAAGTGAAGAAAGACTTGGGGAAAAATATTTCACCCTCTGCTACCTGTAGGAGCTCACGGCTGGCTACTAGTAGTGGAGCTCCCCCAATCGTGTCTTAATGTCAGTTCTCCTATGGAATACTAGGGGTCTCAACAACTCTTTGAGGAGGAGAGACCTTAAGACTAGAGTCCAAAAATTGAGACCTTCTAGTGTTTGTCTGTTAGAGACCAAGGTGGAGGCATTAAACGAGTCCAGGATCTCTAAATGTTTCCCCAGAAATTGGTGTTGTGTGGATAACAGGTCGATGCATTCGGGGGGTCGTATCGTTATTCTCTTTGATGGTTCAATCTGGAGCTGTATACCTCATTCAAAATCGGTGCAACATATTTCTTTGGTCTCAAATGCTGACGGCTTTGTAATGGGGCTAATGATAGTATATGCTTTTACCCTGCCCTCACTTCGGCAGGATCTGTGGAGTAAGTTGGCTCTGGACTATTCTTTCTTTGGGAATAGGCCATGGATTATCGGGGCGGGGGGGATTTTAATTGTGTTCGTTTTTCAAATGAAAAAATGGGAGGCCGTGCCTTGGACTCAAGAGGTGCAGATGAATTCAATAACTGTATTCGGTATTGCCAGATGGTTGATATGAAGAGTGTTGGTAATCGCTATAGCTGGAACAATAGGCAGATTGGCCGGGGACGCATTTTTGCTCGTCTCGACAGGATCCTTTGCAACTCAGCTTGGATTAATAGCTTACCACAGTCGTATTTGGAGTACGCTTCTCCATGTTCTAGCGATCATGCCCCTATGATTATGTATCTCCTTCCCAAGGTACCCTCTTTCCCAAAGCCCTTTAAATTCTTTAATTCTTGGAGCTCCTATCCTGGGTACAAAAATACTATAGCTGCATATTGGCCTCAAAATGTTCCGCAATTCTGTCCCATGCGAAACCTGGTGACGAAGTTATTTGGACTAAAATCTGTGCTGAGGACTTTTTTGGCCAACATTAAATTGGAAATGTCCCCTGATCTTTGCCGTGAGTCCCTTTGGCATATCCAATCACATCCGGATATTGCAACAAATATTGAGCTCCAACTCCAGGAACAAGCTGCTACTTTCAAGCTTGCTAAGGCACTTGACATGGAAGAGGCTGATTTAAGGCAAAAGAGCAGACAGAACTGGCTGAAGCTGGGGGATAGAAACTCCAGGTTTTTTTACACCTCTATGAAACAAGGCAAACTTACAATAACCTCTCTCATTTGATTAATGCTGATGGCCTCAGAAGTACTAATCCCACCACCTTTAGAGAGGAAGCCCCAATATTTTATGAGAATCTCTACTCGCAGGATAATTACTGGAATGTGTTCCCAGAGGTTATCCCAAAGTGCAAAATCACAGATGAAGCTATTATTTGGTTGGAAAGGGGGTAACCGTTAAAGAAATAAAGGATGATGTGTTCCAGATTGGGAAGGATAAAGCCCCGGGGCCTGACGGTTTCAACGCCTTCTTCTTTCAGAATAAATGGGATATTATTGGCAGTGACGTTGTTCAGGCAGTGGCTTCTTTCTTCTGTTCAGGTTCGATGCTACGCCAGATTAATCATACTTTTCTCACTTTGGTTCCTAAAAATGCTAATGCCACTACCCTAGGGGATTATAGACCAATCGCTTGTTGTAATGTCCTATACAAGATCATCAGTAAGACTCTCTGTAACAGATTGAAGCATGTTATTAATGAACTGATATCTCCCAACCAAGCAGCCTTTCTGAAGGGGCGCCTTCTTACTGATTGTACCCTGCTGGCCCACGAGCAAATCCGAGATTTTAGTAACCCTATGGGTTCCAGATCATATTTAAAATTGGACATGTGCAAAGCTTTTGATAGTGTTAACAGGGAATTTATCCTATTTATGTTGCACCAGATGGGTTTTGGTGTCAGGTATATAACTTGGATTTCAGAATGCATTACTACGCCATCTTTTTCAGTCTTAGTTGATGGCTCTCCAGCAGGCCATTTCTCTTCGAACAGAGGGCTTAGACAAGGTGACCCATTATCTCCTTACCTTTTTGTTATATTTATGGAAGCATTTTCCTTACTTATGGCTGACGCTGAAGCTAGGAGGTCTATCCATCCTATGAGGAGAATGTGGTCCATCTCTCACCTATTATTCGCAGATGATTTGCTTGTTTTCTGCCAGGCGAACCACCACTCTTTTGTGGGGATTGGGGAGTTGTTGGTTACTTTTTATAATTATACTGGGCTCCAGATAAATTGGGAAAAGAGTTCTGTAATCTTCAGTAAAGGTACTAAAGAACCTGGGAGTCTAGCCGGTAGTCTTGGGATTAAAAGGGTGTCTTCCCTCTCAACATACCTGGGTTTACCTCTATCAGCACACTATCCCAAAGCTTCCATGTTTAGTCGACTTGTTGATAAATGTAAGAAAAAACTTCTGTAACGGTCGCTTTCCGATCGTATCTTCTTCGTGCACGTGCTGTTGACCGTGCACGTGTTTGTTTTAGACTTTGTTGCTTTTGAACACTATGGTGTGATATGTCGTTGTGAACGTCTCTGAGATTATTAAATTGTGGCACTAATTTGGAACGACATTTCTCGGGTCGTTTTCCCAAGATTTGATCTTATTCGAAGAGACGTTGTGATTTTCACTTTTGACGTGAGACGTTTCTATTTTTAGTTTCGTCGCTCGACGTCGAAATTGAGATCCGTCTTCTTAGTTACCTTTCTCTCATCGTCCCGATTACCCCAATATTTATTTCACAATTTTCGGAGTTCATTTGACCTATTTTATATTTTTAGCCGAGCTTTAAATGTTTTTAAATACTAAGTTTTAAAGTATTTTTAGCCAAATATAATTTTTATTAGATTATAATACTTCAAAATATTTTTGATCCAAATCCTAGCTCATCTTGGCCGCACCCTAGCCATGTGTGAGTTAGAGAGAAAGAGAATTTGATATTTAATTATTTTTAAATCCTAATCCTATTAGAATTAGCCCTAGACCAAGCCGCCGCCAGTGTCTGACCGAGGAAACTCCTTGATTTCCGTCGGTCTGACCGACCCAACCTCCCGCACCCACATCCACCCCGCTTCACTGCACCGTCTGCTCCGCATCGCCCGTGCCTGACAGAGGGACCCCATCGATCTGACCGGTCGCCCGCTTCGTTGCAACGTTTGCAACGTTGCAACCCCGCCCAAGCGCCCGATCGATGATTTCTTCCGCATCCGCCCGCACCGACCGAAGCAATCCCCCGTACCAAGCGCTCCCCCGCTCTGTTGCAACCCCAATCGCTGCAACTCCGACTCCCCAAGTGCCCGACCGAGAGATCCCCTCGCACCGGCCGTGTCTGACCGAGAGACATTCGTCGCAACCCCGCATCTCTCGAACCGCTTGCCACCGTGGGCCACCCAAGTTCTCTAGAGGTATTGTGGGTCCCCCATTGGCCCCTAGAACTGCTGTGGGCCCCACCTAGGTGCTTTCTCTTCGAGGATTTTCCTTTTACGACGTTGTGATACGTCGTAGCCCGTCGTCGTACGCTCTAGCTTTGCAATCTTGGTTCGTCTCTCCGGTTGCTGCCCAGATCATTCGAGCGAGGAATCTATTTTGAATCTGGACTTGGAGCGCGTTCTTTTATTCCAACCCCTGGCGTCGGTACCCGATGTCGGTGTAGCTTTCGCGTCGTGTTGAGGTAACGATCTACACCCTTAGGACCCCCAACCTATTGCCTGTTAATCAAGACTAAAATCGATGTTTTTAAATGTTTTAAATTCACTAATCAAGATTAATAAAATGGGACTGTAGGCTAGTGGACTTGGCACGTAGGTTATTTGTGACTTGGACTCTTCGGATGGTGTTATACAGACGTTAGACTTGCAGGCAAGTGAAACTTGCCAACTTTTGCTTAGGGCCATGTTTTTAGGCCACTTCCTTATTTTTAGCGTAAAAGAGACTGGACAGTGAAATGATAGCTGTCTAGACGCAACTTTAAGATCTAGCTTGACAACGAAGCTAGATCTGTCACCCTGCCATGTCATTCATGCATTGTTATCTGTCACGTTTAAATTCCTTATCTGTACGCACTTTTAACTGCCATGCATTGCAACTTACATGTCATCCAAGTTGAATGTTGCATTCGTAGCACACGCTACAATACTTGTACTTGTACTTCCTTGTTCCGGCTAGGTGCACCCCTATGCCATCATGAAAAACACTTCCTGGCTTGTGATCCATAAGCGAGCATTCACGTTCGGGGGTAAGGCCCTGGCTCAATACACATGGATGGGTAGGGTTGAGCGACCACTCAGTTTAGGAGTTGGCCCGATCAGCCACTCTAGCTGTAAGGCGTGAACTCTGTGCACGACATGAAAAAGTGACTTGTGAATGATAGTAGTTGCTACTCTTACCATGCCATGCTAGACACTTGTTGAACTTTACTTTACTTGTTGCACTCATACTTTAACTGCCATGTCATTACATCATGCTAGAACTACTAGGTTGCTTACTTTCAGTTTCAGTTTCCTTGCACAAGTCTCTTGTAGACTTGTTGACATGTGCCCCTTGCTCTTTTGGGTGTCACATGTTAGACCTTGAGCCAGCGACCGTTGCTGAGTAAGTGGTAGTTACTGACGCTGAGCCTGAGTCCATGTCTAC
Source organism: Scilla litardierei (assembly GCA_030789695.1). Lineage (NCBI taxonomy): Eukaryota > Viridiplantae > Streptophyta > Magnoliopsida > Asparagales > Asparagaceae > Scilla > Scilla litardierei. The sequence continues at coordinate 74,559,045 of CM061135.1, forward strand.
CCAGGAGGAGTTTTGCGGACACCGGTGACCATTCTTAGTGACCCTTGCTGAGCTTCCTTTTGTTTTAGGATTTCTGTTAGTTGTCGGTGTGTGGCACCTTTACTTTGTACGTTGTACTTTTGCTTGGCCATGTTTGGGCCTTTAGACTCTTTTTCTTTTCAGCCTGGTGGCTTTTTCTGTGATGTTGAAACTTATTTTATGGATATTCTGAGATTGCTTGTTGTCTCATTTCCTTTATTATTATCTTTGTTTCGTATTGCAATTGCAAGGACCTGCCATTTAATGTTTATTGACGCTTATCGGACTTGCAGCTTTGCAGCTTCAAGTCTGAGCGGACCTACTCACGTCTCGCCTCCATATTTTTGAGAAGCGGGACGTGACAGGTTTTGTTGGTGTCTCATGCAGGTCCGTCTTGCAACTGCGAATTATCGGAACAACGATAATAACTATTGAATGTCCATTAAATAAATTGCAACATTCGAGTCATAAGCCTAGTCTAGTCGTTTTCCTATGTCACTAGGTGATACGAAGACTTAGTTAGACGTCTGTGCTTGCTAGTTAGAGGCCCCTGATTGTTAGTTAGACTCCCTGCTAGGAATTAATTTCATCGTCGTAGGAGTTACCTTTGTGGTTCTTGCCTAACTCTGACTATATTAGACTTCTAGAATTTCTTTAGTCGTTCGCTTGGGTTCATCAATTTCAGACCGAGCCGAACGCATTTCATTACCGTCTAACTCCTTAGAAAGTCTTAACGCTTAGTCTCTTAATCTTTAGTTGGTCGACTGTAGGAGTTTCCCATAGATTTTCCTGGTTCATATCCTAGGCGTATGTATGTTTTGATCATCCGACCAATTTCCTTGCCTCGATTCACGAGAACGCCTCATGACGATCGTCGTAAACTTTCGAATCTCTCTGTTACAAAACTTGAATATTCTGAAAGTATTTTTCGATTTCCTTTTCCCTAAGTTTAAATTTGTTCAAAAATTATATATATATACTTAGACTTCCTACTCTATCGTTGACTTAAAATTCTTAAAACTTGTGTCGAAATTTTTGAATACCAGCTTATGATATTTTTCCATCCTATACTTTTTGTACTTATGAAAATACCTTGTCCCTTCGTATACTAGTTTATTTCTGAACCGTACTTTTATTTTGTCCAAATTCAATTTACAATTTTCTTTTCTTATTTATGCCATTCGAATGACACATCACGCTTACTTTTAATATACTTCTCAAGTCACATGGGATTTCAGCTTTCAGCAAGTCGAAGTTATGCTCATCGTTTTCTCTATTTCAGATTTTTGTAAAATCACTATTTCATAACCATTTCCTGATCTAGACCCTCCACAATTTGGTTTTAAAGCTTTACTACCAATTTTGATAATTCTACTACTAAGTTATTTTTATCTTTTCGTTCACCATACATGCTTTTAGGATAATTTCTAAACTAAATAGAATTTCAATTATTTTTATATATCTGTACCAGGTTCGTTGTGCTCGTATGTTAAGAACCTTGTGTAAATCAGTTTCTCTTTTTGGCAAATCCTGGTTCCTCTAAAAGTAGTTTCAATATTGATTATTTTAAAATTTTCCCTAGCTTAAAGATTTTGAAGGCATTTAACATGAGTTTAAATTCTTCAGCTCATTTAATTTCATTCCGTGAGTTTCAAAATTTTTGCCAAAATTATATTAAATTACTACCGTATAATATTTTCTAAACTACGTCCTTAATGTTCGTGTGAATAATTTACTTCCTTTTCATAATGATTTTCGATAAGCCAATAAATCATTTTCTCTTATTATGTATATTCGACTCAAACTTATTTCGAACAACTTGTTTTATCGATCTCCAAATATTTTTATACAGGCGAGGACTCCAACTTTTGAAGTACATCAGTTTTCAAATTCCACGTATTTCAGCTTATGTTATTTACACTATTTTCCTTCTGTATCCTATAAAAGTATCATTACATCTCCCTTTCCTCTACCTAAACATTCACAAGTGAATCGATGTTTCACCTAACCAAGCTGTCTCCTTGTATTCGTCCTATCTGAACTCGTGCTTATCGATCCTTCCTTCGTCACGCTTTCGACCTCGATCTCCCTCTATTGCTTATGCTTTAGTGCTCGTCAATGTCTGTGACGACACTAATTTGTTAGTAGCCTTGGACCTTTGTGATGTTGTCGTGGTGCATGTACCTAAGTTGTGTATGTGGGCTTGAATGAATGTACTCCCCTATAGTATATTAATGTTTGCCTATTGTGTGATATATACATACTCAGAGTATTCGTGATATTATGAAGTTGTTTATGCGTTAGTATTTATAGTTATGTGTGAGGATAGCTATACCGCTCTAGGGGCGTCTGTGTATATATGAATCAGTGTTGGTATATCTAATGAGGTGTATGTAGTTGGAGATACTTATAATGGTTGAAATAATATGTTGGTAAAGTTATGTGTTTGATATGAGTAATAATAATATGTGTACGTTTAGTTCAGTGAGTAGATCTATTATATGACCAATGTGTTGGTACGTGTAAGTATGTACTCGTACGTAAATACGTATTGTGCTTAGACGTAAGTAGTTATGTATTTGCTACAAGAGTATATAGGTGATATACATATGGTAATAGGATTATAATTTTGATTGGTATTGCTTGCTTTTACGGGATGTTGCATGCGTGTATACCCTGAGGTATACACGACTATTGCATATCTTAACTATGTATGTAGTAGAGGTGTTAGTATATTAATTATAAGTGGGAGGACATGGTGTGAATATATGTTCTACATGTGTGTGACTATACGGTGAAAGCATGTAGTAGGGAAGGTATTATAATTATACGTGTGCTGATGTCTGTATGATATATAGAGTGATTGAACTATGTGAGTGTTACCTGACTAATTATTAGGTGTAATTGACATATGGTATGTATATGGTTATATTGGTAGGCGTATATATATTGGGGTGGTATTAGTATAGGCATAGATGCCGTGTTACGTATATAGAATCTTCTGATATGTGTATTGAGTCTCACTCAAGCTTGAGGGGGTATACTCTAAGTATATTGTTATGTATGTCTGTAGTTGCATATAGTGATGTTTGATGTATGCATAGTGATAGGAGTGTTTGTGACTGGTTACGTTACGGACATGATTGTGTGTCGCTATACCAGTATATAGTTATAGGTGTTGGTCTTGTGGTATAGTTATTTACTAAGGACTTGCCTGTGTGAACGTATGTGTGCTAGCTAAACAAGGTGTGTGGATGTGCTGGATATATAATGGTATGATTGGTATGTATGAATGAAATGTTAGCGTGTATGGCTGTGCACCATGCACGGGTAAGTATGTGCTTAGTTATAGGTATTGGTGACTATGGTATATGTGGCGTGTCGTAAATACAGTTATAGGACCGTATGTGAATGTATGGTGAAATATTTGGATGCATTTGAATGACTATATATTGTGAAATTATAGTAGTGGTGAATGTGTATTAGATATAGTAAAACTTGATTTAATAATGGTATGATGTGACTATATGTGTTGATGTGTTTGGAATTGGATGTATACTAGGAAATATTAGGGAGTAGTATACCCATGTTTGTTTTGTGCATATGTAGCTATCTATACGTAGAACAATGATTGTATTTGCTGGTATGAGACTAATCTTAGGTGAGTAACTGAACCATTGTTTTGTGCTAGGTAAGTAGTAGTTATATAAGGGATGTATACATATGATTGAAATATGTGTGTAAATATATACATGATAGCAGAGTTATTGGTTGACTACCTAGTGCATATATAAGCACTTGTAATGACAATACCTGAGAGAATTATGGTGTGATGTGATTGTAATAGCTACTAGTCTAGCTAGAGTTATATTTATAGTTAGAAAGTCCGAGGACGGACTTTATTCTAAGGTGGGGAGGATGTAACAGTCGCTTTCCGATCGTATCTTCTTCGTGCACGTGCTGTTGACCGTGCACGTGTTTCTTTTAGACTTTGTTGCTTTTGAACACTATGGTGTGATATGTCGTTATGAACGTCTCTGAGAGTATTAAATTGTGGCACTAATTTGGAACGACATTTCTCGGTTCGTTTTCCCATGATTTGATCTTATTCGAAGAGACGTTGTGATTTTCACTTTTGACGTGAGACGTTTCTATTTTTAGTTTCGTCGCTCGACGTCGAAATTGAGATATGTCTTCTTAGTTACCTTTCTCTCGTCGTCCCGATCATCCCAATATTTATTTCACAATTTTCGGAGTTCATTTGACCTATTTTATATTTTTAGCCGAGCTTTAAATGTTTTTAAATACTAAGTTTTAAAGTATTTTTAGCCAAATATAATTTTTTTAGATTATAATACTTCAAAATATTTTTGAGCCAAATCCTAGCTCATCTTGGCCACACCCTAGCCATGCGTGAGTTAGAGAGAAAGAGAATTTGATATTTAATTATTTTTAAATCCTAATCCTATTAGAATTAGCCCTAGACCAAGTCAAGCCCTCTACACTATATAAACCACCCTTAGGCTACCCTATTTTCGCAAGCAATTAACCCTAGCCGCTCCCAAAACCCTCAAAACTCGCTTGCGACGTTCGTCACAACTCCATTCAGCCGCCGCCATCGTCTGACCGAGGAAACTCCTTGGTTTTCGTCGGTCTGACCGACCCAACCTCCCGCACCCGCATCCGCCCCGCATAGCTGCACCGTCTGCTCCGCATCGCCCGTGCCTGACCGAGGGACCCCATCGGTCTGACCAGTCGCCCGCTTCGTTGCAACGTTTGCAACGTTGCAACCCCGCCCAAGCGCCCGACCGACGATTTCTTCCGCATCCGCCCGCACCGACCAAAGCAATCCCCCGCACCAAGCGCTCCCCCGCTCTGTTGCAACCCCAAGCGCTGCAACTCTCGCTCCCCAAGTGCCCGACCGAGAGATCCCCTCGCACCCGCCGTGTCTGACGGAGAGACATTCGTCGCAACCCCGCATCTCTCGCACCGCTTGCCACCGTGCCCCCCAAGTTCTCCAGAGGTATTGTGGGTCCCCCATTGGCCCCTAGAACTGCTGTGGGCCCTACCTAGGTGCTTTCTCTTCGAGGATTTACCGTTTACGACATTTTGATACGTCGTAGCCCGTCGTCACATGCTCTAGCTTTGGAATCTTGGTTCGTCGCTCCGGTTGCTGCCCAAATCATTCGAGCGAGGAATCTATTTTGAATCTGGACTTGGAGCGCGTTCTTTTATTCCAACCCCTGGCGTCGCTACCCGACGCCGGTGTAGCTTTCGCGTCGTGTTGATGTAACGATCTGCACCCTTAGGACCCCCAACCTATTGCCTGTTAATCAAGACTAAAATCGATTTTTTTAAATGTTTTAAATTCACTAATCAAGATTAATAAAATGGGACTGTAGGCTGGTGGACTTGGCACGTAGGTTATTTGTGACTTGGACTCTTCGGACGGTGTTATACAGACGTTAGACTTGCAAGCAAGTGAAACTTGCAGGCAAGTGAAACTTGCCAACTTTTTCTTAGGGCCATGTTTTTAGGCCACTTCCTTGTTTTCAGCGTAAAAGAGACTAGACAGTGAAATGATAGCTGTCTAGACGCAACTTTAAGATCTAGCTTGACAACGAAGCTAGATCTGTCACCCTGCCATGTCATTCATGCATTGTTATCTGTCACGTTTAAATTCCTTATCTGTACGCACTTTTAACTGCCATGCATTGCAACTTACATGACATCCAAGTTGAATGTTGCATTCGTAGCACACGCTACAATACTTGTACTTGTACTTCCTTGTTCCGGCTAGGTGCACCCCTATACCATCATGAAAAACAATTCCAGGCTCGTGATCCAGAAGCGAGCATCCATGTTCGGGGGTAAGGCCCTAGCTCGATACACGTGGAGGGGTAGGGTTGAGCGACCACTCAGCTTAGGAGTTGGCCCGATCAGCCACTCTAGCTGTAAGGCGTGAACTCTGTGCACGACTTGAAAACGTGACTTGTGAATGATAGTAGTTGCTACTCTTGGCATGCCATGCTAGACACCAGTTGAACTTTACTTTACTTGTTGCACTCATACTTTAACTGCCATGTCATTACATCATGCTAGAACTGCTAGGTTGCTTACTTTCAGTTTCAGTTTCCTTGCACAAGTCTCTTGTAGACTTGCTGACATGTGCCCCTTTCTCTTTTGGGTGTCACATGTTAGACCTTGAGCCAGAGACCGTTGCTGAGTACGTGGTAGTTGCTGATGCTGAGCCTGAGTCCATGTCTACCCAGGAGGAGTTTTGTGGACACCGGTGACCATTCTTAGTGACCCTTGCTAAGCTTCCTTTTGTTTTAGGATTTCTGTTAGTTGTCGGTGCGTGGCACCTTTACTTTGTACGTTGTACTTTTGCTTGGCCATGTTTGGGCCTTTAGACTCTTTTTCTTTTCAGCCTGGTGGCTTTTTCTGTGATGTTGAAACTTATTTTATGGATATTCTGAGATTGCTTGTTGTCTCATTTCCTTTATTATTATCTTTGTTTCGTATCGCAATTGCAATGACCTACCATTTAATGTTTATTGACGCTTATCGGACTTGCAGCTTTGTAGCTTCAAGTCTGAGCAGACCTACTCATGTCTCGCCTCCATATTTTTGGGAAGCGGGGCGTGACAACTTCAGGGTTGGTCTTCGTCACTTCTCTCTATATCTGGTAGAATTGAGCTGGTCCGTTCTGTTATTTATGGCATGGTGGCTTTTTTGGATGTTTGTGTATCGCATTCCAGTTTCTACCCTTCGTTCTATCACCTCTGCCTGCAGGCGGTTTATTTGGGGGAATCAGCATATTTGGGTTTGGCGAGATTTATGCACCCCTAAGGAGGAGGGCGGAGTGGGCCTCAGGTTACTATCTGATCTATATGTGGCGTCAAGTGTCCGTCTGACTTGGCGTATGCTTTCTTCTGAAGGGCCATAGGCTGAATATATGAGATGGCATTACATCTCTGGTAATACGGGTTTCTTCAGTGCTAAGCCTAAGCCTGTTAATTCTGGAACGTGGAAATTCATGCTGCGCTCCCGCTCTATTTCCCACAAGCTCATCCGACGCGTAGTTAAGGATGGTGCCTCAACCTCTTTTTGGTATGACAACTGGCTACCTACTGGACCCATTGCCTTGCACCATGATGTTCCTGTTGGTGAAGAGCGGAAATTTGTAGTGGACTACTGGGGCCCTACTAGTTGGAAATATGATCACACCATTAGAGATTTGCAGCTTTCAATTCGGGGAATCTCTCTATCACACGGCAGCGACTCATGGGAGTGGATAGCTGGGCCGAGTTGCACTTTTAGGCAAGCATGGGAGGGCTCACGCACTGTTGGTACGCCGTTCCCTTATTATAGGGTGGTCTGGTACAGTAATCATATCCCCAAAATGGCAATCACCCTCCTTCGAGCTTTCCATGATAAGCTTCTCACTAGGGATATTCTACATAAATGGGGTGTCTCAACTAGCCAGCACTGTGTGTTATGTCAGGATGATGCTATAGAAAGTGTGGATCATCTATTTTTTGAATGCAGCTACTCCCGTTACATTCTTTGCAGGAGCCTCTTAAAGCTAGGCATCACCGGTCCCCCTAACCTTACCAGAAGTGGGTGATCTTTTTCTTGCCCGTTACAACAAAAAGAACAGTGTGGGTGTATTAGCTAAAACCGCATTGGCATCTATGGTTTGGCATATCTTGAAACAGAGGAATATTAGGATCTTTGAAGGGAAGGGAACAGAGAAAACATCGTTGTTTGAGGCTATTGCAGCTGATGTCCGTATTGCCCTTCGTGACATTGATCGTGATAATCCATCTTCGGCCACCCCATTTGCAAACTGGGGGTTTTTGGAATCATAATCTTGTATATGGTTTTTTTAACTCTTTTTACTCATTTTAACTCTCTTTTGTTTCCCATCATTCTTTTAGGGACTTATGTACCTTAGGTTTGGCTAGGTAGATATGTCGATAGTAGGGGGTGACGGCGCTTGTGCCCTATCCCCCCTCTATCCTCTATCCATTTATGCCTCCTACTGGTTTCCTACTTAGTATTGTTTTGTATTGTTTTGATATAAATAAAGATACACATTTACTCGTCAAAATATATATAGATATATATAACTCACCCGGAATCTTGCCTTAGATCGGGCAAGATGTTTCGCACCGTCTTGCGCTCCAAAATCTGAGCCGCATCCCGAACCGCATTGCGTCGCTCCTCGTCGCGAACTAGATCAGCTCTCGAGCCGCACATTGCCTCCGAGCCCATCACTAGCCGTAGAAAGTTTCACTTGAGTAAACCCGCGTCGTAGACTTCCGAATCAGATTCGGACCTCCCTGTTGCCTTGCTAGGACTCGGTTGGAGGATAGGAAAATTAATAGAGGAAAAAAAATAATTTTAATTCTTGATTAAGTTTGCTCAAATTTTCGGAGCTCCTTAATCAGAAACTTGGTGCACCTTTCAATGAGGAGGGCTACCCCTTATTTATATAGGGAGCCGGCCCCTCCTCTCTTGCTACAAGTAATGTGGGACAATAAAATGGGCAATAGGGATTGATTTCACTAGAAGTCTAAACTTCTAAAATCTACCATAAATCCATTTCTGAGTTTCGACTTTCAAACGATTTATCAAATCGAAGATTTCGAGACAACGATTGCATAGAAAAAAACGGCATCCAATTCCGATATCATTTGACCCCTCAAATGTCGAAAATAGACTCCAAATCTTGTTTTCACAAAAAACAGCACAAACATGCTATTTCCTGGCGGGTCTGACCCGCCAGGTGCGAGTCAGACCCGCCAGCCCAATAAGGGCCTATCCTCGGCTGTTTTTGAGTTTCTGGGCTCGTTAGAGCTCCGATTTGGACGCGGTTTCTTCCTGTGGATTTCTCAGGAAGTCCCATTCATTCCCATGCATCTAAGTCAATATAATACCAAGTATTAATATGTCCCAAATACTAAACTCTTTAGCTTTTCATCTCACAACTGACTTATGAGTTTAATCATTCCATTGCATCGAATGCATTCCTCTTTAACGATCTTCCTATTACTAGGACGTGAATATTACTTGGTGTGAGACCTTACAGCCTGACCCTACTACATGTTGAGACTCGAAGTCTCTAGACGACAGTAACCACTAGCAGCAAGTGTCGTCCCTGTTTCAGAATCATCGATAACGTGATTGATTCGTTGGCAAGAGTGCCGACAGGATCACTCTGACTGTGATCGTGATGATTTTCGAAGTTTTAGTCCCTTCATCTCAACTATGTCACTTGCCTAGCCTAGGGTATGGAACAATGTCAACCCCCCTAGCTAGCAGTGGTCAGTATACGTCGGTCTCTGGTACATTCATGTTGTACATCTTACAACATACATTGGCCAAGGTTTTACCGAGAGTCGTACTGACATTTGACACTAACTTCCCATTAACGGAAGAGACGAATCCTCTATTGATCACTACTCAGCTCGTATGCTTCTAGTGTCACCCAGCCTAAGATCTTTCAGCAGGCTTCACCTCGAAGCTAGATCTTTAGACCTAAGTGACACCGTTCACACACAGCTTCGTACAATGGTCTCAAGTCCTAAGGACCAAGTTACATATCATCACGTAGAGTTATTAATGACAGTTAGTTAATGTTAAACCATTTAATAACTCTTTGTTTGTGTCGTTCAGTGGACTCATTCTTTAATGAGCACATGCGCCTTGTCTCTGACTTCGCCAAGTCGCATGGTTATAAGACCAACTAGACTAAGACACAATGGTCTGTCTGATGTGCCGATATCCCAATCTCGACACATCTATGACCATGAAGGCCTTTTTAGATTCAAGCTGATATTGGTCAGACATTTCTCATAATCACAATCTACATCGTGAAACATGTATGACCTAACTTTGAATCCAAGGGAATAATCCAAGTAATAAATAACTTAAACAATATTTTACCAGAAAGCATACTTTCATTTATTGAACAAGATGTTTTATTAAGATAAATAGCCACGAGGGCATACATCTCTCTACAGTATGTTGTAGGTAGTACAACATGGACATACCAAAGACTGATGTATACTGACCAATGCTAGCTAGTAGGGTTGACGTTTTACCATACCCTAGGATATGCAGTGACATAGTTATGACGAAGGGACTTAAACTGAAGTATTCATCACTGACACAGTCAGAGTGATCCCGACGACATTTTGTCAATGGGTCAATCACGTAATTATGATGCTGAAACAGGGGCGATACCTGCTGCTCGTGGTCACTGTCATTTGGGGGTTTCGAGTCCCAACCTGTAGGAGGGTCAGGCTATAGGGTTCCACACCAAGTGGGATTTGCGTCTTAGTAATTGGAAGGGTTCAGAAGGAGTGCACTCGGGTGCACGAGAATAAATGAAGTCACAAAGAGTTTGTGATGATAAGTCTTGATTAAATGGGATTTAATGATGTCGCAAAAGGTTTGCGATTTTAGCATTAGTAGGAATGCTATAAGGGATTATTGCATGTGATGCAAAGGATTGAAAATGTATTGTAAAACGTTTACAAGAATATTTTGCATAATAAAAGCATAGAAAACGGTTGCATGGGTTCTTGGGATAGTCCTATTTGAACCCTGCTTTCCAACGGTTTGAAAATCAGCTCAATCGAAGCTGTAGAACTCAAGAAACGGCCCAAAAGGCCAGAACTGGGCTAGTTCTGGCCCAGCCCAGCTTGGGCGGCCGGGTCCAGACTCGCTAGGCCAGCTGAACCCACCCACAAAGCGGGGGTCCAACACGCTTGGTGGGCTAGACCCGCCCGCCAAGCAGGTGGGTCTGGCCCGCACGCTTAAGTGAGCGGGTTAAGCCCGCCTGGGCGGGCTCGTCCCAGAGCATACCACCGGGCGGGTCAGACCCGCCCGCCCAGTGCGGGTGGGCGCACCTGGACCCGCCAGTGGGCTCAGTTTGGGGAAAACCATAGGCTTAATGTGAGGCTGCAATTTTAGCCGAATTTTGTGAATTTTTGCTCAACTTTGAGCAATTGTTTGAGGGGGCCAAACGAAGTTAGAATTAGTCGTCGTTTGTTTCTATGCGTTCACCATTCAAAGATCTTCGAATTGATTGGTTGTAATACTTACGAAGCTCAACGGTGAGGGAGAAATAATTGGTTGAAATTGAGCATTAGTGTAAGGCAAAACTAATCCCAATTTCCTCCACTAATTAATCCTCATATTACATAATCACACATTGCTCGTGAGACGAGCAAGTGGTCTGGCCTCCTATATAAATAGGGGTCGACACCCCTTGAAAAAATTGCACCAAGTCTCTGAATTGAGTAGATCCAAAAAGTTTTGAGCACGTTCGATTCAAGACAAATATTATTCTCTCCTCCTCAATCCTTCCGATTCATTCGTTTGCCCCTAGCAAAATGAGAAGGATGATTGGATTCTATCCAAAGTCTACGATGCGGATCGCTCTCAAAGTGAAACTTTCTTCGGAGGTTGATTGGCTCAGAGGTACAGTGTTGGCTCGCATCGGGTGGGGCAGTTTGGAGGTGCGGATGCGGCTAGCTTTTGGGAAGGCCAAAGTCCGTTGCTGAAAATGACGCTTTGATCTCTGCGGAGGCAAAGTTCCGGGTATGTGTTTTTCCTTAATGCATTTTATTTATTTCATTGCAGTAGTTTAGATTTATTTTGGGGCTGGTTAGACCCACCCTAAGATAGTAGATATCCTGGCTAGGGTCTTTGACATTCTTAGGGTAAGTTATTAAATAGTTTAATAACTCATTTTTCCGCTGCTGTTTTAATTCTTTCGTCCGTTCGACGTAGGACGGGCGTAGAATTATGCCCTAAGGGTCCCTCAGAACCCAACAGTACATAATTACCATGTGGTCAAAGCAATTGCAACGGGAACACATCTCTGATTTCCAATCATACTCCACTTTTGGGGGAAAAAGACACTTCTCCTCATGATACGTCAATGGTCTCGAGAAATTTGAAATTCGAATTCAACTCAATGTAAACTCTTGCAAAAGCTAATCTTGTATGATCATATGTAGCCTGACCCACAAATAATGGCTTGCCAATTAAACTAGAGAGCCTACTTAAGCTATCATCAACAAAGTATTGTGGTGAAAGCTCTGGAAAACTAACCAAAAGCGACGCTCTTCATTAAATCACGAACAGGTCGCATACCAGGATGTCAGTGGCACAAGATAACTTGTCCTGTATTGATTGTCCGCATTGCCTCCAATATGCGCTCACAGTCTTCTTGTCTCATGAATTGAAACATGAAGAAACCTCCTGAAAGAGAGTGCATAACAAAGGAGCCGAAGGGCTTCCAAATAGAATTAAGAGTGTTCTTCAACCAGATATAGTATGGTCGGCCCCCATGACATACCCAATGAGGGTGTTTGTCCAATGACGAGCTTCATCATCCAAAATCTGCATAGGAATCCAAACAGAAGTCTATCATTCGAGTTTCGAATAGTGAGTAAGAGTCGTCGAGCACTTGAAATTGTTGTGAGAGACAACATTCACCCAAGAAAAAGTTGATTAAGATGCTGCTTGAGGGGGAACCTGGTGTGGTTAAGGAGGATGGTGTGGTGGTTAAGTCATGTGGGTATGAGGTTGAGGGTGAGGCTTTTGGGATCTGAGTTGGGGAGATGGAAGGACCAGGATTATTGGTGGCGGTGTTGATGGTGGTGGCTAGGGGGATGACCAAGGTTGAGATGGATGGGATGTTGGTGGCGAGAGCGATGACGTGGCCTGGATCAGGAGGTGGCCCCCGGTCTTCTCCATGATGGATAGATCACTGGGGTGATTACGAGCAGTGGCTAGGGCAGGTGGTTGGAGTAGCGAGAAATCTCCCTTAGATCAAATTTCATTAATATATTGTTTGTACATGTACATAGTGCATGGAACCAAAAAAACTCCACACGAACAGGATGCGGCGCACACGTGCAAACGAAATGGAGTGAGAAGTCTGTGTAACGGCCTGTTTTCAACAACACAACTATTTACGTGTTTAACCTATTTTTAATCTTTTAAACTATTTTATAATGGTTCATCCGGAGTTTTACGATTTCAAAAAATTTCTTATAAAAATATTTTGAAGTATCAAACTAGTTATGGTGTATTTCAGTACGTTCTAATTTCATTAAATACCTCTAAATAATCTGATAAAAGTTCATTTTAAATTATTACTGTTTTGGCTTAACGAATTAATTTTCTATACAAACATCATCAAAACGTTTTCAAACTTCTACGGTATCATTCTATGATCATTTATGGCTTTCCACATTAATTTCATAATTTTCTGAAGTCAAATCAATAGCGAACCCGCAAACCCGCTTAATAAACGTTTTGACCTAAAACTAGTATCTCTGTAGCTCAAACCCTGAAATGGATCTCGTATTCACGATCCTCACGACGATACGATCCTGTGGATATGTTTTCGTAATTTTTCGGAGTAATTTGACTCCAGGGGCAAAATCGTAATTTCTCTACAAATTTTACTATACCGTCTCTAATTACCTTAGCTAAATTATTAATTACATTAACCTTAGTTAACTTTTCTCTCACCTAACCCCGATGATTAGCAGCCCATGTGAAGCTCACCGTGGGATTTAGTCTACCCTTAGTCAAAAAAAACCTACCCCATTAATCCCCTTGACTAAGTATTAAATACAAACTAATTATTAATTAATTTAAACAAATTATATAAACCCCCTCTTACCCTGCTCTCTCCCTCACTCAGCACTCTCACTTATGCACAGACCCCCTCCGTTAATCTCTTTCCCTCTCAAAATTCTTTCACGTACTCTCTCTCGTTCATACCCACCCTCGTTCATCATGAAGCTCGCTCCCTTCATTTTCATTCGAAACAACCCAACCCCAGGCAAACCCACACCCTCTCACCCTCGTCGACCTACGACGAGCTCGCCGTCTGCCTACTCCCTCGCCCATGGCATCCCCGACCTCGCTGTTGCTCCGCCCCTCCTCCGGAGTCTCGACGGCATCCCCCGAATCCCGCCCTGCCGTCGACAAAAGCCCTCAAAGCCACAAACTCAACTCTGACAGCACCACTCCCCACTGTCACCCAACTCCAACTGTCGCCCTCCCCCGGTGGTGCAACCGTCGCCTGCCTGCTCTTCGACCATCGCCTGAACCCATGCACGTCGACAGCCCCTCCTCCGTCCGACATCAACCAACACTCAACCCCACTGCTTTCGTCGTCCACCACGCACGAGCCCCAGAACCACTGCACATAGCCCCTCCGCCTTCGCCCTCACTCCAACCACCCGAGCAGCATTGCACTTTACCGTCGACCTCACGCCAAGAGCCTGCACACCGGCGACCCCGTAGCCCCGTCGCTCTTCGCCTTCGCCTCCCGCCACCACTTGTCGCCACTCTCCCTCCGCTCTCACTCCGATTGCACACCCTCGAGAGCACCCTGCCTTCGATCTCTCCCTCTCGCTTACATCGGAGCTCTGACGGAACATCCGCCTCACAGTCGTCCGTCGTGGCCTCCCCGAGTGCGCCACCACCTCGTCACCTTCGCCCCCTTCGCCTCGAAGCCTCGACACCGGAGTTGCCGTCAAAACCTATGCAACGTCGCCCCGTTCAATGTGCCCCAAAGACCCCGAGCTCACCCACGCCTCCGCGAGCGCCTCGCCGCTGCCGCCTGCTCCCTCGCCGTCGCCGACCGCCGATGCCGCTGTCGCCGCCTCCGCTCACCGCTTCCCCGTGCCACCGTCGAGAGCGCCGGAGATAATCCCCCCCAGAGAGCGAAACGAAGTGAAGAAGGTGATTTTGAACGTTATACGAATACGTATTTAATGCGTATTCCCGTATTTCGAAAAACTAAATAATATTGGTTTTTGATTAAAAATTGATAATAAATTATATGAGGGTCGAAAAAATGTGAGGCCAGCTTCAGAAAATTAGAAATGACATTTTGGACACAATGGTGCTAGTTTCATCTCAATCAGACACTTAGTTTTTCCACAATAAATTTTTAAGCCTAAAAGTTAAATACATTATTTTCGATTAAAAATCTGTGACTTGTTATTTTCACGTAAATTGATATATGAGAAAAATATATGTTATAGTACTCTTCGAGACAGTCATTTTGATAGCTCACTTGCAACTTTTCGATATGGATTGCACCCAGAAGAAATTATTGAATAAATGCGTTACTAATTGAAAAATAGTTTTAAAATTTTTTTTGAGCTTTTGAAAATTATAAATATTAACAGAGGCTTCTGAAAAATATTTCCTCTTGCAATAAAATTATTTTCATCATATCTAGCCTATATAAAAATAGAACATTTTTCGACACCGTTTCAATCGAGTTTAAAATCAAAACGGTCCAGTTAAATAGGTAGAAAATAGTGTGCTCTTTAACCGGTTGTTTCTTGTGTTTACAGGTACCAATCCTAGTGCACCAGCTTCCTTGGAAGATCTAGCTCTAATATCTTCTTTCTACGACGATATCGATAGTAAGTCACTCTAATTCTAGTTTTAGAAGTTAAGCCAGTGTAAAAGCATGAACTTAGGACGCTGATAAATAGTCTCAGAACAACCATTGATTCTAACTAACTTCAAATGAGTTTCTTCAATTGCACGTAAACATATAACTCTCGTTTACACTTGTCCACCATGTTTTGATGCCCATCACTTGCAAAACTACACATACGCTTTATACACTTGTTGCACGATTACTCATGGACACATCACCTGCTGCATGCCATTTACTACTCAGTAAATGCTAATGAATCATCAAATGGAATGTCATGTGTGGAACATCTTGTGGAATATCTTGTAGAATATCTCGTGGAATATCATGTAAGGAACATGTACTAGATTCACATGACACATCACTGGGGTTTTTACGGTACATCATAGTTTGAGAGAGTGTGGGAGTGACTGGAGTTCAATCTACATGTTTAGTTGCCTGGGTTTTCGGCATCCTGTCTAGTTGCCAGTATTTCAGAAAATATAAAAATGCTGCATGTCATCATCCTGTCTAGCTGCCTGGGTTTTCGGCATTTGTCTAGGTCGTGCCCAGGCAAGAGATGAACTCAATGGTCACATATTGTACTCTCCGACTAGAGTCACGTAGTTCTAGTGTAGCTTGCACGATCACTTTTACTTTACGCTTTACATTCACGTTTACTTTACGCATTCCATGCACGTTACTTACTACACTTGTGCAATCACAGTACTTTACTTGTCGTGTTTAGCTACAGTAGTAGTATGTTTCACTTGCTTAGCCTGCTTCACACTTGCACTACCACAGTACTGTTTGTTCTCTTAGTTCAGTTTACTTTTACTACTCAGCTGTGTACAATTGTTGATCAGTACTTGTAACGACTGGTTTTCATGTATCTGGATTTATTATATTATATTATATGTTTTGGTGGATTTTCTCCTCATGTGTGGTTTTCGTCTCCGTAGCTTTCACTTTCGATCGTTTCGTCGTGATTTTCTATCTTCTTCCTTAGAATCGTCGATTTCGGAGTAAGTCATTCGTGACGGGCTTCATATCGGTCATATCTTATTGTTAGATCAAGCCTAGGAGTCTTAGGAATCGATCCCAGAGCTTCCCGCTCCATTTCGGAACTTTCTGTGCACGTTAGCCGGTGTAAGAAGGGGAACCGACCGACTAGATGATGATTTAATCGGTCGGCAAACCTTCATGGACCGACTAGTTGGCTTTGTTAATTATTCAGGAGTAACTGTTTACTTTTAGTCTGTCTAAGAACAACCACCGACCGACTAGATGCGCAACTAGTCGGTCAGAACTTGCTCTCAGACCGACTAGTTTCTGTCAGTAGATTTAACCGAAGTTACTGTTTATCGTTAGTCGGTCCATGAACACTCGACCGACTAGGTTGCAAACTAGTCGGTCGACGGGCCTTCACAGACCGACTAATTCATTACCCAGATTTTTTCCTACTTCGCTGTTTGGTGTTAGTCGGTCACAGTTAATCGACCGACGACTAGTTGCTAAACTAGTCGATCAGTCACTCTTCTTTGACCGACTAATGACCCCAGAAACCCTAATTTTTGGGCAGCCGCCGGCTGTGCCTATTTAAACCCCCTCAAACATTTTCTTTTCCCCTTTCAATTCTCCTGAGCCTCCTTCTTCCCCAAATCATTCTCCAACATTTCCCCAAGCCATTCCTTCCTCCCTTGGAGTTTCCCTCCCCATTTTGGTCTACCACCATGCCCTAGGCCATCTCCAACCCCCAAAAATCCCCAAAACCCCATTTCTCCAGATTTCCCCCATCCATTCCAGATCTGAACCCTAGGTTCCCCGGATCGTTTCTTCCGTTTCCGTGCTTGCTCGGCATCGTTCTTCCGCTTCCGATACGGTAATAACTCGATCTCTTAATATCCTCATAACCCATTTGTGTTTTTGTGAAACCCTAATAAAACTAGGTTGGATGTTGTTCTAATATTATTTTGCCATGGCAGCGATCTCATCTCCGTAGTTAGCATTTGTGTGAAGGCCTCGTTGATAGTCATCCTCGGTGCTAGGCAAGTAAAACTTGCCACTTAGGGTTTTAGGCCATGTCTTAGGCCATTTGTTTGTTGTAGGCGTAAAAGAGACTAGGCGACGAAATGATACTCGCCTAGGTGCAATTTCAGGAACTAGCTTGACAACGAAGCTAGATCCGACATTTATCATGTTGCACATCTACCATGTCATGTTTAATTTCCATTAATGGTACGCAAATTAATTGTCATGTCATTGCATTCTTTAAGTGTTCCCGTGTTTGCGTAGCTCCGCTACACCTTGTGAAATGATTGAGGCTAGGTTTACCCCTAAGCCAAATGAAATACGCTCCTGGTTGTGATCCAGGAAACGAGCTCTTGTGCGTGGCAACACTGGCTCATTTACTGAGCTCGTGTACAGGGACCCTGGCTCGTTTACATGTGGGTTTTTGGGGTAAGAGTTAAGCGGCCATTCAACTGGGAGTCTGCCCGATCAGCAACTGCAGTTGTAAGGCGTAAACTCTGGGATCTAGGGTAGTGTTAAGCGGCCAATCAGTGTGAATGTCCAACATTTCAGCTGTAAGGCGTAAACATCTACAAACAACTTGAAACGTGACTAGTGAAAAGATTGAGATTGTTAGTAGCTTAGCTACTCTTGACATGCCCTGATAAATTGTTCTCTTGCACTTATTGTTTCACCATGTCTTACTTGTGCACTCATACCATAACTGCCATGTCGTGCATACTATAACTGCTAGGTTGTTAGTTTGCCTTACTTTCAGTTTCCTTGTCCAAGTCTTTTAGACTTGCTGACATGTGCCCCTTTACTCTTTTGGGTGACATATGTTAGATCATGAGCCTGAGTACATTGTTGAGGACGAGGTGTTTGCCGACGCCGAGCCTGAGCTTGTGTTTGGCGAGGAGTACGTGGACACTGGGGACTAGTCCTAGTGTCTTCGTTGAGCTTTTCTCTTTTGTTTTAGACTGCTGTAGTTGTCGGTGTGTTGCACCTATACTTTGTTATGTTATCCCTTTTGTTGGCCTTGTTCTGGGCCTTTAGACTCTTTCTTTTAGCCTGGTGGCTTTTCTGGATGTTGGACTTAATTTTTTAATGTTGGACAAATTCCGAGATTTGAGATTTTATCTCTGTCTCTCCTTGTGTTATTATTGTTGTTTCGTTTGTGGTTACAGGGACCTGCTTATGTTTTATTGACGCTTATCGGGTTTGGGGCTTCACAGCTTCACTCTAGTGCGGACATTTTCACGTCTCGCCTCCATTTTAGGGAAGCGGGGCGTGACAGGTTTTGTTGGTGGCCCATGCAGGTCCTCTTCTGTAACTGCAATTATCGGAATGACGATAATAATATTAGAATGTCCAATAAACTAAGTTCGACATCTGAGTCATAAGCTATGAGTCTAATCTGCTTCGTTTTCTGTGTCATTAGATGGCAGGAAGGCGATTCACCCGTGGTGGAGGTAGTGGTGCGCCCTCTCATGACAAGGAGCCTGAGCGGGAACCCTCCAATGGAGAGATAATGCGGATGATGCTTCAGATGATGCAGGTGCTACAGGACGTGCTCCTGCAAGTACAGAATGCATCAGTTGTTCGAGCTGGTCTGACAATCCTGTAGTGCCCGGGGAAGCTACTGCACATGTACTAGAGGGGGGTGAATAGTACTTTTAAATAATAAGGAGTGTTATTCCTAATTATCATGTAACTAACAAACAACAATGCGGAATAACAACGATCAACAAGAATAAATGCAAACGCAAACAAATGGTTTAATGGGTTCGGATCCACCCAAGTCTCCCCGACTTGTTCCCGGTGATCCTACGTCCCAACCACCCGGATCCCTTCCGGATACTTGAGTTAGAAACCCTAACTCAAGATTTCCACTATGCCCACTTGCGAAAACCTCACAAGTGCAATCGACCTACAATCGATATCCGTGATTCCCACAACCCGGGATCACGCAAACTCTCACAACTGAGAGTATACAATTCAAATATAACTGAAATGAAATGCTTACCAACAAAATACCTATGCCTTGAGATTTCTTACCAAATTAGGGAAAAGAGGATTTTGATGGAGGAAGATGGCACCAAACCCTAGCTTCAAGAAGATGACCAGCAATGGAAGCCTAGGGTGGAGATGGTGACCTAGAATCAAGCTTCTAGCTTGAATGGCTCACAATGGAGAGAATCTCTCTTGAGGATATAGGACTCAAGAACTTGAGGGAGAGATTCTTGTAAGAAGAGAGAGCTTGGAAATAGAGTTGATAGCTCTTCTCTTTTGATCTGAAAATATCTCCAATATGTTGCTTCCCTCCTTCAAGAAATGAATCAGGATTCTATTTATAGGGGCAAGGAAAAACGAGTTCAAAAAGATCCCAACGGCTCTTTTCTGAACCAGACTAGTCGGTCAAAGAAGGATCACTGACCGACTAGTTCATCAACTAGTCGGTCGGTGATACAACGTAGACCGACTAAGAGGTGAACAGCCAAAAGGTGAAGTTCCAGGCAAAGACAACTAGTCGGTCTAAGAAGATTTGCCGACCGACTAGTTTCACAACTAGTCGGTCGGTGAATGATCTTTGACCGACTAACGTCGAAATAGAATAGGTTGACTTCAAGATGACTTAGTCGGTTTAAGAACAAATGCTGACCGACTAGTTTCTCAACTAGTCGGTCGGTAAACGTTCTTTGACCGACTAACTCGAAACAGTAGCTCAGGCTGAAAATGTGTGAACACAACTAGTCGGTCTAAGAAGGATTACTGACCGACTAGATCGTCATCTAGTCGGTCGGTGACTCTTCTTTGACTGACTAACTGTAGACATAGAAAGAGCTGAATTAGAGAATGCAAACTAGTCGGTTTAAGTAGAGTTTCCGACCTACTAGATCGTCATCTAGTCGGTTGGTGACTCTTCATGAACCAACTAACATGCACTCGAAGCCGAGGGAAAGAGCGATAGGCTTCGGGAAAGTTTCTAATGGCTTCTATGATAATCCTAGCTCTAAGATATGAGCGAAATGAAGGTTATAAGGTAAGTCCTACTCAAGGCTTAACATTCTAATCTATGAAGCTAGAAGACTATAAAATAAACCTTACGAGCCGTCTTCAAAGCTTCAATCTTCATTCCTCTTGACTTCAATATTGCTCCTTGAGCTTCAACGAAGCTCCAGGCATACGATTACGCGTATTGAGAAGTCTTGAGACGTCGCTTTTGTTATACGTGGTATTTTGGCGACGATCTCCATAACTGCGCTCACAAACTGTTAGTTCATGATTATTATTTATGTTTGCTCATCATCCAAAACCAAATCCGGGGAGTCTAATACTCAACATTCTCCCCCTTTTTGGTGATGACAAACCAACATAAATAATAATCAGAAATAATGAACTAAATGAAATATACTTACTCCCCCTGCATTGATGACACATTAGTTCCATATGAAATAATAAGCACATACATCAAGCAGACGAGGAAAGTAAAAATGCAAATTCAATATTTGAGATTTAGGATTTGTAATCCATTTTTATATCTTAACTCCCCCTGAATCTAACATATCAAATTAGATTCATGGTAAATTATCATTTAGCACATGCCATTATTATATCTCTCCCCCTTTGGCATAACCCAAAAAGAGCGGGAGGAAGCCAATGACAATAAATCATGTCCAAATAACTCATTAAGCATGGGAGTCTAAGAATACGACCACGTTTCATATGACACCAAAATAAAATTCGAATAAAATCAAAGCGTGTCAATGAGACCATAGTCGAAAATCGAAAACTTAAATCATCAAAATATCAAATGTAAATTCACTTATTGATGAAATGAATTTACTCTCCAATATCAACATTTATAGCTATTTTAGCGCATGGAAAACAATTCTATGTTTTCATACAACTAAAGCTATTGAATCAAAATAAATCGTCGTGCGACGAAATCAATATCAGAGACATACATAAAATGTGCACAAAGGAATGAACCATCAGAAGAGTGGTGCACATCATAGAATATCAAGTGACACAAAATCGATTAAAAATGAACATAAAGTAAAAGCACATCAAAACTAAGTGAAGTGTGCGATGAGAAGTGACAATGTGATAAAAGTAATACGAAAATTATCATTATAACTTTTTAAAACATGTCATGCCAAAAATAGATATGAATTTCAAAGCATTTATGGCATTCACAATTCTATCATGCTAGGAGAAACAAAATGATACCAATGTAAAGAAATAGATTTTAACCAAGCATGCATTCAACCCTCATGGATACCAAATGTAATATCATACTTACAACATTAAGCTCCCCCTACATTGGTGCATTACCTAAGCACCATCAACTCCGTTTGAATGAAAGTCTTCGCAAATCGAGGAGTTGGTAGGGTTGGTATCCCACGGTGGATTGAACCTAGAAAACATCATTTTGGTATCCAAAAATCCTTTTGGATCCAATGGGTTAGACAACAAATTTGAAATACGAAATTAAAATAATTGTAACCCATGAGTTAATGTAATCAAAATCAATTTTATAAACAAATGCCTTGGTACCCATAACATGATCATAAACTCATGGTACCAAGCATTGAAGAGTTAAAGGAACTAACCCTTCGGAAACCAAGTCCAAGAGGAACTTGACTTTCCAACATAATCATTATTCAAAATAACATCATTAATATAGGATTGCACATAAACATTCATATCATCATCGCTAGTGTTCTTGGGACCCCAAATAGTGTACATTTTGGGAATCCTCTTCCTAGTGGTTGTATGCACAAAAGGTTGATTTCTATGTGGTGCATGTGGCCTAGGAGCATGAGATCTAGCAATAGCATTATGATGTGGTGTAGCATACATACGTGGATAAGCATGAGAATGATTATGAGAGAAGGCATTCACATGAGGATTAGATGTGTGAACATAAGAATTAGGATGCGCATGATTACGTGCATGTGGGTGTCTCATATGAGTGTTCGCACGTGCTCGTGGGTGCGGAGCATAAAAATCATCATTAATATTAGCATGCACCGGTGGAGTAGGATGTGTGTTCCTACGTGGCATAGCATGTGAGTACAAAAATGCATGACCCCTCTTTGGAGGTCTACCCAAAGTGGGTTTCTTTCCAATCGGGGGTGTGTACGAAGTGGAAGCACTATTGGTAGGAGAACTACCAATGTGGTGTTTGCTCCCACTCGTCGAGGCATCGGATGTCGGCCTAACAAAGGTGGTAGGCGATTTGGATGAGTCTCCCATCTTATACCCCAAGCCAATGTGGTGTTTGGCCGGAAGTAAGTCATTTAGGATATTATCCAAATGGCCCTTACCTTTATTGAAATCATTGATATGGCCTAATGTGCACTCATACTTCTCTTTGAGAGAATGCATCGAAGCATCCAAAGTGGATACTTGTGACGTGAGTGCATAAACACGAGATTTGAGATTCTTATTCTCAAAACTCAAGGTTGAGTTTTGAGACGTCAAATTCGCCATCTTGTGTTCATCCGATTTCTCAAAATGAACATGCTCAAGTTGAGATTTGAGGTTCTTCACCTCATTTCTCAACAAGCCATTATGAGTAAGCAAACTTGCTTTCTCATTGGCGAGTGTCTCAACAATGGTGTCATTGTTGGTGATGGTAGACTTAGGAGAGGTTTGGAGGCTAACAAGTTCATCTTTGGTCTTATTATATCTATCCACTAATTTAGTAAATTTAGACCAAATTTCTTGGTTTGCTAACCTCATTTCATCAATAGTAGGTTCTCCGATTTCATCCTCGCTACCATCCTCGCTTTCATCCTCGCTATAATCGAAGGATGACTTTCGATCTTTTGCCTCATTAGCCATGAAGCAAAGTTTTGCTTTCTCCACTCTTCCATCATCCGACTCTCCACTTGAGGAATCCTCTTCGGAGTCGGTGAATGTGCCAACAAGTCCTTTCTTGTACTTTCTCGACTTGTCTTACTTCGATGCTTTCCCCTTTTCTTTGTGTTTGTAGAGAGGACAATCCGGTTTGATGTGTCCTGGCTTGTTGCATTTATAACACACGGGAGTAGAGGCATTAGTCGAACTAACTTTAGATATATTCAAAGATATACCTTCTCGGAGGAATCGATCGAACTTCCTTGCCATACGAGCAATGGATTCCATGTCCAATTCGTCTTCCGATTCTTCATCATCGGTAGATGGAGCGGCCTTGAAGGCAATCGCCTTTCTCTTTGGCTCATCTTACTTCAAGTACGCTTTCATCTTTTCCTTCATTCGGATCTTACTATCCTTGCGTACCTCATAAGACAACAAGGTACCCATTAGTTGTACGACAGTATATTTATTCATGTCATTACCTTCCTCGATGGCGAAGGTACGCTTTTCCCAACATGATGGAAGACCGTCGATAATCTTCGCGACTTTCTCCTTTTGGGTATAGACCTTCCCAAGAGCTTCCAAGTCGTTTGATATATCCACGAAGCGAGCGTAATATTCCTTCATGGTTTCGCCCTGCTCCATATGAAACAACTCAAATTCTTTATTAGCAACGACGAGTTTAGAATCTTTTACCGTACTCGATCCTTCGTGCAATATGAGGAGTTGGTTCCATATTTGATATGCACACTTTCATGTGCATATCTTGTTGAAGTCCTCGGGCTCCAACGCACAATTCAAGGCATTCATGGCCTTGGCATTTGCTACTTCCGCGGCGACCTCCGCGGGAGTCCACTTCGCGAAATTTTCTTCGGAAGGCTCGACATACTCCGTCATGGTGGCTCTCCATAGTGAAGCGCTCCGGAGGAAAATTTGCATCCGGCATTTCCAGTACCCATAGTTGGTACCGTTGAAGTGTGGAGGCCTAACGGAGGATAGTCCTTCCATAACTGAAGAAGCTCCATCGCGGTTCCTGAAGACGTTGTAGTCGTTGTTTGTCATAGCTTTGAACTTTGGCTATGTGTATCTTTGAACTTTGCTCTGATACCAATTGTAGTGCCCTGGGAAGCTACTGCACATGTACTAGGGGGGATGAATAGTACTTTTAAATAATAAGGAGTGTTATTCCTAATTATCGTGCAACTAACAAACAACAATGCGGAATAACAACGATCAACAAGAATAAATGCAAACGCAAACAAATGGTTTAATGGGTTCGGATCCACCCAAGTCTCCCCGACTTGTTCCCGGTGATCCTACGTCCCAACCACCCGGATCCCTTCCGGATACTTGAGTTAGAAACCCTAACTCAAGATTTCCACTATGCCCACTTGCGAAAACCTCATAAGTGCAATCGACCTACAATCGATATCCGTGATTCCCACAACCCGGGATCACGCAAACTCTCACAACCGAGAGTATACAATTCAAATATAACTGAAATGAAATGCTTACCAACAAAATACCTATGCCTTGAGATTTCTTACCAAATTAGGGAAAAGAGGATTTTGATGGAGGAAGATGGCACCAAACCCTAGCTTCAAGAAGATGACCAGCAATGGAAGCCTAGGGTGGAGATGGTGACCTAGAATCAAGCTTCTAGCTTGAATGGCTCACAATGGAGAGAATCTCTCTTGAGGATATAGGACTCAAGAACTTGAGGGAGAGATTCTTGTAAGAAGAGAGAGCTTGGAAATAGAGTTGATAGCTCTTCTCTTTTGATCTGAAAATATCTCCAATATGTTGCTTCCCTCCTTCAAGAAATGAATCAGGATTCTATTTATAGGGGCAAGGAAAAACGAGTTCAAAAAGATCCCAACGGCTCTTTTCTGAACCAGACTAGTCGGTCAAAGAAGGATCACTGACCGACTAGTTCATCAACTAGTCGGTCGGTGATACAACGTAGACCGACTAAGAGGTGAACAGCCAAAAGGTGAAGTTCCAGGCAAAGACAACTAGTCGGTCTAAGAAGATTTGCCGACCGACTAGTTTCACAACTAGTCGGTCGGTGAATGATCTTTGACCGACTAACGTCGAAATAGAATAGGTTGACTTCAAGATGACTTAGTCGGTTTAAGAACAAATGCTGACCGACTAGTTTCTCAACTAGTCGGTCGGTAAACGTTCTTTGACCGACTAACTCGAAATAGTAGCTCAGGCTGAAAATGAGTGAACACAACTAGTCGGTCTAAGAAGGATTACTGACCGACTAGATCGTCATCTAGTCGGTCGGTGACTCTTCTTTGACCGACTAACTGTAGACATAGAAAGAGCTGAATTAGAGAATGCAAACTAGTCGGTTTAAGTAGAGTTTCCGACCGACTAGATCGTCATCTAGTCGGTTGGTGACTCTTCATGAACCAACTAACATGCACTCGAAGCCGAGGGAAAGAGCGATAGGCTTCGGGAAAGTTTCTAATGGCTTCTATGATAATCCTAGCTCTAAGATATGAGCGAAATGAAGGTTATAAGGTAAGTCCTACTCAAGGCTTAACATTCTAATCTATGAAGCTAGAAGACTATAAAATAAACCTTACGAGCCGTCTTCAAAGCTTCAATCTTCATTCCTCTTGACTTCAATATTGCTCCTTGAGCTTCAACGAAGCTCCAGGCATACGATTACGCGTATTGAGAAGTCTTGAGACGTCGCTTTTGTTGTACGTGGTATTTTGGCGACGATCTCCATAACTGCGCTCACAAACTGTTAGTTCATGATTATTATTTATGTTTGCTCATCATCCAAAACCAAATCCGGGGAGTCCAATAATCAACAAATCCAGGATGCCCCTCGCTCCGAGCCGGGAGCGAAGCAATTTCGGGAGCTGGGTACCGCATATTTTGATGGGTTCGAGGGTTCTTTGGCTGCCGATGAGTGGATTCGGAACATTGAGGATAATTTGAAGATGGCCAAGATCACCCCGGCTGGATTAGTTGATTTGGCGAAGAGGCAACTCAAGGATAATGCTTGGAATTGGTGGGATGCGGAAGAGAAGATGCTGGTGGAGCCGATAGCTTGGGCTACCTTTAAGTCCAGGTTTGATGAGGAGTTCTTTCCGAAGGCTGCTAGGAAGGAGATGCTGCAGTGCTTTATTGATCTGAAGCAAGGGAGCTTGACGGTGGACCTGTACCACCAAGAGTTCACTAGGCTAAGTCGGTTCGCACCGAAGATGGTACAGGATGCTGATGAGAGGGCTCAAAGGTTCCTGCAGGGACTTGCTTTGGAGCTTCAGAGTTTTGTGTCTTCCTCTGATCTGGACTCTTATTAGAAGGTTCTGGTCGCTACGAGGAGGCAGGAGGTGAACCTGAGTCAGAGGAGAGGACATGTTTCTGGTGCTGGGAAGAGGCCTATGGAGTAGGCCAGAGCGGTGGTTAGGCCTGGTTTCAAGCCTAATCATCCGGTGCAGTTCAAGAGGCCAGGAGGGCCTATTCAGAAGACTTGCCATTTCTGCGGCAAGCCTGGCCACATCAAGGATCAGTGTAGGAAGTTTCTGGGCCATTGTTTGGTTTGTGGTCATGCTTCTTATGTCGCGAAGGATTGTCGGCATGCGAATCAGCTGCGGAGGGCGCCTGTTGCAGCACAGCCATTGCAGCAGAGAGCGTTTGTTCCTGCTGGACGTGGAGCAGCTCTTGTTCCGCAGAGGCAGGCTTTTCAGCAGGCTTTTCCGTCGAGGAGGCAGGCTTTCTGATGACCGCTGTGGAGAGCGAGGCTGTGGATGAGGTTATCGCAGGTAATCCTCAATCTAGCTGTTACTTTCCTAGCTAATTTTGATCGTTGGATTATGTTGTTTGCTTGAACATGATTGTTTGCTAGACTAGGGTTTGATTGTTAATTTCTTGTTAGGTGTGGTTTTGGTGTGCACATTTCCTGCACGAGTTCTCTTTGACTCAGGTGCATCGATGTGCATTATTTCTCGGAGCTTTGTGGAGAAGGATTCCTTGTTGACGTCCCCTCTTTCCAAGAGTTGGAATATCGTTACAAGGAATGGCGTGGTCTCGGTGCATCTTGGTTGCAATTCTTGCCCGTTGGTGGTCTGTGGACATGAGCTTTACGCTGATTTCATTGTCCACGACATCATCAACTATGATGCGGTCCTTGGGATGGATTGGCTTGCGAGCTTCTCTGCTACGATCGACTGTCAGAGGAAGAAGGTGGCGTTCGAGATTCCCGGACATCCAGTATTTGAGTTCAGCCGAGGTATCAGCTCGCTTGGTCCTGTCAGATTTCGGTCCAGGCCGGTGGAGGTTGTGGCTATGCGGATGGAGCTGGAGAGGCCAGCAGTTGTGCGGGACTTTGATGACGTCTTCCCTGAGGAGATGTCTGGTTTGCCACTTGATCGAGCTCTGGAATTTTCTATTGATCTTATTCCGGGAGCGCAGCCGATTTTGAAGGCGCCGTCTCGTATGGCACCTGCCGAGTTGGAGGAATTGCGGAAGCAACTGGATGAGCTTTTGCAGAAGGGTTATATCAATCCTAGTGTGTCTCCGTGGGGAGCACCCGTGCTGCTGGTGAAGAAGAAGGATGGTTCGCGTCGTATGTGCGTGGACTATCAGGAGTTGAATGCGGTGACCATCAAGAATAAATACCCGTTGCCTCGCATCGATGATATTTTTGACCAGCATGGAGGTTTGCGGGTGTTTCGAAGTTGGATTTGAGGAGTGGTTATCATCAGTTGAAGGTGAAGATGGGAGATGTTCTGAAGACAGCGTTCAGGACGAAGTATGGACACTACGAGTTTGTGGTTATGCCTTTCGGTGTAACCAATGCACCCGTAGTTTTCATAAATCTGATGAACCTGATTTTCTACGACTTTTTGGATAAGTTTGTCTTTATCTTTATTGACGACATTCTGATCTATTCTAAGTCGGAGGAGGAGCATGCATCGCACTTGAGGACGGTGTTGGAGATTTTGAGGAGGCATCGGTTGTATGCTAAGTTTTCGAAGTGCGAGTTTTGGTTGGACAGAGTTGCTTTTCTTGGGCATGTGGTGACTGGAGATGGTATTTTAGTAGATCCCGAGAAGATCAGGGCCATCAGGGAGTGGCCTGTTCCGCAGTCAGCGTCTGAGATTCGAAGTTTCCTTGGACTTGCTGGTTACTATCGGTGCTTCATTAAGGACTTTTCTTGTATTGCTGAGCCGATGACCAGATTGACGTGGAAGGATGTACCTTTTGTTTGGTCGGGTGATTGTGAGAATGATTTTGGTGTTCTGAGGGAGAGATTGACGACTGCCCCTATTCTTGTTGTGCCTGATCGCAGCGGTGGATTTGAGATATTTTACGATGCTTCTGGCAAGGGTCTCGGTTGTGTGTTGCATCAGCACGGGCATGTTGTGGCGTATGCATCTCGTCAGCTCAAGGTTCATGAGAAGAATTAACCGACGCATGATTTGGAGTTGGCTGCTGTTGTGTTTGCTCTTAAGATTTGGAGGCACTTCTTGCTGAGTGAGAAAGTGAAGATTTTCACCGATCACAAAAGCTTAAAGTATATTTTTACTCAGAAGGAGCTCAACATGCGACAGCGTCGATGGTTGGAGCTCATGGCAGATTATGAGATTGATTTGCAGCATCACCATGGCAAGGTGAATGTGGTTCCTGATGCGCTGAGTAGGCTTCCAGCGGTGATGATTTTGACTTCGCAGTGGAGATTGCAGCAGGATTTTTGCGAGTCTGGTGTGGAGGTTGTTCTTCCTGGGGAGGATTCTTCATTGATGTGTATGCAGATACAGTCGACGGTCGTGGATCGGGTCAAGGTTGGCCAGGCTGAGGATCCGAAGCTGGTGAAGATTCAGGAGCAGGTGGAAGCCGGTCTGTGGACTGAATTTTTGATTCATGAGGATGGCTCGCTGAGGTTTGGAGCCAGGTTGTGTGTGCCAGCTAGGGATATTAGAGAGGAGTTGATGGTGGAGGCACACAGTTCGTCGTATTCTGTGCATCCTGGTGGCACCAAGATGTACCAAGATCTTCGTCTGAACTATTGGTGGCATGGCATGAAGAGGAGCGTGGCTCGGAGTGTGGCCAAGTGCTTGGTTGGCCAGCAAGTGAAGGCGGAGCATCAGCGTACGGCAGGGTTGCTACAACCGCTTCCGATTCCGGAGTGGAAATGGCAACACATCACTATGAATTTCGTGACTGGACTACCTCGGAGTCCGAAGCAGAATGACGCGATTTGGGTGATCGTAGATCGATTGACTAAATCCACGCACTTTATTCCATTCCGAGTGGGACAGTCCACTGAGGCGCTAGCGAGGAGATATATGGAGGTAAATTCTTTTGCTCTCCGTTTTATTTCCTTTTCCTAGTTTACATAGTGATGTAACGTGAATCGTGCAGGAGGTCGTACGACTTCACGGAGTCCCCGTGAGTATCGTGTCGGACAGAGACACGAGGTTCACATCTCAGTTCTGGCAGAGTTTGCAGAAGAGTTTGGGTACGCGTCTGAGTTTCAGCACGGCGTACCATCCGCAGACGGATGGCCAGTCCCAGAGGACGATTCAGATCTTGGAGGACATGCTGAGGGCGTGCATGTTGGATTTCAAGGGTTCGTGGGAGGACCATCTACATCTGGTAGAGTTCTCTTACAACAACAGCTTCCAGGCGAGTATTGGCATGGCGCCTTTCGCCGCTCTTTATGGGAGGAAATGTCGATCGCCATTGAGTTGGGATGACGTTGGTGATTAGGAGCTGTTGGGACCTGAGATGATCGTGGAGGCTGTGGATGTTGTCAGGAACATTCGGGAGAGGTTGAGGATTGCTCAGGACCGTTTTAAGCATTGGGCGGATGCTAAACGGCGTCCTTTGGAGTTTCAGCCGGGCAATCATGTGTTTCTGAGGATTTCCCCGAATCGTGGTGTGATTCTCTTTGGGAAGCGAGGGAAGTTGAGCCCGCGATACATTGGACCATTTGACATTCTGGAGAGAGTTGGCGAGGTGGCCTACCTCTTAGCCTTGCCGCCATCTTTGGAAGGAGTTCACAATGTTTTCCATGTGTCGCAGCTTCGTCGATACATTAGCGATCCATCTCATGCTATGGATTTCTCGGAGATTATCGTTTGCCCTGATATGACGTATGACCAGCAGCCAGTGCAGATTCTGGACAGGCGTCCGAAGTCACTTCGGAACAAGGTTGTCAATCTTGTGAGGGTGATGTGGCGACACGACTCGCCTGGAGAGTCTACTTGGGAGAACGAGGATGAGATGCGAGAGCGTTACCCACTTTTGTTCCCGGACACGTGAGTGTTGGGAAATTCCGAGGACGGAATTTTTATTAAGTTAGGGAGGATGTAACGACTGGTTTTCATGTATCTGGATTTATTATATTATATTATATATTTTGGTGGATTTTCTCCTCATGTGTGGTTTTCGTCTCCATAGCTTTCACTTTCGATCGTTTCGTCGTGATTTTCTAGCTTCTTCCTTAGAATCGTCGATTTCGGAGTAAGTCATTCATGACGGGCTTCATATCGGTCATATCTTATTGTTAGATCAAGCCTAGGAGTCTTAGGAATCGATCCCAGAGCTTCGCGCTCCATTTCGGAACTTTCTTTGCATGTTAGCCGGTGTAAGAAGGGGAACCGACCGACTAGATGACGATTTAGTCGGTCGATAAACCTTCATGGACCGACTAGTTGGCTTTGTTAATTATTCAGGAGTTACTGTTTACTTTTAGTCGGTCTAAGAACAACCATCGACCGACTAGATGCGCAACTAGTCGGTCAGAACTTGCTCTCAGACCGACTAGTTTGTGTCAGTAGATTTCACCTAAGTTACTGTTTATCGTTAGTCGGTCCATGAACACTCACAGACCGACTATGTTGCAAACTAGTCGGTCGACGGGCCTTCACAGACCGACTAATTCATTACCCAGATTTTTCCCTACTTTCGCTGTTTGGTGTTAGTCGGTCACAGTTAATCGACCGACCGATTAGTTGCTAAACTAGTCGGTCAGCCACTCTTCTTTGACCGACTAATGACCCCAGAAACCCTAATTTTTGGGCAGCCGCCGACTGTGCCTATTTAAACCCCCTCAAACGTTTTCTTTTCTTCTTTCATTTCTCCTGAGCATCCTTCTTCCCCAATTCATTCTCCAACATTTCCCCAAGCCATTCCTTCCTCCCTTGGAGTTTCCCTCTCCATTTTGGTCTACCACCATGCCCTAGGCCATCTCCAACCCCCAAAAATCCCCAAAACCCCATTTCTCCAGATTTTCCCCATCCATTCCAGATCTGAACCCTAGGTTCCCCGGATCGTTTCTTCCGTTGCTGTGCTTGCTCGGCATCGTTCTTCCGCTTCCGATACGGTAATAACTCGATCTCTTAATATCCTCATAACCCATTTGTGTTTTTGTGAAACCCTAATAAAACTAGGTTGGATGTTGTTCTAATATTGTTTTACCATGGTAGCGATCTTATCTCCGTAGTTAGCATTTGTGTGACGGCCTCGTTGATCGTCATCCTCGGTGCTAGGCAAGTGAAACTTGCCACTTAGGGTTTTAGGCCATGTCTTAGACCATTTGCTTGTTGTAGGTGTAAAAGAGACTAGGCGACGAAATGATACTCACCTAGGCGCAATTTCAGGAACTAGCTTGACAACGAAGCTAGATCCGACATTTATCATGTTGCACATCTACCATGTCATGTTTAATTTCCATTAACGGTACGCAAATTAATTGTCATGTCATTGCATTCTTTAAGTGTTCCCGTGTTTGCGTAGCTCCGCTACACCTTGTGAAATGATTGAGGCTAGGTGTACCCCTAAGCCAAATGAAATACGCTCCTGGTTGTGATCCAGGAAACGAGCTCTTGTGCGTGGCAACCCTGGCTCATTTACTGAGCTCGTGTACAGGGACCCTGGCTCGTTTACATGTGGGTTTTTGGGGTAAGAGTTAAGCGGCCATTCAACTGGGAGTCTGCCTGATCAGCAACTGCAGTTGTAAGGCATAAACTCTGGGATATGGGGTAGTGTTAAGCGGCCAATCAGTGTGAATGTCCAACATTTCAGCTGTAAGACGTAAACATCTACAAACAACTTGAAACGTGACTAGTGAAAAGATTGAGATTGTTAGTAGCTTGGCTACTCTTGACATGCCCTGATAAATTGTTCTCTTGCACTTATTGTTTCACCATGTCTTACTTGTGCACTCATACCATAACTGCCATGTCGTGCATACTATAACTGCTAGGTTGTTAGTTTGCCTTACTTTCAGTTTCCTTGCCCAAGTCTTTTAGACTTGCTGACATGTGCCCCTTTACTCTTTTGGGTGACACATGTTAGATCCTGAGCCTGAGTACATTGTTGAGGACGAGGTGTTTGCTGACGCCGAGCCCGAGCCTGTGTTTGGCGAGGAGTACGTGGACACTAGGGACTAGTCCTAGTGTCTTCGTTGAGCTTTTCTCTTTTGTTTTAGACTGTTGTAGTTGTCGGTGCGTGGCACCTATACTTTGTTATGTTGTCCCTTTTGTTGGCCTTGTTCTGGGCCTTTAGACTCTTTCTTTTAGCCTGGTGGCTTTTCTGGATGTTGGACTTAATTTTTTAATGTTGGACAAATTCTGAGATTTGTCCTTGTGTTATTATTGTTGTTTCGTTTGTGGTTACAGGGACCTGCTTATGTTTTATTGACGCTTATCAGGTTTGGGGCTTCACAGCTCCACTCTCGTGCGGACCTTTTCACGTCTCGCCTCCATTTTAGGGAAGCGGGGCATGACAATACTTTACCGTCGCTCTGGTTTGCTTGCACGTAGTTACTTTTTGTCGTATTTGTACACAGCTTTTACTACTATTACTAGAATTGTTGTGACTTACCTACGGTTCCATCTCCGTGGCACCGCAGACGACGTACATATAGAGGTAGATGCTCGTGAGTTAATAGCGCCAGAGTTCGACCATGAGATCACAGCTTCCAGAGCTATTTTCAGTTGTGTACTTTCTTTCTTTCATGTACATTGGTTGGAACATTTGTACAGTATGGATTGTAATAATTGGACACTATTTGGGTATTTTTGTACTTCTCTGCAACGTGGCTATTTTGGTTTCACTGGTAACCTGCAGGACCTGCGCAAATATTAAATAAGTAATGGGCCCCCCGAGAGAGGGTCGTTACAGTTTTGGTGGCCTACGCAGGTCCGTGCTAACTACCTCGTCGATATAGCAAGATCAGGATGTACAATTTAAAATACTCAAATTAACCTCGAGTACGTGATGTCTCGAGTGTCCACCTGTATTGGATATACGGGTGAAGCGTCCTTATTACCATCTTCATTAGGTCTTCCTTGATCCTCATTACTTCCTTTGGACTCTTAACCCTTACTTAGGAACTCGTGTTCCATTCTTGGTTATACCCTCCCTAGTAACCTCTTTTGCTAGCCGTTATAGTGATTTTTCATAGGTTGAAATATCTACCCACTTCATCACCTTTCCTTCAGTTGATGATGGCACGCATATAAATGATAAAATTCCTTCAATGGACCATAATCCGGTTAATGTGCTTGGCTAAGTTTGTTGGATCACCCTAGTTAGACTGGGGGTAAGTGATCTTGGCTTAGTCACTTCCCTGGCCATGTCCGCTGGACCGGAAGGACGTGAATCATGATTATGTAACGCCATCGATCTTCATCACTATCACCCTTCCTTTAGCTTGATGACATTTCGATTGACCTTCTAAGAATCTTTCCATTTTTAGTTCGCTTGAACTCTAGCTACATCTATTTTAAGGAGGGTATCATTCGATTTTCGATCACCAGAAGTTCGAGTTCGACAACGGAAGCAAATCGAAGGACGCTTAGAAGTATTGGAGGATAATGCTAGAGAATTTGAGACGAACCAAACCGAGACATGTAAGCTGATGCCGCTATTTCTTCATCATTCCTGAACTCGTCTTCTTCTTCTATCTAAGCCTATTTTGACTTAAGACAAGTTATAGAAGCCATGGTGATGTCAAAAATTATGTATTCTTAAATATCATCTCTTGTTTTCTTGATGCTATAATATCACATTATATTTCATGCTATTACCAACTTATTTTTCATTTATTGTAATCGTTCATCAAGTCTCCCTTTCGATCGTTTAAATTGCGTTGGCAATGATCGATCTTCTTAATTCCGAGGAAAGAATTATTTTAAGGAGGGTAGGATGTAACGGCCTGTTTTCAACAACACAACTATTTAAGTATTTAACCAATTTTTAATCTTTTAAACTATTTTATAATGGTTCATCAGGAGTTTTACGATTTCAAAAAAATTCTTATAAAAATATTTTGAAGTATCAAACTAGTTATGGTGTATTTTAGTAAGTTTTAATTTCATCAAATTCCTCTAAATAATCTGATAAAAATTCATTTTAAATTATTATTGTTTTGGCTTAACGAATTGATTTTCTATACAAACATCATCAAAACGTTTTCAAACTTCTACGGTATCATTCTATGATCATTTATAGCTTTCCACATTAATTTCATAATTTTCTGAAGTCAAATCAATAGTGAACCCCCAAACCCGCTTAATAAACGTTTTGGCCTAAAACTAGTATCTCCGTAGCTCAAACCCTGAAATGGATCTCATATTCGCGATCCTCGCGACGATACAATCCTGTGGATATGTTTTCGTAATTTTTTCGGAGTAATTTGACTCCAGGGGCAAAATCGTAATTTCGCTACAAAATTTACTATACCATCTCCAATTACCTTAGCTAAATTATTAATTACCTTAACCTTAGTTAACTTACCTCTCACTTAACCCCGATGATTAGCAGCCGATGTGAAGCTCACCGTGGGATTTAGTCTACCCTTAGTCAAAAAGAAAACCTACCCCATTAATCCACTTGACTAAGTATTAAATACAAACTAATTATTAATTAATTTAAACTAATTTCTTACCCTGCTCTCTCCCTCAATCAGCTCTCTCACTTACGCACAGACCCCCTCAGTTAATCTCTCTCCCTCTCAAAATTCTTTCACATCCAAACTCAAGGATCTCTCAAACTCTCCCTCGTTCGTACCCACACTCGTTCATCATGAAGCCCGCTCCCTTCGTTTTCATTCGAAACAATCCAACCCCAGGCGAACCCGCACCCTCTCACCCTCGTCAACCTACGGCGAGCTCACCGTCTGCCTACTCCCTCGCCCATGGTCTCCCCGACCTCGCCGTTGCTCCGCCCCTCCTCCGGAGTCTCAACGGCATCCCCCGAAGCCTGCCCCACTGTCGAAAAACGCCCTCGAAGCCCATGCCTCCGCGAGCACCTCACCACTGCCGCCTACTCCCCCGCCGTCGCCGACCACCGCTGCCGTTGTCGCTGCCTCCGCTCGCCGCTTCCCCGTGCCACCGTCGAGAGCGCCGGAGACAAACCCCCCAGCGAGCTAAACGAAGCAAACGAAGGTGATTTCGAACTTTATACGAATACGTATTTCATGCGTATTCTCGTATTTTGAAAATTGTTTAAAAATTGATAATAAATTATATGAGGGTCGAAAAAATGCGAAGCCGGCTTCAGAAAATCAGAAATGACATTATGGACCCAATGACGCAAGTTTCATCTCAATCAGACGCTTAGTTTTTCCACAATAAATTTTTAAGCCTAAAAGTTAAATACATTATTTTCGATTAAAAATCTGTAACTTGTTATTTTCACGTAAACTTATATGTGAGAAAAATATATGTTATAGTACTCTTCGAGACGGTCATTTTGACAGCTCACTTGTAACTTTCTGATATGGATTGCACTCAGAAGAAATTATTGAATAAATACGTTACTAATCTAAAAATAGTTTTAAATTTGTTTTTGAGCTTTTAAAAATTATAAAAATTAACATAGGCTTCTGAAAAATATTTTCTCTTGCATTAAAATTATTTTCATCATATCTAGCCTATAAAAAAATTTAGAACATTTTTCGATACAGTTTCAATCGAGTTTAAAATCAAAAAGGTCAGTTAAATAGGTAGAAAATAGTGTGCTCTTTAATCGGCTGTTTCTTGTGTTTGCAGGTACCAATCATCGTGCACCAGCTTCCTTGAAAGCTCTAGCTCTAACATCGTCTTTCTACGATGATATCGATAGTAAGTCACTCTAATTCTAGTTTTCGATGTTAAGCCAGTGTAAAAGCATGAACTTAGGTTGCTTATAAATAGTCTCAAACCAACCATTGATTCTAACTAACTTCAAATGAGTTTCTTCAATTGCACGTAAACTTATAACTTCGTTTACACTTGTCCACCATGTTTTTATGCCCATCACTTGCAAAACTACGCATACACTTTATACACTTGTTGCACGATTGCTCATGGACACATCACCTGCTGCATGCCATTTACTACTCAGTAAATGCTAATGAATCATCAAATGGAATGTCATGTGTGGAACATCTTGTGGAATATCTTGTGAAATATCTTGTGGAATATCTTGTGGAACATCTCGTGGAATGATCGCGCCCCGGCGTACACGTCCCGAGGCGACGGTTGTAGTTTTACCGCAAGCGCACGGTATAGCGGCGAGCGGGTATCGAACACAGGGAGGACGAATGACCGTGCTTGCTCCTAATCAACCTGGCTATTTAGAGGGATAATTGCCTTGGGCGATCCTGTCACAATCGTCAGACAAAAGTGCGAAATATCAAATCAAATAGAGAACGCCTAGGGAATGGGGAATCCCCACTACTCACCGTATTTCACAATTGTGGTTCGCCGGTATCGAAATCGCTAGGATGAGAATTTGGATGAACTAGTTGCAACTAAATGTGGAACCAAGCTCACGCTCTCGCGCTGTTGCCGGTCTATAGCTATCCTAGGTTTGGGTCCAATCTCTTGCAAACCCTAGCCTAGGGAAGCTAGCATTAGGATCAACATCATCGTCCAATTGCGCACCGAGCCCAATCTCTTGCAAACTCGGTCCACAATCTAGATTAGGATAGTTCCTACCCGTCCAATCTCTTGCAAACGGGTATCGGCACGGAATTGCAACCGGAGATCCTAGCATCGGTCCAATTTCTTGCAAACCGATACTTCGAAAATCCGACTCCAACCCAATTCGGATTTCTAGGGCTTCCTATCGAATTGGGATCCAATCTCTTGCAAATCCCAATTGATGTGAATACCTAGCTATCCGTAGTAATTCGATCCCAATCTAATCCCTAATAACAATCCTAGCTCAATTTCTACCGATTCAACACAAATACGAAATTGGGCTTGTAGGGTTCATCCCCACGCCCCAAGACGTGGAGACTACTCACTAATCATAGCAATAGCACAATAATTAGCAATGAAATAGACAATGGAATTCATCACAACAATGATATAAACAATAAAAATAGAGTTTTTGGGGAAGAGAAGTGCAAACCAATGTAGATCTTCAATCAACCCAACAAAAATCCAAGTTTTTCTCTTCTCCAATCACAATTAATAAAGCTAAAAAGTAGACTCAAAAAGCTGCAAAAAATCTGAGAGGTGCCCCCAAAACTAGGGTAAAAACAGAGCTTAAATAGCCCCAAAAATCGTCTAAAAATCCTGACCAAAATGCCCCTGCACAGCCTGTTTTCCGCAAATTTCGCTACAGGCTGCGCATCGCACTCGGCCGAGTGACAAAAGTCGCTCGGCCGAGTGAAAACCCTGTCAATTTTCCAGTAAGTCGGGGGCTTCAGGGGTCTTCAGTTCGGGGGCGGCTCGGCCGAGTGAGTTGTCGTCACTCGGCCGATGGCTTCACTTCACTCGGGCGGACGGGATTTGCCACTCGGCCGAGTGGGTCTTCTGAAGCTCAGATGGCCGAAAAACAGTAACTTCGATCTTTTTGAGGGCCTTCGTCTGGGCGCCACTCGGGCGGACGTGGTATCGTCACTCGGCCGATGTGGTCTCCGTCGCTCGGCCGAGTACACATGGTGTAACGCCCCGCTCCCCAGGATACCCTGAGCAGCGAGTGTTACGGAGGAAAATAACTAACACTGCACAAACAGGCCCACTGCGCGCTGCTGGGATAGTACCTGTAGCATTCCAGATGTGACAGAAACACAAGAGAGACAATCAAACCAAACACTGATACGCATACACTAGCTGTTTATACACTTTTCAAGTACAACATCACTCATCCAAAAATTCAAATACAACATATAGGCAAATCTCATGTACAATAGGATACCCACATCTCGCCGAAGTACAATATCACCCACCCAAACTCTCATACGCTCTCAAACCCTCAACTTTAACCAACGCCATCCAAATGGACTAGTGGGCCTCCACTTCATGAACCAGCACCTGAAAAATATCAACGGGGCACGTCACAGCGTGACCCAGTAGGAATCCCAAACCCAACTCACATGGTGCACAAAAATGCAATGCGCTAAGCAATATCGGGGAACTAACTCATGGTATATCATGGCGAATCATATGAAAATGAAAATGATTTCAATAACACAACACATACCTGCGGTAAGAGGACATCCTGCAACACAAAGTGAGTACTACAGATAAGAAGTGAACTGCAATATCGGGAGACTGAAACCTAGCATTACAACGTCATCCCAAGTACATTACTAGTAGTGACAAGAAAACTACAATTCTTGTTTGAATTAGTTGTTCACCAAAACTTCTTTGCTAAGGGAAAAACACACCCTTCTTTTGAAATGGAACGAAACGGTTTTGGAAATCAAGTTTGCTTAAAGGAGCTTGTAGGAACTTGTCGGTGATGATAAATGAGGTATTTACACTCTAAAACGTCCAACGTGGAAGTTGTCAAAGACCCACTTGCCAACTTTTCTTTCATACTAATTTTCCAAGTGGGTGCTCACTTAAGCGTGGAAAAGAAAAGAAGTTAGCGAGTGGTATTTTGTGTGGAATTCCTAGCTTAGTTTCTAATGCTTGGGACGTTGTGGAAATGCTTATAAAAATTTCGGCAGAGTTTCTCTTGTATTTATCAAAGTTTCCAAGTACAACATAAGTTATATTTCTAAAATAAAATATAAATAGTATTTCAAGAGAATATGATTTAATCACAACATCCCCACAACACCATCAATACCACCAACACCACCAACACTACTATAAGCATCACCATAACCTTTCCAACTTCCAAATGAAAGCCATTTATCTGAACAAGGTAATAAAAGAAAACAATTTCGTTTACTTCATGGAACAAAATAAGATCTAGTCTACTTACCCAAGGAACCAACATGAGACTATTTTCATTAAGGAGAGCATTTCCATCTTCTCATGCAATGGGGAGAATAATAATGCGTTCATGTTTCAAAATGAGAGCACTTTGCATAATTATTGTGACAAAACATCCAAGCAACATAGGACATGATCATTGCATCAAATAATTCAAATTAGCATCCCAATTTATCTATGAATGCTTCATGGTAACTAGGATGTTAGAATTTCAACATTTCATAATACTTCCATCATCCCATTATTTCCTACTAACATTAATGATCACCAATACCAACATCAATATCATTCATACCACTACTAGCAAAAACAAGAAAAATAACAACATTTACGAACTAACAACCCATACACTCCAACATTCCATCAATCAAGCACCATATGCTTCCATGGCGACATGCATTCTCAAAGGTTAACCATCACACAAATACAACCACAAATCACTCAACAATACTACATGATGCTATGATGCATATGATGCACAAGTAGTGCGAGGCAATGCAATGCAAGGGGATCCCGTGAATGAGCCGGCGTGCACGTGCAAAAGCTTCTACTCCGTTATCAACGTGGAGCCACCTAATG
This sequence comes from Scilla litardierei, assembly GCA_030789695.1. Taxonomy (NCBI): domain Eukaryota; kingdom Viridiplantae; phylum Streptophyta; class Magnoliopsida; order Asparagales; family Asparagaceae; genus Scilla; species Scilla litardierei. The sequence continues at coordinate 74,599,197 of CM061135.1, forward strand.
GATCAAGAGGTGGCCAACGGCGTATTCACCCGCCTCCTACCGCGGCACTTTGTCCATGCCCGTGCACTCCACTTCGTGTCCTAACGTGACCATGTCACCATGTCACCCATTCCATATTCCGCAAGTTTCCAACATCCCTTCCCAATGTCCCATTTCATTCATTTTCTCATATTTCTCATTTCATACATATTAAATTGAATAAATAGTTTCCAACACCTCAAAATGAGAACAATTTCTGAAAAGTGGGCAATTATAGCTTCCAACAAGATTAATGAAGGCAATATAGGAGCAAATTCACCCGTCATTAAAACATGACATCATAGATCATCATGATCATAGAAGGAATATGGAAGCAATCTAATTTAATCCATAAGACAAAATAAGAGCTATTTAATGCAAGGTAAATTGAATGTTAAACTTCCAACATTTCATACTAACATTCAATACCCCAACATGTCATACCAATTTCCAACATTCAAAGAGAGCAACTTCTCAGATAATGAATCAAAACAGTTATGAACAACATGAACGCTTTCATGGCAGCAAGTAACATCAAATAGCATAACATCGCTTAGCTACTAAAAGCAGTTTCCAACAAATGAAAGCAATTCCACACACGTTGTAATACACACATATTCCCACCACTTGAGTTGAAATACAATTAAGACATATGTTGAAATGCAAGTGGATGCCAAATGCCACTTGAGGCGTTTTGCATACTTTATCAAATTTCATTAAGGACTTACATGAAGCATGCAATTTGAGGGAAGGGTATCATTATAATTCATAATAAGAGAATTTCTTCTTATAACAACTAGTGATGAACTTAATAACATCCCATTCTCATACAATGGTAGATAAACCTCAACCTTACGAAGGGGTTAATTATCAACTTAATTCATGAAATGTGACAGCCAAGGCAAATAAATCTACCACATGGCATCCAGGAAATGAGAACACCTCATATAAATTTATCTAACTAACTTCCATCTCCACATACCAGGGATTTGGACTATGACTACCAACATACAAAAAGTGGGCAATTCTCACAAAAGAGAACAACTAATGCTCCCAATAGAATTAATGAAAACAAAGTTAATTGCAACTATTTGAATCTAATTAACGGAAGCAATTTGAATAACACCATGTGTTGACTTTATTTAACGAGAGTAAATTGCTTAGTACACTTCTAATATTTTCTATTGAACTCTCGCCACTCCTTCATCTCATAAGGACTAAATTGACTAACAATTTCCCCACATCCCACCATGAGTGCCATTCATCAACAACATCGACATACTACATAAGGGCTACATCACAATATTAGTAAGGCAAATCATCCATTTGCATCAAGATGAGGGCAATTTCACATATGAAGACGATCATTCAAGATGAGAAGGATTTCATTCAAAATGAATACAACATAGCATCCCCTAGCATCATGAATATTTTGTTAGCTCCATATAGCCTAAAATCTCATAAGAATTCAACACCAAACCGCATATCAAGAAATTTCATAAAGAACCCTAAAATGCCAAATTGCAAGCCAAATTCCAATGAATTGAAAACATATGAGTAAGGTTGGATTCCTACCTCATCCAAGATGCAAGATCCTCTTCCAATGATAGGAAACCCCCCTTGATTGCAAGAAGGCCATCATGAATCCCCTTCTCCAACATCAAGCCCTAAATTTCGAAATTCTCCCCATGAATCCCTAAAAATGCCAACTTTGAACTCAAATTGAAATGGAAGAAACATATGAGTAAGAATTAGAATCCTACCTCATATAAGACTTAAGCCCTCATCCAATTAGTTGAAATCCCCCATGAACCCACCAAGCTCCAAGAATCCCGTATTTGAGCATCACCCCTCCAAAATTCATCATCCTAGGCCTTAAAATCACCTCCTTCTAGCTCCAAACTCCCCCATATACATCTAGCTAACATTAGGACTCAAAAGAAGCATGAAACAAGGAGATTTGTGCTTGAAATTGAAGGAGAAAAGGCATGAATGGGTTCGGCCAAATCTGGACAGATTTGGGCTAGGGTTGGCAATGGAGATTGAGAGAAATAGGAAGAATTGAGAGGTGAGAAAGGGAGAATAAGATGAGATTCCTTTAGGACTTCATTTTCTCTTCTTTTCTTCTTCTTTTTCTCTTCTTTTTCCCATCTTTTCTCCAGAATTTTCGGCAGCCCCATGGCTGGTTCGGGCTCAGTTTGGGGAGGGGAAAGGAGAGAGACAGAAGGAGAGAGATGTGGAAGAAAGAGGAGATAAGTTCCCCTTTTACACAAAGCACCCTATGCTTACCAAATTGCAAAATAATTACAAACTCTCTCATACTCCTCTCTTTCTAATAACTCAAGTCCAATAACAAAGCCCAACCAACCAACTCTAGCTACTAAAATTAGCCAAAGCCCCAATCAATATTACAACATCAACACCAACAATAATAAAAATGCTAAAATAATAATAATAACAACATCAACCATTATGCCATCCACATGAGAAATATAATAATTTAATAATAATAACAATAAAAATATTCTCCATAAAATATTCTTCATAAAATAATTTTTTTCCTCAAAATAGTTCTTGGTAAAAATAATAGCGAAAGAACATTTTACAATGCACACCCACCATCCCAAATATCCAATAATATATCCAAATCTTGAGCCATACAATTATCTAGCCATACATGTAGGGAATTACTATACACCCAATAAAAGTATTATACGCACACAGCAAATAGTATTTTACACATACGGGCATTACAATCTACCCACCTTAAAAATAAAGTTCGTCCTCGAACTTCTAGCTTAGGACATAGCTGAGAGTGAATAGAGGTATATAGGGCCACTCTACCCCATACAGATAAAGCACATTCATATACCAACACTTTTACTAGTTCAAACACACACAAGTATAACATTTCATACATACCCACATGCACTGCCATCCCGGGTAATACAACCACCTATGTCACCATGTACTCATTTAAACATACACACATATGTCATACATAGAGTCTTACACATCAACATCCATACAGCCAGATATCAATATATCTATCCTAACACCGGTGTAAGCGTACCCGCTTACAACCAGACTTACAACCATATACATCTCACATATATCCATATATCAAACTCACAACTCTAATACACTCGGGGCATGCCCACTCGTACCTGAGTGGAACACAAGGATCCATACAAACAACACACCATAACTATGTACATATTGACCACATTATACAAATACAAACAGAACACCATATCTAGAGACGGCCTAGAGATCAATCAATCAGAGAATCCCATGACACACATTACTCATAAGCTGCCAGTCATTAACACATAACTACATGCACCTCTATACCCTGACATACAATCATGTATGTCCCCTAACATCCATCTATCATTCATTCGCACACAGGGATAAGTGCACCAGCTTACAGCCGTACGTGTATCATATACTCATCACATATATCAACTCATAACAATATTACTATCAAGACATATCCACAAATACAGGGGTGGACCTAAGGGATCCACTCAGGCATCAACACTCTACATGTGCATAACGCACACAGTATATAGCTACAACACAGTATATCCATACTCTACCTGCATCTCAGTCAAGTACATAACTCAACTTATGCGCTACTCGTATGTCAATCACTTAGTAACACATGCACTTTAACTACAATCACATAGCCATATAATCATTCATACACATACCATAGTCATATACGATCATATTTACATATAGGAGTATACCATCTCAATATACTCGACAGGCCATTCAATACTTAGATAGCTATCAACACATAAGCATACATACATACACACATACATATGCCTAAACATACATACTCAATCAACACTCCAATGTCCACTCTCAGGGGCTCTACACCTTAAGCTTCTGATATCCGGGTCCTATCCCAAGGCTGGACTCTACCCACCTTAGGTCTAAATTCCCCTCAAAATACTACACGCACTACCCTTACACAGCCGCAGTGTGATGACCTGCATGGGCCACCAAATGTAACGCCCCGCTCCCCAGGATACCCTGAGCAGCGAGTGTTACGGAGGAAAATAACTAACACTGCACAAACAGGCCCACTGCGCGCTGCTGGGATAGTACCTGTAGCATTCCAGATGTGACAGAAACACAAGAGAGACAATCAAACCAAACACTGATACGCATACACTAGCTGTTTATACACTTTTCAAGTACAACATCACTCATCCAAAAATTCAAATACAACATATAGGCAAATCTCATGTACAATAGGATACCCACATCTCGCCGAAGTACAATATCACCCACCCAAACTCTCATACGCTCTCAAACCCTCAACTTTAACCAACGCCATCCAAATGGACTAGTGGGCCTCCACTTCATGAACCAGCACCTGAAAAATATCAACGGGGCACGTCACAGCGTGACCCAGTAGGAATCCCAAACCCAACTCACATGGTGCACAAAAATGCAATGCGCTAAGCAATATCGGGGAACTAACTCATGGTATATCATGGCGAATCATATGAAAATGAAAATGATTTCAATAACACAACACATACCTGCGGTAAGAGGACATCCTGCAACACAAAGTGAGTACTACAGATAAGAAGTGAACTGCAATATCGGGAGACTGAAACCTAGCATTACAACGTCATCCCAAGTACATTACTAGTAGTGACAAGAAAACTACAATTCTTGTTTGAATTAGTTGTTCACCAAAACTTCTTTGCTAAGGGAAAAACACACCCTTCTTTTGAAATGGAACGAAACGGTTTTGGAAATCAAGTTTGCTTAAAGGAGCTTGTAGGAACTTGTCGGTGATGATAAATGAGGTATTTACACTCTAAAACGTCCAACGTGGAAGTTGTCAAAGACCCACTTGCCAACTTTTCTTTCATACTAATTTTCCAAGTGGGTGCTCACTTAAGCGTGGAAAAGAAAAGAAGTTAGCGAGTGGTATTTTGTGTGGAATTCCTAGCTTAGTTTCTAATGCTTGGGACGTTGTGGAAATGCTTATAAAAATTTCGGCAGAGTTTCTCTTGTATTTATCAAAGTTTCCAAGTACAACATAAGTTATATTTCTAAAATAAAATATAAATAGTATTTCAAGAGAATATGATTTAATCACAACATCCCCACAACACCATCAATACCACCAACACCACCAACACTACTATAAGCATCACCATAACCTTTCCAACTTCCAAATGAAAGCCATTTATCTGAACAAGGTAATAAAAGAAAACAATTTCGTTTACTTCATGGAACAAAATAAGATCTAGTCTACTTACCCAAGGAACCAACATGAGACTATTTTCATTAAGGAGAGCATTTCCATCTTCTCATGCAATGAGGAGAATAATAATGCGTTCATGTTTCAAAATGAGAGCACTTTGCATAATTATTGTGACAAAACATCCAAGCAACATAGGACATGATCATTGCATCAAATAATTCAAATTAGCATCCCAATTTATCTATGAATGCTTCATGGTAACTAGGATGTTAGAATTTCAACATTTCATAATACTTCCATCATCCCATTATTTCCTACTAACATTAATGATCACCAATACCAACATCAATATCATTCATACCACTACTAGCAAAAACAAGAAAAATAACAACATTTACGAACTAACAACCCATACACTCCAACATTCCATCAATCAAGCACCATATGCTTCCATGGCGACATGCATTCTCAAAGGTTAACCATCACACAAATACAACCACAAATCACTCAACAATACTACATGATGCTATGATGCATATGATGCACAAGTAGTGCGAGGCAATGCAATGCAAGGGGATCCCGTGAATGAGCCGGCGTGCACGTGCAAAAGCTTCTACTCCGTTATCAACGTGGAGCCACCTAATGGATCAAGAGGTGGCCAACGGCGTATTCACCCGCCTCCTACCGCGGCACTTTGTCCATGCCCGTGCACTCCACTTCGTGTCCTAACGTGACCATGTCACCATGTCACCCATTCCATATTCCGCAAGTTTCCAACATCCCTTCCCAATGTCCCATTTCATTCATTTTCTCATATTTCTCATTTCATACATATTAAATTGAATAAATAGTTTCCAACACCTCAAAATGAGAACAATTTCTGAAAAGTGGGCAATTATAGCTTCCAACAAGATTAATGAAGGCAATATAGGAGCAAATTCACCCGTCATTAAAACATGACATCATAGATCATCATGATCATAGAAGGAATATGGAAGCAATCTAATTTAATCCATAAGACAAAATAAGAGCTATTTAATGCAAGGTAAATTGAATGTTAAACTTCCAACATTTCATACTAACATTCAATACCCCAACATGTCATACCAATTTCCAACATTCAAAGAGAGCAACTTCTCAGATAATGAATCAAAACAGTTATGAACAACATGAACGCTTTCATGGCAGCAAGTAACATCAAATAGCATAACATCGCTTAGCTACTAAAAGCAGTTTCCAACAAATGAAAGCAATTCCACACACGTTGTAATACACACATATTCCCACCACTTGAGTTGAAATACAATTAAGACATATGTTGAAATGCAAGTGGATGCCAAATGCCACTTGAGGCGTTTTGCATACTTTATCAAATTTCATTAAGGACTTACATGAAGCATGCAATTTGAGGGAAGGGTATCATTATAATTCATAATAAGAGAATTTCTTCTTATAACAACTAGTGATGAACTTAATAACATCCCATTCTCATACAATGGTAGATAAACCTCAACCTTACGAAGGGGTTAATTATCAACTTAATTCATGAAATGTGACAGCCAAGGCAAATAAATCTACCACATGGCATCCAGGAAATGAGAACACCTCATATAAATTTATCTAACTAACTTCCATCTCCACATACCAGGGATTTGGACTATGACTACCAACATACAAAAAGTGGGCAATTCTCACAAAAGAGAACAACTAATGCTCCCAATAGAATTAATGAAAACAAAGTTAATTGCAACTATTTGAATCTAATTAACGGAAGCAATTTGAATAACACCATGTGTTGACTTTATTTAACGAGAGTAAATTGCTTAGTACACTTCTAATATTTTCTATTGAACTCTCGCCACTCCTTCATCTCATAAGGACTAAATTGACTAACAATTTCCCCACATCCCACCATGAGTGCCATTCATCAACAACATCGACATACTACATAAGGGCTACATCACAATATTAGTAAGGCAAATCATCCATTTGCATCAAGATGAGGGCAATTTCACATATGAAGACGATCATTCAAGATGAGAAGGATTTCATTCAAAATGAATACAACATAGCATCCCCTAGCATCATGAATATTTTGTTAGCTCCATATAGCCTAAAATCTCATAAGAATTCAACACCAAACCGCATATCAAGAAATTTCATAAAGAACCCTAAAATGCCAAATTGCAAGCCAAATTCCAATGAATTGAAAACATATGAGTAAGGTTGGATTCCTACCTCATCCAAGATGCAAGATCCTCTTCCAATGATAGGAAACCCCCCTTGATTGCAAGAAGGCCATCATGAATCCCCTTCTCCAACATCAAGCCCTAAATTTCGAAATTCTCCCCATGAATCCCTAAAAATGCCAACTTTGAACTCAAATTGAAATGGAAGAAACATATGAGTAAGAATTAGAATCCTACCTCATATAAGACTTAAGCCCTCATCCAATTAGTTGAAATCCCCCATGAACCCACCAAGCTCCAAGAATCCCGTATTTGAGCATCACCCCTCCAAAATTCATCATCCTAGGCCTTAAAATCACCTCCTTCTAGCTCCAAACTCCCCCATATACATCTAGCTAACATTAGGACTCAAAAGAAGCATGAAACAAGGAGATTTGTGCTTGAAATTGAAGGAGAAAAGGCATGAATGGGTTCGGCCAAATCTGGACAGATTTGGGCTAGGGTTGGCAATGGAGATTGAGAGAAATAGGAAGAATTGAGAGGTGAGAAAGGGAGAATAAGATGAGATTCCTTTAGGACTTCATTTTCTCTTCTTTTCTTCTTCTTTTTCTCTTCTTTTTCCCATCTTTTCTCCAGAATTTTCGGCAGCCCCATGGCTGGTTCGGGCTCAGTTTGGGGAGGGGAAAGGAGAGAGACAGAAGGAGAGAGATGTGGAAGAAAGAGGAGATAAGTTCCCCTTTTACACAAAGCACCCTATGCTTACCAAATTGCAAAATAATTACAAACTCTCTCATACTCCTCTCTTTCTAATAACTCAAGTCCAATAACAAAGCCCAACCAACCAACTCTAGCTACTAAAATTAGCCAAAGCCCCAATCAATATTACAACATCAACACCAACAATAATAAAAATGCTAAAATAATAATAATAACAACATCAACCATTATGCCATCCACATGAGAAATATAATAATTTAATAATAATAACAATAAAAATATTCTCCATAAAATATTCTTCATAAAATAATTTTTTTCCTCAAAATAGTTCTTGGTAAAAATAATAGCGAAAGAACATTTTACAATGCACACCCACCATCCCAAATATCCAATAATATATCCAAATCTTGAGCCATACAATTATCTAGCCATACATGTAGGGAATTACTATACACCCAATAAAAGTATTATACGCACACAGCAAATAGTATTTTACACATACGGGCATTACACATGGAAATCGTGTCTGAACGGGTCGGCCGAGCAGTGTCTCGCTGGTCGGCCGAGTGGCTCCTCCACTCGGCCGAGTGGGACACAAAAAATGCCCAAACTGGTCGTTTTGGCCTCCTCGTCGCTCCGGCGACGTCCATTCTTCTTCCGCTCCTCTCCAATAGCAAAATACCCCTCGGGGAGGTCGTCGGTGGCCGTCTATCGTGAGCGCATCTCATGATCACTCCAAATCGCGCCAAATCGCCTGAAATGCAACAAAAACAACAAAGCGTGAAAAGCATCGCAATATCGTCGATATATCGTGAAAAACATGATTTGGGCGATCTAAATGGCATGCAAACATGCGGAAAAAGGTGTAAAATAAGGAGTGATCAAAATCCCCCAAGCTTGCCTCTTACTCGTCCTCGAGGAAGATAAGTAAAAAGCGAACCCGGTGGATTCGGAAAACGAAAACGGCGAAAAACGAAAAAAATGAAAAACGAAGAAGAATGAAAACCAAACGAAAATAAAGAAAGAAAGAAAGAATAGGTAGGATGCTAGATCATTTTCTCAGGACGTGGGTTTCACCTACTCTTATAGCATGCACCGAGTGAGAAATACATGTCAAAGAATCTCAATTTTGATATCATAGTAGAATAGTGCAAGTAGAAAATAGAAAACCCACGAACAACGGTATAATCATGAAAAACGGAATGATTTTAAAATTAACATCGCCTGAATCATCTAAAGCGGTATACAAATCTCAGATCACACACTTTTCAATTGAACGCTTTCTATCTGGAGTATAAGAGTATCACATCATAGAATAGAGAGAATAGAAAAGTATGGATTTCATGAAATGAATGCTAGGCTTAGATTTCTGGATTTCGTAAAGCTAGAAACAATCTCACCGAGTATAGAATATTACTTAGCCTAGGTTGTCGTGCAATGTCAAGTAGTCGCTCTCTCACACATCAATGGATCTCCTCCCCCAAGCTTATCTATAAGCGTGGTGGCACAAAAATATTTACATCCCCATTTTTATATAGCTCCAAAGGCAAAGAAGGGAAAGAAGAAAGAAAGTAAGCGAGATGGGATCTTTTATTGAGGATTTTTCCTCTTTTCTCTCTCTCTCTCTCTTTTTTTTTCTTCTTCTGCAATAAGCAACATATATACAATGATCCCAACTCAGAGAGAGGTAATGATATACAAGAATGTTTTTCTCTCTTTTATTCTTCTCTTCTCTCTTTTTTTTTATTTTTGAAATAAGAGATTTGGAGCTAGGAATTAATAGCGGGGGAAATGCCATAGAATAGAATCACTAAGGGGAGATTCACCAATGATTTTAAAAGTAGAGAAGTGATGTTCAAGATTTGTGGAGAAAGAAATAAATATAACTCTCGGCTCACTCTATAAGACATGCACGACAACTTCAGCAGGGTAATCTAATCTACTCAGTTTCGATCACAAAAAAGCTAACTAATCCAGATATATCTTAGCTAATCATCATTCAATCATCCGGAAGTGAAGTGTACAATTCATGCATATAGAAGTGATAAAGGAAAAGAAGTCAGTACTCCAGATATAGGCATTCAATGCGTGAATCTTGGTGTGTTTTCTGTGATAGCATACATATGAATATTCAGGCTCAGCTAATAATAAAATTTCATCCATTTTCATGAGGAAAAAGTGTGGGTTACTATTTCTAAATGTAAAGCAAGTCATAGCATATGATATCAGAAATGAAATCTAAGACACGACAAATATAGCATGCATATAGAATAAGCTAACTCCACGTAGACATCATCACAGAAAATTCATCTCTAGCATGAGATGAAAAAAGAAACGAAGTAAAGATAAAAGGAAAAATAGAACTATGCAATGCGGCACAGAGGAAAATAGGAAAAACATGATGCATGGCAAGATAAATGAAAAATAATGAAAAATAAGTGCAAAAGTGAAAAACGGTGTGAAAAAAAACTAAAAATAAAGGTGGCAAATCGAAAAAGAACGTGAGAACTCACTCCCCCAAGCTAAAGTGCACAGTGTCCTCAATGTGCAAAGTGTGGCACACAGAGAGACATGTAATGAGAGGGGCAAGTGAGGATGCATGCATGATGGAAAGAAAAAAGATAATAAAACGAAAAATAAAGGAACGAAAATATGATGCGGATATGATGCATGCACAGAGATGGGTGATACGAGTATAAATGGGTCACCAAAAGCTCTCCCTCTCTCCCAAAAAAGATATATAAAGAGACGGCAAATGAGAATCACAAAAAAGTGAGGGGAGGGGGGGTGGACAAAAGTGCATCAGGACCCAGCAGAGACGGGCAGCACAACGGCAGGAATGGATAAAGGCATCAAGAGTGCCTAAGAAGGCGGTGCCGCGCCGTCTCCGTCCTGAGGCGGAGGTGGTGGTGGTGGTGGTGTGGGCTGCTGAGCTGGGGTGGAAGCGGAAGCAGGTCTAGTGTGTGTGGAAGTGTGTGTGGGAACCTGCTGGGTGGGCTGGGGTACGCGAGGGAGACGCTCCAGCACCTGTGTAAGGCAGTAGTGGATCTGGGGTATCAGGTCGAAGCGTCCAGCCATCGCAGAGACGGTGGAGGACAGGGTCCTAAGGTCTCCTCTAAGACCACTCACCGCCAACTCAAGAGCACGTATGCTCTGCAGTGTAGTGTCGGGCGGGGGTGGTGCAGAGGGACGCACCGGTCTAGGCTGCGCAGGGCGAGGCTGGCGTACGCGAGTGGAGTATGTGACGGGCTCAGCGGGGAAGGGGACAAAAGGTGCCGTCCCTGGAAAAGTGGGCCTGGCCTCGGTGCGAGGCCGGGACACCGGCTGGCGAGAAGTGGAGGCAGCGGCAGCAAAGGAGGCGTGCAAAAGAGGCAACGAGGTGGCCAAAGAGGTCTGTGGCACAGAAGTGTGGACAGACGCCACGACACTCTCGGAGAAGACGGCGGCAGTGGAGACAGAGGAATCTCCCGCTGGGGTAGAAGTGTGTGGTCCAAAAGGTGTAGCCCCAGCGGAGATCATGCTAACCATGGTCTCCACGACCGAAACGAACGAGGGCTCTCCGTACTCGACTACGGTCGGCGGGCACTCGGGGAAGGCAGAAGAAAGAGGCTCGACAGACAAGGGGCCAGTGGTGGAAGTGGGAGTGGTGGTGACAGCCTCGGAAGCGGTGACAGTGGTGGAAGTGGGCTCAACAAGAGTACTCTCGACACTGGTAGAGGTGAGGACAGAAGTGTCAGGAGCAGCAGAAACGACAGGTGTGGGCTGAGGGGCCACAGGGGCGACAGGGTCGGCAGCAGGCTCGGCAGGGCGTGCAGCAGGGTCTGCGGGAGCAGCCTGGGCAGCGTGGGCGGCGTGGCCCTGCTCGGCCTCCTCGGCCTCGAGCACGTAGGCGGCGGGGATGAGGACATCCATATCTGGGAGCCAGTCAACGTGGGCCGGTGCAATCTGGGTCCGAGCAGGGCTCGGGAGAATCATGTAATCGGCCCCATAGGGGCCGTGCAACCAGACCCAGTGACGCTCACCGTGCGGACGCAGCATCTTCATCCGGGCCATAACGTCTATCGACAAGGAAGTGGGGCCCGGAACGCGTCGCAGGTCGTCGGGGAAGTCCTCACCGGTCATAAGAGCCAGCAGGGTAATCAGGCCGCCGCAGCAACGGCGCCAAAAACTTGATCGCGCCCCGGCGTACACGTCCCGAGGCGACGGTTGTAGTTTTACCGCAAGCGCACGGTATAGCGGCGAGCGGGTATCGAACACAGGGAGGACGAATGACCGTGCTTGCTCCTAATCAACCTGGCTATTTAGAGGGATAATTGCCTTGGGCGATCCTGTCACAATCGTCAGACAAAAGTGCGAAATATCAAATCAAATAGAGAACGCCTAGGGAAAGGGGAATCCCCACTACTCACCGTATTTCACAATTGTGGTTCGCCGGTATCGAAATCGCTAGGATGAGAATTTGGATGAACTAGTTGCAACTAAATTTGGAACCAAGCTCACGCTCTCGCGCTGTTGCCGGTCTATAGCTATCCTAGGTTTGGGTCCAATCTCTTGCAAACCCTAGCCTAGGGAAGCTAGCATTAGGATCAACATCATCGTCCAATTGCGCACCGAGCCCAATCTCTTGCAAACTCGGTCCACAATCTAGATTAGGATAGTTCCTACCCGTCCAATCTCTTGCAAACGGGTATCGGCACGGAATTGCAACCGGAGATCCTAGCATCGGTCCAATTTCTTGCAAACCGATACTTCGAAAATCCGACTCCAACCCAAATCGGATTTCTAGGGCTTCCTATCGAATTGGGATCCAATCTCTTACAAATCCCAATTGATGTGAATACCTAGCTATCCGTAGTAATTCGATCCCAATCTAATCCCTAATAACAATCCTAGCTCAATTTCTACCGATTCAACACAAATACGAAATTGGGCTTGTAGGGTTCATCCCCACGCCCCAAGACGTGGAGACTACTCACTAATCATAGCAATAGCACAATAATTAGCAATGAAATAGACAATGGAATTCATCACAACAATGATATAAACAATAAAAATAGAGTTTTTGGGGAAGAGAAGTGCAAACCAATGTAGATCTTCAATCAACCCAACAAAAATCCAAGTTTTTCTCTTCTCCAATCACAATTAATAAAGCTAAAAAGTAGACTCAAAAAGCTGCAAAAAATCTGAGAGGTGCCCCCCAAAACTAGGGTAAAAACAGAGCTTAAATAGCCCCAAAAATCGTCTAAAAATCCTGACCAAAATGCCCCTGCATAGCCTGTTTTCCGCAAATTTCGCTACAGGCTGCGCATCGCACTCGGCCGAGTGACAAAAGTCGCTCGGCCGAGTGAAAACCCTGTCAATTTTCCAGTAAGTCGGGGGCTTCAGGGGTCTTCAGTTCGGGGGCGGCACGGCCGAGTGAGTTGTCGTCACTCGGCCGATGGCTTCACTTCACTCGGGCGGACGGGATTTGCCACTCGGCCGAGTGGGTCTTCTGAAGCTCAGATGGCCGAAAAACAGTAACTTCGATCTTTTTGAGGGCCTTCGTCTGGGCGCCACTCGGGCGGACGTGGTATCGTCACTCGACCGATGTGGTCTCCGTCGCTCGGCCGAGTACACATGGAAATCGTGTCTGAACGGGTCGGCCGAGCAGTGTCTCGCTGGTCGGCCGAGTGGCTCCTCCACTCGGCCGAGTGGGACACAAAAAATGCCCAAACTGGTCGTTTTGGCCTCCTCGTCGCTCCGGCGACGTCCATTCTTCTTCCGCTCCTCTCCAATAGCAAAATACCCCTCGGGGAGGTCGTCGGTGGCCGTCTATCGTGAGCGCATCTCATGATCACTCCAAATCGCGCCAAATCGCCTGAAATGCGACAAAAACAACAAAGCGTGAAAAGCATCGCAATATCGTCGATATATCGTGAAAAACATGATTTGGGCGATCTAAATGGCATGCAAACATGCGGAAAAAGGTGTAAAATAAGGAGTGATCATGGAACATCATGTAAGGAACATGTACTAGATTCACATGACACATCACTGGGGTTTTTGGGGTAACTCATAGTTTGAGCGAGTGTGGGAGTTAATGGAGTTCAATCTACATGTCTAGTTGCATGGGTTTTCGGCATCCTGTCTAGCTGCCTGTGTTTTGGAAAATATAAAAATGTTGCATGTCAGTATCCTGTCTAGCTGCCTGGGTTTTCAGCATTCGTCTGGGTCGCGCCCAGGCAAGAGATGAACTCAATGGTCACATATTATACTCTCTGACTTCAGTCACGTAGTTCTAGTGTAGCTTGCAAGATCACTTTTACTTTACGCATTACATTCACCTTTACTTTATGCATTCCATGCACGTTACTTACTACACTTGTGCAGTCACACTACTTTACTTGTTGTGTTTAACTACAACAGTAGTATGTTTTACTTGCTTAGCCTGCTTCACACTTGCACTACTACAGTACTATTTGTTCTCTTAGTTCAGTTTACTTTTACTACTCAGCTGTGTACAATTGTTGATCAGTACTTTACCTGCGCTCTGGTTTGCTTGTACGTAGGTACTTTTTGTCATACCTGTACACAGCTTTTACTACTATACTAGAATTGTTGTGACTTACCTACGGTTCAATCTCTGTGGCACCGCAGACGACGTACATATGGAGGTAGATGCTCTTGAATTAATAGTGCCAGAGTTCGACCATGAGATCGCAGCTTCCAGAGCTATGTTTAGTTGTGTACTTTCTTTCTTTTATGTACATTGGTTGGAACATTTTGTACAGTATGGATTGTAATAATTGGACACTATTTGGGTATTTTTGTACATCTCTGCATCGTGGCTATTTTGGTTTCACTGGTAACCTGCAGGACCTGCGTAAATATCAAATAAGCAACGGGCCCCGGGAGCGGGTCGTTACAGTTTGTGTCGGTATCGTCGGTGGGTAAAAGTATAAATGCAAAAAACTTGGAGGTTATAGGGGAAAAATCCTCGAGGTCAACCATGTAAATAAGTGAGCTTGGGGAGTGATTTTTTGGCATGAGGAGGGAATGAAAACCATGTAAATAAGTTAGGGGAAGCGGGGGTGTTTTGGGTTTGTCCTAGGTGGCGCCTATGTGGGGATTTACAACCTCCTCTATTGTATAATAGGCTAGAAATTACTCGTGCACAAAGTGTACAGACACCCCAAAAACCAATCCATACACTCAGGATGCTGGACCCACATG
Organism: Scilla litardierei; assembly: GCA_030789695.1. Classification (NCBI taxonomy): domain Eukaryota; kingdom Viridiplantae; phylum Streptophyta; class Magnoliopsida; order Asparagales; family Asparagaceae; genus Scilla; species Scilla litardierei. Next base: position 74,614,572 of record CM061135.1, read on the forward strand.
GGTGTTTTCGTGTGCAAAACCGGTTGAAAATGAGAAGAGTGGGTGTGAGTGTGGGTATTGTCGTGGTGTTTTTGGCGTATTTTGCTTGGGGGTGTGTTTTTCGGTGTTTTGGTTTTGGAAGTGTTTTGGGCGCGGGGTTGTGTTTTTGGATATTCTTGGTTTTGAGGTTTTTTAAGGAGGTTGTCCCATGAAGCATCCCATGTGGCATTGTGACATTGCCACATGGGACAAACATGCCACATGAGACAAACTTCTACAAATGTGTAATAGACTAGTCATAACCCGTGCCCTTGGGCACAGTTCATTTTAAATATTTGTTTCCCCAAAAATTATTCTCCCTCGAAAATTTTGGGACATATAATATTCCACTTTACAATTTAAAAGAACAAAAATTGCGCGGGTGCGGGCGCCTTCGATGCGCGCGTGCACATAATTAATTAATTCTATGTAATTAACTCATTGCACATAATTAATTCTTTTCCATAAGTAATTCTTTCCCATAATTAATTATGTAGAGAGAGAGAGAGAGAGAGATGAACTCATTCCACATAATTAATTCTTTCCAATAAGTAATTCTTTCCCATAATTAATCATGTGAAGAGACAGGGGTGAGAGAGAGAGAGAGAGATTGGTTTTGATGAGTGAGAGTTAATGCGAGTGAGAGATGTTAAAGTTTCTTTTCTTGGGAACAGGTGGGATCCAGCTGTGTTAATTTATGTTAGATTGAATGGATGAGATTTCTGCCACATCATTAATCCATGTGATCAGATCTCATTGAATCTAGCCATGTCAGCGATCCATGTACCGAGTTTTTTTTGGTTTTCCCAAACACTCATCTACAACCTTCTTTTACTAAGATTAAATTCTAGTCATTTTTCTATCATCCTCTTTATACATCAGCATGCCATCAGCTCGTCCTAGTCAGTAAGGTAATTCAAAAGAGTCCTCAAATGTAATATAGACTGGTCATATCCCGTGTTCGCGGGCACGGTTCATTTAATATTTCCCCAGTGAAATCTTTGTTTCCCAAAAAATTATTTCCACATCCAAAATTTAAAAGAATAATAAATTAGCGTAAAAATATTTAGCGGTGCAGGCGCCTTCGGCATGGAACAATGTGTGAGCGCCTTCGGTGAGAAACAACAAATTCCGCGCGGGTGCATACGACGCAGAACAATAAATTCGGTGCGGAACATCAAAATTGCATAAAAAATTAGTGGAACAACAAATTCGACGTGGAACAACGCGCGAGGGCATTTGGCACGGAACAACAAATTTGGTACGGAACAACAAATTAGCGTAAAAAAATTTAACGGGGTGCCTTTGGCACTGACGCGTGTTCATATTTCACCTTTTGCACACGCTCTTCATCGTGTTTTCATATGTGTTTCATCTTATTCCATGTTGTATATATCACATTTTGGTTCATTATTGACTATTGGGTGTATTGTTTGTATTTCAGGTAAATGTCGGCATTTCAGTGTCTTCTGGAGTCAACCTTACATGTCGGGTCCAAAGCACTCTTATACAACAAAGATCCGATGGCTAAAGATGCGGATTTGAAGTTTTGGAGTTTCAACCGACCGGGTGGACAGATCCACCTGATCGGTTCGTGCACCATATCAGACCCGAGGAGGAGCAAGCAAAGAAGCGAGCACCAACTGATCGGTTCAGTGATCGATTGGGTGTGACAGTCCTCTCTGTTTTTGAGAGAGCTTCCCAACCGATCGGTTCATCCCCTCGGGTCATCTTGGGGGAGAACGCACCCGACCGGTTGACACTTCAACCGATCGGGTGGCCTTTTCTTCCCCTTTCGTGCATTGCTGCTCATTCATTGAAGAACTTCTATTATTCCAGTAGGATTTTGGGTGCTCTCTTATTTTTCTAGCATCGGCATCATTGTTAGGTTTCCAACGATAGGTCGCATGGCCAAATCTGATTTTTCAACATTTTTCTGGAATTTTCTGAGCGCAGCTGTGTGCTGAAATTCTGGGCTGTCTGAAATTTGAACTTCAACCGATCAGGTGGGCTATCCAACTGATCGGTTCTGCTCATTTTCAGAAGTTTAGTATCTCTTTTTGCTTCAACCTGATCGGTGGAACTTCCAACTGATCGGGTGGCCCTTTTTCAGCAGTTTTAGTGTGTTTTTGGACCCGAACTGTTAGGGTTTTGTGGGGACCTATAAATATGAGATTGTGCACGACTTGAAGAAGGTTCCCCTCTATTTTTCCAGCAGTTTTCTGCCCCTTTCATGGGAGCTTTAGGTTAGGTTAGATTAGGTTTTCTATTTCAATAAATCTTGTAATGGATTGATGGATTCAAATGCAAGATAAGTATTTATTTTCTTATTTCATTTGCTTTGTGTTATTTTCAATAAGCTTGATGATGAATGTTTGTTTGGATTTATTATTGCTTGTTATCATGTTCTTCATCATTGAGTAGTTCTTGATGAACCCTAATATGGGTTAGAGTAGGATTGATGCTTTTCATTTGACTTGATTAATGGAATGTGTCAATGGGGATGTCTAGCAATCTGAGACCAATTCGTACGACAACACACTAGATGTGTTGGGGGTTGGGCTCCGAATGCTTGTCCTGTCAAGATCTGCTTTGATGTATTGCTAGAAATCACATTCGGCCTATTTGGCCATTAGGGTTACATGGGGCGTTTTATTGTCAAGACCGCCTTTGACCATCGGGCCAAGGGGAAATAAAACGGGAGTTTGATCCCCTATCCACAGCTCACACCCCTAGCGTTGAAATCGAGTCCTCGCCCGTGGGAACGGCTTGGACGAAATGTTGGGAGGTATCATTGTGGCATTAGTGCTCCCAGTTACAGAGGGTGTTGGACATGGAATGCCCACCGTTCGAAACTGGGTAGACCTAGCATATCATCCTAGGCACCGACCGGAATATTGGGCCTATGGGGCACTAGGTACCACATTTTGGGGCAATGCCTCACCTTGGGTCGAGTCGAATGCCAAGTGTCATGAGTGCTCTAGCCCGTGTTAGCGGGGATTCATTTCTTGTATTTTTTATTTCTTTCCTTACACTACCCACTCATATCATCCACGTAGCTCTCACACAACCTAGGTGAGGCTAGTAGCCTTCAAGCCATTCACCTCCTTGTGTTCGACATACCCGCACCCTCCACTAACCGTGCACTTGCGGTAAAACGACACCGCGCCCTAATCATAAACGGGGCGCCGGTCAAGTTTTTAGCGCCATTGCTGGGGAGGCATTTGGTTTGATATTAGCTTAGCTTGGGTTCATTAGACTACGCGTAAAACATAAAAAAACAAACAAATACAATAATCAAGAAATTTTTCCCCCACAATTATATTATTTTTTTGTTATTCTCTTGTACTATTGACGCTCCTATCTAGTTTTCTTATTTTTGTTGTCCAGGTATCTTCTCTATTACCATGTGGAGACCAAATTTCGATGCTCAGATGGGACAATACCATTTTGATGAGAGTGCTCAGACGATTGATGAGATGCTTGCACATCAGATTGAAATGCAAGCCAAGATTGAAAGGGGTGATTTTCTATTGGAATCGGTGAAGAGAGACCCCGAATTAAATGCGCTCATGCTTCAGGCTGCAATGATCTCCAAAGATATCATTTCTGCTTCTTCATTTTATGGGCAAGAATCATCGCCCGTCATATTACCAGAGCCAGAATGTGTCATCGTCGATCCCACATCCTACGATGCAGCTATTGCATATGAAGGGTGGACGGACAAAGAGGTAGTAAGGGAAGCATAAATTGAATCATATGCACCGCCAAAGGAGGACACATTTCAGAACTTATTGGAGGGTCTCTTGGAGTCTGTGAGGTTCACGGGTTCAGCTAGCGTTACAATAGACGATGCATCTGAGCTATGCTTTGCAAGTTTTGCTGTGAGCCATGTTTCTGCTGCAGGAACAATTGGGGATGACGTCCATGTCAATGTTGATTTTTTCAGGAGTAGACTACATTTTCGGGTTGCTTGCAGGCTTTCCCCTCCACACGATACATCCCCACAAGTTGACACACATGAGCAGCCAGCATCACCATTCCAGAGAGAGCCTACACCGAGGAGAGAGGATGGAGGAGAGGATATACCCACTTTCATGGTTGAGACCACCATCCCATCAGCCACCACAGACACATCTCATGCCGATGTCCCATTTTTCCAACACTACCACTTGGGTGACAATGCATTTTTTGATGATGATTGGGAGGATGGGTGATTTCTCTAGGATCTATGGGTGAGACTTCTCATCTTGATTTGGATACCCCACATGAGTCCTACGAGAACACCGAGGATACTACAGAGCTTATGCATACCGACGAGGAGAATGTGTGTGCAGACAAGGACACCACGACCACATACGAGTGGTCCACTCCACATCCACCTCCACAGCCATCTCTCTCGATGCTTCTCCATTGGCCTGTGGTCAACCACGATGATGTCATTCAGGACATGTAGGAGATGGTGGAGCATGATCATATCGTCGAGTAGAATGTGCATGAGGGCTTGGATACGATGGCCCATTTCATGAAGCCCGAGTCACATTTACCTCTACCGTCACTCTCCACTTCTTCTGCGGCTGAGCATCTACTGGAGCATATTGCCCTTATTCAGGGAGATTTTCACGACCACTCTCACTCCACTTTTGAGTCTCGCTTTTCACGTCCTATTTCTTTATACTCATATATTTTTGACACACCATATCTCTCACAGGACACATGATCTACTTCCCTTGAGGTATGCTGCAGTGCGTCACCACCTGGAAAGCCACTTCTCATGAAGAGTGAGGATTGGGTTGTCACTAGCACAGAGGATAGCGACCCATTATCAGGGAGTATTCGTCACCCTTTTATTATTTTTCCATCTTATGTTACCGATTATCTCTGGGATGCATTTATTTTGGGAAATGATTTCTTGCCATGGGCTAATGCACCTCATTTTTTGCAGGTTACAGGTGGACACCTACGAGGGATGCTTGGAGGTGCATTGATTGGGTCCATTGGCACACGTGGCACATCGCTTCTGGCGGAGCCACAATAGGAGCAGTTAGAGCAGCTACATGCCCCACTCCAGATTCTGGATCTGCCTATGCTCAGGTGTATCCTAATCTAGTAGTGTAAATATCTACCGCTTTCTAGTTTAGATTAGAATAATCTCGTCTCCTCTCATTAGTGAGGGGAGCGTATCTAGGGTTTGCTTTTGCATCATAATAACCCAACATGTTGCGCCCTTCTACCATTTCACCCCCATCACCCTATCCTTGTTCTTTTGGCAATTTTCTTGGTCCCGTTTAACATTTTTCTCGAAAAGGTGGCGATGCCTGTTTTGCCTATTGTTCACTCTCCCCTTTATCCTTTATGCCACGTATCGGATTTTCATATCTTTTGGAGATAGCTTATATTAGCTTGGGGGAGAGTATCATCCATAGTCATTTTTGTTATTTTTGATGCATTTTCCCTCTCCTTTTATCTTTGCCCTCTCATGAGTGATCTTATTGCATTGAGGGCAATGCAAGCTTTAGCTTTGGGGGAGTTGCATTTCATGCATGTTTCCTTTATTTTCTTCCATTTTTCACCTATTTCATGCATAAAAAAAATTCTTTTCATTTTTATGCATCATTCCCATCATGCATTTTCCTTCCTCCATTTCATTCTTGCCTCTTTCTAGAAATGGCCCCTCAATGATATTTTGTCACTCATGCTTCACTTTTCACATTTGAGCACCTTTTTCCATCACGCTATTTCTTTGATTATTTAATGCTCATATATGTGTTTTGCCATCTTTTGGGTTTATTTGCTATATTTCGAGATTGTTGGTTGTGATTGTGTTTAAGGCATGCTTCTAGCTATATATCATATTTTAATATGCCACTCTATTTGAAGTTCCTAGATTTTCATGCTTCATTTCCAAAAAAACGATTATTTTACCATCCTTATCCCATGCATCTAACTTTTGCATGAAATACTATATGTGTACTCTTATCGCATGTGTTAGCTACCTTTCAACGGGATTAGGATATCCACACCTTTGTTCCATGCTTTAATTCATGGAGGATTTTCTTGCCATGCTTGGATTTCTCAAAAATTCTCTTTTATTTTACTTTGTACATTCCCCCTCGTCGTGCATCGTTCTCCTATTTGGGGGGAGTGCACACTTTTGTACATATTTTTGTATAAGGGTCCTTCGGGGTTCTTCGTAACCTGACGCCCTAAAGCCATCTGGCTTGGGATGCGTAGGCCGTCCTTGCATTCCATTGCGATCCCTCAAGTTTGCAAGACAAAAATATTAAAATCAAAACAAAAACAACAAAAACAAAAAAACAAAAATAAACCAATGTATATAGGGAAGGCGAGAGTTTGTACAAAGTGATCTTTCCATATCTTCTCCATCTCCTTTTGAAAATACAAGCAAGGCACGAAAGTGTCTCAAAAAAACAAAATCAAAAACGACAAGTGTGTGTGGTGATTCCTTACATCCTAGAGATTGATAGTTATTCCCATGATTCGTATCTATTCTTTCTTATTTCTTCATGCATGTATGGGTATCTCATATTCACCGTTTGGAAGACTTGATTCGAATTTTAAGCTTCCTCATATTTAGGCATATTATCTACTATAACATGCTATGATAGTTATGCATTTGCCAATGTCACGCTTCTATCTCTTTTGTGCTCTATTGATATAAATCCATGATGCTATATTATGAGATTGAATTCTTGATTTAGATTGTGATATGCTTTTCCCTTGTGCTTAATTGTGTTGGTGATTACATTTGTGGTTTAGAGAGGGTGATCAAGGATTCTTCGCTTTCCTTTCTTGCTCTCGCACCCGATCTTCATTCCAACTCGTCTTCCTCGGTATGAGGAAGAGTTTAGCTTGGGGGCTTGACGCGTGTTCATATTTCGCCTTTTGCACACGCTCTTCATCGTGTTTTCATATGCGTTTCATGTCATTCTATGTTGTATATATCACATTTTGGTTCATATTGACGATTGGGTGTATTGTTTGTATTTCAGGTAAATGTCGGCATTTCGGTGTCTTCTGGAGTCAACCTTGTTGAGTATTGATTCCCCTGATTTGGTTTTGATGATGAACAAACATAAATATCGTGTACTAATTCTCTTTGAGCACAGTTATGGAGATCGTCGCCAATTTACTCTGTAGATCTCAAGCGATGTCTCAAGACTTCTTTAGAGCGCATGATCGATTGTGCCTGAAGCTTCGTTGAAGCTCAAGAACCTATTGATGAAATCAAGAGATTCAGACTCATCATGTTAGAGCTTTGAAGACTGTTTTTCTTATTTATCTCTTTGTCTTCTAGCTCTACTTTATAGAATGTTTTCTTATATCCCTCTTAACTATCTTATCTATTTACTAGGAATGCCGTAGAAGCCATTAGATAAGATCCCTTAGCCTATCGCTCTTCTACCTAGCTTCTGGTGAATCTTAATTGGTTCAAGTTGAAGAACTAATCGATTAATTACAATCTAATCGATTAGGAATTCTCTTCAATCGACTAGCGATGCTTTGAATCTTAGCCTAATCTCTGTTGACCAACTAGTCAGTCCAAGAAGGTTTACCGACCGATTAGTTCTCAAACTAGTCGGTTAGTGTTTCTTCTTAGACCGACTAGATTATCGTGACTTTTTCACTGAAATCTCTGTTTCAAACCAGTCGGTCCAAGAAGGCTCACCAACCGACTAGTTCTGCATCTAATTGGTTAATGATGCTTCTTAGACCGATTAAGCTGCTTTAATTTTCCGGATGTTGGAAATTTTATTTCCACGATTTTCCTGCATCTGTTTTGATTCTTTCCATATCTGTTTGATGTGTTTCAAACATGGAAATTCTTCCCTTATGTGTAGACATTCAGATCTAGTTTTTCAGATATCGATTATCAATTTTGAAAAGGCTTGATCTCTCTCTCTCTCTCTCTCTCTCTCTCTCTCTCTCTCTCTCTCTCTCTCTCTCTCTCTCTCTCTCTCTTCGACCTAATCCTTCCTAGATATCATTGGTTTTTGTGCGTTCATTCTCCTGAAGGATTCAAGGATCACGATCATCATCCTAGCCGTCTCCATCTGTTCATCTCAGTGGTGCTAGGGTTTCAATCGTTCTTCGTGATCTTTTCTCTCCATCATCTTTCATTGCCCTAATACTGTAAGTATCTCTCAAGGCATAGAAATTTGTGGTGAGTATTTCATATTTCATTAAACTTTGTATTTGAGTTTTGCTCTCGGTTTGTGATAGGTACGTGATCCCGGTTTTTGGTAGTCACGATTGAATCATTGTATTCATTTATCTTGTAGTAGTTGCTACAAGAAGTTTTTAGTGGATGCTAGAGTTAGTGGACTCTAACTCAGGTAGCCGGAAGGGATCTAGGTGTCCGAGACGTAGGATCACCAGGAACAAGTCGGGGAGACTTGGGTGGATCCGAACCCATTACATCACTTGTTTGCATTGTGATCTTCTTGTTGTTACTTCTATTCCGCATTATTGTTTGTGTTTGCAAAATAATTAGGAATTATCCTCTTAGTTATTTTAAAGTACTATTCACCCACCCCCCCTCTAGTACTTGTGCAGTAGCTTCCAGGGTATTACATTTGGTATCAGAGCCAAGTTCATAGCTATGACAAACAATGACAACAATGCCGTTCGACCACCTCCCGACTACAGCTCTTACAAGAATCGTGAAGGAGCCTCTTTAGTGCTCGAAGGTTACTCCTCAAACAGGCCTCCTCGCTTCAACGGTACCAACTATGGGTACTGAAAATGCCGGATGGAAACTTTCCTCTGGAGCGCATCACTTTGGAGAGCCACGTTAACGGAGTACGTTGAGCCCATTGAAGAAGACTTCACAAAGTGGACTACCGCGGAGGTTGCCGCGGAGGTAAGCAATGCTAAGGCAATGAATGCCTTACAATGTGCATTGGAGCCTGAACAATAAGATATGCACATGTAAGAGTGCATATCAGATTTGGAATCAACTCCTCATCATGCACGAGGGAACGAGCAGGGTAAAACACTCTAAACTCACTGTTGCTAATAAAGAGTTCGAGTTATTTCACATGGAACAATGTGAAAGAATTAAGGAATACTATGCTCTCTTCGTGGATCTAACCAACGAATTGGAAGCTCTTGGGAAGACCTATACCCGAGAAGAGAAAGTCGCAAAGATCATTGACGGACTTCCTTCGAGTTGGGAAAAGCGAACCTATGCTATCGAGGAAGGTAATGATATGTCTAAGTATACTGTTGTTCAACTAATGGGTACCTTAATGTCTTATGAGGTACGAAAGGACAGCAAGATTAAGATGCATGACAAGATGAAGGCATTCTTGAAGTAAGAAGAGCCGAAGAAAAAGGCGATTGCTTTCAAGGCCACCCCTACCACACCTACAGATAGTGAAGAATCGGAAGCTGAGTTGAACATGGAATCCTTGGCCATCATGGCAAAGAAGTTCAATCGGTTTTTTTCGAAAAGGTAACTTCAAGAACAAATCCAAAGTTGGCTCTACTAATGCCTCTTCTTCTTTGTGTTTCCAATGCAATAAGCCAGGACACATCAAGGTCGATTGTCCCCTCAACAAACAAAAGGAGAAATGGAAGGCACCTAAGTACGACAAGTCAAGAAAGCACAAGAAGGAGTACAAGAAAGGGCTTGTTGGTACATTCACCGACTCTGAAGAGGACTCTCCATGTGGTGAGTCAGATGAAGAACAAGTGGAGAAAGCACACATGTGCTTCATGGCAAGAGAGCAATCTGATCAAGAGACCACTTCAGATGAAAGCGAGGATGAAGGTGAAGAGGTAACTATGGATGACCTTAGATTACCTAATGAAGAAATTTGTTCTAAGTATTCTAAGTTAGTGAATAGATATACTAAAATCAATGATGAGCTAACTAGTCTTCTAACAACACCTAAACCTGTCATCACCAACAATGACACCGTTGTTGAAGCCTTGAGAATTGAGATTGTAAATTTCAAATCTCAACTTGAGCATGTTAACATTAAGGATTCGGATGAACATGAGATAGCGGATTTGATTTATCGAAACTCAACTTTGAGTATTGAGAATGAGAATCTCAAGTTCCTTGTTTGTGAACTCACCACGCAAGTGTCTACTTTGGATGCTAAAATACTTTCTCTCACTAAGAAATATGAGTTCATATTAGGCCATGTTGAGAAATTCAACAAAGGGAAGGATCGTTTGGTTAATATTCTGAATGACTTACTTCCGGTCAATCATCGCATTGGGTTGGGATATAATAAGGAAAATTCATCCAAATCTTCCACCACCTTTGTGAGGCCATCCTCCGATGCCTCAACTAGTGGGAGTAAACACCACATGGGTAGTTCATCTTCCAATGGTACTTCCACTAAGTTCACATCCCCTTTTGAAAAGAAACCCACTTTGGGTGGACCTCCAAAGAAGGGTCATGCATTTATGTACACAAATGTTATACCACGTAGGAACACACATCCTACTCCACATGTTCACACTTATGATGATTTTTATGCTCCACGTCCATGAGCACATGCACACCAAGTGAGACACACTCACGCACGTGTTTCCCCATATGCATATGTTCACCCTCATCATTATTACATGAATGATTACCATCATGCACCGTATCATATGTTACCACCACCATTTCATCATGTGCCGCATGCTTATCCACGTCATGCATACACTAGGCCACTTCCTCGTAGAACACATGCACTACATAGAAATTAACAAAATGTGCATGTTCCCAATAAGAATAGGGCTCCCAAGACATTCTCTATTTAGGGCCCGAAGGACAGTAGCATGTGTGAGAAACAAGAATATATAAACTCGTATTTTATGAATGTTGTACGAAATGATGATTATATTGGGAAGTCTAAGTCCAATTGGACTTAGCTACCAAAGGTCTAATCTTTTAGGACCCAATGACCCTTGGGTACCATGATACAATGTTTTTATCTTCAGGTACTCAAGAAAAAGAAAAGGAGCAACAAATCTAAATTTGGCTTCAAGAACGGTTGGATACTTGATAGCGGGTGCTCAAAACACATGAATGGTAAAGCTCTGTTGCTATCCGAAGTGGTACCCATTGAAAATGGAAACCGAGTGGTCTTTGGAGGCAACGAGAGTGCGAAGTGGTACCCATTGAAAATGGAAACCGAGTGGTCTTTGGAGGCAACGAGAGTGGAACCATCATATGTGTTGGAAAAGTTGGTACCCCTTCTAAACCTCTTATAAATGATGTTTACCTTGTTAAAGGTTTAAATCACAATCTAATCTATATAAGTCAACTTTGTGACAAGGGTTACAAAGTTAGCTTTGAGAAAGGAATGTGCCATATTGTAAGGACTGATAATAATAGTGTGTTATTCTCTGGCACACGCCATAAGGACTTATATATCTTAGATATTCCAAATTCCCATGAACAATGTCATATTGCCAACATAAGTGAGCAACACTTATGGCATAGACGTTTTGGTCATGGGAATTTCGAAACACTTTTCAAACTATCCAAGCTAGATTCTATAAAAGGATTTCCTAAGCTTTCTTTTAAAAAGAAAAGCTTTTGCGACTCGTGTCAACGAGGCAAACTTCCAAAATCATCATTCAAACCTACGAAAAGCATATCCTCTAAACGGCCTCTAGAGCTTTTACATCTAAATCTTTTTGGGCCAACTAGAGTTGCTTCATTAGGGAATGCCCGATATGGACTTGTCATCGTTGATGACTTTTCTAGGTTTACTTGGCTATTTACTTTAGTTAATAAAAATGATGCTTTTGAAAACTTCACAGTATTTGCTAAGAAAGTACAAAATCTCATTGGAACCACCATTGTCACTATTCATAGTGATCATGTCGGGGAATTTGAGAATGAGTCTTTCTCAAACTTCTGTGATGAGGTTGGTATTACTCACACCTTTTCTTTTCCTCGCGCACCCTCTCAAAATGTTGTCGTTGAGAGAAAGAATAGGATGCTAGTGGAATGTGCTCGCACTATGCTTGATGATAGCCACCTTGGCCATCAATTTTGGGTAGAGCGGTACATACCGCTTCCTATGTGTTTAATAGAATACTCTTGAGGCCCGGCACTAAAAAAACTTGTTATGAACTGTTGTTTGGTAGGTTACCTCAAGTTAAACATTTTAGAGTCTGTGGTACAAAATTTTTTATCAAGAACACGTATGGTAGTTTGGACAAATTTGATCTAAGATCCGATGAGGGGATATTTGTTGGATATTCCTCCCATAGAAAAGCCTACCGGATATACAACAAGAGAACCTCAACGATCAAGGAATCACTTCATGTATCATTTAATGAAGACTTTGTCTCTCCTAGAATTATCAATAACAATGACTCTATGGAAGTAGTTTGTGATTCTGTTGATAAGTCTAATGCTATTGATTCTGTTGTAACTAACCCTACTAATGAATCCCTTGAGAATGTTCCTAGTGACCAGGGTGTTCTCAGAAATCTTCCAACTTTTCGTGACCATCCTCATGAACAAGTGATTGGCAACATGGAAGATGGTGTCAAAATAAGGTCTCAAGTCAACTTCTTCGCTCATTGTGCCTGTGTCACTTCCGTGGAACCAAAGCATATCAATGAGGCGTGTGAAGATAGTTCTTGGATCGTAGCCATTGAAGAGGAGCTCATTCAGTTTGAGAGGAATAAGGTCTGAGAGCTCGTTCTGTTGCCTTCGAAGAACCACAACATTATAGGAATGAAGTGGATTTTCAAGAACAAGACAGACGAGAACCAAAATGTCATCCGGAACAAAGCTCGGTTAGTTGCTCAAGGCTATAGGCAAGAGGAAGGTATCGATTTCGAGGAATCATTTGCACCTGTAGCTAGATTAGAATCTATTAGACTATTATTGTAATTTGAATGCCATAAAGATTTCAAACTTTTTCAAATGGTCGTAAAGAGTGCGTTCTTAAATGGAGATGTTGTTGAGGAAGTATATGTTTCTCAACCTCCGGGTTTTATAAACGAAAAATTTTCGAATCATGTTTTCAAACTTAAGAAAGCCCTTTATGGTTTGAGACAAGCTCCTAGAGCTTGGTATGACCACTTAAAGAACTTTCTTTTGGATTTGGGTTTCAAAATGGGTGAGGTTGATTCGACGCTATTTGTTAAGTATGCTAATCATGATATTATTCTAGTTCAAATTTACGTAGATGATATCATTTTTAGTGCTACTAACTTCACTCTTTGCGAAGAGTTTTCTAATGTTATGAAGGATCAGTTTGAGATGAGCCACATTGGTGAGCTCAAATACTTCTTAGGACTCCAAATTCGCCAAATGAACGATGTGATCTTCGTCCACCAAACCAAGTACACTGTGGAGATGCTAAAGCGATTTGGAATGGAGAGTGCTTCTAGCAAGAAGACTCTGATGAGCACCACAACACATCTTGAGAAAGATACGAGCGACAAAGATGTAGACATTCTGTCTATATCGAAGTATGATAGGTAGTCTATTATATCTTACTGCTAGTAGGCCAGATGTAATGTTTACCGTATGTGTTTGTGCTAGGTATCAGTCACAACCTAAGAAATCACACTAAATAGCGGTTAAACGTATTTTCCGTTACTTAAGGCACATACTAGACTACAGATTATTCTATCCAAAGTCAAGCACATATGTATTAATCTCATATAGTGATGCAGATTATGCTGGATGCAAATCCGACAGGAAAAGTACTAGTGGCACTTGTCATTTTATAGGAAATTCACTCGTCTCTTGGTTTTTCAAGAAGCTGTATCACTTTCAACCACCGAAGCGGAATATATCGTCGCCGGTGCTGCATGTGCACAGGTTCTTTGGATGAGACACACACTGAAAGACTTTGGTGTACACTGTGATACTTGCCCTATCATGATAGACAACCTAAGTGCGTTATGTCTCTCTAAAAATCCGGTACACCATTCCTGTACCAAACACATAGATGTCCGTCCCCATTTTATAGATGATTATGTAGCTAAAAAGGATATCATATTAGTGTACGTTGAAACCCAGAAGCAAATCGCCGATATTTTCACGAAACCACTTAAGGAAGATTCCTTTGTGCGGTTACGTCGAGAATTGGGGATTATGGGTGAATCCGAGATTTAGGATTCATATTTTTTATATTGTTTGCATGATAGTGATATTTATAATCTCTTGCATCCATTTGTTATGATATTTTCTATTCATGCTGGATTTATGACTGGTTTGCGTTTTACGCGTCGTATTAATGGTTTTATGCTACTCTCTGCTGATGTTAGATATTTTTTTGTTGCCTAGAGGTATTTCCTTTTGCTGGTTCTATATTTATATATACATTCTGTTGCAGTTCGTAGCATTGTTCATGTTGTGATGTGTCTCTGTTGTTTCTTTCGTCGCTCGTCGACTATGTTGTTCTCTAGCTTTGTTTGTATGAAAACATAAATTGTTTTCCATGCACTCAATTCGCTAAAATGATTGATATTAGAGAGATTGTTTCTTTAATCACTCAAATGATTTGATGTTGTTTTTGATGATTTCTATTTTTTGACTATAGTCTAGGTGTCACACTTTATTTTCCCTCGATGTTTTCCTTGGTGTCATTTGGACCGTCGTCATATTCTTCGACTCTCTTTTTTGAACTTTTGTTTAGCCGTTGTTGTTGTCGTTGACTTCCTCCCGCTCTTTTTGGATAATGCCAAAGAGGGAGAGAATTAATAATGACTTAGTGCTAAATGATAATTTAAACATTACCGTGAATCTAATTTTATATGCTAGATTCAGGGGGAATGAAGATATAAAAATTGTAACGGCCACTTCTGGTCGTACGCTTTTTGCGCGTATGTTGTTTTGTGCGCGGTTTTCCGTATTTGGTTTTATTATTGTAATTCCGTAGTTCTGACACGCGACCGAACCCAGTATTCATGACCCTCTCGAAGGCGCGATCGTTTTGGTACCTTGATCATAATTTTCGGATGTCCGGAGGTGAAATTGCAATAATACAATTATTTTATTAAATTTTTTTTCTAAATCCTTTTTCAAATTTTAATGTTTTATAACTTAAATGATTGTTAACATATTCGTTTTAAAAAGAGGGACAAACGAATCCCACTAACTAATATTATTTAAGGATGTTATCACTTTTAATGCTGAGAGCCCACTATTTTCCTCACATGGCCCAACACCGTTTACTCACTAGAATCCAAGTTATTATTATTAAAAAAACAGAACAAGGAAAACCTTAAACCCTTCAGGCTTAATCACGTGGGCGCTGCCACCATTTAACAGCTAGCATATCTTTATTAAACCCTAGGCACTATCATGTGATACCTCTCGTTTTTAAAACCGAACCTAGGTTTTAATTTTTCCCCGCAGCATCACACACGCCGCCCCTCTTCTATTTAAATAATATCCTAGGGTTCTATCTCTCCCAACAATAGAAAACGCAGCACCCTCTATTTTTTTATTATTCACGCAACATCATTGTTTCGCAGCGCCCCCCCCCCCCCCCCCAATTCTTCGCGTTCCTCAGCCCGCGACCCCGACCATCAACCCTACACGTCGACGACCCGTGCTTCCCCAATCGCCTCCTTCCCGATGCTACCCCCCGCCTGTCTCTCCGCCCGGCCCTCCGCCATCCAACCTCGCGGGGACCTGGCACCGACGCAGCCACGCATAGCGTGTGTAGCAACGTTCGAGAGCGCAGCGCCCCTCGCCCAAGGCTGCGCTGCTTCGACCTAACCCCTCTCCGCTGTGTCAAGCCGCCTTCCCGCCGTCTAGGCGCCGGAATCCGCTGCAGCGGCAGCTGCAAATCACCAACAGCCGATGCGATTCACAGCAGCGCACGGTGGCACCGCCCCGCGCATCCGACACCCCCGACGGCTTCTCCGACGCCTCTCCGATCCCAAACCCCCGTCGCCGTGTGACGCCGTTGCCGCAAGAGGTCGCCCCCACCTGCAAGCAAAGGGTGAGTTGATAACTTCTATCATTTATGTTTTAAAAACATTATATGTCATTAATGTTACTTTAAAGTCAGATACATATTAGTTATCCTATACACTTGGTTACGTGTTGAAGTGTCGGCATTGTAGTTGTGGGCTATATTATATATAGGTGATAGGTTGGTGTTACTGTATATATATCATAATACCCACTGTTGATTAATTTCTTGGTACAGTGTATCTGGTATAAATATATATGATAAATGTAACAAAATTTACTAGCTAGTCGTATATTATTTAATGGGTCAACTTCTAGCTTAAAATCATGACTGTGTTGACGCAGATAAATTCACGATCGTCGAGTCACACAGAAACATGCGTATCGCCTAATCGTCGTCCTTTGCTCATTGTTTGGAATCTTGTTCGCTGATCTCGCCACTGTTCGGGGATTGGCGAGCGTGGAATCTTGTTTGGAATCTGGACTAGGAGCGCGATCTTTTATTCAACCCCTGGTGTCGCTACCCGACGCCAGTGTAGCTCTCGCGTCGTGTAAGGGTAAATTTCTGAACACTTAGGACCCCTAACCCATCCCTGTTAAACAAGATAAAAATCGGTATTTTGGTTGTCTGATAACTCACTAATCCAACTTAATAATACGGGTCTGTAGGCTGATTGTCGGACTGAGCGTGGGAGCTCTGGACGTTGTGAATATTTGATTGGACTCTGAGTTTTGTGATACCAGCAGACTTGCAGGCAAGTGAAACTTGCCAACTCTTATGTAGGGCCATGATTTTAGGCCACTTCCTTGTTTTTAGCGTAAAAGAGACTAGAAAGTGAAATGATAACTGTCTAGACACAATTTTAGGATCTAGCTTGACAACGAAGCTAAATCTGTCGCCCTGCCATGTCATGCATGCATTGAAATCTGTCACATTTAAATTCCTTATCTGTACGCACTTTTAACTGCCATGCATTGCATCTTACATGTCATCCAAGTTAATTGTTGCATCTGTAGCACACGCTACAATACTTGTACTTGTACTTCCTTGTCCAGCTAGGTGCACCCCTACGCCATAGTGATAAAACACTTCCTGGCTCGTGATCCAGAAGATGGGTGCCAGTCCATATACACGTGAAGGGGTAGGGATAAGCGATCACTTGAGCTTAGGAGTTGGCCCGATCAGCCACTCTAGCCAAAAGGCGTACTCTCTGTGCACGACGTGCTTACTTTACTTGTCTTGTACTAGTGAGTGTTTCTTGTAAAACTTGACATCCATGCCATGCTCGTACCTTACTTTACTTTACTTGTTGCACTCATACTTTAACTGCCATGTCATTGCATTCATGCTAGAACTGCTAGGTTGCTTACCTTCACTTTCAGTTTCTTTGCACAAGTCTCTCGTAGACTTGCTGACATGTGCCCCTTGCTCTTTTGGGTGTCACATGTTAGACCCTGAGCCAGAGACCGTAGCTGAGTAAGTGGTTGTTGCTGATGCTGAGCCTGAGTCCATGTCTGCCAGGAGGAGTTTTGTGGACACCGGTGACCATTCTTAGTGACTTTGCTGAGCTTCCTTTTTGTTTTAGGATTTCTGTTAGTTGTCAGTGTGTGGCACCTTTTCTTTGTACGTTGTACTTTTGTTGGCCATGTTTGGGCCCTTAGTCTCTTTTTCTTTTAGCCTGGTGGCTTTTCTGTGATGTTGAAATTTATTATTATGGATATTCTGAGACTTCTCTTTTGTCTCATTTCCTTATTATTATCTTTGTTTCATTTCGCGTTGCAAGGACCTGCTATTTAAAGTTGATTGACGCTTATCGGACTTGCAGCTTTGTAGCTTCAAGTCTGAGCGGACCTTCTCACGCTTCGCCTCCACATTTTTGGGAAGCGGGGCGTGACAGGCTTATCGGACTTGCCCCTATCGAGATGTGAGGGTCCTGCGGCAGCTGGAAGATTATTGGGGATGGTGATGTTGAATTGGGCGTGAGAGCATATGATCGTGATGATGCCCCCACAACAGAACTTCCCCTTCCCGGCCCGGCTGGTCTCGAGTAGCTTGTAAACAAGCCAATCGCTGCCATGGATGGGGACGGTAGGGGCCCTGAAGCTGACTCCATCATCATCCCGGACATAAGGAAAAGTCATGGCCCAAAGGATAAAGAGGTCAGGGATAGTCACAGTACCAGACTCGTCCCTAGGAAAGAATGCAGATGAAATGATCTTGTGGGCTAAACGAAACACGGGATGAATGATGGAGGAGGCCTTGGCCTTACCTCAGGGGTAATCACGGATCAAAGTGAGGCGGAACCAGAATTGATCGACATCAAACTCGGGCGTGTACCCGTAGTGTCGGATGGAATCTTCCCCGAGATTGGGGAAACCAAATATATCGTTGATCGTGTTCAGATCTGTGGTGACACTACGGTTACGCACCCTGTATTTAATGATCGACCCGGACTCCCAAGTAAGTGTGGAGAGGAACTCGAGTGTGAGGGCCGGGAAGGATATTGCATGAGCACTAAGAAAGGCCAACCATCCTAAGTTAGCAAAAAGAGATTCGACCTCGGTGAAGACACCGAGATCGACGAGTGTACGTGCGTGCGGTAACTTAGTGGATAGATGCCCTCGAGCATCAAGCCTACGGTATAAATCTTTGTGCTCCTGGTTCCGAAAAATATACCCGTGCGGGCCCAACATTGGGTCCACAGGGGGGACAACAGGCGGAGGAGGGCCAAGTGTAAGTGCTCGTGTATGGGAAGGGGGGCGTGTTTGTTTTCGTCTTTTTCGAGACGGCTCCTCTTCCCGCATGATACCCTTTCCTTTATCCTTATCTTTAGCCATGTATGTGAGTGTGAGCAAGAATTAGTGCAAAAATCGCGGATGCACACTAACACAAACAAACGAGCAAGCACAATAAGTAGGGCAAATGTATAAAATAGGCTTAGGAGCGAGTTTACCCAATTGCAGTGGTGGAGCTTGCTCGTTGATGTCCCCTCACTGTTCAGCGAGAGAAGCTTGGAGCCGCGGCGAACTCCTTCGGCAAAAATTTTTGAAATGGGGGTGGTTTGGGGGAAAATTAGGTCAAAATCTCGGAATGGGAGGAGAGAGAGGGTGTAGATGATGGAGGGGTTGATGAAGGAGGTGGAGAGTGGGAGTAATGGAGGAGTAGAGGGCGTGGGGGAGTGAAGATCGGTTGTTGGCGAAGAGGGGAAGGCGAAACGACGGCGGATTTTGGGGGATTTTGACGATCGGGCGAGGTGGAAACGAGCGGGTGTCGGGGGGGGGGGGTTTATATAGGGTTTTAAGTCGAACCGATCGGGTGACTTGTCACCCGATCGGTTGACGATTAGGTCGATAATTTTGCCGAAGAAATGCTACAGGCGAACCGATCGGTTGACTTTTCAACCGACCGGTTGGCCGCTCCACACAATTTTCCCGAGAACTTAGGGCTGCTCACCCGGTCGCGTCAACCGATCGTGCTAGAACTCAACCGATCGGTTGATATTCCCCAAGATTTCCCGAGAGTTCTTCCCAGCTTACCCGATCGCGTCACCCGGTCTCTTAACTACTCAACCGATTGGTTCATTCGGGGACGGATCTCGGCATGTATCTGATACATCCCAACCGATCGGGTGAGTTGTCACCCGATCGGTTGGGGCCTGTTTCCTGCAAAAACCAAGAAATTTGCTTAAGTCCCCGAACGGATGTTCTCGCGGCTGATTTTATTTATAAAAATAGATAAAATAAAGTAAAAATTAACGTTAAAAAGTGGGAAAAAGTTTAGAACATGGGTTGCCTCCCATGAAGCGCACTTGTTTAACGTCGTTGGCTCGACGCCCGCAAGAGATGCTCATGGTGGCTGATACGGGTGATGCCCAAACTTCGGCATCTCTTCCTCGCTGGGGCTGAAGGCGCTTGGAGTAGTGGGCGGCTGGAAAAATACTTGCTCGACTACCCTCCCTTTGTTCTTGAGATCCGGGGGCTTTTCCTTGGTGTTGGCGCTTCCCGCCATCTTCTTCAGGATCCGGACCTCGCCTTTAGTGAGGTCCGTGAGCTCTTTCCCCGTTCTCCTCACAGGAGGAAACTTGGGGAACCCGGGAGGGGTCGTTCTCGCTGCACTCGGTCTTCCAGCAGCTTCTTTGTCTTCGGGGCCTTCTTCATCTTCAGAATTCCCCAAGTCATCGGGGGGGGGGGGGGGGGGGGGGGGGTTTCTCAGGAGAATCTCCCAGGAGCTCTCCTCCACAGCCTTTTCTTCTTCTATCTCAAGCAAATTACACCGGAGGTCATCAGGAGGGTCGGGGTGCTTCATGGATAGTCCCAAGTCAAACTCAACTTTCTCTCCGCTGACGTTCAAGGAGAGTTTTCCGTTCTTCACATCTATAAGAACGCCAGCAGTGGCCATGAAAGGCCGTCCCAGGATAATGGGGGTGTGTGCGTCTTCGGGCATGTCCATGACTACAAAGTCCACATGCACATGCACCCCTCTCACATTCACGGGGAGATCATCAACAATTCCCACCGGATATTTGACCGACCGGTCAGCTAGTTGTAGGGTCATCCCGGTGGGCTCCAAATCACCCATTCCTATTCTCCTGTACATCGACAAGGGCATCAAGCTAACACTCGCTCCTAGATCGACGAGTGCACGATTAATCTTCACAGCCCCGATCGTGCAAGGAATAGAGAAGCTCCCCGGGTCCTTGAGCTTCGGCGGGTTATCCCGCTGAATAAGAGCGCTGCATTCTACCGTCAGCACCACTCTCTTTTCTTGACCCTTTGGTCACCAAATCTTTCAAGAATTTTGCATAGGAGGGGATTGTCTCGATTGCTTCCAAGAAGGGGATTTGCAGGCTTAGGTCCTTGACCATGGCGAAGAACTTCCCATATTTCTCATCAATTTTCGCCTGAGCCAACCGTTGTGGAAATGGCACAACGGGTTTATACACTCTTGGGCTCTCTTCCTCCTTCTTCTTCTCTTCTTCAGACACTCCCTCCGGAGTCATGGGATTTGATGACGAAGCACCGATGTCACTTAATTTTTCGGTCGGTCTCTCAACGAACAATGGTGCTTCCGGGTTGCTAGGGGGCACTCTAGTAGGAATTTGTGTCCCACTTCTCAGAACGATAGCGGACACATTCGCGTGCTCGTGCACGAGTGCCGATGTTTGTGTTGCTCCCCTCGGGTTCACCTCCGGTTGTGGCGGCAATTGGTTTTGTGACCTAGCAAGGTTCGCCACCAGTAACCCCAGCTGGGTTACTTAGTCCGTGAGGGTCTGCTGGCCCATTTCCAGCTTTTGGTTGATCCTCTCCTGGTTGGTAATATATTGAGTCAAGAGAGACTCAACCGGAGAGACGGCCCTTTGTTGGCCATACTGCTGCTGCTGGAACGGCTGCTGATTCCTGGGAGCGTACGTTTGTTGCTGAGGTTGCTGCTGAAACGGTTGCAGCTGACCCTGATTCTGCGGTGGTCTAGCCGGCTGATAAATTTGTTGTTGCGGCTGCTGAGGCGGCGAGGGCTGAAATGGTGGCCGGTAACTGAAATTCAGGTGGTTCCGGTTGTTGGGAGAGTAGGCCGGGTTGGAATTTGTCCTTGGCGGATATGGCGCATTCCCCGTGGGGTTGTAAAATAGTGCGCTCGCCTGATCCAACGGTGGTGAGATGTCACCACCGTCGAATTCCCCAAGGAATTCGGACTCTACTGCAGAAACTTGCTGTGTACCCGGCTCCACCGGCTCCTACCATCAGTGCGGAGATCTGGGTCGAAAGCAAGTCAAACTTGCTTGAAAGTTTGTCGACGTCCTCGACTCTGTGTATACCCCCAGTTCTTGGTGTGGCTCTCTCGTCACACCACCGCTCATTGTTGGATGCCATGTTCTCCAGAATATTCCCGGCATCTTCCTCGCTTCTAGACATGAAGGAACCCCCAGCCGCGGCGTCCATAGAAGATTTAAGGTCATCCCTCAACCCATTGTAGAACAGATTAATAATCTGCCACTTCGGAAGCTAATGGTGAGGGCATCTTCTTTGCATCTCTTTATATCTCGTCAAAGCTTCATGCAAGGACTCGTGGCTGGCCTGGGAGAAGGAGGAGATCTCACTCCTCAACTTCATGGTCTTCCCCGGAGGAAAGAACTTCGTCAGAAAAGCATTGGAGAGCTTCTCCCAGGTGTTGAAAGTATTGGGGTCCTTCCCCCTTAACCACTGCTTGGCCTTGTCCCGTAAAGAGAAAGGGAACAGCTTCAGATGGATAGCCTCTGTAGTGACACCATTAATTAGGAAGGTGTCACACTTCTCCAAGAAGGAGTCCAGGTGCTCTATCGGGCTCTCCATGGGCGCACCCGCAAACTGGTCCTGCTGGATCCATGTCACTAGAGACGGCTTCAGCTCAAAGCTTTGGGCCGCAATAGCTGGAGATCGGATGGCAGAAGTCGACTCGATGGATGGCATCGAGTACTCCAGCAGAGACTTGTGAGGTGGGGTGTTCTCCTCCATGGATTCGTGATCTTCTCTTCTTCGCTTCTCGGCGGCCAAACGCCTAAGGGTGGCGTTAATCTCTGGATCGAGGGGAATCAAGTCGTCAAGACTCCTTGAACTCCTGCGCATGAAAAACAACAAACACCCGTGAAGCGACAAGTGGGAAAGAAACAGATAAAATAAGAAGTAAAAATAAGAAAAACAAAGAGAAAAAGAAAAAAGGAGAATGCGAAAATTATCGCGAGGTAGGGATGTGAGCTAGACACGAGGGTTCAAGAGATCCTAAAATATCAAGCACGTTGCCTCCCCGGCAACGGCGCCATAAACTTGACCGGCGCCCCGCGTGATATGCGGCGGCGCGGTGTCGTTTACCGCAAGTTTCACGGTTAGTGTAGGGTGCGGGAATATCGAACTCAGGGAGGCGAGGTTGTGCTTGAGTCAGGTAGGACCTAAATCACCCCGAGGGGCGAGCTAACCCGAATCGGTGGATGGTTGTCACGAAAGGAAACAAGAGCGTAAGAACGAAAAGAGAGTAAACCCGGGACTTTGGTTTCCAACCCGACGAGAGACTCTCGCTGATACGGCCTACGGGTATGGATAGCGATCGGGATTAGGGTCTAATGGTGGGACGTTGCCTCTAAAAGTGGTACCGGCGTCCCATGGGCCCGATATTCCGGTCGGTGCCCAGGATGATACACCGGACTTCCCGGATTCGATCAGTGGGCACTCCCGTGTCCATTAACACTGATCGATCCCGGGAGCACTAAGTCCGCAACGATATCTCCCAACGTCTCATCCTGCCGCTCCCGCGTGCTAGGAATTGGCGTCTACGCTAAAGGCGTGAGCTATGGCTAGGGAGTCAACCGCCAAGTTTATTCCCCCTTGGCCCGACGGTCAAAGGCGGTCTTTTTCCCGCCGATGACAATGAAACGCCCCGCGTAACCGTTAGATTCCTACTCCCTATCGATTTCCTAACCCTATGGACGCATCAGGAAGAGCCCCCGAAGGGGTTTCCACCAAAATCCCAGATTTGGGAACTACTCACAAAAATTCATGAGAAAGCAATCTAAATGAAATTTAACCGTTGAAATCATAATCGGACAATTGCAATGCGGAAGTAAAGGAGTAATAAAGACAATACTAAAATTTTAGGAAGATCTGAAAACTTACAAAAGAGTAACAATTACAGCCGTCACAAGGAAATAAAACAGTAGAAAAACAGCAACTCCCGTTTCTGTAACCCTAGGGGTTCTATATATAGGCCGTCGCATCAACCGATCGGTTGAAAAGTCAACCGATCGGTTGATCCGTTACAAATAGATATCAGAAAACGGCGAGTTTTCACCCGATCACATGAACCGGTCGGGTGAGTTCTTGAGTGACCGGTTGGATCTTGAAGCAGTCGGGTGAACCGATCGGTTGAACGCCCGTGTCTTCAGCTTATCTTCTTCAGCTACAGATGAACCGATCGGGTGAGAATCACACGATCGGTTGGAATTCTGCTCGAGAAGACAGAGAACAGCCGCCCGCAGAACCGGTCTGTGAACCGGTCGGGTGACTTCTTCGTGAGCTGTGGCAGCGACCGGTTGGTGCACGCGTGCATCACCCGATCGGTTGGAGATGACCAACCGACCGGGTGAGGGGCTGAAAGATGAATACTTCGCCGTTTGACCCCCTGTATCATGCGTGACTTCTCCCGTTGCTCCGGGGACTTGGGATATCATCATTAAACGTCCCCTACGTGGTCAATCTCCTGTAGTCATGGACAAACAAAGAAAAGTGAAAGAAAACGGGAAAATACACGAAAACGAATAAGAGACGGCGGAAAAACACGGAGAAATACAAAGGAAAATGTGCGTGAATATATGAAATATAGACGCACGTCACAGATAAATTCACGATCGTCGAGTCACACAGAAACATGTCGTATCGCCTAATCGCCGTCCTTTGCTCATTGTTTGGAATCTTGTTCGCTGATCTCGCCACTGTTCGGGGATTGGCGAGCGTGGAATCTTGTTTGGAATCTGGACTAGGAGCGCGATCTTTTATTCAACCCCTGGTGTCGCTACCCGACCCCAGTGTAGCTCTCGCGTCGTGTAAGGGTAAATTTCTGAACACTTAGGACCCCCAACCTATCCCTGTTAAATAAGATAAAAATCAGTATTTTGGTTGTCTGATAACTCACTAATCCAACTTAATAATACGGGTCTGTAGGCTGATTGTCGGACTGAGCGTGGGAGCTCTGGACGTTGTGAATATTTGATTGGACTCTGAGTTTTGTGATACCAGCAGACTTGCAGGCAAGTGAAACTTGCCAACTCTTATGTAGGGCCATGTTTTAGGCCACTTCCTTGTTTTTAGTGTAAAAGAGACTAGACAGTGAAATGATAACTGTCTAGACGCAATTTTAGGATCTATCTTGACAACGAAGCTAAATCTGTCACCCTGCCATGTCATGCATGCATTGATATCTGTCACGTTTAAATTTCTTATCTGTACGCACTTTTAACTGCCATGCATTGCATCTTACATGTCATCCAAGTTAATTGTTGCATCTGTAGCACACGCTATAATACTTGTACTTGTACTTCCTTGTCCGGCTAGGTGCACCCCTACGCCATCGTGATAAAACACTTCCTGGCTCGTGATCTAGAAGATGGGCGCCAGTCCATATACACGTGGAGGGGTAGGGATAAGCGATCACTTGAGCTTAGGAGTTGGCCCGATCAGCCACTCTAGCCAAAAGGCGTAATCTCTGTGCACGACGTGCTTACTTTACTTGTCTTGTACTAGTGAGTGTTTCTTGTAAAACTTGACATCCATGCCATGCTCGTACCTTGCTTTACTTTACTTGTTGCACTCATACTTTAACTGCCATGTCATTGCATTCATGCTAGAACTGCTGGTTGCTTACCTTCACTTTCAGTTTCCTTGCACATGTCTCTCGTAGACTTGTTGACATGTGCACCTTGCTCTTTTGGGTATCACATGTTAGACCCTGAGCCAGAGACCGTAGCTGAGTACGTGGTTGTTGCTGACGCTGAGCCTGAGTCCATGTCTGCCAGGAGGAGTTTTGTGGACACAGGTGACCATTCTTAGTGACCTTGCTGAGCTTCCTTTTTGTTTTAGGATTTCTGTTAGTTGTCGGTGCGTGACACCTTTTCTTTGTATGTTGTACTTTTGTTGGCCATGTTTGGGCCCTTAGTCTCTTTTTCTTTTAGCCTGGTGGCTTTTCTGTGATGTTAGAATTTATTATTATGGATATTCTGAGACTTCTCTTTTGTCTCATTTCCTTATTATTATCTTTGTTTCATTTCGCGTTGCAAGGACCTGCTATTTAAAGTTGATTGACGCTTATCGGACTTGCACCTTTGTAGCTTCAAGTCTGTCCGGACCTTCTCACGCTTCGCCTCCACATTTTTGGGAAGCGGGGCGTGACAAAAATCTATGGATTTCGACCCTATATTTCGATAGTTGGATCGTGTTTTATTCTTTTATCTGCTGCTTGATGCTTTTGTTCATTATTTAATATGGAACTAATGTGTCATCAATGCAGGGGGAGTAAGTAAATTTCATTTATTTCATTATTATTGATTTATATTTATGTCGGTTTGTCATCACCAAAAAGGGGGAGAATGTTGAGTATTGATTCCCCTGATTTGGTTTTGATGATGAACAAACATAAATATCGTGTACTAATTCTCTTTGAGCGCAGTTATGGAGATCGTCGCCAAGTAATTCTGTAGATCTCAAACGACGTCTCAAGACTTCTTTAGAGCGCATGATCAATTATCCCTGAAGCTTCGTTGAAGCTCAAGAACCTGTTGATGAAGTCAAGAGATTCAGACTCATCATGTTAGAGCTTTGAAGACTGTTTTTCTTGTTTATCTATTTGTCTTCTAGCTCTACTTTATAGAATGTTAAGCCTTGAGTCATACTTGCTTAGTATCCCTCTTAACTATCTTATCTATTTACTAGGAATGCCGTAGATGCCATTAGATAGGGTCCCTTAGCCTACCGCTCTTCTACCTGGCTTCTGGTGCATCTTAGTTTGTTCAAGTTGAAGAACTAATCGATTAAATAGCAATCTAATCGATTAGGAATTCTTCTTGAATCGAATAGCCATGCTTTGAATCTAGCCTAATCTCTGTTGACCAACTAGTCGGTCCAAGAAGGTTCACCGACCGATTAGTTCTCAAACTAGTCGGTTAGTGTTTCTTCTTAGACCGACTAGATTATCGTGAATTTTGCGCTGAAATCTCTGTTTCAAACCAGTCGGTCCAAGAAGGCTCACTGCCGACTAGTTCTCCATCTAATTGGTTAATGATGCTTCTTAGACCGATTAAGCTGCTTTAATTTTCCAGACGTTGGAGATTTTATTTCCACGATTTTCATGGATCTGTTTTGATTCTTTCCATATCTGTTTGATGTGTTTCAAACATGGAAATTCTTCCCTTATGTGTAGACATTCAGTCTAGTTTTTCAGATATCGATTATCAATTTTGAAAAGGTTTGATCTCTCTCGAAAAAGGCTCTCTCTCTCTCTCTCTCTCTTTTCGACCTAATCCTTCCTAGAGATCATTGGTTTTATGGGTTCATTCTCCTGAAGGATTCAAGGATCACGATTATCATCCTAGCCGTCTCCATCTGTTCATCTCAGTGGTGCTAGGGTTTCAATCGTTCTTCGTGATCTTTTCTCTCCATCATCTTTCATTGCCCTAATACTGTAAGTATCTATCAAGGCATAGAAATTTGTTGTGCGTATTTCATATTTCATTAAACTTTGTATTTGAGTTTTGCTCTCGGTTTGTGATAGGTACGTGATCCCGGTTTGTGGGAGTCACGATTGAATCATTGTATTCATTTATCTTGTAGTAGTTGCTATAAGAAGTTTTTAGTGGAAACTAGAGTTAGTGGACTCTAACTCAAGTAGCCGAAAGGGATCTGTGTGTCCGGGACGTAGGATCACCAGGAACAAGTCGGGGAGACTTGGGTGGATCCGAACCTATTACATCACTTGTTTGCATTGTGATCTTCTTGTTGTTACTTCTATTCCGCATTATTGTTTGTGTTTGCAAAATAATTAGGAATTATCCTCTTAGTTATTTTAAAGTACTATTCACCTCCTCTACTACTTGTGCAATAGCTTCCAGGGTATTACAAACCTTGGATGTCGGGACCAAAGCACGCTTATACGACAAAGATCCGATGGCCAAAGATGAGGATTTGAAGTTTTGGAGCTTCAACCGATCGGGTGGACAGATCCACCCGATCGGTTCGTGCACCGTATCAGACCCGAGGAGGAGCAAGCAAAGAAGTGAGCCCCAACTGATCGGTTCAGTGATCGGTTAGGTGTGACAGTGCTCTCTGTTTTTGAGAGAGCTTCCCAACCGATCGGTTCATCCCCTCGGGTCATCTTGGGGGAGAACTCACCCGACCGGTTGACACTTCAACCGATCGGGTGGCCTTTTCTTCCCCTTTAGTGCACTGATGCTCATTCATTGAAGATCTGCTATCATTCCAGTGGGATTTTGGGTGATCTATAATTTTTCTAGTGTCGGCATCTTCGTTAGATTTCCAACGATAGGTCGCATGCTCAAATTCGATTTTTCTACATTTTTCTAGAATTTTCTGAGCGCAGCTGGGTGCTGAAATTCTGGGCTGTCTGGAATTTGAACTTCAATCAATCGGGTGGGCTATCCAACGGATTGGTTCTCCTCATTTTCAGAAGTTTAGTATCTCTGTTAGCTTCCACCCGATCGGTTGAACTTCCAACCGATCGGGTGGCCCTTTTTCAGCAGTTTTAGTGGGTTTTTGGACCCGAATTGTTAGGGTTTTGTGGGGGCCTATAAGTATGAGATTGTGCGCGACTTGAAGAAGGTTCCCCTCTATTTTTCCAGCAGTTTTCTGCCCCTTTCATGGGAGCTTTATGTTAGGTTAGATTAGGTTTTCTATTTCAATAAATCTTGTAATGGATTGATGGATTCAAATGCACGATAAGTATTTCTTTTCTTATTTCATTTTCTTTCTGTTATTTTCAATAAGCTTGATGATGAATGTTTGTTTGGATTTATTATTGCTTGTTATCATGTTCTTCATCATTGAGTAGTTCTTGTTGAACCCTAATATGGGTTAGAGTAGGATTGGTGCTTGGGATATTTCATTTGACTTGATTGCATGGCAAGTGTTTGATGGAATGTGTCAATGGGGATGTCTAGCAATCTGAGACAAATCCGTACGACAACACATTAGATGTGTTGGGGGTTGGGCTCCGGATGCTTGTCCCGTCAAAATCCACTTTGATGTATTGCTAGAAATCACATTCGACCTATTTGGCCATTAGGGTTATGCGGAGCGTTTTATTGTCATTGGCGGGATAAAGACCGCCTCTGACTGTTGAGCCAAGGGGAAATAAATTGGGAGTTTGATCCCCGAGCCACAGCTCACACTCCTAGCAGTGACTTCGAGTCCTCGCGTGTGGGAACGGCTTGGACGAAATGTTGGGAGGTATCATTGTGGCTTAATGCTCCTGGTTGCTGAGGATGT
This sequence comes from Scilla litardierei, assembly GCA_030789695.1. Lineage (NCBI taxonomy): Eukaryota > Viridiplantae > Streptophyta > Magnoliopsida > Asparagales > Asparagaceae > Scilla > Scilla litardierei. The sequence goes on from CM061135.1 coordinate 74,643,535, forward strand.
TGGACATGGGAATGCCCTCCATCCGAAACCGAGTAGACCTGGCGTATCATCCTGGGTACCGACCGGAATATCGGGCCCTTGAGGCACCAGGTACCACCTTTTGGGGCAATGTCTCACCCTGGGTCGAGCCGAATACCAAGTGTCATGAGTGTTAGCGGGGATTCATTTCTTGTCCTTTTTATTTCTTTCCTTTATTCCCACACTACCCACTCATATCATCCGTGTAGCTCGCACACAACCTAGGCGAGGCTAGTAGCCTTCAAGCCATCCACCTCCATGTGTTCGATATACCTGCACCCTACACTAACCGTGCACTTGCGGTAAAACGACACCACGCCCTAATCATAAACAGGGCGCCGATCAGGCGCGAAACAGCAAATTAGCGTAAAAAAAATTTAGCGCAGCGCCTTTGGCGCGGTCGCCAAATTTAATGGATTATGTTTCTCCACAATCTTTCCCAACGCTAAATTTAATGGATCATGTTTCTCCACAATCTTTCCCAAGACACTTTTAATTTCAAAATGTTGGTTCACACAACACTTTTTCCCCCAAAATTTAATCTCCACAATCTTTCCCAATACACTTTTAATTTCAATGTTTTGGTTCACAAAACACTTTCCCCCAAAATTTAAGTTTTCCCACTAAAATTTTCAAAATCCAATCTCAACCATTGATATACCAAGATCAAATCCCAGCCATTCTTTATCGTGTCCTAGTCAGCCCTAGAATTCCAAAAAACATTGTCAAATGTATAATAGATTTTTTAACGTGATATTGTAAGCATTAATTTTTATGAATTAACAAAAAATTATAATTAAAAACAGAAATTTGAATTATCAACATACTATTCGTATCCGTATTTTTTTGATTCATCGGAAAGTGGTAAAGAACCATCGTTTTCGGAGTTCCTATAAAGTTGGAAGAAGTCGGACAATCCTACGTAGTCAATTTGTATCTGTATTAAGCAAATAGGGACATCAGTAGTTTATATATGATTCCGCAAAATATCAATCGCATACTACCCATCTTTTAAAACTTATAACGATTATTACCATATACGGGCCGAATGCGCTCCGTTTAGGGGTGGCAAATTGCACCCGAACCGAACCGAACCGAACCGAACCCGATCTCTTGGGTCGGGTATGTAGGGGTCAATTCGGGTCGGGTCGGATTCGGGTTGACCGGACCGACCCGAATAAAATTCAGGTCGGGTACGGGTTTGACCCGTTAACTCGATTGACCCGAATTCCACCCGGTAATATATTATATATATATATATATTAAAACACAATTCTTTTTGAATTTTAGAGCTGACTAGGACAAGCTGACTAGGACAAACAGGTTGATAGAAAGACGGCTTGAATTTAATCTTGAGTAATGAATGGTTGAGATGATATTTTGTGGATAGTTTTGGAGGTGTTGCGGGGTAGAACTCGCATACAATGAATTTGTATTATGGGGAACCAAGGGCATGATAGTTAAGATAATGATGTGGTTAGGGTAAGCTATTTGACATGTGATTAGTGGGATGCAGAGGCTGAACTTGCTGTCAAGGCAGACCACGACGTCGAATCTGGCAGGATCCAGGTGAGGGGGGCCGAGCTGCTGGAGCTAGGGGCAGGCACGAGCGGGGGGACGAGCTATCCTGCGCAGGGAACCTGTCACGCCCCGCTTCCCTAAAATGGAGGCGAGACGTGAAAAGGTCCGCACGAGAGTGAAGCTGTGAAGCCCCAAACCCGATAAGCGTCAATAAAACATAAGCAGGTCCCTGTAACCACAAACGGAACAACAATAATAACACAAGGAGAGACAGAAATAAAATCTCAAATATCAGAAATTGTCCTATAACTGCAGGTTTTGTATGATAAATATTATTTATATCTATATTAAATTGTTCGTCTTCTTTCTTTACTTCTCCGCGCTCGCATCTTAGTGTAGGATCACTCTTGGAACTCATTAGGATCATCCCGAAGCTTCCCGCTTCACTTTGGCGACTTCCTGTGCAAGTTAGCCGGTTCACGTTGAGGAGCCGACCGACTAGATGTTCATCTAGTCGGTCAACAACTCCTCATGGACCGACTAGTTCTTGTCAGGCTTTTTCCCTTGAGTTACTGTTTGCGCTTAGTCGGTCTAAGTTCAACCGCCGACCGACTAGTTCTCGAACTAGTCGGTCAACACTTCTTCGCAGACCGACTAAGTACAGAGACCATTTTTTGCATCACGTTACTGTTTACCCGTTAGTCGGTCAAAGAACGAAAACCGACCGACTAGTTGACGAACTAGTTGGTTAAGCATCCTTCTCTGACCGACTAATCTTCAAAATATCTTGTTGATCATTCTCACCCTTTAGTCGGTCTATGAACACTGGCCGACCGACTAGGTTGCAAACTAGTCGGTCGACGAGCCTTCACAGACCGACTAACTCTATAATTTTTTTCAACAACCCTGTTCACGGTTTGGGTTGTAGTCGGTCACAGTTATACGACCGACCGACTAGTTTCTAAACTAGTCGGTCGACCGCCCTTCTCTGACCGACTAGTTGACCCCGAAACCCTAATTTCTGTGCTAGCCGCCGTTTCGTTTTCTTATTTAAACGGGGCTTTCTCTTTCATTTCTCCAGATTATTTCCAGTCTCCATCTTCCCCAATCATACTCCCCTACCTCCCACGTCCCCCCTTGCTCCTTCCTCCATCCTTGCGCCTTCCATCTTCCCCAAAAGCTCTTCCTCTTCTCTCTTTTTCCTTTTTCTTTTGACCTAGCACGGAGTTCTCGTCTCAGATCCAGTAGCAACTACACCGAGAGACGCTGAAATCTTCACCACCACCGGCGATCAACATTCCTCGCTGCGCTACCCGCGGCCTAGGGATTTCCGGAGGGCGCAAAGCTTCCATCTTTCCAGATTCGACGCCGGATCTTCGTGCAAACGTAAATTTCAGGTTAGTGCCCTAAATTCGTAGTAACCCACACCATAGGTGATCAAACCCTAATTAAAATCAGCAACCTAATCAAACTAAATTTATTTTCCGCTGATCTTTAAAACGTTGTACAAACCGTAGAAATCGACGAATGGACATTATGCATGTACACATAGGATAGATCGTAGATTAGGTTAATTATATTAAAAATGTGATTTTTAATTAAATAGGATAGACCCGATAATCTAGACACTACCCTAATAGGGATTAATGAATCTAGATCTGACACCGTCGCCGTGTCACGATTTTCAGACCTTTTACCCCCGACGAAACGATTGGACGAGGCGTACCAGGGAGACGACGCGCTCGCCATCGCAGGCAAGTGTATCACTTGCGTTCTTGGCCATGTTTAGGCCTTCATCTTGTTAGGAATGTCAATTTAGAAACTTGAGAATCGGACGTGAAATGATAGCGTCCGGGACGCCCTTGACGACTCGGATTTGACAACGAAATCTGAGTCCAACAACAATTTCTGACATCATAGGATTTGACATGCGTGTGCGTGAGTTGTGGACACCCTAGTATAACCCTCCCTGTTTTGTCGTGTCTTGTTCCTTTTCCGTCTGCACAGCCCGCTGGGCAATAGGGCACTCGCCAAGCCAGAGCGAGTGATCCCTTGGTTCACAGCCCGATGGGCAATTGGGCACCTGTCAAGCTAGAGCAGGTGATCACATGTGCCGTTACACAGCTCAGGGAGCAATTGGGCAATTGTCAAGCTAGAGCAAGTGATCCCATGTCTTGTCACGATTCTTGGGGTTATAGGGTTGGGTTGAGCGTGCAAGCGGCAAGAGGGATTGATCCCCCTCGAACCGATCAGGCGTGAACCCTTTCGTGTCTTGTCTTGTCTTGTCGTGTCTGGCTTCCCGTGTTTTGTCTTGTCTTGACACCTGTAGGCTAGTCCCGTAGTCCATAGCACTCGCTGTGACTACCACTTGTCTTGTTTACTTGTCTGTTGTGTTTTCTTTCTGTTGTAAGAACCTCAGCATGTTAATCAACCAGTAAAATGTTGTAAGTAATTGGTACACTTGTAGTTTGGTCTAATCTTTCCTTGTAGACCTTACCTGACGTACAGTTCCTTCTTCTGGTGCTGTACGTCAGGGATTGAGCCAGAGTACATGGAGGAGACTGACTTGCCGGCCGACGTGGAGCCAGAGAGCGTCGATCCCGAGTACGACCCTGAGGAGGATCAGAGCTAGAGGCTGTTGGTAGTAGTTTCCAGAGGCGACATTATTCTTGTTGGGTGCGTAGCACCTTTTATGTTTCTTGTTTAGGTTGGGTGCTTGCACCATTAGATTTACCTTTCTGCTGTTATAGCCCTTCGGGCGTTGAGACTTGGTACTTTGATATGTTGGAATAAAATTTGTGATGTTCTTTCCTTCTTGTACTTTTATTGTTCTGTACTAACATGCAGGGACCTGTACCTTCGTCTTGGTACCACACAGACGCTTATTGGGTCAGGGCTCCTCAGCTCTGGCCTAAGCGGGCCTCGTCATGCTCCGCCTCCGCTGTTTTGGGAAGCGGGGCGTGACATGGTTTTAGTGGTGGCCCATGAAGGTCCACGTCCCATCCTTCTGTAAGTATAGAACAGTAAGAGTAAGGACATTCACTTTTGATATTCAAGCATTGTACGAGTCTAACCTTTGTCTCTCTGTCAATAGGATGGCCGGACGACGCGTTACCCGATCGGGGAACTTAGGCGATGGGGTCTCGGAGGACCAGGGCGGAGAGTTCCGTCAATTTCTGGGTGTGATGAGGGAGATGCTGGATGTTCAGCATCAGCTGGTTCAGCAGTCTCAGCGTGCTGCCCAGGCACCACCTGTTGCTCCACCTCCACCTCCGCCTGCTCCGCGAGCTGCTCCAGGAGTGAAGCAGTTTAACGAGCTGCAGCCGAAGACCTTCTCTGGGAAGGAAGGACCTCTGGGTGCCGATGAGTGGGTCCAGAGCACTGAGGAGAAGTTGGTTGCTGCGAAAATTCCTGACGATACCCGTGTGGAGATAGCAAAGATGCAACTGACGGAGAATGCGAGGAACTGGTGGCGTATCGAGGAGAGGCGTCTTGAGAAGCCAGTGGAATGGAATACCTTCAGGTCTATGTTCAAGGATAAGTATTTCACCAAGTCTGCTAGGAGGGAGTTGCTGAGCAAGTTTATAGACCTGAAGCAGGAAAATATGACCGTCGAGGAGTATGAAGCCGAGTTTGAGATGCTGAGTCGTTTTGCCCCACACATGGTGAAGAAGGAGGAGAAGCGAGCTGATCGTTTTCGTCAGGGACTGCGTCCGAAGATTCAGGCTTCGATGTCTTCGGCGAGTTTCTCGACTATGAGGGAGGTGCTTGATGCTGCGAAGAATCATGAGCTCATAGCTCTTTTGCCTGACCCTCCAGCTGATAAGGGGAAGCGTCCTATGGAGCAGTACCGGCCACCTGCCAGGCCGGCGATGAGGCCAGTTCAGACAGTACCATTCAAGAGGCCTGGAGCACCAGTGCAGTAGCAGAGCAAGGGTCCGTGCCATTTCTGCGGCAAGCTTGGTCATGTTCAGACCAACTGTCGGAGGAAGCTGGGTCTGTGCCTACTTTGTGGAGATGCTTCGCATGCTGCGAAGGACTGTCCTAGGGCTCGCACTGCTGTTGTTGGAGCGCCAGCCCCGTTGCAGATGAGGGCACCTGCTCCGGTTCAGAGAGGGCCTGCAGTTCGTGGACCACCCTTGGTGCCACAGAGGCAGATGTACCAGCGAGCAGTGCAGCCTCCGCGGCCGGCTTATACTATGACTGCTGTGGAGACCGAGGAGCTGGATGGAGTGATTGTAGGTAACATCTTGACCTAGTCTTTTCTTTTCATAATTATATTGTATTGCTAGTCTTGTTGGTGTGTTTGTTTGTCTGATTGTTAGAGTAGTGCTTGACCTTGAACCCCTGTTTTCTTAGGCACCATTCTTGTGTTCTCTCACCCCGCTTTGGCTTTGTTTGACTCCGGTGCATCTATGTGCATCTTATCCCGGAGGTTTATAACAAAGCACTCCATTCCTACCCATATACTTCCTAAGTGTTGGGACATCGCTACTGGGAACGGAATAGTGACGGTGAATCTGGGATGCCGGTCAATTCCTTTAGTGGTTAGCGGACATGAGCTATATGCAAATTTCATCGTCCACGATCTACCACATTTCGATGTCGTCCTCGGCATCGATTGGTTGGGAGATTTCCACGCATCGATCGATTGTCATAGCAAGAGAGTGGTTTTCCGAATTCCAGGTCATCCGGAGTTCGAATTCCGAAGCCGAGACGAGTCGCTTGGGCCCATTAGATTTTGGGCCCAACCGGAGGTGCCGGTGATGGCAGCGTTGCAGATGGGGATGGAGATTGACCGACCAGCGGTTGTCAGAGACTTTGACGATGTCTTCCTGGAGGATATCTCGGGTCTGCCACCCGACAGAGCTTTGGAGTTCGGTATCGATCTGATACGGGGTGCGCAGCCGATATCGAAGGCGCCGTATCGGATGGCTCCTGCAGAACTTGAGGAGCTGCGGAAACAGTTGGATGAGTTGTTGCAGAAGGGATTCATCCACCCTAGTGTGTCACCATGGGGTGCACCTGTTTTGCTTGTGAATAAAAAGGATGGGTCCCGCAGGATGTGCGTGGACTATCGAGGATTGAATGCTGTCACCGTGAAGAATAAGTATCCGCTACCGCGCATCGATGATATCTTTGACCAGCTTGGGGGTTCGAGAGTCTTCTCAAAGTTGGATTTGAGGAGCGGATACCACCAGTTGAAAGTTAAGAAGGATGACGTCCCGAAAACAGCTTTCCGGACGAAGTACGGGCACTATGAGTTCGTGGTCATGCCGTTTGGCGTGACCAATGCGCCGGCTGTGTTCATGAATTTGATGAATTTAATATTCTACGACTTCCTGGATAAGTTTGTCGCTATTTTCATTGACGACATCCTTATTTACTCGAAGTCTGAGGAGGAGCACAGCTGTCATCTGAGGACCGTGCTGGAGACGCTGAGGCGACACAAATTGTATGCCAAGTATAGCAAGTGCGAATTCTGGCTAGACAGAGTCGCATTCCTGGGACACGTGGTGTCTGGTGATGGCATATCTGTGGATCCGGAGAAGGTCAGAGCAGTCAGGGATTGGCCGACCCCGCAGTCAGCATCCGACATCAGGAGTTTTCTTGGCCTAGCAGGCTATTATCGGCGGTTCATTAAAGATTTCTCGAGGGTTGCGGAGCCGATGACGAAGCTGACGAGGAAAGAGGAGGAGTTTCTTTGGTCTGATGCTTGTGAGGAGGCTTTCAGTATCTTGAAGGCAAGATTGACCACGGCACCAGTTTTGACGGTACCGGATCGGAGCGGAGGTTTTGAAGTTTATTGTGATGCCTCGGGGAAGGGCCTGGGATGCGTTTTGCATCAGCATGGCCACGTGGTCGCGTATGCTTCTCGTCAATTGAGGACTCATGAGAAGAATTACCCGACGCACGATCTGGAGTTGGCAGCAGTGATTTTCGCACTGAAGATTTGGAGGCATTTCTTGCTGGGTGAATGTGTGAAGATTTTTACAGATCATAAGAGCTTGAAGTACATATTCACGTAGAAGGAGCTCAACATGCGTCAGAGACGATGGTTGGAGCTCATGGCGGACTACGAGATAGATTTGCAGTATCATCCGGGGAAGGTGAACGTTGTGCCGGACGCTTTGAGTAGACTTCCCACGGCTATGGTGTATACTGCTGACTGGAGGATTCAGCAGGAGCTGAGGGAGATGGATTTGGAGGTTGTCCTACCTGGTGTGATTCATGCTTTCATGAATTTGCAGATTCAGTCCACGATCGTGGATCGGATCAAGGCAGCACAGGCAAGGGATCCGAAGTTGCAGAGGATCAGGAGGCAGGTTGAAGCTGGGCTGCGTGCGGAATTCGTGATTCATGAGGATGGTTCACTGCGGTACGGCAGCAGACTCTGTGTACCTGCAGGTGATGTTCGCGAGGAACTGTTGAGTGAGGCTCATAGCTCTCCTTATTCTATACATCCTGGTGGCACCAAGATGTATAAGGACCTCAGGTAGATTACTGGTGGATTGGCATGAAGAGGAGTGTGGCACGGAGCGTTGCCAAGTGTTTGATATGTCAGCAGGTGAAGGCTGAGCACCATCGTACTGCTGGGTTGCTGCAACCGCTTCCTATTCCGGAGTGGAAGTGGCAACATATTACGATGGATTTCGTGACTGGTTTACCTCGGACCCCGAAGCAGAACGACGCAGTCTGGGTGATCGTAGATCGGTTGACTAAGTCTGTGCATTTCATTCCTTTCCGAGTGGACCAGTCTACGGAAGCTTTGGCGAGGAAGTATCTAGAGGTAGAATTCCTTCTTTTACCACTTTTTGATTTTCCTCCTTGATTAGTTGTGACGTAGGCCATGTAAGTGCAGGAGATTGTACGCTTACACGGGGTCCCCGTGAGCATCGTGTCTGACAGAGATACGAGGTTCACGTCTCAGTTCTGGATAAGTCTGCAGGACCATTTGGGTACGAGTCTGAGTTTCAGCACGGCGTACCACCCGCAGACCGACGGCCAGTCCGAGAGGACCATTCAGATTCTGGAGGATATGCTGCGAGCTTGCACACTCGATTGGAAGGGATCTTGGGAGGATCATCTCCATTTGGTGGAGTTTTCTTATAACAACAGCTACCAGGCGAGCATTGGCATGGCGCCGTTTGCTGCCTTATATGGGAGGAAATGTCGATCGCCACTGAGCTGGGAAGACGTTGGAGATCGGGAGCTGTTGGGTCCAGAGATGATTGTTGAAGCTATGGATGTCGTGAGAGACATCAGGGAGAAGCTCAGAGTTGCGCAGGATCGCTTTAAGCATTGGGCGGATGCCAAGAGGAGACCTTTAGAGTTTCAACCTGGAGAACACGTTTTCCTGAAGATTTCTCCGAACCGCGGAGTTATTCGTTTCGGGAAGAAGGGGAAGCTGAGCCTGAGGTACATCGGACCTTTCGATGTGCTAGAGCGTGTGGGAGCAGTGGCCTACCGCCTTGCTCTACCACCATCCTTGGTGGGAGTTCACGACGTTTTCCACGTTTCTCAGTTACGTCGGTACGTCGGTGATCCGTCGCACACGGTGAATTTCTCGGAGATCACGGTCCGTCCGGACCTGACCTATGACCAGCAGCCGGTGCAGATTTTGGACCGTCGACAGAAGCAGTTGAGAAACAAGGTAGTCGACCTGGTGAGAGTGATGTGGCATCACGGATCGCCTGGAGAGTCCACATGGGAGAGAGAGGATGAGATGAGAGAGCGTTACCTGCACCTATTCTGAAAGAAATTCCGAGGGCGGAATTTTCTTAAGGTGGGTAGGATGTAACGGCTGGTTTTGTATGATAAATATTATTTATATCTATATTAACTTGTTCGTCTTCTTTCTTTACTTCTCCGCGCTCGCACCTTAGTGTAGGATCACTCTTGGAACTCATTAGGATCATCCCGAAGCTTCCCGCTTCACTTTGGCGACTTCCTGTGCAAGTTAGCCGGTTCACGTTGAGGAGCCGACCGACTAGATGTTCATCTAGTCGGTCAACAACTCCTCATGGACCGACTAGTTCTTGTCAGGCTTTTTCGCTTGAGTTACTGTTTGCGCTTAGTCGGTCTAAGTTCAACCGCTGACCGACTAGTTCTCGAACTAGTCGGTCAACACTTTTTCGCAGACCGACTAAGTACAGAGACCATTTTTCGCATCAGGTTACTGTTTACCTGTTAGTCGGTCAAAGAACGAAAACCGACCGACTAGTTGACGAACTAGTCGGTTAAGCATCCTTCTCTGACCGACTAATCTTCAAAATATCTTGTTGATCATTCTCACCCTTTAGTCGGTCTATGAACACTGGCCGACCGACTAGGTTGCAAACTAGTCGGTCGACGAGCCTTCACAGACCGACTAACTCTATAATTTTTTTCAACAACCCTGTTCACGGTTTGGGTTGTAGTCGGTCACAGTTATACGACCGACCGACTAGTTTCTAAACTAGTCGGTCGACCGCCCTTCTCTGACCGACTAGTTGACCCCGAAACCCTAATTTCTGTGCTAGCCGCCGTTTCGTTATCTTATTTAAACGGGGCTTTCTCTTTCATTTCTCCAGATTATTTCCAGTCTCCATCTTCCCCAATCATACTCCCCTACCTCCCACGTCCCCCCTTGCTCCTTCCTCCATCCTTGCGCCTTCCATCTCCCCCAAAAGCTCTTCCTCTTCTCTCTTTTTCCTTTTTATTTTGCCCTAGCATGGAGTTCTCGTCTCAGATCCAGTAGCAACTACGCCGAGAGACGCTGAAATCTTCACCACCACCGGCGATCAACATTCCTCGCTGCGCTACCCGCGGCCTAGGGATTTCCGGACGGCGCAAAGCTTCCATCTTTCCAGATTCGACGCCGGATCTTCGTGCAAACGTCAATTTCAGGTTAGTGCCCTAAATTCGTAGTAACCCACACCATAGGTGATCAAACCCTAATTAAAATCAGCAACCTAATCAAACTAAATTTATTTTCCGCTGATCTTTAAAACGTTGTACAAACCGTAGAAATCGACGAATGGACATTATGCATGTACACATAGGATAGATCGTAGATTAGGTTAATTATATTAAAAATGTGATTTTTAATTAAATAGGATAGACCCGATAATCTAGACACTACCCTAATAGGGATTAATGAATCTAGATCTGACACCGTCGCCGTGTCACGATTTTCAGACCTTTTACCCTCGACGAAACGATTGGACGAGGCGTACCAGGGAGACGACGCGCTCGCCATCGCAGGCAAGTGTATCACTTGCGTTCTTGGCCATGTTTAGGCCTTCATCTTGTTAGGAATGTCAATTTAGAAACTTGAGAATCGGACGTGAAATGATAGCGTCCGGGACGCCCTTGACGACTCGGATTTGACAACGAAATCTGAGTCCAACAACAATTTCTGACATCATAGGATTTGACATGCGTGTGCGTGAGTTGTGGACACCCTAGTATAACCCTCCCTGTTTTGTCGTGTCTTGTTCCTTTTCCGTCTGCACAGCCCGCTGGGCAATAGGGCACTCGCCAAGCCAGAGCGAGTGATCCCTTGGTTCACAGCCCGATGGGCAATTGGGCACCTGTCAAGCTAGAGCAGGTGATCCCATGTGCCGTTACACAGCTCAGGGAGCAATTGGGCAATTGTCAAGCTAGAGCAAGTGATCCCATGTCTTGTCACGATTCTTGGGGTTATAGGGTAGGGTTGAGCGTGCAAGCGGCAAGAGGGATTGATCCCCCTCGAACCGATCAGGCGTGAACCCTTTCGTGTCTTGTCTTGTCTTGTCGTGTCTGGCTTCCCGTGTTCTGTCTTGTCTTAACACCTGTAGGCTAGTCCCGTAGTCCATAGCATTCGCTGTGACTACCACTTGTCTTGTTTACTTGTCTGTTGTGTTTTCTTTCTGTTGTAAGAACCTCAGCATGTTAATCAACCAGTAAAATGTTGTAAGTAATTGGTACACTTGTAGTTTGGTCTAATCTTTTCTTGTAGACCTTACCTGACGTACAGTTCCTTCTTCTGGTGCTGTACGTCAGGGATTGAGCCAGAGTACATGGAGGAGACTGACTTACCGGCCGACGTGGAGCCAGAGAGCGTCGATCCCGAGTACGACCCTGAGGAGGATCAGAGCTAGAGGCTGTTGGTAGTAGTTTCCAGAGGCGACATTATTCTTGTTGGGTGCGTAGCACCTTTTATGTTTCTTGTTTAGGTTGGGTGCTTGCACCATTAGATTTACCTTTCTGCTGTTGTAGCCCTTCAGGCGTTGAGACTTGGTACTTTGATATGTTGGAATAAAATTTGTGATGTTCTTTCCTTCTTGTACTTTTATTGTTCTGTACTAACATACAGGGACCTGTACCTTCGTCTTGGTACCACACAGACGCTTATTGGGTCAGGGCTCCTCAGCTCTGGCCTAAGCGGGCCTCGTCACGCTCCGCCTCCGCTGTTTTGGGAAGCGGGGCGTGACATGTCCAACATTAAAGTTAAGTTCAACATCCAGAAAAGCCACCAGGCTAAAAGAAAGAGTCTAAAGGCCCAGAACAAGGCCAACAAAAGGGACAACATAACAAAGTATAGGTGCTGCGCACCGACAACTACAGCAGTCTAAAACAAAAGGGGAAAGCTCAACGAAGACACTAGGACTGGTCCCCAGTGTCCACGTACTCCTCGCCACACACAGGCTCAGGCTAGGCGTCCGCAAACACCTCGTCCTCAACAATGAACTCAGGCTCAGGATCTAACATGTGTCACCCAAAAGAGTAAAGGGGCACATGTCAGCAAGTCTAAAAGACTTGGGCAAGGAAACTGAAAGTAAGGTAAACTAACAACCTAGCAGTTATAATATGATGCATGACATGGCAAGTATAGTATGGAAGTGACAAGTAATGGGAAGCACAAGTAGCAAGTGGCAAGTAAGGCATGGATAACAAGTTTTACAAGTAAAACACGGACAAGTACAAGTCAAGTAGTTCACGTCAAGTGAACACGTCAAGTAAACATGTTAAGTAACAAGTTGTGCACAGAGATTCTGCCCGTTGGCTAGAGTGGCTGATCGGGCCAACTCCTAAGCTCAAGTGACCGTTTATCTCTACCCCTCCACGTGTATCGAGCCAGGGCATTACCCCGAACACGGAATGCTCGCTTCTGGATCACGAGCCAGGAAGTGTATTTAACACGTATGACATAGGGTTATGCCTGCAACGCAGGTGCCCAGCCGGAAACAAGTAGATCGGGCATTGGCTATCAACCAACTCACGTAGCCCGCTTCTGGAACACGAGCCAGGAAACACAAGTATGGTAGCGTGTGCTACGAATGCGACATTCAACATGGATATCATGGATGACAATTAATTTGCGTACCGTTAATTAAAATTAAACATGACATGGTAGTTATGCAACATGATAAATGACAGATCTAGCTTCGTTGTTAAGCTAGTTCCTAAAATTGCACCTAGGCGAGTATCATTTCGTCGCCTAGTCTCTTTTACGCCTACAACAAGCAAATGGCCTAAGACATGGCCCAAAACCCTAAGTGGCAAGTTTCACTTGCCTAGCACTGAGGATGACGATCAACGAGGCCGTCACACAAATGCTAACTACGGCGATGAGATCGCTGTCATGGCAAAACATCATTAGAACAACATCCAACCTAGTTTTATTAGGGTTTCACAAAAACACAATTGGGCTATGAGGATATTGAGAGATCGAGTTATTACCGAATCGTTAGCGGAAGAATGATGCCGAGCAAGCACGGCAACGGAAGGAACGATCCGGGGAACCTAGGGTTTAGATCTGGAATGGATGGAGAAAATCTGGAGAAATGGGGTTTTGGGGGATTTTGGGGGTTGGAGATGGCCTAGGGGGCATGGTGATTGGCCAAAATGGAGAGGGGGAGAGGCTCTTGATGAAGGAGGAGGGCTAGGGTTAGATAGATGATGATTTGGGGAAGAAGGAGGCTCAGGAGAAGTGAAAGAATGAAAAGAAAAACGTTTGGGGGGTTTAAATAGGAAGTGCTTGAGGCTGCCCAGAAATTAGGGTTTCGACACTGATTAGCCGGTCAAAGAGCAACCACTGACCGACTAGTTTGGGAACTAGTCAGTCGGTTGACCAACGCAGACCGACTAAGTCCAAACAGTAACTCATGTACAAAATAGGATTTAGATTTAGTCGGTCAAAGAACAACTACTGACTGACTAGTTTTTCATCTAGTCGGTCGATGAACGTTCTTAGACCGACTAAGAATGAATAGTACTTGGTATCAAAAATGATCATAGAGCTAGTCGGTTAAAGAACGATTGCTGACCGACTAGTTTGCAACCTAGTCGGTTGACAAATGTTCTTAGACCGACTAACGATAAACAGTAACTCCGGAGTAATTTACAAAGCCCACTAGTCGGTCCATGAAGGTTTGCCGACCGACTAAATCGTCATCTAGTCGGTCGGTTCCCCTTCTTGTACCAGCTAACGTGCACAAAAGTTCCGAAATGGAGCGCGAAGCTCCGGGATCGATTCTTAAGACTCCTAGGCTTGATCTAACAATAAGATATGACCAATATGAAGCCCGTCACAAATGACTTACTCCAAAATCGACGATTCTAAGGAAGAAGCTAGAAAATCACGACGAAACGATCGAAAGTGAAAGCTACGGAGACGAAAACCACGCATAAGGAGAAAATCCACCAAAACATATAATATAATATAGATAATCCAAATACATGAAAACCAGTAGTTACATCCTCCCCAACTTAAGAAAAATTCCGTCCTCGGAATTTCCCAACACTCACGTGTCCGGGAACAAAAGTGGGTAACGCTCTCGCATCTCATCCTCGTTCTCCCAAGTAGACTCTCCAGGTGAGCCGTGTCGCCACATCACCCTCAGAAGATTGACAACCTTGTTCCGAAGTGACTTCTGACGCCTGTCCAGAATCTGCACTGGCTGCTGGTCAAACGTCATATCAGGGCGAACGGTAATCTCCGAGAAATCCACAGCATGAGATGGATCGCTAATGTATCGATGAAGCTGCGACACATGGAAAACATTATGAACTCCTTCCAAAGATGGCGGCAAGGCTAAGAGGTAGGCTACCTCTCCAACCTTCTCCAGAATGTCAAACGGTCCAATGTATCGCGGGCTCAACTTCCCTCGCTTCCCAAAGCAAATCACACCACGATTCGGGGAAATCCTCAGAAACACATGGTCGCCCGGCTGAAACTCCAAAGGACGTCGTTTAGCATCCGCCCAATGCTTAAAACGGTCCTGAGCAATCCTCAACCTCTCCCGAATATTCCTGACAACATCCACGGCCTCCACAATCATCTCAGGTCCCAACAGCTCCCGATCACCAACGTCATCCCAACTCAATGGCGATCGACATTTCCTCCCATAAAGAGCGGCGAAAGGCGACATGCCAATACTCACCTGGAAGCTGTTGTTGTAAGAAAACTCTACCAGATGTAGATGGTCATCCCACGAACCTTTGAAATCCAACATGCACGCCCTCAGCATGTCCTCCAAGATCTGAATCGTCCTCTCGGACTGGCCATCCGTCTGCGGATGGTACGTCGTGCTGAAACTTAGACGCGTACCCAAACTCTTCTGCAAACTCTGCCAGAACTGAGATGTGAACCTCGTGTCTCTGTTCGACACGATACTCACAGGGACTCCGTGAAGTCACACGACCTCCTGCACGATTCACGTTACATCACTATCTAAACTAGGAAAAGGAAATAAAACGAAGAGCAAAAGAATTTACCTCCATATATCTCCTCGCTAGCGCCTCAGTGGACTGTCCCACTCGGAATGGAATAAAGTGCGCGGATTTGGTCAATCGGTCTACGATCACCCAAATCACGTCATTCTGCTTCGGACTCCGAGGTAGTCCAGTCACGAAATCCATAGTGATGTGTTGCAATTTCCACTCCGGAATCGGAAGCGGTTGTAGCAACCCTGCCGTACGCTGATGCTCCGCCTTCACTTGCTGGCAAACCAAGCACTTGGCTACACTCCGAGCCACACTCCTCTTCATGCCATGCCACCAATAGTTCAGACAAAGATCATTGTACATCTTGGTCCCACCAGGATGCATAGAATACGGCGGACTGTGTGCCTCCACCATCAACTCCTCTCTAATATCCCCAGCTGGCACACACAACCTGGCTCTAAACCTCAGCGAGCCATCCTCATGAATCAAAAATTCAGTCCACAGATCGGCTTCCACCTGCTCTCGAATCTTCACCAGCTTCGGATCCTCAGCCTGGCCAGCCTTGATCCGATCCACAATCGTCGACTGAATCTGCATACTCATCAACGAAGAAGCCTTCCCAGGAAGAACAATCTCTACACCAGACTCGCAAAAATCCTGCTGCAATCTCCACTGCGAGGTCAAAATCATCACCACTGGAAGCCTACTCAGTGCATCAGGAACCACATTCACCTTGCCAGGGTGATACTGCAAATCAATCTCATAATCCGCCATGAACTCCAACCATCGACGATGTCGCATATTGAGCTCCTTCTGAGTAAAAATATACTTCAAGCTTTTGTGATCGGTGAAAATCTTCACTTTCTCACTCAGCAAGAAGTGCCTCCAAATCTTAAGAGCAAACACAACAGCAGCCTACTCCAAATCATGTGTCGGGTAATTCTTCTCATGAGCCTTGCGCTGACGAGATGCATAAACCACTACATGTCCATGCTGATGCAAAACACAACCGAGACCCTTGCCAGAAGCATCGCAAAAGATCTCAAATCCACTGCTGCGATCAGGTACAACAATAATAGGGGCAGTCGTCAATCTCTCCCTCAGAACACCAAAAGCATTCTCACAATCACCCGACCAAACGAAAGGCACATCCTTCCGCGTCAATCTGGTCATCGGCTCAGCAATACGGGAAAGTCCTTAATGAAGCGCCGATAATAACCAGCAAGCCCAAGGAAACTCCGAATCTCAGACGCTGACCGCGGAACATGCCACTCTCTGATGGCCCTGATCTTCTCGGGATCCACTGAAATACCATCTCCAGTCACCACATGCCCGAGAAAAGCAACTTTGTCCAGCCAAAACTTGCACTTCGAAAACTTAGCATACAAACGATGCTTCCTCAAAATCTCCAACACTGTCCTCAAGTGCGAGGCATGCTCCTCCTCCGACTTTGAATAGATCAGAATGTCGTCAATAAAGATAATGACAAACTTATCCAAAAAGTCTTAGAAAATCAGATTCATCAGATTCATGAAAACTGCGGGTGCATTGGTTACACCGAAAGGCATAACCACAAACTCATAGTGTCTATACTTTGTCCTGAACGCTGTCTTCGGAACATCATCCTTCTTCACCTTCAACTGATGATAACCACTCCTCAGATCCAACTTCGAAAATACCCTCGAACCTCCAAGTTGATCAAAAATATCATCAATGCGAGGCAACATGTATTTATTCTTGATGGTCACCGCATTCAACTCCCGATAGTCCACGCACATGCGACGCGAACCATCCTTCTTCTTCACCAGCAGCACCGGTGCTCCCCACGGAGACACAATAGTGTTGACATAACCCTTCTGCAAAAGCTCATCCAGCTGCTTCCGCAACTCCTCCAGCTCAGCGGGCGCCATACGATACGGCGCCTTCGAAATCGGTTGCGCTCTCGGAACAAGATCAATAGAAAATTCTAAAGCTCGATCAGGTGGCAAACCAGACATCTCCTCGGGGAAGACGTCATCGTAATCACACACCACAGCTGACCTCTCCAGCTCCACCTGCATAGCCACAAACTCCACCGGCCTGGCCCGAAATCTGACAGGACCAAGCGAGCTGCTACCACGACTGAACTCAAATACTGGATGTCCGGGAATCTCGAACACCACCTTCTTCCTCCGACAGTCGATCGTAACATAGAAGCTCGCAAGCCAATCCATCCCAAGGACCGCATCGTAGTTGATGATGTCGTGGACAATGAAATCAGAGTAAAGCTCATGTCCACAGACCACTAACATGCAAGAATTGCAACCAAGATGCACCGAGACCACGCCATTCCCTGTAACGATATTTCAACTCTTGGAAAGAGGGGATGTCGACAAGGAATGCTTCTCCATGAAGCTCCGAGAAATAATGCACATCGATGCACCTGAGTCAAAGAGAACTCGTGCAGGAAATGTGCACACCAAAATCACACCTAACAAGCAATTTAACAATCAAACCGTAGTCTAGCAAACAATCATGTTCAAGCAAACAACACAATCTAACAATCAAAACTAGCTAGGAAAGTAACAGCTAGATTGAGGATTACCTGCGATAACCTCATCCACAGCCTCGCTCTCCACAGCAGTCATCAGAAAAGCCTGCCTCCTCGGTGGAAAAGCCTGCTGAAAAGCCTACCTCTGTGGAACAAGAGCTGCTCCACGTCCAGCAGGAACAGACGCTCTCTACTGCAATGGCTGTGCTGCAACAGGTGCCCTCCAAGGCTGCTTCGACCTCGGACAATCCTTCATGGTATGGGTAGGGTCTCCACAGACAACACTGTAACAACTTCTTTTCATATATCTGGATTTATTATACTATAATATATGTTTTGGTGGATTTTCTCCTCATGTGTGGTTTTCGTCTCCGTAGCTTTCATTTTCGATCGATTCGTCGTATTTTCTCGTTTCTTCCTTAGGATTGTTGATTTCGAAGTATGTCATTCGTGACGGACTTCATAACGGTCGTATCTTACTATTAGATCAAGCCTAGAAGTCTTAGGAATCGATCCCAGGGCCCCGCGCTCCGTATCGAAACTTTTTGTGCTCATTAGCCGGTATAAGAAGGGGCACCGACCGACTAGATGACGATCCAGTCGGTCGGCAATCCTTCTTGGACCGACTAGTTGGCTTTCTAAATTTATCAGGAGTTACTGTTTATCGTTAGTCGGTCTAAGAACGTTGGTTGACCGACTAGGTTGCAAACTAGTCGGTCGGTAATGCTTCTTTAACCGACTAACTCATCATCTAAATTTTAGTATCAATACTGTTCACTCTTAGTCGGTCTAAGAACGTTCATCGACCGACTAGATGCTAAACTAGTCGGTCAGTATTTGTTCATGGACCGACTAAATCTAAATCCTATTTTCGTTCAGAAGTTACTGTTTACACTTAGTCGGTCTGCGTTGGTCGACCGACCGACTAGTTGCCAAACTAGTCGGTCAGTGGTTGCTCTTTGACCGACTAACCTGTGTTAAAACCCTAATTTCTGGGCAGCCGCCAGCCCATCCTATTTAAACCCATCCCAAACGATTTCATCTTCCTCCACTCGACCCTAAACCCTAAAATCTCCCCCATTGAGCCCCCATCTTCCTCCAAGCCATATTCCTCCATTCCAAGCCCTAAATCCATCATCCAACCCATCCATTCACTCTATCTACCTCTCATCTTCCCCAAATCTCCATCAAATCCCCAAAATCCCCAAAATCCCCCCAAAACCCTAGTTCTCCAAATTTCTCCAATCTTTTCCAGATATGATCCTAGGGTTCTCCGGAGTGTTTCTTCCGCCTCCTCTCGGTAAGAAATCGATCCCTTGGTGTTTTTATAACCTATTTGTATTTTTATGAAACCCTAATAAAATTTCATGTTGTTTGTTGATTGTTCCCCCATAACAGCGATTTCCCCGTAGATTAGCATCCGTGTGACGAAGTGGTCGTCATCCCCGGTGCTAGGAAAGTGAAACTTGCCACTTAGGGTTTAGGCCATGTTTTAGGCCATTTGCTTGTTGTAGGCGTAAAAGAGGCTAGGCGACGAAATGATACTCGCCTAGGCGCAAATTTGGGGAACTAGCTTGACAACGAAGCTAGTTCCGACATATAGCATGTTGCACAATTACCATGTCATGTTTACTTTCCATTAACAGTACGCAAATTAATTGTCATGTCATTGCATTATTTAAGTGCTTCTGTGATTGCGTAGCTTCGCTACGAATGCTTGTGTTCCTGGCTCGTGTTCCAGAAGCGGGCCATGTGTTGGTTGATAGCCAATGCCCGAATTGCTTGTTTCCGGCTAGGTGCACCCCTACGCCAAATGTTTAAGAATGCGAGCTCATGTGCGGGGCAACCCCGGCTCACTTGCTGAGCTCATGTGCGGGGACCCTGGCTCCATTACGTGTGGGTATTGGGGGTAAGAGTTAAGCGGCCAATCAACTGGGAGTCTGCCCGATCAGCAACTGCAGTGGTAAGGCGTAAACTCTGGGTTTTGGGGTAGTTGTTAAGCGGCCAATCAGCGAATGTGAAACCATTCAGCTGTAAGGCGTAAACATCTACAAACAACGTGAATAGTGAATTGATTGAGATTGATAGTAGCTTGGCTACTCTTGTCTTGTCCCGATGATTGTTCTCTTGTACAAATTGTCTTGCCATGTCTTGATTGTGCACTCATGTTATTACTACCATGTCATGCATACTAAAACTGCTAGGTTGCTAGTTGCCTTACTTTCAGTTTCCTTGCCCAAGTCTTTTAGACTTGCTGACATGTGCCCCTTTACTCTTTTGGGTGACACATGTTAGATCCTGAGCCTGAGTACCTTGTTGAGGACGAGGTGTTTGCTAACGCCGAGCCCGAGCTTGTGTTTGACGGGGAGTACGTGGACACTGGGGACCAGTCCTAGTGTCTTCGTTGTGTTTTACTTTTGTTTAGACTGTTGTTTTGTTATCGGTGCGTAGCGCCTATACTTTGTTATGTCGTTGCTTTTGTTGGCCTTGTTCTGGGCCTTTAGAATCTTTCTTTTAGCCTGGTGGCTTTTCTGGATGTTGGACTTATTTTCATATTGGACAATTTATGAGATGTGAGATTTTATTCCAGTCTCTCCTTGTGTTATTATTGTTGTTCAGTTGTGGTTACAGGGACCTGCTTATGTTTTATTGACGCTTATCGGGTTTGGGGCTTCACAGCTCCACTCTCGTGCGGACCTTTTCACGTCTCGCCTCCATTTTAGGGAAGCGGGTCATGACAGGTTTTGTTGGTGGCCCATGTAGGTCCTTCTGTAACTGCGATTTTTGGAATAGCGATAATAATATTAGAATGTCCAATAAACTAAGTTCGACGTCCGAGTCGCAAGCTATGAGTCTAATCTGATTCGTTTTCTGTGTCATTAGATGGCAGGAAGGCGTTTCACCCGTGGTGGGGGCAGTGGTGCGCTCCCTCATGATGAGGAGCCTGAGCGGGAACCCACCAGCGGTGAGATGATACGGATGATGCTCCAGATGATGCAAGTGCAGCAGGGCGTGCTTCTGCAAGTCCAGAATGCTCCACTTGCTCGAGCTGCCCGGGCTCTTCCGGATGCCCCTCGCTCTGAGCCGGGAGCGAAGCAATTTCGGGAGCTGGGTCCCGCATATTTTGATCGGTCTGAGGGTCCTCTGGCTGCCGATGAGTGGATTCGGAACATCGAGGAAAATCTGAAGATGGCCAAGATCACCCTGGCTGGATGGGTTGATTTGGCGAAGAGGCAACTCAAGGATAATGCTCGGAATTGGTGGGATGCGGAAAAGAAGATGTTGGTGGAGCCGATAGCTTGGGCTACCTTCAAGGCCAGATTTGAGGGTGAGTTCTTCCCGAAAGCTGCCAGGGAAGAGATGCTGCAGCGTTTTATCGATTTAAAGCAAGGGAACTCGTCGGTGGACATGTATCACCAAGAGTTCATGAGGCTGAGTCGGTTTGCACCGAAGATGGTGCAGGACGCTGAGGAGAGAGCTCAGAGGTTCCTGCAGGGACTTGCTTCGGAGCTCCAGAGTTTTGTGACCTCTTCTGACCGGGAGTCTTATCAGAAGGTTCTGGTAGCAGCCAAGAGGCAGGAGCTGCTCGTGAACCAGAGGAGGGGGTCTGTTGTTGGTGCTGGGAAGAGGCCTGTGGAACAGGCGAGAGCTGTGGTTAGACCTGGATTCAGGCCTAATCAGTCTGCTCAGTTTAAGAGGCCAGGAGGGCCTATTCTGAAGACTTGCAATTTTTGCGGCAAGCCTGGCCACGTCAAGGATCAGTGTCGGAAGTTTTTGGGCCAGTGTCTGGTTTGTGGTGATGCTTCCCATGTCGCGAAGGATTGTCAGCATGCGAATCAGCTGCGAAGGGCACCTGTTGCAACACAGCCGTTGCAGCAGCGAGCGTCTGTTCCTGCTGGTCGTGGAGCAGCTCTTGTTCCACAGAGGCAGGCTTTTCAGCAGGCTGTTCCGCCGAGGAGGCAGGCTTTTCTGATGACCGCTGTGGAGAGCGAGGCTGTGGATGAGGTTATCGCAGGTAATCCTCAATCTAGCTGTTACTTTCCTAGCTGGTTTTGATTGTTAGATTGTGTTGTTTGCTTGAACATGATTGTTTGCTAGACTAGGGTTTGATTGTTAATTGATTGTTAGGTGTGGTTTTGGTTTGCACATTTCCTGCACGAGTCCTCTTTGACTCTGGTGCATCGATGTGCATTATTTCCCGGAGCTTCGTGGAGAGGCATTCCTTGTCGACATCCCCTCTTTCCAAGAGTTGGAACATCGTTACAGGGAATGGCGTGGTCTCGGTGCGTCGTGGTTGCAATTCTTGCTCGTTGGTGGTCTGTGGACATGAGCTTTTCGCTGATTTCATTGTCCACGACATCATCAACTATGATGTAGTTCTTGGGATGGATTGGCTTGCGAGCTTCTATGCTACGATCGACTGTCGGAGGAAGAAGGTGGTGTTCGAGATTCCCGGACATCCAGTATTTGAGTTCAGTCGTGGTAGCAGTTCGCTTGGTCCTATCAGATTTCGGGCCAGGCCGGTGGAGGCTGTGGCTATGCAGATGGAGCTGGAGTGGCCAGCTGTGGTGCGAGATTTTGGCGACGTCTTCCCCGAGGAGATGTTTGGTTTGCCACCTGATCGTGCTTTGGAATTTTCTATTGATCTTATTCCAGGTGCGCAGCCGATTTCGAAGGCGCCGTATCGTATGGCACCTGCAGAGTTGGAAGAGTTACGGAAGCAGTTGGATGAGCTTTTGCAGAAGGGTTATATTAATCCTAGCGTGTCTCCGTGGGGACCACCGGTGTTGCTGGTAAAGAAGAAGGATGGTTCGCGTCGCATGTGCGTGGACTATCGGGAGTAGAATGCGGTGACCATTAAGAACAAATACCCGTTGCCTCGCATCGATGATATTTTTGATCAGCTTGGAGGTTCGAGGGTGTTTTCTAAATTGGATTTGAGGAGTGGTTACCATCAGTTGAAGGTGAAGAAGGATGATGTTCCGAAGACATCGTTCAGGACGAAGTATGGACACTATGAGTTCGTGGTTATGCCTTTCGGCGTAACTAACGCGCCCGCAGTTTTCATGAATCTGATGAACTTGATTTTCTACGACTTTTTGGATAAGTTTGTCGTTATCTTCATTGACGACATTCTGATCTATTCGAAGTCGGAGGAAGAGCATGCCTCGCACTTAAGGACGGTGTTGGAGATTTTGAGGAAGCATCGTTTGTATGCTAAGTTTTCGAAGTGCTAGTTTTGGCTGGATAGAGTTGGTTTTCTCGGGCATGTGGTGACTGGAGATGGTATTTCAGTGGATCCTGAGAAGATTCGTGCCATCAGGGAGTGGCCTGTTCTGTCGTCTGCATCTGAGATTCGGAGTTTCCTTGGACTTGCTGGTTATTATCGGTGATTCATTAAGGACTTTTCTCCTATTGCTGAGCCGATGACCAGGTTGACGCGGAAGGATGTTGCTTTTGTTTGGTCGGGTGATTGTGAGAGTGCTTTTGGTATTCTGAAGGAGAGGTTGACGACTGCCCCTATTCTGGTTGTGCCTGATCGCAGCGATGGATTTGAGATCTTTTGCGATGCTTCTGGCAAGGGTCTCGGTTGTGTGTTGCATCAGCATGGGCATGTTGTGGCGTATGCGTCTCGTCAGCTTAAGGTTCATGAGAAGAATTACCCGACGCATGATTTGGAGTTGGCTGCCGTTGTGTTTGCTCTTAAGATTTGGAGGCACTTCTTGCTGAGTGAGAAAGTGAAGATTTTCACCGATCACAAAAGCATGAAGTATATTTTCACTCAGAAGGAGCTCAACATGCTACAGCGTCGATGGTTGGAGCTTATGGCAGATTATGAGATTGATTTACAGTTTCACCCTGGCAAGGTGAATGTGGTTCCGGATGCTTTGAGTAGGCTTCCAGCGGTGATGATTTTGACCTCGCAGTGGAGATTGCAGCAGGATTTTTGTGAGTCTGGTGTGGAGATTGTCCTTCCTGGGGAGGCTTCGTCGTTGATGTACATGCAGGTACAGTCGACGATCGTGGATCGGATTAAGGCTGGCCAGGCTAAGGATCCGAAGCTGGTGAAGATTCGGGAGCAGGTGGAAGCCGGTCTGCGGACTGACTTTTTGATTCATGAGGATGGCTCGCTAAGGTTCGGAGCCAGGTTGTGTGTGCCAGCTGGGGATATCAGAGAGGAGTTGATGGTGGAGGCACACAGTTCGCCATATTCTGTGCATCCTGGTGGCACCAAGATGTACCAGGATCTTCGTCTGAATTATTGGTGGCATGGTATGAAGAGGAGTGTGGCTCGAAGTGTGGCCAAGTGCTTGGTTTGCCAGCAAGTGAAGGCGGAGCATCAGCGTACGGCCGGGTTGCTACAACCGCTTCCGATTCCGGAGTGGAAATGGCAACACATCACTATGGATTTCGTGACTGGACTACCTCGGAGTTCGAAGCAGAATGACGCGATTTGGGTGATCGTAGATCGATTGACCAAATCTGCGCACTTTATTCCGTTCCGAGTGGGACAGTCCACTGAGGCGCTAGCGAGGAGATATATGGAGGTAAAATTCTTTTACTCTCCATTTTTATTTCCTTTTCCTAGTTTGGATAGTGATGTAACGTGAATCGTGCAGGAGGTCGTGCGACTTCATGGAGTCCCCGTGAGTATCGTGTCTGACAGAGACACGAGGTTCACATCTCAGTTCTGGCAGAGTTTGCAGAAGAGCTTGGGTACGCGTCTGAGTTTCAGCACGGCGTACCATCCGCAGACGGATGGCCAGTCCGAGAGGACGATTCAGATTTTGGAAGACATGCTGAGGGCGTGCATGTTGGATTTCAAGGGTTCGTGGGAGGACCATCTACATTTGGTGGAGTTCTCTTACAACAACAGCTTCCAGGTGAGTATTGGCATGGCGCCTTTCGCCGCTCTTTATGGGAGGAAATGTCGATCGCCATTGAGTTGGGATGACGTTGGTGATCGGGAGTTGTTGGGACCTGAGATGATCGTGGAGGCCGTGGATATCGTCAGGAATATTCGGTAGAGGTTGAGGATTGCTCTGGACCGTTTTAAGCATTGGGCGGATGCTAAACGTCGTCCTTTGGAGTTTCAACCGGGCGACCATGTGTTCTTGAAGATTTCCTCGAATCGAGGTGTGATTTGTTTTGGGAAGCGAGGGAAGTTGAGCCCGCGATACATTGGACCGTTTGACATTTTGGAGAGGGTTGGCGAGGTAGCTTATCGCTTGGCCTTGCCGCCATCTTTGGAAGGAGTTCACAATGTTTTCCATGTGTCGCAGCTTCGTCGATACATTAGCGATCCATCTCATGCTGTGGATTTTTCGGAGATTACTGTTCGCCCTGATTTGACGTATGACCAGCATCTAGTGCAGATTCTGGACAGGCGTTAGAAATCGCTTCGGAACAAGATTGTCAATCTTGTGAGGGTGATGTGGCGACACGGCTCACCTGGAGAGTCTACTTGGGAGAATGAGGATGAGATGCGAGAGCGTTTCCCACTTTTGTTTCCGGACTCGTGAGTATTTGGAAATTCCGAGGACGGAATTTTTCTTAAGTTGGGGAGGATGTAACGACTGCTTTTCATGTATCTGGATTTATTATAATATAATATATGCTTTGGTGGATTTTCTCCTCATGTGTGGTTTTCGTCTCCGTAGCTTTCATTTTCGATCGATTCGTCGTATTTTCTCGTTTCTTCCTTAGGATTGTTGATTTCGAAGTATGTCATTCGTGACGGACTTCATAACGGTCGTATCTTACTATTAGATCAAGCCTAGAAGTCTTAGGAATCGATCCCGGGGCCCCGCGCTCCGTATCGGAACTTTTTGTGCTCATTAGCCGGTATAAGAAGGGGCACCGACCGACTAGATGACGATCCAGTCGGTCGGCAATCCTTCTTGGACCGACTAGTTGGCTTTCTAAATTTCTCTGGAGTTACTGTTTATCGTTAGTCGGTCTAAGAACGTTGGTTGACCGACTAGGTTGCAAACTAGTCGGTCGGCAATGCTTCTTTAACCGACTAACTCATCATCTAAATTTTAGTATCAATACTGTTCACTCTTAGTCGGTCTAAGAACGTTCATCGACCGACTAGATGCTAAACTAGTCGGTCAGTATTTGTTCATGGACCGACTAAATCTAAATCCTATTTTCGTTCAGAAGTTACTGTTTACACTTAGTCGGTCTGCGTTGGTCGACCGACCGACTAGTTGCCAAACTAGTCGGTCAGTGGTTGCTCTTTGACCGACTAACCTGTGTTAAAACCCTAATTTCTGGGCAGCCGCCAGCCCATCCTATTTAAACCCATCCCAAATGATTTCATCTTCCTCCACTCGACCCTAAACCCTAAAATCTCCCCCATTGAGCCCCCATCTTCCTCCAAGCCCTATTCCTCCATTACAAGCCCTAAATCCATCATCCAAACCATCCATTCACTCTATCTACCTCTCATCTTCCCCAAATCTCCATCAAATCCCCAAAATCCCCAAAATCCCCCAAAAACCCTAGTTCTCCAAATTTCTCCAATCTTTTCCAGATCTGATCCTAGGGTTCTCCGGAGTGTTTCTTCCGCCTCCTCTCGGTAAGAAATCGATCCCTTGGTGTTTTTATAACCTATTTGTATTTTTATGAAACCCTAATAAAATTTCATTTTGTTTGTTGATTGTTCCCCCATAACAGCGATTTCCCCGTAGATTAGCATCCGTGTGACGAAGTGGTCGTCATCCCCGGTGCTAGGAAAGTGAAACTTGCCACTTAGGGTTTAGGCCATGTTTTAGGCCATTTTCTTGTTATAGGCGTAAAAGAGGCTAGGCGACGAAATGATACTCGCCTAGGCGTAAATTTTGGGAACTAGCTTGACAACGAAGCTAGTTCTGACATATAGCATGTTGCACAATTACCATGTCATGTTTACTTTCCATTAACGGTACGCGAATTAATTGTCATGTCATTGCATTCTTTAAGTGCTTCTGTGATTGCGTAGCTTTGCTACGAATGCTTGTGTTCCTGGCTCGTGTTCCAGAAGCGGGCCATGTGTTGGTTGATAGCCAATGCCCGAATTGCTTGTTTCCGGCTAGGTGCACCCCTACGCCAAATGTTTAAGAATGCGAGCTCATGTGCGGGGCAACCCCGGC
Organism: Scilla litardierei; assembly: GCA_030789695.1. Lineage (NCBI taxonomy): Eukaryota > Viridiplantae > Streptophyta > Magnoliopsida > Asparagales > Asparagaceae > Scilla > Scilla litardierei. Next base: position 74,670,433 of record CM061135.1, read on the forward strand.
TCACTTGCTGAGCTCATGTGCGGGGACCCTGGCTCCATTACGTGTGGGTATTGGGGGTAAGAGTTAAGCGGCCAATCAACTGGGAGTCTGCCCGATCAGCAACTGCAGTGGTAAGGCGTAAACTCTGGGTTTTGGGGTAGTTGTTAAGTGGCCAATCAGCGAATGTGAAACCATTCAGCTGTAAGGCGTAAACATCTACAAACAACGTGAATAGTGAATTGATTGAGATTGATAGTAGCTTGGCTACTCTTGTCTTGTCCCGATGATTGTTCTCTTGTACAAATTGTCTTGCCATGTCTTGATTGTGCACTCATGTTATAACTGCTATGTCATGCATACTAAAACTGCTAGGTTGCTAGTTGCCTTACTTTCAGTTTCCTTGCCCAAGTCTTTTAGACTTGCTGACATGTGCCCCTTTACTCTTTTGGGTGACGCATGTTAGATCCTGAGCCTGAGTACCTTGTTGAGGACGAGGTGTTTGCTGACGCCGAGCCCGAGCTTGTGTTTGACGGGGAGTACGTGGACACTTGGGACCAGTCCTAGTGTCTTCGTTGTGTTTTACTTTTGTTTAGACAGTTGTTTTGTTATCGGTGCGTAGCACCTATACTTTGTTATGTCGTTGCTTTTGTTGGCCTTGTTCTGGGCCTTTAGACTCTTTCTTTTAGCCTGGTGGCTTTTCTGGATGTTGGTCTTATTTTCATGTTGGACAATTTATGAGATGTGAGATTTTATTCCAGTCTCTCCTTGTGTTATTATTATTGTTCCGTTGTGGTTACAGGGACCTGCTTATGTTTTATTGACGCTTATCGGGTTTGGGGCTTCACAGCTCCACTCTCGTGCGGACCTTTTCACGTCTCGCCTCCATTTTAGGGAAGCGGGTCGTGACAAACACACTGGCCCAGGAATCTCATACACTGATCCTTGACATGCCTGATCCTGCCGTAGAAATGGCAAATCTTCTGAATAGGCCCTCCTGGCCTCTTGAACTGAGCTGGCTGATTATGCTTGAAACCAGGCCTAACCACCGCTCTGGCCTGCTCCATAGGCCTCTTCCCAGCACCAAAAACATGTCCTCTCCTCTGACTTAGGTTTAGCTCATGCCTCCTCGCAGCGACCAAAACCTTCTGATAAGAGTCCAGATCAGAGGAAGACACAAAACTCTGGAGCTCCAAAGCAAGTCCCTGCTGGAACCTCTGAGCCCTCTCATCAGCATCCTGCACCATCTTCGATGCGAACCGACTCAGCCTAGTGAACTCTTGGTGGTACAAGTCCACCGTCAAGCTTCCTTGCTTCAGATCAATAAAGCGATGCAGCATCTCCTTCCTAGCAGCCATCAGAAAGAACTCATCATCAAACCTGTACTTAAAGGTAGCCCAAGCTATCGGCTCCACCAGCATCTTCTCTTCAGCATCCCACCAATTCCGGGCATTATCCTTGAGTTGCCTCTTCGCCAAATCAACCCATCCAGCCGGTGTGATCTTGGCCATCTTCAAGTTATCCTCAATACTCCGAATCCACTCATCGGCAGCTAGAGGATCCTCAGACCCATCAAAATATGCGGGACCCAGCTCCTGAAATTGCTTTGCTCCCGGCTCGGAGCGAGGGGCATCCTGGATTGCCCGACCAGCTCGAACAACTGGAGCATTCTGGACTTGCAGGAGCACGCCCTGCTGCACCTGCATCTTCTGAAGCATCATCTGCATCATCTCTTTATTGGTGGGTTCCCGCTCAGGCTCCTCATCATGAGGGGACGCACCACTACCTCCACCACGGGTGAATCGCCTTCCTGCCATCTAATGACACAGAAAACGAAGCAGATTAGATTCATACCTTATGACTCAGACGTCGAACTTAGTTTATTGGAAATTCTAATATTATTATCGTCATTCCGATAATCGCAGTTACAGAAGGACCTGCATGGGCCACCAACAAAACCTGTCACGCCCCGCTTCCCTAAAATGGAGGCGAGACGTGAAAAGATCCGCACAAGAGTGGAGCTATGAAGCCCCAAACCCGATAAGCGTCAATAAAACATAAGCAGGTCCCTGTAACCACAAACAGAACAACAATAATAACACAAGGAGAGACAGAAATAAAATCTCAAATATCAGAAATTGTCCAACATTAAAGTTAAGTTCAACATCCAGAAAAGCCACCAGGCTAAAAGAAAGAGTCTAAAGGCCCAGAACAAGGCCAACAAAAGGGAAAACATAACAAAGTATAGGTGCTGCGCACCGACAACTACAGCAGTCTAAAACAAAAGGGGAAAGCTTAGCGAAGACACTAGGACTGGTCCCCAGTGTCCACGTATTCCTCGCCACACACAGGCTCAGGCTCGACGTCCGCAAACACCTCGTTCTCAACAATGAACTCAGGCTCAGGATCTAACATGTGTCACCCAAAAGAGTAAAGGGGCACATGTCAGCAAGTCTAAAAGACTTGGGCAAGGAAACTGAAAGCAAGGTAAACTAACAACCTAGCAGTTATAGTATGATGAATAACATGGCAAGTATAGTATGGAAGTGACAAGTAATGGGAAGCACAAGTAGCAAGTGGCAAGTAAGGCATGGATAACAAGTTTTACAAGTAAAACACGGACAAGTACAAGTCAAGTAGTTCACGTCAAGTGAACACGTCAAGTAAACATGTCAAGTAACAAGTTGTGCACAGAGATTCCGCCTGTTGGCTAGAGTGGCTGATCGGGCCAACTCCTAAGCTCAAGTGACCGTTTATCTCTACCCCTCCACGTGTATCGAGCCAGGGCATTACCCCGAACACGGAATGCTCGCTTCTGGATCATGAGCCAGGAAGTGTATTTAACACGTATGGCGTAGGGTTATGCCTGCAACGCAAGTGCCTAGCCGAAAACAAGTAGATCGGGCATTGGCTATCAACCAACTCACGTAGCCCGCTTCTGGAACACGAGCCAGGAAACACAAGTATGGTAGTGTGTGCTACGAATGCGACATTCAACATGGATACCATGGATGACAATTAATTCACGTACCGTTAATTAAAATTAAACATGACTTGGTAGTTATGCAACATGATAAATGACGGATCTAGCTTCGTTGTCAAGCTAGTTCCTAAAATTGCGCCTAGGCGAGTATCATTTCATCGCCTAGTCTCTTTTACGCCTACAACAAGAAAATGGCCTAAGACATGGCCCAAAACCCTAAGTGGCAAGTTTAACTTGCCTAGCACCGAGGATGATGATCAACGAGGCCGTCACACAAATGCTAACTACGGCGATGAGATCGCTGTCATGGCAAAACAACATTAGAACAACATCCAACCTAGTTTTATTAGGGTTTCACAAAAACACAAGTGGGCTATGAGGATATTGAGAGATCGAGTTATTACCAAATCGTTAGCGGAAGAATGATGCCGAGCAAGCACGGCAACGGAAGAAACGATCCGGGGAACCTAGGGTTCAGATCTGGAATGGATGGGGAAAATCTAGAGAAATGGGTTTTTAGGGGATTTTGGGGGTTTGAGATGGCCTAGGGCATGGTGATTGGCCAAAATGGAGAGGGGAAGAGGCTCTTGATGAAGGAGGAGGGCTAGAGTTAGATAGATGATGATTTGGGGAAGAAGGAGGCTCAGGAGAAGTGAAAGAATGAAAAGAAAAATGTTTGGGGGGTTTAAATAGGAAGTGCTGGTGGCTGCCCAGAAATTAGGGTTTCGACACTGATTAGTCGGTCAAAGAGCAACCACTGACCGACTAGTTTGGGAACTAGTCGGTCGGTTGACCAACGCAGACCGACTAAGTCCAAACAGTAACTAATGTACAAAATATGATTTAGATTTAGTCGGTCAAAGAACAACTACTGACCGACTAGTTTGTCATCTAGTCAGTCGATGAACGTTCTTAGACCGACTAAGAATGAATAGTACTTGGTATCAAAAAATGATCATAGAGCTGGTCGGTTAAAGAACGATTGCTGACCGACTAGTTTGCAACCTAGTCGGTCGACAAATGTTCTTAGACCGACTAACGATAAACAGTAACTCCTAAGTAATTTACAAAGCCCACTAGTCGGTCCATGAAGGTTTACCGACCGACTAAATCGTCATCTAGTTGGTAGGTTCCCCTTCTTGTACCGGCTAACATGCACAAAAGTTCCGAAATGGAGCGCGAAGCTCCGGGATCGATTCTTAAGACTCCTAGGCTTGATCTAACAATAAGATATGACCGATATGAAGCCCTTCACGAATGACTTACTTCGAAATCGACGATTCTAAGGAAGAAGCTAGAAAATCACGATGAAACGATCGAAAGTGAAAGCTACGGAGACGAAAACCATGCATAAGGAGAAAATCGACCAAAACATATAATATAATATAGATAATCCAAATACATGAAAACCAGTCGTTATAGAACAACTCGTCAGAAAGGCCGGGTTGGGGTCCAGCCCTTAGCCTCTTCGATGCCTAAGTCAGTAATATGACTTAAAGCGGGGGCCAGGCACGCGGGTCGGACTAAAGGTGAGTCGACCGCACGTGACGAGCTATGAGTGGAAGAACAAAGATATGGACGACCTTTGCTCTTGTACGTGAGTAATGAGGATTGAGAGTAAATTTGCCAACATCCTCATCGTTGGAAGCGAAGGGGTTTTTATACCTGACGGGAGACGGTTAGGTAGGGCTGACCTGGCATGCTGACTTGGTGTGCTGAGTTGGCCCTGCTGTCAGTGAAAGCTTCGGATGAGGATGTCAGGAATGGGAGTGTCAGCCATTCTTTTGTCAGACGGAACAGCGGCTGGGGGCGCTTTTGTCAGGGTGTCGGGCCAAAAGCATTAAGTGTCAGGGGCGCAGTGGCCAGGGGGGTGGTCGGGAGGCATAAGTGTCAGTTATGTCATTGTACTAGGTTATTTGTTGTGTCCGATGAGCCAAGGATCCGGCGGAGCGCCTCCCAGTGGTAGGGCCCCTGACGAGCCTCTAGGCTGGCCTGGGCATTGGACGTGCGACCCTGCCGCACATTCTTGGGTGGTGATCCTGGATCGTCGGGGGAGGATGGGTACGCCTTTGTCAACATCCGAGGTTGTGCTGTCCGGGCATGCATTGTGCGTGCGTGGTTCCTGGCGGATCGAGGGAGAGCGGGCAAGCGCCTCTGTCGGTGGACGAGGTGAGGTGCGCCCATCCCCCTGTCGTGTCGGGCTTTCGGATCGACTGGTGCCCTGTGAGCCTCTAAAGTTCGGGCGAGCAGTGCCCCATCATTGGGCCAGCCACCTGTTCAGGAGGGGTGAGCCAACGGGGCACTTCGTTGGTTTAGAGAGGAAGGTCGGATTAACCCGATCTTCTAGTCGTAACAATTGCCCCCGGCATTCGAGTTCGGGACGGGAGCCCGCTTCGGCTCGGATGACGTAATGCTACTTCACTTTGAGGTGATGGTTTGGATTTTGGTCCGTGCTCAGGAAAGGCGGCACAGGTCTGGGACTTCCCGTCGAGTTGGTCATTATTGCGATTTGAAAGTGCCTGGGAAAATCGAAGCGCCTCCGCCCGTGGTCACGCGATGCGTGGTTGTAGGTGACTTTCACGCCCGTCGAAGCATCAAAGATGCTCCGATGGGTGACCCATGGTGGCACATCGACATTTGTGATGGCCTGTTGACCTCCATAAGTATGGGGAGGAGATCGACAGAAGGTTTCATCCGGATTCAACTCTTCTTCATACCTTCCGGTTTTTGCCGGTTGTTCGCCGACATTGTCGTCGTTGCTCTCGTCAGGGGTCCATTTCTGGTCGTCTTCTCAGCTCGTCCGCTTGCTAGATAATTCTGGTGTCCTTTAAGCGATGGCATCCCATTCTGATTCTGGAACGGGTAGCAGCGCGGTGACAGAGGAGTCACTGTCCGAGGAGAGGTGGTGAGGGGGAGCGAAGGCCTCAGCGGAGGAGAGTGTGGCGCCCTGTCATACCGAGGGCGATAGTAGCTGTCAGGTGCAGACCGGACAGGATCAACATTAGGGAGACTCGGGAGCGGTTTGTGCATCCGCCCTACGAGGCACAGGTGCCGGAACCTGGGGAAAGGGTGTGTTCGACTAGGGATAATGAAATTGGGGTCTGCATCCGATCTTTTGAGTTAGGACTTCGATTCCCGATCCACCCTTACCTCCTACGCCTGATGAACTTCCTAGAGGTGCTGATCTTCACCTTGGCACCCCGCTCCTGGGGCTTGCTGGTGGGGTTTGCTGTGTAATGTTTTTCCAACTCATTGGGTTCATCACTGGTTTTGTTCCAGCACTTCTTCGTAGGTCGGAGGAGGGGGGTGTACCATTGCATCTGTGCCGGCCGACGCGATGCTGATTTGGAATTGGGGGGTCGTTGAACCCTCTGGTGAACGAGGGGGTGGAGCTAACCAAGGAGGACCTGGTGAGGGTGCAGGTCTTGGCGGGGCTGCCCCAAGTGCACCGTCGGTTGGAGAACTTGATGCGGGTCGGTTAGCTTGCCCAGGATTGCTGGTCCCAATGTATTTCGAGCTGGGTGTGTCTTTATCTATCGTTACCATGAGGAGCATGTCGTCCCAATGGGAGATTTCTTCTTTTTGCACGGTCGGTCAATGTAATGTTGTATTCCCGGTGTTCTTCGTGAATAGCCTCACTATTTGAAATAAACAGGTTGGATTGATCTTGCCTTTGTTTTGTCTTCTCCTTATAGAGTGTGTGGACCACTTTCTTTCTTGCGAGGGTATAATTGCCCCCAACATTCCACTGTCCAAGAACGCTAGGTTAGGGGGAGGGGGATGTTGACACAGTGTGTTGATGGCACACGCGTGAGCTCTAGGCAGACCGGAGGACCACTGGTTCGGCTCGAGGTGAGGCATTCCGCCCTATCAGGCCCTGTAAGGTTGGGGGGTCGTTGTCGCAGTCCGATCCCGAGCAGGTGATGCCCAATGACCCTGGCCGTCATGAGGACGGCGGGGTTTTGGTTGGACCTTTGCATGGGTAGGGGCTATTAATAGTGTGGTCGACCCCTCGGTTACCGCTCCGAGTGACGGAGCTTCAGGCGGCAGTGGCCCGAAGGGATATGTCTTGTCTTGCCCTTCTCCACCCTTTTTTGTTTAAAGGGAATGGTGGGTTCGATCCGAGGGAGGTCTCGTTTCATTACGTTGGCCCCGCTACTATCGTAAGGTTCGGATTACATATATGTTATTTCTGTTGGTTTCGCCATCTTTTGCTTGGCGAAGCTCCGAGTTATACCTGTGGGGGGGAGTGCGCAGTTCGGCCGCTCTTCTCCCCGCCTTGACGGGTGGCCCAGTTTCATGAGCTCGCCTCGCAATTTGACGGGGGTGATACCCAAGTTAGAGCATGCTCGGATAGGGGTTAGGGATTTTCTTGGAAATCATATATCTACTCAAATTTACAAGAATTCAACCTTAGTTTTTACATGAGGTCCTGGCAAGGTCTTCGGTAGTTAGGTGAGTATGACCCAATCCGTTGGCGGGCTGGGTGGTTGTTTCATCCCGTTGTAAACTGCATCTGGATGGGCGGATTTTTCTCTATAGGGCGGGCCTCTTTTTCTTCCGTTCATGTTGCGATCCTCTGCACGTCCCCCATGCTGAAGAGTTGCAATGTCTCCTCGGCTGCTTGGATTCACCAGGGAAGTTGTCTTACTGTTGTCCTCCATCAGACCCTCTTACAGAGTTTTCTCCGAAGGAGGTAGGAGGACAGGGTGTCGGAGGTGGAGAACGAGGCAGCGGAGGTGGCGTTGTCTCCCCGTGAGGGTCTTCAGCGGCCCGGCCTCGGTAGGAAGATAGAGACAAGGGTGAGTGAATCCCTACCGACAGGGCGGCCCTCCTTCCCCTCTATTGCTTTGTCATACCTCGCCTTCACCGTGCTGACCGGTTGCAAGGCCTATCTGGGGGGGTCAGTACATCAAAGGGAAACCCAGGAAGGGGAGGCGGACGAGGTGGAGGTGGATGCGTCGCCTCCCTGGGGGGTTCTTTGACGGGCCAGCCTTGCGAGGAAGGTCGAGGGCGAGCAGGTGGGTCGTTAGGACACGTGTCGGTGGAGGTCTACGAGCCCGGGGGGCTTTTTTCTTTACCGTCGGCCGGGATCGGTGGGGAACGGATGCCAACCTTCCACTGTTTCGTCTGGTTCAGAGCAGACGGAGGGGTGAAAGGTGGGGTTCCCCTTGTGTAAGTGGAATAGCCCATCGGCGATCCGTTTGTAAGAGGAATAGCCCATCGGCATGACGGGCCGTTGGGAGGCGGGCCCGCGGAGGCTGGTATACCCAGGTGGAGACTGGAGTGTCCAAAGGGATGATCTGGCAAGGCTGCCCCATCCCTCGGGTTCTCATCCTTGAGCGTTAGTGCGCATAGGGTTCCGGGAGGGGGGAACGGTCCACCATTGGAGCTCCAGTTCCCGTACCTTAAGGTGTCTAAGGGAACTTAAGGTCACATAGGTGGGCCATTCCCTGGGTAAGAGGAGTAGTCCGTCAGCGGCCGTCGTATTGGCGCGATCGCCTATCGGCGTGTGATCAACCGATGGCCGAGTGCCTTATGTTCGGGCTTGGTGTTTTGGGGCCTTTCATACTTGGTGGAGGGGATTGAGATCGGTCTTCATATTTTCTTCTTCTTTTTCTTTCTTTCATTCGGGAGGGTGAGGGGGGTATTTATAGGGGGATTTTGTAGACGGTTCCCCCTAGTTAATGCGATGAGCTGGCATTATTAATAGGCTCCTCAAAATCACGCCCTTTGGAAACCGCTTTTTCCAGGTGGTGCCTGGCGCGATTCGTCATCCCTAGTCTCTCGGGGGGCGAGTCGTCATTAATGGCGCATTTTTCGAACGTCCTCTCACTTCGATGAGTCGCATTGGGGGCCTGCTTTATCGGGACCCGGCGTTTACCTAGCAGGCATTGTTCAGCGGTCCTCGATCTGCGTAAGGTCTGTCTATGTTTGTGTGCCCTTGTCCTTGGCCCGAGATTTCGAGGGCCATGGGTCTGCTTGGGGGTGGTGAGCGAGTGGATCTTTCATTCTGCGCCCCTCCTGGGTTCGGGTGGTCGGAGTTCGTCAGACCTGCTCCGGGCATCCGTCCGGCCCTTGAGTGATCGGATCGCGTAGCTCGGCCTGTGCCCTTCTCTGGTTTGGGTGGCGAGGGTTGGCCCTGCCCCAGAGGTCTTGAGGGGGGAGCGAGTGCGTAGCTCGGCCCGTGCCCTTCTCTAGTTTGGGTGGCGAGGGTTGGCCCTGCACCAGAGGTCTTAAGGGGGGAGCGAGCACATAGCTCGATCCGTGCCCTTCTCTAGTTTGGGTGGCGAGGGTTGGCCCTGCCCCAGAGGTCTTGAGGGGGGAGCGAGCGCATAGCTCGACACGTGCCCTTCTCTGGTTTGGGTGGCGAGGGTTGGCCCAGCCACATAGGTCTTAGGGGGGAGCGAGTGCGTAGCTCGGCCCGTGCCCTTCTCTGGTATGGGTGGCGAGGGTTGGCCCTGCCCCAGAGGTCTTGAGGGGGGGAGCGAGCGCGTAGCTCGGCCAGTGCCCTTCTCTGGTATGGGTGGTGAGGGTTGGCCCTGCCCCAGAGGTCTTGAGGGGGGAGTGAGCATGTAGCTCGGCCCGTGCCCTTCTCTGGTTTGGGTGGTGAGGGTTGGCCCTGCCCTAGAGGTCTTGAGGAGGGGGCGAGCGCGTAGCTCGGCCTATGCCCCTCTCCGGTTTGGGTGGCGCGGATTGGTGCTGCCCCGGAGTCTTTGAGATGGCGGGTATTGGGCCGTCGCCTCCCTGCGCCTCTATAGTCGGACGGGTATTGGGCCGTCACCTACCCCGCATATGGTGCTCCGGTTTAGGTGGCGAAGCTTCGTAAGCTTGCCGCAGAGGTCTTCGCTGGTGGGGGGAGCGAGCGCGTAGCTTGGCCCGTGCCCCTGTCTGGTTTGGTTCGCGAGGATTGGTCCTGCCTCGGAGCCTTTGAGAGGGCGAGTATTGGGCCGTCGCCTTCCTGCAGCCTCTATAGTCGGACGGGTAGTGGGCCGTCGCCTACCCCACATATAGCGCTCCGGTTTGGGTGGCAAAGCTCGGTAAGATTGTCCCGGAGGTCTTCGCTGGTGGGGGGAGCGAGCGTGTAGCTTGGCCCGTGCCCCTCTCTGATTTGGATGGCGAAGATTGGTCATACCCTGGAGTCTTTGAGAGGGCGGGTATTGGGCCGTTGCCTCCTCGCAGCCTCTATAGTCGGACGGGTATTGCGCCGTCACCTACCCCACATATGGCACTCCGGTTTGGGTGGCGAAGCTCCGTAAGCTTGCCCCAGAGGTCTTCGCTGGTAGGGGGAGTGAGCGCGTAGCTCTGCCCATGCCCCTCTCTGGTTTGGGTGGCGAGGATTGGTCCTGCCCCGGAGTCTTTGAGAGGGCGGGTATTGGGCCGTCGCCTTCCCGCAGCCTCTATAGTCAGACGGGTATTGGGCCGTCGCCTACCCCGCATATGGTGCTCCGGTTTGGGTGGCGAAGTTCCGTAAACTTGCCCCGGAGGTCTTCGCTGTTGGGGGGAGCGAGCGCGTAGCTTGGTCCGTGCCCCTCTCCGGTTTGGGTGGCGAGGATTGGTCCTACCCCGGAGTCTTTGAGAGGGCGAGTATTGGGCCGTCACCTCCCCGCAGCCTCTATAGTCGAACGGATATTGGGCCGTCGCCTACCCCGCATATGGTGCTCCAATTTGGGTGGCGAAGCTCCATAAGCTTGCCCCGGAGGTCTTCGCTGGTGTGGGGGGAGCGAGCACGTAGCTCGGCCCGTGCCGCTATTCGGTTTGGGTGTCGAGGATTGGTCCTGTTCCGGAGTCTTTGAGAGGGTGGGTATTGGACCGTCGCCTCCCCGCAGCCTCTATAGTCAGACAGGTATTGGGCCGTCACCTACCCCGCATATGGCACTCCGGTTTGGGTGGCGAAGCTCTGTAAGCTTGCCCCAGAGGTCTTCACTGGTGAGGGGGAGCAAGCGCATAGATCAGCCCGTGCCCCTCTCTAGTTTGGATGGCGAGGATTGGTCCTACCCCGCAGCCTCTATAGTCAGACGGGTATTGGGCAGTCGCCTCCCCGCAGCCTCTATAGTCGGACGGGTATTCGACAGTCGCCTACCCCGTATATGGCGCTCCGGTTTGGTTGGCGAAGCTCCGTAAGCTTGCCCCAGAGGTCTTCGCTGGTGGGGGGGAGCGAGCGCGTAGCTCGGCCCGTGCTCCTCTCCGGTTTGGGTGTCGAGGATTGGTCCTGCCCGGAGTCTTTGAGTGGGGGGTATTAGGCCGTCGCCTCCCCGCAGCCTCTATAGTCAGACGGGTATTGGGTCGTCGCCTACCCCGCCTATGGCGCTCCGATTTGGGTGGTGAAGCTACGTAAGCTTGTCCCTGAGGTCTTCGTTAGTGGGGGGAGTGAGCGCGTAGCTTGGCCCGTGCCCCTCTCCGGTTTGGGTGGCGAGGATTGGTCCGGCCCCTGAGTCTTTGAGAGGGCGGGTATTGGGTCGTCGCCTCCCCGCAGCCTCTATAGTCGGACGTGTATTGGGTCGTCGCATATCCTGCATATGGCGCTCCGGTTTGGGTGGTGAAGCTCCGTAGCTTGCCCAGGAGGTCTTCGCTGGTGGGGGGAGCGAGAGCGTAGCTCGGCCCGTGCCCCTCTCTGGTTTTGGTGGTGAGGATTGGTCATGCCCCAGAGTCTTTGAGATGGCGGGTACTGGGCCGTCGTCTCCCCGCAGCCTCTATTGTCGGACGGGTATTGGGCCGTCGCCTGCCCTGTATATGGCACTTCGGTTTGGGTGGCGAAGCTCCGTAAGCATGCCCCGGATGTCTTCGCTGGTGGGGGGAGCGAGCTCGTAGCTCGGCCCGTGCCCCTCTCCGGTTTGGGTGGCGAGGATTGGTCTTGCCCCGGAGTCTTTGAGAGGGCGGGTATTTGGCCTTCGCCTCCCCGCAGCCTCTATAGTCGGAAGGGTATTGGGCCGTTGCCTTCCCCGCATATGGCGCTCCGGTTTGGGTGGCGAAGCTCCGTAAGCTTGCCCCGGAGGTCTTCGCTGGTGGGGGAGCGAGCGCGTAGCTCGGCCTGTGCCCCTCTCCGGTTTGGGTGGCGAGGATTGGTCCTGCCCCGGAGTCTTTGAGAGGGCGGGTATTGGGCCGTCTCTTTCCCGCAGCCTCTATAGTCGGACGGGTATTGGGCCGTCGCCTACCCCGCATATGGCGCTCCGGTTTGGGTGGCGAAGCTCCGTAAGCTTGCCCCGGAGGTCTTGTATCTTAAACTGAAACTTTCAAGTGGAGACAGCGAGATTTGAAGAAGAAAAAGGAGAAAGAAGTACTTCATTAAAGACTTACAATTTTCGGCTATACTTTAGTCGGTGTTCAGGGTTCCCTGGGTGGATTAGCTCGCCCTTCTCTTTTGCGGCCTGCCTCCCTTAACGAGCGGTCTCGGTGGCTTAGAAGGTGGCATCCCATAGGGCCGAGTTGCCAATTCAGGAGCTCCGTTCGTTCGCCCACATGTATCAGCGCTGATGGGAACGGTCTTGCCCTCCTTCACAGGGGTCGGCCTTCGGTAGCAAAAGTCTTCCTTCTTATGGAGGAGGCAGACCATCATGGTTTTCTCCAGACCCTTTGTTTGGTCGACCCGATGTAACAGCTCCTGGATAGCTTCTGGCTCCCCCGCACTAACCCCACCCCTCACGGGGTTTGGAACTTGACCATCTGGTGGAGCAGGCTGGGGAGCGCTTCGATGGCCGTCATGTACGGCCGCCCTATGATCCCTACCAACATTTTCATCATCAGAACTCTAGGTACAAAGGTCTACCCGAAAAAGAAACACCAAAAGTACAAGTCTCTCATCATACCCCTCGCCACCCAATCCTACAACTTTTCACCAACTCTAAAGCTCCAGCCTCTAACTCCAACCTCCAACTCACATTATCACTTTGTAAAATTCGAACAGACATACCATATTGAGTTTGCATTTTAACCCAAAACATTTTGAAAATACAAAAACCTCAGATAAATGTTTGAATACATAAAACATCCCTAAAGTGGTATAGCTATCCACACATATATTTATAAATACTATCATTCATACAACTTCATATATATCATGAATAACACTAAGTATGCATATGTAATACAAGAGACAATCATTAATATATTAAGAGTAGCACCCTCATACATGAGTGGTATGCAGGGGTTCACACATTGGTCCACACACTCTACCTATATACATGCACCACGACGATATAACAAAAAAATACTAATGGACCCACCATACTATACTAAGGTTGAGTGATACTTTTTATTTCTCCCAAGTATATTTCTGATATTTAATTCTTTGAAGTATTATATTACTAATATCCTAAATGTGTATCATGGACATAGTTCATACAACTAATGCTATTAGAATTCATTGAATAGGCTATCAAGGTCCAAACTATATTCAAGTTAGAAAATGAATTCACAGGACAATGCTATTAGAAAATTTCTCAACTTGATAACTTGAGAAATATCACTCAGAAATATCACTCAAACATATCTTAAGTCACTCAGACTGATTTAAAATTTCAAGGCTAATGTTCAAGATGTGACTTCATTTTCTACTGGCATTTTTGATAACTTGAGATATGTTTGAGTGATATTTCTGAGTGATATTTCTAAAGTTATCAAGTTGAGATAATATTGCCTATAATTTTATGGTATTAAAATAAGTGTATTTGTGAGGAAAGTTATTTTTAGTTTATATGGCTATATATCCTGTTCTATTTTTGTCATTTAAAGGACTGCGGGAACTTGTATACAAGGGTCTTAACACACGAGCACAACGTATATAGTACTGATATATAAAAATAATTGTAGTTCTATTCTATAAGGAGATCACCATCTTCAACTTAAAAATAAGAGAAGGCAAAATTAGGCTATAAAAATCATATCATTTAATATAACGATTCATATCTTACAGAAAATTTAAAAAATGGTGATTGGAGCAACATTCAGAGGGGGGGGTGCCAAAGCCAAGATACGAAAAGCTCATTGCCAACACCAACGCCGAACTTGCACACCTGAGCTTTGATTTGCCTCTCCATTTTTTATAGTTTCCTTGGTGTGGAAGCAGGCTCTAATTATGAGGACTGATATCAGACAGCTGGTTGTAAAACTGGCAAATTCTTTGTGGAGTTTGCTCCCTAGGGGCCTCATCTTGGTGAGAAAATATATGCCGACGCGACGTCGATGACCACGAAATGCGTCATTCGGGTGACAACCCTGGGTTCCTCTCCGAGGGACACAGGTAAGGTGATTACCCCCACGATAGGGGTCGAGTGGCCAGTGAAGCCGACGATGGGTCCCGTGTAAGGTCTCATGTCCGCCTACCTTAGCCCCATCTTCTCAATCGTAGACATAAATAAGATGTCGCAAGAGCTCCTAGTGTCAATTAGGAGGCGGCTAACGACAGCCATCCCGACCTGGGCCTCAATGATGATGGCGTCGTCATTCGGCAGCTCGATTCCTTCCAGATCTTCGTTGCTAAAGGTAATGGGAGGTCAGGCTACCCCTCTCCCCTTCGTGTTCCCGTCGAGACCCACTGTCATCACCTGCCGTGCATACGCCTTCTTTCTTGATGATGACGCTCCTCCGGAGGACGGTCCACCGCATATCATATTTATTCGCATGACCGGCTTCGGGGGGAGAGGTTCCTCCCGCTCATCGCGCGGTGGTGGATCTGCTCTTCGTGCTCTCCGGTGGTTTTGATCTTCTCGGCCTGGCCTCCTGCCCCCGACGAAGCCCCCATGGTGACCCACCTGGATCAGCCGTTCGATCTCCCTCTTAAGGGTGAAGCAGTTGTCAGTGTCGTGGCTGTGGTCGCGGTGGTATCGACAGTACTTTTGGTAATCGCGCCGCGCCGGGTCCGATTTCATCTCTCTGGGCGGCTCTGGCAGTAGTCCGGCGTTTGTGGCAGCGGACAACACCTCTGTCATGGGGGTGTTGAGCTATGTGTAATGAGACCGTAGGATCCCCTCCAGCCTCGGGACGGCTCGGGAGGGCTCCCAGGCCAGGGCGAACTCTCGGGCCGGGCCCAGGCGATCTTGTGGGCGATGTCCCACCAGGTCGCACCCCCGAGACCCGTCTTTTTGCCTTGGTCATGGATGCGGTCAAGGCTCGCCTTGGGGCGGCCTCGCCGGGGGGAACAGTTTCTTCATGCCGAGAGTCTCCTCGGCCAGCGCATGCCTCTCAGCCATAGCGCCTCGTAGTCGGCTGGGGGATCTCGGAGCAGGGATTTGTGGAGGATCCGAGTCCACAGCCCTGTCTTGAAGGCTAGCATGAGCACCTCATCGCCGCAGGTCACCACCGCCCGTCTCTCATCCTAAAAGAGGCGTAGGTATTTCCCAGTCGTCTCTCCTTCACCTTGGACTATCGTGCTAAGATAGTCCAAGTGCTTCTTCTTCGTACGCCTGGCCCGGAACTCTTGGCAAAACTTGTGGGACAGTTCGCCAAAGCTCCCAATGGATCTCTCGAGTAGGCCGAAGTACCAATCCAATACCGTGTCCCTCAGACTTTGCGAGAAAAGCCGGTATAGGAACGTGTCATCCACATCCTACGCCTCCATTCCCCATGGTATTGTTGCACGTGCGAGAGGGGGTCGCCCCTTCCATTGTAGGTGGGCAGGCAGGGGCCTTGAATCTTACGGGTCTCAGGGTGGATGTGATCCACCGTGCCAACGGTGTGGCCTCCTCAGGGTAGATGGGGCACTCTGGCGCATGCCCTCTCTGTCATTCCGGTGTTTGGCTTCGGTCACGCCTTGGCTGCCGACGGTCATCGTGCCCCGGGGAATATCGAAGCAGTCGCCTGGGGGACTCCTTCTGTGGGTAGAGGATTCGACGGACGGCGGGCTACGGTCATCCCAGTATCGCCGGCTCCCCCAGGACCTCTCTCCGCTCCTGATTCTCCCTCAGGAGCCTTTCGCGTTCGGCAACAAGGAAGCAGAGTTGTCGACGAACGGCTTCTACGTCCAGACGGTCGGGGGAGAGATGCCGACGGGTCGGACTTTGCCCTCGATGTGGAGACCTGGCGAGCAGTGGGCCATGCCCGTCCATGTGTTGCCGGCCCGTCGCCGACACCTCCGGGATCTCCCGGTTCTCTTCGTTCTCCCTCTGGAGCCTTTCGCGTTCCGCGGAGTTGGCGTCAGGCGGTTTCGTCGTCTAGGAGGGCTTGCCGGGCGGCCTCGGCCGCTTCACCCAAATGCCTTTGTGCGGCGGCCGCCGCCTCCCGTCGCCTCCGCAGCCGTGCTATTTCCATTTCTTCCTCCAAGAGCTTCCGTTGGGCCGCAATCTCATTGGCGAGCCCCCGGTCTCCCCCTCATCCTCGAACTGAGGGTGAAGATTCTGTCTCATGTTCGGGGGCTCGGGGGGCCGGGAGGTGCTTTCGTCCCTATTGTTGTGAAGCCCGCCATCACCTTAGTGAAGGCCTCGAAGCTTTGTTGTATCGCGTGAGCTGAGGCCTGGACTGTCTCGACCTCTACGCCGGGGGTGTGTCAGACGCGGGAGTCATTGGCTGAGAGAGTGGTTTTTGATTCATGGGATATTTGCCGTGGTCAGGGTTTTGGTTCATTGGTATGGGGTCTGACATGGGTGTGACCCTTCGGTTCCCACAGACGGCGCCAATTGTTGCGGGGTAGAACTCACGTACAATGAATTTGTATTATGAGGAACCAATGGCACGATGGTTAAGCTAATGATAGGGTTAGGGTAAGCTATTTGACAGGTGATTAGTGGGGTGCAGAGGCTGAACTTGCTGTCAAGGCAGACCACGGCGTCGAATCTGGCAGGATCCAGGCACGGGGGGCCGAGCTGCTGGAGCTGGGGGAAAGCACGACCGGGGGGGACGAGCTATCCTGCGCAGGGAACAACTCGTCAGAAAGGCCAGGTTGGGGTCCAACCCTTAGCCTCTCCGATGCCTAAGTCAGTAATAGGACTTAAAGCGGGGGCCATGCACGTGGGTCGGACTAAAGGTTAGTCGACCGCACGTGACGAGCTATGAGTGAAAGAACAAAGATATGGACGACCTTTGCTCTTGTGTGTGAGTAATGAGGATTGAGAGTAAATTTGCCAACCTCCTCATCGTTGGAAGCGAATGGGTTTTTATACCTGACGGGAGACGGTTAGGTAGGGTTGACCTGGAATGCTGACTTGGCGTGCTGCATTGGCCCTGCTGTCAGCGGAAGCTTCGGACAAGGATGTCAGGAACGGGAGTGTCAGCCATGCTTTTGTCAGACGGCACAGCGACTGGGGTTGCTTTTGTCAGGGTGTCAGGGCCGAAAGCATTAAGTGTCAGGGGCGCAGCAGCCAGGGGGGTGCTTTGTTAGATGGTCGGGAGACGTAAGTGTTAGTTGTGTCCTTGTACTAGGTTGTTTGTTGTATCCAATGAGCCAAGGATCCGGCGGTGCGCCTCCCAGTGGTAGGGCCCCTGACGAGCCTCTGGGCCAGCCTGGGCATTGGACGTGCGGCCCGGCCGAACATTCTTGGGTGGGGATCCTGGATCACTGGGGGAGGATGGGTACGCCTTTGTCAACATCCGAGGCTGCACTTTCCGGGCGTGCCTTGTGCGCGCACGGTTCCTGGCACACCGAGGGAGAGCGGGCAAGAGCCTCTGTCGGTGGACGAGGCGAGGTGCGCCCATCCCCATGTCGCGTCGGGCTTTCGGATCGACTGGCACCCTGCGGGCCTCTAGAGTTCGGGCGAGCGATGCCCCATCGGTGAGCCAACGTGGCACTTCGGTGGTTTAGAGCGAAAGGTCGGATTAACCCGATCTTCTGGTCGTAACAGGAGGGAAATGAAAGTTTCTGGGGAAGTGAAACTTTATGGGGAATGACAGTTTCTAGGTAATAACAGAGTGCACGCAATTAACACATTTGGAAAAATTTTCTAACTTGCACTTAATGTTGCAGATCGAATGCTGCTACAAATCGAATGATCTCTCCCTCCACGTGGGGCCCACCATCTCTTTGACGCATATGGCAACAAGATGAGAATAATTTCCCGCGTCGAGGGCGCCCGCTAAATTTTTTACGCTAATTTGTTGTTCCGCGCATAATTCGCCCTTGTCAAATTTGTTGTTCTACGTCGAATTTGTTGTTCCGCGCCAAAGGCGCCCGCGCTGATTTTTTAACGCTAATTTGTTGTTCCGTGCCGAAGGCGTCCGCGTCGAATTTGTTATTCCGCACCGAAAGCGCCTGTGCCGCTAAATATTTTTACGCTAATTTGTTGTTCCGTGCAATTTTGGCTGTGGAAATAATTTTTTGTGGAACAAAGATTTCGTGGTGGAAAATCTTTAAATGAACCGTGCCCACTGGAACGGGTTATCGCTAGTGTGTGTATGTATGTATGTATGTATGTGTGTATATATATATATATATATATAATAGATCTTCCTTTCAAAACTTCATTCTGGGAGTGTTGGTTAAGGGTTGTTCATGAATCCATGTTAGCCCCTCTTCAATTCCCGGTGGAAGCAATTGTTGGGTAATTTATTTCTATTAAATTTTGTTATTCCCAAGCCGAACCCGACCCGAACCCGACCCGAACCCGACCCGCATGATAAACCAGGTCAGGTACGGGTTCCTGAACCTTGAGCGGATTTAATCCGGGTCGGGTTTGGGTTAACTCCTATTTGCGTCGGGTCAACCCGAACCCGACCCGACTTCTTTGCCACCCCTAGCTCCGTTCACGACTTCAACGAAGGGACCCCCTCTCTATGCGGGACCCACTCAATGTCGAATCCACGCAGCGAGTTCTCCTCGAGCGCGTGCCCATATAAACCCCAGCCTCGTGCTCCCTGTCTGATACCCATCAGCCATCCTAAAAACCAATATAAAAAGGGAATTGCTATTCGGACAGACCTATTTGTTGAGTTCACATACCTCTTAATTTTTTGCTGTTGTGCACAGACTGAAAACACATTTGTGCTCAGTTCACAGACCGGAAATGACGAAATCACATTCAGACTTCTCCTTTGCATTAACGCTTTGCAGTCCTTCCTCTCGCGAAGTTCTATATGGTTCGCCTGCAATCTCTCCATCGCTGTAAATCACTTCTTTTGTGCCTACCGGATCTGACACATTAAAAGAATTGGGTGGATCCGATCTCATCTCGCGATCTCCTTCTTCTTCCTCTCGTGATCTCTTGGGCAGCTCCTTCCTCTCTTGATCTGATCTCATCTCGCGATATCCCAAGTGCTTAAGAACCGACTCCCAAGTTCCTTTAAGCGACGGCTCCTCCTTCACCCATCTCTTGGTTAATGGTTGGTAAAGTTTCGATCTTTGAGTGGTTGTGTGCGGTGAGAAATTCTGAGTTTTGAGTGGTTGTACAGTGAGCAATTCTGAGTTTTGAGTTGTTGTGTGCGGGGAGCAATTTGAGTTTTGAGTGTTTGTGTGCGGTGAGCAATTCTTAGTGAATGCAGCTGGCCTTGGTTTCATTTTGGGCTTCATTCCTGCCTTCAGCTCTTTCTCCTCCAACTTGCTGTGGTTGAGAAGGGCGCGGAGCTCCGCGGAGGAGGAGTCGGAGGAAAGACTCCAGAGGGGGAGGAAGTTGCCCGAGGAGGCTAGGAGGCTAGAGGCAGAGTTGGGCTGGAACATGAAGTCTGTGCACCTATTGAAAATGTATGTAAACTCAGCAATTCTAAGGGCTTTTTGGGGTTTTTAAAAAGATCTATTAAATGGTAAGTTTGGCATTTTTCGAAAAATTAAGTGGTATGTAAACCCAGCAAAAAGGTCATTCCAATAGCATAAAAAAATAAAATAAATAATAATAAATGCAATCGCTTCAGTAGAAGGCGTCGGAGTGGAGCGGCGTCGTCGCCGGCGACGCTTTCGCCGTCGACTAGACCAACCTCTTCCAAACACGGCGACGCTTTTGCCATCGACTAGACCAACCTCTTCCAGGCCTCCAGCCCTTCGTCGATCTCTCTACCAATTTACACGAGGTCTCCAAAAATCCACAATCCATATCTCTGTTGCTTCTTGATTCCGAACTTTGAGCTGATTAGGGGTTAGGGGTTATCTAAAATTTCCAGGGTTTATGATGACGATGAGGGGTGGTTCCGATCGAGCGTTGCGAATTCCAAGTAGGAGGATGCGATTAGGAATCAGTGTGAGTTTTTCGTTCAGAGGATGGCATGGCCGCCTCTCTATTCAGAGAGAAAAGGTAGTTTATTTTTGTTTTCCCCCTCTTGGAAGTGTAAAAGGTTGCATCTTTTTATTGTTATTCACGATAATATACCGTATCTTTTTATTGTTATCACGGTAACACACAGTGCATGGGGACCAAGAAAAAAGCCACACACAAAGCAGCCAAAAAGAAGAGGAAAGTGTGAGTGTGTGTGGGTACCGTCGGGAGTAAAAAGAGGGAAAGTAGGGGCTAAAACTCAAAAAGCACCGAGGGGCAAAGTGGAAAAAGGCCAATGGCAAGCACCTAAAATCGGAGAGAGATGGGGTTTTGGGTAATGGCAAGCATGCAAATAAGGAGAATGTGGGTAGGGGTGGCAATTCGGGCCGGGCTTGTCCGGTTTTCTTAAAGGTCCGTGCCGGCCCAGTCCGATAAGACTTCGGGCCACTCTGTTGCGGCCCGGACATGACCCAATAAAAATTCAGGCCGCCCGTCCTGGTCTGATAGGGTTGAAAGAGTTATGTACATGAAAGATTGATATCACACTTCAAATTTCATGTTTAGTCTGTTTATTTTATGAAGTAAGTACACTCCAATCAGATGTTATTAAGAATTACTAGTCATTACCCGTTCCCGTGTGCACGGTTCATTTAAGATTTTCCACCGCAAAATCTTTGTTCCCCAAAAATTATTTTTACAGCCAAAATTGTGTGGAACAGAAATTTAGCGTAAAAATATTTAGCGGGACGGACGCCTTCGGCACGGAACAACAAATTGACACATGCGCCTTCTGAACGGAACAATAAATTCAGCACGGAACAACAAATTCGGAATATAACAACAAATTTGGCGAGGGCGCCTTCGGAGCGCAACAACAAATTCGGGTAAAAAAATTTAGCGGGCGCCTTCGGCGCGGGGAATTATTCTCATTTTGTTGCCTCACGCGTCAAAGAGACGGTGGGCCACGCGTTGAGGGAGAGATCTGATACGATTTAAAGGATCGATCAATTAATTTTAGAATTAAAAGTGGAAAAAATATGAAAAGGTGGAATTTTTATATAAGAGAATAGCGAAGAACAATGATAACTTGGGCTCTTTTCAAGACGAACCCTATCTCCTAGCTTTTAACTGAGTGGAATAATAGCCTAAATCTCCTTCACAAGATGCCTAAGAAGTTCTTCACAATTCAAGCATATCCTAACCCTAGCCCACTCCCTCACTTATATAATGTTTAGGTGTGGTGCATACAGCAAAACTAGCAAAACTTATTGTGCATAAAGAAACTTTGTCCAAACAGTCAGTGCGCATAGCAATTACTCCTTCGGCCTCCTCTCATACGTAATGATCGCATCATTATTCCACCCCTAAAAGAGCCACATTGTCCTCAATGTGATGCATGAAGTCCGCGGGGGCCCTACTCCAAGTGCGCGCAAGCATCCTCCCGGATCAAAAGGATGAAAATGATCTCCACCGTTTTCACCGTCGTTCTGAAGAAATCCCGATCTGAAAGATTCAGATCTGAAAATTTGAGGATGAAAATTCCTGATCTGGATCTGGAACTTCCAGATCTGGATCTGGAACTTCCAGATCTGGATTTGGATCTGCATCAAGCGTGGAATCGTCTTGATTTGCCTCGATCTCCTCCCTTTCCGGCCGTTAGGGTTTGTAATATCTCCATCATCGTCGGAATTGATGCCATGGCCTCCCTCAAAACTTGGAGATCACGTCCCGTCTGCGCAGCTTTCCTCCTCATGGCCCAAAGTTGTTGTAGCAAATCACCCATAGATCGTAGAAGCTCTGATACAAATTTGATACGATCTAGAGGATCAATTAATTAATTTCAGAATTAAAAGTGGAAAAAAATATGAAAAGGTGGAATTTTTATATAAGAGAATAGCGAAGAACAATGATAACTTGGGATCTTTTCGAGACGAACCCTATCTCCTAGATTTTAACTGAACGGAATAAAAGCCTAAATCTCCTTCACAAGATGCCTAAGAAGTTCTTCACAATTCAAGCATATCCTAACCCTAGCCCACGCCCTCACTTATATAATGTTTAGGCGTGGTGCGTACAGCAAAACTAGCAAAACTTATTGTGCACAAACAAACTTCGTCCAAACAGTCGGTACGCATAGTAATTACTCTTTCGGCCTCCTCTCGTACGTAATGATCGCATCAAGATCATTCGATTTGCAGCAGCATTCGATCTGCAGCATTAAGTGCAAGTTAAAGTTTTTTCCCCAAATACGTTAATTGCATGCACTCCTATTTCCCAGAAAATTTTATTCCCCATAAAGTTTCATTTCCACAGAAACTTTTTTTTCCAAGAAATGTTTTTCTCCAAAACTTTCCACAAAATCTCATCTCAACCATTCAATACTCAAGATTATATCCAAGCCGTCTTTCTATCAACCTGTTTGTCCTAGTCAGCTTATCCTAGTTAGCCCTAAAATTCAAAAATAGCTGTGTTTTAATATATATATGTATGGAGGATCTTTCAAATTCAAATTAAAGTAATTAACACTTAGGAGTATTACACAATATACATTGATGAGAACCTCTCGTCGGGTCGAGGAGTATATAAAAACATAATACGAATTAAAACAAAATATGAATTAGTACTCGTTAATACGAATTGAACTATTTGAAGTCGGGCGGTCAAGCAAACTCAAAAGGATTCCATGCCATGCCATGTCACCCAATGGACCGAATAGCTTGGCCCGAGCCCGTCACGAAAATGAACCAGGCCAGACTGACCCGGTCAGATAAGTATTTTAGTCCAAAATTGCCGGTCCAAGCATAGTCTTATCGTGCCGGGCCCATGCCGGGCTATCGTGTCGGGCCCGTGCTGGGCCGAAAAATCCCACCACTACATATTGTGGGGGCTTTTTTCCTTGGGCGTTCCACAAAACCTCACCCATATTCCTATCCACCCCAGTGGGACTCACCATGATGAGGTGGCCAAATCATGACCACCACTGTATTCACTCTTTTGTCCTAGTAGGACAAGCATTCCATCAACATCTTTCAGTTGTAATACAGATTTACTAAAATCTGGCTAGTGGCTATATTTAGTAATCCAAATAGAGTATAAAGTGGTTCACTCGCAGCAAATTTTGAATTGAACTTTTTGAAATTTCTTACGAAGAAACTGAAAAATTGGAGAATTTTTAATTTTTATTTCACCCCCTCAACAAACCAAAATTTCTTTAAAAACTTTCAAATTCTCTTAAGAAAAAAACTTTCATAATCACCCAAAAAGATTCTCATATATCTCAATAGCTCATTGACACAATTGTATCCAAGATTTTTTATTTATACTAATCCATAAACTCCTAAATCAAATTAAAATGCCATCCATGATTGTAGTTCAAATCACAATTCATAAATAATAGAGAACTCATCCTGGGGATGTATCGCCTAATACGGTGGCAGAAAACACATTATTTATAAGAAAGTTACCTGTTGAGTCGTTCTAGATGGTTTAGAGGAGCTAAAAGCCAAGCTTGCTTTAAAACTGGATTTCGACGCAACTAACAATAGCGTGAAGCATGAAGATGTAGTTACTATAATACTCTGGTAGCTACTGCACAAGTACTAGAGGGAGGTGAATAGTACTTTAAATTAATTAAGAGGATGATTCCCAATTATCGTGCAAACACAAACAACAATGCGGAATAAAGATGAACAAAACGAATAACACAGCACAAACAATAGATCTGACGGATTCGGATCCACCCAAGTCTTCCCGACTTGTTCCTGATGATCCTACGTCCCGGACACCCAGATCCCTTCCGGCTACTTGAGTTAGAGTCCACTAACTCAAGCTTCCACTAAAAACTTCTTGTAGCAACTACTACAAGACAAATAAATACAAAGATTCAATCGTGACTTCCATAAACTGGGATCACGTACCTCTCACAAACCGAGAGCAAACTTTAATAAAGAGTTTAATGAAATAAAAAATACTCACCAAAAATTCCTATGCCTTGAGAGATATTTACAGTATTAGGGCAATGAATGATGATGGAGAGAAAAGATCACAGAGAATGATTGAAACCCTAGCACCACTGAGATGAACATATGGAGACGGCTAGGATGATGATCGTGATCCTTGAATCCTTCGGGAGATTGAACGCTAAAGAGCCAATGATCTCTAGAAAAGGATTAGGTCGAGAGCTAGACTTTTTCGCGAGAGAGAGAGCTTTTTCAAATTGATAATCGATATCTGAAAAACTAGATCTGAATGTCTACACATAAGGGAAGAATTTCCATGTTTGAAACGCATCAAACAGATATGGAAAGAATCAAAACAGATCCATGAAAATCGTGGAAATAAAATCTCCAACGTCTGGAAAATTAAAGCAGCTTAATCGGTCTAAGAAGGATCATTAACCGATTAGATGGAGAACTAGTCGGTCGGTGAGCCTTCTTGCACCGATAGGTTTGAAACAGAGATTTTAGGAAAAAGATCATGATAATCTAGTCGGTCTAAGAAGAAACACTAACCGACTAGGATTGATAACTAATCGGTCGGTGAACCTTCTTGGACCGACTAGTTGCAAACAGAGAATAGTGCGAAAGTTAGAGGGAAAATCTAGTCGGTCTAAGAAGAAACACTAACCGACTAGTTTGAGAACTAATCGGTCAGTGAACCTTCTTGGACCGACTAGTTGGTCAACAAAGATTAGGCTAAGATTCAAAGGATGGCTAATCGATTCAAGAAGAATTCCTAATCGATTAGATTGACATTTAATCGATTAGTTCTTCAACTTGAACCAACTAAGATGCACACAAAACCAGGAGAAGGAGCGATAAGCTAAGGGACCCTTTCTAATGGCTTCTAAGGCATTCCTAGGAAGTAGTTCATATAAATATGAGGGTTGCAAAGCAAGACTCAAGGCTTAACATTCTATAATATAGAGCTAGAAGACACACAAATATACAAGACAAACCGTCTTCAAAGCTCCAGCATAATGAGTCTGAATCTCTTGACTTCATCAACAAGTCCGTGAGCTTCAATGAAGCTTCAGGCACAACGATCATGCGCTCTAAAGAAGTCTTGAGACGTCGCCTGAGATCTACAGAGTAAATTGGCGACGATCTCCATAACTACACTCAAAGAGAATTAGTACATGATATTTATGCTTGTTCATCATCAAAACCAAATCAGAAGAATCAATACTCAACATTCTCCCCCTTTTTAGTGATGACAAACCAACATAAATATACATCAATAATAATGAAATAAATGAAATTTACTTACTCCCCTGCATTGATGACACGTTAGTTCCATATTATATAATGAACAGAAGCATCAAGCATCAGAGAAAATAATAAAGCATGATCCCACTATCGAAATATAGGATCAGAATCCATTAATTTTATATCTTCACTCCCCCTGAATCTAGCATATAAAATTAGATTCACGGTAATGTTTAAATTATCATTTAGCACTAAGTCATTTTTAATTCTCTCCTCATTTGGCATTATCCAAAAAAAGCGGGAGGAAGTCAACGACAACAACAATGACTAAATAAAAGTTCAAACAAGAGATTCGAAGAATATGACGACGGTCGAAATGACACCAAGGAAAACATCGAAGAAAAACAAAGTGTGTCAACTAGACCATAGTCAAAAAACGGAAAGAGAGAACATCAAAAACAACATCAAATCATATGATTGATTAAACGAACAATCTCTCCAATATCAACATTTTAGCGAATGGAGTGCATGTAAAACAATTCATGTTTTCATACAAACAAAGCTAGAGAACAAACATAGTCGACGAGCAACGAAAGAAACAAAAAAGACACAGCATAGCATGCACAAAGATACGAACTGCAATAAGATGTATATATATACATATGTATATGTATATATGTATATATGTATATGTGTATATGTGTGTGTGTGTGTATATATATATATGTGTGTGTGTGTGTGTGTGTGTGTGTGTGTGTGTGTGTGTGTGTGTACTAGTCATAACCCTTGCCCTAAGGGCACTGTTCATTTAAAATATTCCCCCTTAAAATATTGGATCCCCTTAATTTAAACAAACTGAAGCGTAACAATTGTTATTTAGTTTCACCAAAAAATATACTACCCACTGAAAATATAGTTCCCCTAGATAATTAAGTTTTCATAAAAATTTTAACGATGACCCGTGATATATCCATTGCAAACTACTTAATATTTCAACCCTCAATCAATACACATGATCATGTCTTAAAATTTAATGATGTGAATTTGATGATGTCCATTCACATTCAAGTCATGTGTCTTGATATGTTCATGTCTATACTTATTTGTGACCTTCCAAAACAATATACATTTAATGTAAAGTTTATAAGGATGTGATGAAATGTACAATAGGTTGTTGTGTGTTTGCAGTAGGCATATGTAACACAAACTTTTGGTTATGTATGTACAAATTCAACCTAATTTTAGCCATAATTGAATGCAGAAGTAAACCACTTAAGACTTCAAGTTGACTCCTACATACTACACATGAACACTTTGCTAAATGAAGTTTGTATTACAAATTCCATTTTACATTCTTTCACATGTGCATTCACAATCTAGTCTGGACAGGTTCATGTTTATACTTATTTGTGAGCTATCAAAAAATATACATGTAATGTAAAGTTATAAGGATGTGAGGCATATGTAACACAAACTTTTGGTTATGCATGTGCAAAATCAACATAATTTTTGTCACAACTATATGCAGAAGTAAACTACTTATTAAGACTTCAACTTGAATTCCACAAATTGCTTGTGAACTCTTTGCAAAATGAAGTTTGTATTACAAAGTTCATTTTACATTCCCATTTAAGTCCATTTTGCATTCCAAGTTCGATCACCATTTATTACATTCTCAATTATATTACCATTTATTACACCTCGGTTTGGATTCTTATTTTTCTTGCAATATGAATTTTTTTTATTCCAACAATGGTTTTACATTTTTATTTTTATTTTAGTTGAAATATGAAACATTTTTTGATGTTGGTAGAATACCATGTTTGATTAACTTAATGTATGAGCAGGTGATGAATCATATTAGGTTGCCAGAATTTCAACCTTCAGCCCAAACCAACACATTGAGGCAAAAAATACAGGATTTCATAGAGAGACATGACTTCACCACACAAAACATATGATTTCAAACACACCGCGAGAGACATGATTCCAATTAACAAAGAGAGTAATCTTTTCATGCATTGTCGCCAGCATTAGAGGACTCTTTGCTAACAAAAATTCCAAATAGTTACATATTTATACACCAAAAAGACAGTAATAAACACAAAAATACTAAAAGAATTTTTTTCAACAGTCACATACAAACAACACATTTTCAAGATAAAAACAACTAAAAACCACCACAACAGCATCCAAAGGAATTTAAGCATGGTTAAAATTCAAAATTTGTGGCTTGATTCATATTTGTGTCGATTCAAGAGGTTATAGATATATCCATCATTATGGAAAGAACCTACAATCAATATGCTACCAAAAATTCAAAAAAAATTAGCTTGATTACATGTTTGTGCCGATTCAAACAAAATTCCTGAGCAGCTTCCTCCCCTTCTTCTTTGTGTAATTCTTGGGGGTGAATTCAATAATGGAAGAATTAAAAAGAGGAAAAAAATTCTTTGAGGCAAAGAGAGAAAGGTATGGAGGGATGGAAATATAGCTTTTGGTGGCTTACACATGATCTTTTGTTGGCGTTGGCATGGTTTATATGAGTGTCTACGCGTTTCTAGCATGTGATGTTTGGGGGGAAGAGAGAGAGGTTAGAAGATGGAGTTAGAAACGTGATACTTAAAATTCAAAATTTGTGGCCCAATTATCCAAAAATATGTCACAAAGAGTGCTAGAAAAAATGTCAACATTTAATTGATAAGTAAAATGTCAAACAAATAAAATTCATCAATTTAAATGATCAAAAAAATCACACACCTGTAAAGCCAACACATGCACCTGCTCAGCCATCACAAAATTCCCCAGACTCCACCAAGCAGACACGATGCTCACCATTGCCAACTTGATTGCTGAAGGAGTGGCGTATGATGAGTTGGGGGTTAGGAGAGATGAATACTGATTGGGAGGTTTTTTGCATGGCAGACTAACTCCAACTACCCCATCTTTCAGTTGGGGTTGCACAATTGTTACACTGAATGGTATTTGTGGGTTTCGATGCTGCTTGAGACAACTCAGGCCAACTCTAACCCAAGGAAAAATTCATTATGTTACGACTAATATCAACGAGCCCGAATTACAACAGCCTACAGCCCGACCTCAAAGGAGAAGCCCACTAGAGAATACAGGCCCGCCCGAAGGGAGCCCACGGACAGGGCTGAAGGCCCGGCCAGTTCGCCCTCGGGGGCACCCGACTAGCCTCCATTCGGCCGGATTAACCGCCTCCCCTGAAAGCACGATCCCATGATGGCCATTAACGGACTCGTTAATGGGCCACCCCTCCACGACACGCGAGGAGGAGGCGGTGGCGGATCGTGGGGACATGAGAGGAGGCAGGACGTGGGGCAATCACGAAAGACCCTATAAGGGGAAGTCCGGGACGACGAAGAAAGAGATCGAGACTCAGGTAATCAACAGAGAGGTACTCCATCAACGACCTAGGTTTTGGCCACTCGATATTCCTCCTTCCCGCCTTTTTACTCGTGCGGCTTTGGTAGACGTTCTAGCTTCCTTGCAAGCCGGACCTCCCCTGCCGAGTATCCTTTCAGACCCTGATCTGACTTAGGCATCGGAGGGGATTTGGCCGGAACCTAGGTCCGGCCTCCCTGACGAGTTTCCTTGTCTGTTCAGGAAGAAGACCTCCGAGGCGCCGAGGCTACCCCTCAGCTTCGGTCGACTATCCCCCATCGCAGTCGTCAGGTGGACGGCTGCTCAGGCATCATCCCACTAGCAAGGCACCGAGGCTACCCCTCGACGCTGATCCGACCGAGGCTAAGCACGACCCAGCCGAGGCCGAGCGCAACATACCGAGCCGAGGATTCTCCACAGCTCTCCCACACTGAGAATAGGAGGGCTCGGCAATCCCAAGGGACCCCCAAGTTGACCCCTTGACCACGTTGACCACACAGCCGACGGTCAACGAACTGCGGTGAGAAAACACCCGTAAACATCTGGCGCCGTCTGTGGGAATGAACTAACACCCAAGTAAAACCACCGAGATGGAACCAATCAGCAACGGCTTAGGACGCATGCCGCCCATCCCGGAGGAGGGCGTGTACCACGCCCCCGTCGAGACCCCGAACGGCTGCACTGCCGGGGAGGCCAACAACGCCCAGCTAGCCACGTAGGGGCAACTCCAAGCCTACGCGCAGGAGACCAACGCCAACATCCAAACTTTAGTCGCGACGATTCAGCAGCTCGTTAGCAGCACTCCCACCCCTGAGGGTGGGGAGGGAAGGGCCTCCCGCCAGGAAGAGGCCCGCCGACCTCTTCGTTCCTCCGTGGTTGCCGACCATGGAAAAGGAGCGCAGAACACAGAAAGGAGGTTAACCATGCCCAGTTTTTCCCCGGAGCGATCTCCCACTCCCACCTCACTCAGAGAGGGAAATGGGGGGAACTCGGAGCGGACGGGCGACATCTTAAGGACGGCCTCGTCTGCACGCCCGGGGTCGCACAAACGTAGGCGGGATGATCGTCGATCAGTGAGCGTCCGGTCTTACCAGAGCGGAAGCAGCCAACGGCCAAAGGCCCACCACCTGAAGAACCGAAAAGAATGTTCACGCCGATCGAGCCCGGCACCCAAGCTGGCAAGGACCCAAGAGGAGGTCAAGCTTCCGCCGGCCCCCTCGTTGCAGCCAAACGGCAAGGAGTCGGGCGAAGGGGAGCGACCCGGGTGCATCAGCGGAGAACGATGCCCCCTGACTCGAAGGATAACCGAGGCGCGGATACCCGCGATCTTCAAGGTACCGACGCTGGAGAAATACAACTGCGTTAGCGACCCTGTAGACCATGTGATGGATTACGAAGGGGTCATGGCATTCCAGGGGGCCGATGACACCCTGCTCTGCAGGGGCTTCTACTCCACCATACGGGAGGCTGCTCGGACCTGGTACCTCAGCCTACCCGGTCGGTCGATAGACAGCTTTGAGGAGCTCACCCAGTTGTTTTGCAAGCAATTTATGGCCGGGCGGCAGGTAAAACCCGACTCGGAACACTTGTTCAATGTGGTGCAGGGACCGATCGAGTCGCTGAGGTACTTCATGCGTCGCTTCAACGTGGAGCGATTGAGCGTGGATAGCTGCCCCGAGCTAGTGGTAAAGGTGGCCCTGAAAAAGGGGCTACGACATAGGGGATTGAAGAAATCGCTACACAGTGACCCACCGAAGGACCTCGCCAGAATTATGGCCCGAGCAGAGCGCTTCATGCTGACAGAAGAGGCCCTGGCCGTGGATGAGGGTAAGACCAGGCGCGGGACCAAGCGCGACGAGAACGAGCGTCGCGGGACGGAGGAGCATCGACAAGAGAAGAGGGCCAGAGGAAGACCGTGAAGGGAAGAGCCCCGGCATTCCTCGGTGACCACCACCCCGGACGTGATCCTAGCGCAAGCCCAGAAGGAAGGACATACGAGCCGACCTCCCCGAAGGACAAGGAGAGGCGGGAGGGATGAAGAGAAATACTGCAAGTACCACAAAGATAACGGCCATGATACCGACGACTGTTGGCACTTGACGAAAGACATCGAGAAGCTGGTGAGCCGGGGCACCTAAAGAACTCCGCCAACGACCCCGCCTCGGGAGAAGGAACATCCAAACAACAGGACAGGGGAAAAGGGGTGAACGCGGTCCAGACGGTCACGCGTATCATCGAGTGAGGAGATAGAGTAAACAGCCGCCGCTCCACCAGGGGAGGGCTACCCTGCCAGAACCTCCCCTATGTCTTGTTGCATTTTTCCTTTTTCCATAACTCCAAATGTATTGTCTCACGGAAATGAAGGCATACACTGTCAGTGCAAATTCTATCACCTGTTTTTAGCAGACAATTCAGGACATGAAGGAGGATTCAATCAAGGCAACCACGGTCCGACTAATATGGACCAGCCCAAATCACAACTACCCACTCCTTCGTCGGCCATAAGCCGAGGGGCCCCTCCTCTCGCCACCGAACGAATCTCCTTCGTCGGCAGTAAGCCGAGGGGCAACTCCCCTCGCCACCGAACGAATCTCCTTCACCTACCGTAAGCCGAGGGGCAACTCCCCTCGCCACCGAATGAATCTCCTTCACCTGCCATAAGCCGAGGGGCCACTCCCCTCGCCACCGAATGAACCTCCTTCGTCGATCGTAAGCCGAGGGATAACTCCCCTCACCACCGAACGAATCTCCTTCGTCGACCGTAAGCCGAGGGGCCACTCCCCTCGCCACCGAACGAACCTCCTTCGTCGGTCGTAAGCAAATGGGCAACTCCCCTTGCCACCAAACGAATCTCCTTTGTCGGTCATAAGCCGACGGGCAACTCCCCTCGCCACCGAATGAATCTCCTTCATCGGCCATAAGCCAAGGGGCCACTCCCCTCTCCACCAAACGAACCTCCTTTGTCGGTCGTAAGCCGAGGGGCAACTCCCCTCGCCGCCGAACGAATCTCCTTCGTCGACCGTAAGCCGAGGGGCCACTCCCCTCGCCACCGAATGAACCTCCTTCATCGGCTGTAAGCCGAGGGGCAACTTCCCTCGCCACCGAATGAATCTCTTTCGTCGGTCGTAAGCCAAGGGGCAACTCTCCTCGCCACGGAACGAAACTCCTTCGTTGGCCATAAGCCGAGGGGCAACTCCCCTCGCCACTGAACAAATTTCCTTCGTCGGCCGTAAGCCGAGGGGCCACTCCCCTCGCCACCGAACAAGTCTCCTTTATCGGCCGTAAGCCGAGGGGCAACTCCCCTCGCCACCGGACGAAGGAGACTTGTCCTTGCGGACCGAGCGACTCGCTCTCTCGTAAGGTTGGGGGCAACTCCTCTAGCTGACGAGCCCGACGCCCGGTCGCGAGATGAAGGGTACTTACCCCCGCGGACCGAGCGACTCGCCCGCTCGTAAGGTTGGGGGCAACTCACCCAGCCGACGAACATGGCAGCCGGCTGAAAGCTAAGGGATGACCTCCCTCACTGACCGAGTGACCCATCCGCTCGCCTAGCTGAGGACAATCACCCCAATGGATAGGCTCGGCAGGAAGAACGACATCCCAAGCCAGACGATCCCGGGACAACACCCCTAGACGAGGGCGAAGACGCCCGCCCGATCTAGGAACAATGAAGGCTATTCCAAAGGGGGGGAACCCCTGAAAAAGAGACCAGTGACGCAAGAAGAATTGACCAGGAGATATCATTTTCATTAATGGTATGGGTTACATATCACTCAGCAACGTCCTCTTGAGCGCTGTTGTTGACAACAAAATTTGTCACCCAAGAAAGTGTTGGATATTGGACTCCCCGGATTTGGTTTTGGATGATGAACAAACATAAATATAATATGTACTAACACTTTGTGAGCGCAGTTATGGAGATCGTCGCCAAATTCACATGAATAACAATTACGACGTCTCAAGACTTCTCAAAGCACGTGATCGTATGCTTAAAGCTTCGTTGAAGCTTATGGACCTATTTAGAAGTCATGAAGATTCGATTGAAGCTATTGAAGACGGTATCGTCAAGTTTAATTTATAGTCTTTAAGCTTCTTTCGTAGAATGTTAAGCCTTGAGTAGGTCTTACGTTTTAAATCTTCATAACGCTCATATCTTAGCTCTAGGATCTTAGTAGAAGTCCATACAATTCTTCCCGAAGCTTCGCGCTTCGATTCGGGACTTCTTGTGCATGTTAGTTGGTTCAAGAAGAAGAACTGACCGACTAGATGGTGATCTAGTCGGTCAGCCAAGCTTCTTGGACCGACTAGTTCTTCTCAGTTAAATCATAGCTCTTTACTGTTTACAGTTAGTCGGTCTAAGTTGACTCACCGACCGACTAGTTTGTGAACTAGTCGGTCAGTGATGCTTCTGTGACCGACTAGTTGAGCTTTCCCTGAACATGCACATTTTCACTTGAGCTACTGTTTATCATTAGTCGGTCTGTGCTCATTGATCGACCGACTAGTTGATGAACTAGTCGGTCAACTTTTCTTCTTAGACCGACTAGTTTTGTTTACTGTACATGCCAAATTTTTCACCATACTTACTGTTTATTGTTAGTCGGTCTATGTTCATTTGGTGACCGACTAGTTGGTGAATTAGTCGGTCAACATTTGTTCTTGGACCGACTAAGTCTAATTCTTCTCAGACTTCAGTTTTATCTGTTAGTCGGTCCACGTTGAGTAACCGACCGACTAGTTATGAAACTAGTCGGTCAGTGACTCTTCTTAGACCGACTAGTTCCATGTGTCTGTGCTTTGATCTTTTCTCTGTTCACCCATTAGTCGGTTTACGTTAATTGACCGACCGACTAGTTGATGAACTAGTCGGTCGGTGATTGTTCTTTGACCGACTAGTTGGGTTCAGAAAAGAGCCGTTGGAGCCCTAATTGAAACGTTTTTCTCTCTCTCTCTCTCCTCTAACCTATAAATACTTGTTGGGCTGCATTCATTGCTGCCAAGGCTGATATTAATGCAAGTTTAGAGTTCAAGAGAAATCAATCCAAGCTCATTCAAAGCTCATTCCCTCCATTCATTAATCTCTCCTAACTCTTACTTCCAAAGAGAGATTTATTGAGTGTGAAGCCTTCCAAGCCAAGTGCTTGATTCTAGGTCACCAACATCCCCAAAGCTCTCCATCGCTGTTCTACATCTTGGAGCTAGGGTTTGGTGCCACTTCTTCCTCAAAATCATCCTTGCCCTAATTCGTAAGCAATACTCAAGGCATAGGTATTTTGTTCGGTAAGAAGTTTCTTTATTTCATTTCATATTTGATTTGTAAGTTTCACTCTCGGTTGTGAGAGTGTGGTTGTGATCCCGGGTTGTGGGAGTCACAAATTACATTTTGTATGATTTGACTTGTGGAGGTTTTTCACAAGTATTTCATAGTGGAAATCTTGAGTTAGGGTTTCTAACTCAAGTATCCGGAGGGGATCCGGGTGGTTGGGACGTAGGATCACCGGGAACAAGTCGGGGAGACTTGGGTGGATCCGAACCCAGTAACATATTGTGTTAGCATTGTTATTATTGTTGTTGTCAATCAATTTAAGCTTCCGCAAATTGATTTGGTAGTTGTTTGCATTATAATTAGGAATTATACTCCTTGTTATTTTTAAAGTACTATTCACCCCCCCCCCTTAGTACTTGTGCAGTAGCTTGTAGGGCATTACATTTGGTATCAGAGCCAGATACACAGCTATGTCTGCCAACGACAACAAGACCGTGCGTCCACCTTCCAACTATGACACCTTCAGGAACCGTGAAGGAGCATCTTCGGTGATGGAAGGACATTCCTCTACGAGGCCTCCATTCTTCAACGGTACCAACTACGGGTACTGGAAATGTAGGATGGAAACCTTCCTCCGAAGTGCATCTTTATGGAGGACTACAATGAAGGAGTACATCGAGCCCGAAGAAGAAGACTTCGAGAAATGGACAACCGCGGAGGTCGCCGCGGAGGTAAGCAATGCCAAGGCAATGAACGCCTTGCAATGCGCATTGGAGCCCGAGGACTTCAATAAGATATGCACATGTAAGAGTGCATATCAAATTTGGAACTCCCTCCTCATACTTCATGAAGGGACGAGTCGGGTAAGAGACTCTAAACTCGTAGTTGTAAACAAAGACTACGAAATGTTTCATATGCAACAGGGCGAGAAGATGAAGGAGTATTACGCTCGCTTCGTCGACATCATAAACGAGTTAGAGGCTCTTGGCAAATCCTACACCCAAAAGGAGAAGTGTTCGAAGCTTATCGAAGGACTTCCTTCTTCTTGGGAAAAGCGCACCTTCGCCATCGAGGAAGGTAATGACATGAACAAGTACACCGTAGTTCAACTAATGGGTACTTTAATGTCATACGAGGTACGCAAGGATAGCAAGCTCAAATTGCAGGAAAAGATGAAGTCCTACCTAAAGCAAGACGAGCCAAAGAAGAAGGCCATTGCTTTCAAGGCCGCTCCATCCACATC
Organism: Scilla litardierei; assembly: GCA_030789695.1. Classification (NCBI taxonomy): domain Eukaryota; kingdom Viridiplantae; phylum Streptophyta; class Magnoliopsida; order Asparagales; family Asparagaceae; genus Scilla; species Scilla litardierei. Next base: position 74,705,624 of record CM061135.1, read on the forward strand.
CACATCAACCGATGATGAAGACTCGGAAAACGAGTTGGACTTGGAGTCCATGGCACTCATGGCCAAGAAGTTCAACCGTTTCTTCCGAAAAGGTAACTTCAAGAACAAAGCTAAATTTGGTTCTACTAACGCCTCTTCCTCTCCTTTGTGTTTCAAGTGCAATAAGCCGGGACACATGAAAGCGGAGTGTCCCCTCAATAAGCACAAGGAGAAGTGGAAGGCGCCGAAGTATGACAAGTCCAAGAAGTACACGAAAGGAAACAAGAAGGGACTTGTCGGAGCTACCTTCACCGACTCCGATGATTCTTCAAGCGGAGAGTCGGACGATGAGCACGTGGAGCAAGCGCACATGTGCTTCATGGCAAGAGAGGAGCGTGATCAAGGATCCTCCTCTTCCGATGATAGTGATGACGAAGGCAATGATGAGGTAACTATGGATGAACTTAGGAATGCTAACTCTCAATTATGGTCAAAATACACTAAATTAGTAAATAGATATACTAAGGTAAAAGATGACCTAGCTAGCATTCAAACCTCGCCTAAGACTATCATCACCAACAACGACACCGTTGTTGAAGAGTTAAGAAATGAGATTGTTAATCTCAAATCTAAACTTGAACATGTTAGCATAGATGATCCGGAAGAACATAGGATAGCGGATTTAACTTCTCAAAACTCGACTTTGAGTATTGAGAACGAGAATCTTAAATCTCGTGTTTATGTGCTCACATCGCAAGTATCTACTCTAGATACTTCTATGCGTTCTCTCAAAGAGAAATATGAGAACACATTAGGCCGAATCAATAGATTCAATAAGGGTAAGGACCATTTGGATAAAATCCTAAGTGACTTACTCCCGGCCAATCACCACATTGGTTTGGGGTATACGATGGGATGTCCATCCAAATCGGCCACTACTTTTGTTAGGCCAACTTCCGGTGACTCTACGAGTGGTAGCAAACACTCTATTGGTAGTTCATCTACCAATGGTGCTTCCACCTCGTCCACGCCTTATTTTGGAAAGAAACCCACTTTGGGTGGACCTCCAAAGAAGGGGCATGCTCATATGTACACCAATACCATGCCACGTAGGAACACACGTCCTACTCCACCATCTCACACATATGATGATTTCTATGCAACACATTCTCGGGCACGTGCACACAATGTGAGACACCCTCATGCACGTGTTCCCTCACATGCATATGTTCACCCACAACATCATATGAATAATTCTCATCGTGCACCATTCCATCATGTTCCGTATGCCTATCCACAACATGCATCACGTAGAAATCAACGTAGCATGCATGCACCCAATAGGATGAGGGCTCCCAAGATTTTCACAATTTGGAGCCCAAAGGACACAAACATGGACGAAAAACAAATGTATATGAATGCTTAATTTTCGGATGTTGTGCATAGTAGAAATTATGTGGGGAAGTCTAAGTCCAATTGGACTTGGCTTCCAAAGGTCTAATCTTTTGGACCCAATGACCTTGGGTACCATGATATGAAATTCTCTATCTTTAGGTACTCAAGGAAAAGAAAAAGACAAGGAGCAATAAGTTTAAATTTGGCTCCAAGGGAAATTGGATACTCGATAGCGGGTGTTCAAAACACATGACGGGTGACGCTAGTTTGCTCTCCGGAGTGGTTCCCATAGCAAATGGAAACCGCGTCGTATTTGGAGGCAACGAGAGCGGAACCATCATAGGTGTTGGTAAAGTGGGTAACCCTTCTAAACCCCTAATTAGTGATGTTTATCTTGTTAGTGGTTTAAATCACAATCTTATTTCAATAAGCCAACTTTGTGACAAAGGTTACAAAGTTAGCTTTGCGAAAGGATTGTGTCATATTTTAAGAAAAGATAATAATAAATTATTATTTTCCGGAACTCGTCATAAAGACATTTATATTTTGGATCTTCCTAAGTCATATGAACAATGCCTCGTTGCCAACACAAGTGAACAACACTTATGGCATCGACGCTTTGGACATGTGAACTTTGGAACACTTTATAAGCTTTCAAAATTAAATTCCATTAAAGGTTTTCCGAAACTTGTTTTTGAAAAGAAAAGTTTTTGTGATTGTTGTCAACGTGGCAAGCTTCCTAAATCTTCATTTAAACCTAAGAAAAGCATTTCTACTAAACGGCCACTAGAGCTATTACATCTAGATTTATTTGGGCCAACTAGAGTTGCTTCATTAGGAAATGCTAGATATGGACTTGTCATCGTAGATGACTATTCGAGATTTACATGGGTATTTTCATTATGTAATAAAAATGAAGCTTTTGAAAACTTCACAATTTTTGTTAAGAAAGTACAAAATCTCTTAGGAACCACCATTGTCACTATTCGTAGTGATAATGGAGATGAATTTGAGAATGAGTCTTTTGAGACATTTTGTGATGAAGTTGGTATTACTCACACCTTCTCTTTCCCTCGTGCACCTCCTCAAAATGGAGTAGTTGAGAGAAAGAATAGGACGCTAGTGGAGTGTGCTCGCACTATGCTTGATGATAGCCAACTTGGCCATCAATTTTGGGCGGAAGCGGTACACACCGCTTGCTATGTGTTTAATAGAATACTTTTGAGGCCCGGCACTAAACAAACTTGTTATGAATTGTTGTTTGGTAGGTTGCCTCAAGTTAAACATTTTCGTGTTTTTGGTTCGAAATGTTTTATTAAGAACACGTATGGTAGTTTGGACAAATTCGATCCAAGATCCGATGAGGAGATTTTTGTTGGATATTCTTCGCGTAGCAAAGCCTACCGGATATTCAACAAACGAACCTCAACGATCGAGGAGTCGCTTCATGTCTCATTTAATGAAGGATTTGTTCCAACTAGAATTTCAAATGAAAGTGATTCTATGGATGTTTTATGTGATTCACTTGATAATTCTAAGTCTAATGATTCTATTGATTCTATTGAGACTAACCCAACTAATGAAGTTGTTGAGAATGTTCCTAGTGATCAAGGTATTCCCAAACGGCTTCATACCGTTCGTGACCATCCTCATGAGCAAGTCATTGGCAATATCCATGATAGTGTCAAGACGAGATCGCAAGTGAACTACTTCGCTCATTGTGCCTTTGCCTCCTCGATAGAGCCAAAGAATATTAATGAAGCATGCGAAGATAGCGCTTGGATCTTAGCCATGGAGGAGGAGCTCATTCAATTCGAGAGAAATGAAGTTTGGGAGCTTGTTCCATTGCCATCGAAGAACCACACCGTCATAGGGACAAAGTGGATCTTCAAGAACAAAACCGACGAAAACCAAGTCGTCGTCCGGAACAAAGCTCGGTTAGTTGCTCAAGGCTATCGACAAGAGGAAGGTATTGATTTCGAAGAATCCTTCGCTCCGGTAGCTAGATTAGAATCAATTAGATTATTATTGTCTTTTGCATGCCATAAGGATTTTAAATTATTTCAAATGGAAGTTAAAAGTGCATTTTTAAACGGAGATGTCGTTGAGGAAGTTTACGTTTCTCAACCTCCGGGCTTCATAAATGAAAAATTTCCAAATCATGTTTTTAAACTAAAGAAAGCGCTTTACGGCTTAAGACAAGCTCCTCGAGCTTGGTATGATCGCCTAAAGAATTTTCTTTTGGATTTAAATTTTAAAATGGGAGAAGCCGATTCTACACTTTTTGTTAAGCATGCGAATAATGATATAATTTTAGTTCAAATATATGTTGATGATATCATTTTCGGTGCTACTAACTTTGCTCTTTGCGAAGAGTTTTCTAATGTTATGAAGGAACAATTTGAGATGAGCCACATGGGTGAGCTCAAGTATTTCTTAGGTCTCCAAATTCGCCAAATGGACGATGCAATCTTCATCCACCAAACGAAGTATACGGTGGAGTTGCTAAAGCGATTTGGAATGGAGAGTGCTTCCGGGAAAAAGACTCCAATGAGCACGACAACGCATCTCGATAAGGATACGGGCGGTAAGGATGTAGACATTCGTCTATATCGAGGTATGATAGGTAGTTTGCTTTATCTTACCGCAAGTAGGCCCGATATTATGTTCGCCGTATGCGTATGTGCTCGTTATCAATCTCAACCTAAGGAATCTCACTTAGTAGCGGTAAAGCGTATTTTTCGCTATCTAAGTTACACTTTAGATTTTGGATTACTTTATCCGAAATCTAGCACATATGAGTTAATCTCATATAGTGATGCCGATTATGCGGGATGCAAATCCGACAGGAAAAGTACTAGTGGCACTTGCCATTTTATAGGAAATTCTCTTGTCTCTTGGTTTTCCAAGAAGCAAAATTCCGTATCACTTTCAACCACCGAGGCGGAATATATTGCCGCCGGTGCCGCGTGTGCTCAAGTTCTTTGGATGAGACACACACTTAAAGATTTTGGTATTAATTGTGATACTTGCCCTATCATGGTTGACAACCAAAGTGCAATATGTCTTTCCAAGAACCCGGTACACCACTCCCGTTCGAAACACATAGATGTCCGACACCATTTTTTAGATGATCATGTTGCTAAAAAGGACATCATTTTAGTGTACGTTGAAACCCAAAAGCAAATCGCCGATATTTTCACGAAACCCCTAAAGGAGGACTCCTTTGTGCGGTTACGTCGAGAATTGGGGATTATGGGTGAATCCGAGATATAGGATTCATGTTTCATTCAATAATTTTGCATGCTATTATATTTGGCAATATCTCTTTCATGCTAGAATTATTGGATTTTTCGGAATTTATGTGATATTTTTGATTTTTCGTTCGATTTGTGCGTAATCGTCAAATTTTAAGTTTTCGATGTTTAATAGGGTAGTTTAGATGATTATTGAGAAGTTTTGAGATATATCGTTCAAGCGTTTTAAGGAGAGAACTTGATTATCATTGTTTGGACTCTGTTAGTCGGTATAGGCTCAACCACCAACCGACTAGATATTCATCTAGTCAGTTAGTAGAAGAACTTAGACCGACTAACTCAAGCTTATTGAGTTTCCTTTCCATCTTAAACTCTTTAGTCGGTTCATGTTCAGTGACCGACCGACTAGATTGATATCTAGTCGGTCAGTAAATGAACACAGACCGACTAATTCTTGTCGGTTAACTTGGATTCAGCTACTGTTTACAACTAGTCGGTTCAAGCTCATTGACCGACCGACTAGATCGTGATCTAATCGGTCAGTGCTTGAACTGTGACCGACTAGTTGTGCCAGGGGCTGTTTGGTCATTTGTGAAATCGACCGACTTAAACTCAGTTTAGTCGATCGATTTTCATTCTAATCGATCCACTGTCCCTCTCACTCAGCTCGAACCCCCGATTCCCCTCAAAACCCTTCGACTTCCGATCGTTCTCCGGCCATTTTCCGGCCGTCTCCGTCGATCTCTGCCGTCGGCCCCTCGTTCTAGGTGATCTCCTCTCCTTCTAGGGTTAGATTTCCTTTCCTAGAGCCAGGGCTTGCTCGGTTTCTAGGGTTCTTAGGGTTTATCTAATATTTTTCGGCTAGGGCTTCTTCGTTTGATCTCCTTGTCCCGTGTCTTGCTTCGATTATGGCAAGAACTCGTATTCCGATCACTCCGTCTAGCCCCTCTCCGATGACCGTAGAGCAAAACCCTTCGGATCCCGAGAATCCAACCCCTCCGAAGCGTAGAGCCAAGTCCACCGTTCCTTCGTCGTCTTCGCCTCCTCTCAAGAGGAAGAGGACGACGACCGCTAAACCTAGAGGTCAACCCAAGCCTAAGCCTAAGGCCAAAATTCTTGCCTCTGCCTCTACGTTCCATACCCCTACCGATTCCGAAACGGAGTATAACCCCGAGACCGAGACTCATAGGGAACCCACTCCTCCTACTCATCCCGAGTCTAGCACCCACCCTCGTACATCTACCCGTAAGCCTAAGGGAAAGGGTCCGATGCCGGTGGGCGGTGTCGATATTTCCTTATGTCGCGATGACCCTTTGTGTCTCGCGGCGTATAATCGTATCGAACATTGCCCGCTGCTTCTGGAGCATTTCGTCCAGTTTAGCGATTTTATAGGGTTAGCTGATCTTCTGTCGTCGTCGGGTCTTCTCGATTACTTTCGATATGACCCGAAGGCGAATCCTCACCCCTACCCTAGATTAGTTAAGCTTTTCTATGCGAATAGGATCCGGGGTCAGTACGATCAGACCCACTCTGTTGAGACGACCGTTTTGGGGACTCCTATAGTCCTCACTGCGGAAATCTTAGGAGAGATTTTGGGTATCTCTTCGTCTGGCCTTCTTCCCTCTGATATATCGGTAGATGATATTTATTCTCTTGATCATACCATCCTTTCAGAGATTTTCCATCAGATCCCTCCTGCCATGATTGGCGTGCCATCTAAATCATTCAAGCCTAATGCGTGGGTCCTCAATCTGATTCTGAAGTCGTGCTTGCTTCCCAAGTACGGCTCCTCATCTTTACCATCCCAGCCATTTTTGAAGCTTATCTATGCGATCTTCATGGGGAGCTCGATTAATTGGGCTCGAATTATACTCGATAAGATTGAATCTTTCGAGTGTATTCGAAAGTCCAATAAATCGGCTCATATCCCATTTCCTTGCATGTTGACCCTCGTCTTTCGTCATTTTCGTGTCACGTTGCCTCGTGACGATGAGCGTCCGCTTGGTCCTCCCCTGAATGCGACGGCTGTCAAGAAATCTCTTGCGGCTCTTCGTCACGTTCAGAGGACGACACCTTCAGTGTCTGCCCCTGCCTCTGCCAGTGCCTCTACTGCTCCCTCTGCCACCCTGGATGAGGTCGTACGGTTGCTTCGTCGTCACGAGTCTCGCTTGGCTCGTACCGAGGAGGTAGTCTGCCGTATGGCTCGTCTGCTGGGTGTTGATGTTCCTCCATCAGTTTCTGAGGATGAGGAGTTAGCTGACATGGCTGAGGAGGACGTTGAGGAGCTCTGTCGTGCTTCGACTCGTGCCCCCGAGGGCACTGCTGCTGGTGCTTCCACTTCCGGTGATGCTGTTGCTGCTTCTTCTGCTGGTGCCCCCGAGAGCACACCTGTTACCGCTACTCCTGTGGTGGATTCTCCGACTGGTGCTCCCGAGGCCACTACGGTTGCTGCTTCAGAGGTTGCCACTTCAGCCGTTCCTCCTGCTGATCTTTCGGACGTCTCTGCTGATCCAGTCACCTCTTCTGCTTCTGCCGAGCCTGCAGTTGCTTCCGGTCCTCCCGCTGCCTCTTGAGTTTCTCCGAGGCCTCTCTTGATGCTCATTGGATGATATATCATGTTGAGAGAGTTGTTGGGTAGGATAGTGTGGGTGGCTGTGTCTTTTGGATCTTTTTGATGTCTTTTTGATATTTGTGATGATGTATTTTGATATGTGTGATGATGATGTATTTTTTGTGGGCACTCCGATATTTTTGTCATATCATGATGTATTTTTGTTGTATGTCGGTGATGTACTTTGCTTCATTTCACATATATATATATATGCGTCGCAGTTGACATTTCATTACATCGTGCAAAATTTATAATTTTTGTTATGTCTCTAATGTTCGATTTCGTCGCTCGACGATATTCACTTGGTTTAATAGAAATTTCTTCTATGGAAACATAGAATTGTTTTCCATGCACTAAATTAACCAAGAAATGTTGATATTGGAGAGTATATTCCATAACTCAATCCGTAATATTGATTTGAGTTTTGATGATTTCGTTTTACGATTTTTCGACGTTGGTAACTTTGACACGCCTTGATTCTATTCTTATTTTTCTCTTTGGTGTCACTTGAACCTTCGTCGTATTCTACGACTCCCGTGCTTTTTAATTTGAGGCCATTGTTGTTGTCGTTGTTATCCTCCCGCTCTTTTTGCTTATGCCAAAGGGGGAGAGATATAATAATAACGATGTGCCAAATAAAAATTTAGAGCATTTTTCCAAGAATCTAACTTGATGTGTTAGATTCAGGGGGAGTTAAGATATATAAATGGATTTTCAAATCCGATATTTCAATAACCTTCATTTGGTATTTCAATAATTCAATAATCGATTCTCATTTAATATACTTCACTCGTCTGCTTGATGCGTATTATGTTTGTTTAAATTGGAATTAACGTGTCATCAATGCAGGGGGAGTAAGTAAATTTCATTTGAATTATTATTTTTGATTATTATTTATGTTGGTTTGTCATCACCAAAAAGGGGGAGAATGTTGGATATTGGACTCCCCGGATTTGGTTTTGGATGATGAACAAACATAAATATAATATGTACTAACACTTTGTGAGCGCAATTATAGAGATCGTCGCCAAATTCACATGAATAACAATTACGACGTCTCAAGACTTCTCAAAGCACGTGATCGTATGCCTAAAGCTTCGTTGAAGCTTATGGACCTATTTAGAAGTCATGAAGATTCGATTGAAGCTATTGAAGACGGTATCGTCAAGTTTAATTTATAGTCTTTAAGCTTCTTTCGTAGAATGTTAAGCCTTGAGTAGGTCTTACGTTTTAAATCTTCATAACGCTCATATCTTAGCTCTAGGATCTTAGTAGAAGTCCATACAATTCTTCCCGAAGCTTCGCGCTTCGATTCGGGACTTCTTGTTCATGTTAGTTGGTTCAAGAAGAAGAACTGACCGACTAGATGGTGATCTAGTCGGTCAGCCAAGCTTCTTGGACCGACTAGTTCTTCTCAGTTAAATCATAGCTCTTTATTGTTTACAGTTAGTCGGTCTAAGTTGACTCACCGACCGACTAGTTTGTGAACTAGTCGGTCAGTGATGCTTCTGTGACCGACTAGTTGAGCTTTCCCTGAACATGCACATTTTCACTTGAGCTACTGTTTATCATTAGTCGGTCTGTGCTCATTGATCGACCGACTAGTTGATGAACTAGTCGGTCAACTTTTCTTCTTAGACCGACTAGTTTTGTTTACTGTACATGCCAAATTTTTCACCATACTTACTGTTTATTGTTAGTCGGTCTATGTTCATTTGGTGACCGACTAGTTGGTGAATTAGTCGGTCAACATTTGTTCTTGGACCGACTAAGTCTAATTCTTCTCAGACTTCAGTTTTATCTGTTAGTCGGTCCACGTTGAGTAACCGACCGACTAGTTGTGAAACTAGTCGGTCAGTGACTCTTCTTAGACCGACTAGTTCCATGTGTCTGTGCTTTGATCTTTTCTCTGTTCACCCATTAGTCGGTTTACGTTAATTGACCGACCGACTAGTTGATGAACTAGTCGGTCGGTGATTGTTCTTTGACCGACTAGTTGGGTTCAGAAAAGAGCCGTTGGAGCCCTAATTGAAACGTTTTTCTCTCTCTCTCTCTCCTCTAACCTATAAATACTTGTTGGGCTGCATTCATTGCTGCCAAGGCTGATATTAATGCAAGTTTAGAGTTCAAGAGAAATCAATCCAAGCTCATTCAAAGCTCATTCCCTCCATTCATTAATCTCTCCTAACTCTTACTTCCAAAGAGAGATTTATTGAGTGTGAAGCCTTCCAAGCCAAGTGCTTGATTCTAGGTCACCAACATCCCCAAAGCTCTCCATCGCTGTTCTACATCTTGGAGCTAGGGTTTGGTGCCACTTCTTCCTCAAAATCATCCTTGCCCTAATTCGTAAGCAATACTCAAGGCATAGGTATTTTGTTCGGTAAGAAGTTTCTTTATTTCATTTCATATTTGATTTGTAAGTTTCACTCTCGGTTGTGAGAGTGTGGTTGTGATCCCGGGTTGTGGGAGTCACAAATTACATTTTGTATGATTTGACTTGTGGAGGTTTTTCACAAGTATTTCATAGTGGAAATCTTGAGTTAGGGTTTCTAACTCAAGTATCCGGAGGGGATCCGGGTGGTTGGGACGTAGGATCACCGGGAACAAGTCGGGGAGACTTGGGTGGATCCGAACCCAGTAACATATTGTGTTAGCATTGTTATTATTGTTGTTGTCAATCAATTTAAGCTTCCGCAAATTGATTTGGTAGTTGTTTGCATTATAATTAGGAATTATACTCCTTGTTATTTTTAAAGTACTATTCACCCCCCCTCTAGTACTTGTGCAGTAGCTTGTAGGGCATTACAGAAAGGGGACAGGATACAAGAGCTCTTCAGAGGTCCGGAGCACTATTCTTGACAACAAAATTTGTCACCCAAGAAAGGGGACAGGATACAAGAGCTCTTCAGAGGTCCGGAGCACTATGGCTGACAACAAAATTTGTCACCCAAGAAAGGGGACATGATACAAGGGCCCCTCAGGGGTCCGGAGCGCGAGAGACAGCGTCATCTGGGGCCTCGCCTTGCTCCGAACAGTGGGGATCGGCGTCCCCCGGTGGAGGGAGGATCGACGCCCGGGTGAGCTCCGCAAACTGCCGGAATGACTCCCTAACGACCTCCACTATGCGAGGGGCAAGGAGGTCCTCATAAGTCCCGAAGACCTCCCTCAGGACCGACGCAATCGTCGGCCTTATGGCCGTGTCGACGCCCTTCTCAGCCTCCTCGGCAAAACGGAGCCTCCGATGCAGCTCGGCGAGTTGTCCCCAAAGATCATCCCTCTCCCGCCGGAACTTCTCTTCCGCTTCCCGGACCACGTCATGGACATCCATAAGATCTCGCTTGAGATCATGTACTTGAGACTCGAGCTCATCGGCGCGGCGGCGTTGCTGACGAGCCTCCATGCGGGCACCTTGAAGGGCTACATTAGCCTCCCCGGCCAGAGCGCGCTCCGATTTAGGGAATCCTCGAGGCTTCTCAATTGGGTCGCCCGGCGTTGCGCCTCGACAGCCATCGCGGTGGCCTGCGAACGAAAGAAAGGTAGGTTACACCTAGGAATGTTAAAGGGCAAGACAACTGCCCGAGAAAGACCGAAATTCAAACCTGTCGGAGATGATCGACCAGAGAATTAGACAACATGTCCACGGGGGACAACTCCAAGAGGGAACGGTCCCCCGGGAGGACGGAGTCCGTCGCCGGCCGACTGGCCAAGGCCATATCAAGGGGCACCAAGTCCCCAGAGGGATCAACGGGCCCTGCTGAGGCGCTCGGCAGGACGCTTACGGCCCCCAGGACTGAGGGGGAAGCCGAGAGAGTGACGACGGCGTGGGCGGCAGGGTCGGACGAAACGGTCGACACTACCGCCTTGTCGGGACCCATCAGTGTGATGGTGGTAGCTGGAGAAGCGGCGCACCCACCATTCTTCCGTGACTTCTTCCCATTGGGGCCAGCGGAAGCTGGGGGAGAGCGCTTACGACTCCCGCCCACAGACGGCCGAGGAGCAGATCCGGAACCCTCCACAAGGAGAGGGTCGACCCCCGTGGCTTCCCCTCCGGGGGAATCCGATGCGACCCGTGGGGGGGACCTGGCCTCAATACTTCCCGAAGGAGGCTCAGACCGACGCAACTCTTCATCTACAGAGCGATGAGGCACCCGTCCGGAAGAGCTCCTGCAGCCCCGGCGAGATCCCAGGCGAATAAGCTCGTCGACGACATGGGTGAACTCACGGCCAGCCATGCCTGCGAGAGAAAGAGAAATCAGGGTGAGCCAGAGGTTAAATGGAAGGAAGGGAGACAACTAACCGGGGGACCACAGAGTGCACTTTAGAAGAAGGTCGTCCAGCAAATGCCAGACCGACCTCTCCTCGAGAGAAAGTGACGATATGAGACGGGCCGCGGCTCGCTCGGCCTCGGATAAGGTTGCCGTCCTGTCGGTTTGTTGCGAACTCCCCCAACCAGTCAAGATAACCGAGACCCGGGGAAAGACAACAAAAACAAAGCTAGAGTCCCAGTTCCCCGACCAAGGGGGTATACCGAGCAGGCACACTCGCCCCGCACGGGCTCGGAGGTGCACCCAAGAACCGAGTCCAACCGTCTGGATCCGGTAAAAATGAGAGAGAAGGGGGAGAGACGGCTCCAGGCCGTGAGTGATACAAAGCGTAATAAACCCAGTCAGCACCACGACAGAGGATGGCGTTAGCTGGCACAGGGCAACTTTCAAGGAGTCAGTGAATCGAATGATAAAAGGGTGGAGGGGGAAACGGAGCCCCAGATGGAACATCTCGACGTATACACCGACCTCGTTACTCCGCAGAAAGCAGATCCGCTCGTCTCCAAAGGGAATCCGAACGTCTTAGGGATAACATAGGTACCTCTCTCGTATCTCCCTAGTGACTAAGAAAGGGGCCCTGGATGACGATAGGAGGATCGATGGAGGGATGCCTAATCTCTCAGAAGACGAGGCCACATCGTCCCCGATGGGATCCAGAAAAAGCTTTCCTTTCCCTTTATCCGGGACCCCCGGGGACGGCGACGGAACTTTGGGCCTCGAGGGAGGGGCATGCTCGGGACCGGGCGTCGGTCCGACGGGATGGGTATCACTTATCCTAAGCCTGGCCATAGCCCGAGTTAAAGAATGGAAGAATTACCTTGGTAAGAGCGGGAAAGAAGACAGATGACAGGAAGAAGAAGCTGGCAAAATGGAGAACAAGAAGGAACGAGCGCGAAAGAGTTGAAGCCCGAGGGACTGGAGCGTATATATAAAGGGCAAAGGAGGGATCTGAACCATCAGGGGAGATCGCGTGGTGACATCAAAAACGGTGGCTATGCCTCGAAAACTGCACCAGCGGAAGTTCAAACGGAGCGGCAATAATGACATTCATTTAATAGCGGGGCTTCGACTGACGCATCCGTCGGGTCACGAAAGAGTCACATCACCCGAACCGAACCGACAGAAGCCGAACGGTCCGGGCGATGGGGGCAATTGTTACGACTAATATCAACGAGCCCGAATTACAACAGCCCACGACCCGACCTCAAAGGAGAAGCCCACAAGAGAAGACAGGCCCGCCCGAAGGGAGCCCATGGACGGGGCTGAAGGCCCAGCCAGTACGCCCTCAGGGGCGCCCGACTAGCCTCCATTCGGCCAGATTAACCGCGCCCCCTGCATGCGCGATCCCATGATGGCCATTAACGGACTCGTTATTGGGCCACCCCTCCACGACACGCGAGGAGGAGGCGGGGGCGGATCGTGGGGACGTGAGAGGAGGCAGGACGTGGGGCAATCACGAAAGACCCTATAAGGGGAAGTCCGGGACGATGGAGAAAGAGATCAAAACTCAGGTAATCAATAGAGAGGTACTCCATCAATGACCTAGGTTTTGGCCACTCGATATTCTTCCTTCCCCCCTTTTTACTCGCGCGTCCTGGGTAGACGTTCTGGCTTCCTTGCAAGCCGGACCTCCCCCGCCGAGTATCCTTTCAAACCCTGATCTGACTTAGGCATCGGAGGGGATTTGGCCGGAACCTAGGTCCGGCCTCCCTGACGAGTTTCCTTGTCTGTTCAGGAAGAAGACCTCCGAGGCGCCGAGGCTACCCCTCAGCGTCGGTCGGCTATCCCCCATCGCAGTCGTCAGGTGGACGGCTGCTCAGGCATCATCCCACTTACAAGGCGCCGAGGCTACCCCTTGACACGGATCCGACCGAGGCTAAGCGCGACCCAGCCGAGGCCGAGTGCAATATACCGAGCCGAGGCTTCTCCTCAGCTCTTCCACACCGAGAATAGGAGGACTCGGCAATCCCAAGGGACCCCCAAGTTGGCCCCTTGACCACGTTGACCACACAGCTGACGGTCAACGAACTGCGGTGAGAAAACACCTGTAAACACATTATTTGGCTGGGGTTAGCTTAGATAGGGGCCTTACTCCATCCAAATCCCAAATGCCAAACATGGCATTAAAGTAGAATCCATGGTTGAGTTACCACCAGATATAGATTGCATATTGTAGAAGACAGACATTTCGGTCTCAGCATACACAACAAAACAGCTTTACAACCAAAACAGGGAATGTTTAGCAGTTCAAGATATCAGTATAATTTTGAGAAAGCAAACTAATTCTTTAAAGGACAAAGCAAACCTGTATTGAATCATGTATTCTTGAGTATATCAGAACCACCATCCGGGAAATTGATGGTAGCAAGAATTATTAAAGCTTCTGAACAGTATAACGGAAAAACAGAATAGAAATTGCCCCATTAACTACAAAGTTGTAATCCACGAATTAAAACCATATTTATTGTGGCAATATCAATGCAACATTTTAAATGAAACTATTTCGGATCTAAATTCCACTCTCGATCACTTTTCACCAACCATTCTTTTGTTAGTTGAAACATAAATTGTATCAGAAACAGAAAAAGAGTAGTAACTACATGTGAATTATGAAGGAAGTATGTAGGATCATATGCACTGTTTCTTTGTTCATGCACACACCTTAAAATAATATCAAAGGAGTACACATTTCTAACTAAAATGAAAACAATGATATCAAGGTGAGAAGATACAATTTTCTTGCAATTTGCAAGGTGCACAT